>CM077087.1:159084273-161484273 GCA_039513925.1 Platanthera zijinensis
GCCAGGCGTGCGCGCCCTTAATTGTGCGCGAGGCGATCCGGCCTGATGGCAATGTGTGAAGGGCGTGCGTGCCAATATTCGGAATATGCGCTGGCGTATGTGTAAGGCAGTATATCAAAGTCCCAATCGTTAGCATGCGCGTGTCAGCCGCGCCTAGGCCATGTGCCTGCAGCTGCGACTGACCCACGCGCACAAGCGCGCGGCTTTGCGCCGCAACGCTTGTGCAGCGACGGGCTGCTAGTGCAGGCGCAAGGCCGGCCGTGCAGGCCCCGCGACACGTCGCCGCGGGCAGGCTGCACTGTTGGCGCGCGGCCGCGCGCGCTGCGCCGCGCCCGACGGGCCCGACAGCGTGCGCAGCGCTGAGTGCTCGACGCCCGCGCAGTGCCTGGCTGTTGCTAGGTGAGGCTGTGCACGGCGCGCGCCGGTTGTGCGCGCGCGCAGGCGGTGCTTGCCGCGCAGGTGTTGCTGCGCACGCACAGGCCGCATTTGCGCGCATGTCGTGCGCGCGCGTGCAGGTTGTGCGCGTATGGTTTTACGTGCGTGTGCGTAGTTGCGTGATTTTACCACTTTGAGGTGACTGATTTTTTGCGGAGTGTAGGTACCAAAGCGTTCTGCTGGACCCATGCGTCTACGCTCCTCTTTGACCGAAGATGGTGTGGCTTTTTGGAGAACAAAAGTACGGACTTCCTTCTGACTTGGAAGTGAGGATCCCTCGTCCGAGGAGCGGGTCCAAAATCCTCCCCGTGGTTGGCTGACTGTTTGCGAAGTGTCGCTCAGATCCGGTTTCGTCTGCCTCCCTGCGATGAGGTGGTGGAGATTCTGAAGTTTTGTGGAGTTCCTATCTCCCAGTTTGCTCCAACCGGGGTTGCTCACATCATGGGCTTGGTCGCTTTTTTCCGGGAGCATGGGGGCTCTCTTTCCCTAGATCAGTTCCGGGATTGGTGCGATGTGCGCTTTGATGGTGGTGAGAGGATCGAGGTGCGCAGCAACAAGGTTTGGCTGGAGTTTGAGTCCCGTAAGGATCGTCGCCACGGTAATACTTTGTTTGGATATGTGAAGAATTCCTGGGATCTTTCCGAGTTGTGGAATGCGCTCCCTGACCGTTGTCGTCGTGTGAAAGGGAGGGAGCGAGACTTTTCCCCTGTGTTGGGGATTTTCCGAGCCTCGTGAGTTGGCTAATCGTCTCTTCAATATATATGCGTTTGTCGAGGAGAAGCGATTTGTTGGGATGTGGTATTTCTGTTGGCACGGGACGGGTGGTGTCGTCTTCTCAGGGAGGGGCCGCAAGAGAAAAGCGGTGGATGGCCCCCGTTAGTGATGTTGACATTGTGGTGGTAGCTTCTGATGATTCAGTCCCAGAGACGCAATTACCTGTTTCCTCGGCTCCACGGGCGCTTGTTAGCGCAGCGGTTCCCCGGATGTCTTCCTCTTTGAAGGCGACGATGAGTGACGCGGTAAGTTGGTGACTTACTGCTTCTTCCTTCCTGTTTTATTTTTTAGCGGCTAATTGCGTGTTTTCTTTTTGCAGATTGAGGCTCAGGCACAGATTGCGGTTACCTGGAACGATCATTACGTGAGCCTGAAGGATGGATATCTCGCTTTGCAGGAGAAGCTTCGACTGTCGATGGGCTCGCTCTCTTCTCTCAAGGAAGAACATGACCGGGACATCGCGCAGTACCATCGAGTTGGGTCAGAGCTGAAGTCTGAGCTAGAAGATGTGCGTGCCTCTTTGGACGTGGAGAAAGCCATGGTGGAGAGGACTGCCCAGATGTTGAAGTATGCGAAAAGAGGAAACGTCTGGCTTGGGGACCCAGTTGCACGCGGCGCGGGAGAGGTTTCAGGTCTTGAAGTTCAGCTTCAGCGCGGCGAAAGCGCAGGTGGAGATGTTATCTTCTGATGATCATACCTCCGAGCTGAAGGCGGCGGGGCTTGCGGAGTACTTGGAGTCGCTGGACTACTATCGTGACCGCAGCCTGATTGCTGAGGAGGTTCGTGATGACATTTGGTCCAAGGAAGTAGAGCCTCAGATGGATGATATACGTCAGTTAGCGCTTCGTCGCGGTGTTTCGAAGGCCTTTCGCTTCATAGGGAAGCATCTTGGGTGTGATACTTCCAGTTTCAGTTTTGCAGACGTTTCAGGTGATGAGCGCTCTGGCTCAGATTCTGATGATGAGTAGCTGTAGTGTTGATCTGCTGTTGTATGTCTCGTCATTTATTTGTAGTCATTTGCTTTTGTTATAGCTTTTGAGGTTGTCGCCGTTAGGGCTCCAATTCATTGCTTTCTATGATAGCTTTACTTGTATGTCGTTGTCGTGTGTTTTGCACAGATGCATTTTGTCACGAGATGGTTGTTGGTGGGAGTTGATTTTTGTCTTGGTGTATTGGTGTGGGGCTGACCCCTGGCTTAGTGCGCGGGCCATGGGCTGGCGGCCTAGTTTGTATGAGGGATGCTCACGATTTCTTCGTGAGGGGCAGGCTCCCACGGTGTTGCGTGGAACAGGTCCACGGCTTTTCGCGCGAGACGGGCTCGCGGCTTCTTCGTGAGGGGGGCAGGCCCCACGGTGTTGCGTGAAACAGGTCCACGGCTTTTCGCACGAGACGGGCTCGCGGCTTCTTCGTGAGGGGGGCAGGCCCCCACGGTGTTGCGTGAAACAGGTCCACGGATTTTCGCGCGAGACGGGCTCGTGGCTTCTTCGTGAGGGGGGCAGGCCCCCACGGTGTTGCGTGAAACAGGTCCACGGCTTTTCACGCGAGACGGGCTTGTGGCTTCTTCGTGAGGGGGGCAGGCCCCCACGGTGTTGCGCGAAACAGGTCCATGACTTTTCGCGCGAGACGGGCTCGCAGCTTCTTCGTGAGGGGGGCAGGCCCCCACGGTGTTGTGTGAAACAGGTCCACGACTTTTCGCGCGAGACGGGTCGCAGCTTCTTCGTGAGGGGGGCAGGCCCCACGGTGTTGGCGTGAAACAGGTCCACGGCTTTTCGCGCGAGACGGGCTCGCGGCTTCTTCGTGAGGGTGGCAGGGCCCCACGGTGTTGCGTGTGAAACAGGTCCACGGCTTTTCGCGCGAGACGGACTCGCGGCTTCTTCGTGAGTGGGGCAAGTCCCCACGGTGTTGCGTGGAACTGGGGAGACCCTAAATCTAGTTTGAATATAGGATATTTGCGAAAGCAAAATGCAATACTTTGAATGAATAATAGTCTGCACGAGTTCGGGCTCGCGACTTACATAAATCACGTAGTCTTGAAATTAAAGACGGCGGCATAAAAAAGTCATAACGTCTCACTGGTAAAAGCGGCGTAAGTTCTGCGCGTTCCACGTGTGGGGGAGGATTTTTCCTTCGACGTTCCGTAACTTGTACGTGCCTGGCTTCACCATGGCGCGGTAACAACGAATGGTCCTTCCATGTTGGAGATAGCTTGTCGCCTTGTGCTCCTTTCCGGCGGCTTCCAAAGTGCGAAGGACTAGGTCTCCGACATTGATCGGGCGGGCCTTTACTTGGCGGTTGTAGTAGCGGGCTGTGCGTTGTTGGTAGGCGGCGGCGCGGAGAGCGGCTTTTTCTCGTACTTCGAAGATCAGGTCGAGGTTGTCGCAGAGCGCCTCGTTGTTGGTCTGGGGATCAAAGTTGGATGTCTGAGAACTAGGGACGCCAATGTCGACTGGGATAATAGCCTCCGTTCCATAGCAGAGAGAGATTATACGGGGTTTCTCCTGTAGGCGTCCTTTCTGTAGTGCGATACGCCCATAACACATTAGGAAGAGCGTCAACCCATTGCCCCCAGCATCTTCCAGTCGTGTCTTTAGTCCTTTAGGATAGTACGGTTGGTTACTTCAATTTGCCCATTGGATTGGGGATGTGATACTGCTGTGTGTCGCAATACTATCTTTAAGTTTTCACACAACTTGGTAAAGGATTTTCCAGTGAATTGGGTGCCGTTGTCAGTGATGATGATTGCCCGTATGCCGAAGCGACAGACGATATTCTTCCAGACGAACTGTTAGGCATTCTCTTCGGTTATCTTGGCCAGTGGTTCCGCTTCGACCCACTTGGTGAAATAATCGATTGCCATAATGATGAATTTCCTCTGACCAGAAGCTAGTGGCAAAGGCCCGAGGAGATCTATCCCCTTGAAAGTGAAGGGATAGATACTACTCTAGAGGGGGGGGGGGGGTGAATAGAGTTATCAAATTTTGCACTAGACAAAACTTAATAGTCTACCCAACTCCCTTGGAGTGAAATGCGGAATGAAAAGATTATAGATATAGAAAAAACCCTAAACCTAACACAAGTGTTGAGCACAAACTCAAGCTAACTGTAATTACAGTTAAGGCTTGGAAATCCTAATCAGCAACTAGCAAACCTAGTTATATCTAATCACAGCCACCACAATGCAAGTAATTAAAATAGGCAATCCAGACGACACAAGGAATTTAAGTGGTTCCCCAAACAACTTGGGTACGTCCACTCTCTTCTACCAACAAGGTAGGAATCCACTACAGGTTTTTGATCAGGTGCCCTGCCACCACAAGATCTGCTTCAGGTAGATCTAGAAACCCTTTAGACTTTTGATCAGGTGTCTAAAAACCAAACACAGGTTTTTGATCAGGTGCCCTGCCACCAAGGGATACTTTTGAAGGGAGTAATAACCCTGTACAGGAGGGGGAAAGAAGGTTAAAAAATCTTCTCTATTTTACAATAGATTTGAGAAGCACAAAGACTTGCACTGAGCTAGAAAGCTCAAAAGAATCAAGGCTCCCCCTGGTTCAAAGAATGTCCAGGTGAAGTCTTGCTTCAGTGCAGAAAACACTTCAAAAAGTTCTGAAGGAAAAACTACAAGAAGATATAAAATAATAAAATAGAAATCTTCTAGCAGCTATCTTCTTCTTCTTCTTCAAAAGAACTCTGAGTCTGAACTTCCTAGAAGCAGGAGAACTCAGGTTGAAGAAGAGCAGAAGAGATTAACACTTCTCAGTTGAATGAAGATTGCTGAGAGCAGTTAAAACTTGGTCTTGATGAAAGCTTGAATGCTAATTGAATAACTCTTAGAATAACTGGTTAGCTAGCTGAAATCCTTCTCCAAAGGATTCCTTTTATATCAGCAACAAGCAACGACTCTTTTCAATTTGAACTGTTTGTCTTCTTCTGAAACTTGAAACCTGGGCTGCAAATATCACAAAGACAAACAAACTCTGCAGCAAAACATTCTTTAAAAAGGGATAAACCTTTTTCAAGGAAGCTGCAGGAAGCAATCTGATAATAAATGTACTAAATAAAATCACATCCGAGACAAACTCTTTATAGCAGAAGGAAGACTTTTCAGTCTAACGGCTATAAAGGACTGACAGCAGATAAAGTAAAATACAATGTCAACTAATAAGACAAACAACTTTATCTGAAAAGATTTGACTCAGGCAAAAGGGATGGAGCAGATATTGCCTGGAAATATTATCACAAAACAACTGAAATAAAATGCCAGATAACATATTAATTTATTAAATAGAATAAATAAATACAAAATAAAAAGGCAAACAGAAAACGTCGAACGACCCTCGGAGATCGTCGACCAAAGAACGGAGATCGTCGAACTATCGGACAGATAGTCGAACGATCCAGATAGTCGAACTATCAAAGGAGATAGTCGAACTATCACAACAGATAGTCGAACTACCAGAAGATAGTCGAGCTATCAGATAGTCGACCTATCAACAGATAGTCGAACTATCAAAGCAAAACCGATAGTCGACCTATCACAGATAGTCGAACTATCAAAGGAGAAACAGATAGTCGATCTATCAACAGATAGTCAAACTATCATATAACAACGGATAGTCGAACTATCAGGACAGATAGTCGAGCTATCAGATAGTCGACCTATCAACAGATAGTCAAACTATCAGCGCAGAACAGATAGTCGAACTATCAACAGATAGTCGAACTATCAAAGAACGACAGATAGTCGAACTATCAACAGATAGTCGAGCTATCAGAAGAACGCAGATAGTCGACCTATCAACAGATAGTCGAGCTATCAGATAGTTGAGCTATCCAAGCAAATAGTCGAACTATCAAACAAACAGATAGTCGAACTATCAACAGATAGTCGAACTATCACAGCACACAGATAGTCGAACTATCAACAGATAGTCGAACTATCCAAGCAGACAGAACGTCGAGCAACTGATAGACGATCGTCGAACAGCTAGTCGACGATAGTCGAGCGGCGTTCGACTATAGTCGAACGAAAACACAACTTAACCAAATTCTTATCTGGATAAGCTGGGAACTCTACAGCTAGACACCTAACCTTGACCATAGATAATTCATGGGTCAAGAGACTAAAAAGGCAAGTCTAAACTCAAATCAAGCTAGGGTACCAACAATCTCCCCCTATTTGAGTTAAGTCTCTCAAAAACTAAAACACAGAGCTAGCTATAAAACAATAAAATCAATACAGGAAATAGATAAACAACTAACTGGCAATTAACACTAAGTCAGATAAATAACAGTCAATCAAAATTAAAGATCTACAGAATCAGGTTTGGGATCAGAAGAGCTAGGAACAAAAGATACTTTCCGCAAGGGATCAATGGCTTCTTTCTTAGACATCTTCAAATCTTGCTCACCAATAATCTTCAGTTCTGCAGCCCTTGGAACAACTGCCTCTGGATGCTTTTCCATATATAGAAGGATCAAATACCTCAGGGCTAACCTGGAATTTATCGAGTTCCTTCATTCTGAACTTTGACATTGTAGTAAATCCTGTAGAGTCCTTTCCTTCAGCTTTAGCTTTCTTTATCTGGGTTGATCCAACAAGTTCTAGAAATCGAGCCATCCTGAAATCAGGATCTAACTCTTGGCTTTCATACATATTTTCAGATGATGTATCTATTGGCTTCACAGTTTTAAACTTAACAGATAAATCTAATAAACTTTCAGCGGTATCTTTAACTTCTTGAATAACTAAAGATGGTGGAGGAGCAAACTCAGCAAACTTTTTACTGGATTTTTCAGAGAAAATGGTTCTTTTACCTTTTGCAACATCCTTAGCAACATGAACTGGTATATCAGGAGAAACCTTTCTCTTGGGAGATAGAGGAGGTGAAAAAGTTGGCTTTTGATATACAACCTCCTTTACTTGCTCTTTAACCTCAGTATCATGCCTTTGAGTACCAGTATATGATTTGCCTTGGTGGCTTTGAGAACTTTTCCTTGAATGAGGCTGAGAAGGAGCAGATTTTGCAGATGGAGCAGATGGATTAGCAGATAAATTACCAGAGGCTCCTGCACTGGGAGGTGGAGGAGGAGGAACTCTGGGTGTCCATCTGGGAGCAGGACTATCATATCTCTTAGATTTCTTTCTCTCCTTTTGCTGGTTCTTAGAAAACCACATCCAATGCTGGAAGTCTTTCGACTTAGGGTCAATCCCTTTCAATATGTAATAGGGAGTATCATTGTCTCGATTGGGAGGAGGAGGAGCAACAGCTTTCATTTTTCTCTTTGCAGCTTTCTTTTTCTTAGCATCCTCAGACATATTTGAATCATCTTCATCCTCAGAATGAGATGAGGGAGGATGATCATATGGATCATAGGCTTCTAATACAGCCTTTTCCTTTTCTTTCAAGGCAGCCTTCTCTTTCTCTTCTTCTATGGCATCCTGTGCCAGGAGAACATCTAGATCCAAACCTGGGGAATCATCCCATAAGGTAGACTTTTCAGTTAAAGTTTCAGGATCCTTTTGTTGAAACTCAGGAACTGTCGTAGGGACCAGTTCAGATAGAGCCTCTACAGCCACTTGGACATCATGGGATGGGCTGATACAGAATCAGGCTCAACAACATCTTGAGCCTCTAGAGCAGGTTCAGGTTCTTGCTCTAGGACAACAGCCACTACTTCCATTACATCTGTAGGATTAGGAGTAAAATCTTGCTAAATAACATCTAGACATCCCTTCAAGGTACTCCCATACAATTTCATTAATTGAATAATCTACAAACTGGTCAAGAGACATACCTTCAAGATTTTCTTCAGGATGACCTACCTCCCATAACTCATCTAGAAAGGAAGTGATTATTCTTTCTAGGTATAAAGCAACTAAGGGAGTAGAAGATTCTTCCAAGAAAACTTTTATAACAAATTCAGATAACATTACTGCATCAGATATTTCTTTTTCAGATGGTAGAGGAGCTGAAACTTTTGCTACAATTTCTGATACTGCAAGTTGAGCTGCTGGAGGGGAGACTGGGAGCTGCTCAGAGACATCTTCATTGAACATCTCCCCCTGCCTGATTTCAGTGGGAACTAAAACCAGGCCCCTGGATGAAGAGGGCTTAGCAGAGTTAGAGAGAATTTTGATGGCTTCAGTCAAAGAAGCAATGGAGGAAGCAAGTGGAGCAATTGCCTCTTCAATCATGATTTTGATTGAGGGGGTAATTAACTCCACAATGCTGGAAATAAATTCTGGAGTAATTTCAAAAGGTGGTGAAACTGCAGTGGATGGAGGAGCAGCAGAAATGGTTGATGTGGCAGGATGAATTGTGGTGAGGACTGGAGATCGAGCTGGAGAGTTAACTGGAGAGTTAACTGGAGAATGATGTGGAGAGGGAGGAGGAGTTGGAATGAGAGAATGAACTGGAGAAGACGCCAACAGATCAAAGCTGGGTTGAGAAGTCCCAGCAAGATTAGTTGGGAGAGAAGATGTAGGAGGAGAGGCAGAAAGTCGTACCACAGTTGAAGTTGAAGGAACTTCAACTGCAGTAGACGGCAAAGTTGAAGAAGATGAAGGAATAGATGAGGGAGCTGAGCCAACTTCTTGAGGGTGGGGAGCGACAGAGTCAGTCCTTGTGCTCTCAGATGCAGCTGGAGCAGCCCCTGCAGGAGCGGGCTTCACGAATGTCCTCTTCTACTTTGAGAACAAGTTGGGATCCATCTTATTGCTGGCATTAATGGTGGTAGCAGCTGAAACTAGCAGATGAGGATATCTTTCCTTCAGAAAAATCCCAATAACCCTGCCTAGGGTAACTTCCTTCTTGTTATTCTTCTTCCTTATCAATTCAAACAGAACACCAGCCCAGTTTATCTTCTTCTTATTAACAATTGCACACATTAGTGCAAACTGTTGTCGGGTGATATTATCATGGGCTGAGTGCTTGCCTAGCAGCACTTTTCCGACAACTTCAGCGAGAAATTTGATCTTGAAGGGGAAATTTACCTTGAGCAGCTTCATGGGAATGCCCTCCGCATGTCCCAGCTCAATCAGCATTCTTCCAAACTCTGGAGCATCTTGCTCATAATCTTCTTCTCCATTAGTCAACCCAAATAAATCAGTCAAGACGGCGAGAGTCAAAACTACCTCTTCTCCGCCAAGAGATCCTGTCATCGAATCTTCAGTAGAAGATGAAGTAAATGCCCATTCCATTATCTCTGGGATATTTAACTTGATCCTTGTAGACATTAGCCTTTCCAATCCTTGATCTTTGCATAGCTGAAGAATTTCCACGATATCTGATTCACAGCAGCTGAAAGCATCAAAATCCACGCTGAAACCAGCGTCAAACTTGACTACTGCGAGGAGCGCAGGAGAAATCGCCATCGATTTGTTGGAGAAGGCGCGAGAGGAACAGAGAAGACGAAACGACAGAGAATCGCAAGACATGGAACAAGCGGGAAGACGGAATGCGAAAGGACGCTCTCCGTCGACGATAAAAGCAAAGATCTTTTAACCTAGGTCGACTATCGGCTTTATATTAGACCGGAGATAGTCGATCTATTTAAAAGATATTGGACACGATGGTCGAACGGTCGTTCGACGATCGGTCCAGAAGCAGAGTAGTCGAGCAATCGTTCGACTATTTCTGGCTTCTCAAAACAACAAGCTGTCGTCATCCAGAGATCGACGATGAGCTCGACCTGTTCGACGATCTTTGAACGCCGGTCGACGACCTTCAAACAGATAAGCTATCATCAACCAGAGGTTGACGATAGGCTTGATCCGTTCGACGATCTTCGAGCATCGTTCGACGATCTTCAAACAAGTTTCAACATTGGCAGATATAGTCACACTTAGTCTCTTCCATTGATCATGCCTAGTTGAACTAAAAAGAACAGATGATTCTGTTCATCTAAAGGCTTGGTGAATATATCACCTCTCTGAAACTCAGTGGATATGAACTCAAGACAAATCTTGTTCTTTTCCACACAATCTCTCAGGAAATGGTGCCGAATCTCAATGTGCTTCGTTCTAGAGTGGTGCACTGGATTTTGTGCAATTTAGATAGCACTGGTACTATCACACATGATTTTGGTGTTCTTGTGTGAGTAACCATAATCCACAAGCTGGTTTTGAATCCACAGGATCTGTGAACAACAACTGGCAGCTGCTATATATTCAGCCTCTGCAGTTGAAGTTGAGACAGAAGCCTGCTTCTTACAGAACCAAGAGACCAATCTCTCTCCCAGGAACTGACAAGTTCCTGAGGTGCTCTTCCTGTCAACTCTGCAACCAGCATAATTAGAATCAGAATATCCAATTAATTCAAAATCTGACTCAGTTGGGTACCAAAGTCCTAGATTTGGACATCCCTTCAGGTATCTCAGGATTCTCTTGAGAAGAATCAGATGAGATTCCTTGGGGTTGACCTGGAATCTAGCACAGAGGCATGTAGCAAACATTATATCTGGCCTACTTGCAGTTAGATATAATAGGGAACCAACAATGGCCCTATAATTCTTTTGATCAACTGGCTTGCCGTGATCATCAGAATCAATAACTACATTAGTAGCCATAGGTGTAGGCATTGCTGAAGCATCAGCCATCCCAAATTTCTTTACCAATTCCTTGGCATATTTGGATTGGGAGATGAAGATGCCATCAGTGTCTTGCTTAACTTGGAGACCAAGAAAGTAAGACAGCACACCCATACTACTCATCTCAAACTTAGAGTGCATCAGGTCAGAGAACCTTTTGCAAAGTTTGGGATCAGTGGAACCAAATATAATATCATCCACATACACTTGAACTAACAGGATTGTGTCCTTGTGGTGCTTGACGAAAAGGGTTATATCAACTACTCCCCTAGTAAAGTTGTGCTCTAACAGGAAACTAGCTAGAGTCTCATACCAGGCTCTGAGTGCTTGTTTTAGTCCATAAAGAGCTTTCTGCAACTTGAACACATTTGAGGGTTGAGTTGAAGAAACAAACCCTGGTGGTTGTTCAACAAACACCTCTTCCTTAAGCTCACCATTTAGGAATGCACTTTTGACATCCATCTGAAAGACCTTAAACTTCATGTAGGCTGCATAGGCCAAGAAGATCCTTATTGCTTCTAGCCTTGCAACAGGAGCAAAGGTTTGGTCATAATCTATACCTTCCTCGTGTCTGTAGCCCTGAGCTACAAACCTAGCTTTATTCCTTACAATAATTCCATTTGCATCCAACTTGTTTCTATACACCCACTTGGTGCCTATGATCAGTTGGCCTTTAGGTCTTGGAACCAAAGTCCATACTTTACATCTCTCAAACTGATTGAGTTCCTCTTGCATAGCAATGATCCAGTGGGGATCTAGCTCATCATCTTTAAAGGTGAGGGGCTCAATCTGTGAGAGGAAACAAGCATGCATCACATCCTGTCTTAACTGATGTCTTGTTTGCACACCAGCTGATATGTCTCCTATCACTTGAGATGTGGGGTGATCTCTAAGTGTGACAATATCAGCAGGTGGGATGTGATCTTCAGCAACAGTTGGGATTAATTCCTCAGGAGGAATTTGATCTACTGTTGGTGGTACAACAACAGCTTCTGTAATGTCTTCATCACTGTCTGATTCAGTGATCTGAAGAGTTGATAGTTGAAGAATTTCTTGAGTAGCATCAGGTACCTGCAATGAACTGGATGAAGGAGAAGTTTCCTTCTCCTTGTAAAACATCTGAGACTCATCAAAAGATACATGCACAGATTCTTCAATTTTACAGGATGATTTGTTATAAACCCTATAAGCTTTGCTTACTTGGGAATATCCAAGCATAATTCCCATCGAAGCTTTTGGTTCAAATTTTCTAAGGTATTCTTTATTGTTATTATGAATGTACACTATACAGCCAAATACTCTAAAATAATTAATTTTAGGTTTCTTTCCTTTAAGCAACTCATAAGGAGTTTTACACTTAATCTTGTGTATCAAACTTCTATTCAAGACATAATTGGCTGTGCTAACAGCTTCTGCCCAATAAGAGAGAGGCATATTAGCATCTGCCAACAATGTACTAGCAGCTTCAATGAGTGTTCGATTTTTCCTTTCAACTACCCCATTTTGTTGGGGAGTTCTAGGAGCTGAGAAGCTATGTTTGATACCTTCTCTCTCACAGAATTCTTGCATGAGAAGAGAGTCAAACTCAGTACCATGATCACTTCTGATCAAGGCCACATGAGTAGAGTACTCAGTCTGCACACATAATAGAAAGTCTGTAAGGGCTTTGAAGTTATCAGCCTTAGTTCTCAAAAAGAAAACCCAACTGAACCTAGAGAAGTCATCTACAATGACTAAGGTGTAATACTTCCCTCCTAAACTCTGTACATTTATTGGGCCAAATAGGTCCAAATGTAATAAATACAGGATTCTAGGAGAATCACTTTTATTTACAGATTTAAAAGAGTTTTTGGTTTGCTTGCCTAACTGACAAGCCTTGCATAGACTCTCCTTCTTGTAGGGGCAAGAAGGTAAACCTCTAACAAGGTTGTGTTTAGATAACCTAGATATATTTTTAAGGTTAACATGACTAAGCCTCTTATGCCACAAAAAATTGTTATTAAGTGTTACTTCATTAAATAGGCAGATTTCAGAGTGAGTTGAGTTAAAATCTACTAAATAAATATTACCTATTCTAATGCCTACTAAAACAACATTATTATTTAAAGTAATATTACAAGAAGAGTTAGAAAATGAAACCTGGTAGCCAGCATCACATAGCTGGCTGACTGAAATCAAATTGTGCTTCAGTCCTGTCACATATGCAACTCTCTTGAAAGTAACAGCTCCAATAGTGATTCTGCCATAGCCTTCTGTCTGACCACAGCTTGAATCTCCAAAGATAACCTTTGGGCCGAGCTTAGCTTTGAACTTTGACAGATGATTTTTATTTTCTGTCATATGCTTGGAGCATCCACTATCCAAATACCACTTATTTTGAGTGATAGGATAAGCCTTCACCTGCAAGAAATTCATTTAGACATTGTGGACCCAAGTAACCTTGGGTCCCTTGTTTTTCACATAAGAAAAGCTAGAAATAAATGAAAATGCAGGCTGAGGGTGATAACCTAATGAGTGAGATCTCCTAGGTGGTATTCTCCATGCAGATGATGGGTCAACAAACCTAGGGTTTCTATTTTCATTTAGGTTTCTATGGGTTTGATGATGATTTTGAAAATCATATTGAAAACGTCGATCGACGTTTGACGATGGGCGCTCAGATCGTCGAGCTTCGTTCAACCATTGGGCTTCCGATCGTCGAGCAGCGTTCGACGCTCTTTGTATTTCCTTAAAAAATTGTTTTCTTTTCTCTCTCTTAGCTTTATTTAAAGTTTTATTAACTTGGTTTACTTGCTCAGTGTTCTTCATTCCACTAGCTGAAACGAAGTTCACTGGAGTTGAAAGATTATTTTTAAGAATAACTGGGGGTTCACTGGGAGAAGCTCCTAAGCCTAATTTGTTATTACCTGACCTAGTGTTAGTCATGCTGGTTATCTCTAACAGCTTAAGGCTTCTACCATTTAGAGATTCTTCTAACCTCTTAGATTTAGCTAACTCAATTTTAAGAAACTTAATTTCTTCACTATAATTAGTGAGATCTTCCTTTAACTTAATATTTTCAGAAGATATGATGTCAGATTCAGCTAGCCTATGTCTAAGTTCTTTAATTTCTTTTTCAGAGCTAATTAAATCTAAGCATAAAGATTTAAAATCTAATTTGAATTCAACTGAAGTAAAATCATAAGAAGATAGTACCTCATCTTCTGTTGGCATTTCTTCCTCTGAATCTGAACTCTCTGCAGCTGAGTGATTGCTGCAGGCATCTATTGCCATCAGGCAAACTTCCTTTGCCTTCTTCTCTTCCTCATCCTCACTGGAGCTAGAGGAGGAAGATTCTTCATCAGAATCACTCCAGGTTTCAGCAATGAAACCTCTCTCCTTCTTCTTGTTCTTGTAGGAGGATGACTTGGAGTGCTTCTTGTGCTGTTCCTTTTCTTTCCTCTTATCTTTGTTCTTCTCCTCTGGACAATCTGGTAAGATATGTCCAGGTTTCCTGCAACCATAACAGATAATTTCTTTAGCAGGAGAACGATCATACCTTGGTTTGTCTTCATAGCGTGAAGACTTCTTTCTGAATTCCTTTCTCCCCATCTTGAGAAACCTCTTGGCAAATAATGCCATTAGTTCCTCATTGGATTGGCTGCCTTCAGAAGCATCAGCAGCCTTAAGAGCTAGAGATTGCTCTTTTCTTGTTGGAGTAGGGGTCTTTGCTTCAGCTTCAGCTTCCCTTGTCTTCAGCACTTGCTCAAAGGATTTGAGCTTGCCGAGAAGAGCTTCTGTTGAGATCTCTGTTGTACTTCTGGCTTCCTTGATAGGCCAGATCCTTAGATCCCATGTGCTAGGGAAGCACATAAGAATCTTATCATTGACCTCTGTCAATGATATGTCCTTGTCAAGGGTCCTCAGCTCATTGATGATTGAGCTGAGCCTTGTATACATGGCTTCAACTGATTCAGCATCAGTTTTCTTGAAGTTCTCATATTGTGAGATAAGGTTGGACCTCCTGTCCTTCCTTTCATCAGCTGAACCAACTACAATCTGGTTCAGTGTATCCCACATTGCTTTTGCTGAGGAGCATTCAGCAACCTTCTGGAATACTTCATCAGACATTGTCTGAGCCAGTATATTCATTGCCTTGGCATCTGCTATCTTTGCCTTTTTGTACTCATCATTGTAGTCTGGAGGAGGTACTGCACTCATATCAGTTGATGATGAGGCAGTGGCAGCAGCAGGTGCTCTTGGGGGTCCTGACAAAATAGAAGCAAAGATACTTTCATCAATAGAATTCATATATAATTTTATCCTTGCCTTCCAGATGCCAAACTTAGCTAAGTTGCATGCTGGAGGTCTGGTGCTAGAATAATCCTTGGACTGGGCCATGATAGTGAATATCTATAAACTTTGGTATCTATCAGGATCTTGTGACTTAGGTGTTAGCCTATACAATCAGATAACCTCCCTCTGATACCAATTGAAAGTGAAGGGATAGATACTACTCTAGAGGGGGGGTGAATAGAGTTATCAAATTTTGCACTAGACAAAACTTAATAGTCTACCCAACTCCCTTGGAGTGAAATGCGGAATGAAAAGATTATAGATATAGAAAAAACCCTAAAGCCTAACACAAGTGTTGAGCACAAACTCAAGCTAACTGTAATTACAGTTAATGCTTGGAAATCCTAATCAGCAACTAGCAAACCTAGTTATATCTAATCACAGCCACAATGCAAGTAATTAAACAAGGCAATTCAGACGACACAAGGAATTTAAGTGGTTCCCCAAACAACTTGGGTACGTCCACTCTTCTACCAACAAGGTAGGAATCCACTACAGGTTTTTGATCAGGTGACCTGCCACCACAAGATATGCTTCAGGTAGATCTAGAAACCCTTTAGACTTTTGATCAGGTGTCTAAAAACCAAACACAGGTTTTTGATCAGGTGCCCTGCCACCAAGGGATACTTTTGAAGGGAGTAATAACCCTGTACAGGAGGGGGAAAGAAGGTTAAAAAATCTTCTCTATTTTACAATAGATTAGAGAAGCACAAAGACTTGCACTGAGCTAGAAAGCTCAAAAGAATCAAGGCTCCCCCTGGCTCAAAGAATGTCCAGGTGAAGTCTTGCTTCAGTGCAGAAAACACTTCAGAAAGTTCTGAAGGAAAAACTACAAGAAGATATAAAATAATAAAATAGAAATCTTCTAGCAGCTATCTTCTTCTTCTTCTTCTTCAAAAGAACTCTGAGTCTGAACTTCCTGGAAGCAGGAGAACTCAGGTTGAAGAAGAGCAGAAGAGCTTAACACTTCTCAGTTGAAAGAAGATTGCTGAGAGCAGTTAAAACTTGGTCTTGATGAAAGCTTGAATGCTAATTGAATAACTCTTAGAATAACTGGTTAGCTAGCTGAAATCCTTCTCCAAAGGATTCCTTTTATATCAGCAACAAGCAACGACTCTTTTCAATTTGAACTGTTTGTCTTCTTCTGAAACTTGAAACCTGGGCTGCAAATATCACAAAGACAAACAAACTCTGCAGCAAAACATTCTTTAAAAAGGGATAAACCTTTTTCAAGGAAGCTGCAGGAAGCAATCTGATAATAAAGGTACTAAATAAAATCACATCAGAGACAAACTCTTTATAGCAGAAGGAAGACTTTTCAGTCTAACGGCTATAAAGGACTGACAGCAGATAAAGTAAAATATAATGTCAACTAATAAGACAAACAACTTTATCTGAAAAGATTTGACTCAGGCAAAAGGGATGGAGCAGATATTGCCTGGAAATATTATCACAAAACAACTGAAATAAAATGCCAGATAACATATTAATTTATTAAATAGAATAAATAAATACAAAATAAAAAGGCAAACAGAAAACGTCGAACGACCCTCGGAGATCGTCGACCAAAGAACGGAGATCGTCGAACTATCAGACAGATAGTCGAACGATCCAGATAGTCGAACTATCAAAGGAGATAGTCGAACTATCACAACAGATAGTCGAACTACCAGAAGATAGTCGAGCTATCAGATAGTCGACCTATCAACAGATAGTCGAACTATCAAAGCAAAACCGATAGTCGACCTATCACAGATAGTCAAACTATCAAAGGAGAAACAAATAGTCGATCTATCAACAGATAGTCGAACTATCACAGAACAACGGATAATCGAACTATCAGGACAGATAGTCGAGCTATCAGATAGTCGACCTATCAACAGATAGTCAAACTATCAGCGCAGAACAGATAGTCGAACTATCAACAGATATTCGAACTATCAAAGAACGACAGATAGTCGAACTATCAACAGATAGTCGAGCTATCAGAAGAACGCAGATAGTCGACCTATCAACAGATAGTCGATCTATCAGATAGTTGAGCTATCCAAGCAGATAGTCGAACTATCAAACAAACAGATAGTCGAACTATCAACAGATAGTCGAACTATCACAGCACACAGATAGTCGAACTATCAACAGATAGTCGAACTATCCAAGCAGAAAGAACGTCGAGCAACTGATAGACGATCGTCGAACAGCTAGTCGACGATAGTTGAGCGGCGTTCGACTATAAACGAACGAAAACACAACTTAACCAAATTCTTATCTGGATAAGCTGGGAACTCTACAGCTAGACACCTAACCTTGACCATAGATAATTCATGGGTCAAGAGACTAAAAAGGCAAGACTAAACTCAAATCAAACTAGGGTACCAACACCCCCATTGCGCAAACGGCCAGACTCCTTGTAATGACGTGAGGGCTACCGGGGGCTGCTGGGGAATGTTAGCGTGTACCTGACAGCTTCTGCACTTTTGAACGAATTCTGTCGCCTCCTTCTTCATGGTCGGCCAATAAAATCCTTGCCGTAGGATTTTCCAGGCCAGGGCTTTTCCCCCGAGATGCTCGCTGCATACTCCTTGGTGGACTTCGCGGAGCGTGTAGTCGGCGTCTTCTTCTGATAGGCACTTCAGGTAGGGTCCTGCAAAGGACCGCTTGTATAGTTCTCCGACTATCAAAGTCAATGCTGCCGCTCTTATTCTTAGGCGGCGAGCCTCCTTTTGATCTTCCGGTGGTAGTTGGCCCTTCAAATGGGCAATTAGCGGGACTGTCCATGATTCTTTTGCTTCATTGACTCTTGCTACTACCCATGGGCCATGAATGCTGGGGAAGACTATTTCTTCTACCCGACGCCTTCTTGTTTGGTATTGTGTCGAAGATGTGGCTAGCTTTGACAGGGCATTTGCCTTGTTATTTTGCTCTCGAGGGATATGCGTAATTTGGATTTGTGGGATCTGGATGAGAAGGGACTGACGAGCTGCAGATACTGGGATAGCTGTTCATTCTTGGCTTCAAATTCTCCTTCTACCTGCGAGACAACAAGTTGTGAGTCAGAGTAAATGGTCAGCTGCTTGACCTGACAGCTGATGGCGAGCCTGAGTCCCGCGATAAGGGCTTCGTATTCTGCCGCATTGTTAGTAGCCGGGAATTTTAGTCGGAGTCCATATTCTAGAGTAACGAGTTCTGGATTAATGAGGAGCAGGCCTGCTCTAGCACCTTCAGCACCTGAGGCCCCATCTACGTATAGCGTCCATGTTTGTCCAGCTTCTACTGGCACAAATTCTGTTTCCGCCGGTAGAGTGTTCTCTATGATGAAGTCAGCCAAAACCTGAGATTTGATGATAGGGCGCGGGAGGAAGTGGATATCGAACTCACCCAACTCGACAGCCCACTTAACCAGTCGACCGGACGCTTCGGGTTTTTGGAGAATGGCGCGGAGGGGTAACTCGGATAGGACCTTAACAGTGTGCGCCTGGAAGTAGGGACGAAGTTTTCTGGCGGAGAAGATAAGTGCTAAGGCTGTCTTGTCTGCAGCCGGGTACCGAGTTTCGGAATCAGAGAGGATTTTGCTGAGGTAGTAGATGGGGCGTTGAATTCCTCCTTCATCTTTAACTAGGACTGAACTCAATGCCGCTGGTGTGACGACAAGATATAGAAAGAGAATTTCTCCGGGAGCTGGCTTGGATAGAAGTGGAGGAGAGGCCAGGTATTGTTTTAAGGATTCAAAGGCCGATTGACATTCATCTGTCCATTGAAAACCTGTGCTTCGTGCTCCTCGGAGGATTTTGAAGAAGGGGAGGTACTTGTCTCCCGTCCGATCTAGGAATCGGGATAGTGCTGTGATTCTTCCGTTCAACCGTTGTACATCTTTGAGTGATCTGGGCGGAGACATTTCTTCGAGAGCCTTAATTTTCTCAGGATTGGCCTCTATTCCTCGCTGGGTAACCATGAACCCTAAAAACTTTCCCGAAGTGACTCCGAAGGTGCACTTGCTAGGGTTAAGCTTCATTCCATATTGTCTGAGGATCTTGAAGCATTTCTCTAAGTCTTCCAAATGGTCTTCCCGGCGGATGCTCTTGACTAGCATATCGTCTACGTACACTTCCATGGATTTGCCGATGAGTTCTTTAAAGATCTTGTTCATGAGTCGCTGGTAGGTAGCTCCTGCATTTTTAAGTCCGAATGGCATTACTCTGTAGCAATAAATTCCTTTGTCGGTACGGAAAGCCGTGTGCTCTTCGTCGGCTGGGTCCATTCGGATCTGGTTGTATCCAGAGTAGGCGTCCATGAAGTTAAGCAGCTGGTGCCCGGCGGTTGAATCGACTAGCTGATCTATCCTAGGAAGTGGAAAGCTGTCCTTAGGGCAAGCCTGATTAAGGTTCGTGTAATCCACACACATTCTCCACTTTCCCGAAGATTTCTTTACTAGGACGACATTAGCCACCCAAGCAGGGTAGCCAACTTCTCGAATGAATTGGGCGCGAAGGAGTTTTTCAACCTCCTCTTCGATTGCTTGGAGCCTCTCCGAGGCGAAATTCCTCTTCTTTTGAATGACAGGTTTACATGCGGGATTAGTGTTGAGGGAGTGATGGATGACCTGAGGGTCGATCCCAGGCATATCTTCCGGGGACCAGGCGAAGATATCCTTATTCTTCCTGAGGTAGGCTGCTAACTTTTCCCTCTCATGCTCCTGTAAGAGGGACCCGAGCTGGACGGTGCGATCCGGTTTTGTCGAAGAGAGGGGGACTTCAATCAGACCTTCGATGGGTGCTCCCTGCTGCAGAACTGTTTCATCTCTGAGGTCGAAGTCATCGATGTTCAGTGTGGTAGGCTCGGTGGGCTGAGCTTGTTTAGAATAACAATTCCTTGCGGCTTCTTGATTCCCGCGTACTACTCCAATTCCTCCGGGAGTTGGGAACTTCATTGCTAGATGGGGGATAGATGGGATAGCTTTGAAGGTGGTCTGAACAGGCCTTCCAAAGATAGCGTTGTATGCTGAGTTTGAGTCTACTACTACGAACTGGACTTCATGCGTAATCTGCCTTGGAAATTCTCCCAACGTGACTGGTAGGGTGACTGTTCCGATGACCTGGACCTGATAGTTGTCGAAACCATATATCGGGCCCGCGGCTGGAGTTAGCTGTTGCTGGGATATATTCATATTCTGCAGAGTGGTGGAGAAAAGGACGTCGACTGAACTGCCATTATCGACGAGGATTCGCTTGACGTTGTAGCAGGGGTTTCCGATGCCAGCGCTAATTACAAGCGGGTCCTGATGCGGGATTCGGACGTTGATGAGGTCTTTATCTCCAAATGATATGGTGGTGTCCTGCTTGCTTCTTTTATCTTCATGGGCTTCCTTTCCAGAATGGACTGACAGTATCTGGGTAGTCAGAATAGGTGATCCGGCGATAGTCTCAATGTTTCCTACCACTTGGCTTCCTCCTTCAGGTGCTCGTGGGGCATTCTGCTGGTCCCTGGGACGCCTAGGCGGGTCTTGCTGTTCTTGGACTCTTCCTTGCAGAAATCTACCGAGCAGTCCTAGAAGGACTAAGCACTCGATCTCCTCCTTTAGGCGAGCACATTCTTCAGTAGTGTGTCCGGTTGTCCGATGATACTCACAATACTTTGATTGATCATTCCTAGGATTAGGAGGCGGTTGCCTTGGTCGCTGTAATGCTGGTTCATTTTGAATGGCATACAAAACGTTGGTGCGAGAAGTATTGAGCGGGGTATAATCCCTAGGGGGATCTCTCTGCGAGTCACGCCTGCGGCGTCCAGTTCGACGGTCTTCGAGGAACCTTCCTTCCTGGTGCTGAGGGACTGGCTCTTTATCTCTCTGTCTTTTTTGTACTCAATCGAACTGCCGTCGATGAGCTTCAATAGCTTCGTCCGCGGCTATTTGCGCTTCGATTCTGTGTACCAGATCTGGATAGTTGGGCACGGTTTCTCTCATAAGTGCTGAGTAGAAACCGCTGGGTCGAAGACCCCCTAGGAATACTCCACGTAGGAGTTCGGGGTCGACTCCCGGGATCTGGCGGGCTTCTGCAGTGAAACGTCGGAAGAATTCTTTAAGGGTTTCCCCTTCGCTCTGGCAGATTCCAGAGAGATGAGACGGATCTCGAACAATCCTTCGATTAGCGATGAATTGATCGGAAAACTGTCTAGTTAATTCGGCAAAATTAGTAATGGTCTCGGGCCTCAAAGAGTGAAACCATGTTCGAGCTTGTCCTTTGAGGGTAGTTGGAAATACTTGACATAATAGTTGATCAGTGGCTTGGAAGATCCTCATGATGGTGGTGAAATGATTGACATGCTCGAGTGGATCGTCAGTTCCATCAAATGTTTCGATGTTTGGAAGTTTGAATCCTTGTGGGATTGGATGATCGAGGATCTGTCGGGTAAAGGGGGAGCCATGATAAAGCAGTCGATGAGGGTGGAAATCTCTCCTTGCAACTTGGCGGCATTCTTCAGCAACTACCTCTCTGATTTCTCGACGAGTTAGGAGAGGGTGGATGGGAGCGTCGCTAACTAGATTGCGGGGGTGATCCGCCCTTGTTTCTCTTAGGTGGGGATGAGCTGAACTGGCGGCATCTGAATGGTCTTCAGGTTCTTCTCTTTCTATAGGATTTTCCTGGTTCCTTGGTAGGTCGAACAGTGGGGGATGGTTAGCTGGCAGAGGTGACCTCGGTGGAACTGGAGGTGCTCCCAGGTTTCGAAGTAGTGTGAGCATCTCTGTCTGCTGCTCCTCCATTTGGCGGACACGCCCTTCCAAGGCGGTGACGGGGGCGAAAGCCGCTTCAGCGGTCAGTGGCACGTCTACCAGAGAGTGAGATTGTGCAGGCTCAGTGTGTCCGCCAAGTGCGGGTCCTTCGGCTACGCGAGCACTCCTTTTCGCCATTGCAGTAGTAGGGACGATGAACTTGCTCTGCGAAGGATACTGGGAATGTTCCCACAGACGGCGCCAAACTGTTGCGGCCAAACTCGGCGCTCCGGTCGATCCGGACTAACTTGGACCGCCTTAGCTCGCGGAGCGGTCGTGCGCGCACACAGTCAGTTGAAGAAGGGAAATGAACACAAAGAGTTTTGACGTGGAAAACCCTTCAACCGGGTGAAAAACCACGTGACCGGTTCTGTGCCGGTCAAAATCCACTAGATCGAAGTGATTACAGTATGTTGGGTGAATCGGGGCGACAGGCCGCTCCCGTTACAATCTTGAGGAGAGAGAGAGGGTGTATGCAACCGTTGGTGGGCAACAGGCTGCCTCGCCAACGGGACTTGGGCGGTGGAATGCGTGGGATGCTTTAGGCACGCGCGCTCAGAGGCGGCGCGTATTCAAGGGTTGTCCCCGCCTCCCTTGCTCGTCTTTCTCTGTCCCTGGAGTGCTTCCTTTGCGATTGAGCGCTGGTGGGGTGCCAATAGCCGATGACGGGGCCGATGGCCTACGACGAGTGCTGATAGCCGCTGGCGGGTGCTGATAGCCGCTGGGGGCCGCTGGAGGTCACGGGCGGCTGCCGGTGGTTGGCGGCGAGAGGCGGCCGCTGGTTGTTGGCGACGAGGGGTGGCCGCCGGCGGGAAAGAACGGGAGAGCTCCCACCTGAGGAAGAAGAAGGGGGAAGCGTAGGAGAAGAAGATGATCAAATGGGGAGCCCCTGGGGTCCTTTTATAGGCTCCAGGGGGAAGTTACGACGGGCCCCACCACTAACATAGTGGGTTAGTGGGTGGTTTTGCTCTGATCGGACGGCCGGTGGGTCCTCTCCCTCAATCGGACGGCGTGGAGGCCACCCCGAGGTGGGGCCGCCCGGATGATGCCGCCGGCGAGGAGGCGGCCGGACATGGCGGCGGCCGGCAACGGCCGCGGCCGTGGCCACGGCCGCGGCCGGTCACGGCCGCGGCCGGTCACGGACGCGGCCGGCCACGGCCGCGGCCGGCCATGGCCGCGGGCCATGGCCGTGGCCGGCCGGAGGGGAACCGCCGGTGGCGGTTCCTTCCGCGGAAGGTGGGAGAGGATGGGGGCCTACCCCCATGATCTCCATGAGAGATCATGGGGGTAAGGTGGGCCCTCCCATGATCTCCATTGGTGGGAATCATGGAGATCTCTTCATCTTTATAAATTAAGGTGGAACCCATCAATCTGTATGCACTATAATTTTGGATAATGTTAAATACTACCTAAACTTATCGAAAGCAAATTCCCCTACCAATAAATCCTTCTACATTATGGTGTAGTTCTCTTGAGCCAATGTTAATGTTTTGCTAGCATAATGGATTGAGTGGAAATGTTTGTTGCAGTGCTGTCCAAAAACAGTACCCACAATATAATTACTAACATCATACGTTAGTTCAAAAGGTAGTATGGAACTATCATTATTGGTGCATTTATTAGCCATATTTTGAGATATTTGAGCGCATAAAGATATTCTGAATCAAAATTAAATATTGAATCTTTTTCTAGAAGTTTAGTTATAAGTTTTGAAAATTTTAAGAAATCTTTAATGAAATGCATATAAAAGCTGGCATGACAAAAAAAACTTCGAATGATCTTAACATTTGTAAGAGGCGGTAGTTTTTTTAGTAGTTTCTATCTTCGCCCTATCCATTTTGATTCCTCTACTTGATACTTTATGTCTCAATACTAATCCTTCATGAAACATGAAGTGACATTTTTCCTAGTTTAGAACTTAGTTTCTTCACACCTAGATAAGACTCGACTTAAGTTTCTAAAGCAAAGATCATATTAATCACCGAATACCGAGAATTCGACCATAAAGACTTACATGATATCTTCCATAAGATCATTAAAAATAGCCAACATTCATCTTTGAAAACTAGTAGACGCATTACATAATCCAATGACATACGCCGATATGCGAAAGTGCCAATAGGGCATGCACAAGTGATTTTTTTCTTTGCCCTCCGGAGTAATAGGTATTTGGAAATTTCCTGACAATCCATTAAGAAATCAATAATATGGGTGCCCAGAAAGTCTTTCCAAGATTTGAACAATGAAAAGAAGAGGAAAATGATCTTTGTGAGTGACATCATTGAACTATCTATAGTGAATACAGACTCTCCACCCTTTGACTATCCTTTGAGGAATAAAATCATCCTTCTCATTCGCTACAACTGTTAATTTGCCTTTCTTAGGCATAACATGGACCTGAATGACCCAAGAACTATAAAATATTGGGTAATTCGTCCCCGCATCCATCAATTTGATACTTGTCTTTCACAACCTCTTTCATATTAGGATTAAGCTGATCCTGTGGTCGGATGGGTGAAAATTATTTTCCACCAAGCTTTTGTGAGTACATAAGGTAGGATTAATGCCCTTAATATCTATTATTTTCCAATCTATAATACTTTTGTGGGTACACATCCTCAATCAACTTTGACTTCTCGTAGCCAGAAAGTTGGGAAGATATAATCATAGGTAATTTTAAGTATCCTTCTATGTAAGCATACTATAAATGTTTAGGAAGTTTCTTTATCTCCAAAGTAGGCGATTCTTCAATAGAGTTCTTAAGATAATTAATCTAATTTAAATTCCGTGTTGTAAATTTTGATGTGCGCAGTTAAAAATCATATTGATATACAAAGTTTAGTTGGTCAAGAACTTCTTTACACATAATATTCCGTGAAATATTTTAGGCTAAAGATAATTGCAAAGGATCCCTACATAAAAGCTCAAGTGAAACTGACAACGCTAGGTCATCAATCATACTCATTGCAAATTTGGGATGTTTGAATTCTAAAGGTTATCTAATGACCTTTTCTAGGTTAAAGATAAATTTGTCCCCACATATATTCAGTGTTAGGGAAACTTTTCTAATGTCCTGTATAATAATATAAGTTAGTAATAAAGTTTACCTAAAATAATAAGTGTTCTCCTATCAGTTTTTATGTCAAGGACTATAAAATCTACATGTAATATTATATCACTAATATTAATTATTATATTCCTTATTATTCCTTTAGCATAATAATTTGTCCTATCAAAAAGCTGTACAACTTCAGTGATTTCAAGATTATCTAAATATTAAAGTTTAAATCATTCAAATAATATTATATCAAAAACAAGAGTTTAATCTACATCTATTGTACCTGAAATATCCTCATTGAGATAATAAAATGCATAAAAATTTCTTTTCCATGGTAATAGTAGTCTATTATTAGATCTCAATTTTTTGAACAGTCTATCTCAACTTAAGAAATTTTGCATTTTCTAGTCTTGTAGTGTTACTAGCTAGTTCTTTGATGAATTGTGCATAACGAATATGCTGCTCAATATTTAAAGGAAATGATAAATTAAAAGATAAATTGACACCTAATTGACTATTAATAGACAGTTGTTCCGTTCCCTTAGTAGATTTCTCTTCATGAAGCATTTTGCCTTTTCTGTGATCGACATCCTTTAGTAAGCCCAATGTGATTTCTTCCATTTTTTTAGGTGTGTACCATGTATTAGTTGTGGGATGTCTCTTCACCTAGAGTGGGGGGGGGGGGGTGAATATGTGATGCCTTTTATGAATTTGATGCGGAATGGTCAGAATAAAGCACACAATCACAACAAGTCCACAACACAGACACAAAATCTATAGGGGTTCAACGATTTGGGTATGTACACTTCCCCTTCCTCCTATCTAGCAGTATGCTAGCTTTGATAAGCTTCACCAATCTCAGATTCATAGATCTTATAATTCAGAGACAACGTCTCCTACCTCAGAGCCACTGACTGGACTCAAACCCCATATCACGCAGGACCCTACAATTCTGATTCCCCGCAAGGAATCCTATCTCAGAAACACTAGCTAGCTTGCTACCTCAGGTCACAAAGACCCTACAACTTAGGACACGCAGGACCCTACCTCAAAGACAAAGTATCCTACAACTCAGGTATTAATAAGATCCTATAGATTGATAAGTTTATACAAAGGAAAACTTTCTTTAGACTCAGAATATGATTCTTGATAACATTAGAGTGTTCTCTGCCTATGATGAGAGAAGGCCTTCACTAATCTTCAGGCAGGGCTTGAATGATGTACTCAATGAAAACTGTTCCTCTTCTCTTCTTGAAGATCAACTACTGCTGCTTGTTATAAATGAATTATAATCAGCTTCTACTTGAATAGATTTACTTAGGGAGAACCAAAAGATTTTCTCTAAATAATCTTATTCACACTTTAGTTTTCAGATTGAATATTTCCATCAAAAGGATTTACGATGAAAAGCATGAATTCAAAAATGTATCGATTAGGGTTTACAGTTCTCATCACTTCCTTTTTAAGACAAATATACTTTAATGGTCGAATCTTGGGCGAGATTATGTCAGAAATCTTTTTCCTTAAATATTAAATTTGATTGGAACTTTTCACGACAACATAATGGAGATTGCGACAAACAACGCGTTTTTGAATTTCTGCCTTTTTTGTATAATTCGACTGGATATTTGGTCGAATAACACTGTCCATTCTTCTTCATCATGCTTTCTGGTCGTTTCTGCTTGATATGCAGTCGAATAATTTTTCCAACATTTCTTCGAATCGAATGAGGTACATCTGGTTTAATTCGACAGTTCACTCGTCTTGATAGTATGATCTGGTCAAATTGCCTCACTTCAAGTTGAATTTCTTAACCAGACTTTCTCTCGTCGAATTTGGACTTATAATATTTTCCTCTAAACTTTTCTACTTCTTTATCTGGTCAAATTGATCTAGTCAAATTTCTTGTCATTCAGCCAAATTAGCTTGAGATATAATCATCAGGTCACACTTGATCTTCTGGTCAAATCGCCTTCAACTTTATCCGCGATCATGTAGATGATATAAATGATTCTTCACTTAACAAGTTTTATTCATACTTGACATCTACACGAATCGCCATGACTGTTCAACACGATCGCTGTGATCCCTTGCCGAATCTGTACTTAGGCCATTTCACTGAATCCTTTGACACAATTCTTCTTGATTCTTCTGCACATTCGATTTGGTAATCTAGTCGAATCAATGCCTTAATAGATCTCTAATTCTCTTTTGATATGTGCACAATTCGACTTAAAGCTTTAGTATATTCAGTTAGATCTTCTTGACGTTTGACTAGATGTCTAGTCTAATTCTTAAATAATTTTCAATCTAACCATTCCTCAATCCTTTGCATTCCCTGAGCTCCTAGACTTGGTTTATTAATCTTTTAGGATTGAGTATTAAGTCCAACATAGTTTATAACACAGGTGGACACGATGTCCTATATAATGAGGTATTATATTGACAAGACTATGCTTGATTATACTAAGTCTAGCCCTATGCTGGGCTTGTGCTATTTTGTACATATCTGCAACACAACACTATGTATACTCATCAAATACAAATGTGTTCATCTATATTATGAGGACTTATTCAAATAAAGAACATCATAGGCACTTTTCCCGACAATCTCCCCCTATTTAAATATGTCAGAATCTTAAATATAGATGACCTTCACATCAATAAGATAAATGAAATTGAACATAGTTTAGTGACAATATTCCAAAGTTTTATTTATTAATGGATTAAAATGTTCCCATTTTGTTAAACAACATTTTTCTTTCCCTTTTCGACTAGCACCTTCTGTCTTCCTGCTTCTTTTCTTGTCTGTTCTTGCTTCATCTTCTTTCTCTCTTTGCTTTTGCAGCCATGGTCTTTTAGATGTAGCCTTTAAGGATTCTTTCTCCATGATTTGAACATCATCATCATCATTAACATAGGTATATAAGGGTGTCTCTTTCTAATTGTGCTTGTTTACCAGCCAGGAAGCAGCTGTGTGTGTCATGTTCTCACCATTTCTAGCTTCTTCAATTATGATCTTGATTATTTCATTTTTGCATTCTTCTCTGCTCTATAAGATAAGGATTGTACGCAGAAGTTTTGACCCTTCACAATTTTTTGTAAAATCTGGTCCTGATAGGCTGTGAATTGACGTTTAGCCTGTCAATTATATTTTAAAGGTCGTATCTCACGGGTAGCTGCGTCCCTTGACTGTTATGAAGAGTTTCTTCGATTTTATCATCCATTGACTTTAGCATTTTCACATTGAGTTCAACACACTGCTAGCTCTAACGAACCGACTGGTGATATGAGCATCAATATAAGCCATGTCTACCTTAACTTCTTTAATCTGTGCAGATTGTTCCTTCTTTACTGCATGTACAGATTTATCCACATAAAATTCAAAGAATTTTCTTTGTTCATAGAACATCATTCTCATCTGATCAATTATTGACATTAATGACTTTACATGAACATCATTGTGTGGAGGTCCTTGTCACTTCATGTTCTTCCGCTTTCTCATTTTTTTCTAGCTCGTCACTTAGGTTGATGCCTTCATTTGGTTCATTTGGGATATTTGGAAGATGAATGGGACTTGTTGAAATTTTTGAAGTGAAAGTGGCGGCCTGGGCAGCTTGGATGATCTGTCCGCACGGTCTGTGCAGACAGGTATGGCGGCTAGTCAGGTCGGCAAAGGAGTGGCAGGCAGTTTGTTCTCCGAAGGTAACCGGGCGGATAAGATGGTTATCCGCGTAGTCCGCCGGTTTTGTGTGGACTGGTCCTTGTATCCACTTGTTTTGTTTGCACCAGGGATGGCTGGTGGTGTGGACTTGATCTAGTTTTGTGCCAAGTACAATTGTGCTCAGTCCGGGAGGTCGCGCGGTTAGCGCTGACTGCTTTCTGTGTTTGCAAAGTTCGGTAGCTATCAGCCTTGTGCTTTGGTTGTGGGCTTGGAGTGTGCGAATTGGAGTAGTGTCCGTAGGTGCGTACGGACTGGAACTATGTCCGCTAGTGTGAGGACTGGTGGTGCTTCCGCAGGGTCTGCTGATGTAGCGAACTAGCTGTCTTGCTAGTCATGGCGACTAGGGGGACTGGCATTGTGTCCGCAGTTTGTCAGATACTCTCGATGCTCGCCGCGAGATAGAGCGATGATCCTATCAGCTAGGGCGGTGATCAAACTCCTATCCATGCCTATAAATAGGACCCCCTTATCACATCAACTTTACATCTGAATGGATAATAAGTGAGCTCAGGTAGTTGTTACAGACAAGATTTTCTATTCGCACGGTTTGGATAGTTGACCGGTTTGTCTTGTGCAGGTTGTGCGGATAACGCTAGAAAGATAGGAACTTGGTTCTGACTTTGGTCAGGGATAGTGCGGACTTTATGATTAGCAACCAACGGTTAGCAGCAGGTTGCGGCTTGCGACTAGATGGTCTTCTCTTCTACAACTCTTTCCCAATTCAATAAGCTGTCCGCTTCTAGCAGCCTGTTCAATTCGGCAGCAGTATTCGCGGTAGTCTGGCGGCTAGGCGACCTCGCGGTCGGGAGGCTTGCAGATCAACAGACAAAGTTCTTTTTCAGCATTGGAATAACGGGTTATCCACACAGCTAGGTTGCAGTTTGGCGGCTTGGCAGCTTAAGCGGAATCCATAGGTAGTTCAGCAGGGTCGACGACTTCTCATTAAGATAACGCGAATTGTTTGTTTTTGTTCTTTTTGCTTCCTTCGGGTACATCGAGGAATCATGTCTCTCCATGCATGCCTCGCCTTGTAAAGAATTTTTTATAGTATAAGATTCTTGCTCTTCTATTTGCATCTGGTTTATTTGGCTTTAGATTGGTTGAGTATTCCTGCGCCTGGTTTCCCAGTTTCCACGATTCATAAATTTTTATATGGTATTAGAGGGAACAGAGGCTTGAGCAACGTTCAACTAGCAGTTTACTTTGTTACTTCTAAAAGTCTAAGTGAACCAGGGATAGTGGAATGGAAGGATGATTTGCAAGGGGTCTTGGAATCGAGCTTCTTACATCGACTAACTTTAAGAAGTGGAAGTCATGTATGAAAAGCTATCTTCTAGGCGAGGACCTGTGTGAGGTCGTCTGCGGAGAAGATAGGCAAGAAGTTACTGCTGCTACTAGAAATGCTGAAGTAGTGAGAGCTTGGAGGAAGACAAACACGAAGGCAGAGTTTACTCTCAAGCAGGCTATCTCACCGAAACTCTTTGACTACATCATCGGATGTCGGTCAGCTGTGGAGATTTGGACTTCTCTCGATGGGTTGTTCAATAGGAAGAATGTAGCTCGGCTACAATTCTTGGAGAATGAGTTGTCTAGGGCCACTCAAGGTGATCTGCTCATCTCATCTCAATCTCACCGGAACGCTAAGATTTCAGTGTTGGACCCCGATAAGCCTTTTTTGGAAGCGAAGCTGAAGAGACACATAATCCGCGGGTTGCGGAAGGAGTATGTGGCCTTTTTCACTTCTGTTCAAAGTTGGGCCACTCAGCCGTCTATGTTAGAGTTGGAGAACCTGTTGGCTTCACAAGAGAGCTTAGCTAGACAGATGGCTGGAGTCACTATCTCTGAAGGAGGTAGTGAGGTGCTCTTCTCTGGGAAGAAGAAGAGATAGGAGAAGAAGAAGAAGCCTGCTGTTGGTGATGAACCTTCAACTTTATATCAGCAAGAGAGGAGTTATACTCCTAAGCATGATTGGAAGAAGATGGAAGGGCTCAGGTGTTTCAAATGTGACCAGCTAGGTCACATCAAGAAGGATTGTAAGATCAAGCTACAGCCGGGGCATATTGCAGATAAAGAGGAAGCTGGTTCCAGTGCTGAGGAAGCCAGATAGGGGAATGCATTCATGATGGGAACGTGTGTCTGTAACTTGTCCACCATAGACTACAAAGATGACTTGATAGTGGACTCGGGGTGTGGTCACTACCTCACCGGGGATGAGTCAAATTTCTCCTCTCTACACACGTTCTCAGGTAACGAAGCTATCATAACTGCTGATGATACTGTTCATGCAGTTGAGAAGGAGGGTATCGTTTCTTTAGGTAGTGATAATGGTCCACTCACCTTGAGGAGTGTCTATCACATATCGAGCATGAAGAAGAACCTCTTCTTAATGACCAATGTGGTGGACGCGGGCTATCATGTTTTGTTCGGTCCGACAGAAGTGAGGTTTCTCCGCAACGTGTAAGTGGTAAAGGCTGACGTTGCTCATATAGGGAGAAGGGTAAGGGACTTGTTTGTACTATCAACAAGTTCCTATTTTGATCGGATGAAGGACAATTATAGTGCAACTATCTGGCATGAGCGGATTAGACACATTGGGATGGATAAGCTGAAAGCTATAACAGTGATGAGATTTGTGAAAGGCTTGCCTTATCACAACCCGCATTTTCTCTGCATTTAACAATATATCAGAGTAAGGGAAAATGCGCATCATGATGCCACGTTAGCAGGGGATAAATGCAGATGCTCATACAAAACTCTAACTTAACACTTTTATGAAAGATCCATAAGTTATTAAGAAGAAACTCCAATTAACGTTAAGCGGTTAACCGTATCCCTCGGCTCAGTGGCTCATCCAGTCCACGAGAAAAAGATGGTTATATGCAGCGGAAAGTACTTTATTTACAGTATTAGATGTCCTACATGAGTATAAACATTCTCAGAGTACAACTCATGAAATGCAAGACTCTTGATTTATAATAATTACGAAAGTAGTTTTCGCGATCGTAAAATATAGTGATTTAGATTTCCAGTATGGCATGTATGAAGTAATAATAATAATTTTTATACTTTAAAATACCTAACATGCAACCTAGCATAAAACCTTCTCAGAGAGCAAGAATAACCAGCAAAAAAGGTGAACTAATAACTAGCAAAATATTCAATATTTCAAAAGAAAATAACCAGTGGGCGTCAACAACCTGACATGAACCCACTGAAAGCATGCTTGTCTAAACTAAAACATAAAATAACAAACTACCTCACGATGGTGAGGACAAACACTGCAACAACTACAGCCTACAAGCTACCACCCAACATAGCCGCTCCACCGGCTACTGCCCTGAACCTGAGGCATTCAAAAGAAGAACACCTCAGCAAGAAAAAACAAGTGGCAATGGAAATAAGCAGGTAATAAGTAGAAAAGGCAAGAAAGAGTTTACATAAACTATAATAAAAGATACATCCACAACTGATTTGTCAAATAACAACAAGTAAAGTGAAAAGTTTGCAATAATGGAGTTAAAAGAAATTTGCACCAAGTGCGGAACGAAGCCATGCTTCGAGAAAATCTGCAAGGATAAGCATGAAATTCTATAAGAAGCAAACTGAGCACAAAACAGCTCGAAACGCAAACCATTAACACTTGGTAAAAACAATCGGGCCGGAGTCGGTGACCAAAATGTCCAATACCAGGATTACAGACCCAAACGTCTCACAAAATGCACTGCGGTGGTGGCCACCAGGCCCAACACAACCAAACAGGCCACAAAACAAAGACCAAACAAACCACCAAGGTAATGATTCTCAAACCGGCGACCAGCCGAAGAAAACATCATGCCCAAACACCCCGGACCAAAACCCAAGCCTAAGCCCAAAGACATACATAAACAAGCCCTAAAATCACTCTAAGGGCCATACTTGACGAATCAGACACAAACAACGAAAATATTCTAATTCCTTGCTAAATTCGGCGAGTATACCTGACAAACTGCATGGAAACTCGACGAATTTCCACAATACTCGGCGAATAAGACTTGCGATACTCGACGAATTAGCTTGATTCAGCGTGAATACTCGACGAACTCCATTGATACTCGCTGAAAAACACTTAGACTAACAATCTATACTCGGCGAATCGTTACCCGACGAAACTCCACGAAATTCGGCAATACTCGCCAAATATGCCTAAATTGATACTTGATGAAGTGCATAATACTCGCCGAATTATCCTCAGACTAAATCCCTACATACCCGACGAATTCTACCGTCGATACTCGACGAATCCTACCTACCTATACTCGACGGACTCGGCTACAATATTCGACGAATTTCTACCATACTCGGTGAATAAAACTTAATGATAAACACTGAATTTTCCTTAAGATATCCACCGAATTCTACTATAAAAATCCTAAACCTAGTCTCTATGCCTTGGCCGAAAACTTGCCCTTACACTAGGAGTTCTTTCATGGTTAACTTACACTAATCCCACTCTCTAAGGGAGGAGGAATGAAAGGAAGAAACTATGCTAGAAATGGACATGCAAGGGGGAAAAATCCACTTGCCTTGAAACACCGGAAAAATGCCGTCTGCTCACACCACAATAAGGGTCGGCTGCCAAATGACCTTAGCAACGTTTCCTGAAACTTTTGGAGGAAGAAGGAGGTAAAAATCACTAACCTTAACGCCTAAAAATTTAGGAATCGAAAAAAGCTTACCACGAACACACAGATCTCGACAAGAGCTCTCCAAATATCTAATCTATTGCCAAAACTGACCACCAGATCACTCTCTATCGCCGGCAACCGCACGCAAAGCCGCCGCTCCTTTTCCGCTCACGAAACCGTCGTCGCTCCAGTAGGGAAGATGATGAATAGGGTTTTGACGCGATGTATTCCTATTTATACTTATATTTATATATATAATATATAATATTAATTATTTAAATAGCGTCAAAACGACCCGAAATCCGAACCAACTCGGAATCTTACGAAAATCGCATCGTAGCTAAATACCGATGCTACAAATCCAACGACGAAGTCGAAATCCAAATCCGACAAACCAAACTCGGGTAAAACCCCACCCAAAGATAAAGCACCACCACATCCGTATAAAAAGCTCCACCGATTCACCAAAACAGACCCAACTCGCGAGGGAAGGTGCACAACCAAGACAAAACCAACCACACAAGAATACCCACTGAGCAAACCCATGCTACAACAAACGATACCCATTAACTACGCGTCAACGTAATGCCCTGACGTTAAAAACACGTCACTACGAGAATTAAAATAAACACCGAAAAAGCAGGGGCGTTACAACCACACCCCTAAAAGAAGTTTCGTCTCGAAACTTGACATAAAAAGGATCATATCAAAAAAAGAGAAAAGTAACCAAAGGCTATCAAAGAAAACACTTACCAAAAGCATCATGATAACAGATGAGGATGAGCCGCCCTCATAGCTGATTCCAACTCCCAAGTCGCGCTCTCCACGTCTTGGTTCCTCCACCAAACTTTAACCATGAGTATTGTCTTCCTCTGCAATACCCAATCTTAAGTATCCTAAACATGAATAGGCACCTCCATATATGAAAGGTTAGGCTCCAACTGGGCCACAACATCAAGAATTTGCCTGTCGTTCAGCACACACTTCCGCAATTGGCTCACGTGAAAAACATTGGGCACACCTAGAAAACTTGCTGGCAATTCCAGCCTATAAGCAGACATTCCAATACGCTCCACAGTCTTGAAGGGTCCCACATACCTAGGATCCAACTTATGGTTCTTACCAAACCTCTTAACGTCAAACATTGGGAAAACCTTAAAAAAACCATGTCCCCAACAACAAACTCCAATTCAGTCCTTCGACGATTGGCGTTCTTTTCAAAATGCTCTCTAGCTATCCACAGTTTTTCTCGAATATGCTTTATAGAAACATCCATCTCTTCTAATTCCTCAGGACCCAACAATGGTCTCTCACCAACCTCGACCCAAAACAAGGGAGTTCTACAACGTCTCCCATACAAAGCCTCAAACGGGGCCATCTGTAAGCTTTCTTGATAACTGTTATTGTATGCAAAATCCATCAATATCAAACGCTCTTCCCACGCTTCTCCGTGGTCTGAAATATAACATCTGATCATATCCTCCATGATCTGATTTATTCTCTCCGTCTGACCATTTGTCTGCGGATGATAGGCGGTGGAATACCTCAAATCAGTACCTAATCCTTCCTGTAGACTTTCCAAAAGCGAGACGTAAACCTGGAGTCTCGATTTGATTTAATACTAACAGGTACTCCATGTAGTCTGATGACTTCATCCAAGTATAACTCAGCTATTTTCTTCATGGAGTAGTCTATCTTGAATGGCACGAAGTGAGCACACTTCGTTAGTCTGTCCACTATAACCCAAACTGAATCGTGTCCTCGGGGAGATCTCGGCAATCCAGTAATAAAATCCATCGAAATACTCTCCCACTTCCAACTTGGAATTTCTAAAGGCGTCAACTTGCCTCCAGGCCTTCCATGATCGACCTTAACTCGCTTGTAAGTAAAACATTCCGAAACAAACTTAGCTATATCGTCCTTTATACCATACCACCAAACGATCTGCTTCAGATTCTTACATTTTAATAGAACTAGGGTGGTAGGCAACACTAGAACCATGCACCTCTTTACACAACTTAACTCGAGTATCCTCAATTGCGGGAATACAAAATCTGCCAAGGTACTTCAAGGTACCCGTATCATCAATCGATAAGTCCGGTAATTCCCCTTTCGCAGTTATATTATAAAGGTATAGCAAATCAGAATCATACTTTTGATGAAGCCTTGTAAGTGTAATCCAAGAAGGCTTAATTACTTCCAAGCTGCTGGGCGAGTCGTAACTCCCCACTGAAATATCCATCAAGAGAAATTCTTCTATCAACAAATCCACAGAAAGGTTAAAAAATTTCACTGTCTTCCTACTCAGGGAGTCAGCTACCACATTAGCTTTTCCCGGATGGTATTGGATCTCAACTTCATAATCTGTAACATATTCTAACCATCTCCGTTGGCTCATGTTCAGTTCCTTTTGAGTGAAGACGTACTTCAAACTCTTATGATCCGTATAAATCTTGCATAGAGCGCCATATAACAGATGCCTCCATAACTTCAAGGCGTAAATCACAGCCGCAAACTCCAAATCTTGCGTAGGGTAATTCTTATCATGTATCTTTAACTGTTGCGACCCATATGCAATCACTTTGCCTTCTTGCATCAACACGCAACCAAGTCCCACGTGTAATGCGTCCATATACACATTATACTCTATCCGTTCGACAATCATGGACAAAACCGGAGTAGTGTACAATTTCTTTTTTATTTCTTGAAAAGCCTCTTCACGCTTATCGCTCCAAATGAAAGCTGCGTTCTTCTGCGTCAATTTAGTCAAAGGCGTAGAAAACGTAGAGAAACCCTCCACAAACCTTCTATAATAGCCTGCTAGCCCTAGGAAGCTCCTTATCTATTTGGGAGTAGCAGGTCTATTCCAATCCATAACAGCAACTATCTTTTCTGGGTCCACAGAAATTCCATCCTTATTAACCACATGACCCAGAAAAGAAACATGAGGAAGCCAAAACTCACACTTGCTTAGCTTGGTATACAACTTATGCTCCCTCAAAGCAGACAAAACTAAACGCAAGTACTGGGCATGCTCATCAGCACTACGGAAGTATACCAGAACATCATCTATAAATACAACCACAAAATGATTTAGGAAATCATTAAACACTATGTTCATCATATCCATGAAGACAGAGGGTGCATTGGTCAGACCAAAGGACATCACTAAGAACTCAAAATGTCCATGCCAGGAACGAAAAGTAGTCCACGAAATATCCGTCTCACGAACCCTCAACTGATGGTAGCCTGAACGAAGGTCAATCTTTGAAAACACAATGCTACCATGCAACTGATCAAACAAGTCATCTATTCTCGGTAGGGGATACCTATTATTAATGGTTACCTTATTCAATTCTCTATAATCAATGCACAGTCTTATCCAACCATTCTTTTTCTTCACAAAAAGCACAGGAGCATCCCACGGTGATGAACTTGGTCTAATGAATCCATTCTGCAGCAACTCATCCAACTGGGTACACAACTCCTCCAGCTCACGCGGGGCCATACGGTACGATGCCTTAGCAATAGGACGGGTACCCGGCTCAAAATCTATGATGAACTCTACGTCTCTCTCGGGTGGAAGACCAGGAAGGTTATCAGAAAATACATCAGGGAACTCACGCATTACAGGAATCTTCTCAACACGTGACAAACTACCACCGGTCTCAACCATCAAAACCAAAAAGACAAAACATCCAGAATTTACAAGCTTCCAAGCACATACCGTAGAAATAATCGAGAAACTTGGCGCAGAAAACCATAAACACTCCTAGGTTGACCATTGTCCATCTTGAAGTCCAAACGCTTGACCTTGCATTGGATGACTGCATCATACTTAGACAACCAGTCCATGCCCAAAATCCTGTCGAAGTATTCCAAGTCTATCACCTTTAGATCAGCAACGGCTAGAAAATCACCTAACAGATTCAGACACCTCTGAATGTCTTGGTCCGACAACACTAAATTGCCAGAGGGAAACTTGACACAAAACGCGTCGCCAACATGATTGAGGGTCAAACCGTGATGCTCAACAAAGGACCTAGACACAAATGAGTGGGTAGCACTGGAATCAAAAAGAACGCGCGCCTAACAGTTCTTTACCTTAAACTTTCCTATAAAATCTTATACACAACTAAGGGAACGAATGTCAAAACTACAGTTACAAATTAAAAGCTAGAACTAGGTTAAGATCTAACCTGAAATTACTTGAGTAGACGTATGAGCTTCCTCCAAAGACACCATGTTCAGCTTGCCCTTCCCCTTATCCAATTGCTGCGATGGCAGCATGGCCTGAAGTGGAAATGGTTGCAACAAGGGCAGAGCCTACGGGCACTTCGACTTGAAATGTCCTTTCTGTCTGCACTAGTAACAGACCTTTTCCTTTCCCCAATAATGGGCAGCGTCGTGCCCCCTCCGCTTACACGCAAAACAGACTAAATCTCCCTCAGGAGCACTCTGAATCGCATGAACTTGCTCCTGCTTTTGAGCTCCTAATCTCTGGTAACATCTTTCAAATGGATGGCCTGACCAACCACAGAAACTACATGTCTATTTACTCCTTTTCCTCTAGGCAGCACCAGATTCTTGGGAACTCTTACCCTCACCAATATTGCTCTTATCTTTTCTCATTTGTTGACCTCGGTTCTTGACATTGTCGATCGCTTCGACCTTCAGAGTAGCCTCCATGATTTCAGCATAGCTTTCGGATCCATAAGCACTAGCTAGCTGCTGGATGTCATTCCTAAGACCACCCAAAAAATGTTTAACTCGACTTGACTCTAAAGACACCATGTTAGGAGAAAAACGATACAGTTTGCTGAACACCACCTCGTACTCGCTAATGGTGAGCTGCATTTGCTTTAGATGCAGAAAATCATTCATCAAACGGTCCCTCTCGACCGATGGCAGAAACTTTTTCAGTAGCAATTACTTAAAGGATTCCCATGAGCACCCATCCTTAAGGTTTTTCTTTTCTCTCAGCCACCAAATCTTTGCAATTTCCTTGAGCTGATAAGCAACGACCATTACTCTCTGGTCTGCTGAAACTCCTGAGTATGAGAACATCTTTCTCGATGGCTATAATCCAATCATCCAGAGCTTTAAAATCCGCTCTACCATCATATATAGGGGGTCCTAATCTCTGGAAATGCGAAATAAACATCATCTCTGGTGGCAACAAAACCGGGGGCACCAGAGGGGCAGGGGGAACATGAATAGCTTGACCCATAGCTGGGTCCTGTGCTCTAAGAGGCTGACTAGAAACAACTGACAACAATGCCTGGATCTATGACTGCATCTCCAACATTTTCCTCGATAGAGCCTAATTACTCTGCCACAATCCTTCTATCACAGCATCACTCTGGGCACTAGACGATTCCCCCTTCGACTGGGGAGTCGACCTCATCACCGGACGCTTAAACGACATCTAAACGAACAACGAATATCTAATCAAAACCTAGCTTAACCGCTAGAACCAAACAACTTAGTTCAGACAATACATAATTAAATACTTACTCATGCTGATAACTTGCTCTGAGATTTTCATTTATGATGTCATGCCTAAACTTAGGATGATATACCATCATCCTATTGACTCATGTGCCTAAACCATGAATGCATGAATTCTTATTCCTTTTGACTCAAAACCATGTGTGCACGTATGTCATCATATAAATCTTTAGCTTGGAACGTGTGCTGATGTAATGTTATGTCATGCATGTTGATGAAACATAATTTAGCTTAGTTTCTTTTTAGGTTCTTTTTTGTTTTTTTTCTCAACTATTATTCTAACTTAATTTATTTTCTATTTTCAGTTTTTTTGGGTTCTCTCCTGTTACACGCCCTGGTCACGCCTGACCCGGGCATGTACTTTGGGCATGTAACCCAAATGGAATGATGCTATCGGTCCGAAGTCAAATTTAGGAAATTTAAGCTTACATGCCCTCGGTCACGCCCGTGTACCACCACCACGGGCGTGTACCTGAGGCGTGTCCCGCCAAGTCCCGATGAATCACCACAATGCGACTTTTCTCCACTCTACCGTCACGCCGCATCTTACACGCCCCTACTACACGGGCGTGTCATCGGGGCGTGTAACCCAACTACGACACCTGTCAGTTCCAGACTTTAATTTCAGCCCGCCAAAGTCAACAAGTATTACACGCCCCAGGTACATGCCCGACCCGAGCATGTAAGGTCGGCGTGACCCAGCCAAAAAAATCTCTATAAATTGAGTGCTGCCCCAAGGCTCCAAGATCAAAATTTTGGGAGGAAAGGGAGTTGCTGCTACTTGGTTTTTTAACATTTTCAGGACTTCATGCTTTTTGTTTTTCTTTAGAGTATTTCAGTTTAATGTTTTCATGTTATAATGTTCTTACGATCTTTTTTATTGTACTTGCAATCTTCTTGGAAACTCTATTTTTAATGTCTTTATTCCCACTTTTGTGGCTGCTGTTCAAGAAGAAATAAAATAGTTTGCTATTCCCTCTCCCCCTCTCTCCTTCTTGTTATGCATATTTTTAATATGATTTTCTTTCTCTACACCATGAGTAACTAAATCCTCCTAGTACTCGATCTTGATGATCCGAGGTTGAGTTGATTAAGTTATGATACTTTAGTTTACTTTCTCTTTTTAAGGTTTAGGCCTTCGATTTACTCTTGAAATATTACGTTTGGAATTATATCATCGATATATAATCTCCATCTATGGTTTTCACTCTTAGCTAGCCGAGAGGCTCATAATTTGAAGTGAACACTCGAGAGTAAAGAGAGTTATACACACCCCTCGAGAGAGGATGATGTAAATCTCCCGGATTGGAGTGAAATCAAATAGCAGGGTTCATTACTTAAAACACGTTTTAGGTATTCAAATATGAACGAGAGTCCGGTCTGATTTTCCTAACCTCAGTTTGGCACGTCTTCAAGAGAAGCATGTTCAAGATTTGGTAATCCCCACGGTCAAGGACCTTTACCTTATTAAGTTTTAGTTTGTTTTTGTATCTTTGATTAACTTAAGCCGAGGTGATTCACGATCGAGTACTACCCCTTAACCATCATTCAACCCCTTTTTTAATCATTAGTAGTAGTCTTTCTTAATAATTGCAAGTAATTCCTTTTTCCAATTTAATAATCAAACCCTAAATCCTTCGATAAGATAATAGTAATTCCTGTGAGTATAAGTACTCAACGGTTCCCGGATCTAAATACGACACTTGTGTCCCCTTACTATAATTCGGTAGGTATACTTACCTTCATTGAAATGTTAGTTCGAATTTATTTTCGAAACAGATTTGTAGACATCAAGTTTTTGGCGCCATTACCGGGGACTACTTTACGTTGATATTTTTAAACCATGAATCTATTACTTTTATCACCTCTCTTTCTTCCCCCATAGTGCATGACCCGACGGAATCCGTCGAATCTACTTGATTTAGATCCAGAGATAGAATACACCTTTCGACGCGAACAACAATCCCGCCCTCCAATTCTAACTAATTCAGTTGAGGAGTCCGTAGGGGACATTAGTTTTTCAACCATGAATTTGAATGAAAATGATGGCCAACATGCCGACCTTGACCCAAATGCGTCCGAGCAACGTACCATGTATCATTATGCTCGACCTAACTTGGAAGGGACATATTCAAGCATTGTTCGACCCCCCGTAGCGAACAATACTTTTGAGTTAAAGCCTAGCATCATATCAATGGTGCAACAATATGTGCAATTCGAAGAAATGCAAGATGAAGATTCGAAAGTATATATTGCTAGCTTTTTAGAAATCTGTGATACCTTAAAGATAAACGGTATTACGGATGATGCTATAAGGCTAAGACTCTTTCCCTTTTCTTTAAGAACAAAAGCCAAGCAATGGTTGACTTCTCTCCCAAGAGGATCAATCATTACCTGGGAACAGTTACTGGAGAAATTTTTAGCTAAGTATTTTCCTCCCGCTAAGACGGCTAAGCTTAGAAACGACATTTCTTCGTATAGCCAAATCGATTCCGAAACCCTCTATGACACTTCAGAGAGGTATAAGAAACTCTTAAGATGATGCCCTCATCATGCTCTGCCTATATGGTTATAAGTTCAGACATTCTATAATGGGCTAAATCAAATGACAAAGCAAATGATAGATTCTGCATCCGGCGGTTCTCTGAACCGCAAAACTCCAGAGGAAGCTCTTGAGCTTTTTGAGGATATGGCCATGAACACCTATCAGTTGAATGTGCCTAGGTCCCGCCCTAACAAGGTTGCATGTATGTACGAGGTTGACACGGTGTCCCAGCTAGCGTTACAAGTAGAAATACTGAACAAGAAGATGACGGAGATGTCTACTGCCTCCGCCCCTCAGGTATGGGAAGCTGGGAATGCTGCTGCCGAGCAGGTGGATTATCTGGGGAACATACCCAGGCCTCCTCCAAATAATTTTTCTGCCTTTTCTTCTCCTTCTGGTTTTAGTAATAATTCGAACTCTTATCATCCTGGATGACGTAACCATCCGAACTTCTCTTGGAGTAATTACTCTAATGCGATGCGACCACCACCACATGATTCTACACCACCACCTCCTCTGCAAAATAATCAGAATTTTCAAAAGCCCCACTCTCTAGAGGATATGTTTTCAAAATACATTACTTCTAATGAAGCGACAATCAGAAATCTATCGGTTACAGTCAAAAATTTAGAGAATACGGTCAGGCAACTCGCCAAAATTATTTCTGAGAGGCCACTTGGGACTCTTCCTTCAAATACCGAGCCCAATTCGAAAGAGCACACAAAAGCGATTTCTCTTCGGAGTGGGAAAGAAATTTCCGGTCCAACTATAATGGAGAGCCCGAGGTGAATGCCGCTCCTATTTTAGAAAACCCTCCTATTTTAAATGATAATGACATTTCAATGGATATTTTGCAAAAAAACCCTCCACGATTTTTAAAGATTCCATTTCTCTTCCTTACCCCTCTCAACTTTCAAAAAGTAAGTTAGATGGTCAATATAATCGTTTTCTTAAAATGTTCAAACAAATTCACATAAAATTACCACTTCATGAAGCCATCTTGCAAATGCCCAAGTATGCTAAATACTTTAAGGATCTCCTAACAAAAAAAATAGAAAACCTCTCACATGTCACGTTAAATGAGGAATACTCGGCGGTCGTCACTAATAATTTACCTAAAAAAATTAATGATCCGGGTAGCTTTTCGATCCCTTGTGTTTTTGAAGATTTATTTGTGAAACGTGCATTAGTAGATTTAGGAGCGAGCATCAATTTGATGCCCTTCTACTTGTTTAAGAAATTAGGATTGGGTATTCTCAACCCAACTCGGATGAGCATACAATTAGCTGATCGATCGATTTAGTATCCCGTTAGGAATTGTTGAAGATGTGCTAGTGAGGGTTGACAAATTTATCTTCCCAGTAGATTGTCATTCTAGATATCAAAGGGGATGTCGAGGTACCTCTAATCCTCGGCCGCCCCTTCCTAGACACTTCCCGTGCGATAATAGACGTAAGCAACATAAAATTGCTGCTCTGAGTAGGAAACGATGAGGTCATATTTGAAATTAACTAATCAATGAAAAAATCTTTATCAAATGATGACTCATGTTTTTTTTCTAGATGTTTTAAATCAATACTATTTTTTTCTCTTTCTAATATTTCGAGTAATTAATTTTCTTCATCTTTTTCTGAAATATCTTCAAGTTTTTCTGAAATTTCTTCCGAATTTATTTTATACACGGCCATGTCCGTGCAAAGTAATGTTGAAAACGATTTTATTTTTAGGAATGAATTTTTTGAAACTCTTACTTTTGAAAATGAAAAGGATTTGAACAATTCTTATGACGAACCACCCACTCTTGAATTGAAACCGCTCTCCAACATCTACAATATGCTTTTCTCAAAAAATTCTAAGTTGCCCGTTATAGTCTTGGCCTTTCTTTCTCAATCCGAAAATGATCAATTGATTGAAGTTCTACGAAGGCATAACCGAGCTATAACATGGAAAATATCCGATATTTCTGGCTTAAGCCCCCCCTTTTGCACACATAAAATGTTTTTGGAAGAAAATTCTAAGAGTATAGTCCAACCTAAACGTCGTCTAAATCCAAACATGAAGGAGGTCGTAAAGGGAGAGGTTTTAAAATTATTAGACGCGTGGATAATTTATCCTATCTCGAATAGTAAGTGGGTGAGTCCGATCCAAGTAGTGCCGAAGAAAGGAGGGATCACGGTAGTTTTAACGAAAATAACGATCTAATACCTACGAAAACAGTGATAGGGTGGCGGATGTGCATCAATTATCGCAAGTTAAATTATGCCACCCGCAAAGACCATTTCCCCCTTCCCTTTATCGATCAAATATTAGAACGCTTATCCGGGCATAGTTTTTATTGTTTTCTCGACAGTCTCTCGGGATATTTCCAAATCCCTATCGCACCCGAGGACCAAGAGAAGACAACGTTCACTTGCCCCTTCGGGACCTTCGCTTATCGTAGAATGCCTTTCGGGTTATGTAATGCGCCAACTACATTTCAGCGATGTATGCTCGCTATTTTCGATAAATACGTAGAAAATATTATGGAAGTTTTTATGGACGATTTTTCGGTTTTTGGCGACTCTTTTGATTTATGTTTAAAAAATTTGGGATAAGTTTTACAACGCTGCGAAGAAACGAACTTAGTTTTAAATTGGGAGAAGTGCCACTTTATGGTACGCGAAGGCTTAGTCCTTGGCCACAAGATCTCTGCTAAAGGAATTAAAGTGGACAGGGCAAAAATTGAAGTAATTGAAAAGCTACCACCGCCTACGAATATCAAAGCGATTTGAAGTTTTCTAGGGCACACAGGTTTTTACCGACGATTCATTAAAGACTTTTCAAAAATTACTAAGCCTCTCACGCACCTTCTCGAGAAAGAAACTCCCTTTATTTTTGATGATTCTTGTCTAGCTGCGTTTGAATTAATTAAATCTAAACTTATAAATGCTCCGATTTTGATCGCTACGATCTGGGATTTACCGTTCGAAATAATGTGCGATGCGAGTAGTTATGCGGTCGGTGCAGTTCTAGGGCAACAAATAGTTAAGAACTTTCATTCGATCTACTATGCGAGTAAAACTCTAACTTTCGCTCAAGAAAATTACACTACGACGGAGAAGGAACTCTTAGCCATAATTTTTGCTTTTGATAAATTCTGACCATATATTACTCTTTCTAAAATCATCGTCTTTAATGATCATTCTACTTTAAAGTATCTCCTTTCTAAACCGAATGCCAAGTCGCGCCTTATTCGCTGGATTCTTCTCGTTCAAGAATTCGACTTGGAAATCCGGGATAAGAAAGGAGCCGAAAATTTAGCGGCAGACCATCTTTCTAGACTAGAGAACCCCGATGGCGAAACGTTAGATGAAAATTTTCTTAATGACTCCTTCCTAGATGAAAAACTCTTTAGTCTCTCTTCTTCTACCCCATGGTTTGCCAACTTGGCGAATTATCTCGTGGCCTGTGTCCTTCCAAAAGAATTCTCATTTCAGCAAAAGAAGAAATTCTTTTCTGATTTAAAATATTATTTTTGGGAGGACCCATTTCTCTTCCGAGTCTGCGCAAACCAAGTGGTACGAAGGTGTGTTTCCTGGGAAAAAAATCAACAAATTTTAAAACATGTTCATGAAGGTCCGAGTAGAGGTCACTTTCAGGCGAATGAAACTTCTCACAAGGTGCTTACTGTGTGCTTCTATTGGCCTAGCCTTTTTAAGGATGCACAAACCTTTGTGAGTCGGTGTGATAGTTGCCAGCGGACTGGAAACATATCTATTAAAAATGAAATGGAACAAAACTATTTTCTCGAATGTGAGATCTTTGATCTTTGGGGTATCGATTTTGTAGGTCCATTTTCGTCAAGTTTGGGTAACAAGTACATTCTCGTCGCTGTAGATTATGTTTCTAGGTAGGCGGAGGCCCAAGCTTTTGCTACTAATGACTCTCGTATTGTGTCTTCTTTTTTGAAAAAATTGTTTTCTCATTTTGGTTTTCTTCGGGCGATCGTTAGTGATAGGGTAACCCACATTTGTAATGCTCAACTCACTAAGGTTTCATCTAAGTATGACGTTACACACAAATTATCCACCGCTTACCACCCCCAAACTAACGGTCAGGTCGAGGTAGTCAATCGAGACTAAAAAGAATTTTTGAAAAAACCTTTTCAATTTCCCGTAAGGATTGGTCGTTAAAATTAGACGATGCTCTTTGGGCCTATCGAACGACGTACAAGACTCCTATCGGTTGTACTCCGTTTTTCTTGGTCTATGAAAAATCGTGTCACCTTCCAGTAGAAGTAGAGCACCGTGCGTATTGGGCGATAAATTTTTTGAATTTCGATCCGCACTCTGTAGGAGAACATAGGAAAAATCAATTGAACGAACTCGATGAGTACCGCTTCAATGCCTACGAGTGCAATAAAATTTATAAAGAGTGGACAAAATTATATCATGATAAAAATATTCGACATCCAAAAATGTTTCAACAGAGCAATCAAGTCCTTCTTTTTAATTCACGATTGCTTTTTTTTCCAGGAAAACTTAAGTCACGCTGGTCTGGACCATTTGTGGTAAAGCAGGTTTTTCCATATGGCACGATTCTGGTTTCGCACCCGGATAAGGGTGATTTCGAAGTTAACGGGTAGCGTCTGAAACTCTATTTTTTTGGTGATAATATTAATGTGAACAATGTTAATTTTACTTTGCATGGACTGTAATAATAGTTTAAGACTTCTTATTGTTGGACAATATCCTTTTTGGTCGAGCTTAAATGACCTTTAAACAAAGGGTGCTCTTGGGAGGCAACCCAATGTTTTTTTTGTTTTCTTTATTTTTCACTTATTGCCTTGGGCGGCTCCGACATGCCGAGGTTCTGCGATCGCCAACTCCAACGATTACTGATTCCACCAGAAGTTTAGGATGATATTTCAAGAAGTTCCAAAGCGCAAGCATGGGGGAGCGACATCACCCAGCTATTCGCGACTCGCAAATCCGGGGAAGTACCAGTTTTAATTTATTTAATTTCAGTTTTCTTTATTAGCTTCTCTCTCTCCTTCTCCTCCTTCTCCATTGAGGACAATGTTTAATTTTAAGTGTGGGGGAGTGTTTCCTTAGTTAGTTTAATTTAGAAAAATAAAATAAAATATATATATAAAATCTTTTGAAAAATCCCAAATTAAATTAAGTTAATTTTTGCCAAATCAATTAGTACCATACCACTTTGCATTTTATTATTTTTAAGCTCATGTCCACTTGCTTAGTTAGAATAAATTAGATTAATTTTCTGTTTAAATATGTTTGGCGATTAGTATGTTGACTCATGCAGTGTTCCTATTTAGGGTAGTATGTTGTTTTTGAAAAAAACAATTTTTTGAATTTTTCTCACTTTTACCTAGCCTTTTTTTATTTCTGTTACTTTTATAAAACCTATCATCATTTATTTTTCCTTATTAAAATTTTTTTAGACGTTAATCAGTATTAAGTGTAGTGGATACAAACCGGTCTAGACGCTTATTGTCATTGTTTTCATGAAAGAAAATTCTCTATTTTCTATTTTTGTGCTTATCTTTTTTGAAATTTCAAAGCTTTACTTTGAATAGATTTAGGAAGCATGAAAATGATCTAGGCATTTCTATTGGAAATGTTTGAGCCTTTGCACCCTGCCTAACAATAATAGTTGCTAGCCATTTTGTGTCTTTTCCTTTCTTTTTTGCAGCCCCACTTTTTATTTTCACCACGGTCAAATAGCTTACCTTTATACATACTTTAAATTTGTTTTTGAGCTTTAATTGCTAATGTGCATCTTTTTGAAAAAAATTTGTGGAAAATCTTTGTATTATCTTTTGCTACAAAAGTGGAAAGGTTTAAGAATGAAAAAAATGCATAAATGAAAAAATATTTGATGAAAAAAAGTAAAAGAAGAAGAAAAAAGGGAAAAATATTCATTTTTACTAGCATTATTTTGGCAAAGCTCACTTCATTTTGTTTTAAGTGTGCAAATTCCACTCGTATTTATCTTTTGAATATCGCACCCTTAAAAACCTAAGCCTAACTGTACGCCTAATTAAAGCCCTAGTGATTCATACTTCCTACGTTTACTTTTTAGTATAGTAGCGAAAAACTAGATTGATTAAGTATTTTTTTTTAGAAATATTGATCTTTGTCTTGATTGACTATGATTTTAATTTTCCTCTTAGACTTTAGTAGTGACTCAATGCGCTTTTTACTTATTACTTTATTAAGTTTTAATTATGCAAAAAATTAGGATGATTTGTTTTTATATTTAGTGAAATTTGTAAAATTCTGTGCAAAGTTAAAGTAGGAATTTTCAGTTCTTTTTAAAAATTCCTCTATCTCTAAATTCCCGTCTTACTCATTTATAACATTTTTAAACTTTTCAATTAATCCTATTTATTTTTGCTAACTCATAGTCTATGTTTGAGGACAAGCAAGATAATAAGTATGAGGGAATTTGATGAAGCATAATTTAGCTTATTTTTTAGGGCAAAAATATGTATATTCCCGTTTAAATCTTTTGTCTTTTGTATTTTTAGGTTTTTTTAAGTTTCTTTTCTAACTATTGTTCTAACTTAGTTTATTTTCTGTTTTTCTATTTTTTGGATTCTCTCCTGTTACACGCCCCTAGGTCACGCCCGACCCAGGCATGTACTTAGGGTGTATAACCCAAATGGAATGAAGCTATCAGTCCGAAGTCAAATTTAGGAAATTTCAGCTCACACGCCCTCGGTCACGCCCATGTACCACCACCACAGGCGTGTACCTGAGGTGTGTCCCGCTAAGTCCTGAAGAATTACCGCAGCGTGACTTTTCCCCACTCCACCGTCACACCGCATCTTACACACCCCTACTACACTGGCGTGTCATCAGGGCGTGTAACCCAACTACGTCAACGATCACTTCCAGACTTTAATTTCAGCCCGCCAAAGTCAACAAGTATTACACACCCCAGATACACGCCTGACCCGGGCATGTAAGGTGGGCGTGACCCAGCAAGAATAATCTCTATTAATTGAGTGCTGCCCCAAGGCTCCAGGATCCAGATTTTTGGGAGGAAAGGGATCTGCTGCTACTTGGTTTTCTTAGCATTTTATGGACTTTATGTTTTTTGTTTTTCTTTAGTGTATTTCAGTTTAATGTTTTCATGTTATAATGTCCTTACAATCTTTTTTATTGTACTTGCAATCTTCTTGGAAACTCTATTTGTAATGTCTTTATTCCCTCTTTGTGACTGATGTTCAAGAAGAAATAAAATAGTTTGTTATTCCCTCTCCCTCTCTCCTTCTTGTTATGCATATTTTTAATATGATTTTCTTTCTCTAAAATACGAGTAACTAAATCCTCCTAGTACTCGATCTTGATGATCCGAGCTTGATTTGATTAAGTTATGATACTTTAGTTCACTTTCTCTTTTTAAGGTTTAGGTCTTCGATTTACTCTTGAAATATTGCATTTGGAATTATATCATTAATATATAAACTCCATCTATGGTTTTCACTCTTAGCTAGACGAGAGGTTCATTGTTTGAAGTGAACACTCAAGAGTAAAGAGAGTTGTACGCACCCCTCGAGAAAGGATGATGTAAATCTCCTGGATTGGAGTAAAATCCAATTGCAGGGTTCATTACTTAAAGCGAGTTTTAGGTATTCAAATACGGGCGAGAGTCCGGTCTGATTTTCCTAACCTCAGTTGGGCATGTCTTCAAGAGAAGCATGTTCAAGCTTTGGGAACCCCCACGATCAAGGACCTTTACCTAATTAAGTTTTAGTTTGTTTTTGTATCTTTGATTAACTTAAGCCGAGGTGATTCATGATCGATTACTACCCCTTAACTATCGTTCAACCCCTTTTTTTAATCATTAGTAGTAGTCTTTCTTAATAATTACAAGTAATTTACTTTTTCTAATTTAGTAATCAAACCCCAAATCCTTAAATAAGATAATAGCAATTCGTGTGAGTATAAGTACTCAATGGTTCCCGGATCTAAATACGACACTTGTGTCCCCTTACTATAATTCGGTAGGTATACTTGCCTTCATTGGATTGTTAGTTCAGATTTACTTTCGAAAAGGATTTGTAGACATCACATGTTGTGCTGTGCAATCTAAAAAGGGCTTAATGCATGTTAAGAGCGGCGTATACATAAAATATTATGTATCCCATACTACATAATATCGCATGCAACAAAAATCAAAATCTAATGTGCATTCATGTGATGATGTTATGCATCCCATACTATATAACAGTCACATGTTGCCTCCTATGAGGATCCATATACAAACACATATTATGCATCCCATACTACATAATATGCCCTGTATACTTCTTATCCTGCTTATGAGTGTAGTGTTTGTGCTTCAGCCAAGATGTTTTGATGACACATCAGTGTGTGTATGAAATGAAACTAGACAACTAACACAAACCTGAGATAGCTGTTCGACCAATTGTCAAACAACCTATCCCTCTGATACCAACTATCACAACCCGTATTTTCTCCGTATTTAACCATATTTCAGAGTAAGGGAAAACATGCGTCATGATGCTACGTCCGTAGGGGATAACTACAGACGCTCAGACAAAACTCTAACTTAATACTTTTATGAAAGATCCATAAGTTATTGAGAGGAAAATCTAGTTAACGTTAATCGGTGGGCCGTATCCATCGGCTTAGTGGCTTATCTAGTCTATGAGAAAAAGCTAGTTATACGCAGCGGAAAGTACTTTATTTATAGTATTAGATGTCCTACATGAGTATAAACATCCCTAGAGAACAACTCATGAAATGCAAGACTCTAGATTTATAATAATTATGAAAGTAGCTTTTACGATCGTCAATTATAGTGATTTAGATTTCTAGTATGACATGTATGAAGTAATAATAATTTTTATACTTTTAATTACCTAACATAATCCCTTCCCAGAGAGCAAGAATAACAAACCAAAAAGGTGAACTAACAGCTAGCAAAGTATTCAACATTCCAAAAGAAAACTACCAGTGGGCGTCAACAACCTGACACCCAACTGAAAGTATGCATGTCTGAACTAAAACAAAAAACAACAAACTATCTCATGACGATGAGGACAAACACTGTAACAACTGTAGATTGAAGGACTTGGGCGAGCTCCACCACTTCCTTGGACTCGAGGTGGAGAGGAAAAAGAGAGGCTTACTCATTTTCTAAATAGGCTATGCGGATCTGATCATTCAGCAGTTCGGCATGCAGGAGGGGAAGAGTAGCTCTACTCCACTTGAGGTTGGCATCAAGCTTCGATGAGATGAGGGGAGGATACTTCCAGATCCTTTAGTGTTCTGGGCCCTTGTTGGGAGGCTTATTTACTTGACGATTACGAGGTCAGACATTGCTTATGCTGTAGGCCGAGTAAGTCAGTATATGGCAGAATCGCGGAAGCCTCATCTGGTGGCGGCGAAGAGCATTCTGAAGTACGCGAAGTCCACTTCTGATATTGGTCTCCTTTATAGGAGAGAAACGAGCTTCAACCTGCATAGTTTCACAAAGGCTTATTATAAGGGAGATTCAGATGACCGGAAGTCAACTTTTGGTTATGTCTTCACATGTGGATTAACTGGTATCTCGTAATGTAGCAAGAAGCAGAATTTTGTGTCCATCTCTACTACAGAAGCGGATTACAAAGCTTCGACCTTGGCAGATCAGGAAGCCATCTGGCTTAAGAGGCTAGTAGAGGATATCCATGAAGAAGTGTGGGGTCCTACTCTGCTATACAGTGACAACGAGAGTGCCTTTAACCGGTTAATAATTCAGTTTGTCACACGCAGACCAAGCACATTGAGATTGTGCACCATTTCATTCGGGAGAAAGTGTTGGAGGGTTCTCTTATGGTCAGACATATGCGGAGCGAGGATAACATCGCAAAAATCTTCACGAAGCCACTGTCGAAGGGGCTATTTACTCGGTTACTGGGACTACTAGGGCTGGTTTCCACTTCTCACTTCAAAGGGAAGTGTTGAAATTTTTGAAGTGAAAGTGGTGGCCTGGGTGGCCAGGGTGATCTGTCCGTGCGGTCTATGCTGATAGGTATGGTGGCTAGTCAGGTCAACAAAGTAGTGGCAGGCAGTTTATTCCCTGAAGGTAATCGGGCGGATAAGATGGTTATCAGTGTAGTCCGCCGATTTTATGCGGACTGGTCTTTGTATCTTTTGGTGCTATTCACACTAGGGATGGCTAGTGGTGTGGACTTGGTATGGTTTTATACCAAGTCTAGGTGTGCTCAGTCCGAGAATTCACGCAGACTGCTTTCTGTGTCCGCTGAGTTTGGCAGCTATCAACCTTGTGCTTTTGTTGTGGGCTTGGAGTGTACAGACTAGAGTAGTGTCCGCTGGTGCGTGCAGATTGGATTTGTGTCAGTAAGTGTGTGGACTGGTGGTGCTTCTACAGGGTCTGCTGATGTACTGAACTGGCTGTCTTGCTAGTCGTGGCGACTAGGCATACTAGCGTTATGTCCACGATTTGTTGGATACTCTCGGTGCTCACCGTGAGATAGGGTGCTGTTCTTATCGGCTAGGGTGGTGATCACACTCTTCTCCGCGCCAATAAATAGTACCACATGTCACATAAACTTTACATTTGAATGAACAGTAAGTGAGCTCGGGTAGTTGCTGTGGACATGATTTTTTGTTCGCGCGGTTTGGAGAGTTTACCGGTTTGTGCTGTGCAGGTTGTGCGGATAGCGCTTGAAAGCCAGGGACTTGGTTCTAATTTTAGTCAGGGATAGTGTGGATTCTGTGGTTAGCAACCAACGGTTAGCAGTAGGTCGTGGATTGCGATCAGGTGTCTTCTCTTCTACAACTCTTTCCCAGTTCAATAAGCTGTCTGCTTCTGGTGGCCTGTTCAGTTCTGCAGCAATGTTCATGGCGGTCTGGAGACTAGGCAACCTCGAGGTCACACAACTTACAGAGTTCTTTTTCAGCATTGGAATAACGGGTTGTCCGCGCGGCTAGGTTGCGGTTTGGCGACTTGGCTGCTTAAGCGGACTCCGCAGGCAGTTCAGTAGGGTCAGCGGCTTCTTATTGAGACCGTGCGGCTTGTTTGTTCTTGTTCTTTTTATTCCTTCCGGTATATCGGAGAATCATGTCTCGCCAAGTAAAGAATTTTTGATAGAATAAGATTCTTACTCTTCTGTTTGCATCTGGTTTATTTGGCTTCGTATTGGTTGAGTGTTTCTGCGCCTGGTTTCCCGGTTTCCGTGATTAACAAATTTTTACAGGACTTTCAATATAGTGTCATTTACTGGGTTTTTTTACTATTGTATTGTTCTAGCTCTCTACAGGTGTTATCATGTACTGTAGTTGTATTCTTTGGACTGGTTCTTCTTCTAGATTATTTTGAACAATTGTCTTATTAAGAAGTATATTTCAGCTAGTTAAGCTACATTCTTCTCCACCGTATCATCTATCTCGATGGCAGGGAACATTGATTGAGCCTCTCCCCCACTAGTAGCTTCCTTTTGGTCAGATGGGTCATGGTGAATTTGATCAGTCTAATTTATATTGGGTTTTTTAGATTCATCTGTGCTCGATTTCACGCACTTGCACTTCACTTTTAGATCCTTATTGATATTATTACACTTGTTTACACTTTCACTCAAAGTGCACCTTTTTGGCCCATTTTTGTGTGCAATTGCGTACTAATCTGCTGGGGGGTAAGCACATGGTGCTCTCCATATAAATTTTAATAGTTTTCTTGTTGTTTATGAGTGTTGGAGGCCTGTGCCCCAGTTGGTGGTTTGCTTTGCTAGTGGGCAGAGCTCCATCCTATTTGAATTCTATCTGTAGAAATCGCACGATCGTGCATTTCCTTGGCGCACGATTGCTGCGACCGTGTACATTCTGTCGTGCCCATTTTTGGCGATCTGCCCCGACTCATGCATTTTGTTCACGCATGGTTGGTTTTGCCCGTACGTGAGTAAAATCACACGTGCTCCTCTTTTTGTCTAAAAAATTTATGTTTTATTTTGTTAATGCACCGTTGCGCATGAACAAAATTCTGATCTTTTCTATTTATGACACGTTTTTTAGGTCTTCTTCATTCTCGAACAGAGCCGCGATTTCTTCGGCAGGAGGAGGCGTCTACTCCATTTTCTTCAACCTTCCATGGGGGCTTTGCCCTAGGCTACTTCACATCATCCGGAGCCTTCAAGGAGAGAATTCTACACTCATCTTCATCACCAAGCAAGGAGTTCTTTGCATCAGATGTGGCCATATTGTATTTTACCAGAGAAGACGGGTTCATTGGGATGAAGTGACAACCCTCCTCTATCGCGGGCGATAGTTGGGACCGAGTTAGTACCCGGATTGATGACCGAACGATTCCTACCATGAATCTACAACAAGCCTCAAGATACAGTTGTATCTCTTGCATTTTTTTCCTTCTTGCCATGTTTTTGTTGAATGCATTGTTCTTTATTTGATGATGTATGCACTACTAGACTCATGCTTTTTAGTTTTATTTTCATCATTATGAAAATCTCTATATGTTTAGTTTGTGCTTGAAGTACGCCGAGTCTGGTATCACCCTCCACTCCATTCCCTGAGCTTAGTCTTCCACTACGCAAGCCTACTCTTCCATTCCACTTGACTACTAATTTTCCATTTCGCAAGCCTACTCGTCCATTCCATATGCCTACTCATCCATCTGATGAGCGACACAGTGTATAACGGTCGGCATAATTCCCATCCACATTGCGAAGAGGTGCCAGCGACCCGCATTGATAATTTAGGTGTCTTTATTTTCATTTTTCAAAAACCAAACAAAGCCTTCCACAACCTGTCTGACAGCTAGGACTTTAATCTGAAGTCCTTTCTTAAAAGCAAACTCCACCTTACTGTGTTCCATGTGAGATCGATACTTGGGGAAAATCACCCATTTTATATTAATTGTGCGACCGATACACTTGCCGTCCAACACATCAAGTTTTTGGCGCCGTTGCCGGGGAGCATAGTCGCGTGAGTTTCTTGAGAGAAAGCTTAAAGGTAGAAGTTATTCCAGCATGTATAGCCCCCTTGTTATTTTTGTTTGTTTTATTATTACGTCTTGTTAGTATTTTTTCTTTAATCCTGTTTTAAATTCTAAATCAAGTTCTCCAAGTTTTGATATATTTTTTGTGTAGTTTTACTTTGCAATGAAATTTAATTTCTGTTTTATCCACATACTTTTCACAATGTATATAGTTGCTGAACTTAGTCGGTGTGATGTCTTTCATTAATGCATGGACACCATGAGTTGTATGATTGCCAAGCAGTGTAGGTATCTGGCGAAAAACAATGCCAGGAAATGCTTGTATTGTCAAAGTATGGATCATGTCTTGAGGGATTGCTCTAGTTTCTATAAGCAACAAAGGGGGATAACTCTGATAATATGTATGCAACACAACCTTGTCTATGGGGGACTGCCACACACATGCCCATTAGAGTTCTGGCTAATCCATATGATGACATAGTTCCTATCGCTCAAACTTTACCCGTGGAGGCAATCAAGCACTCAGACTTTGATTTTATTTCTTGCACCGGTTCTTCACTCCCTGTGCATGGCTTTACTCCTAGTTATGATGATTAATCATTTGTTGGAACACAGAGGGAGTATTTGGAGTTCTTGGATGAACCAATGTGGGATGAGGAGAGTGTTCACTCTAGTGGGGAGGTGTCTGCAGAGCCTATTTTGGAGGAACCTGCTCTTTTATTTTCTAACATTGACATTAATTGCATTGCTCTAGATTCTTTGCAAAATGTTTCTACACATATTTTTGATGATCCTATCGAAGATTGTTTGTTAGGTGATGATTTGGACCTCCAAGCCGCATCGAAGTGGGATGATAAGGATGAACTTTTTGATGAGCAGTTGTGCACCTCTTCATTGGTGAAGGAGATCTGCCGCACCACTTATGCCTTTGAGTTTTTGGATTCCCCTCGCTATGACTCATATGATACCGCCAGTGATTAAGATTGGGAACCTTCTAGTAGGGAAATCGGGGCCACTCCTTCTATTTTTGACTCTTTTGGTTTTTCATCCAATTTATTTCCTTATCTCAATTCTTATAATGATGATATTGATTTGTTCATTCTTCTTTCTTCCCCTCCTATTATTGCTACAGATATTTTTGCCATCACCCCACAGGAGCATAAATTTTTGGACCCATTTTTGGGTGATTCTGAGTGGTAGTTTGGGAAGGGAAAGCTGATGGCAATGGTGAAAAGCATCGCTTATTCCACCTTAGCATCATTGCCAGTGCTTTTCTTGAGAGACTGGGTGCAGGGTGGTAAACGTTATTTCATCAATAACCGCTGATTGGAGATGAACGGATAAAGAAAGATGAAACTTGGAGATGGAAAGAAAATGACCTTCTTGACTGCTGCTGCTGGATCTTCAGATCCATTTCCTTCACTTCTAGTTACTCTTTTAAATCAAGGTATAGTTGATTTCTCCGATGGTTTTGTAATAATAATTAGTAGACTTTCTTATGTTTACTTTATGCTTAGACATTTATATAAACTTCTTAATACAGGTATTTGGTCTACCGTAAGGATGGTAAACAAAAGGGCTAAAGGGAGACAACCCAATTTTGCTTGTGTTGCTTTATCTAATCCGCTAAAGCCTTAGTATATTATTTCTGTTATTGCCTAGTGTTTACCTCTTACAGTTGTGGTGATCGTTTTGGTGTTGGACTTCGATTTCCTTCGCAGTATTAACGCTAATCTTCTGGTTTGCTCATTTCTGAGCATGAGGAAACTTATCTCCTAACATCAACTTTAATTACTATGTTATATCATATGTAGCATTGCTTAGTTTAAGTTTGGGGGAGAGCTATCTTGTGTTATTACCCGCTGCACGTGCAAATCTCATTTGCATACCAGAATTACATCTTAATTCCATTTTATAATTGTTATTTCATATTCACTGCACTCTACAACACCCACTTGAGCACGTGCTTAACTGTTAGCGCATCACGAGTTAAATTCATTTCTTTTGTGTGATTTGGAAAAATATCTGTGCTGGCTTAAGATTATGAGACAGAGTAAAATGTTGAATCCAATACTTCTCCTAGTTGAGTGCTCTCATCTCACATAGAAATTTGAGTAGATTTAATTTTTCTTTTATGCTTTTAGTTTATACTTTTTTCTATTAGCGTAAACATTATTTTTTCTACTCAAAATTTAGTGAATCTGGTGTGAATCCGATGGTAGTGCAGGGATGTGTGTAGACGGTCGCTAGCCTTGTATTGCTCGAGTCGGGAGGAAGGATGATCTTTCTCCGTGGCTAAGAACTTTCCCCAAGCGACCCTCAAAGAATGGATATACGATTAGTTCCGTCACGCGAGTGTAATGTAGGCCATCATTTTGGGTCGGTTGAGCTTTTGTACCATATCGTATAATCTTATCCTCACTAGCCCCATTGTTCCTACCCCGTCTTTTGATTCAGCTACACCAATATCTCACCAAAACCAAAAAGCCAATCCTATTCGCACATCCAAATCTGAGCTGTAGTGTATTCTCATTCTTATGTTGGGAGTGTCATTGTAGTGTTGTTATTGTGGATATGTGGATGTGCTCCTTTGAAAAATTTGCTGGAAAAAAATAGTTGCGAAAAAAAGAGAAAAAGAAAAATGATTGAAAAAGAAAAAAAGTGAAAAGAAAAAATTGTGAAAAAGTTAAAATGAAAATATATTTTATGGAAATTTGTATTTTGGAGTAAGCACACACACCCATGTTGTCAAGTTCAAGTCTGGGGGTGTGGTGCACTGACATGTTTATTGTTTGTGTGTGGATAGTCTTTGTTGTGCGAGCTCATTTAGGTTTGGTGCATGTAGCCCTCATGTTTATCCTTTGTTAGAAATTAGGCTGGTTTTAAGGCTCCAAATGAAATAGAAATATTGGGTCAAATCCGGTCCTAGCCAACTGTAGTAGAATGGCAAACACATCCTCAACCGAATATCTCAGGGCTTACCATGAGGCACAATCTTGGGTAGGTTATTGAGGCCCAAGACTTGATCTCAGGACCTCCTTTACCAGGCTCTTAAATGGAGTCCTGATACCAAAGTGTGCTGCAACACACTTCGGTATCAGGACTCTATTTAGGATCCTGATAAAGGAGGTCACGAGATCAAGTCCTGGGCCTCAACAACCTACCTGTGGTTTTTGTAAAGTCGCACTTGGGAGATTTGGTTGGGGATGTTTTTTTCCATATTACTGCAGTCGGTCGGGACCAGAATTCATAATGAGCTGCCCTGACTTGATTTCTAGCAAAAGAGCGAACAACATCCCTACTCGTGGGTATCAGGACTCCTCTTAGGATTATGTCGGTGCAATACACTTGAGTATCATGACTCCACTTAAAAGTCTGATAAAGGAGGTCTTAGGATCATTCCCCGAGCCTCAACAGCCAACTTGTGGTTTCCATAAAGTCGCACCGGGAAATTTGGTGGGGATGTTGTTTGCCATTCGACTGTAATTGGCTAGGACCAGAATTTGCAATGAGCTGCCCCGGCCTAGTTTCTAACTAAAGGCGACCATCTTTTGTTAGAAACTAGGCCGACCCCAAAGCTCTGAATAAAACGGACCATTGGGTCAAATCCGATCCTAGATGAATGTAGTAAAATGTGAATGCATCCCCAACCAAATCTCCTTGGGTCCACCATGAGGCACAATCCCGAGTAGGTTGTTGAGGTTCGAGACTTGATCCCGGGACCTCCTTTATCATGCTCCTAAGAGGATTCCTGATACCTAATTATACTATAAAACATTTGGGCATCAAGACTCTGCTTAGGAGCCTGATAAAGGAGGTCCTAGTATCAAGCAACGAGCCTCAACAACCTACCTGGGATTGTGCCACATGGTGTACCCCAAGGATTTGGTTGGAGATGCATTTTACATTCAATTACAACCGGCTAGGATCAGATTTGACCCAATCTTCCCATTTTATTCGGAGCCTTGGGGCCGACCTAGTTTCTAACGTGTTAGAAACCAGGCCGGGGTAGCTCATTGCAAATTCCGGTGTCCACCTATTGTAGTCGAATGGAGAACAACATCCCCAACCAAATCTCCAAGGTGATACTTTACAAAAACCATAAGTAGGTTGTTGAGGCCCAGGGCTTGATCCTGGACCTCCTTTATCAGGCTACTAAGAGGAGTCCTGATACCCAAGTGTGATGTACTGGCATGATAATAAGTAGAGTACTGATACCCACGAGTAGGGATGTTGTTCGCTCTTTTGTTAGAAACCAGGCTGGGGTAGCTCATTGTGAATTCTGATCCTGGCCGGCTATAGTCAAATGGCAAAACAACATCCCCAACCAAATCTCCCGGGTATGATTTTATTGAAACCATAAGTAGTTTATTGAGGCTCAGGGCTTGATCTTGGGACCTCCCTATGTATCTCCTAAGCAGAGTCTTAATACTATATTTATTAACATGTTTAATAAGAAATCAAATACCTGGCTCTTCCTTAACCATTCGAGCAGCCTACCATCAAGTATAAATAATGACCAGGGGTGCTCGAACAGGGGGAGCGAACTTAGCCCAGAACCTACCCTGTTGTAGGTGCAAACATTAAGTCTCTCAGTCTTCTTCTCTTCTACCTCTTGTATTCGCGTATACCCTTCGGGTACCTGTACCTTCCCTCTATAATCCTTTTGATCATAATAAAAAAGCCCTCTACAAGAGGGACATTCGCTGTAGTGGATCAGTTAGTTATTCATCGCTGCTAGTGACATACTCTTTTGTATTTCTCTTCTGCTTATCGATCCTGCAGGGTAAAGTAGCTGATCGGTTGCAGTCTCTGATCTTTTCACCGATCTCCCCAATCGGTTGTTGAGTGTGGAAGAACTAGGTGACAAATTTTGCACCAATAGTTTGAACACGTGACCTTCAGATCTAAGCAACTGGTGATGTTGTCCGTCGCGCAACCAACAAAAGCAGAGCCCACTATAGATCTCTGAGGGAGATGTATTCAAATACCCTCTAGAGCGAGAAGAGACACTCGCTGAAGACCACGAGATGGATCCATATGCTGATGGTTTATTTGTGACAATAAATCGATTAAGCTGTTGGAGCCTATAGTTCACTTATATTCAGTTTGATAATATATATTCCCATGTTGTATTTGATCACACTTGTGTTTGGTGTAGTGTGTAGGATTAAAGGTTCAAAAGAAGCAAAGAAATCAAATTTGTGAGCTACCGCAGTGCGCTAGAGTTACCGTCGAGCACTAGCCTCGATTTAATTGAATGGGAGCTCGGGGACCTACCGCGTCACTCTAGAGATACCGCCAGGGCTATCTCCAGGATTTATTCTGGCCATGCGTTTGGTGACCTACCGCACAATGCAAGCTTCCTACCGCGGAGCAGTAGCTCTCTTAACGGTCGTCAAGAAGCTTGGGCTACCACCAGGCGATAGTTGGGTACCGTGCCATACTAGCAAGAAAAAGTGGAAAAATATTTTTCTAAATATGCGGGACAGCTGTCACCTCTACGCATAATAAGCTACCGCTGGGCGCTAGTCTTACCGTCGGCAGTAGCCTGTTTTTCAAACACGTATAAAAGGCTTTTGTTTTTCATTCCCTTAACGAAAATAAGAGAGACAGGACTTCATTCTAGGTTTTGGGAGCCGCCTCTAAGTACCGTTCCACCGTCTCCATCAAAGGAAGAGAAAGCTGCCCCCTCCCTTTCGTGCACGATGATCTCCGAAGAGCAAAGGAATACAATGACAAAGATGAGTTGATTGGCTGCAACAAAACAAAGATCGTGAGCACCGGTCACGCATCGCTCAACGAAGGAATCGACTTGAGGGAGAACTAATCTTAAACCTTCTTTACATTTTTTGTACTTTTCTCTTTTCTGTTTGTTTGTGGTGAGGAAAATTGACCGGTGAAGGTCGTCGGAATCTGGGAAGGACTTAGTGAGAAATCATCCCGAGGAAGGGACTAAAAGTTAATCCTATGGGTAGATAATCACCTAGAGGGGGGGGGGGGGTGGGTGAATAGGTGTCTTTTAAAATACTTTGTCAATTCTTTGTCACTTAAATGTTCAGCAGATAATTTACTTGAGAAATTAGCTTCACATTAACTCAAAACAATTGAACCACAGAACACAGCACATGCAAATCCCTCAAGTACAACATGAACATACTTCTCCACAACTTGATCTCTCAAATTGTAGACCCTATAGGCCTTAGTGTGGTTACTATAACCAACAAATATGCCATCATAAGACTTCTCAGCAAACTTAGTTATGTATGTTTTCTCATTATTTAAGACAAAACATCTACATCCAAAGATTCTAAAATAGGCCAAGTTTTGTTTTCTGCTCTTCATTAGTTCATAAGGATTTTTATTCAACCTTTTGTTGATAGAAGCTCTATTAAGAACATGACATGCTGTGTTGATAGCTTCAGCCCAAAAATATTCTGGGAGAGAAGAATCACTCAGCATGGTTCTTCTAGCTTCAATGAGAGTCCTGTTCTTCCGCTCAGCAATTCCATTTTGTTGGGGTATTCTTGGAGAGGAAAACTCTTGCCGAATCCCCAATTCTTCACAAAACTTTGTCATATAATCAGATTGAAACTCAGTTCCATGATCACTTCTAATTCTGACAACAAGACTGTTCAATTCATTCTGTATTTGTTTGACAAATGTCTTGAAGACATCAGGAGTTTCAGACTTTTTCCTTAAGAAGAAAACCCAAGTGAATCTAGAATAGTCATCAATAATTACAAAGGTGTAGACTCTCCTTCCTAAACTATAAACTGATATAGGACCAAACAAGTCCATATGCGAAAGGTATAAACACCTTATTGAGTCTTTGGATTCAATACTTTTGAATGAAGCTTTGGTCTGCATGGCTTTTTGGCATGCAGAGCAAATGATCTCCTTAGAACATTTAATGTTAGGACCAGTCCTAACCAGCTCTTTACTGTAAAGTTTTCCTATGGACTTGTAGTTCAAATGAGCGAGCCTCTTTTGTTATCTGACATAGTGTGAGACTTTTTCATTTGCAACTAGACATAAGGGTGAGTCTGACTTTAAACAAAGAAAATTCAAACAATATACATTCGCACACCTAGTGCCTGTCAAGATAACCTCTTGGTCACTCGACTTCATTATTATGCACTTATCCTTGTGGAATGGAATATTATAGACAAAGTCATAAAGTTGGCTTATGCTTATAAGATTGTGTTACAACCCTTCCACATAAGCTACTTTAGTGAAAATGACTAAGCCATGCATTTGAGATCTTACCATAACCTTTGGTAATTCCTTTGTCAGCTCCACCAAAGATCACATTTGGTCCATTCTTCATAGGGATAAATTCCCTCAAATTGCTTCTTGTTCCATTCATGTGTCTGGAACACCCACTATCCAAGTACCAGATTGGCCTATCTCTAGTGCTTGGACATTCCTATAAAATAAGAATTTATTTTTCCTTATGAAACCAAATTTTTTTGGGTCCTAGGTTCTTTTTAGTTGTGGCTCCATTGAGACCACCCCGTGAATTTCTTAACTGGATACATTTTTTTAGCATGAGACACCGTGTTATTGAACCAACAGTCCAAGGAAATGTGTCATACCTTTCCACAACACCAACATTAAAATCTATTGTACCTCCTCTTTGGAGGAATAAAAGGAACTTTGTCCTGACATTCCTTAGAGCAGGAATCAGCCAACTTGACAGTTGTATTTTTTCTGGGAGCAAAAAGGTTGTTTTGTCTCTCAGTTACAACAATTCTCCTTGGAGCAGGCACATTAAGAATAGCTTTCCCATTCACATATGAACTTGGTCCAGACTTCTGAGTTTCTTTTCCCTTAGTCTGAAACACAGGTTGTGGAATGACTAGACCCTTTTGTCCTGTTAGCTTTTTGCTGCTTTTTCTCTTGGGTTTAACATACCCAAGACCACTCCCAGGTGTTCTTGAGAAGGTATCTATTATAGGCAGCATAGTTTTAGGTTTAGAAAATAGCTGTACTAGTCCTTTCTCATTCAAGTGTTTGAGTTCTAACTCCTGAATGATTGCATCTTTTTGTTTTATCAACACAATTTGATCATCAATGATTTTAGTCAGCCTTGCTAACTTTGAGCTTTGAAGACCTATCTTTTGAGTATCCATCTTATGATGATACTCAAGACCTTTTAGTGATGCAATCTCTATATCTTATTCTTTGACAAGCTTCTTGCTATTTATAAGAGCTTCCAACAGTTCTCCAAATTTGACTGTGAGCTACTGCAGTTCAGTCTAAGGGTTAGACTTATGTGAATCAAACTTTGAGTCACATGAGTCTAGCTCCTCCACAGTCTCATGAACAGAATTTGTAGAATAACAGGAATTGTCAAAGATTACCAAAGTATTCTTATATTCTGCAATTTCTACATCTGGATTATCAGACAGTGCCATCAAATTAATCTTCATATCTTCTTTAGAATCACCATAGTGTGATGAAGTTATGGAGTTATTGCCCTTGTATATGGCCTCTCTGATGAATTCTTCTTCATAGGAGAACAGTCCAGCATGTTCTCCTTCTGATTCAGTTGAATCAATATCACTATTAGATAAGGTCTTTGGCTTCTTTGCCATCAGACCCTTTTCTGGTTTCTTATCTTTATAGAACTTCTTTTCTTTTGACTTTTTTTCTCCTTTCTTTTTACTGGACATTCAACAATGACATGACCAGGCCTGTTATAGCAAAAGCAGATAATGTCAGTCTTAAATTGTTTATTCTAATGAGAATCACACCTGACAACAAATTTGTCTCTATGTTTGTCTTTGCTTTCACTGGAACTTGATCCAATTGATTTCTTCTTATTCCACTTCTTATTTCTTCTCATCATTTTCTTGAATTGCCTGGTAAACAATGCCAATTCATCATCTGATAATTCTTCTGATGAAGAACAGGTTTCAGTGCTATCTGTATCTTCATCCCTTCTTGGTGATGATGAGATTTATCTTCTAGACTTCTTTTATATATCTGCTTTGAAGGCCACAGATTTAGTCTGAGTTGAACTTCTGATAGATTCAACTTCAGCTTTTCTAGAATTTAGCTAAAGCTCATGTGATAATAGCTTACCATACAAGTCTTGGGATAACATGTTTCTCAGATTCCCCATTTATCTTACCACACAAATCTTGATGTCCCATTTTTTATTCAGGGATCTCAGAAATTTGTCATTCAACTCATAATTTGAGAATTCTCTGCCATAATTACTTAAGTCATTTACTATTCTAAAGAACTTTTCATAACATAGTTTTATAGAATCAGTCTTTCCTTGTCTGAATGCCTCATACTAATGATTTAGTAGAGACTTTCTGTCATCTCTTACTTCTTCTGTGCCTTCCATTTAGACTATGAGAGTGTCTCACATCTCCTTGGATGTTTTGCAGTGCATTAGATTCTGAAAAGTTGAATTATTTATAGCACTGACTATTATATTTTGAGGTCTTTTATCCATGGTGGCAAGAACCACCTCATCCTTTGTCATTTCAGACAGTTTCTTAGGAGTTTGAATATTTGCATCTAAGACTGATATCTTTATTGGAACATATGGTCCTTCTTATATAGTGAGAACGATTCTAGGATCTGAAGCCTCCATAAACAATCTCACTCTCTGCTTCTATATAACAAAGTTATCCTTAGTACATATAGGAAGGTTCATATAACTGAGTTCTCTATGAGGTTCAGAAGCCATTTGATCTGATATTTTTCAATTACCCTTTGGATCTTTTTCAGACTATTAGATCTTTCTTGAATAAACTCCCTCTGATACCACTTGAAAGTTAATCCTATGGGTAGATAATCACCTGGGGGGGGGGGTGAATAGGTGTCTTTTAAAATACTTTGTCAATTCTTTGTCACTTAAATGTTCAGCAGATAATTTACTTGAGAAATTAGCTTCACATTAACTCAGCACAATTGAACCACAAAACACAGCACATGCAAATCACAGAACACAACACACAAAGAATTTATTGTGGTTCCCCTATTTAGGGTACATCCACTTTCCCCCTTCTTCCTCACTAACAATATGCTAGATAATATTATAGCTCATCCTCTTTAACTCAGATCCAAATATCTTACAGGCTCAATTTCTGTTAAGAAACCTACACTCAGACCAACAAGTCCTACCTCAGAGATTCTCCCAATCTCCTACCTCAAGTCCCTCAAAAACCCTACCTCAGCCTTTATAACACAGGCTTACAACTCAGTGATCCCACTCAAATCACCTACCTCATGTCCCTTAAGAACCCTACCTCAACCTTTATAAATTAGGCTTACAACTCAGAGATTATCTCTCCTACTCACTCAGATCTCACAGAGATCTTATAAAAATTAAGAGGTCACTAAAATCAAAAAATAAATCTGTAATCTGACTTATTTGAATGAATTCAGATTCTTCAATTCAGTTGTAAATAAACAAATCTTGATGAATAATCTGGCTGAAGAGATTCTTCTCTGGATCTGCAATCTTCTTGATGATCGGCTTGATTTCCTTGAAGAATTTGTAGAACACATCCACTTAAATCTTCAGATCACATGATGAAAGGATCTGAAGATCTTCCTGAAGACTTTCGTCTTCCTTCTCCTTCTCAGGATTGTCGCCCTCCTCAGACTTGAAAAAAATAAGAATGAGAGAATGAAATGATCTGTCTGATTGTATAAAAATTTCTTTTTGTATAGACAACCCCTCTATTTATAGCCTTTGTGGATTGCTGGATTCTGTTTGATGACATCACTATGTGACATCATACTTAAAATTCTCCTTTAAACTATTTTTGTTGGGATACCACGTTACTGTAGTTGATATGACATTTATGACCAGTCCAGACACTTCTGTGTTGACTCTGTACATCTTCAGAAACATAAGTGTCGAGATGACCAAAGTGTCTCGACACTTGTTCTTAAAAAGTCTCGAGACATCTTAGCAGTCTCAACACAATTTTACTTAGAAGAATTTTCATGGTGAACTTGAAAGTCTCGAGACAGTTGACTTGTCTCGATACAACTGTCATTTGTGTCGACATCTTCAAATCTGCACTATATCGAGATAGTTGAATTATCTCGACACAACTGTCTGCTGGGTGTTGACACTTCTATGCTTGCTTTATTTCTTCATTGTGTCGCGACAGTTGAATTATCTCGACACTCCAGTCTGCCAGTGTCGACACTTTTATACTTGCTTTAATCCTTCATTGTGTCAAGACAGTTGATTTGTCTTGACACTATTTTACTTAGAATAATTTTCCAGTCTTCTTTGTGTTGAGTCAGTTGTATTGTCTCGACACTATTATTTTAAGCTTCAAGGTGTCGAGATAGCTGACTTGTCTCGACACTGCTGACTTAGTCTTCAAGGTGTCGAGATAGCTATCTTGTCTCGATAATGCTATATTGAATCTTTAATGTGTTGAGTTAGTTGACTTGTCTCGACAATGCTGACTTAGACTGACTTGTCTCGACACTGCTGTATTGAATCTTCAATGTGTCAAGTTTGCTGACTTGTCTCGACACTGCTGACTTAGTCTTTAAAGTGTCGAGTAACAGACTTGTCTCTACACAACTTTTGCAAAGGTGTCGACATAGTTGAAGTGTGTCGACACTTTTGTACTTGCCAATTTTCTGCACTGCAAGTTGCTGGATGCTCACTGTACTGATTTCACTCAGCACTTTGCTGACTTCACTCGACGCTTTTGTACTTAGATAATTTTTCTTCACTCTTTAGTCAGCTTCTTATAGTCCTCCTATCAATGTAACTTGGACCACCTATCAAATCAATATGACATAGGCAACCTGCAAGCATGAACTAAAATATACATCAAATACATATTTGTGTATATCATTGAGTTGAAAGGGCTTATTAAAATCAAGTACATTGTTTCCAATATACCCAACATGGACGTCTAGATTAGGGTAACTAGTGGGGCTTTAAGACACTTCCTTGCTTGAAAGTGAAGAGTTAGCTCAAAGACCTTTCTTGGAGGGAAAGGGAGAGAGCCAATCAGTCCGGGTAGTGGGTCGGTATAGAAAATTAAAAGAAATTTGACTCTTACCACCTCCGATCTCTGGCATTATGAAGATCTAGTGCTTGTAATTGTAAAACCATTTTTTGTTTCTGTTTGAATAAAAGTATTTGTTGCTCTTCATTCTGCATGTGATGTTGTGATTGTTTGTCAGTAGTTCTATGAAGGGCGTGTGCATCTCCAAGGAGAATTTCGCTCAGGAAATCGAGGTCTGTGACCTATCTCCGTGCGCTAGCAACGAAGCTCCCCGCGGTAGCTTCCAGAATTAGTTTACCTTGACAAAAAAACCATTTGAATTTTTAATTAACATGTAAAACCTTATTCACCCACTCTATGGTTGGCCAATAGATCCAACAAGTTGTATCCAAGCAGGTTACTTCAAAAAGGGATTAAAATCTTGAAGTAAGATGACCAACACGGTTCACGCTTTCCCTGAGGGACAAGGTGTGAGTATACATCCACTATTTATGGAGAGTGTATTTAGTCACTGGAGAATGCAGATGAAAATCTTCTTAATGACACAAAACATAGATGTATGGGCCATGATCGAGACGAAATACACCGCACCCACTATCACTGTAGGTGATACTGTTCTAATTAAACCACAAGATAAATGGGATGACGCTGACAAGCTGAAATGCACTAAAAATGCAAAAGCCATGCAATCTTTATTCCGTGCATTGGATAAAACTAAATTCAATAGAATCTGTAATTATGAAACTGCATATGATATCTCACGTTTACTTGAACTTACTCATGATGGTACCTCACAGGGGAAGGAGTCGAAGCTGTTTTGACTTGAATCTGAATACAAACAGTTCTGTATGGAGATTGACGAGGAGGTGGACAGTATGTGTTAGGTATTGTATCCACAATAATCCTGATTTGAAGAAGGGTCCAGTCAAGCTAAGATGAATTGAGGTTGTATTTGATATTGCTTTTTAGTTATGTACTTCCAGGTTTACAATGCCAAGTACACACCAATGTCAGGTTACAGTGGGTCACTAAACACGAGACTATACAATGTAATCTTTCATTGTGTTGGCCAATGTGTTGACTCACGTGTAATCTCTCTATTGGGGTGTACTTCTATCCCAAGTACGGGAGAAGGATCAAAGAAGGCCAAAGTCAAGAAGTGAGAAATGGAGAATTTTACCTAAGTAAAATTCGGCGAGTATGGTGAGTCATACACGTCGAATTCGTCGAGTATCCCCTTGATACTCGCCGAATTCATCGTATATGCTTCCCGATACCCGTCGAATTCGTCGTATATACTTAGGGAAAATTTGCAGAAAAGCAGAAAAATCGCCAAGGCAAAAATTCGCCGAGTATCCCTGGTGATACTCGTCGAATTCGTCGAGTATCACTAGCGATACTCGCGGAATTCGACGAGTATCCCATGCGATACTCGCCGAATTCGACGAGTATCCTGGGCGATACTCGTCGGGTATGTTGAGCCTTATGTCGACTTTTCTTATTTTTTGTCTAAGGCATTTTCGGTGAATATCATCTTCATATTTGGCAAGTATCATACTGGATACTCGACGAAACTCGCCAAAAAACACTTGGCAATTTTTCCGATTTTCTTCCTAGTTTGAAACCGATGGCCATGTACAGTACTTTTTTAGGTTTCAATTTTTGAAACCTTTTATAGTCATTTGATTTCGAATCACCCTTTAAATACCTAAGATAATTTTGAAATCATTAAGAAATCCAAAAACATAATTTCTCAAATCAAAATCTCAAATTTCCCGAAAAAGAAAATTCTTGTCGACCGACTCTCTTGTTCACAAACTTCTTCTGATCGGCCGTAACTTTGCGTAACCATCTTCTTCGCCGACGACATCGTTGACTGGATCACTTCTTCATTGAAGATCTATGTTTCTCCAGTCCTTATTTGTGGAAGATCATGGTTCTAGATCCAAGATTTCAAGGTTCCGAGTTCTCCAAGATTAAACTTCCAACCTTCAAAGGATGTCATATCAAGATTGGAATCGTGTTTTGTTGTTATAAGTTTATTTTGAATATTATAGGAGATTTTTCTCCGAGTTTTGTAGATCCGTTTGTGGATCGAGAGAGTAGATTCAGTTGTGGATCGAGTGTGTAGTTCCGGTTTGCGGATCGAGTTGTATGAGAGTTTGTTCTCTGAGTGGTAGGAGCTTCATCTCCGAGGTGTAGGAGTTGCGACTCCAAGGTGTAAGATTTGACGAAATCTGAGTTTGGTGAAGTATCCGAATCTGCCCTTCGTGCAAGATAGGCGTGGCGGGACAGTGGACGTACCCAACTCGGGGAACCACTATAAAATCTCTGCTTTTGTGTGCTTGTTATTTAAGATTATTTTTATTCCATAAAAAGACACAAACATCACCTATTCATCCCCCTCTAGGTGATTTTGGTAGATGCTAGATACTTTCAATTGGCATCAAAGGGGCGTTTTTGTTCGATAAGGCTAACACCTTAAACAAGATCCCTGATCTAGCATTCAGAGATTCCGCACTTTCACCATGGATCGAAGCAAAGATATTTCATCTATGAAGCTACCGGTGTGTACCATGGAAAACTTTCCCATGTGTAAAGAACGAGTATGGATCTTCATGGAAGCTGTTGATCCAAGGATCTTTCAGATAGTGGAAGAAGGACCTCACATCCCTACTCAAGCGTCAACGAAAAATCTAGCAATCATGATTCCAAAGAAGATGATGGATCTTACTAAGAGTGAGATTGCCTTACTCTCCCTTGACAAGAAGGCTAAGAATATCATAGAAAGTGCAATGGACGATTCCATGCTCCAGAACTTATTCCACTACAAGTCTAATAAAGAGATGTGGGACTGTCTTGTTGTCCTAATGGAAGGTACAGAAGAAGTGAGAGATGATCGAAGATCGTTGTTGAACCAGGAATTCGAAGCTTTCAAGCAAGGTGCAAATGAATCCATAGCTGACAACTTCGAAAACTTTTTCAAGATTGTCAACGGCCTTAGGAACTATGGTCGCGCGTTCACTAATGGCAAACTATACGACAAGTTTCTAAGATCCCTGACTTAGGAATGGGACACCAAGATGGTTGCCATTAGATAATTTGGGAAGCTGCCAGAGAATGATCCACAGAACCTGTTCGGAAAGCTGCTCTCCTATGAACTTCAAATGAATACACATAAGAAGGAAGAGCAGAACAACAAAACGTCTCGCAGAGAAAAGTCTGTGGCTCTGAAGTCAGAAGGTTCAAGAAAATCTAAAGTTGTGTCACCTAGAAAGACACGAGCTCCTGACACTCCAGAAGACTCTGAGCCAAGCACGTCTAGCTCCGAGCTATCTGATGGAGAATTTTCCCTCATCTCCAAACAATTCAAGAAGCTACTGAGCAAGAGGAGACAAATGAATAATAAGTCACCCTCTTCAGACTAAAAAAGATCACGTCGTGACAGTGATCGAATGACCAGAAGCTTCAAAAAAGAGGACAGGTACAAATCCAAACCAAACAAACAGGTTTCCTCTGACGTTGTTTGCTACTATTGTAACAAATCAGGTCACATGATTGCGGAGTGTCCTTACAAGAAGAAAGATAGCTCCAGGCGACTCCGAATACCATGGGAAGGTAAACTCGCACACCATTCTCTCAGAATCTGAAACTTCCTCCAATGGTCATGAAGACTACTTCTCTGATGAGAATGAATTAGAGTTGATGTCTCAGCACAGGCAATTGTTAAAGGCTTTTGAAAAATTCCAAAAGGTAGTCCGAACGCAAGTTAAAGAGATTGACTCCCTCAAGGCAGTGAAAGCAAACTTGAAGGAATAAATTGCACAATTACTTCCTCTCAAAGATGAAGACCACTCCTTGAAAGTGGAACTCAAGGACTCGGCTGAGATGTTAAAACTGAAGGAAAAATATCTTGATGAGCTGGAATAAAAGCTCGCGATGGAGAGAAAACTCGTTGAGTGTTACTCCAAGCCGAAGACTATTCTTCCTCTCATAGATGAGTTCTCTGCTCAGAAGAAGGGTAGTGTTCTTGGCCACGTCGGTAGAAAAGGTAAGGCTACCAAGAAGGCTAGTGCCAAAGAAAAGGGGAAGGCACCCATGGATCAACATTCGTTCAGGAAAGTAATCTTTCCGACGAACTAGTTTGACCTTGAGTCATCCTATGGTCATCATGCTAGGGCTACTCATGTAGAGCCCAAGAATAGATAACAGGGATGGACCTGTCACTGTGACTTTGGTGTCAGCGTGTTCAAAGCACCATTTGAGGAAATTCAGATGACGAGTTATGGTCCATATGTGCATGGCCATAACAATAAAAAGGCACCAAAAGCTAAATCTGCTTTACATATGGCTAAGGAGATGGGAAGCCCCTTTGTATGCTGCAAACAGGAGGCCTCTACCTCTAAGAATGCTACCCCTGCTAGACCCCACGGTCAATGAGTAAAGCATGAGTACAAACGAAGGTACAACATATTTGACTGCTTGTGCTGCGGTAAAATTGGTCATTTTGGCGCAGATTATTGGTATAACCCTGCCAATCTTGTAACTCCTAGAGTTAGTTGCGAGACCGACCACTCAGAAGGCTTATGTTCCTAGGGGGAGTATGCTAACTAGGAACCAAGGACCTAAGTACATTTGGGTTCCTAAGGTAAACTGATTTATTTTTGCAGGAATGTCTAAAGGCCATAGAACTCCGATTTAGTATTTGGACAGTGGATGCTCTCGACACATGACCGGGACAAGAAGCTTTTTGCGTGATTATACCCCAGTCAAAGACGGACCAAAAGTCATGTTTGGAGGTTCAGACCGGGGAACAACAAAAGGTTATGGTATGATTTCTAATTGCGTAGTCACTTTTACATATATTGCTTATGTTGAACGATTACACTATAATCTCATAAGCATAAGTCAACTATGTGACAAGGCTACATCATTGAGTTCTGCAAGGACAAGTGTTTGATAAAATTTTCTGCAAATTTGGAGACGGTCTTAACAGGCACTCGGAGCAGAAATATTTTCTGTTTAAATTTTCTTTGTTTAGACACTTCTACCCCAGTGTATTTTATGGCAAAAAGTAGTGCGTCTCTCTGTGACCAATGTCACAAGAGATTAGCACTTATTAATTTTAAAACCTTAAATATGATATTTTCTCACAACTTAGTGCGCGATGCCCCCAACATTAAGTGCCTTAAAGAGAGTCCATGTCACTCTTATCAAATGGGAAAGCAGACACGGGATACCTTCAAGGGTATTGCTGAGAAAGATTCTTCTCAAAGCTTATACTTGCTTCACATGGACTTATTCGGTCCTATGCCTATTCACAACTTAGGAGGTAAGGTCTATAAATTAGTAATCTTTGATTACTACTGGCATTTTACTTGGGTGTTCTTTCTAAAACACAAGTCAGACACCTTCGTGTCTTTCACTAATTTTGTCCGGCAAATTCAGAATGAACTAAACTGCTCAGTGGTCAAAATAAGAAGTGACCACGGAATAGAGTTTGAGTCTGGTGCCATGACAGAATTATGTGAAAGTCAAGGTATGTTTCATGAGTTTTCCTCCCCGCGCACTCCACAACAAAATGGAGTAGCTGTGAGAAGGAACAGATCCCTAATTGAAGCATGTACAATAATGTTGAACGACGCTTCACTTCCAGAATACTTTTGGGCTGAAGCAGTCAACACAGCTTGTCACATGCAAAATAGAGCACTCATCAACAAAAGCTATCGTAAGACCCCCTATGAGCTATTGAAGGGAAGAAAACCGATTGTATCCTACTTTAGAATCTTTGGAAGCAAATGCTTCGTACTTAATAATAGGAAGTATTACCGCACAAAGTTTAGTGAAAAATATTTTGAAGGTATTTTTTTGTAGGATATAGTAGCCATAGTAAGGCATATATGATTTTTAATAAGAAAACCCTGGTGGTAAAAGAGTCTATAAATGTTGTATTTGATAAGACAAGCCTGCTCTATAGTAGCTCGTCTAGTGTTATTTGTGCAGATGCAGGTACCAGGTTCAAGGAGCTAAGCTTTGATGAAGCTGTCAAGAAAGGCGGTCCAAGCTCATCCAAGATCGTTGATCCAGGCTTGGTGGATGAAGAACCCCTAGAGGAAGAATTTCCTCAACCCAAAGAGGCTACACAAGATGCTACAAGTCCTGCTGAAGGATGGGCAAGGAATCTAGGGTTCCGACACCTACGAGATCACCCAGCTGATCAGATCATTAGAGAGCCAGACGACGATGTTAGAACTAGATGAGGTACAACTAATGAAATTTTGCATCTGAATTTTCTGTCTCAGATTGAACCGAAGAAGTTCGAGGAAGCGAACAAAGATGCCTCTTGGATCATTGCAATGCAAGAGGAGCTCAACCAGTTTGAACGATGCAAAGTCTGGGAGCTGTTGCCCAGGACCAAAGGACAAAACGTGATATACACCAAGTGGATATTCAGAAACAAGCTGGATAAGAACGAAGTAATAATCAAGAATAAAGCCCGGCTTGTAGCTCAAGGATACCTATAAGAAGAGGGGATCGACTTCGACCAGACCTTTGCTCCAGTTGTCAAGCTCGAAGCGATCAGGTTGTTTCTTGTGTATGCTGCCCTCAAAGGCTTAACTGTTTATCAAATGGACGTGAAGTCAGCATTCCTGAACGGGGATCTGAAAGAGGAAGTATACGTAGCGCAACCCCCAGGTTTTGCAAACTCTAAATTCCCTGATCATGTTTTCTTTTTAAATAAAGCCCTATATGGTTAAAAACAAGCTCCCCGAGCTTGGTATGAGATGTTGTCTAGCTTTCTTCTTGAGAACAAGTTCACAAGAGGAAAGATAGACAAGACATTATTTATTAGGGAAGTTAAAGGCAAGATTTTGCTAGTGTAAATCTATGTCGACGACATCATATTTGGCTCTACAAAAGAAAAACTTTGCAAAAAGTTTTCCAAACTTATGCAAGGGAAGTTTGAAATGAGAAGTTTTGGAGAGCTGAAGTATTTCTTAAGACTTCAAGTGAAGTAATCTAAGATGGAATTTTCATCTCTCAGACGAAGTTCACCAAGGAGCTTCTTAAGAAATTCGGAATGGAGAGCGCAAATTCTTTGAGGACTCCAATGGGTTCAACTGTGACTCTGGATAAGAACGAGGAAAGGAAACCTTTTGATGAAACCAAGTACATAAGCATAATTGGATCCTTGCTCTACCTGACTGCTAGTGGACAAGATATAATGTTTTCAACGTGTGTCTGCGCTAGATATCAGGTGAACACTAAGGAATCTCATTACGTCGCTACAAAGAGGATTTTAAGATACCTTAAGGGTACACCTAATCTTGTCTTATGGTACCCAAGAAGTAATGACATCGAGCTAATCGACTTTTCAGATGCTGATTTTGTAGGTAGCATTGACGAGAGGAAAAGCACTTCCGCGATGTGCCAATTCCTTGGAAGATAGCTTATTTCCTGGAGCAGTAAGAAGCAAAATTGTGTAGAAACATCTACTGACGAGTCAGAGTATATCTCTACGGGTAGCTGTTGCATAAATCTTCTTTAGATCAGGAATCAACTTGAAGATTATAACTTGAAGTTCCGAGAGATTCCAATGTTATGCGACTCCTCTAGCACCATTGCAATCACAAACAATCCAGTCTCCCACAACCGGACCAAGCACATCGAGGTACGTTACCCGTTCATCTGGGAACATGTGGAGAATAAGGACGTAGCCCTTAGCTATGTCCTGACGGATAATCAGGTTGTCGATATCTTTACGAAGCCGCTGGACGAGGCCAAGTTCTTATTCTTCAAAATGGAGCTCGGTATGCTGAACAAGGACTCGTGAAGAAGGTCAAGCAAGCAAAATTGGTCTCGGGATCCATTTTAACTAAGCAGGAGTTTCTACAAGTCCAATTCGGTGAAAATCGACAGACACGTTGCATATTCATGCAACACTCGCCGAATCAAACTCCTCCAACAAGCTAATTTCGGAGAAGTCTATTTGGGGCAATATTTCAAATTATCTATATTGGATCCGAGGACTCGACAGTCAAATTTGAGGTACGCACATTCTAAATGCAATTAAAAAAATCGATATATATATATTCATTTATAAATAGAAACGGGAGGGCACGCGCAGTTTTAGCCAAATTCTAAAGCAGCCGAAACCCGATGATTCGCACGACTGTGCTACCCGACCTTTCGGCTCCCGTATCGCCGATTCCAATCGATCACCACCCTCCTCCCGTGCCTTAGCTCACATCGACCATGGATAGCTTGCTGCAGTGCCCTAGTTTCACTATTGCCGCCACCTACAGTTTGTTGCCACCGGCTACAGTGTGTCACTGCCGCCTGCCGATAGGAACGTTCCGATTTTCTTCGTCTCTTCATTACTGTGAAGTCTTCCGTTCTTGCAGCCTTCCATAGGATCTACAGTACAGTGCTTGCGTCGATACTGGAAGCTTCCTTCGACCCGTACAGTCTGCTCTCCATATTTTCAGAAATTACAGTTTTCCCTTAATCTGTAATGGCTCCTTGAAGCACCAGTGGCTTGCTAGGGGGAGGTGAGTTGGTCCGCGTAGGATTTGCTGAAGCCTCCGACGAATTCAGGAACGTCATTTTGATTGTGGAGACTGCTGGACTCTCCTTTGTCCACAAACACCCCTGCAAGGTGCTCGATAAGGAAGTCTTTGAGTTTTTCAATAACGCCAAATTACGTCATGAGGACTCTGTGATAAAAAGCAAGGTTTAGAAAATCAAAGTGAAGGTGAATGCCTCCCAACTTTCTAGGTAATTACGAAAACCCATCTGTGATTAGGCCGACTATTTAGGGGAGGAAGATTTTTCCAGAACATTATCGTTCCGTGGTTTGCCCAGGAGAACCAAAGCCATCAAGCGAAAAGGAATGAGTGAGGAGGGCAAACTCCTCTCAAATATAATTGACAAGGTGCTAATTTGTAAGACGGGATCGCACGACTATTTGTCCATAGAAATGTTCAAGATACTAGTTGCAATAGTCTGCAGGAAGAAGCTGGATTCGGGTGCTCTGTTGTTCGCCAAGATAAAGGACAGCCTACGCACTCCCAACTTTAGGAGGATTATCACCCTATACCTGAATCAACTCGATGGTGATAGGATTGATATGACCAAAGGAGTTCCTATCCATCACCTAAAGAAGATAGATTCTACAATTTTCTCGAGGTGGGATAGGCGGATCATCCAGCGAGGGGGAGCCCCAATACCCCCAGTGGAGGAGGAAGATCATGTTCCTGATGACATGACCCCTTCTCCTCACCCAGTGAGATTCCTACTGGATTGAGTGCAGAAATTGAGGGGGAGATAGTTGCTCATTCAGATACAGCTACAATGCTTCTAGACTCAGGGTCAGGGGATATCTTAGCAGAGGTTGCTGCTATTGGTGCTGCTTCCGCTACTGAGGTTCAGACAGTTGAGGACTCAGAAGTTCATACTGAGAAGGAGGATCCAGCTCCTTCTGATCATGATGAGGATGCTGATACTGATGTGGTTGATGATGATGCTACAGATAATGATCTGACAATTGAAGATTATCATATTGAGACTGCTGATGAGGATGTAGTGCTTGCTGATAAGTCTGCTGATAGAAATTCTACTGCTGCTGAGGTTGGCTGTGGTGCCATTGTGATTTCAGTGCCTATGTCTGTAGACACTCTGGCTGCTCCTCTCCCTAGGAATGTCTCTACTACAGTGTCTGAGGGGGAGGTAACTCAGTCCAGGATATCTATCTCCACTCAGGTTGACAGAATGATGCACAACCTGGAGAAGCAGATTGGCAAGATGCCAGGTGACCCTCTAGTTTCTCCGGAGGAGGTGGTCACCATTTTTGAGGAGGAAGGAGATGATGTGATAAATTATCCTATCCTAGGTGCTGCGGAGACAGCTCGTATTTCTCCATCTGCTTCTATACATGTGCTGCCAAGCATTCCCAGTTCAAGTGATCAACTGCTGAAAGTTTTTGAAGAAATGCTGGCTAGGCAACATGCTAAATTTGATGCCTCATTGCAGAAAGTGGTCAAAAAAGTTAAGCAATCAGAGAAGTTAATGCTTGATGTTCTTGCTACAGTTCAAGTAAAATTTGATAAGCTAGAGGAAAGGTTTGATGAAAAGTATGACAAAGCTGCTACTACTATCACACTTATAATGAGTGGACTTAAGACCAACAAAGATGGTCTTGCAACTCTTGACAAAAACACTAGTATAATGATTAACGAATACTACAGATCTATGGAACACTATGATTCCTCTATGCAAACGTATGATAATTCCATTGCTGCCGAAGCCAAAAAGGGGGAGGAAGCCCTTACAGCTAAGATTGCTGGTGTTGAAAAGACTAAGCTCGACCAATTCAAACAAGCAAATGATTATAGCTATAACAACACCATGTGGCTACATGGATAGCTATTCCCTCCTCCTGTTCCTGCCGAGCCTATTCATGTTGAAGTTCATCCGGATCCGGACTATACTTAATACTGGACAGACTCACAGGACTTCTCTCAAGCACATGTTGCTGCTACTACTGCTGTGACTCCAGAGGTTCAAGCTGCTACTGATGCTACCATTGCTACGTTCTCAAAGGCTCAGGTTCTCAAGAAAAGGAAATTTGGAGAAGGTGCTTCCGAAGTCAGACAAGAACCGGCCAGGCCAGCTCAAGTCAGAGAAGGACCTAACTGTGAAATGGATGAAGTCTTGAGCCCTACTTCAAAAGGAATTATCTTGTACACCTTTGCCTTATACGATCTCAGAGTGGATAAGCATCAAGATCACTATAGTCTAGAAGAATGGAACAAATACAAAGAGGCATGCACAAGGTGGAGGATTCATTTCCAAAACTACAAGAATGTTGATCCTATGCCTCCTCCTCCTCCAAAGTAATATCTGAAGCCCATAGAATATTTTGAGAGACAACTGTTGAAAAGAAAGAACAAGAAGACCTAAATTGTTTTATATATTTCAATGTTGTGTAGTGGGCTGCCCTCCCTGATCTATAACACTATATATGTGTATATATATATATATATATATATATATATATATATATATATATATATATATATATATATATATATATATATATATATATATATATATATATATATATATATATATATATGATTTATCTAATTGTCTTGGAATGCGCGTTGTTATCCTTTTATTTTCATTTATCTTTTTAAGTCTTATTTTAAATTTATTTGGTATGTGCAATTCACCTTAGCTTGTAGGATTTTGACTTCTTCAAATATAGGGAGATTGTTGGGTATTGTATCCACAATCACCCTGATTTAAAGAAGGGTCCAGTCAAGCTAAGATGAATTGAGATTGTATTTGATATTACTTTTTAGTTATGTACTTATAGGTTTACAATGTTAAGTACACACCAATGCCAGGTTATAGTGGGTCACTAAACACGGGACTATACAATGTAATCCTTCATTGTATAGGACAATGTGTTGACTCACGTGTAATCTCTCTATTGGGGTGTACTTCTATCCCAAGTACAGGAGAAGGATCAAGGAAGGCCAAAGTCAAGAAGTCAGAAATGGAGAATTTTACCGAAGTAAAATTCAGCGAGTATGGTGAGTCATACACGCCGAATTCATCGAGTATCCCCTTGATACTCGCCAAATTCGTCGAGTATGCTTCCCGATACCCGTTGAATTTGTCGTATATACTTAGGGAAAATTCGCAGAAAAGCAGAAAAATTGCCAAGGCAAATTCGCCGAGTAACACTGGTGATACTCGCCGAATTCGTCGAGTATCACTAGCGATACTCTCTGAATTCGACGAGTATCCTATGCGATACTCACCGAATTTGACGAGTATCCTGGGCGATACTCACCGGGTATGTTAAGCCTTATGTCGACTTTTCTTATTTTCTGTCTAAGGCATTTTCGGCGAATATCATCTTCATATTCGGCGAGTATCATACTGGATACTCGACGAAACTCGCCAAAAAACACTTACCAATTTTTCCAATTTTCTTGCTAGTTCGAAACTGACGGCCATGTACAATACTTTTCTAGGTTTTAATTTTGGAAACCTTTTATAGCTGTTTGATTTCGAATCTCCCTATACATACCTAAGATAATTTCGAAATCATTAAGAAATCCAAAAACCTAATTTCTCAAATCAAAATCTCAAATTTCCCGAAAAAGAAAATTCCTTTCGGCCGACTTTCTTGTTCGCGCACTTATTCCGATCGGTCATAACTTTGCGCAACCATCTTCTTCGCCGATGACATCGTTGACTGGATCGCTTCTTCATTCAAGATTTGTGTTTCTCCAGTCCTTGTTGGTGGAAGATCTAGGTTCTAGATCCAAGATTTCAAGGTTTCGAGTTCTCCAAGATTCAACTTCCAACCTTCAAAGAACGCCTCATCAAGATTGGAATCGTGTGTTGTTGTTGTAAGTTTATTTTGAATATTGTAGGAGATTTTTCTCCGAGTTTTGTATATCCGTTTATGGATCAAGAGAGTAGATCTTGTTGTGGATTGAGTTTGTAGATCCAGTTTGTGGATCGAGTTGTAGGAGAGTTTATTGTCCAAGTGGTAGGAGCTTCGTCTCCGAGGTGTAGGAGTTGTGAATCCGAGGTGTAAGATTTGATGAAATCTAAGTTTGGTGAAGTAGCCGAATCTGCCCTTTGTCGGAGATAGGCAAGGCGGGACAGTGGACGTACCCAACTCGGGGAACCACTATAAAATCTCTGTGTTTGTGTGCTTGTTATTTAAGATTATTTTTATTCCGCAAAAAGACGCAAACATCACCTATTCACCCCCCTCTAGGTGATTTAGGTAGACGCTAGATACTTTTTGTATGTACACTCGATTCACCAAGATTGTTAGTGCCTCTAGATCTCTCTGGAAGAGATACTCAAATAGAGACCCGGTGAGGAAGATCCTGTGATCTTTTCCTCCATGATTCAATCCAAAGGTGACGGCGATTGCTGAATCACACAATATCAGCACCATGTAGATAGAGAGCCTTATTAGAAACTTGAAGACACATGAGCTCAAACTAAATATACAAGCTGAGGAATATCCTAGGGAGATGAAAAAGAATGGGCTGACACTATAGGCTGCAAAGTGGAGGAAGGCTGCTGAAGAGTCTGAGGACGAATATGAATAAAACCTCTATGTTTGAGAATTTAGAAGGTTCATAAAGAATCCCAAGAGGCATGGAAAGTTTAAGAAGTTTCTGAGGAGAGGTGCTGAAGAAACAAAAAGGTGGAACAAATCATCAAAAGAGATGGAGAGTGATGATGAGAAGTCTCTACCAGAGTGTTATCACTGCCACAAGCTTGGGAACATCAAGAGGGAGTGTCTAGGGGTCCATAAGGAGGAAAGGAGAAACAAAGCTGGCATAAGGGAAAGAAGAAAGTGCTGAAGGTGTTAACATGGGATGGATATGGATCAGACTAGTCAAGCACTCATAGCTCAAGTAGTGAAGACGAGGAAAATCTGTGCCTCATGGGGAAGAATTAGGATGAGTTAGATGATGTGTCCAGTGTCCAGAGCGACATTGAGGTAACCCCACCCTCTTATAATAAACTTCTTGAAATTTACGAACATCTCTGTGATAAGCTAGACAGTGTATTTCTCGAGAAAAAGTCCTTTAGAACTGAAAACAAGAAAATAAAAAAGGGCTTAGAAAATATAAAGAATGAATTAATTAAATGCGATAATGAGAAGATCGAGTGCCAAGAGTGCCCTCACTCAGTGGCAACGATCGAACAGCTAAAAGTAAGTCACTCCAAGGCATCTTCGAATGTGAGCAATCTAATTAATGGAAAGATTGTCTTGGAGAAAAGGCTTTAAATATCTCTTGCTAAAATAGAAGAAGGTAAAAAGCAATTCACAAATCGGTGCATAATGCTAGTCACGAAAAACACCGCCCTAAAGGCGAGGATCCATGATCTTAACTGTGCTGTCCAAAAATTTTGAATAGGGAAAAAATCTCTGAATATTCTACTGGGAGCACAGTGTCACAGATCTGGAAAGTTTGTGCTAGGGTACGTAAGTCCCACGCTATCACCGAGCGGTAAACGATTTCTTGCTAAGTCCAAAAATTTATATAAAAAATCACAAAATAAAATCAATAATTCTGAAAGGCTTCCCCATAATCCAACATGAGCTCTAGGAACACGAAAAAGGCATCATCCACTGCTTATACCCTACGTGCAAACTATCAAAAGTTTGGTCACACATCCGGCTTGTGTCTGATGAAAGCTGCCAAGAAAACTATGCAAGTTTGACTACCAAAGTCTTCTACCTATTGTATGGGTGGGACAACTTGAGTAATCAGATCTTTACACCCATCTTCCTTTTAGGTGTGTATGCAAGCTAAGGATAAGGAGAACATATGGTACTTGGACTCTAGGTGTTCCAAGCACATGATAGGAGAAAAAGACAAGTTCCTTAGCCTAGAGAAGAAGAAGGGGCATGGTGAAATTTGGGGACAACAACAAAGGACGCATTCTTGGAATCAGCACTATAGGTAACAAAGCTTTTTCAATTTCAAATATATTATTTGTAGATCGACTTAAGCATAACTTAATTTCAATTAGACAACTTTGTGATAAAGGCTTGAATGTACTATTTGAATCCTCTACAAACACCTGCAATATTATAGAGGCTAAAATGAATTATGTTTTGCTTACTACTTATAGGACTCATAATGTTTACACTATTAGTTTTGAAGATATATCTACTTCTGATTTGAAATGCTTAGTAACCAAGAATGAGAAATTAGATCTTTGACATAGGAGACTGGGACATTCAGGAAATAAACTATTGTCAAACTATCAAAACATAAACTTATTCGTGGACTTCCAAAATTAAGCGGTAGTTTGAACTCTTTATGTGCTCCGTGTTAAAAGGAAAATTTATCAAAACCTCATTCAAAAGCAAAAATGACATTTCCACGTCTAGACCACTTGAAATCATACATGTGGATCTATTTGGTCCTCTTAGTACATATAGTCTAGGTGGAAAACGATACACGTTCGTTATTATAGATGACTACTCTCATTTCTGCTGGACAATCTTTCTTACAAATAAATCTGACACATTAGTTGAATTCACAAGTCTATGCACTAGACTCCAAAATGAAAAGGTAATAAAAAAAAATGCATAAGGTCAGATCATGGGGGAGAGTTTGAAAATGAAAACTTCATGAACTTCTGTAATAATCTAGGAATTAAGCATGAATTCTCTGCCCACAAACTCCACAACAGAACGGGGTAGTAGAAAGAAAGAACTATACACTTCAAGAGCTAGCACACACAATGCTTGTCGAGTTCGGCTTGCCTCGGTATTTTTAGGCTGAAGCGGTTAACACAACAAGCTATGTGTTAAACTTGATCATGCTTCGCCCCATTCTTAAGAGAACTCTGTATGAGCTATACTTTGATAAGAAGCCCTTTGTATCATATTTTAGAGTCTTTGGTTGCACGTGCTTCATCTAAACACTAAGTATCACTTAGGAAAATTCGACGAAAAATCAGACCATGACATTCTCATAGGACACTCTAGTACGAGTCATGCCTATAAGTTTTATAACAAAAGAACCTTGGTTGTTGAAGAATCAGCTCACGTACACTTTAGCGAAAATACACCAACTGAAGAATCTAGGCTGAAGAAGAGGAAGTTGATGACGATGTGCAGTTAGGCGATATGGGTGAGGAGAGAGAAGTTGTGGTTGATGTTCCAACTCATGTAGAAGGATATATGCCTTGAAGCACTCTAAATTTTTCAAAACAACATCCACGAGAACTAGTGATAAGAGAGCCCTCACATGGTGTTAGAAATCGATCGGCCCTGCATGAATCTTTCTCGAACTTATGTGTTATATCTGAAATTGAACCTAAGAATATCTCAGAAGCTTTAAAGGATGAATCATGGTTCTTGGCTATGAATGAAGAACTAAATCAGTTCGAGAGAAGTAAAGTCTGGGTATTAGTGGAGCGTCCAGATAGCCATCCAGATAATGATTTGAAATGGGTATACAAAAATAAACTTAATGGTGAATCTAGGATAACTAGGAATAAGGCCCAGTTGGTGGAACAAGGATTCTCACAAATATAGGGTGTGGACTTTGAGGAATCCTTTGCATCGGTTGCACGTCTTGAATCCATTCATATGTTTTTGGTGTTTGCAAGTTATAAACAAATTAAGTTATACCAAATGGATGTTAGGAGTGCATTCTTAAATGGATATATCAAGGAAGAGGTATATGTCGAGCAACCACCCGTCTTCAAGAATGCCGACTACCCAAATCATGTATACAAATTCGTGAAAGACTTGTACAAACTGAAACAAGAACCCCGCGCTTGGTATGATAGGCTCACAACTTTTCTCCTAGAACATGGTGTTGGTACCCTAGTTTGATTTGAGTTTAGTCTTGTCCTTTTAGTCCCTTGACCCAAGAAATATCTATGGTCATTGGTTAGTAGTCTAGCAGTAGAGTCCCCACTTTTCCAGATTGAGAATTTGGTTAAGTAGTTTGTTCGTTCGACTATCGTCGAACGCCGCTCGACTATCGTCGACTAACTGTTCGACGATCGTCTATCAGTTGCTCGACGTTATGTCTGCGAGGATAGTTCGACTATCGGTTAATAGTTCGACTGTCGGTTGGCTTGATAGTTCGACTATCTGTTTGGATAGTTCAACTATATGATAGTTCGACTATCTGTTGATAGTTCGACTATCTGGTCGTTTGTGATAGCTCGACTATCTGATTGATAGTTCGACTATCTGTTTCCCCTTGGTAGTTCGACTATCTGCTTAGATAGTTCAACTATCTGATGGTTCGACTATCTGCTTGATAGTTCGACCATCTGTTGTTCTCTGATAGCTCGACTATCTGCTGATAGTTCGACTATCTGTTCTGCGTTGATAGTTCGACTATCTGTTGATAGGTCGACTATCTGTTCTCGCTTGATAGTTCGACTATCTGCTTTGATAGTTCGACTATCTGATAGCTCGACTATCTGTTGATAGCTCGACTATCTGTTTTGTTTTTGATAGTTCGACTATCTGTTGATAGGTCGACTATCTGATAGCTCGACTATCTGTTGATAGCTCGACTATCTGTTTTGCTTTGATAGTTCGACTATCTGTTGATAGTTCGACTATCTGATAGTTCGACTATCTGATAGTTCGACTATCTGTCCTGATAGTTCGACTATCTGCTGCGATAGCTCGACTATCTGTTTGATAGTTCGACTATCTAGATCGTTCAACTATCTGTCCGATAGTTCGACGATCTCCTTGCGTCGTTCGACGATCTCTGAAGGTCGTTCGACGCTTTCTGTCTGCCTTTATATTTTGTATTTATTTATTATATTTAATTAATTAATAAATTATCTGGCATATCTTTTTAGCTGTATTATGATAATATTTCCAGGCATATCTGCTCTATTCTTTTTGCCTGAGTCAAATCTTTTTAGATAAAGTTATTTGTCTTATTAGCTGACTTTATAAATTACTTTATCTGCTGTCAGCCCTTTATAGCCGTTAGACTGAAAAGTCTTCTTTTTGCTATAAAGAGTTTGTTTCTGATATGACTTTATTTAGTACTTTATTATCAAAATTGCTTCCTGCAGCTTCCTAGAAAAAGGGTTATTCCTTTTATAGAATGTTTCTGCTGCAGAGATTGTTTTGTCTTCTTGATTTTTACAGCCCAGGTCTCAAGTTTCAGAAGAAGACAAGTTATTCAAATTGAAGAGAGCCGTTGCTTGCTGATGTTATATAAAGGACCCTTTGAAGAAGGATTGAAGCTAGCTAACTAGTTAACCAGATATTCTCAAGCATTCAAGCCTTCATCAAGATCAAGCATTCTGCTCTCAGCAATCATCATCCATCTGAGAAGTGTTAAGATCTTCCTCTCTTCTTCAACCTGAGTTCTCCTGCTTTCAGGAAGATCAAACTCAGAGTTCTTTTGAAGAAGAAGAAGAAGAAGAATAGCTGCTTGAAGATCTTTAATTTTATTATTTCTTATCTTCCTGTAGTTTTTCCTTCAGAGTTTTCTGAAGAGTTTTCTGCACTGAAGCAAGACTTCACCTGGACATCTTTGAGCCAGGGGGAGCCTTGATTCTTTAGAGCTTTCTAGCTCAGTGCAAGTTTCTGTGCTTCTCTAATCTATTGTAAAATAGAGAAGACATCTTAACCTTCTTCTCCATCCTGTACAGGGTTATTACTCCCTTCAAAAGTATCCCTTGGTGGAAGGGCACCTGATCAAAAACCTGTGCTTGGTTTTTAGACACCTGATCAAAAGTCTAAAGGGTTTCTGGATCTACCTGAAGAAGATCCTGTTGGTGGCAGGGCACCTGATCAAAAACCTGTAGTGGATTCCTACCTTGGTGGTAGAAGAGTGGACGTACCCAAGTTGTTTGGGGAACCACTTAAACTCCTTGTGTCGTCTGGCTTGCTTATTTTATTTCCTGCACTGTGGCTGTGAATAGATATAACTAGGTTGCTAGTTGCTGGTTAGGTTTTCCAAGCCTTAACTGTAATTACAGTTAGCTTGAGTCTGTGCACAACACTTGTGTTAGGCTTTAGGGTTATCTCAAATATCAATTAGCTTTCCATTCCGCATTCACTCCAAGGGAGTTGAGTAGATTGTCAAGATTGTGTATTGCAATTTTTGATTACTCTATTCACCCCCCTCTAGAGTAGTATCTATCCCTTCACTTTCAATTGGTATCAGAGGGAGGTTGTCTGACTCTATAGGCTAACACCTAAGTCACAAGATCCTGATAGATACCAAAGCTTATAGATATTCACTATCATGGCCCAGTCCAAGGATTATTCTAGCACCAGACCTCCAACATGCAACTTAGCTAAGTTTGGCATCTGGAAGGCAAGGATAAAACTATACATGAATTCTATTGATGAAAGCATCTTTGCTTCTATTTTGTCAGGTCCCCCAAGAGCACCTGCTGCTGCTTCTGCCTCATCATCTGATATGAGTGCAGTGCCTCCTCCAGATTACAATGATGAGTACAAGAAGGCCAAAAATAGCAGATGCCAAGGCAATGAACATACTAGCTCAGACAATGTCTGATGAAGTATTCCAGAAGGTTGCTGATTGCCCCTCAGCAAAGGCCATATGGGATACACTGAACCAGATTGTGGCTGGTTCAGCTGATGAAAGGAAGGACAGGAGGTCCAACCTGATCTCACAGTATGAGAACTTCAAGAAGACTGATGCTGAATCAGTTGAAGCCATGTACACCAGGCTCAGCTCAATCATCAATGAGCTGAGGACCTTAGACAAGGACATATCATTGACAGAGGTCAATGATAAGATTCTTATGTGCTTCCCTAGCACATGGGATCTAAGGATCTGGCCCATCAAGGAAGCCAGAAGTACAAATGAGATCTCCACTGAAGCCCTTCTCGGCAAGCTCAAGTCTTTTGAGCAAGTGCTGAAGACAAGGGAAGCTGAAGCAGAAGCAAAGACCCCTACTCCAACAAGAAAAGAGCAATCTCTAGCTCTTAAGGCTGCTGATGCTTCTGAAGGTAGCCAATCAAATGAGGAACTAATGGCATTGTTTGCCAAGAGGTTTCTCCAGATGGGGAGAAAGGAGTTCAGAAAGAAGTCTTCACGCTATGAAGACAAACCAAGGTATGATCGCTCTCCTGCTAAAGAAATTATTTGTTATGGTTGCAGGAAGCCTGGACACATCTTGCCAGAGTGTCCAGAGGAGAAGAACAAAGAAAAGAGAAAAGATAAAGAACAACACAGGAAGCACTCCAAGCCATCCTCCTACAAAAACAAGAAGAAGGAGAGAGGTTTCATTGCTGAAACCTAGAGTGATTCTGATGAAGAATCCTCCTCATCAAGCTCTAGTGAGGATGAGGAAGAGAAGAAGGTAAAAGAAGTTTGCCTGATGGCAATAGATGCCTGCAGCAACCACTCTGCTACAGAGAGTTCGGATTCAGATGAGGAGATGCCTACAGAAGATGAGGTACTTTCTTCTTATGATTTTACCTCAGCTGAATTTAAATTAGAATTTAAATCATTATGTTTAGATTTGATTAGCTCAGAAAAGGAAATAAAAGAACTTAGAAATAGGTTAGCTGACTCAGAATCAATAGCTACTAAAAATGTTAGGTTAAAGGAAGTTCTCACTACTTGTAGTGAAGAAATTAAATTTCTTAAAATGGAATTAGCTAAGTCTAAGAGATTAGAAGAGTCACTTAATGGTAGAAGCCTTAAGTTGTTAGAGATTACCAATATGACCAACACTAGGTCAGGCAATGACAAACTAGGCTTAGGAGCTTCTCCAAGTGAACCCCCAGTACTACTTAAAAATAATCTTTCAACTCCAGTGAACTTCATTTCAGCTAGTGGAGTGAAGAACACTGAGCAAGTAAATCTAGTTAATAAAACCTTAAATAAAGCTAAGAGAGAAAAGAGAAAGAAATTTTTTAAAGAAATGCAAAAAGCGTCGAACGCCGCTCGACGATCGGAAGCTCAATGGTCGAACGAAGCTCGACGATCTGAGCGCCCATCGTCGAACGTCGATCGACGATTTCAACATGATTTTCAAAATCATAATCAGTACCATAGAAACCTAAATGAAAATAGAAACCCTAGGTTTGTTGACCCATCATCTGCATGGAGAATACCACCTAGGAGATCTCACCCTTTAGGCTATCACCCTCAGCCTGCATTCTCATATATTTCCAGTTTTTCTTATGTGAAAAACAAGGGACCCAAGGTTACCTTGGTCCACTCTGTCTAAATGAAATTTTTGCAGGTGAAGGCCTATCCAATCACTCAAAATAAGTGGTATTTGGATAGTGGATGCTCTAAGCATATGACAGGAAATAAAGATCTTCTGTCAAAGTTCAAAGCTAAGCTCGGCCCAAAGGTTATCTTTGGAGACTCCAGTTGTGGTCAGACAGAAGGCTATGGCAAGATCACAATTGGAGCAGTTACTTTCAAGAGAGTTGCATATGTCAATGGACTGAAGCATAACTTGATTTCAGTCAGCCAGCTATGTGATGCTGGCTACCAGGTTTCATTTTCCAACTCCTCTTGCAATATTACTTTAAATAATAATGTTGTTTTAGTAGGAATTAGAATAGGCAATATCTATTTAGTAGATTTTAATTCATCTCACTCTGAAATCTGCCTGTTTAATGAAGTAACCCTTAATAATAATTCTTTGTGGCATAAGAGGCTTAGTCATGTAAACCTTAAAAATATATCTAGGTTATCTAAACACAACCTTGTCAGAGGTTTACCTTCTTACCCCTACAAGAAGGAAAGCCTATGCAAGGCTTGTCAGCTAGGCAAGCAAACCAAAAACTCTTTTAAATCTGTTAATAAGAGTGATTCTCCTAGAATCCTGTATCTATTACACTTGGACCTCTTTGGCCCAATAAATGTACAGAGTTTAGGAGGGAAGTATTACACCTTAGTGATTGTAGACGACTTCTCTAGGTTCAGTTGGGTTTTCTTTTTGAGAACTAAGTCTGATAACTTCAAAGCCCTTACAGACTTTCTACTATGTGTGCAGACTGAGTACTCTACTCATGTGGCCTTGATCAGAAGTGATCATGGTACTGAGTTTGACTCTCTTCTCATGCAAGAATTCTGTGAGAGAGAAGGTATCAAGCATAGCTTCTCAGCTCCTAGAACTCCCCAACAAAATGGGGTAGTTGAAAGGAAGAACAGGACACTCATTGAAGCTGCCAGCACATTGTTGGCAGATGCTAACATGCCTCTCTCCTATTGGGCAGAAGCTGTTAGCACAGCCAATTATGTCTTGAATAGAAGTTTGATACATAAACTTAAGTGTAAAACTCCTTATGAGTTGCTTAAAGGAAAGAAACCTAAAATTAATTATTTTAGAGTTTTTGGCTGTATTGTTTATATTCATAATAATAATAAAGAATATATTAGAAAATTTGAAGCAAAAGCTTCAATGGGAATCATGCTTGGATATTCCCAAGTAAGCAAAGCTTATAGGGTTTATAACAAATCATCATGTAAGATAGAAGAATCTGTGCATGTATCTTTTGATGAGCATCAGATGTTTTACAAGGAGAAAGAAAATTCTTCTTCCTCAAGTTCATTGCAGGTACCTGATGCCCCTCAAGAAATCCTTCAACTATCAACTCTTCAGATCACTGAATCAGACAGTGATGAAGACATTGCTGAAGCTGTTGTTGTTCCACCAACAGTAGATCAAATTCCTCCTGAGGAATTAATCCCAACTGTTGCTGAAGATCACATCCCACCTGTTGATATTGTCACACTTAGAGATCACCCCACATCTCAAGTGATTGGAGACATATCAGCTGGTGTGCAAACAAGACACCAATTGAGACAGGATGTGATGCATGCTTGTTTCCTCTCACAGGTTGAGCCCCTCACCTTTAAAGATGCAGAGCTAGATCCCACTGGATCATTGCTATGCAAGAGGAACTCAATCAGTTTGAGAGATGTAAAGTTTGGACTTTGGTTCCAAGACCTAAAGGCCAACTGATCATAGGCACCAAGTGGGTGTATAGAAACAAGTTGGATGCAAATGGAATTATAGTAAGGAATAAAGCAAGGCTTGTAGCTCAGGGCTACAGACAAGAGGAAGGTATAGATTATGACCAAACCTTTGCTCCTGTTGCAAGGCTAGAAGCAATAAGGATCTTCTTGGCCTATGCAGCCTACATGAAGTTTAAGGTGTTCCAAATGGATGTCAAAAGTGCATTCCTGAATGGTGAGCTTAAGGAAGAGGTGTTTGTTGAACAACCACCAGGGTTTGTTTCTTTAACTCAGCCCTCACATGTTTTTAAGTTGCAGAAAGCTCTATATGGACTAAAGCAAGCCCCCGGAGCCTGGTATGAGACTCTAGCTAGTTTCCTGTTAGAGCACAACTTTACTAGGGGAGTAGTTGATAGAACCCTTTTCGTCAAGCATCACAAGGACACAATCCTGTTAGTTCAGGTGTATGTAGATGACATTATATTTGGCTCCACTGATCCCACACTTTGCAAAAGGTTCTCTGACCTGATGCACTTTAAGTTTGAGATGAGTAGTATGGGTGTACTGTCTTACTTTCTTGGTCTCCAAGTTAAGCAAGATGCTGATGGTATCTTCATCTCCCAATCCAAATATGCCAAGGAATTGGTAAAGAAATTTGGGATGGCTGATGCTTCAGCAATGCCTACACCTATGGCTACTAATGTAGTTATTGATTCTGATGATCACGGCAAGCCAGTTGATCAAAAGAATTATAGGGCCATTGTTGGTTCCCTATTATATCTAACTGCAAGTAGACCTGATATAATGTTTGCTACATGCCTTTGTGCTAGATTCCAGGTCAACCCCAAGGAATCTCATCTGATTCTTCTCAAGAGAATCCTGAGATACCTGAAAGGATGTCCAAATCTAGGACTTTGGTACCCAGCTGAGTCAGAGTTTGAATTAATTAGATATTCTGATTCTGATTATGCTGGTTGCAGAGTTGACAGGAAGAGCACCTCAGGAACTTGCCAGTTTTTGGGAGAGAGATTGGTCTCTTGGTTCTGTAAGAAGCAGGCTTCTGTCTCAACTTCAACTGTAGAGGCTGAATATATAGCAGCTGCCAGTTGTTGTTCACAGATCCTGTGGATTCAAAACCAGCTTGTGGATTATGGTTACTCACACAAGAACACCAAAATTATGTGTGATAGTACCAGTGCTATTTCAATTGCACAAAATCCAGTGCACCACTCTAGAACGAAGCACATTGAGATTAGGCACCATTTCCTGAGAGATTGTGTGGAAAAGAACAAGATCTGTCTTGAGTTCATATCCACTGAGTTTCAGAGAGGTGATATATTCACCAAGCCCTTAGATGAACAAAAGCATCTGTTCTTTCTAGTTCAACTTGGCATGATCAATGGAAGAGACAAAGTGTGACTATATCTGCCTATGTTGAAACTTGTTTGAAGATCGTCGAACGATGATCGAAGATCAAGCCTATCGTCGACCTCTGGTTGATGATGGCTTATCTGTCTGAAGATCGTCGACCGGCGTTCGACCATCGTCGAACAAGTCAAGCTCATCGTCGATCTCTGGATGACGAAAGCCTGTTGTTTGAGAAGCCAGAAATAGCCGAACGATGGTTCGACTACTCTGCTTCTGGGCCGATCGTCGAACGGTCGTTCGACTATCGGGTCAAGTTTCTTTTTAATAGATCGACTATTTTCGGTCTAATATAAATCCGATAGTCGACCTAGGTTAAAAGATCTTGTGTTTTATCGTCGACGGAGCGTGGCTTTTCGCATTCTGCCATTCCCGCTTGCGATTTTCTGTCGTTTCATCTTCTTCGTCTTCGCCGTCCTTCTCCAGCAATTTTCCAGCGACTCCATGGCGGTTTCTCCAGCGGTTCTAGCAGTTGTAAAGTTTGATGCTGGCTTTAGTGTTGATTTCGACGCGTTCAGTAGCTGCGATGCCGGGATTGTGGAAGTTCTTCAGCTGTGCAGGGATCAAGGACTAGAGAGGATAATGTCTTCAAGGATTAAGATAAATATACCTGAGATCAAGGAATGGGCCTTCACATCGTCCTCCACCGACGACTCGATGATTGGTACCATCGGCGGAGAAGAGGTAATCCTAACTCCGGCCGTTTTGACTGATATTTTTGGTTTAATAAATGGTGAAGAGGATTATGAGCAAGATGCTCAAGAATTCGGAAGAATGTTAGTTGAGCTGGGACATGCAGAGGGCATTCCCACGAAGCTGCTCAAAGTAAATTTCCCTTTCAAGATCAAGTTTCTTGCTGAGCTGGTCGGAAAAGTGCTCCTGGGTAAGCACTCTGCTCACGATAATATCACAAGGCAGCAATTCGCACTGATGTGTGCGATTGTTAATCGGAAAAGGATAGATTGGGCAGCAGTGATGTTTGATTTAATAAGGAAAAAGAATGGCAAGAAGGAAGTTACCCTCGGAAGGGTTGTTGGAATTTTCCTAAAGGAAAAATACCCCCAGCTGCTAAGTTCAACCGCAACAACAATTAACGCAAGCAAGAAGATGGATCCTAACCTGTTCTCTAAATGGAAGAGAACATTTGTGAAACCCGCTCTCACAGGGGTTGCCCCAGCAATATCTGAGAGCACCAGGACTGAATCGGTCGCTCCTCACCCTGCTGAAGCTGGCTCAGCTCTTCCCTCTTCCTCTTCTGCTATGATGTCTGCTTCAGTTGAAGTTCCATCAACTTCAGTTGAAGTAAGACTTTCCCCTTCTCCTGCTAGAGAAACAACTACGGTTGTTCTTTCTTCCCCTCCAGCATCTCCTTTTCCTTCTCATCAAACTAGGCTATCTGCTCCTAGCTTTGATTTGTTAGGATCTGAGAGGATTTCTACTCCTCCTTTGTCTCCCATTCATTCCCCAGTTAATTCTCCTATTAACTCTCCAGCTCTTTCTCCACTTCAATCCCCTGTCCACACCATTCTCCATCCTAGGACTACAACCATATCTGCTGCAGCTCCATCCACTTCACTTCCATCATCTTTTGAGATCACTCCTGAACTTATCTCCCGCATTGTGGAGTTGATTACCCCCTCAATCAAGACCATGATTGAAGAGGCAATCGCTCCCCTTGCATCCTCCATTGATATCTTATCAGCCACCATCAAATCTCTTTCAAAATCTGCTGAGCCATCTTCCTCAAGGGGCCTGGTTTCAGTATCCACTGAAATCAGGCAGGGGGAGATGTTCTATGAAGATGCCTCAGAACCTCCTGCCTCCCTTCCAGCTTTAACAGATACTATAATGACTGCTCAGGAAGAAGCTGCTCCAGCTGAAATAGAAGAAGTTCCAGTGTTGACTGACAAGGAAATAGCTGATGGAATTTTGCTATCTGAGATTGCTGTTAAAGTCTGCTTAGAAGATCTTACCACTCCCGTGGTTGCTAGATTCCTAGAAGGAATTATAACTTCATATCTGAATGAATCATGGGAGATGGTCAAGTTTGAAGGTAATTCACTTATTCGATTTATTGACGAGTCAATTAATTTGCTTGCTAGTGAATACCTTGAAGGAATGATTATTGCTTATTTAGCAGATCTGTATTCATAATTCTACAGATGTTATTAGAGAGGATTTATCTGCTCAGATAATAGTAATTATCTCAGAGGCTGCCCCAAGTATTCCTGATATCCAAGTGGATCCTGAATTGGAATCGTTTTTAAATGATAGAGAAGATGAGTCTGAGCATCAAGATCAAGTCAAAGATGACACTCTTGTTCTAAGTAAGGAAGAAGTACAAGCAAGAGCTGCCTGGGATCTAAGAGTACAGTCTTTAAAAGAGAAAGAAGAAGAGCTGCAAATTGTAAAGTCAACCATCTGGGATGACTCACCAGGGTTGGACTTAGATTTCCTTCTGGCTCAAGATGCCATTGAAGAGGAAAGAGAGAAATCTGCTCTGAAGTTAAAAGAAAAGGCTGTTTGTGAAGCCTATGATCCGTATGATAATCTCCCATCATCTCTCTCTGATGATGAAGATGATTCTGATATATCTGAAAATTCAAAAAGAAAGAAAGCTGTTCAAAAGAAGAGAAAAGCTGCTCCTCCTCCTCCTCCAAGTAAAGATAATGATATTCCTTATTACATTCTGAAGGGCATTGACCCTAAGTCAAAGGAATTTCAGCATTGGATGTGGTTCTCTAAGAACCAGCAGAAAGAAATGAAAAGATCCAAGAGGTATGATAGTCCTGTTTCAAGATGGACTCCCAAAGGTCCTCCTCCTCCTCCTCCAGGTGCAGGAGCCTCTGGGAACCTATCAGCTAATCCATCTGCCTCTTCTGGAAGATCTGCATCTTTTCAGTCTCAGCCAAGGAAAAGTTATCAAAGCTCGCAAGGCAGATCGTATTCTGGTTCTCAAAGACAAGTGAAGGAGGTTGTGGTTCAAAGACCAACTTTTTCCCCTCCTCCTTCTCCAAAGAATAGAGTTTCATCTCCAATACCAGTTCAGTCTGAGAAAGTTGTTTTAAAAGGTAAGTAGTTTACTTTGTTTTAAAATTCTAGCAAGAACCTTTTGCTAAGTCTGCTCCAATGTCTTATCTAGTTAATCAAGATAAAGAATCAGATGCTGCTCCTCCTGAGCCTGTTTATGAAAGTCCAGAGCTAGATCCTAACTTTAGGATGGCTCGTTTTCACGAACTAGTTGGAGCAGCTCAAATAAGAAAAGCAAGAGCAGAAGGAAAAGATACTACTGGCTTAACTACCATGTCTGCTTTCAGAAAGAAAGAATTTGAAAAGTTCCAGGTCAATCCTGATGTATTTGATCCCTCAAAATATATGGAAAAGCACCCTGAAGCAGTTGTCCCTAGGGCTGCAGAATTGAAGATCATTGGTGTGCAGGACTTGAAGCTGTCAAAGAAAGAATCTGATGATCCTCTAAGGAAAATTTCTTTTGTTTCTAGTTCCTCTGATCCTTTGCCAGATTCTAGAGATTCTTAATAGTTTGATTGACTGCTGTGTTATATTTGTCTATTATCTATCTGTTTGATATCTGCTAGTTAATTGTTATCTATTTCCTGTATTATTTTTAGTGTTCTATAGCTAGCTCTGTGTTTTAGTTTTTGAGAGACTTAACTCAAATAGGGGGAGATTGTTGGTACCCTAGTTTGAAATGAGTTTATTCTTGTCCTTTTAGTCCCTTGACCCAAGAAATATCTATGGTCATTGGTTAGTAGTCTAACAGTAGAGTCCCCACTTTTCCAGATTGAGAATTTGGTTAAGTAGTTTGTTCGTTCGACTATCGTCGAACGCCGCTCGACTATCGTCGACTAACTGTTCGACGATCGTCTATCAGTTGCTCGACGTTATGTCTGCGAGGATAGTTGGACTATCGGTTGATAGTTCGACTATCGGTTGGCTTGATAGTTCGACTATCTGTTTGGATAGTTCAACTATCTGATAGTTCGACTATCTGTTGATAGTTCGACTATCTGGTCGTTTGTGATAGCTCGACTATCTGATTGATAGTTCGACTATCTGTTTCCCCTTGGTAGTTTGACTATCTGCTTAGATAGTTCAACTATCTGATGGTTCGACTATCTGCTTGATAGTTCGACCATCTGTTGTTCTCTGATAGCTCGACTATCTGCTGATAGTTCGACTATCTGTTCTGCGTTGATAGTTCGACTATCTGTTGATAGGTCGACTATCTGTTCTCGCTTGATAGTTCGACTATCTGCTTTGATAGTTCGACTATCTGATAGCTCGACTATCTGTTGATAGCTCGACTATCTGTTTTGTTTTTGATAGTTCGACTATCTGTTGATAGGTCGACTATCTGATAGCTCGACTATCTGTTGATAGCTCGACTATCTGTTTTGCTTTGATAGTTCGACTATCTGTTGATAGTTCGACTATCTGATAGTTCGACTATCTGTCCTGATAGTTCAACTATCTGCTACGATAGCTCGACTATCTGTTTGATAGTTCGACTATCTAGATCGTTCGACTATCTGTCCGATAGTTCGACGATCTCCTTGCGTCGTTCGACGATCTCTGAAGGTCGTTCGACGCTTTCTGTCTGCCTTTATATTTTGTATTTATTTATTATATTTAATTAATTAATACATTATCTGGCATATCTTTTTAGCTGTATTATGATAATATTTCCAGTCATATCTGCTCTATTCTTTTTGCCTGAGTCAAATCTTTTTAGATAAAGTTGTTTGTCTTATTAGCTGACTTTATAAATTACTTTATCTGCTGTCAGCCCTTTATAGCCGTTAGACTGAAAAGTCTTCTTTTTGCTATAAAGAGTTTGTTTCTGATATGACTTTATTTAGTACTTTATTATCAAAATTGCTTCCTGCAGCTTCCTAGAAAAAGGGTTATTCCTTTTATAGCATGTTTCTACTGCAGAGATTGTTTTGTCTTCTTGATTTTTACAGCCCAGGTCTCAAGTTTCAGAAGAAGACAAGTTATTCAAATTGAAGAGAGCCGTTGCTTGCTGATGTTATATAAAGGACCCTTTGAAGAAGGATTGAAGCTAGCTAACTAGTTAACCAGATATTCTCAAGCATTCAAGCCTTCATCAAGATCAAGCTTTCTGCTCTCAGCAATCATCATCCATCTAAGAAGTGTTAAGATCTTCCTCTCTTCTTCAACCTGAGTTCTCCTGCTTTCAGGAAGATCAAACTCAGAGTTCTTTTGAAGAAGAAGAAGAAGAAGAATAGCTGCTTGAAGATCTTTAATTTTATTATTTCTTATCTTCCTGTAGTTTTTCCTTCAGAGTTTTCTGAAGAGTTTTCTGCACTGAAGCAAGAATTCACCTGGACATCTTTGAGCCAGGGGGAGCCTTGATTCTTTAGAGCTTTCTAGCTCAGTGCAAGTTTCTGTGCTTCTCTAATCTATTGTAAAATAGAGAAGACATCTTAACCTTCTTCTCCCTCCTGTACAGGGTTATTACTCCCTTCAAAAGTATCCCTTGGTGGCAGGGCATCTGATCAAAAACCTGTGCTTGGTTTTTAGACACCTGATCAAAAGTCTAAAGGGTTTCTGGATCTACCTGAAGAAGATCCTGTTGGTGGCAGGGCACCTGATCAAAAACCTGTAGTGGATTCCTACCTTGGTGGTAGAAGAGTGGACGTACCCAAGTTGTTTGGGGAACCACTTAAACTCCTTGTGTCGTCTGGCTTGCTTATTTTATTTCCTGCACTGTGGCTGTGAATAGATATAACTAGGTTGCTAGTTGCTGGTTAGGTTTTCCAAGCCTTAACTGTAATTACAGTTAGTTTGAGTCTGTGCACAACACTTGTGTTAGGCTTTAGGGTTATCTCAAATATCTATTAGCTTTCCATTCCGCATTCACTCCAAGGGAGTTGAGTAGATTGTCAAGATTGTGTATTGCAATTTTTGATTACTCTATTCACCCCCCCTCTAGAGTAGTATCTATCCCTTCACTTTCACATGGTTTTAGGATGGGTATTGCGGACACTATACTGTTGGTGAAGCACAAGTATCTCGATCTAATTCTATTACAAATTTACGTTGATGATATCATATTTGGTGTCACAAATGAAAATCTATGCAATGAAATTATCACCTTAATGCAATCTGAATTTGAAATGATCTTAGTTAGAGAGTTAACATATTTCCTATCATTTAAAATTTCTTAACAAAATGATGGAATTTTTATAAGTCAATCAAAATACATTAAAGATATTCTTGTGCGATTCGGCTTTGAAAATCTGAAACAAGTAAAAACTCCAATGAGCGCGTCTTTAAAATTAGGAAAGGATGAAAGTGACATTTTAGTGGACCAAACTTCATTTAGAGGAATAATCAGATCACTTCCTTATTTAAGTGCTTCTAGACCCGATAGATATTACATTCACGGTGTGTCTTTGTGCTAGATATCAAGCCAATCCTAAAGAATCTCATTTCAAAGCTGTTAAACACATCTTTAGGTATCTCATAGGCACCCAAAATCTTGGTCATTGGTACCCTCACACCCTCGACTTCAAGCTCCACGGGTATTCCGACTCTGATTACGCTGGATGTTCACTCAATCACAAGAGCACAAGTGGTACTCGTCATTTCCTAGGTCCAACACTAGTTTCATGGTCCAATAGGAAACAAAACTCAGTTGCTCTCTCCACTGCTGAAGCAGAGTATATTTCCTTAGGAAGTTGTTGTGGATAAGCAATTTGGATGTCACAAATGTTGGAGGACTTCAGCATAAAATTTAAGAATGTTAACCTTAGGTGCAACAATAAGAGTGTCATAGACTTGACGAATAATCCAGTGCATCACTCTCGTTCCAAACATATTGATGTTTGTCATCATTTCATCCGGGACCACATTAAGAAAGAGAACGTGAGAGTGAGCTTCATTGGAGCCGACAATCAACTAGCTAATATCTTCACAAAACCCCTCCCCGTTGCTCATTTTTTCTTTACTTTGATTAGAATTGGGTGATTTGGATCTCACTGTTTGATCATGTTACATCATTTACTGCAATTAATTTGATCTGTTTTGTGTGTTTCTATTTTTTGTTTTGGTTTTCTCTTTCACTTATACAAAAAAAAATCTTAAAAATCCAAAACATGTTTGTTTTCAGTTTGTTTTGTTTGATTTGTGTAATCATTTTTTTTAATAAAAAAAATAAAAAAATTAAACCCCAAAACAAAAAAAAACCGCTGATCATTTTTTCTTAGGACACGCACGACTAGAACTTAGAGCATAACGATTACGTGCAATGTTTGATTTAGGATTGTAGATCCCTGTGAACATTGTCTATTTGTCATGATGTGTCGAATCTATTGGTGCTTTGCTACTGTGTGTGACTAGATAAGATAATGTATGTTAATATGCCTCTCGGTATGTGTGAAGATTTAGGTAGCGTAATGACTTTACACTATTCACACATCCCTAGACAAAGCACTCATTTAGAAATCCTATGCTTACATGTTATAACTCGTGATATTGTGTCTATCACGTTAGAATAACTTGAACAATCAATGTCACGGTGTTCACTTTTTATATAAAGCTTAGAACTTTGGGCCATAATTTTAGTGCATCAGTCTTTTGTATACAAGTTAAAGTGCATTTATCTATGAGGGTAGATTTCGATTGATTCGTGGGCCTTGAAATAATTGCTATACTAATGATAGTACGAAGCTAAATGTGAAAAAAAACTATGATTGCTATCAATTCTTATGTCAAGGATACCCCCCAGCACTGCTCACTCCTCTTGATAAGTCTTCATGAGTATTGTGAGGATGAGCACCTTGGTCAAAAGAATCGTTTCGATCTTGTTCAAAGACTAAAAATTTAGTTTAGTGACCCTAGTTCTAGTCTTAGTATGAAGTAGATAGGAACGTGACGTGATTTTTCACCCTTTTTCTCTTGTGATGGCATATTGCATTATTGAGATAAAACATGTACTAAAGGCTATTTCTACTTGATGTTTTTCTTTTGATGTTACACGGACACATGTCATTGTTCTATCTAACACTTCCATGCATAAGAATTGGATTGAAACTGCATTACATGTCTATAGTACATAGGTACGAGTACACGATTTCTATTCTTGACTCGTACAATGTTATATTGTGTTAACTCTAAAAATCACTTAGCATTATACTCCAAATCATTGTGTATTTAGTTTCACCTATGCTGTCCAATTCTTTTTACTCTACTAATTCATATGATTTGCTTCTTTATACTCCGCTCTTCTGTTTGATCCGTAAGCATTATATTCTGATTTATGTTTGGTCACCCCTATTGTGTTTGCTTCTTGATTCACTTTATAACGTGCATTCATAGTTATTTATCACGCTTAATTCCACTGCATTTCTTTTCCGGTACATTCTTATAGCCTTTTTTCGATCTTGTCCACCCCTTTCGGTAATATCAAAGGGGTAGAATAATATGTTCATGAGTCATGAGTTTGGGAAGATCACATGTAGAGGGAGCTTGTTGAGCTATGTGCACGTATATAGGGGGAGCGCGTAGAGGACGTATATAGGGGGAGTCATAAGTAACCTGAAACCTGAATTTTTAAAGATTATTTCTTATTTACACAGTATCATCCATCTCAACTATTATATCTCATGAACGAGATTTAATATTTTCAAAATGGAGAGTTTGTTGGAGCCTACGGTTCACATTTATTCAGTTTGACAATATCAATTCCCATGTTGTATTTGATCACACTTGTGTTTGGTATAGTGTGCCGGTTTACAGGTTCAAAAGAAGTGAAGAACTCAAATCTGTGAGCTACCGCCACACGCTAGCACTACCTCCAAGTGCTAGCCTCGATTTAATTGAATGGGCGCTCGGGGACCTATTGCGTCGCCCTAGAGATACCGCCAATGCTAGCTCCAGGATTTATTATGGACATGCGTTCGGTGACCTACCACACAGCGCTAGCATCCTACCGCGCATCGTTAGCTTCCTACCATGCAACGCTAGATCTCTCAATAGTCGTTGAGAAGATTCAGATATTGCCAGGCGATAGCTGGGTGCCGCGCTGCGCTAACAAGAAAAAGCGGAAAAAATACCTTTTTCGAATATTTTTCCAAATTTACGGGATAGCTGTCACCTCGACGCATAACGAGTTACCACCGGGCACTAGTCTTATCATCGGCGGTATTCTATTTTTCAAAGACGTATAAAAGGATTTTGTTTTTTCATTCCTTGGATTAAAACAAGAGAGACATGACTTCATTCTAGGTTTCAGGAGCCGCTTCTGAGCACGGTTCTACCATCTCCGTCAAAGGAAGAGAAAGCCACTTCCTTCTCGTTTACATACGAAGATCTCAAACGAGCAAAGAACTACAATAACAAAGAGGAGTTTATCAGTTACAACAAAACAAAGATCGGGAGCACCGGTCACGCATCGCTCAACGGAGGAATCGACTTGAGGGAGAACTAATCTTAAATATTTTTTTACACTTTTTGTACTTTTCTCATTTTTTAATTTGTGGTGAGGAAAATCGACCAGTGAAGGTCGCCGGAATCCGAGAAGGACTCCGTGAGAAATCGTCCCAGGGAAGGGACGTCTAGATCTGGGGATCTAGTGGGGATCTAAGACACTTCCTTGCATGCAGGTGAAGAGCTGGCTCGAAGAACTTTCTTGGAGGTAAAGGGAGAGAGCCAACTGGTCCGGGTACTGGGTCGGTATAGAAAATGAAAAGAAATTTGACTCTTACCGCCTCCGATCTCTGACATCATGGAGATCTAGTGCTTGTAATTATAAAACCATTTTTTTGTTTCTGTTTGAATAAATGTATTTGTTGCTCTTCATTCTATGTGTGATATTGTGATTGTCTTCTAGTAGTTATCTGAAGGGTGTGTGAATCTCCAAGGATAAATTCGCTCAGGAAAACGATGTCTGTGACCTACTATCGCACGCTAGCAACCTATCTCCCCACGGTAGCTTCCAAAACTAGTTTCCCTTGACAATAAAACCATTTGAATTTTTAATTAATGCGTAAAACCTTATTCATCCCCCTCTAAGGTTGGCCACTAGATCTAACATAGGCAACTATACCTATCACTTTAAAGTATAGGATCTAGTGTCATATTTAGACTCATGGCCGTCGATTACTTGTAATAATAAGAAAGAGCTATTGTTTTATCGACAAAAAAGTTGGGTTGTTTCGTAAAGCTATAAATAAGCGATTTTAACTAGAGAGAAAATTCGACGATTAATAAAGATAGTACTCGATCTCTAATCCCTTTGGATTAAAATGTACTTTTATGAAAGATAAATTCGCAAGCTTCTAAAAAAAACTTCGACCGTTGAGGATCTCAAATTATGAAAGCGTCTTTCTGAAATGGGAGAGTAGTTGCTAAATTCCTCAGAGTTTTATTTATAGGGGGAGGGGGGGTGGGGGTGAATAGTGAATAAAATGTTGTTTCAAATACTTAATTTAATTACATAATTTTCATATACATGAATAATTAACCATAAATAGATGCAGGTATATAAAATCATAGTACATAAGTGAAAATAAAAACAGAAACATAGAAGACACAAAGATTATAGTTTTCACCCTTTAATCTGGGTACATTCACTCTTCTACCCCCTTGGTAGGAATTCACTATCACAGTGTCTGAGTCTTTTGATAAGTAGACCCTTAGAACCAATACCAGATCTTTTGATAAGGAGATCTTGAACCAATACAATCTGATTCTTTTCTCAAAGAAACTCTTAGAACCTCTCACTGAATCATTTGAAAATGGATTCTCAAAACTCTTTTCGCAAAGTATTAGAAGAAAATGAAAGAAGATTTATGATAAAATTTATCTTCTTTCCATGTCCTCTCAGCAGATTTATGAGGACTAGCAATGATGATCTCTAGAACTTATGATGAATCTCTGAATATCAAAATCATAAAGATTATAAACCCTGTTTCCAAATTATACTTGAATCTTCTCTGAATCTTATATAATTTTTTCTTGAGAAGAAAAAGAACTAATTCTATTTTGCAAATTCAACAACACTATAACAATCGTCTGATTGATGGAAGAAATTCAATTGCTGATGATGATCTTCTAAACTTTCTCTGTCAAAATCATCTATCATGACCTGATATGAATTTCTTGATCGTCTGTAGTTGATGATTGTTGTGTGGATTCAATATCTCATGATTGTTGTTTTTTGTTGTATCTTATCACATATATATATAGATCAACATCTTCTAACGTATTCAAGATTCTATTATGCAAACCCCTTCTTGAAAAAATTTTGACTAAAAATCTCAAAATAAATTCTATTAAGAAATTCAGTCGACGTAACATCGAGTTCTAATCAAAGCAACATCGAATTCTGAATTTTTGTAAGAATATCACTGTAGTCGATGTTCCGTCGATATCATATCGAAGTATCCGTCGATATAATTCTTTGAATGCCGTCAACTTATCAATTTCAGTTGCTCTGAGTTCTATTTGAAGTAGCATCGAATTCCAGTTGAAGTTATGTCGACTTCTACTAAACGTATGTTGGCAATTCATGACTTTTCTCTTATATTCAGTATGCCTTTCTTATATACTTTATATAAATGACATCCTAGGACTTCTAAGACCAAATTACCCTCACTATACATCATGGGTAATAAACCTAGGATGTAAAATCACTAAACATAGTTTGTTAAAATAAATCATAAGTGTTTTTCCCAATAATCTCCCCCTATTTAACTTAACAAAATTTACAAAACTTCAAAAGTGATTTTACAAATATACATCAGTAAAAATATAAAGTTTTGATTGAACATGTACTCATCACAGATAAGAATCATAAAGGATATATATAAGAGGCAACTGAATATACTAAAAAGTAAATCTCTTGTTTTCAAAAAGTAGTTATTACTTCTTATTTTTGTTAGTAAGAAAAGTTGCAAATACAATGTATAATTTCTTTGACATCTTTTCAACAAATTCAAAATAAACCATTCTTGCCTTTTCTGGATGACTCTGTATCTCCTGATAAACATTAAACAACTTTTGAAGTTTTGCGTCTGCATTATATGATGCTGAGTTGAGTGTATATTATTTGCCTAAATTTTTTGGAGATAGCTCATTAATAGATTCCAATAGATTGACAAAAAAAGTGTCTTTCTACTTTTCTCCAATTACTGATGTTTCAGTGGCTGATGCTTTTATAAAGCTTATCATTCTTTTATTTCCACTTTCATAGGGAATATATGTATCCTGATTGTAACCCAGACCTACTATTCTTTTGTGATAATGTGTAGTGGTGTCCATAATCTGAGCAGCTGGATATTTCTCAACAAATTTATTAAGATCAAAGATTGTCTGGAAGAGTGATTGGTAAATCAGAAACATTTCTTTTCCCAGATTCCTTAGATTGTAGTTTTGCAAGAAAAATCCTTTTCTTATCAGCTAAGTCATCTTCAGAAGCTTTGAACTCAACCTCCTCTCTTTCTCTAATTATTTCAAAAGCTTTATCCAGCTCAATGTCTTATGACATTTTCTGCCCTTGAGTACTTGGTATTAGAAATGAGGGATTCTCGCCCTATGTAGCAGGCATCTGATCCTTTAATACTAATGGGTTCTCCCTCTATGCAGCAGGCATCCGAACCTTTAAGATTAATTGATTCTCCCCATGTGTGGAAGACATCCGAACAATACAATCTGATTTCATTGTATCTTGAACCATGCCCACACTAAGTTTTTCAATAATTTCTTCATCATCACAAATCATGTCTGAAACCATGTCCTTATTTAACCTTTTTGATTTTTTTGATATTTGTATTATAAGTTCGAACACAATCTGAATCTTGAATCATGCACTACCTGCCTTAATTTTCTCCCCATTCTTTAAATCTTGAAATAATGATTTAAAGACTTTGGCAGGGAGTAAACTTTGATCAACTTATTGATTAAGAAGGTGCAGAGAACTTGATACGCATTCATACGATTTTGAAGTATTAGAAGTTTACCATTACACTCATCTCTAGAAATCAAGAATTACTTTGTAAATTTAGTAACTAATGACGTTAGGGCTTGAACAAGAACATCCAATAACTCTTTCTCAGTCAACATTGAAAGTATTTGATTATGATTATAATCTGAGTTCCTGCAAAGATTATAAGGAAGAACAAAGAGAATGAGTAGAAGGAAAATAGAACAAGGAAGATGAATAGTTTGGAGAAAAATACGAAGTCTAAATAGACGATACGTCGAGAAATTCGGGCATACTTATTCCTTTAGTCGACGTAACATCAATTTCTTTTTGACATATATAAAAATATCATAATTGACACATGCATTGAATGGTATCAATGTTGCGTTGAATTAATACAAAATTCTTCATAAAAAAAGTCTCTAAACGTTGCATTGAATGGAATTTGACGTTTCGTCGACTTCTATTCAACGTTACGTCAAATACATACTTAAATTTTTAAATTTTTGCAAGTTTTTCCCAGTAATATTTGTAATTAAAACTGAGATATTTATAATGACTAAGCTTTATCAAGCATACCCAAAGCATTAATAAAGTAGTGGTGCTTGGTTTCATCAAGATGATTTATGAAATTATGTGCCCTCTGATTTTCAAAAGTTACATATTCTACGGAAATTTCCCCATTTTCAGCATTTTTTCTGAGAAAGTGGTGCATAATATCCATGTGCTTTGTCCTGGCATGCAGGACAGGATTTGATGTAATTGAAATAACTCTTGAACTATAATAGAATATTGTGGAATTGGTGAAATTCAAGTTATAATCAAGTAACTGATTTTGCATCCACAAATTCTGTGAACAACTGCTTCCAGCTACTATATATATATATATTCAACTTCTGCTATTAAAGTGGAGACTGATGTTTGCTTCTTACTGAATCAAGAAATCAGTCTAGCACCTAGGAATTGATAAGTCCAGAGGTACTTTTTCTATTCATCTAAATCCTGCATAATCAGCATCAGAATATCCATATAATTCAAATTCTGATTCACAGGATACCATAATCCCATCTCAGGTGTACCCTTAAGATATCTGAAAATTCTTTTTATAGAATTAAGATGTGACTCTTTAGGATCAACTACCTTACACACACCTATGACAAACATTATATAAGGTCCGCTAGCTGTGAGTTAAAGAAGAGAGCCAATAATCGCTCTTTATGTTTTCTGATCTACAGACTTACTAGAAACATCCTTATCTAAGACAATATTAGTAGCCATGGGAGTTTTTATCGTGAAAGCATTTTCCATGCCAAATTTCTTAATCATTTCCTTGGTATATTTAGTTTGAGAAATAAAGATACCATCATTACTTTTCTTTACATGTAATCCAAGGAAAAAGGATAGCTCTCTCATGTTACTCATTTTAAATCTGGATTGCATTAAGTCAGCAAACTTTTTGCATAATACAGAATCTATTGAGCCAAATATAATATCATCTATATAAATCTAGACAATAAGCAGCTTTCCCCTATGTATTTTAGTGAAAAGTGTTTTATCCACCTTTCCTCTTATGAAAGAGAGATATAAGAGAAATGTGGATAAGGTCTAATACTAGGCTTTTAGAGCTTGCTTTAGACCATAAAGTTCTTTGTTCAATTTATAAACATGAAAAGGATTAAGTTGGAATGACAAAACCTAGATGTTATTCTACATAAACCTCTTCACATACTTTAATTCTTTTATATGGTGCATATGCTAGGAATAATTTGATTGCTTCTAGCTTTGCTACTGGTGCAAATGTCTAATTATTGTCAATTCCTTCCTCTTGCCTATATCCCTGAGCAACCAGTCTTGCTTTATTTCTCACTATCACTCCATCAGTATCCATTTTATTCCTGAATAACCATTTGGTTCTAATAACTGGGTAATTCTTTGATCTCTCCACTAGTTCCCTGACTTTATTCCTTTCAAACTGTGCAAGCAATTCCCTTGATTCACACTTCTAATAAATTGTGATGGAGGATGATCCATTAAAATTAATCTATCTAGATCAATTTTTGTTTGAGCATACGGAACATGAGGTAATTCAACTTCCTGATCATTATCCTGTTTAGTAATTATTGAATTAACAGGTCCTTCTATAGGTACTTTATCATCAAAACCCTCTGTATAATTTTCTTTTTGATGATTATGGTTTTTTGATGAGTTTTGTATATTCTCCTCTACTTACAACTCTTTAAGACTTTCATCTATATCAAGCTATTCTTGCAATAAATCTTTGGTGGAAGTTTCCCTCCCCTTGGAACAAGCATGAGTTTCATAAAATACTATATGCATAATTTCTTCAATTTTTAGAGTACTTTTACTGTAACACCTATAAGCTTTGCTTGATAAGGATTATCCCAACATCAACTTTCTTATCAAATTTGGCTAGATAATTTTTCTCGTTGTTAAAAATGTAACAAACACTGCCAAATATTCTGAAATAAGAAACTATAGGTGGCTTACCTTTGAAAAGTTCATAAAGAGTCTTTAATTTGGTATTATGAATAAGACTTATATTAAGAACATAATTAGCAGTGTTGACTGCTCTATCCCAAAAGTACCTAGGCAAGTTGGAATCTACTAACAATTTTCTTCCAGCTTCAATGATTGATCTATTTTTCCTTTCAGCAACTCCATTTTGTTGAGGGGTTCTAGGATCTGAAAAGCTTTGTCTTATCACCTCATCCTCACAAAATCTACAAATTAACTGATTTTCAAACTCTATGTCATTATCACTTCTGATCAAAGACACTTTAGTATCAAATTCAGATTGAATCTATTTAATGAATCTTGTAAGAGTTGTGATGGTTTCAGACTTTGCTTTTAAAAAACACCCAACTGAAACTTGAGAAGTCATCAATAATAATAAAAGTGAAAGACTTACCTCCTAAACTTTGAGTGGTAAGAGGACTAAATAAATCCATATGTTGTAGGTACAAAATTCTTGGAGAATCATTTTTACCAATTGGTTTGAATGATGATTTTACCTGTTTACCTTGCTTAAAAACTCTACATGGATTAATTTTTCTATACTTACCTTTTGGTAAGCCTCTTACTAACTCAACATTTGAAAGCTTTACTATGGTCTTGTGGTTTAAATGACCAAGACTTCTATGATATAGTTCATTCCTACCTACTTCAGTATTGAATAAGCTTAATTCATTATTAGAAGAACCAAAATCAATAACATATATATTGCCTTTTCTAAAACCAATTAGCACAATATTATATGTTCTATAATTTATTATTTGGTAAAGGTTATTAGTGAACACAACCTTGTATTCACCATCAGAAAATTGACAAATGCTAATTAGATTATGTCAAAGTCCTTCAACATAAGCCACTCTATCAAAGGTGATATACCCAACTTTGATTATACCATAAACTTTAGTCTGACCAGAATTTGAATCACCAAATACTCCCTTGGGAACATTTTTGGCCTTAAAGTATATCAATGTTTCTCTTTGTCTAATCATATGTCTGGAGCATCCACTATCTAAATACCACTGCTGATTTGTAAAAAGACAACCTTTTTCCTGTACATGGGTTTAAACATTAATTGAGATACAGGTTACCTTTGACCCATTACTTCTTTTTTCATTATAAGGTCTAATGAAAGTATATGATGGCCTTTCATAATATCCCTTAAGATAAAAGAGTGTTGGTCTATTAAACTAACATCTTCTAGTTTTTTGACCTTTAATAAAGCAATCTTGACAAAAATCCTTGACAATGTTATTTTGATAAGAAAAATTACTTTCCAGGGTTATGCGTCGAGTTGAAGTCGACGCAACATTTGTAATGCGTCGATATTGCTTTCCAAGGTTATGAGTCGAGTTGAAGTCGACACAACATTTGGAATGCGTCGATTTGAAGTCGACGTTTCACATGAGTTGCGTCAATATAAAGTCGACACATGTTCTTGACTAATTGAAACTACTGATTTTTATTTTTTGTTTAACATTGGTTGTTTATCTACAACACTTTTACCTTTGAACTTACTCTTATCATTATTAAAGCTATATCCATGATGAATTATTTTGAATGGTACTTCCTTTGCTTTAACAAATGACATATGAATTTTCCAAGCAGTTTTATTATTTATTGCAACTATCCTATGAGGGTTTGCTCCTAATCCCAAATGATCAAACTTTTTCTTAAGATTTTCAGTAATATTCTTAAGTTGATAACACCTTCCATTCAATGAGTGTTCAAAGATTTTTGTCTTTGATAATTCTTTTTTCAATAGAGTTTTCTTTAGTTAACTTACTTACCTGTTCCTTTAGATTATCTATCTCTATTTTTAAAATATTATCCTATTCTATTTATTCATTATCATTGGAACAGTCTTCATATAATTTCAATTCCTGCCTTAATAATTTAATTTCAATTTTCAATTCTATCTGATCTATACAAAATTCTCTAAAATATACTTTAAAATCATCTGAAGTAAAATCAATATCATAACAAACAATTAGGTACCTCATTTGTATCATGATCTGATTCTGTCTCTAGAGCCATGAGACATGCTTCTTTAGTAGCAGTTTCTTCTTCTGATGAAGAGCTGGATTTAGAACTTGTGTCACTCCAAGTTTCAGTAATAAAACCTTTTCCCTTTTTCTTATCATTTCTTTTCAGGTATTTCTTCTTTTGATCCTTGTTACTTGATTTTTTCTTTTGCTGATCTGGACATTCTGTTGATATATGTCCAGGTTTTCTATATGTGAAACAAAATGTCTCCTTATTAAGAGTCTTATGAAACCTTAGTTTGTCTTGATATCTGTCTCTTCTTCTAGAGCCTTCTAATTTTATCCATTTTCTAAATCTTCGTGCCAGAAAATTAAACATCTCATTATTTGAAATAGATAGCATATCCCCAGTGACTTTGAATGCAATAGATTTTTCTCTAGAAGTTAAACTATTCTCCTTAGCTTCTATTTCAGCTTTACTCTTTAGTAGTTGTTCATATGACTTCAACTTTCCTAGCAAAGCATCTGTTGTAATTTCTTTATGACACGTTGCTTCTCTGATGACCTAAATTATAGAATACCATGTACTTGAGAAGTGCATGAGCAATTTATCATTTATTTTAGTGATAGATATGTCTTTATTCAATCTTTTCAGCTTATTGATTATCATGTTGAATCGGCCATGCATTTCTGGTATAGATTCATTAGTTTTCTTTTGAAAATTCTTATAATGAGAGATTAAAAATGATCTTTTATCCTTTCTTTCATCTACACTTCCATCAACTATTCTTGAAAGTGATTCCCATGTCTCTTTTGCTAACTGACAATCATCAACTTTTTGAAATATATCATCAAATATTGTAGAAACTATTATGTTTATAGCTTTTGCATCACAAAATTTTATCCTCTTCTCCATGTCCATCCATTCACTTCTTAGCACAGGTTCTGCAATTGTATTTCCCTTTGCATCCTTCATGTATGGTATTGGTGGTCTGTCAAAATTGATTCAAATATACCCTCATCAATAGAGTTCATGTATAATCTAATTCTGGTTTTATAGAGTATAAACTTTTCAAGATTACAAACCGGTTTCCTAGTAGATGCAAATCCTTTGGATGTATTTGAAGACATTTTTTAAAATATAAATATAAATACACTAAAGAAATTGAAATGATCTTTTGATCAAGATGTTAACATTTTATTGATTAGTCTCCTCTAAATTAACATAATAATGATCAACATCCCTCTGATACCAATTGAAATGGGAGAGCAGTTACTAAATTACTCAGAATTTTCTCTAGGGGGGGGGGGTGAATAGAGAATAAAATTTTGTTTAAAATACTTAATTTAATTCACAGAATTTGTATATACATCCATAATTAACCAGAAATTGATGCAGATATATAAAATCACAGTACAAAATTGAAAATAAACACAGAAACACAGAACTCACAAAGATTATTGTGGTTTCCCCTCAATCTGGGTATATCTACTCTTCTACCCTCTTGGTAGGAATTCAGTATCACAGTGTTTGAGTCTTTTGATCAGGAGACTCTTAGAACTAACACCAGATCTTTTGATAAGGAGATCTTGAACTAATACAATGTGAGTCTTTTCTCAAGGAGTGTCTCAGAACCTCTCACTAAATCCTTTGAAGAGGGATTCTCAAAAATCTTTTCACAAAGTGTAAGAAGAAAATAAAAGAAGATTTGTGATAGAATTAATCTTCTCTCTATGTTCTCTCAGTAGTTTTTTGAGAACTAGCAATGATGATCTCTGGAACTTCTGATGAATCTCTAAATATCAAAATCACAAAGATTATGAGCTCTGTTTCCATATTATCCTTGAATCTTTTCTAAATCTGATGCAGTTTCCTCTTGAGAATAAGAACTAATTCTTTTTAGCAGATTCAACAACACTCTAACAATTGATTGATTGATTGAAGAAATTCAATTGCTGATGATGATCTTCCAAACATTATCTATTGAAATCAATCTATCACGATCTGATTTGAATTTCTTGATCGTCTATAGTGGATGATTGATGCATGGATTCAATAACTCATGGTTGTTTTTCTACTGTATCTCATCATATATATACATATAGATGGACATCTTCTAACGTCTCCAAGATTCTGTTATGCAAACCCTTCTTGAAATAATTCTGATTGAAAACCTCAAAATAAATTCTGTTAAGAAATTTAGTCGACGTAACGTCGAGTTCTAATTCAAAGCAACATTGAATTCTGCCTGTCTGTAAGAATATCATTGTAGTAGACATTCAGTAGATATCATGTCGAAGTATGCGCTGATATAATTCTTTGAATGTCGTTGAATTATCAATTTCAGTTGCTCTGAGTTTTATTTGAAATAGCATTGAATTCTAGTTGATGTTGCGTCGACTTCTAGTCAAAGTTATGTCGACTTCTTGTCAAAGTTGTGTCGACTTATACTCGACGCATGTTGGCAATTAAGGACTTTTCTCTTATATTTAGTATGACTTTCGTATATCCTTTATAGTAATGACATCATGGGACATATAAGACCAAATTACCCACATTATACTTTTTGGGTAATACACCTATGATGTAAAATCACTAAAAAAAATTTATTAAGATAAATCATAGGCGTCTTTCCCAACACTCTCTCTATAATACGCTAACAACTAACCTTAGGTTGATCGATTAAGATTCCTCGGCCAGTCGAAATCCCTAAGCTTGCTTTAGATGACGAACCCCACTATTGTATTTGAATCCAATCTAGAAGATTAATGTCGTTCTCTCCTGAGGAGTGCATACACCTCCTTTTATTTTTGAATGATCTTCACGCTTGCACGAATCTCTCGACCAACTACCACGTAGATCTTTGATCAAAAAAAATAACCATGATATATGAATTCGATGTAGTTAAACTAAAAGATAATTCGAAGTGAGCTAAATTAAAGAGCTTGCTAAAATTTGTAAAGATATCGCAAAGTTTATTTCATTCCAAAGTTCATCTTGATCAAGTGCTAATAGAAATTTAGGTACACATTTCGATGGTGGAATTACATATGAAAGTAAAGGTATAGATGATTGAAAAAAAGAATTTCTTAAATTGAAATTACTTAAAATAAATACTACAACTAAGAAAGAGACTACCAAAACTAAAGTAGCATCTTGAAAATTTAAATACAATAAAAGAAAAAAAGTAATGCAGGAAAGCAACTCAAAAATCCAACTCTGGAGCTCCTGGACTCCGCTGAAATTTATAGAATTTTTTGTTGGAAAGTCATGCCCCTAGGTCACGCCCGTGACCTAGGGCATGTAAGGTACATAGCTGCCTCCTTGAAAGGCCGAGAAACATTGGGAAAAAACTGCCAAATGCATTAACAGGTGGGTCACACCCCTAAGTCACGCACGTGACCTAGGGCGTCCTTGACCTAATCTAGAAAACGGTGGGAAACAACAAGGTCTGCAGTTAATTTGGCAGTTTAGGAAGTTATCACGCTCCCTGGTCATGCCCGTAACCAGAGCGTGTTTGCTAAAATGTCACGCCGGTGTGAATGACTAGCTTGAATGCTTGGCCACACCCCTTAGTCTGATAAACACGCCCCCTGTCAAGCCTGTGATAGGGTAAGTGTAATTTAATCTGACGTGGAAGATGATCTAGTGAGCTGGAAGTGGAGCATGGTGCGTGGTAGTGGTCAATTCCCCTAGTCATGCCCGTGACCAGGCCATATAACTTTTGATTTTTCCAAAAGTCATCTACAAATTGCCCCAGATTCCTCTAGTGAGCTCCAAATTGTTAATTGCAGCCCAAATTGATCTGAAATTCAAAAAGGTGTTAATTAGAAGTTAATTTAACAAAATCTAAATAAACTAAAACCATTTATTTAATACAAACTATATAAAAGTAAAGGTAAAATAGAGTTATCAAATACCCCATACTTATTCGTTTGCTAGTCCCGAATAAACAACATTCCATAGGGAGTAGAAATTTTTTCAAAACTATAAAAATATTGAACCTGAATAAAATGCGAAGTCTTACACCTTTGCGCATAGAGACCTTAGTAGAAAAAATCTACTTAACATACAAATTAGTTTATATTATTCAAAAAGGCGTTTAATTTATTATTACTACTACTTATAAAATGAAATACCGGTAAATCCTAGAATGTAGTTAGGGAGAGAGTAGCATGCATAATGCGATCAATAGTACATAATATCGAGATTTGGGGTACCCTCAAAATAAATCTATCAATGATGATGGACATAGGCTTGCCTTTTCACACTCTCGCCACAACACTAGTTTAACTCAAAAACAAAAATCTATAGGACTTAACTAGGTTGAAATGTAGGCTTAGGTTTTTGGTATGAATAACAAAGATAAACTTAGCGGCTAGCCACACCTAAACCTTAAGTGAGTTCGTACAAAACATTTAAAGCTTACATGGCTTTTCAAATACTTAGCCATTTCCCATTTTTTATTTTTCTTTATTTTATTCAATTTCCTTCTTCCTTCTTAGATTTTTACTCATCTTCAAAAAGGGGAAGAAAAATTGACTATTTTAATCTTTTTTTAAGAACAAAAACTACCAAAACAAAAACCCCAAATCACTCATAAGTTTTCTAAATAACATTTTTGAGATCAGGTTAGGAGTGCGATTAGGATGTTTTTAGACTTTGGTAATATGTATGGTGGAGCCTAAAACAAAAGGTAGGGTACAGGCTCAACATGTGTTAGCAAAGATAAAATATTGGGTACTGGTGCAAAGGCTCAAATGGGTCAAAGAAATTCCTAAATCCTTTTTATGCTAATGACTTTAATTTATGAGAAGTCTTGAGAGTCACTAGAAGGCAATTTCTAGACATCGTGAAAGAATACCATTCCTCTCGACTCGGGCAATATATCTCTAACTATCTTCTACATACTCACTTAAATTATTTTCAGATTCTACCGGTTTCGAAATAAGAGTAAAATAAACCAGTTCCACGCATTTAGAAAAATATAAATCTAAAAGTATGCTGAATATTTAATTCTACATAAAATTCTACTAAAATGCATGCTTGACTAAAAACATAGCATGACCAGCAGTTTTACTCTAAAATTGAAACACTATGATAAAGCTAATTCATTAAGGATGTTGTAAGTGAGTTAATAGAGAAATAAATAATTTCTCTAAAGCCAATTAATCCTAAATATTTATTAAATTCCTAGACATCCCAAGGTCTACCTTATGAGGGGCTCGCAACGGTACTAGGAGATAAGATTGGGTTAAAGCCCAAATCTCCCTTTCTAAGAAATTAATTTTATCGATTTTCTAATTTTTTTAAAATATAGTTATATATATATATTTAAAAAATTTCTCTCTTTCAAAATTTTTTAAAGAAAAAAAAAATGTTAGTGGTTTGCTCAAAAAAGTGAAAATTGGTGTGTGATACCCCCCATACTTAATATAAAACATTGTCCCCAAAATTTTGTAAAAATTAAAAGTGCACAAAAAAAGAGAAAACTTCCCTTTAGAAGAGAGCTGAGCACCACCATGTTCACTTGAAAGAAATTTCATAAAGCAAAAAAAACATACAACATAATTTTTTCATTAAACAAAAACAAAAAAGAAAATACATGAAAATGCAAAAGATATAAAAAAACAATAAAAGAAGTGCATATACAAGAGATACCTAGCTCTCATCATCACTCTCATCATCACACTACTACAAGTACTCACATAGCTCTGTTAATTCCCATGAGATATGCTTCATGGAAGTAGTGTGACGCTGGTCTGATGCGTCTAATCGCCTATCAAAATGGGTTTGCATTTGATTAAGCTGTGCGTGAAGCCACCTATACTGATTATATCTAGAAGTGGACAAACTAGGAATCGAGGAGGAAGACTGTTGTACCGGTGGAATGTGCGGAGGGGGAGGAACGACATTGAGTTCATTGCAAAAGTCGAGGTCAAAAGAGCCCCCATCCATTGCAATAGGTATAGCCTCAAACTCACTGCTTCGTCGTTGTACCAAAACAAGGGCCTGAAGGTTTGAGAATGCAAGAGGAAGAGGTATCAAAACCTAGTGCAAACAAAAAAGAGAGTCCCAAGCACCCAGTCTCTTGGCAAGATGGCTGATGAAGTTCTCGCCATGGACTGCTCCTAACCACGCATTCTCAGTCTGGTGTCGAAAGAATAGCGCAAGCTCCATTCCAAGGTTGAGTGGAACTTGATTGACAATGCTATATAAATATAGTAGGTCATGTCAAGTTACCATTCCATGGCTCTACTAACAGTAAGGGAATTGGTAAGGAGGTTATGGAGAATGTGTAGAGCAGGAGAGATGAGGTTGCTACTCTTAGATTTATTCGGAGTGTAGGGAGCGATATCATTTCTAATGTCCAACCAAAATTGGAGAAGATTGAAGTCTCATGGAAAATCAGAAAGAAGTTTGTTGTAGGCGGGAGAAAGGGTGAAAGGCTCATCAAAGAAACCCATGAAAACATTGAACTGGCAGATGGAAAGTTTGTGCGTGATGCCGCCAATTCAGAGTTTGAAGAAGTTATTATTGTGGTCCACCCAAAATTCGAAGGAAGAGAGGAAAATCACCCTGAGTTCATGAAACGAGGACTCAGAGATGGAAAAGAAAGCATCCAGGAGTGGGGAAAAACTATGAACAAGCTCCACCGTGCCGAAAGCGGCGAGGAATCCCCAATTGAGGAGTCAAAAAATGCCAAATGTTTTCCCGCTGAGGCGATTACTTTGAGATTGCTTGGTGGAATTCTCGTAAGTTAGCATAACGTCTGCCGCATCCAAATTCGTGGGATGCTCAGACGAGGAAGTAGAGGATTTTGGGTGATGGCGAGGCATTATGAGAGAAAATAAAGGGTTTTCTTGGCCTAGGAGTGGTAGATGATGAGAGGAAGAAGGCTGGGGAGGTGGTGAAGAAAAGTGGAGAATAATGGATATTAGTAGGCATTTTCACGAGTCACGGCCCTCAGTCACGCCCGTGACTAGGGGGCATGTAAATTTAAAGTGATGGTTTGGCGCTCCCTTTGGGAATCTGGTTAAATTTGACTAGGTTCAAATTTTGACAGGACACGCCCAGAATCATGGGCGTGATTCTGTGGTATGTAGATTTAAAAACAATGGAAGATGACGCATGAACGCCTTAGATTCACGCGATATGGACTAGGGTCACGCCCGTGACCCTTGGGCGTGACACACATGAATTTAAATATTATTGGGAATGGATCTGTGGTGGTCATGCCCGGAGTTCACGCCCTATAAATTTTAGTCACACCTATATTAAAAATATATATTTTATTAATTCCGAACCATTTCATCTTGGTCACGCCCGTGATCCATGAAGGTCATGCCCGTGACTGGAACAAAATGCGAGAAAACCTTTTATCTTAAAAAACAATGCATGGAGTTCCGAATTCTGGGTTGGACAAGCCTACTGGTCACGTCGGTGACCGATGGCATGTAAAAATAAAATTGCAAATTTTAAAACCCTTTGTTTTTAACATTAGAAACAAAATAAAACATAAAAAATAAGTTATCAACTTTAAGTGTGAAATGAGTTTACGACGCTCACGTTATTTCAACTTTCATTCATCGAATCGCCTTTAAATCTGTAAAAACTCAATATCAAATTAATAAAAAAAATAAAATGAACATGGGGTGCCTCCCAAGAGCGCTTTGTTTTATGGTCACTGAGCCCAACCATAGTGGTGTACTAGTGTTACGGATTACGGAGGATGATTTCCCCCGGTGCTCATATATATTATTGCCGGTGAAAATAATTTCAACCGGTGCCCATTCACCGTAAACTTGCCTTTTTCCAGGTGCGAGATTAGGACGGTCCCGTAAGGCCAAAAATCTTTGAATACAAAGAGGCCGGACCAACGGTACTTAAGTTTGCTTGGAAAAAGATGCAAGCACGAGTTGTAGAGGAGGACTTGGTCTCCCGGTTTAAAAGTTTGTGTGCTTAAGTTTCTTATCAAGATTAACTTTTATGCATTCTTATATAATTTGTTATTTTTATAAGCGAAGGAACGCCACTTATTGAGCTCATTAAGTGGGAACTCTTATAGCTTTGATGACAAATTTTCATCTAAATTAAGATACTTAAGTTCCCAAAAAGCTCAATGCTCTAGCTCAACATGCAAATAACATGCTTTTTTATAGACCAATTGATACGTCATACAACCAATAGTGGTCTTGTATGCGGTTCCATAGGCCCAAAGTGCATCGTCATGCTTACCCAACCAATCCTTTCTATTTGCAGAAATAATTTTTGTTTTCAAGAATTCGATTAATTTCCCGGTTCACTACTTCTACTTGGCCACTAGTTTGAAGATGATAGGGGGTGTCCAACCCATGTATAACACCATATTTTGACAAAACTTTGGCTAATTGGGCATTACATAAATGAGTTCCCCTATCGCTCACTATTGCTCGCGATGCTCCCGATCATGTAAAGAGCTTTTTGAGAAATTGAGTCACGACTCGGGAATCATTAATGGGAAGAGCTTGTGCTTCCACCCACCGTGACATGTAATCGACCGCTACCAAAAAATAATGATTTTCATAAGAAGTTAGTAGCGGGCCGACAAAGTCGATTCCCCACAAATCAAACACTTATATCTCTAAAAAAGAAATTAAAGGCATTTCATCAAGGTGAAAAATATTACCTGAGTGTTTGCATTATTCAACAAATTACATATGCATGAGCATCTTTAAAGATGCTCAGGCAATAGAAACCTGCTTCAAGTACTTTCCTCGCAATCCGATTCACTTTGTAATGTCCACCGGCGGGACCCTCGTGACAATGTTTTAAAATTTGGGCACCCTCCTCATGAGAAACACATCTCCGCACCACTTGGTCCACGCAAACTCGAAAAAGAAATGTATCCTCCCAAAAATAATTTTTCAAATTGAAAAAGAATTTCTTCTTTGCTTAATAAGAAAAAAATTTTGGGAGAAATCTTGCAACAAGATAGTTTGCGAAATCGGTGAACCAACAGGTGGGGAGAGTCATTACCTTATAAATTATTGGAGGCGCTCTTCTGGAAAGGTATCATCAATATCTTCTTTAATAAGCTCCTTCACATTTGTATTCTCCAACCGAGAAAGATGATCCTCTACCAAGTTTTCCACTCCCCTTGTCTCGAATCTCCATGTCAAATTCTCGGAGGAGCAATATTGATGATTTTGATTTATATAGGGTTTTTCGGATTCATCTGGGCTACTTTTCACGCATGTTAACTATATTTTTAGCATGTTTTCATTCATATTCTATTTGAATCATTTAAGTACACAAAGTGCACTTTCTAGGCCCGTTGGGGTGTGCACGCATACATCCCGTTGCTGGGGGTAAGCACATGGTGCTCCATGAAAGTCTTTTTTTAAAGAGTAGCTAAATATCTAGAGGGGGGGGGTGAATAGGTTTTTGTGTCTTTGTATGACTATCTTCTTACTTTAGTGTGTTGTGATTTAGATTTAGGTTAGCTTTCAAGAACAATAACACATAAGTATTTATAGTGGTTCCCCAAGATATGGGTCCATCCACTGTCCCTCCCACCTTTCTAACAGTGTGTTAAACAAGGACAACTTCTCCAATCTCAACTCAATGAGCTTACAACATAGATATCTCAGGATCTCTCAGACTCCTCCAAGTCCTACCTCAGGTCTAAGGCCTTACCACTCAGTAATATAATCTCCTACAACTCAGTAATCTGCACCAGATCACCTACCTTAAAATTTATCCAAAGTCGAACACTCAGTCTAGGAGAATAGCCCTACACTCAGATCCACCACAGGATCCTACCTCAGAGAATAAATCTCCTATAGCTCAGGCACACATGCCCTACCTTAGATCCACAGAAGGATCCAACCACTCAGTCTTTATATTTCAGGCTTACAACTCATATCTGTTAAGATCCTACAAATGAAGTGTTGGTTGTTGTTGATGATTGACTCCAAAGAAGTGATCTCTGAGTCTGCCTCTTCCTCACAACACTAAGAATAGATCTTCAAAGTTGTTCTTCTTATGCTGTGAAATACCCTATAAAGCACTGTTTCTTCTAGCCTTTTGAGTAGATGAGTTGAATGCAGTGGACTTGAAGATGAATAACAGCTTAGGCTTGCTCCGCTCCTTCTTCTAACTCAGAGAGTGAACTTTTTGAACTTGTTGTTGAAGATGTGTGTTCCAACAGCTAACTGTCTGAACTTTTTTAGAACAACAGTAAGAGAAAGTTCTTCGAGCTTTGCAACTTTATCGAGAGGGAGAAGATGATCCTAAAAAAATCTCCTCTTGCAAAAGTAAAAAAGCTTAAGTTATTATTCTTATTTCTCGAAACTCGCTTTTTATTTCCCATAAATCCAACAGATCTATGCACAATATGGACCCATGGAATGGGCAACTACAGCACAACTTTTGCATTAAATGCAGTACTAAAGGCAAGCTGGGCCTTTTGTCTTCTAGCAAACAAGTCCGGCGATATTTGTATTTCTGATGATGTCAGCATGACTCAATGCTTCTGGACTTTGTAAATTCCAGACAGACTGCTCAGGTGTTGAGTAAAGCCTTGTCACTCAACGTATAAGTACTTAGCAGAATTCTGCATCTCCAGGGGTTGAGTGTGTTGAATCAGCCTTCATCACTCAACGTATTTTATCTTTTATAGTCTTAATTGATTAGGTATTGAGTGAGCCTTCATCACTCGACACTTATGTACTCATTTGAATTGTCTGTTGGGTAGGCATTGAGTGAACTTCCTTCACTTAATGCTTCTTGACTTAGACAGATTTTCCATCTGCTCCTTCTGAGGCTTTGATTGCTTGAGCTTCTATCAATGCTTCTGCTCTTCTTTTGTTGAGTGACGTGAGTTCACTCAATGCTTCTAGACATGGTGGATTTTCTACCTGTCCAGTAACCGGTATTCTTGAATAAGGCATTGACTGAACTGCCTTCACTCAATGCTTCTGTCCTTATCCAGATATCTTATTGAGTTGGTGTTGAGTGAAATGCCTTCACTCAACGCTTCTGTCCTTGGCCAGATATCTTGTTGAGTTGGCATTGAGTGAACTGCCTTCACTCAACTCTTTTGGACTTAGCCAGATTTCTAGTCAGCAATATTGTGGCTTTGACTGTATGTAGTTCTCTCAACGCTTTTGCTCTTCTTGCGTCGAGTGAACTGCCTTCACTTAACACTTCTATACTTAGCCAGATTTCTACTTTGCCAGCAACTTGTCTTGAGTTCAACAGCATTACGACCCTAACATCCTGTCTAATCATGATATAGTAGACAACCTGCATACACTAAACTTAGGGCATGCATCAAATACATTTATGCACTTAGCCTTGATGGTGACGCCTCTTCAAATTCAGGGAACATTGAAGGGTAATATTCCCAACAGTCTCCCCTATTTGAAGAAGGCAGAACACACAACAATACTAAGGTGCACTAATAAATAAAACATATTAATTAAGTAAATATAAGCTTGTTCAAAGTTTCCCAATTTAATACAATTGAAAGTCTTTAGTTTCAAGAGTAGTAAAAAACCTAGAGGGGGGGGGGGGTGAATAGGTTTTTCAGTCTTTTAAGATTCTTTCCTTACTTTAGTATGTTGTAAGTTAGATTAAGTTAGCTTTCAAAACAATCACACAGTACACACAAGATTTATAGTGGTTCCCCAGATTATGGGTCCATCCATTGTCCCTCCCACATTTCTAACAATGTGTTAGACAAGGCACTTCTCCAATCTCGGCTCCAAAGATCTTACAACACAGATCCCTTAGGATCTCTCAGTCTCCTCCAAGACCTACCTCAGGCATAAGGCCCTATAACTCAGAGCAAGCTTTGCTCCTACAGCTCAGTGATCCAAAGATCACCAACCTCAGACTTGAGCACAAGTTCTACACTCATGCTAGGAGGATAGCCCTACAACTCAGAGAAAATGACTCTCCTACAACTCATGCACAAAGGCCCTACTTTAGATCCACAGAAGAATCCTACAACTCGGGCACAAAGGCCCTACAACTGAGAGAGAATGACTCTCCTACGTCAGGCAAACTGCCCTACCTCAGATCCAGAATAAGATCCTATCTCAGCCTTTATAAATTCAGGCTTACACTCAGATCCAAGGGATCCTGTAGAGAGAAAGGTTTGTTGATGATGGCTAGACACTAGAGAGATTTTCTTCGTGTCTTCCTTCTTCTAAACTGAAGTAGCTCAATCTAGATATTTTCTTCTTCACAGCTCCAGAAAATGTTCTTCAGGAAAGATTTGAATGATCTGTGAAATAACTGCAGCTAGGGCTTGTCTTGCTACTTCTTATTTCTTAGAGAAGTATCTCTGAACTTACTGTTGCAGGTGTTGATCACAAAAGCTATCTTGCTACAGCTAGAGTTAGCCTTGGCTGCTTCTTCTTCCTTAAAGAGTTTCTCTGAACTTGTTGTTGTAGGTGAGAATCGTGGCAACTATCTTCTTGAACTCTTAGATCAGAAGTATGAACTTCTTCTTTAGGCTCTGCAATAATGGCGAGAGGAAGAAGATGAAGTTCCGCCCCTTTTCGAAAATCGATTCGTAAGAGTTATCTTCTTTCTTCTGATAAGAATTCTTTTATTATCTTTCGTTATTCAATGGCTCTTTAACCAGTGGGCCCACTTGGATTTGGTATCTGCAATCTTGCTTTTGTATTAAATGAAGTATAGAGGCGTGCAACGTCATTTGTCGCGTACTGTTGAATTTCCCCAATGATTTTGAATTTTGCTGACGTCAACATCTTTGGACTTAGTCAAATTTAGACTGACTGATCAGGCGTTGAGTGAAGCTTTGTCACTCAACGCAAAAGTACTTAGCCAAATCCTGCATCTCAGGTGTTGATGCGAAAAATGGCACCACCAGATAACGGTGTTAGAAATCTCATGGGAGGATGAGGAGAAGGGAAGAAGTGAGGCTGCAGAAAATGCCTCTACACACTCGAGAGTGGAGCACATTCGATCCAAGGGTTGCGGGGATAAAGGGAGGTTGATGAGGAACTGTCAAGCAGCCAGTTACTTTAATGGTTAGGGATTGGCAGTTGAGTCCAAGAGAAGGGAGAAAGGAAGAAGAGAGGGGGTCGCTTGCAACGGCAATAACAGAGTTGGCCCGCCGTGGATTAAATGCCACTTCTGCGACGAGCTTTCCTTTGATTATGAATCAATATTACAGCTTGATTTGGCTCCCTTACATGGAAAATAGGAAGGGTAAAAGGAGAAGCTGGCGGCTAGAAGAGAGAAGATTTTCAGAGGCCACGCGGTCTGATCAGACAGGTCGGCAGGTCGTGCGGACTGCTGATCCCGTAGTTCGCTACCTGAGGCCGTACAGACTGTGCAATCAGGCAGAGAAGACTACGGAGGTCGCTAAGACAGGCTGCTTGAGCCAAGCTTAGGGACAAAACCACAAGGCTTAGCCGATGAGGCCGCGCGGACAGGCGGTCAGACTGTGAGAAGGGTTGGCGGACAGAAATTCGTATCCGCAGGGTTTGCTACCAATGTTGCTCCCCGAGGGTATTCCTCAAATGTGAGGTATGGGGGTCTATTTATAGGCTCGGGGAGGAATCTTCTAGAAGTGGGCTTATGACGTCACCCCGATGATGCAGGCGAGCTCTGATATAGTCCGTGACATACTGCGGACTAAAGAGGAGCTCACTAACTGCTGGGAGAAGCCGATGTTGGAAAGCCGAAGTGCTTTTGGTGGACTGTGCAAAGAGTTTGCCTGGTACATAGTGGACAGGGAGACTGCCTCTGTTGCTGGATGAGACGAGTCCGCCACCTACTTGAGGGCTGGCATTGAGTCCACTCAAGGCTGTGCGGCCTGATGAAGAATGCTGGTGAGCGGAGCAAGTCCACCTCCCTTAGGCGGACTGTGACTGAGTCTGCCACCTTCTGCCAAATATAAGGAGCGGGTCGCACTAGCTAGGTGGATTGAGGAGGCAGGTCTCCCTCTCCTGGGAGACTTGGAGGCGGGATGCATTCTACTGGGCGACCTAGACGCATGTCGCCTACTACTGGGCGACTTGGAGGCAGGTCGCCTACTACTTAGCGACCTGGAGGCAGGTCGTATACTTTTGGGCGACCTGGAGGCAGGTCACCTACTGCTGGGCGACCTGGAGGCAGGTCGCCTACTGCTGGGCGACCTGGAGGCAGGTCGCCTACTGGCGGGTTTGTCCATCATTTGCTGGCGGACTGAGACTAAGTCTGCCACCTTTGGGCAAGCTAGGATTGAGTCTGCCTACTGCTAGCAGATTGAGGTTGAGTCCTTCCCATGCTTAGGCAATCCACTACCAAGCGGTCTGTTAACAAAGTTGTCGCGGACTAGGATGTGAGGCTGCTTTTCGCAGGAGGACTGAAGAAGAGCCTTGGTCGGCCATTTCTTACTTGCGGTGATCTGAAGGAGAGTCCGTGAACTGGTTGCGGGCTGGAGAAGAGACCGTTACCTACCTGGCTAACCGCGCGACTTGATGGTGTGGACTGGGAAGCAGTCCGCGCCATGGCGACTACTGGGCAGCTAGCCTATCCGCGCGGACAGAGAAGTCTATCCGCGTGGTTAGCTGTAAAATAGGTCGTGAACCCCCTGGATGAGACGGAGCAGTCCGCGGCTTGCGAGCTAGCCACCTTAGGAGGGATCACCGATTTCTTGGTTAACATCAGGCTTTGAGTGCGTTGACTGAGATTTCATCACTCAATGAAAAAGTACTTGGCCAATTTATGTATCTCAGTGTTGAGTGCGTTGAGCGAGCCTTCATCACTCAATGCTTTCTTGACTTTTATAGTCTAACTGCTAATGCGTTGAGTGCGTTGAGTGATACTTCATCACTCAACGCTTTTTTCCTTAGACAAACTTTCTATTGATAGGCGTTGAGTGCGTTGAGTGATCTTTCATCACTCAATGCATACTTGACATTCCAGGCATCTTGATGGGGCGTTGAGTGAACAGCCATCACTCAATGCTTCTGTACTTAGTTGATTTTCATCTTTATGAAGGAATTGAGTGAGCCATCTTCACTCAACGTTTTTTGTCTTTGCCTATCTTCTTGATGTGTGATTGAGTAAACTGCCTTCACTCAACGCTTTTGTACTTAGCCGATTTCTCTGTTGAGTTGGCATTGAGTGAACTTTCCTTGCTGCTTCTCACTCAGAGAAATATCTCTGAACTTGCTGTTACAGGTGTTGATCACAACAGCTATCTTACGCCAGCTAGGGTTAGTATTGACTGCTTCTTATTCCTTAGAGAATTTCTCTGAACTTGCTGCTGTAGATGAGAATTGCAGCAGCTATCTTCTTGAACTCTTAGATCAGAAGTTTGAAATTCTTCTTCAGGCTCTACAACAATGGTGAGAGGAAGATGATGAAGTTTGTCCCCTTTTCGAAAATCGATCCGCATGAGTTATCTTCTTTCTTTTGATTAGAATTCTTTTATTATCATCCGCTGTTCAACGGCTCTTTGACTAGTGGCCAACTTTGATTTGGTATCTTCAATCTTGCTTTTGCATTAAATGAAGTACAGAGGCATGCGACGCCATTTGTCGTGTACTGTTGACTTCCCGCAATGATTTTGAATTTTGCTGATGTCAGTATCTTTGGACTAAGTAAAATTCAGACAAACTGATCAGGCATTGAGTGAAGCCTTGTCACTCAATGCAAAAGTACTTAGCCAAATTCTGCATCTCAGGCATTGAGTGAGCCTTCATCACTCAATGCAAAAGTACTTGGCCAAATTCTGCATCTCAGGCGTTGAGTTCGTTGGGTAAGCCTTCATCACTTAACGCTTTCTTGACTTTTGTAGTCTAACTGCTTAGGCGTTGATTGCGTTGAGTGAGCATTCATCACTCAATGCATATTTGACTTTCCAGTCATCTTTATGAGGCGTTGAGTGAACAGCCTTCACTCAACGCTTTTGTACTTAGTTGATTTTCATCTTTATGAATGCGTTGAGTGAGTTGCCTTCACTCAATGTTTTTTGCCTTTACATATCTTCTCACTGAGGCATTGAGTGAACTGCCTTAACTCAACGCTTCTGTACTTAGCTTATTTCTCTGTTTAGTTGGCGTTGAGTGAACTGTCCTCACTCAACGCTTCTGGACTTAGATTTTCTATCTACATCTTCTGAGGCTTTGACTGCATGAGCTTTACACGATGCTTCTTGTTGTATGGCATTGAGTGGACTGCCTTCACTAAATGCCTGTAGACTTAGCCTCATATCTGCATTGCAAACTATTGGGCTTTGACTCTCTATGCTTTACTTAGCGCTTTTTGACATCTGGCATTGAGTGAACTGGCTTCACTCAATGCTTGTGGACTTAGACAAATTTCTGTCTTTCCAGCATTCTTCCTTGTGTCCACCTGTCATTATCACTTAGAACACATGTCCAATAAATATGACAAAGAACATCCTGCATACATTGAACTTAAAGCATGCTTCAAATACATATATGCTCTTAGTATTGATGATGATGCCTCTTCAAATTCAGGGAACATTGAAGGGCAATATTCCCAACAATCTCCCATATTTGAAGAAGGCTGAATACACAGCAATACTAAGATGCATTACTACATAAAATATATCAATTAAATAAATTTATTATACACTGACTCAACAAGTAGTCATTGCTCTCCTCATACCACTTGAATTATTCCAAGTATTATGCACTTACTCAACATGTCAAGTCATGTCAAGTCATTTCTCTCCCACTCCTACCCCTTTCTGGCTTCTTCAAAAAGCATTCATCTATTGAGGGTGGAGAAAGGATCATGCTCAGGAAGAGTTGATTCCTCAGCCAATTGGGTGGATGGAATGACCTCATCTTGAGTAGGAACATGTGAATGCTCCCCCTCAACTACATCATTACTTTTGGAGGAACATCATTTTTATCCTACACTGTATCTTTCTTAGCTTATTCAGCTGATCTCACTGAAATTTAACCTTGCTAGTTAAAGTGATTAACTGCTAACTATCTATCTAACCTTACACCCTGCAAAGTCTCTTCTTGTTGAGCCAGATCTCTTCCTCTTCTTCAGCAATAGATTTTACTCTGGCTCTAGATATCTGATCTACAACAGTACATGAGGTTTCAGCCCACTAAGCACCATCTTGATCATCACATTGATTTGCCCTCTGATCACTATATTATTCAAGCCAGAATGAACCTCTGATTTCATTGGTAACACACAATATTCTCCCCCTTAAACATTGCCTTCTTCCTTGATCATTGTCTACCCCCTTAATGACATCTTCAGATATAGCTGCAGTGAGGGAGGTTCTGGCCTATACTCTTTTCCTGATAGCTTTATCTTATCAGCAGTACATTGAGAGTTAATCTCCCCCTCAGTCTGTGCATTGTCCTTAGGACATACAGATCACCAGTGTTGATCTTGGAATTCCACTATTGCAGCTGCTTGCTCCTTCTCAATAGGAAGCTTAACCTATTCCTGCAAGTGCTAGACTTGCTCCCCCTCAATAGGAGCATCTTGCTTGTCAGTCTCCCCCTCAATATTTACACAGAACTTGTCCACAATACTTTCAGCTACTAGTTCAGCTGAGGATACCACTTGAGAATCTTTTCAGCTGAGTATTGAAAGTCTTTTCAGCTTAGGATCATGTGCCCATTTCTTACTGTTCTTAGAAGAGCTTCTTCCTGTGCTTTCCTCAGTGATGAGTACAACCTGCTTTTTCTTCTCTTTTATTCTCACTATTCTAGTAAAATGGCTGAAAAACTATGTCCCACCAGTCAGACATCTTTGTGCTTCAATGGCTGGATCCTGCTGGTCTTCACCCAAGACTTGTGTAATTTGTACAACCCCGTATCCAGCGAGTGGTCGACAGAAGTTAAATTGGCCGGCTCAGACCGCAGTATGAACCCAGCATGCCGAGACAGAGCTCGGTAATAGCCGAGCCGAGCTCGACGATGGTCGAACGGAGCCCAGCATGCCGAGACCGAGCTCGGGTAATGGAATAGGGCTCGATGGTAGTCGAACCGAGCTCGACGATCTCCACGCCGAGCTCAGTTTCAGTTGGAGCTCGGCGATCGTCGTACCGAGCCCCGTTTCTGTTGGAACTCGGCGATAGTCGAGCCGAGCTCGGCGATAGTTGAGCATAGCCTGCCGAGTACGTACTCGCCTAGGCCCAAGGCGAGGCGAGTCAGGCCCTTGCCGAGCGGATGCTACCTAAGGTCCAGCTCGCATCTCGGCCATGACATATTTTTACCATGTTGCCCCCTTTGGTCTGCCTATAGTCCTCGAGAATAGTGAAGGTTGTATATTGGCAGACCATCTTTTCCTATAAATAGGACCCAAGGGGTACCTCAGAAGTCACGCTTACTGTTTCTCAGGCCTACTAGCGCTTTCTGAGGTACCTTAGCCCGACACTTGGCTAAGAAGGGGAAGCGCTCTAAGATCTTCCGGGTGTGTGGCGGGACCTCCACGCCGGGCCCCTGGTCTAGTCCTTGGTTCTTCTTTTTCTTGTCATTTTCTTGCAGGAGCGAAGTAGGTGCGCGGCCACCCCTTCCCCAAGGGTCGAACTCCACAGAGACCGGTTTTCCGGTTTCAACATTTTGGTGCGGTGAGCGTGGAGAGTGGTCAGCAGAGAAAACCTTTTGCAGGTTCGATGACTGGAGAAGAAGGACAAGGATCAGGCAGGGGCAGCTCGCCACCCCCTCCCCCACCCCCAGCGGCAAGCGTGCCGGCGGAGCTTAGGGAGGAGATCCTCGGGCTCGTCAGGACCGCACTCGGCATGCGAGCTGAGAGTGCGACACTGGCAGTTCCGGTGGTCGCCGCTCCCGCACTCGGGGACGACGCGCCGCTCAGGCGACCAGGGAAGGAACCCGCCAAGAGAGGCGAGCGTGAGTTCTAGGGGCGAGTTCTGTTCCCCGGCTCGGCCGCCGAGTACCACTTCGGCGAGACTGCAGGGAGGGAGTTCCCGTCTCGCCCGGCTGAGGGGGGGAGCCCCTTCAGCGAGTTCGTTTCTTCAGCCCCAGTTCCCGAGGGGTTTCGCGAGCCAGAGATGACTTATTACTCCGGGAGAGGAGACTCGGTCCACCACATCCAGTGGTTCAAGGACATGGTCTCAATTCGACAGATGTCAGACGGCTTCAAGTGCCGACTCTTCGCCATCACCCTCAGAGAAAAGGCGAGAGAGTGGTTCCACCAACTCCCGACCGGGTCCATCTACTGCTTTGAGGATCTACGACGGGGTTTCATGCTGAGATTCACCACTTCCAAGAAGAGGAAGAAGGAAGCGGAGTCTTTGTTCCGTATCAAGCAGAGGGTGGGAGAAACCCTGGGAAGCTATCTGGACAGGTTCCAAGAGGAACTGTCCCAAGTTCAGGAGATGCCAGGGCACACCATGATGGTGGCCTTCACCCTGGGTCTCCAATCCGGGTTCTTTGCGATGGAACTGAAGAGATCACCTCCAGTGTCTTTTGAGGCACTCCTGGAGAGAGCGGCCAGGGAGGCCGATATGGAGGCAGCGCACCTGGAGTTTGCGCGAAGGTTGGCCAAGTGGGCCGTGGAGGAGGAGAGGCCAAGGGGTGGCTGAATTCAGGAGGAGAGGAGGGCTGAACCTCGGCAAAGGGAGCAGCCGCAGCAGCCAGCCGCAACCCAGGTGGGTGCGTCCGGAGCAGACCCACCGTTTGGGATGGAGACCCGAGTGGCAAGACCAGGCACCACGGAGAGGTTATCAGGGAGGAGATAACCGCCAGGGTGACCGAGGGCAGTACAATCCCCAGGGGGGTAGGCAGGGTCAGAGACCCCCTCTCCCCGACCAGGAGGAGGCAATGGCAATTGCCATGAGGGGGAGGAGGAGAGGGCAGCCGAGGAGAAGGAGGGAGGTCAGGGTGGACCTGCCCTATTGTGATTTTCATCAAGAGGAGGGGCACCTCACATCCACGTGTCCAGAGTTCCTCGAGATGAGATGGAAAAGGGAACAACAACAGCAAGACCATCAGGAAGTTCGGATAGAGGAGATCCGGCCTCAGGAGGAGGGGGATCGGTGTGAAGACCGGGTTGATGTGGGCACCCGAGGAAGGATCGGAGCGATCCACGGGGGGGGGGGGGGGGGGCAGGGATCGAGGCCTCCCGTAAGTTATGCCTCCACACTATGTACCGAAGGAGCATTGGCTCCACATCACAGTCCCCTCCCCCGGAGGAGAAAATCACCTTCTCCAGAGAGGACTTGTCGGGTCACGAGGACCCCTTTTGCGATGCGCTGGTCATCCAGAAAGCCATCGAGGATTTTACCGTCTCCTAGATCCTCGTCGACAATGGGAGTTCGGTCAATGTCATCTTCAAGAAGGCGTTCGATGCGATGAAAGTATAGGCCAGGAGGGTGTTAGCCTCGGATGGGCCCCTGTTCGGCTTTTCGGGAGAGAGGAAAGAAGTCGAGGGAGGAGTAGGACTCCATGTCACTCTGGGGGGGCAGTCACGTAACTACAAGTTTGTCATCGTAGACGCCCCTAGCAGCTACAGTGCCATCTTCGGGAGACCTCTCATCAGTGCCTTCCGCTGCGCCCCCTCGTCCTTCCACCAGTGTCTAAAGCTCAACGTCGAGGGGGTCCAGATCCGGGTCCGAGGAGACCCTAAGGAGGCAAGGGAGTGCTACGTCTCGGCGGTAAACTCCATCTCTTGGCTGGAGGGGGCCGAGGAGATGGGGCGGAGGTTGGAGGAGGAGACGCAGGAAGCTGGCGAAGAGATGGAGGTGGAGTACCACGCCCGGGAGGAGGTCACGGAAGAGACTCGAGAGCCGGCCGAGGCCATGGCCGTGGAAGAGGCTGAGGAAGAGGTCCTCGCCCCCGGAGGGGGAGGTATCGAGGAATGGGAGGAGCAGTCCCGTCTGGAGGCAGCAGATGAGGTGGTGGAGATGGAGGTCCTCACCATTGGAGGCAGGATGGAGAAGGTCCGCGTCAGCGGAGGCCTGACCCCGGAGGCTCAAGGCAGGATGCTGGAGTGCATCCAGAAGAATGTGGACATCCTCGCCTGGAGCGCCGTGGAGATGCCAGGGATTGACCCCGACGTGTCCTGCCATCGCCTCAACCTGGACCCGGAGGCTCCCCCCATCTAACAGAAGAAGTGATCCATCACGGACAAGCTCGCCGAGCCAATCAGGGAGGAAGTCGCCAAGCTCCTCGAGGCTGGCTTCATATCTGAAATCCAATACCCCGGCTGGGTCTCCAACGTTGTAATGGTTAAAAAAGGAGACGGCCGGTGGAGGATGTGTATCGACTTTTCTCTTCTTAATAAATCATGCCTGAAAGATTGCTATCCATTGCCTCGGATCGATGCGCTGGTTGACTCAGCCGTCGGTTTCCCTGTAATGAGTTTTCTGGATGCTTTTTCAGGTTATCACCAAATCAGAATGCACCCCCCTGACGTCAAATATGTCTCGTTCATCACGGGAGACGGATGTTATTGTTACAAAATGATGCCCTTTGGGCTAAAGAATGCGGGGGCCACCTACCAAAAAATGATGGATAGGGTCTTCCGAGAGCAGAAGGGGAGGAATCTCGAAGTGTACGTGGATGACCTCATGGTCAAGAGCCTGGATGTCGACTCCCACATCCAGGTCTTGGAAGAGACTTTCGCCACTCTCCGCAGGTTTAAGATGAGGCTGAACCCCTTGAAGTGTGTCTTCGGGGCAAGCAGGGGAAAGTTCTTGGGGCATCTCCTCACCCCCGCCGGTGTAGAACCTAATCCGGATAAGGTTAGAGCAATCATGGAACTAAGGTCACCACAAAATACCAAGGAAGTACAGCGACTGACAGGGAAGTTGGCAGGGTTGAGTAGATTCCTCTCCCGGGCCGGGGAGAGATGCTCCTCGTTTTTCAAAACCTTGAGAGGGGGTCGAAAGTTTGAATGGACCTCGGAGTGCGAGGAGGCATTCCAGGCTTTAAAGAAACAGCTGACTCAGGCCCCCCTGCTCCAAGGGCCCAAGGAAGGGGAAGACTTATTCCTATATCTGGGGGTCGGGGCTGAAGCCTTGAGTTCGGTTTTGGTTCGGGAAGAAGGGAAGAGGCAACTCCCCGTCTATTATGTGAGTCGGGTACTAAGGAAGGCCGAGCTTCGATACCCCATCCTGGAAAAACTGGCCTTCGCCTTAATCATCTCAGCCCGGAGGATTCGGCCTTATTTCCAGGCACACTCAATCCGAGTAGTGACTGACCACCCCCTGCGCAACATCTTTAAGGGGGTAGAGCATTCAGGCAGGTTGGCCAAGTGGTCGGTGGAACTGAGCGAGTTCGACATCTCCTTCGTTCCCCGCCTCTCAATCAAGGCCCAAGCTATGGCTGACTTCCTGGCAGAGTATGTGGTCGAGATGGCGGAGGAGAGACTCACTCGCCCTCTCCCCTGGAAAGTCAGGGTGGACGGTGCCTCGGGGAAGCATTCTTTAGGGGTTGGGGTCATCTTGGAAAGCCCCCAGGGGATAAGAATCGAGCAAACTGTGGTAGTGCACTTCCCTATCACCAATAATCAAGCCGAATACGAAGCTATAATCGCAGGTTTGCGCCTGGCAAGAGACTTGGGGGTGCATGACGTGGAGGTCCTCACCGACTCCATGGTGGTGGCTTCCCAGGTCACGGGGGAGTTTGAGGCGAGGGAGCCCACCCTGCAACTCTATTTGATGAAGGTAAAGGGAGTCTTCGGGACCTTCCAGACCTTCTCTATCAAGCACGTGCCGCGAGAGGAAAATGAGCCAGTCGACCAGCTAGCAAAGCACGGCCCCGGATGGGAGGCACCATTACGGATCTCTTCCGACCTTCCATCGGAGAGGGGGAACTAATGGAAGTGGAACAACACCCCTCATGGATGGATCCTTTTGTCACCTTTTTGTCCACCGGAGAGTACCCGGAGGGAATGGACCGAAGGGGGCTCAAGCACAAGGCGGCGTATTACCTCCTACGCGAGGGACAGTTGTACCGCAAGACCCTCTCAGGGATGCTGGCTCGTTGCGTGGCCGAAAGGGAGGTGCATAAAATTTTGGAGGAGGTCCATTCCGGCGAATGTGGAAGTCATTCGGGGAGTCGGACCCTGGAGGGGAGAATCGTCAGGCAAGGGTACTTCTGGCCCACCCTCGGTCAGGATGCAGCCGAATTCGCAAAAAAATGTCATAAGTGCCAGCTCTATGCCCCGCTCCAGCTCCAGCCGGCTCAGAGGTTAAGAAGCATTATGGCACCATGGCCCTTCGCCATATGGGGACTGGACCTCGTAGGACCTTTTCCTCAGGCCAGCGGGCAGAGGAGATTTCTGTTGGTCATGATCGACTATTTTTCTAAGTGGATGGAGGTGAAGGCTCTAGCCAAGGTAACCTCCCAGGTAGTCGGGAACTTTATCTGGGGGAGATCATCTGCAGGCATGGGCTACCACAAGCTATCGTCACGGATAGCGGACCTCAGTTTGCCAGCACAGAGTTCATTCGCTTCTACAAACAGCTGGGGATTGACCTTCGGTTTGCTTCTGTCCATCACCCCAAGAGCAACGGGCAGGTGGAAGCGGCCAACAAAATCATCGTGAACCTCTTAAAAAAGAAAGTGGAAAATTTGAGGGGAAGTTGGGTAGAACAACTCCCCTCAGTCCTTTGGGCCTTGAGGACCACCCCCAATACGGCCACAGGGGAGACACCTTTTAAACTCTCTCACGGCTGCGAGGCCGTTCTACCTATCGAATTCGAGGTCCAGACACCTCGGGTCGTCGAGGTAGGAGCTGAAAGGGAAGAGTGGAGATCAGAGAATGAGGAGGAGCTTCGACTCTCCCTTGATATGGTAGAAGAACTACGCGACTTGTCCGTCGTCAGGCAGGAAGAGGCCAAGCGAAGGATGGCCAAGTATTTCGACAAACACGTCCGTGTCAAGCAGTTCATGGAGGGGGACCTTATCTTGAAAAAAGTGGACGCGGTAGGGAGATCAGCCGCTGTGGGAAAACTCCACCCCAATTGGGAGGGCCCATACATTGTACCTGAGGTCTTGAAATCAGGGGGATATCGCCTCCAAGATGTAAAAGGGGATACCCTCAGCCACACTTGGAGTGGCGACGATCTGAAATGTTTTTATCCTTGAAAATATTGTAGATATTTTGGCCCCATGAATAAAAATGAATCTCATTATCATATCTTATGCTTTGGCAGAATAGTGAAGGTAGAGGGGCTCGCAGCTTAAAGCCCCGAGAGGCAAAAGTTTCTAAGTCTTCTCGCTCTGGGGTTAGGTCTCGTCACTCCCCTGCCAGGCTCCCACCTAGCTGGCACGGCCGAGTCTCGATGGACATCGCTATAACCCTGGAGCTGAGCCCGGAGGATGTTCAACACCCGCCCTCAGGCTCTCACCTAGCTGACTGGCCCGGTGGTAGCACCCGGGAGAGGCAAAAGTTTCTAAGTCTTCTCGCTCTGGGGTTAGGTCTCTTCACTCCCCTGCCAGGCTCCCACCTAGCTGGCACGGCCGAGTCTCGATGGACATCGCTATTGTAAGACCCCTTTTTTTTTTCTTTTTCAAACCCGGGAGTCTTATGCCCAGAACCGCCGCTTTGCGGTGACACCTTCGCACCCGGGAAGGTCGTCACTACAACGCGCCGATTCTGCCGGCCTTTTCGATCACAATAAGTAGCAAGCAAGAGAGAAGCAAGTCCACCAAAAGAGAATATCACATGTATATATATAAATCTCCACGAAGGGAGTGTCCACAAAATATCAGAGTACTGCAAATACGGGCTTATGCCCGGTACATCATATCCTCACTACAAGTCACTCGCGGAAGCAAAGCTAAAACTAAGCGTCACCGTAACTGTCACTGAACTGAGAGCACCCAAGCTGGACTGGCCCATCTCCACCGACTCTGTACTTCGCTGTTGCCGCATCTCTGGGTGCTTCTTCCTTTTCGGCCTGCCGTCGCCGCCTCGCGATCCACGTCTACGTCTACGTCTTCGGCCTCCTGGTTGCTGAGCTGGTGGAGTCCCACCCATCAAGGGGCATTCGACCCGTGTATGTCCCGGCTGGTGACAATGGTAACACGGTCGCGGGGTCGACTCTGTCAGGAACTGCAAAAGCCGTGACCCTTCCAAATGGTACACCTAAAATGTTGTGGTTCGAAAACCATTAGTCATAAAGACTAAGCCCTATCATCCCCTACCCCTTCCCCCATGGCTCCTAGGTACCGAGCGGAGAGGAAGAAAGGGGAGGACATGAAGGTGGAGATTAAACCAAATAAACAGGTGACAACGGACCTATGCTAGCAAGTTATAATAGGTGAACAGTTTAAATGTTGTAATAGGTTGAACAATTAATAAGAAGCAATTTATATAAAAAGACAACTAGAGAACAGTAAGTAATCAACAAGTAAATAGGTATGTAACCTTAACTTATATGAATGCCCATACAAACTTATAAGTTAAGGGGTCTTCTGCAAGGCTCCCATCGTATAAAAAGTCCCATACCGATTTATACGTTGGGGTGTCGGTTGTATGCAAATATGCGTGTAGTGATATGCTATGCCATGATTCATGCAAGTACAACCCACGCACACGACTCTATGCGCACAGACCTTTAGTTCCCCCTGTTCGGGAGGCTAGCTTCACCCCCAGGAACCTCCGTAGTGGCAAACGGAGACAGTGGGTCGGGCCCCCCACTCCTAGGCGGGTAACCACACTACCAGGCCTAGCCCTTCCGTACGCCCCTAGAAGAACACAACCTAGAGTATCCGCGTACTGCTGCTGGATGTACCCTCCAGACTTTTCTCCGAGTCATCGTACCGCTGTCGGTGTGATCGATCGCCTAGTACCGATGACCCACCACCTTTCTCCGTACTCCAACCCTCGAGCCCGCGGCCCCCCGGACAGTACTGTCCGTGCATCTACCTTCAGAGCTACTGTCTGATGGCAAGTAATCCTATAATTCTACTTTCCTAGCTACCGGGGAGTGGGTGTGTGCAATCCTAGTTATACTAGTTGCTCTTTTAATTTATTACTCCCTATGGTTTACGTTAGCCCAGGACTGCCCCCGGTATACCCCGTGAAGGGCTCTCAAGGGGCACTAGGAACCAAGACGGTGCATTACGGCCCGAAGTTCCCTTTCGCAAGGCACTTATTATTATTGGTTGTCTACCCTTTAACCAATCCCCTTTTAATGTTATAATGAATCTAACCCTAACGTATTAAGACTCTTCCTCTTCCTCCCGGGACGGACGATCTTTCGTCGTTCCCGTACTCTCTTATCCTAACCAGTCCCACATTCTACTTATCCTGACTTCTAATAATGAACTCATTCTAAACTTGCCCTACCAACCATCGATTATCAGAATTCCGTGGTTTTACTAAATGCGGACCATCCTAAGCTATATGTGGTACACAAGGGGAGGTACTCCAAATTATCTTCCAAATCTCCTATAATATTTACTGGAGGACTATCATGACTTAATTAGCTTAAATCCAGAAATTTATAATTTTCCTAATTAATCTGATATTTATTTTATTTTTCTCAAGGATTGGCCATGGGTAATTTTTAACATGAACTATATGATATTCTTAAGTTATGGCCACCCAAAAATTGTGATCACTAAATAACAGTAAGGTATCATCAAATACTAATTTGCAGGATTTTACAAAAGATATTTAGCCTCTAATTAATTTATCCATTAAAATCCCATTATTCTCATGTAAAGAAGGAAGTACTGAAATTACTCTTCATAAAATTATGGAAAAATTACTGCTTAATAGTATGATACAGAAAAGGTCATTGTGCAAAGAATCATAATTTTATCAGCTTGCTAAGCACCAAAATAAATTTAATCCAATATCCATGATAAATAATACTTAATGAAGCAAGCCCTAGAATTAAGCTTCTAAAAATCCCATAAAAATTCACAGAGTTTTGAAATCATAATAAAGGTTCTCTGCCTAAATTTCATCAATTTTCCAGGAAGTTTGTACTCTCTAATAAATTTTCTAAGCAAATCATGCAACTACTAATTCATTAAAGAAGTACCCAAAATAGTGAGCATAAAATTCATAGAAAAATATCCAGAGCTTGTACTACCCCTATAATCCACTCTACCCAATTCTCATCACTTTTCAATGTGGTTTGGTGTCATTTCCCATCTCTATAAGTTTTGCGCCCTAAACTAGGGTTAGGTTTTTGGGTATCCCAACGGTCTCCAAATCTACTAAGATTTCATCCAGAGCACTATATTAGCCCTATGATCTTCTTCACTCAATCTCGGGTCAATCCAAGGTCATTTGACCACATGACCTTCACAAACCACTAAGATCCATCCTTAGGGTTTGGCCTTGGTCCTTAGGGTAAACTTACCCCGATCCACCTCAAACTCCATGAGGGGGTGCTAGAGAACATTACTAGCCAGTGGTAAAAATCTCAGCCTCTGTTGAGGTGATCTCACCACTCGAACTTCAAAAGTGCACTTTTAACCTAAGGCCCCTTATTAGGGCAAAACTTAGGGTTGAACATTTCTAATCCAAACCATCTCCAAATGAGATGAAAAATTATACAGAGACTTATGGTGAACCCAGGGACCACTCACCAAAACTTGGGAGGGTTTGGAAATTATTTAACTACCTAATTAAATTCGGCTAGGATTATTGAATTTTTCTAAAAACTATAGAAAAATATTCTCCAAAAATTCTCATTTTTGGATAGCACCTAGATATATGTAATATTAGACCACACCCCAAATTTCTAGTCATTTGGATGACTAGATTGGAGTGGGGAATTTTTCCAAGGTCAAGGCAGCCCTCTAGATAGACCTCACCAAAAAGGGTGTTGTGGTCTCACCAGGGTCCCAAATCGAGTGAAATTAATTTTGAATTAAAGTAGACTTCAAGGGCTACATATCCTATGTTGATCATTTTTCCTGTAGGAGCCTCTAGGTATTTTCCCCAAATTATTTAAGGTGATAGATATTTTCATTCAGAAATCTCTTTAAAAACAGAATTTAATCCTCATGGCACTGTTCATCTTCTTCAACAACCCGAAACCAGAAGCCTAAAAATTCATTTTTCCTGTAGCTTTTCCAAAGCTATTTCCCGGCCATCCAGCCATCTCCCTGGCCGGCCACCACCACCACCACCTCTGTTGAGGTGAGGGCTACCGTCGGGCGGCGGCACGGCCGCCGGAGAGGCGGTTTCCGGCGAACCCGCCACCATGCAAATTTCGGAAAAACATGGAAACGCTCACCCGATCCGGCTCTTTTGAGCCCGATATCTCTCCTAATGAGTTCTAAGATCTATCCATAGAAGAAAGAGTAGAGGAGGACCTTATTCATGGTTTGACGGCGAGATGGACGTTGGACTGTCATGGCGCGGTGGTGGCGTCGTCGGAATTCTTCTACAGCACAGTAGGAGGCTCGAAACTTCAGGTAAGGGCTTGGAAACTTCATCCTTGAGCCTAAGGGGCCTTTTTAAAGGGAAGAAAGGAGGGAGGGGAAAGGTTGAAACGTTCCGACCATTAACTCATCAACGTTTCGGTTATGATGCAGGGAGTTTAATTGCTGGAAACGAAGAGACGTTTGCCAGGTGGCGAGTACCTATTGGACCCCATTTCCTTGTTCTATTAAATAATTAAGGACAGAAACATCTAATAAATATTTCTGCTCTTCATTCCATAATCAGAATTGATTAAGATGTCGGTTACCGAAATTTAAAGTCTGGCTGACGTTTCGGCCTTGGTCACGGGCGTGACACATAGGTCACGGGCGTGACAGGCCCGGTTAGCAGTTCTGGGTTCGACGATCGTCGAACTGAGCTCGACGATCGTCGAAGGGTTGTCACGGGCGTGACACTTGGGTCACGGGCGTGACAGGCCTGGTGACTAATTCTGGTCGACGATCGTCGAGCTGAAATCGACGATCATCGAGCGTGGTCACGCCCAATGTCACGGGCGTGACAATGCGGGTGACGGGCGTGACATGCCTGATGACTAGTTCTGGGTCGACGATCGTCGAACTGAAATCGACGATCGTCGAGCGCGGTCACGCCCAATGTCACGGGCGTGACAATGCAAGTCACGGGCGTGACATGGCGTGTGGTCAATTTTGGGTCGACGACCGTCGACCTGAAGTCGACGGTCATGGTCACGCCCTATGTCACGGGCGTGACATTAAGCGTCACGGGCGTGACGGGCAGTGTGGTCAAATTTGGTTCGACGATCGTCGGATTGGGGTTCGACGATCGTCGAGCGTGTCACGCCCTTTGTCACGGGCGTGACATGGCTGGTCACGAGCGTGACAGGCCCGTGTGGCCAAATGTGGTTCGACGATCGTCGAGTTGGGATCGACGATCGTCGAGCATGTCACGCCCTTTGTCACGGGCGTGACATGGCGGGTCACGGGCGTGACCAACCCGTGAGCCGATTCCTTAGTCGATTTATTTCAAGTTTTGGGCTCCCTAGGGTTCTACCACAACCAACCGACTCCTAGGGGTCTAGCCGGAAATGGGATGTTACAAATCCCAATAAACAAAACAAAGATTTCGTCCCCGAAATCAAGGTTAAGCCTACGGGACTCAAATCAGGAAAAATGAACTTGTAACATCCCATGAGAACCGAATGATTACCTCCCTACGTTACGTTTGCTTGTGCGATTTCGAATCTAAGGTTTAATTCGCCCACCTAACTAGGTATATACACCCCAATAAACAAAATATCAGCCCCTATCCTCGAAAATTTCAGTCCTACTGGTTTAAAACAGGAACACAGATTGGTTGTCCAGAGTGGTTTTGAGGTATACATGACTGAAAAGTTCTGGATACTTCTGTCGCATCAAGTCCTGTGGCTCCCATGTATGCTCCTCCTGTCCTTGATTGTTCCACAGAACCCTGACTAACGGAACCTTCTTCCGTCGTAAGACCCGCATTGTCGTGTCATCGATCTTGATAGGCTCCAAGTTGACTGACCGATTCAACACAATCGTCTTGGGCACCCCGTGCTAACGAACAGCTACTCACCATTCTTATGAAACATTCTCAAGAGTTTTCTTTCGGGTCGAGGTGACGCCAACTACCTCGTCCAGTCTATCCTTGACGCTCCCTTTAATATTGTGCCTGGGGTGGGGACGACGAATCCGGTGCATGAAATCTCCAATTATACCTTCGTACTTCCATTATATCTCGGGCTGTGGCGGTAATAGTTTCCCAAAATTATTTCACTTAGCCTTCAACAACCGAAGGACCTTACCGTGCATCACAAAATCCATGACACTTTTATTCGCTCCAGGGGGTAGACGTTCTGAGATGCACCACACTTCCGGTAATTTAATTTCTCATTTGTGTGTGTAGGCAACAGATCTATAAAATCTCCACACGATGATTGTCCTATTCCTTCGAGTACGCCCGAAATTAGTCAATTCATCCTTACGGGTTATATTTAAGGTATCCGTCTTTCAATATATTGTTTGCTCACATCGTGTAGTTTTCTAGAGTCATCGTACTTCCGATGATATAACATAGCGATCTAGTCTTATCTTGCCCGAACAACGTCGAATTATGTCAAATTCAATCTCACTATTCCTAAATTCGGGCTGAGAAAACCTAAGTCAATCCTATTTGCCCAATAAACAAAAGTTTAGCCCCCAATAAACAAAAGATAAGCCCCTACCTACCTTGGGCTAAGCATCTTTTATATTACCATGTTATCTCCGTCCTAGTTGGGTGCACAATCCCTAGGGCATCAATCTTCGACTTGGGGTTCCACCCTGAAATTCGTCGATATACCCCGTACTTCAAACACTTTGAGTCACATTTTTGACAGCCTTGTCTGAGTCAAGATGTTCCCAATCCTAAATGTGTATCTTCCGAACTTGTATTCCTATCCAACCCTCAGTGTTTGTCTCGGTGGTTGCCCCCAAGTACTTCTTGTCCCAGGTATGCGGGATAAAACTGCTTTTCTTCTACCCTTCTGTTAATTGATCATTGGCCCCAATTCTCCTTAAGGTAGCCTACCGCTTCGAATAATCGTTGATTGGGATAGTAGGGACACCAGAGTTTATGTCTTCGGTAGTCATTCTCTTGCTAAACTCCTCCTTTATTCTCCTTAGGTATTTCCTTACTTAAACAAATTCATACTTAAGGTCTGTTACGGACTAGGGCACAGTATAAGTTGTCGGGTTAGTCTCGTATCCTAGCGGTTGAGTCTAACCTATTGACTAGAGAATTACAAGAAGAGGTCTTTGCAACCGGAGGTGCTCCCTGCTGGGGACAGGGTTTGCCGCAGGCTACAAAGAAGAATCCCAATTGTTATCTAATGTATAAATGGAATGGTTGGAAAGTGGACAATTTACATGTGATTCCCCATATGGGCACACCACTGCTTCCGCTGCTTAGTTTGTCCCCAAACTAAACTCGAGCGGGGGTGACCCAGGGTTAGTGGACTGCTACTTTCTTCTGATCGATGTTTCCTCTGATACCACTTGTAAGACCCCCTTTTTTTTCTTTTTCAAACCCGGGAGTCTTATGCCCAGAACTGCCGCTTTGCGGTGACACCTTCGCACCCGGGAAGGTCGTCACTACAACGCGCCGATTCTGCCGGCCTTTTCGATCACAATAAGTAGCAAGCAAGAGAGAAGCAAGTCCACCAAAAGAGAATATCACATGTATATATATAAATCTCCACGAAGGGAGTGTCCACAAAATATCAGAGTACTGCAAATACGGGCTTACGCCCGGTACATCATATCCTCACTACAAGTCACTCGCGGAAGCAAAGCTAAAACTAAGCGTCACCGTAACTGTCACTGAACTGAGAGCACCCAAGCTGGACTGGCCCATCTCCACCGACTCTGTACTCCGCTGTTGCCGCATCTCTGGGTGCTTCTTCCTTTTCGGCCTGCCGTCGCCGCCTCGCGATCCACGTCTACGTCTACGTCTTCGGCCTCCTGGTTGCTGAGCTGGTGGAGTCCCACCCATCAAGGGGCATTCGACCCGTGTATGTCCCGGCTGGTGACAATGGTAACACGGTCGCGGGGTCGACTCTGTCAGGAACTGCAAAAGTCGTGACCCTTCCAAATGGTACACCTAAAATGTTGTGGTTCGAAAACCATTAGTCATAAAGACTAAGCCCTATCATCCCCTACCCCTTCCCCCATGGCTCCTAGGTACCGAGCGGAGAGGAAGAAAGGGGAGGACATGAAGGTGGAGATTAAACCAAATAAACAGGTGACAACGGACCTATGCTAGCAAGTTATAATAGGTGAACAGTTTAAATGTTGTAATAGGTTGAACAATTAATAAGAAGCAATTTATATAAAAAGACAACTAGAGAACAGTAAGTAATCAACAAGTAAATAGGTATGTAACCTTAACTTATATGAATGCCCATACAATTTATAAGTTAAGGGGTCTTCTGCAAGGCTCCCATCGTATAAAAAGTCCCATACCGATTTATACGTTGGGGTGTCGGTTGTATGCAAATATGCGTGTAGTGATATGCTATGCCATGATTCATGCAAGTGCAACCCACGCACACGACTCTATGCGCACAGACCTTTAGTTCCCCCTGTTCGGGAGGCTAGCTTCACCCCCAGGAACCTCCGTAGTGGCAAACGGAGACAGTGGGTCGGGCCCCCCACTCCTAGGCGGGTAACCACACTACCAGGCCTAGCCCTTCCGTACGCCCCTAGAAGAACACAACCTAGAGTATCCGCGTACTGCTGCTGGATGTACCCTCCAGACTTTTCTCCGAGTCATCGTACCGCTGTCGGTGTGATCGATCGCCTAGTACCGATGACCCACCACCTTTCTCCGTACTCCAACCCTCGAGCCCGCGGCCCCCCGGACAGTACTGTCCGTGCATCTACCTTCAGAGCTACTGTCTGATGGCAAGTAATCCTATAATTCTACTTTCCTAGCTACCGGGGAGTGGGTGTGTGCAATCCTAGTTATACTAGTTGCTCTTTTAATTTATTACTCCCTATGGTTTACGTTAGCCCAGGACTGCCCCCGGTATACCCCGTGAAGGGCTCTCAAGGGGCACTAGGAACCAAGACGGTGCATTACGGCCCGAAGTTCCCTTTCGCAAGGCACTTATTATTATTGGTTGTCTACCCTTTAACCAATCCCCTTTTAATGTTATAATGAATCTAACCCTAGCGTATTAAGACTCTTCCTCTTCCTCCCGGGACGGACGATCTTTCGTCGTTCCCGTACTCTCTTATCCTAACCAGTCCCACATTCTACTTATCCTGACTTCTAATAATGAACTCATTCTAAACTTGCCCTACCAACCATCGATTATCAGAATTCCGTGGTTTTACTAAATGCGGACCATCCTAAGCTATATGTGGTACACAAGGGGAGGTACTCCAAATTATCTTCCAAATCTCCTATAATATTTACTGGAGGACTATCATGACTTAATTAGCTTAAATCCAGAAATTTATAATTTTCCTAATTAATCTGATATTTATTTTATTTTTCTCAAGGATTGGCCATGGGTAATTTTTAACATGAACTATATGATATTCTTAAGTTATGGCCACCCAAAAATTGTGATCACTAAATAACAGTAAGGTATCATCAAATACTAATTTGCAGGATTTTACAAAAGATATTTAGCCTCTAATTAATTTATCCATTAAAATCCCATTATTCTCATGTAAAGAAGGAAGTACTGAAATTACTCTTCATAAAATTATGGAAAAATTACTGCTTAATAGTATGATACAGAAAAGGTCATTGTGCAAAGAATCATAATTTTATCAGCTTGCTAAGCACCAAAATAAATTTAATCCAATATCCATGATAAATAATACTTAATGAAGCAAGCCCTAGAATTAAGCTTCTAAAAATCCCATAAAAATTCACAGAGTTTTGAAATCATAATAAAGGTTCTCTGCCTAAATTTCATCAATTTTCCAGGAAGTTTGTACTCTCTAATAAATTTTCTAAGCAAATCATGCAACTACTAATTCATTAAAGAAGTACCCAAAATAGTGAGCATAAAATTCATAGAAAAATATCCAGAGCTTGTACTACCCCTATAATCCACTCTACCCAATTCTCATCACTTTTCAATGTGGTTTGGTGTCATTTCCTATCTCTATACGTTTTGCGCCCTAAATTAGGGTTAGGTTTTTGGGTATCCCAACGGTCTCCAAATCTACTAAGATTTCATCCAGAGCACTATATTAGCCCTATGATCTTCTTCACTCAATCTCGGGTCAATCCAAGGTCATTTGACCACATGACCTTCACAAACCACTAAGATCCATCCTTAGGGTTTGGCCTTGGTCCTTAGGGTAAACTTACCCCGATCCACCTCAAACTCCATGAGGGGATGCTAGAGAACATTACTAGCCAGTGGTAAAAATCTCAGCCTCTGTTGAGGTGATCTCACCACTCGAACTTCAAAAGTGCACTTTTAACCTAAGGCCCCTTATTAGGGCAAAACTTAGGGTTGAACATTTCTAATCCAAACCATCTCCAAATGAGATGAAAAATTATACAGAGACTTATGGTGAACCCAGGGACCACTCACCAAAACTTGGGAGGGTTTGGAAATTATTTAACTACCTAATTAAATTCGGCTAGGATTATTGAATTTTTCTAAAAACTATAGAAAAATATTCTCCAAAAATTCTCATTTTTGGATAGCACCTAGATATATGTAATATTAGACCACACCCCAAATTTCTAGTCATTTGGATGACTAGATTGGAGTGGGGAATTTTTCCAAGGTCAAGGCAGCCCTCTAGATAGACCTCACCAAAAAGGGTGCTGTGGTCTCACCAGGGTCCCAAATCGAGTGAAATTAATTTTGAATTAAAGTAGACTTCAAGGGCTACATATCCTATGTTGATCATTTTTCCTGTAGGAGCCTCTAGGTATTTTCCCCAAATTATTTAAGGTGATAGATATTTTCATTCAGAAATCTCTTTAAAAACAGAATTTAATCCTCATGGCACTGTTCATCTTCTTCAACAACCCGAAACCAGAAGCCTAAAAATTCATTTTTCCTGTAGCTTTTCCAAAGCTATTTCCCGGCCATCCAGCCATCTCCCTGGCCGGCCACCACCACCACCACCTCTGTTGAGGTGAGGGCTACCGTCGGGCGGCGGCACGGCCGCCGGAGAGGCGGTTTCCGGCGAACCCGCCACCATGCAAATTTCGGAAAAACATGGAAACGCTCACCCGATCCGGCTCTTTTGAGCCCGATATCTCTCCTAATGAGTTCTAAGATCTATCCATAGAAGAAAGAGTAGAGGAGGACCTTATTCATGGTTTGACGGCGAGATGGACGTTGGACTGTCATGGCGCGGTGGTGGCGTCGTCGGAATTCTTCTACAGCACAGTAGGAGGCTCGAAACTTCAGGTAAGGGCTTGGAAACTTCATCCTTGAGCCTAAGGGGCCTTTTTAAAGGGAAGAAAGGAGGGAGGGGAAAGGTTGAAACGTTCCGACCATTAACTCATCAACGTTTCGGTTATGATGCAGGGAGTTTAATTGCTGGAAACGAAGAGACGTTTGCCAGGTGGCGAGTACCTATTGGACCCCATTTCCTTGTTCTATTAAATAATTAAGGACAGAAACGTCTAATAAATATTTCTGCTCTTCATTCCATAATCAGAATTGATTAAGATGTCGGTTACCGAAATTTAAAGTCTGGCTGACGTTTCGGCCTTGGTCACGGGCGTGACACATAGGTCACGGGCGTGACAGGCCCGGTTAGCAGTTCTGGGTTCGACGATCGTCGAACTGAGCCCGACGATCGTCGAAGGGTTGTCACGGGCGTGACACTTGGGTCACGGGCGTGACAGGCCTGGTGACTAATTCTGGTCGACGATCGTCGAGCTGAAATCGACGATCGTCGAGCGTGGTCACGCCCAATGTCACGGGCGTGACAATGCGGGTCACGGGCGTGACATGCCTGATGACTAGTTCTGGGTCGACGATCGTCGAACTGAAATCGACGATCGTCGAGCGCGGTCACGCCCAATGTCACGGGCGTGACAATGCAAGTCACGGGCGTGACATGGCGTGTGGTCAATTTTGGGTCGACGACCGTCGACCTGAAGTCGACGGTCATGGTCACGCCCTATGTCACGGGCGTGACATTAAGCGTCACGGGCGTGACGGGCAGTGTGGTCAAATTTGGTTCGACGATCGTCGGACTGGGGTTCGACGATCGTCGAGCGTGTCACGCCCTTTATCACGGGCGTGACATGGCGGGTCACGGGCGTGACAGGCCCGTGTGGCCAAATGTGGTTCGACGATCGTCGAGTTAGGATCGACGATCGTCGAGCGTGTCACGCCCTTTGTCACGGGCGTGACATGGCGGGTCACGGGCGTGACCAACCCGTGAGCCGATTCCTTAGTCGATTTATTTCAAGTTTTGGGCTCCCTAGGGTTCTACCACAACCAACCGACTCCTAGGGGTCTAGCCGGAAATGGGATGTTACAGCTATGACCCTGGAGCTGAGCCCGGAGGATGTTCAACACCCGCCCTCAGGCTCTCACCTAGCTGACTGGCCCGGTGGTAGCACCCGGGAGAGGCAAAAGTTTCTAAGTCTTCTCGCTCTGGGTTAGGTCTCGTCACTCCCCTGCCAGGCTCCCACCTAGCTGGCACGGCCGAGTCTCGATGGAAATTGCTATGACCCTGGGGCTGAGCCCGGAGGATGTTCAACACCCGCCCTCAGGCTCTCACCTAGCTGACTGGCCCGGTGGTAGCACCCGGGAGAGGCAAAAGTTTCTAAGTCTTCTCGCTCTGGGGTTAGGTCTCGTCACTCCCCTGCCAGGCTCCCAGACAGCTGGCACGGCCGAGTCTCGATGGACATCGCTATGACCCTGGGGCTGAGCCCGGAGGATGTTCAATACCCGCCCTCAGGCTCTCACCTAGCTGACTGGCCCGGTGGTAGCACCCGGGAGAGGCAAAAGTTTCTAAGTCTTCTCGCTCTGGGGTTAGGTCTCGTCACTCCCCTGCCAGGCTCCCACCTAGCTGGTACGGCCGAGTCTCGATGGACAATGCTATGACCCTGGGGCTGAGCCCGGAGGATGTTCAACACCCGCCCTCAGGCTCTCACCTAGCTGACTGGCCCGGTGGTAGCACCAGGGAGAGGCAAAAGTTTCTAAGTCTTCTCGCTCTGGGGTTAGGTCTTGTCACTCCCCTGCCAGGCTCCCACCTAGCTGGCATGGCTGAGTCTCGATGGACATCGCTATGACCCTGGGGCTGAGCCTAGAGGATGTTCAACACCCTCCCTCAGGCTCTCACCTAGCTGACTGGCCCGGTGGTAGCACCCGGGAGAGGCAAAAGTTTCTAAGTCTTCTCGCTCTGGGGTTAGGTCTCGTCACTCCCCTGCCAGGCTCCCACCCAGCTGGCACGGCCGAGTTTCGAGGGACATCGCTATGACCCTGGAGCTGAGACTAGGAGTTGGCCCGAGAAAAGCACCAGGGTGCAAGCTCGCCAGTCAAGACGGCGAGCTCGGAATACCCTACCCCCTCCAGCTCACTACTAAGGAAGCCCTGGTCCCGTCCCAGACTCAGGGGGAGGAAACAGCTCTCTCCAGCGAGCCTAGTCTCACTCCAATTAACTCAGCAGAAGACACGCCCTGGTGTCTAAGGCAGAGGCCGGCAGCATCTCGACCCAAACATATTTTCACTTGTCTGAGTTGTCGAAAAACGGAAGCGAGACATGGCGGGGGCAAGGTATGGCGCAAGTAGGGTATGGCGCGAGCACGTGTCCTAGGGATTCGCCGCAAGCACCGGTAACATCGGCGAGTCTAGCCATGGCCGGCGCCTATGATCTCACCGCGGGGCTGGTCCTAACTCAAAACATTCTACGGGCGAGGTCGGGACATCAAGCGCGCGGGTATAATGTCGCAAGTAAGCTTAAAAAGAAGATAGAGAAATTATGAAAAATGTTATCTTTGATTCATCATTACAAGTATACAAGGAAAGGCCCGCCTCGGCAGGGTACAAAAGAAAAAGAAAGCAAAAGTGGAGTAGCCAAGTTAACTCTCGTCCCCCCCCCTTGAATGACGATCCTCCTCGCCGCCAAGCCGAGCGCCCTTCTCTCCCACCCCCGCGAAGAGCGAGTCGAAGCTATCCTCCTTCTCGCTGAGCGGGCTGGGTGGGAACAGGGTTGGCAGGAGCTCTCGGATGGTGTCCCCCTCGCAGCCTTCCGCCAAAATCCCCGTCCCCCTCATGGCCTTCAGGAGGCACTCGGCAGCCTCGATAGAGTTGACTCGCAGCCGCTCCGCGACATCAGACTCGCCAAACACCCGAGGCCTCTTGTAGGGGAAGGCTGGCTCGCTGACGCCCGGGGGAAGGAGAGCGTCGGCCTGGCGGAGGACCTCACCCAGGAGCCCCTTGTTCTTCTCCTTCAACTCCTCCACCTCCACCCCCAGTTGGGCGGCAATAGCCTCTTGCTCGCGAGAATACATCTTTTGCTCGACGAGCTGGGTTTCCTGCTCGGCAAGCTGAGCTTCTAGCTGAGCCACCTCGCCTCGCAGCGTGTCGGTGGCCTCGGCATCCTGCGAGATTAGAGTTCAGAGCAAGCGCAAGAAGAATCCTAAATAAGGCGAACGAAGATATCCAGTGATTACCAAGCCGCCGGCAGATTTTGCAAGAAGAGCGTCGGCAACGCCGAACCACCTTTCCGCGTCGGCTGCGCTCTCCCTCGCCATGTCGCGCTCCTGTTCAGCAGTCAGCAAGGCATTACTAAGCTGGAACCCGCGGCGGACCATCATGTGGTGAAGCTCGAAGGCCCGCAGGTGGGCTTGTAACCCCTCATGGTCGAGCTGACTGGGGGTGAGTTTCTTGTACGATTCGGCGCTGTCGCGGCTGTAGAGGCCGAAGCCGAAGGCAAAGGCATGGGCAGTAGGAGGCCGGCGAGCTCCCCAGGAGGGGGCGCGAGTAGAAACGGAAACTCGGTGAGCCCCCTCGTCCCACTTCAAAATGGGCTCGCCGGCCGCATCTTTGCTTTTACACCCCTTGCCGAAGTGGGGGTGATCCTTCGGCAGGCCGGGCTCGCGGAGGGTGACTTCTTCGGTAGAATCAAAGGACGGCCCATTCTTCTTCTTCCCCTTTCGGGGGGAGGAGGCTTCTTTCAACAGACTCAAAGGTGGCTCGTCGGACAGAGCCTCCGGCGAACTCATAAATTTGGTAGGCGATGGAGGAAGGTGCAGCCGTCCACGCGAGACCACCTTCGCCTTCTTCTTCTTGGGGGCCGAAGGATCGGGGCGCGAGCTTGACCCCCCGGGCTCCAAGCGCTTCTTGCCGAGGAGTTGACCTCGCGCTTGTTCCTCGCAAAAAGCCGCTGCCGCCGCCCAGGCCAGCTCCAGGGGATCTGAGAATATCCCCGAGTCGGCGAACGGCGGGTGCTCCGGCAGAATCCGTTCCCCTGCAGAAAGGGACTTGATCAGAAAAATAGAGATTTACCTTGACAGAGTCCGCGAAGAGGCAGGGCGAGATATACCTTCACCAGGGAGAACGGGTTGAAGCGAGTCAACGCCGCGGCGGAGGAAGGCGACCTCGAAGTCCTTGTGGAGGAAAAACTTGTGGAGGTCGGCGTTGCTACCGGACAGGGAAGGAGGACGGTATATGTCCTCGCTTTTCTGCAGGGGACGGAAGGGGATGTTGCCTAGCTCGCCCTTAATAAAGACAAGCCGGGTCATCCAGTTATGGTTTTTGTTCGCGAGCTCGCGAACCATGATGAGGGACCCGCCGAAGTAGGTGACTCCATCAGGGGTAGCCTTGTAGGAGAACAACTTACGGAACACCATAAGGTTGAACTCAATCCGCTCTCAACGGAGGAAGCAGGCGAACGCCACCATCATAGCAATGGCGTTTGAATTCAGCTGCGCGGGCACCGCGCCATAGTACTTTAGGATCTGGCGGATCTCTGGCCAGAGGGGGAGGCGCAGCCCCACCTCGAAGTGCGAGATGGGGAAGGCAAGCTCACCCTCCGGGAAGGAGTTGATGGCTTCATGCTCGGTGGGCCTGCGAGCCTGGAAGCCGGGGGGGATGAACGCAGCCGCGAATTCGACGAGTTCCTCCTCGGTAATATGCCCCTCGAAGAAGCAATGGTCGATGAAGTGCTGGGTGCACTTAGACCGGCCATTCGGGTCAGGGTTGGTCTTAACCATAGTCGCAAAGGAAAGGAAAATCGCGAGCTCGGGATGACAGAGAGGAAGCAGGGATTCGAAAGCAATAAAAGCATGCCCTGGGGGGTAGGTGAGAAGGCCTATTTATAGAAGAAGATAAAGAAGGGCGAGGGGGAAGGCAAGCCGACCGATCGGCCTGGTCTCACCACGCCACCTCGCCACCCTCTACTCGCAAATCCTGCGAGCTGGCCAGACCCCAGAAGAAGGAATTCGAAAAGACTTACCAGGATATTGAAAACGCATCTACACATATACAAAGTTGCGGAAAGATTGTTCGAGTTATCACAAGCAGATTATTCAGAGCAAATGAAAATAAGGGCGCGAGCACCATGCGAGGGCGAGGGCGAGTACCGGTCGGCTGACAGAGGAGCCGTTTCATTGTCCCCGGTCTCGCCGGTCCACCGTCGCAGGTCGCCGCGCATGAAGTTCACAAAGTCGCCCCATGTTCCTATTTACGACCCACAAGTTCTCGTCAATCTCGTCTAACAGTGCCAAGGAGGATGCCTCCTCGAACGCCAAGCTAACTCCCGCTCCGTCCGCAAATTGCGAGCACTCCCATTGCAGCCTGTTATTGTCCTTCCGCAGGTCGTGGATCTCGCGCACAAGCTTCCTAAGAACCCTCTGCTCCCGTTTTGCACGTTCAAGACTGCCCAGCTCAGAATCCAGGAAGGCGTCCAAGGCGCGTGGAGAAGGAAGGGGCGAGTAAGGGGGTCGATCCACGGACTCGCCGTCTTCAGTCCGGCCGGGAAGGTCTGCATGAAGAACTGAGACAGTTAGAAGGGCGGGCACCACCAGAACGGAAGAATAGAGAGCCGGAAACTCACCGTGCGAGCCTGGCTCCTCTGGGTGGGCGCGAGGAGAGAAATGGCGTAGGTCCTTACCGCGACCATGAGGAAATTCCTGCTGAATGGGTTGATAACCGGGGACAGGGATATGCCCGGCGCCTCTCCCCATGACTATGGACCCAGGGGAGGGTTGCCGAGAAGGGAGACGACTCGACGACGCCAGTTTCTGCGAGCCCGGCTCCTTGACCTTGGGATCCCGCTTTGGCGAGCTGTCGGGAATACTTTTGGCCCGCGGGGTGGATGCCTCGCCGCTATTCTCCTGGTCGGAAGATAGCTCCACGAGATTTTTAGTGGAAGAACCAAGAACCGGCTGGTTGGAGGAGCCGGCCTCGTTCCCCAAAGCAGCAGTAAAGTCGGCCAGAATGGGTTCGACCCCCGGTGGAAAGGGTTTCGCCCGCTTGGCCGAGCCGAAATCAGCAAAATGGCGAGCAGGGGCCTCTAGGTTGGTCAGTCCTGCGGCCTGAGCAGCGATCTCCTCGCGGGAACGTGCGAGCCACTCTAGGACTTCCTTGGGGAGCGGCATCTTGATAGAATTTGGGGAAGGGCAAAGGTCAGCCAGATGCGCAGGGGTACATATATATAGCCACCTGTGGGGCCTACCAGAAGATTCCTTTTTGCCCCTGTCGCACTCGCAAGATTCTATGGGGTTGGATGTTTCTTTCCGAGCTTGTCCCAACCTCGCAAAGAGCGGGGATTATGTATAACCCCGTATCCAGCGAGTGGTCGACAGGAGTTAAACCGGCCGGCTCAGACCGCAGTATGAACCCAGCATGCCGAGACCGAGCTCGGTAATAGCCGAGCCGAGCTCGGCAATAGTCGAGCCGAGCTCGACGATGGTCGAACGGAGCCCATCATGCCGAGACCGAGCTCGGGTAATGGAATAGGGCTCGATGGTAGTCGAACCGAGCTCGACGATCTCCACGCCGAGCTCAGTTTCAGTTGGAGCTCGGCGATCGTCGTACCGAGCCCCGTTTCTGTTGGAACTCGGCGATAGTCGAGCATAGCCTGCCGAGTACGTACTCGCCTAGGCCCAAGGCGAGGCGAGTCAGGCCCCTGCCGAGCGGATGCTACCTCAGGTCCAGCTCGCATCTCGGCCATGACATATTTTTACCATGTTGCCCCCTTTGGTCTGCCTATAGTCCTCGAGAACAGTGAAGGTTGTATATTGACAGGCCATCTTTTCCTATAAATAGGACCCAAGGGGTACCTCAGAAGGCACGTTTACTGATTCTCAGGCCTACTAGCGCTTTCTGAGGTACCTTAGCCCGACACTTGGCTAAGGAGGGGAAGCGCTCTAAGATCTTCCGGGTGTGTGGCGGGACCTCCACGCCGGGCCCTTGGTCTAGTCCTTGGTTCTTCTTTTTCTTGTCATTTTCTTGCAGGAGCGAAGTAGGTGCGCGACCACCCCTTCCCCAAGGGTCGAACTCCACAGAGACCGGTTTTCCGGTTTCAACATACTTTGTCCTTCTTCAGAAATGCACACAACATTTTTTTCTCTTGGGTTGTAGGAGGAGTATCCTTGACGGTCAATTTATCCACATCCAACTCTATGTCTGCAGGTCATAACCTTTGGTGACTCCTCTGTCTGACCCACCAAAGATTACTTTGGGGCCATCCTTCATTGGAGTGCATTCCTTTAGATTGCTCCTTATTCTAGTCATGTGTCTGGAACATCCACTGTATAAGTACCATATAGGGGTATGGGCACTTGGACTATCCTAAAAAAAGATTAGTATACCTAAGGATCCTAATTTTTTTTGGGTCCTAGGTTCTGGTTAGCCTGAAATAGACCTTATCTTCTTGCAGATTTTCTGTTAGGAAGACTACCACTTGCTCTTGGCACAGTAGGATTGTGCTAGCAATCTAAGGAAAAATGCCCCACTTTTCCACAGCACCAGTACTCATGAATATTATATCATCTTTTCTGAGCAGGTCTGGTAGCAGATAACTGTTCAGAAAGAGGAGCAACAACCTTCTTCAAGTTCTTTCAATAAGGATCCGACTGAAAGTGAGTCTTCCAATAGGCTTACTTGGCTTGCTCTGAATTCCATTAATAGCAGTCTTCTTTGCAAAGTACAAGCTATTAATAGCATCAGAGATAGCCAGATCAGGCTTATTGATAGACTTACTCTTGGTCTGAGTCTTTATTGGTTGGTCTTGAGATCTGTCCACTGCTACATTCTTGAGTGTGGGGGCTGGAGCACCAAATACAAATGGTCCATAATGGGCCATTTGGACTTCTTCATGGGGAGCCTTCAGTGCACTAAAACCAATGCCCTTTCTTCTTCCATTGTAAGATACACTTGTACTCTTACAAGAAAAATTCTCATTCTTCTAGTAACCATGCATGCTATCTTGGTCATACCTATTAGAAGGGAGTATTACCTTGGGAAAGATGGCCTGAGGGACTACAGGAGCTTTGCCTTTACCTTTGGAATGGGGAACTCAAGAATTCCACTTAAACCATAAACCTCTCTTATCTTTTTGAGAGGTGATGGAGTCAATCAGTGGTAACACTATTTTGAGCTTACTAAATTCAGCCACAATCTTTTTCTCCTTTAGGAGTTTCTCTTCAAGATTCAAAATGATCATATTCTTGTAATTGATGGTCTTAATCTAGATGATTGAGATGGCCTTTAGTTGGCTGACTTCCCTCATTTTCTGATCCAGCAAGGATGCTGACTCAGAATGCTGGGAAGCACTAGCTGTAGGGAGATAATCTCCTCAGCTTGCTTCTTGGCCAACTTCTTGCTTCTTTTCAAAGCATCAAGAATGACACTATACTTGTCAATCAATTGTTTGACATATTCCTCAAATTATGAGTCATCTTCATCACTGGATGAGGATGTATCAAAATCTGGACTAGTCTCAAAGCCAGTCTCATAAGATGAACTAGATAGAGAATGTATCTTGTCTGGAACAGGCTGATTTTGATAGGATTCTTCATCTAACATGGCCATCAGCCTATAACAGCTATTGGCATCTTCATCCTCATTCTCCTCCTTTGAGTCACTGTCTGAATGTGATAGAGGGGCCCTGTTACCTATCCTAGCATCAGGGTAGTCTTCAGCTTCATCTGCAATAGCAGCAAGCAGCTCTATAAAGGCTTCTCCTTCATCTTATGACTTTGAGGAAGATGAGTCACTCTAACTCCAGCTCTTTCCAGTCTTGGCAAGGAATTTCTTTTCCTTCTTGCCCTGACATCTTCACTAAGCCACTAGATGAAGCAAAGTTCAACTCCTTCAAGTTTGAGCTAGGTATGTTGAACTTGGAATAGCTTCAGTTGCTCCTCATGTTGTTTATTTGTTGCAGGCTATACTATTTCTTGCAGGTAGAAAAGTAATTCAGTGAATTGAAGATTGGCACTTTGCACTCCTTGGCAATTTGCACCCCAAGTCTAAAATTTTAGAGGTATTTAGTTTGACCTTACATCTTCACTTTGCACTCCTTGGCCATTTGCACCCCTGGGTGGGGTGCAAATTGAATTATGTCAGGGCAAGAAGGAAAAGAAGTTCTGCCCTCAGGTGATCTACCCTCACAAATCGAAGTTCTTTTCCTTCTTGCCCTAACATCTTCACTAATCCACTTGATGAAGCAAAGTTCAACACCTTTAAGTTTGAGCTGGGTATGTTGAACTTTGTATAACTTCAGTTGCTCCTCATGTTGTTTCTTTATTGCAGGTTATACTGTTTCTTGCAGATGGAAAAGTCCTTCAGTGAATTGAAGATTTTTCAAGTTGTATACCTTCAGTGGTATCATGCTTTTCAAGTGGTTCAAATACTATACAAACTGGTATAGGCTAAAGTGTCTATTAGGAAGCACGATAGATGATGCTTCAGTTGAGGGGGATCAAGTCATGTACTTGAAGAGGTAGATTCAAATGGTATCCTGTAGAGAAGGAGCAGCACACCTCCAGCACTCTCAAGTGGTTCAACTGCTGTAAAAGTTATTTATATGTACTCAAAAAGGGGGAGCTGATAATCAGGGCCTCCCTGACTATTTATAGAAGTCAAAAATGGAGAGGAGAAGGATATGAAGTGGTATTAGAGGATTGGAGGAGGAGGATACAAGTGGTATCAGATACAAGTGGTATCAGATCTATGAGAACTAAGTCACTGTCGACTCCTCTATCAAGTCTGGCTCGGAGACCAAGTCCACCTCCTCCTAGACATCCTCATATGGCATGAACACTGGACCTTTTGACATGTGTGACACGGAGCGAACTTCTCATCATATTTGTAGCACAACCCTTTTTCCTTCCGCTCCTGAAGTTATGGCCAAGTCACCACCGAGACTACTAATACATGTGACAAGGGAGGGTAGGAAGTGAAACCTGAGGTGGGACCGGTCATGTGATCAATAGCTCCCGAGTCAATGATCCAATCAAACGAGGGAGTAGCAGTAGCATGGGCACGAGGATCATGTATTAGTAGTTTAATTTTATTTGTGTTGTTGGTTTATAACATCTTTATCTATAAAAAATACTTTGCAGGGGGCAGGTAGCTATCTGGCAGGTTTGTTTTGCAATAAAATTATGCATTTATAGATCGTAGCAGCAAAAATTCAGAGAAAACTTCTCTATATCACCCGTATTTCAGTAGTTGTTGGCTCAAATAGTACTCGAGCACTCGGATTTATAGCTACCCCACCTAGGGGTGCAAATTGCCAAGGAGTGCAAAGTGATGATGTCATGGCAAACTAAATACCTCTAACATTTTAGCCTTAGGGTGCAAATTACCAAGGAGTGCAAAGTGCCAATTTTCAATTCACTGAAGGACTTTTCCACCAACAAGAAATAGTACAACCTGCAACTAATCGAAGTTCGTTTCCTTCTTGCCCTGACATCTTCACTAATCGAAGTTTTTTCTTTCTTGCCATGACATCTTCACTTAGGCGATTGGCTGTGGGGTTGGATTGCATGTCGATGAGAATTTTGGCGAGCACTAGATCGGTGGCGACTTCCCACTGAATATTCTGTGTCTTCCAGTACAAGCTGAGAGATGGAGAGAAGTTGGGTGATATACTTTGACTCGAACTGTCTTAGCTCCATAGTGAGCCAAGCGCGTAAACAATAAAAAGTGAACCAACAAAAAAGATGGCAAGACTTTCTATATGGAAAAATCCACTAATTTGCTTGAGGTTAGAAGTGTCAGGATACTTGGGAGGGTTACAGACCACCGCTCTGATTACAAGTACTTGAAAGTAAAAAAAAAGATGAACAATCTTTCTTGGCTCTCGCAGGAGCGGCTTAGAGAGCAGGCACTAGAGAAGCCATTGGAGCAGGCACTATGGAAAGCTATGTCCACACTTGAGAGGGAATGGTAGAAAGGCACTTGAGTTGGCACTTGAACGGTTGTTGAGTAGGCACTTGAGCGGTTGCTTGAGTAGGCACTTGAGCGGTCGCTTGAGTAGGCACTTGAGCGATCGTTTGGGAAGGAGAGCAAGAGAACTCCAAGTCTTCGCCAAAAAACCTTCAGAGTTCCAAATCTTCGCCGGAAAATATTTAGAGATCTCCTCTCTTCTTGGTTGCTTGTGTTCAAATGATGGTCTAGGGCCTTTTTATAATTTTATTAGTTAATATGAATTTGAATACTCAATATGCCTTTCAAAATATTATGCAGAAAAGGTTATACCTGAGATGAAGATGGCGGTAAAAAATGGAGAATTGGGCTGGAATCAACTCCTTCCCATCAGGACCTTGGGCGGAAACAAAAAATAAAGAAAAAATGAGAATAGAGGAGAAGACATAAGAAGATCTGGAAAAAAATCAAGTAGCCGGCTAAGAAATAGTGGTGGATTCTGTGCAAACTAGGGTTACGAAGTAGCCCGCAAGAGATGGTGTTGAAAAGAAGTTGAAGAATACCTATTGAGGTAGAAATTAGTTACCTGGAAGGAGAGGAAGAGATGAAAGGATGGTGTGAATGAGTTACCTGCAGTGGTAATTAGTTATCAAAGAGCTTTGAAAATCACTTGTAGAAAATAAAAGACTAACTACAAATCTTTCAAAAGCCAGGCAGTGTTTGACTGTATTAATAGTAAAAGTGGAAAGCTAAAGAACATTACTAAAAATCTTCAAGTAAAATTTCAGAAATGGGGAGTTGCACCTGACTTCTCTATTAAAGCAAATCAGGCACCTCCTCCAGTAAGCAAGGAGCCTCCAATCTTTCTTTTTGGAGGAATGGTAAATGAAGAAAGTGGAGCATGCTGCTCTAAATCTATGAGATGTAAGGTCGACGAACTCAAATTCTTAGATATCACATGTCCTTTCAAATGAAGATCTCCCTCGGCGAACTCATTCTCTCGGTGAATTTCAATATTTGCACACCCTTCATCAACTGAGCTCTACCACTCGTCTAACTCCAGCACCCGTCGAGTCTTAGCTCTCGTGAAAGGTGATATGTATCCTTTTATATTATTGACACTCCAGCTCTTTAATTTTGTCCTTACCAGACAAAAGAGTATAAGAGAGAAAACATGAGAAAGACCCAGTCATGTGGTGTGTAGCAACGGAGTCGAGCACCCATTTAGAAGGAGAGGTGGTGACAACATGAGTTCTAGGCATAACAATGGTGGCATGAGAAGTAGAACCTCCAATGACAGGATCGGGTTGAGAGTGAAGCAGGCGACGAAAGGCATCCAACTCCTGAGCAATGACATCAAAAATTTAATTTCATAGTCTCATCCTTAGGATTTAAATACAATGAATTCGACAAATGTATTTATGCTAAATAAGACAGAAATGGAACTGCCTTGCCATCCCTCTATATAGATGATATATTAATATTTGAAAATTTTCTCAAAATTATTAATGAAACTAAAAATAATTTGTCTTCCAAATTTGATATGAAAGATTTTTGAGTAACAAATATCATTTTAGGAACTAAACTAGTTAAAACTGATTCTAGTGTATCATTATCTCTTTCACACTCGATTGAAAAAATGTTGAATAAATTTAACTTGTTTGATTCTGCTCCTGCATCTACACCTTATGATGCTAGCATAAAAGAGAAAGAGAAATTGATTTCTTTCTTGATCCCTCATACATGAATAAGGGTCCCATTATATAAGACTCTGATGGCATGAGCGTAAATACCCAATAAAAAAGCATCACAGTAAAACATTTGGATTCAATTGACTCATAACTCTGACTCAACTCGCTACGACTCGGCTCATACATTCAACTCGATACAACTCGGCCCAATGCCTAAATACTCATAATAATATAACCGTTAGATAACAAATGATGTGAAACCCCTAACAAAATACCATTCATAAAATATAATTTCCTGAAATAATAAAATACAAGCCTCTAAATTACTAACTTCGACCATGGAGGTTCCCAAAATACGAAAGCCCCTCTATCAAGAATACACTCGTGACTAACCTTGGGTTGATCAATTAAGACCTCCCAGCCAGTCGAAATTCATAAGATTTCTTTAGGCGGTGAACTCCAATATTGGATTTGACTCCAATCTAGAAGATTTATGTCGTCCTCTCTCGAGGAGTGCATGGAACTCCTGTTATTTCAGTGATCTCCTTGTATTCATAACCTCTTTGTAAAATCTAGGATACAGATCTATGGTCGAGAAAACATATTCGCGACATATGAATTCGACGCAATTGAATTCAAAGATAAATTGAAGTGAATAAAGTAGAGGGCTTGGCAATTTGAGGAAAAATAAACCAAGTTTATTTCATTCTAAAGTTCATCATGATCAAGTGCTAAATGAATTTAAGTTAATCATCATAATAATGAAATTACCACAATGTCTCTGTAATCTTGGAAGCTCAAGATTTAGAGACACTATCCACCTCCAAGCTTATTGGGACACTGCAATCCCATAAGGACTGCTCATCCGTGATCAAACACCCCTTTATCAAGCATTTCATTGCAGGATAACTTTTCACAAAACAAGCATGATGCCCGCAAAAAATTTGAAGGGGGTAAACAACAAAAAGTTTACTCTCCTAAAAATCAGTCCATAAAAGAGAAGGGGTGGTTTAATGAGAGAAACAGTGAGAGCCCAAATCAGACAACTTACATCATTTGTATAAAACAAAATCACATGACAAAAGACTATTTTTCAGATGAAAAAAGTGTAAAATCCAAAAAAACCTGAACATGACTGCTAGTTCAAACCCATAAAAGAAGCCAAGTTAGTAGAAACTGATTAATACTGGCTTACCTGTAACACAAACACCATTAACAATCAATTATGACATATCCTGGCTTGCTACAACAATAACAAATGACATTAGACTTAACATGTTTATTTTGTTTGGAGTCATACCTTTCCCCAGAGGGGTCATTTTTGGATTTGTCCTTGCTGGAGTAAGGTTTCTTTGAGGTGGAGCTAGAAGAGCCATTGTTCTTCCACTGCCTCCTTCTAATCAACAACTTCTTGAACTGCTTAGAGAATATGCTTATTCTCCATCTGATAGTTCATTCCCAGAGGAGTTGGGATATGTGCTTTCTGATTCTACAACTCTCCTTGGTGGAGAAAGAGTCTTTCTCCTACTTCTTCTTGTGCTTCGGCTATGAAGGCCACAGACTTCTCTTTATCATGAGAACTAGCAGCATCCTCTTCAACTTTCCTGAAGTTCAGCTACATCTCATGGGATATCAGCTTCCCAAACCGATTCTGGGGCAATGTGTTGGCCAGATTGCCAACTTCTCTAATGGCACAAACCTTGATGTCCCGTTCCTTGTTAAGGGATCTCAAGAACTTGTCATTCAACTCATAATTAGAGAACTGTCTGCTATAGGTGATAAGACTATTCACTATCTTGAAGAACTTCTCATAGCAATCAGCTATGGAATCCTTCTTTCCCTACTTGAATGCTTCATACTGTTGATTCAGGAGGGATTTCCTGTCATCCCTAACCTCCTCTATCCCTTCCATGTAGGCAACCAGGGTATCCCACATCTCTTTGGTTGTCTTGCCGTGGACCAAGTTCTGAAAGGTTAAATCATCTATGGCACTAACAATGATGTTCTGTGCCCTCTTATCCATAGTTGCTAGAATGAACTCATCTATGGTCATCTGTGAATACTTCTTTAGAGTCTGGACATTTGAATCTAAGATAGAGACCTTCAAAGGGATGAAGGGTCCCTCTTGAACAGTTATAAAAATCCTTCAGTCAGATGCTTCCATGAAAAGCCTGAACCTCTCCTTCCAGATCCCAAAGCTTTCCTTCATGCAAATTTGAAGCTTCATTGAGCTCCACTCCTTATGGTTCTCTCCTAAACCCATAAGTACAATCTTTTTAGCTACCCTTGGAGATCAACTCAGACTGTTAAGTACTTTTTGAGCAACCTCCCTCTGATTCCACTTAATAGTCTTTAGTTTTAAGAGTAGCCAAACACCCTGAGGGGGTGAATAGATTTTTCAGTCTTTTAAGACTTTTTCCTTTCTTTAGTGTGTTGTGAGTTAGATTAAGTTAGCTTTCAAGACAATCACACAATACACACAAGATTTATAGTGGTTCCCCGGATTATGGGTACATCCACTGTCCCTCCCACCTTTCTAACAGTGTGTTAGACAAGGCACTACTCCAATCTCAGCTCCAAAGAGCTTACAACACAGATCCCTCAGGATCTCTCAGTCTCCTCCAAGACCTACCTCAGGCACAAGGCCCTACAACATAGAGCAAGCTTTGCTCCTATAGCTTAGTGATCCAAAGATCACCTACCTCAAACTTGAGCACAAGTCCTACAATCAGGCTAGGAGGATAGCCTTACAACTCAGAGAGAATGACTCTCCTACAGCTCAGACACAAATGCCCTACCTCAGATCTACAAAAGGATCCTACAACTCAATCACAAAGGCCCTACAACTTAGAGATAATGACTCTCCTACCTCAAGAAAACTACCCTACCTCAGATCCAGAACAAGATCCTACCTCAGCCTTTTCAAATTCAGGCATAGACTTAGATCCAAGGGATCCTATAGGGAGAAAGGTTTGTTGATGATGACCAGACACCAGAGAGATATTCTCTGTGTTTTCCTTCTTCTGAACTAAAGTAGCTCAGTCCAGATATCTTCTTCTTCACAGCTCTAGAAAATGTTCTTCAGGAAAGATCTGTTGAATTGTGAAGTAACTGTAGCTAGGGCTTACCTTGCTGCTTCTTCTTTCTCAGAGAAATATTTCTGAACTTGCTGTTATAGGTGTTGATCACAACAGCAAGGGTAAGCATTGGCTGCTTCTTATTCCTTAGTGAATTTCTATGAACTTCCTGTTGCAGATGAGAATTGCAGCAGCTATCTTCTTGAACTCTTAGATCAGAAGTTTGAAATTCTTCTTTAGGCTCTATAACAATGGCGAGAGGAAGAAGATGAAGTTCGTCCCCTTTTCGAAAATCGATCTTCAGGAGTTATCTTCTTTCTTCTGATCAGAATTCTTTTATTATCATCTGTTGTTCAACGGCTCTTTGACTAGTGGCCCACTTTGATTTGGTATCTTCAATCTTGCTTTTGCATTAAATACAGTACAAAGGCATGCGATGCAATTTGTCGCGTACTGTTGACTTCCCGCAATGATTTTGAATTTTGCTTATATCAGCATCTTTGGACTAAGTAAAATTCAGACAACTGATCAGGCGTTGAGTGAAGCCTTGTCACTCAACGCAAAAGTACTTAGCCAAATTCTGCATCTCAGGCATTGAGTGAGCCTTCATCACTCAATTCAAAAGTACCTCGCCAAATTCTGCATCTCAGGCGTTGAGTTCGTTGGGTGAGCCTTCATCACTTAACGCTTTCTTGACTTTTGTAGTATAACTGCTTAGGCATTGATTGCATTGAGTGAGCCTTCATCACTCAATGCATACTTGACTTTCTAGTCATCTTGATGAGGCATTGAGTGAACAACCTTCACTAAATGCTTTTGTACTTAGTTGATTTTCATCTTTATGAATGCGTTGAGTGAGTTGTCTTCACTCATTGTTTTCTTCCTTTACATATCTTATCAATGAGGCATTCAGTGAACTGCCTTAACTCAACGCTTCTGTACTTAGCTGATTTCTCTATTGAGTTGGCATTAAGTGAATTGTCCTCACTCAACGCTTCTAGACTTAGATTTTCTATCTACATCTTCTGAGGCTTTGACTATACGAGCTTTACTCGATGCTTCTTGTTGTATGGCATTGAGTGAACTGCCTTCACTCAATGCCTATGGACTTAGCTGCATATCTGCTTTGCAAACTATTGGGATTTCACTATCCATGCTTTACTCAGTGCTTTTTGACATCCGCGTTGAGTGAACTGGCTTCACTCAATGCCTGTGGACTTAGACAAATTTATGTCTTTCCAGCATTCTTCCTTTTTTCCACCTGTCATTGTCACTTAGAACACTTGTCCAATCAATATGACAAAAAACATTATGCACACATTGAACTTAAAGCATGCATCAAATACATCTATACTCTTAGTATTGATGGTGATGCCTCTTCAAATCCAGGGAACATTGAAGGGTAATATTCCCAACATTAGTGACTTCACATGTCAAGTCATTTCTCTCCTCATACAACTTGTTAAAAGTTGACTTCACATGTCAATTCATTGCTCTCCTCATACAACTTGTTAAAAGTTCCCCTCCCCCTTTCTGGATCAACATATCAAGTTAATGCAGTGACTTGACATGTCATGTCATTGCACTTATTGCTCTCCTCCCCCATTGTACTCAATTTCTCTCCCCCCTTTCTGGCTTCTTCAATAGGCATCCATCTATTGAGGGTGGAGAAAGGATCATAAGTGAACTTTTCTCTTAGTCCTTTTGACCATCATGCTCAGGAAGATTTCATTCCTCCGCAAACGGGGTGGATGGAATGACCTCATCCAGAGTGGGAACATGTGAATGATCCCCCTCAACAACATCATTATTTTTGGAGGAACATCATTTTTTTCCAACACTATATCTTACTCAGCTGATTCAACTGATCTCACTGAAGTTTAACATAGCAAGTTAAAGTGATTAACTGCTATCTATCTATTGGAACACCCTATTACCATTTGGATCAGGATGACTATACTTCTATAGGGATTTTGTGTTGTGACCCCCTTGTTGTTTTAAAGGTCACATAGGCTAGTTAGAGTAGTCTTCAGCTCGACACATAGTCGACTTCAGCTCGACGCAGAGTCGATCTCAGCTCGACGCAGAGTCGACCTCTGCTTGACGCAGGGTCGATCTCAGCTCGACGCAGAGTCGACCTCAGCTCGACGTGAAGTCGACCTCAGCTCGACGTTCCGTCGAACCCAGTTCTGCTTACAGAAAACACTCTCTGGCCGACGTGTGTCGTGCTCAGATCGACGTTTTATTGTGAGCTCGACGCTTTCCAGACTTCCGTCAGCTTTGAATAGGAATTCAAATTCCTTCTGTCAGGCAATTAATGCTGAAGATTTATTGGCCGTTACAGCATATCTGGTGCATGGCTCAAGGAATTTTCTAAGGAATGTCTGCCTGTCATTTCCTTTGAGGCATGGACATTTAAGGAAAGCAATTAATGCTGACTTCCAACGGCTATCAAAGAAAAGGAACAAGAAGACTCAGCTATATTATTCATTCTTTAATTTTTCAGAACACAGGAAATGTACAATATACAGAGAACAACAATACAGGACTTCAGCTGCTCTCTCTGTGATAGTGTTTTGAAAGCTCACTCACAGGATTTCTGATTGCTTCAGACACAATCATCCAGTGTGATCTGGGAAAAGCTTTCAGAAATTGTATCAGGTTCTGCAGATGAAAGAAAGGATAGGAGATCCTACCTTATCACCCAGTATGAGAATTTCAAAAAGGCAGAGTCTGAGTCAGTTGCTGACATGTACAATAGACTGAGTCTGATCATCAGTGAGCTTAGATCACTAGAAAAGGACATATCTCTCACTGAGATAAATGACAAGATACTGACTTGTTTCCCTAGTTCTTGGGACTCAAGAATATGGTCAATTAAAGATGGAAGAAATGTCTGTGAGTTATCCACAGAAGCTCTTCTAGGAAAGCTCAAGAGCTATGAGCAATTTATTAAGAAGAGAGAAGAAGAGCAGAAGACTTCCACACCAACAGAGAAGGCTGAGAAAACTATTGCCTTCAAAGCACAGGAAGAAGAACCTAAATAAAAGGTGTTGGGAAATGAAGAGCTTATGAGCCTACTGGTCAAAAGGTTCAATAAGCTAAATAAAAGGAACTTCAGAAGATGGTCATCCAAAGACAAAGACAAGCCAAGGTATGACAGATCTAACAATAAAGATATTATCTGCTTTGGCTGCAGGAAACCAGGACACATTTTCCCCAACTGTCCAGAAAATCAAGACAAGGACAGAAGGGACAAGAAGGAAAGAAAGGATAAAAGGAAGGATAAGGAGTCAAGGAAATACCATGACAAGCCTTCCCCCAGCAACAGCAAGCACACCAGAAAAGGATTTGTGGCTGAATCCTGGAGTGACTCTGATGAGTCTGATTCATCATCCAGCTCCAGTGATGATGAGGATGATGCAGAAGAAAAAGGATTCTGTATGATGGCCATCAGTGCATCTCAAAAGAACACTGATTCAGAGCCTGATGCTGACTACCCATCTGATCAGGAACTTACTGAGGATCAGGTAATAGATTCATTTGACTTTACTTCTGATGATTTTAAATCTGAGTTTAAATCCATGTGCATTGACTTGATTGAGTCTCAAAAGTTGATTAAAACTCTAAGAGAAAAATTAATTGAATGCAAATCCATTAACTCAGATAATCTTAGACTCTTAGAAGAGTTGAAGCAGTGTGGGGAGGAGATAGCTGCACTGAAAGGTGAGCTATCTAAGGCCAAACAATTTGAAGAAACCCTTAATGGGAGAAGTATCAAATTAATGGACATCACAAGTACAGTGAACTCAAGAATGAATGGTACACTGGGCTTGGGTGCTTCATCCAGCCAACCCATAGTGCTGACAACTCCAATCAAATTTACCAGTGACAAAGGTAAAGGAGTCTTGATAGTGGCTAGGAAGAATGCTGACTTAACCCAGGAAAGTGGACAAGAAGCGTCGAACGAAGCTCGACGGACGTCGACCAGAGCTCGACGTAATCACAAGAAAACGTCGAACTCAGGTCGACGCCTTCTACCCTCTAAACAAAGCAAGCCTTCGCCGTCGAATGGAGCTCGACGCACTCATCAGAGTCCGTCGACCGAAGCTCGACGTGCGTCGAGCCGAGTTCAGAGCAAAACTCATTTCTCAGGGGTTAATTCAAAATTCAATTCCAGCTCTACATCTCATCACTTTAACCCTTATGCTGAATGGATAATACCTCCTAGGAGATATCATCCTGTAGGCTATAAGAGTCAACCTGAGATGTCTTTTATTTCAGAATTTAAAGGATATCAAGAAAGGCCCAAGGTAAACTGCGTCAAAAACAATTGATTTGGTATATGTGCAGGTAAAGACCTATCCAAGTGAGAACCAGCAGTGGTACTTGGATAGTGGGTGCTCAAAGCACATGACTGGCAACAAGGAGAACCTTGTGTCCTTCAAAGCTAAACATGGACCCAAAGTAATCTTTGGAGATTCAAACTTTGGACAAACAAAAGGCTATGGCCAAGTCAAGATAGGGTCAATCACATTTAAGAAAGTGGCCTATGTGGAAGGACTAAAGCACAACTTAATCAGCATCAGCCAGCTATGTGATGCTGGTTATCAGGTTTGGTTTACCAACTCAGCATGCAATATTGCATTAAACAACAACATTGTTTTAATTGGTAATAGACAAGATAACATATACCTAGTTGATTTCAATTCATCTAAAGTAGATATATGTTTATTTAACTCCCTCAGCAAACCTAATGAACTTTGGCATAAAAGACTAGGGCATGTAAACCTTAGAACCATTGCTAAGTTATCCAAAGACAACCTTGTTAGAGGACTACCTTCTGGTCCCTACAAGAAGGAAGGACTTTGCAAGGCCTGTCAATTAGGCAAGCAAACTAAAAACAGTTTCAAGTCACTTAATAAGAGTGACTCACCTAGAATTTTGTACTTATTGCACATGGACCTTTTTGGACCAATTAATGTACAAAGCCTAGGAGGGAAATCTTATGCTTTAGTAGTTGTAGATGACTTCTCAAGATTCACTTGGGTGTTCTTTCTGAGGAAGAAGTCTGATAACTTCAAGATTTTGACAGATTTTCTCAAAGGCATACAGATTGAGTTCAATACTCACATTGCCCTGATCAGAAGTGATCATGGGATAGAGTTTGATTCTCTTCTTATGCTAGATTTCTGCCAGAATGAAGGTATCAGGCACACTTTCTCAGCTCCAAGAACTCCTCAACAAAATGGGGTAGTTGAAAGGAAGAACAGAACCCTTATTGAATCTGCCACAACATTGTTGACAGATGCTCACCTTCCTCTAACCTTTTGGGCAGAGGCTGTGAACACCTCCAACTATGTTTTGAATAGAAGCCTGATACATAAACTAAAGGGTAAGACTCCCTATGAGTTACTCAAAGGGAAGAAACCTAAAGTAAATTACTTCAAAATTTTTGGTTGCATTTGCTTCATTCACAATAATGACAAGAAATACCTAGCTAAATTTGAAGCCAAAGCTGATGAAGGAGTGTTTCTGGGATACTCCATGACTAGCAAGGCTTATAGGGTTTTTAACAAGTGCTCAAATAAAATTGAAGAATCCATGCATATTACCTTTGATGAAACTAACATGTCTTATAAGGAGAAGGAGACTTCTACCATAAGCAATTTGCAGGAACATTCAATTTCAGAAAATCTGAAACAGCTTACCATCACAGACAAAGGGTCATTACCTTCACCAATTCAGCAAGACACTGAACTCAGTGACAATGAAGAGGAATTTCAGGTTTTGGAAAGTTCAAAAGGCCAACAAATTGAAGAACCAGTTTTTGTTCCACAAGAGGAAACAACAACACAGGTTGGTGCATCATCAACACCCCTTGTTGATCTTGCAACAACAAGAGATCACCCAATCTCACAAGTAATTGGAGATATCTCAGTGGGTGTGCAAACAAGGAATCAAGTTAATCAAAATATTATGCACACCTGCTTTCTTTCTCAAATTGAGCCTCAAAACATACAAGATGCAGAGCAAGATCCAAACTGGATCATTGCAATGCAGGAAGAGTTGAATCAATTTGAAAGGAATAAAGTTTGGGAATTAGTACCAAGACCAAGGAACCAGCAAATTGTTGGAACCAAATGGGTATTCAGGAACAAGTTGGATGATCAAGGAATAATTGTGAGAAACAAGGCAAGACTTGTTGCACAAGGATATTGCCAAGAAGAAGGAATTGATTATGACCAAACCTTTGCACCAGTTGCAAGGTTGGAGGCCATAAGAATCTTTCTTGCATATGCAGCTCACAAGAGATTCAAGGTATATCAGATGGATGTCAAGAGTGCTTTTCTCAATGGAGACATCAAGGAAGAGGTTTATGTAAAGCAACCTCCAGGTTTTATCTCTCCAACCTTTCCTGATCATGTTTTTAAACTGCATAAAGCTTTATATGGTCTCAAGCAAGCTCCTAGAGCATGGTATGAGACCTTAGCTTGTTTTTTGTTGGAAAATGATTTTAAAAGGGGTAGAGTAGACCAAACTCTCTTTGTTAGAACCCATAGGTCCCATACCCTACTAGTACAAGTTTATGTAGACGATATCATATTTGGGTCTACTGATTCAAACTTATGCAAAAAGTTCTCACAACTTATGCACTCAAAGTTTGAAATGAGTAGCATGGGTGAGCTTGCCTTCTTTCTAGGATTGCAAGTTAAACAACATGTGGATGACATTTTCATTTCTCAAACCAAGTATGCAAGAGAACTGGTTAAGAAATTTGGAATGTCTGAAGCATCCTCCATGAAAACACCTATGCCTACAAATGTTGTTTTAGATGCTGATGAATCTGGAAAACCAGTTGATCAGACAAGCTATAGAGCAATCATTGGCTCATTACTTTATCTAACAGCTACTAGACCAGATATAATGTTTGCTACATGCATTTGTGCTAGATTCCAAGTAAGCCCTAGAGAGTCCCACCTCACATTAGTTAAGAGGATTCTTAGGTATGTAAAAAGTTGTCCCAATCTAGGTCTCTGGTATCCACATGACTCAGGATTTGATCTAACTGGATTTTCAGATTCTGATTATGCTGGATGTAGAGTAGACAGGAAAAGCACCAGTGGAACTTGTCAATTCCTTGGTAATAGACTTGTCTCCTGGTTCTGTAAGAAACAAACCTCTGTGTCCACATCAACTGCTGAAGCTGAATACATGGCTGCAGGAAGTTGTTGCTCACAGATTTTATGGATTCAAAACCAGCTCCTAGACTATGGCTACAACTTAGAGACGTCTAAAATCTTTTGTGATAATACCAGTGCAATATCAATTGCTCAAAATCCAGTTCTCCATAGTAGGACCAAGCACATAGAGATCAGGCATCACTTCTTAAGGGATAATGTAGAAAAGAAGAAAATTGCACTAGAATACATTTCCACTGAACTACAGAGAGGAGATATTTTCACCAAGCCCTTGGATGAAAAGAAGCACTTCTTTTTCCAAAATCAGTTGGGAATGCTAGATGGAGACAGCATAAAATAAAACTCCAAGATTTTGAAACCCATAATTAACAGGAATAGGAAAAATCTCATTTTAAAATTCCTCTGTCTGAGTGGTTTCTTTGAGCTCTGAACTAAGCTCGACGCGGCGTCGAACGGAGATCGACGGTCCGTCGCCCTCAAAAGCATCGAACGTCGAACTCAGCTTCTAGCGTCGAACTGAGTTCACAGCTCCCTGGCTTCTTGAGTTTCTCTCTCCCCGGTCGACGTCTTCGTTAAACGTCGACCTAAGCTCGACGCATAGCATCAGCCAAAGCGTCGAACGTCGACCTAAGCTGCACGCTGTTGAGTCGTTTCAGTTCCCCTAGAGCCTTAGAGCGTCGAACTGAGCTCGACGTTCTTTCCTTTTCTGCGTCGAACCCTAAGTATAAAATCATTTTTTCATCGTCGTTCGCAGTTGCGCTTTCATATCTTTCTGCTCAAGCTTTCTCCCTCCAAATACTTTACTCTTGATCTTGGAAGGTATTCTTGTTGCAGGAAAATGGCAATTACAGCAGGAGCTCTGGCGGCCATGAAGTTCGATTCTGGATTCGATATCGACTTCGACTCTTTTGATGGATCTCCACAATGCTTTCTGGATATACTGGACCTCTTCAAGGAGCAGCAACTGGTTAACCTTATGTCAACCAGGATCCCTCTCCCAGAGTCAGAAATCAAAGAGTGGAGTCTTACAGCAGTTATCTCAGATAACAATACATTGACTGGGAAAGTTTCAGGAAATGAGGTAGTCATCTCACCTCAAATCATTTCAGAAGTTTTCAACTTTGCTGCTGGAGATGATGGCATAGAACTATCTGTGGAAGAGAATGCCTTGATGCTGGACAGGATGGGGCATGCTGCTGGTAACCCCTCTAAACTCCTCAAAGTTAACCTAGCTATTGAATATAGGTTATTAGCAAACATTACAGGCAAAGTGATCTGTGCAAAGAGGACTGCACATGATGCAATTACTAGGCATCAGTTCTGCCTTATGGCTGCACTTATGGATAAGAAACATCCCAACTGGGGATTGATTGTGTTTGAAATGCTTAAGAAAAAATTGGATAAAAACTCTGTCCACTTTGGAAGAGTTCTTGGGTTGATTCTCAACCATTGCTGCCCCCAACTGCTTGTGTCCTCCAAGAAGCACATCAATGCTTCCAAGAGGCTCACATGTGCCCTAATTGGCAAGTGGGACAGAAGAATTGTGAATCCCAGGGCAGCAGCAGCAATGAAGTCTTCTGCAGACACCAGGACTGTAGAGGTCACTCTCCCTCAGTCCACTAGTCCAGAAGCAGGGAATTTGCCATCTCTCTCCCTCACCCTCCCATCCTCTTTCATCCCCTCAACCACAGTCATTCCATCCACTCAACCTCTACCTTCCTCCATCTCTACCATTGCCTCCTCCCTTCCACCTCACACTACTTTCCTTACCATTGCTTTGGATTCCACCCCTCATGAGGATCTCTTTTCTTTTGACATGCATGAAGACTCCTTCATGGATGCCTCTACCTCTTCTCCACATGACTTTCACCATCCATCCACTTTCTCAGAACTACTTTTTTCCTCCATCTATGAGCCAGTTACACCTCCTCTGTCTACACCACCCTCAACATCTTCTACATTTATAGTTTCTGCTACTCCTTCTACCTCTACTCAAGTTCCCCTTGAGCAAGTAGCTCTCCTGCCTTTGGCCAATCAGATTTTTGATCTTTTGGCCCCTAGGCTCTCCTCCCTCTTGGATGCCAAGTTGGATCCTCTCATTCTTTCCCTGAGAACTCTTTCTGCATCTGTCTCCTCCCTCTCCTCTCAGTTGGCATGCCCTTCTTCTGGGGGCCTAGAGTCAGCTACCACTGATTCTAGGCAGGGGGAGATGTCAGCAGAAGAAGAGCTGCCTCCTTCTTCAGTTCAGTTTGTTCAGACATGTTCAGAGACAGTATCAGTTGCAGAAGTTCAGATAGTATCTGAGGCTCCTCCTCCAGCTTCAATTCAGCTCATCAGCAGTACCTTAGACCTTCAGTGTTTGGCAGCTTCTGTTCAGAGCTTCTCCCCTCCAGCTCAGATTCAAGAAGACCTTTCCATGGCACCTGAGGCTCCTCCTCCTAATTCAGAACTGCTTCAAGAAGATCTGTCTAGGGCTATTGTCCCTTTTCAGAAGATCCCTGATGTAGCAGTGGTAGCAGTGGCTCCTGCTAATGATGAAATTGAAATGTTAGCAGCTGTTGAAACTTCAGGTGAAGCAATTGAGACACCTGATGCAGTTGAGACCCATGTCTCTCAAGCCCTTCAGGAACCAGCCTCTTTAGTCTCTATGGCTCCTGAGGCTGTGCCCTCTCCTGCAGTGGTAGACTCCTCCTCCCCACTGACAGCAGTTCTTCCTTCAGTTTCCTCCTCAGTAGCTCCAGACTCCATCAGTTTTCCTATCTCTAAAAGGAAGTACATAGATCCATATGAAGAATCTCAAAGTTCAGAAGATGAGTTTGCTACAGATTCTGATGACTCCTCTGCAACTATTGCAAGAAAGAGGAAAGCTAGATCAAAAGCCATGAAAAGAGTACCAATTGCCAGAGCTACAGACCATGACATTCCCTACTATATCAAATACAATTGTGAAATCACAGAGCCATGGATGCAGTACTCCCAAAATCAGAGAAAAGCAATGAAACAGAAAAGAAAATTCAATGAAGGACCAACCAAACCTGTCCATCAGCCTCCACCTCCACCTCCTCCAGATGCAGGTGCAGGTGTTAGTCTATCTTCCAATCCAGCTCCTTCAGCTCTACATGGAAAGACATATCAAGCTAGAAGATATCAAGGAGACAGTCAGCAAAGGGGAGGTCAGCAAAGAGGAAACAACAAAGGCAGGCAGTCCAGAGGAAGATCAGGTTCTCAACCTTATCAAAGGGGAAGAGCCTTTGATCCAACCTCTGGTCCCTATCCTTATAAACCTAGAGCTGACCTCACCCCAACTACCTCTCAAGAACTCTCCTCTAACAGATTTGAACCAGCAGTACCTTTTGAAGATCCCACCAAAACTCCTGCCTACTGGAAAGCTAGAATGACAGAAATGGCTGCTTTAAATGAGATTAATAAAGCTAGAGAAAAAGGTCTGGACACCTCTCATATCAGTACAATGTCAGACCAAAGAAGAGAGGAATTGGAGAAATACAATTCTAAGAAATTTTTTGATTCAGACAGATATATGCAACTCCATCCTGCAGCTGTACCACTGATGGCGCGCCCCCGCCACCTCTACTTGGAGACAATGCTGACAATGATGAGGTTGATCCGGTTGCTGAGGCGATTCAACTAAAGGACGTGAGGCGTCACGATGGTGCTAGCGGAAGGCTACGTTACAACCTCCGCCCGCGGCGCGCAACATTCGCCGCACCGCATTAAAACAATTCCCTTTTCATGCTTTATTATTTCTATTTTAGGAATATAAAATTATCCAAGTTTGAAGTGATAATTTTATATTCAATGTTTGCAAGTTTATTTTTTATTTGGACAATATTTTATTTTGGTGTGCATTTAACCATTTGGATGGATGAGATTACATCTCCATCATGAATGGTTAAGGCTTGTTTGTAACTCCTATTTAAGGAGGCATTATTATGAGATCATTAGAAAGTTTGAACCCTAATCCTCTTCTTTGAGAAATTCGGCCAAGGAGGTTTCCCCCTCATAGCCGCCGCCCTCCCTCTAGTGGTGTGAAGCCGCCGGCCCCCCCTTTGCTCCCTCCATCCGGTTCGGTGCGACTCCGGCGCGGCTTCCTTCGGTGCGACTCCGTGGAAGAAGGTTGCAAGCCCTTCGGTGTGACGCCGGTGGATCCGTGGAGAGAGTGATTCTCCCACAGTTATCGTGTGTGAACGTTCTCCGGTTGGGTAAAATCTCTCATCCCTCCTAGTGTGATTTCTTCTAAGTAGTTGTGGTGGATCGCAAGTCGTTTTTTTTCCGCTTCGTTAAATTAATCGCTGCACTTTCATTTCGAAATCGCCGTTGCTAGGCTTTTTTATTTTCCGGATCGGGTGGATCCTATTTGCCGGAGCGGATCTTGGCCTATAGCCTTGGTTTTGCTCCCAAAAAGGTTGGCAATCTTTATGTTAATTTGGGGAACGATCCGACTCAAATTTCGATCGCTATTTTCGAGTCGACCAATCCTCCTTGTTATTTTATGCACTACGTTTGTGACGAGGAAATATTGTGGGCGATAGGTGCTGTGTAGGTGCGGTAGATCTAAGACGAGATTGGGCGTAGATTGACTTTTACCGTAGAGATCTCCGATTCCGGACATCCCTACATCAATTTGGTATCAGAGGCGGTTGTTTCAACTCCCACGTTGCAAACATCCTCTCTGCGTTCGTCGTAGGTTGATCTGAATTTTCTAAGATCTGAAATTTCGGATTGGTCTGCGCTTAGTAAATCCGTCGAAATTTTAAACTTGTCAAAAAAATCTGAAAAAAAAACTGTAGCTTCCTGCACTTATTTCCAGCAACTTTAAAACTGAAAATTTTTTGATTCGGCCGCGTTAAGTCTGCCTGCAAATTAGAACATCGTAATTCTGTCCAGTTGGTCTGCAAATAGCGGGCTGAAATCTTCATTTTTCAGCAAAATTTCAAAAAAAATTTTTTTTAACGAACTACGTGTTTCTCACATCACGCTTGTCAAAAAAAAAAAATATTTTCATTCTAGCTACAGCCCTAGGAAAAATTATCTTTCATAATTTTCTGGGTCTTGCATGCGCACTAGACTAGGCACGGAGTATTCGGCACCGTCTACGTCTAGGATGGCTGAGAACGAGCACGAGATTCGTAACGCTGAAGCGATAGCCGGTCTTCGTAACGATATGATGGAACTTAGGGCCACCTTAGCACAGATTTTACAAAATCAAGCTAGGCCACCCCCACCTCCCGCTAATGTTGAGTTGCCCCACCGGCGCCAACATATTTCCGATTCGGATTCGGATGGCGACTCCCCACGAGTGCCCCCTCGAGGCAATCGCCACGGGCGAGAGTTCGATATTACAAGGGCCATCAAAATTGATGCCCCCACTTTCGATGGTATGGGAGATCCACAGAATTTTCTCACATGGATAGTGGACATGGAATGCTATTATGATTGGCACCATCTTACGGACCCCCAAAAGGTCCAAGTTGCCAGGATGAAGCTAACCGGTCGCGCCAAAACTTATTGGCTGAATGAAGAGCGTAGGCTAGGTGCGGGAGACGGAAACCCAATTATTGGGTGGACCGTAATGAAGAATTTGTTGACCGATCAGTACGTTCCCGCGTACCATCGGACACAGATGTTTGACGAGCTTGCCACCCTGCGGCAAGGCTCGAATTCAGTAGCGGAGTATATGGGAGAACTGAAGGACCGAATGGTGCGTTGTGATCTGAAGGAAATCCCCGAGGTTACCCTTTCTAGGTTTCGTAAGGGCCTTCAACCCGATATTCAGCGGAAGCTCTTGCGTTATGGCCACACTGATTTGAACACCACATTCAATGCCGCCCTCGACATTGAAAAACACTTAGCCTCTAAGGCTCACTCCCGTTATTCTCATGCGAAAGGAAAATCCTCTACCGGAGCATCTTCCTCCACCTATCAAGATAAGGGGAAGTACCGGTCGGCCGAGTCCAAATCAGTCGTGATCACTGCTAGGAACACTAAGAATCCCGCGAGCGAACGTATACCTATCGGAAAGGTTAGCAAGACTAACGCCACATGTTACTCTTGCGGCATTCAAGGTCACTATGCCTTCGAATGTCCAACGAAGACTAAAGCCATAGCCCTATTAGAGTCGACGACCGATCTTGCGGACTATGTTTATGAGGCTGCTGAGGAGAGCGACCCGGAAGGGGTCCCAAGTGACTTAGAGGACGATCACCCCCTTATGGTGATGCGTTGTATCTTGGCCACCCCTCGTCCATTAGATGATTGGAAGAGGACGAGCATATTTTCTCTGATCTTTAAGAGTGGCGAAAAGCTTTGCAAGCTTATTATAGATAGTGGTAGCTGTGTGAACGTCGTATCCGAGAACGCCATAGCACGTATGTCCTTGACCACGGAACCACACCCGACCCCATATAAGGTCGCTTGGATCAACAAGATCTCCGTACCCGTTACCAAGCGATGCCTGGTCCCACTCTCATTCAAATCCTACGTTGATGAGGTGTGGTGTGATGTCCTTCCGATGGACGCCTGTCATGTGTTGTTGGGCCGCCCTTGGCTATACGACCGTGATGTCACACATTTTGGTAGAGCCAACTCCTATGAATTTAAATTCAATGGTAAAACCATCACTTTGAGGCCTACCATCCCAAAGGAGCCCGTAGTCTTGGCTAAGGACACCACTATCCCGGTAGAACGGAAAGCCTTGAATCTAGTTGGTAAGAAAGAGTTTGAGAGAGATCCGTTCCTTGATGGAATTATGTATGCGCTAGTCCTCCTAAGTGCGAAGCCCGATTCTAGCGTCTTGGATGAATTACCTAGTGAGTTACGGGTACTATTGGAGGAGTATAGGGACGTGTACCCGGATGAGCTACCGTCCACGTTGCCCCCGCTTAGGAATATTCAGCATGCGATAGACCTCATCCCGGGGTCTTCCTTGCCAAATCAGCCCCATTATCGACTCCACCCCGCAGCTCACCTGGAGTTGCAGTCCCAGATAGAGGGCTTGCTAGAGAAAGGTTTTATTAGGACTAGTATGAGCCCATGCGCGGTGCCAGCCCTTCTAGCCCCCAAGAAGGATGGTACGTGGAGGATGTGCGTTGATAGCCGGGCTATCAACAAGATCACCATCAAGTACAGGTTTCCCATTCCCCGCCTAGATGATTTGTTGGATGTCTTGTCTGGGGCCACCGTATTCTCCAAATTAGATCTTCGGAGTGGCTATCACCAGATTAGGATACGAGAGGGCGATGAGTGGAAGACGGCATTTAAGTCGAAGGATGGACTGTACGAATGGCTTGTGATGCCCTTTGGGTTATCCAATGCCCCTAGTACCTTCTCCCGGATGATGACACATGTCTTTCAGCCATTCATGGGGAAGTTCGTTGTCGTCTACTTTGACGATATACTGATTTATAGCACCTCTACTACCGAGCACATCTCCCACATGAGAGTGATCCTTTCCACCCTGCGGAAAGAGACCTTATTTCTCAATCTGAAGAAATGCACTTTCAATGCCTCGGAGGTAGAGTTCTTGGGTTATATAGTCGGTTCACAGGGTATTCGAGTTGATCCGGGCAAGGTTCAGGTCATTAAGGACTGGCCTGTGCCAACCACCCTACGTGAGGTACGTAGTTTCCATGGGTTAGCCACGTTTTATCGTCGTTTCATACGAGACTTCAGTAGTATTATGGCGCCTATCACCGACTGTATGAAGAAGGGAGAGTTTACATGGACGAAGTCCGCCACCTATGCTTTTGAACGAATAAAGGAGCTTATGACTGAGGCACCTGTCTTACGTCTACCTGACTTTTCTAAAGTCTTTGAGCTCACCTGTGATGCGTCTGGTGTAGGGATTGGAGGTGTCCTGAGCCAGGAGGGCCATCCCGTTAGTTATTTCAGCGAGAAGTTGTCGGGCCCCAAGTTGAATTATTCCAATTACGATAGGGAGTTCTATGCTGTAGTCCGATGTCTACACCATTGGAGGCACTATCTCCTCTCCAAGGAGTTCGTGATCCTCTCCGATCATGAAGCCTTGCGTTTCATTAACGGACAGCATAAAATCAGCCCAAGACACGCTAAGTGGGTAGCATTCCTACAAGGTTATACCTTTAACCTCAAACATCTTAAGGGAGCTGATAACCGAGTCGCTGACGCCCTTAGTCGTCTTACGCTTTTACTCACTTCTATGGAAGTACATGTTATAGGATTTGAGCGGGTTAAGGATGAGTATGCTACGTGTCCTGACTTCCAAGACGTCTATTTATCAGCCCAGGATAGTTCCCCCACGACGATATCTGCGTACGTCATTAAGGACGGTTACCTGTTTAGGAACGGAAAACTATGTATTCCGCAGTCATCGTTACGTCTACATATCATTTGGGAATTGCATAGTGGAGGGTTGAGTGGTCACTTCGGTAGGGATAAGACGATTACGTTAGTAGAGGAAAAGTTTTATTGGCCCAAACTTAAGGCTATGGTAGGAAGAGTAGTGAGTAGCTGCCGAACGTGTCAGGTTTCTAAGGGTGGTAAAACCAATGTAGGATTATATACACCCTTGCCTATTCCCTCCATGCCTTGGGTAGATGTTAGTATGGACTTTGTATTAGGCCTTCCCCCTACCCAACGCCGTCATGATTCCGTTTTTGTAGTTGTGGATAGATTTTCCAAGATGGCTTATTTCATCCCGTGCAGTAGAACAAACGATGCGTCTCATGTCGCTAAACTATATTTTAAAGAAGTCGTTAGTCACCGCGGAGTGCCAAAGACCATAGTTTCGGATAGAGACGTAAAATTCACTAGTTATTTTTGGAAAACGTTATGGATATTAATGGGAACAAAGTTATTGTTTTCCTCCGCCTATCATCCCCAAACGGATGGGCAGACGGAAGTAGTTAATCGGAGTTTAGGGAATTTGTTAAGATGCCTCGTGAGCGATCATTTAGGCACTTGGGATCTTCTCTTACCCCACGCCCAATTAGCCTACAATAATTCCAAAAATAGGTCTACGGGTATGTCTCCGAATGAGATTGTTCACGGTTATAAAGCTCCTGTGCCGCTTGACTTGGTGACGTTGCCTCCAACGTACAAAGCAAGTCAATTTGCACAATCCTTTGCCCAACACATCCATGATCTACATGCACGTATACGGGCCACTTTGACGTCACAATACGACTCTTATCAGGCGCACGCTAATTCACATAGGAGAGTATCAAACTTTAAAATTGGCGATCTGGTTTTAGTCCGTTTAGTTCCCGAACGCTTGCCAACTGGCACCGTTAAAAAGTTAGCACCCAAGCGCGCCGGCCCTTTTCGGATTATTAAGAAGTTAGGTGACAACGCTTTCGTTTTGGACTTGCCTGCTGATTGGGGTATCTCCCCCATTTTTAACGTTTCGGATTTAACGATATTTGTGTCGCCACCACAAGAGTTGATTTCTTTGTCGTCTTCTTCTCCCACTTTAAATTCTCATGGGTTGGGGAGTGGTAGAACGGATGATCTCTCTCTTACGGTCCCCACAGGTATATCATCGGATGGTACGTTGCCTTCTTTCTTGCCTACTGCTAATATGTTCCCCAGGTTCCCACGGACATTTTCCACTCCAGAGATGATACTTGATGCTGAGCATGTTACCACCGCTGATGGCGACACCCGCCGCTTCCTCATCCGTTGGCGTGACCGCCCCCCTTCGGATGACTCTTGGGTGCTCGAGTTGGAGCTGCAAAGCTTGGATGCCGATCTTCTTCGTCGCTACCTCTTGGACCACGCAACAGAGATGCGTGATTTTGAGCGGGGGAGGATTGATGGCGCGCCCCCGCCACCTCTACTTGGAGACAATGCTGACAATGATGAGGTTGATCCGGTTGCTGAGGCGATTCAACTAAAGGACGTGAGGCGTCACGATGGTGCTAGCGGAAGGCTACGTTACAACCTCCGCCCGCGGCGCGCAACATTCGCCGCACCGCATTAAAACAATTCCCTTTTCATGCTTTATTATTTCTATTTTAGGAATATAAAATTATCCAAGTTTGAAGTGATAATTTTATATTCAATGTTTGCAAGTTTATTTTTTATTTGGACAATATTTTATTTTGGTGTGCATTTAACCATTTGGATGGATGAGATTACATCTCCATCATGAATGGTTAAGGCTTGTTTGTAACTCCTATTTAAGGAGGCATTATTATGAGATCATTAGAAAGTTTGAACCCTAATCCTCTTCTTTGAGAAATTCGGCCAAGGAGGTTTCCCCCTCATAGCCGCCGCCCCCCCTCTAGTGGTGTGAAGCCGCCGGCCCCCCCTTTGCTCCCTCCATCCGGTTCGGTGCGACTCCGGCGCGGCTTCCTTCGGTGCGACTCCGTGGAAGAAGGTTGCAAGCCCTTCGGTGTGACGCCGGTGGATCCGTGGAGAGAGTGATTCTCCCACAGTTATCGTGTGTGAACGTTCTCCGGTTGGGTAAAATCTCTCATCCCTCCTAGTGTGATTTCTTCTAAGTAGTTGTGGTGGATCGCAAGTCATTTTTTTTCCGCTTCGTTAAATTAATCGCTGCACTTTCATTTCGAAATCGCCGTTGCTAGGCTTTTTATTTTCCGGATCGGGTGGATCCTATTTGCCGGAGCGGATCTTGGCCTATAGCCTTGGTTTTGCTCCCAAAAAGGTTGGCAATCTTTATGTTAATTTGGGGAACGATCCGACTCAAATTTCGATCGCTATTTTCGAGTCGACCAATCCTCCTTGTTATTTTATGCGCTGCGTTTGTGACGAGGAAATATTGTGGGCGATAGGTGCTGTGTAGGTGCGGTAGATCTAAGACGAGATTGGGCGTAGATTGACTTTTACCGTAGAGATCTCCGATTCCGGACATCCCTACATCAACCACCCAGTGCAAGAGATCAAAAGTCTTTAGGTGCAGCTGATGACTACAGATCTAAAAAGGAAGCTTCAAATCCAAACAGAGAAATCATCTTCAAGAAGAGTGATCAAGACAAAGCCTCAAAGGGAAAGTAAAGTAAGATGCTTTAATTCTTTCTATATGCTGGACTCAGGACATTTGAACATTTGTGCTGCTATATAATGTTATATATGCTGCTTTTTATTCTGTCATGTCTGGTTGTATTGTAGTGTATTGTATCTGCTTTATCTTTCTTTGAATCCCTAAATTCATGTAAATAGTAATCCTAATCCAAATAGGGGGAGATTGTTGGAACACCCTATTACCATTTGGATCAGGATGACTATACTTCTATAGGGATTTTGTGTTGTGACCTCCTTGTTGTTTTAAAGGTCACATAGGCTAGTTAGAGTAGTCTTCAGCTCGACGCATAGTCGACTTCAGCTCGACGCAGAGTCGATCTCAGCTCGACGCAGAGTCGACCTCTGCTTGACGCAGGGTCGATCTCAGCTCGACGCAGAGTCGACCTCAGCTCGACGTGAAGTCGACCTCAGCTCGACGTTCCGTCGAACCCAGTTCTGCTTACAGAAAACACTCTCTGTCCGACGTGTGTCGTGCTCAGATTGACGTTTTATTGTGAGCTCGATGCTTTCCAGACTTCCGTCAGCTTTGAATAGGAATTCAAATTCCTTCTGTCAGGCAATTAATGCTGAAGATTTATTGGCCGTTACAGCATATCTGGTGCATGGCTCAAGGAATTTTCTAAGGAATGTCTGCCTGTCATTTCCTTTGAGGCATGGACATTTAAGGAAAGCAATTAATGCTGACTTCCAACGGCTATCAAAGAAAAGGAACAAGAAGACTCAGCTATATTATTCATTCTTTAATTTTTCAGAACACAGGAAATGTACAATATACAAAGAACAACAATACAGGACTTCAGCTGCTCTCTCTGTGATAGTGTTTTGAAAGCTCACTCACAGGATTTCTGATTGCTTCAGACACAATCATCCAACCCTCTTGGATCATCTCTTGCTGGAGCAAATCAGATCTTTGAAGACCTGTCACCCTTGTGCAGAGCTCTCCTTCCTGAACTTCTTCTTGATCTCAGGGGGAGCTTTGACAACAACTCAGATCCACTTTTGCTTCTCTCTGCTTGTTGATAGAGAAGACAACCTCATCCCTTTTTCTTTTTCTTTCTGTACAGGGTCTTAACTCCCTTCAAAAGTTACCCTTGGTTTTGCTGAAACCTGGTCAAAATCAGCTCCTTTGGTTTGTGAGAACCTGGTCAAAAACTCTCTGGTGCTCAAGACACCTGATCAACTCATCTTGAAGTGGATTCCTATCAAGGGTGATAGAAGAGTGGACTACCCAGGATTTTGGGGAACCACTATAGCTCCTTGTGTCTTCTGGATTGCTTGTTGCTTTGTGTTTTGCTTTGTGCTGTGAATTAATTATTTACTCTGATTATTTGCTATAGCACCTTACACTAAGTAAATCTAAACTTTCTCTCCACACAAGTTTTTATTTGCAAAATTATTTTAAATAACTCTATTCACCCCCCCTCTAGAGTTAGGATTGATCTTATCCTGCACTTTCACTATCCATTTAACCTTGCTAAAGATATACCTTAACAATAAGGCAGATGAACTACATTATGAATTGAAAACAAGAATATAGACATATAGATCTATAATTGAAACACTTAATCTACATGGGTCATTCAACATTAAGCAATCTTAACTCAATTTTTGAAGAATTGAACTTAGCCTAATCCAATTATTTAGTGAAGGTATCAACAACTTGATTGTTAGTGGGGACAAATTCAAGTGAGATATCTTCACTTTCTACATATTCTTTAATAGAATGATAACTAATTTCTATAAGCTTAGTTCTATTATGTGAGATAGGATTCTAAAAATAGAAATTGCACTGGATGAATCACATTATAAGGGTGAATGACTTACCTTGAGATTATAGTCCTCTAGCTGATGTTGTATCTACAGAAGTTGTGCATAATAGCTCCAACTGTCTCCTAGTTCACAGACATCTTCATTTTTGTCCCTTGTAGATACTCTTTCTTCTAAGTCATCCATTATATATTCTGATGAATGTGCATCAGCATGTATATCAGTAGCAACATTGTCTTTGTTATACTCAGAGGAGTCAATGTTATACACTGTGTTGGATACATTGGAAATTGTGTGTCTGATTTGGAGAAGCCTCACTTAATTCAATGATATACATCAGTTTGTATTTGATGGTATATTGAGTTTACTTGTGCAGGCTAAAGAATGCAGAAAATATTCTAAGTACAAAAGTGTCGAGACACTTATAATGTGCCGACACCTTTGAAGGAACAGCGTCGAGACTAGAAGCAAGGCTGTGTCGACACACAGGAATTGTGTCGACACACAGAATTTGAGTCGACAAAAGCTGTGTCGACACTCAGGACTAGTTTTGACACACTTAGACTTGAAGTGCTGACATTAACAGAAGAACTATTTCGACACGCAGGACTTGGGTCGACATCAGTTATAAATGGAGAAGCTGTGCCAACACACATGACTTGTGTCGACACATTCTACAAATGTTGTGTCGAGACTGAATAAAGAGCTGTGTCGATAGTTTCTGAAGTTTGTCAACAACATCAAAAGAGTTGTGTCGATACCCTGGAAATTATGTCGACACATACTTCATAAAAGTCGACACATACTATACTTATGTCTCGACACTTTCAGCTAAGTTAAATAATCTAAGTAACAGATCTCACGATCGGGGACTTGACATCTGCCAGAACTATCAAAGCTGTCAAAGCTGTAAGAACTTTCAGATGTCAGTTATCAACCGGATCAGTCGGTAACCTCTAACGGGATCTATATAAGGAGTTGTTCTATCAGAAAACAAAAACAGAAAAAGATAACAAAAATAAAGAAGAACTTCTAGAGTAAAAAGTATCTCATCAGATCTATCAAAGTTTTATAGATTCAAATCTGTAGGGAGAAAGAAACTGGATCGTTGATCGACTCTAATTTCTCAAGAAGATCAACCTTAATTTCCTATTTTCAAGAAGCTTTGAATAAGCTAAGTGAGGTTATATCAGATCCTTTGCAGCAAGGATCATAAGAAGATAGATCATTCAAGATCTGGTCAGGAAGACTTCACCTCTCTCTCTCTATCTAGGTTAAGATTTTACAATATACCTTTTCAATTTTATGTAAGATCTATTCATAGATTTGAGTGTAGGAGAGTAATTTCTCTGAGTTGTAGGCCTGCAATTATAAGGGTTGAGGTGGGGCTTGATTGCCTGAGTGGTAGGAGTCTGGACTCACTTTGAGGTAGGGTTCTTGGGAAGAATCTGAGCTGTAAGATCTTGAGGATCTGAGTTGTAGGACTTGGAGAAGACTGAGTTGTAGGAGCCATTTGGGGTTCTGAGTTGTAAGATCTGGGGATCTCATAAAAAGGGAGTTGGGCCGAATCTAGTATAATGCTAGATAGGCGAAAGGGGAAAGTGGATGTACCCATAAATATGGGAACCACTATAAATATGTGTGTACTATGCTGTGTATGCTGTGTTTGCTGTATTTGCAGATTATTTGTGCTGATATTGATGTAGTATAATTAGCAGTACTGTGTTAAACTTTTAACTGCCCAAAATTATTGAATTGAACCTATTCACCCCGCCTCTAGGTGTTTAGTGATTCTTGAAATCAATTCTTTCAAGTGGTATCAGAGGGAGGTTGCTCAAAAAGATACTTAACAATCTGAGCTGATCTCCAAGGCAGTTATTAGAACGCCAAGATAGGTTCAGGAGAAAATCACAAAGAACTTGGATCCATGAAGCTTCCTATTTGTAGAAAGGAAACTTTTAGCATATGAAAAGAGAGGGTCAGATTATTCATGGAAGCATCTGATCCTAGAATTTACATAAAAATTCAAGAAGGGCCTTTCATCCCTATGAAGACATCAGTTCTAGATGTAAATCTAAAAACTCCAAAGAGTTATTCTGAGATGACCAAAGATGAGATCATCTTAGCCACTTTGGACAAGAGGGAACATAACATAATTATTAGTGTCATAGATGATGCTACATTTCAGAATTTAGTCCACTATAAAACATCTAAGGAGCTGTGGGACACATTATTGTCTACATTGACGGGACAGAAGAAGTAAGGGAGGATAGGAAATCTATGCTCAATCAAGAATATGAGAGTTTCAGGCAAGCATAGACAGAAAGCATAGTTGAGTGCTATAACCAGTTCTTCAAAATTGTCAATGAGCTGAGGACCTATGACAGAGTCTTCAGCACATATGAACTAAATGACAAGTTTCTCAGATCATTAACCAAAGACTGGGACACAAAAATCTATGCCATCAGAGAAGTAGCCAGACTTACAGATACTCCTCCACCAACTTTGTTTGGAAAATTATTGTCTTATGAAATGCAGCTAACAGCCAGAAAGGAAGAGGAGAAACGTAATAGGTCTTTAGTCAAAGATAAATCAGTGGCCTTCAAAGCTTAATCCACAAGGAAGGGCAGGAGAAAGACTCCTTCTCCTCCAAAGAAAATTGATGGAACTGACTCAGAAAGTTCAGACTCTAGCACATCAGACTTTCACAACTCTGATGAAGATTTTGCTGCCTTTTCTAAGTAATTCCAGAGATTCTTGAAGACAAAGAACTCGAGAAGTAGGCCATCCACTTCTTCTTACCACAAGGATGACAACTATAAGGGCAATAAGAAATCCTCTAAAGAGGAAAGGTATGGTTCTAAACCTGGTAAACAAACTTCTTCTAAAGTGGTTTGTTATTGTTGCAGCAAACCATGACATATTATAGCAGACAGTCCTATCAAGAGAAAGGAGACTGGTGAAAAGAAGAAAAAACAACAAAATGGCAAGAAGGAGAAATTCTTTGTTGCCAAGAAGCAAAAGAGCTGGACTGACAGCTCTTCATCAGAGTCAGAAAAAGAAGATAAAGTTGAAGCCTACATTGGGCTGTTTTCAACCGAAGAAGATTCTGTAGAGACAGAATTCTTGCAGGTGTTGGATGCTATCAATAGAACAGAAGACATCCAATGCTTAGGGTTGATGGTTATAGCTGAGGAAGGACAAAGCTAGGATCAGCCTGCTCCTATTAAGGTACACTCTTCACCTTCAGTGTCTGAGTATATTACTAGTCCAGAATCAGATGTATCTACATCAAGAGATGAAGATAGCTCTGAATTAGAAGGAGACATCAATCAACTGATTGATGATTATGGTGAGCTCCTACAAGCACTAAAAAGGAGCAGACTCCTAGTAAAACAGCAGGCAAAGGAGATTGCCTCTCTGAAGTTGGCTGCAACAGACTCAACAAAAGTGCTGGATCTAAAATTGGAAGAGATTAGTAAACTGAAAAACATAACTGTTATTCAGATGGGCATAATTACATTAAAAAATGACCACATTAGAAATCTTGAAGGTAGACTCCAAAAGGAGAGGAAGCTATTACAAAAGTTCTCAAAGCCTAGTTCTGTGCTACCCTTGATAGATTCCTTCACTTCCCTAAAGGGTAAGAAGGGATTAGGCATGAAGGGAAGAACAAGATCTGCCAATTCCAAATGGAAAGGCAAAGCTCCAGTTAAGCCACTAGCCTCCAATTCCTTTTAGAAAAGTGGTTTAACCATCTAACAAGTATGATCATAAAAGCATCAATGGTCACTGTGAGAATGGTGATAAGAATGGTAAGGGTGCTAGTTCTTATAGGGCAGCCCATGAGAAAAACTATATGGCCCATCATAGACCATTTGTGTTTTGTGTACCAGCCCAAACACTCAAGCAGAAGGCAACTGATCATTCATAAAGCCTGTCAGTCCACTTTCAGGCTAAAGGAAAGTCTGTCAGCAGACTTGACTTGGGTATATCTGAAGCAATCAGGAACTTGCACTCTGAAAAGAAGGCAGCTGCAGATATCGTTCAGAATATCCCAAGTACCTCAGCTGTTAGATAAATCCCTAAGCAAGTTGTGGCTGGAAGACTAAATAAAACGGTTGTTGTACCAGCTGTTTTAAGAGCTGCTGACAGAAATGCTGATATGCTTGTCCTTAAAAGAAGGTACAATGTGTATGAGTGCTGGTGTTGTGGAAAAGTGGGTCACTATGCCATAGATTGCTAGCACAATGAGAGTGTCCAGAGAAATTATGTTAGCTTACCTGTCAGAAAAACTTCAGGTAGGCAAGTTCAGCTTCAGTCTGACCTGCACCTCGGACCAAATAAAAGTTGGGGTCCTAAGGATAGATAATTTTTTTGGATGCAGGTGAGTCCAAGTGGTCATACCTCTACATGGTACTTGGACAGTGGATGTTCCAAGCACATGACTGGAATAAGAAGTATGCTAAAGGAGTACACTCCAATTGAGAATGGACCCAAAGTTATCTTTGGTGGCTCAGAAAAAGGGGAAACCAAAGATTTTGGTAAGATAACTAATGGAATAATCACTATCACACAAGTAGCCTATGTGAAAGGTTTGAAACATAATCTGATTAGCATAAGCCAACTATGTGATCTTGGCTATAATATTTCTTTTCTTAAGGATGAGTGCAAAATTAGGAGGTCAAGTGACCAAGGGGTTATAATGATAGGCACTAGGAGAGGAAATGTATACTGTCTAGACTTTGTGTGTGAAAGTAAGGACTCTCCTTTATGCCTAGTTACAGATGAGAAAGCTTCTCATTATGTCCAATGGCACAATTGGCTAGCTCGCCTGAATTACAAGACCATAGGCAAACTCTTTAGTGAAGAGTTAGTGAGGAATGGTCCTAAGGTTAAGTGCATTAAGGAGGGAATCTGCTCAGCTTGTCAAAAGGGCAAGCATAACAGGACTTCCTTCCAAAGTCTTGAAACCAAAGACTCGGTGAGGTATTTATACCTCCTGTATATGGATCTATTTGGTCCTATGCCAGTTCATAGTCTAGGTAGGAAAGTCTTTACCCTTGTGGTTGTTGATGACTTTTCTAGATTTGTTTGGGTATTCTTACTAATAAATAAATCTGAAACCTCAGATGTCTTCTAGACATTTATTAAGCAGACTCAAAATGAGCTTGACAGTACTGTAGTCAAGATCAGAAGTGACCATGGGACTGAGTTTCAGTCTGAATGCATGACAAGGTTCTGTGAAGGGCTTGGGATTCATCAAGAATTATCCTCACCTAAAACTCCCCAACAAAATGGAATTGTTGAAAGGAAGAAAAGAACTCTGATTGAGGCTGGTAGGACCTTGTTAAATGACACCTCTCTCCCAGAATATTTCTGGGCTGAGGCAGTAAATATTGCTTGTCATGTACTCAATAGGGCTTCCATCACCAAAAGCCACAAGAAGACTCCCTATGAGATTCTGAAAGGCAGAAAACCAAACTTATCCTATTTTAGGATTTTTGGTAGCAAGTGCTATGTACTTAACAATGGTAAGTCTTATGTGACTAAGTTTGCTGTCAAGTCCCAAGAAGAGATATTTGTTAGGTACAACAACAATAGTAGGGCATAAAGGATCTATAACTTGACTACTCAAGTTGTAGAAGAATCTGTCCATGTTATTTTTGATGAGTCTAAGTTAATTAACAATGAGCTTCCAAGCACTTCATCTAGTTCTATAGGTTTAAATGATAAGATGGAAAAGCTGACCATCAGGGAAGATCTTCTAGCAGGACAGGATATACAAGATGATAGGTGCTGTCCAGGGGGATCTCAAGACTCACAGGATGTAGATGAAGAACATCCAGCTGAAGATATTGAAGAATAGTAAGCTGCAGGAAATGAAGTATAGCAAGCTGAAGAATGATTGCCTCCAGCTATGAGACATCTAAGAGACCATCCAACTCATCAAATTATTGGTGATGCAAGACATGGCGTAATGACTAGAAGCAAGTGCTTGAACTCTGCTCTATGTTCAAGCTTCCTATCACAATTGGAACCAAAGAAGTTTGAAGAGTCTATCCAAGACTCATACTGGATTGGTGCCGTGCAGGAAGAGTTGAACTAGTTCAAAAGATGTAAAGTCTGGAATCTGGTTCCCATACCAAAGGGATATAATGTTATAGGGACTAAGTGGATCTTCAGGAATAAGTTTGATGAGAATGGCATTATTGTAAAAAAATGCTAGATTGGTGGCAAAAGGCTACAGGTAGGAAGAAGGGATAGATTTTTACCAGACCTATGCTCTAGTAGCAAGGATGGAAGCAATAAGACTATACCTTACCTATGCAGCATATCAAGGATTCAAGGTCTTCTAGATGGATGTCAATTCAGCATTTCTAAGTGGAGATTTAAAAGAGGAAGTATATGTGGATCAACCATCAGGTTTTGTAGATCCTCACTTTCTTGATTATGTTTATAGGCTTAAGAAAGCTCTGTATGGGCTAAAACAAGCCCCTAGAGCTTGGTATGAGACATTGTCTACTTTCCTCATTGAGAACAAATTCTCAAGAGGGAAAATAGACAAGACCCTATTCCTAAGGGAATCCAAGGGCAAGATCATCCTAGTCCAGATATATGTTGATGACATTATCTTTGGATCTACTGAGAACAACCTTTGTAGGAAGTTTTCCAAACTCATGTAAGGGAAGTTTGAGATGAGCAGCATGGGTGAGCTAAAGTTCTTCTTGGGACTCCAAGTAAGACAGACTGATGATGGCTTGTCCATATCCTAGTCTAAGTTCACCAAGGAGTTGATTAAGAAATATGGTGTGGAGACTGCCTCCACCATGAGAACTCCAATGGGGTCAAGTATGCCTATAGGCAAAGATGAGGCTGGGAAACCTGTTGATGAGTCTTTGTATAGAGGGATAATTGGCTCCCTTCTATATTTAACTACAAGTAGGCCTGACATCATATATGCTACATGTGTCTGTGCTAGATACCAGGCATGCCCTAAAGAATCTCATTATTCTACTGCAAAGAGAATTTTTAGGTACCTCAAGGGCACACCAGATCATGGTCTATGGTACCCTAGGAATAGAGATTTTCTACTAACAGGATTTTCAGATGCATATTTTGCAGGCTGCAAAGAAGATAGGAAAAGTACCACTGGTACATGTCAATTCCAATGTGGAAGATTGGTGTCATGGAGCAGCAAGAAGCAAACTAGTGTTGCTATCTCCACTGCAGAGTCAGAATACATAGCTGTAGGCAGCTGCTGTGCTCAATTATTGTGGATTCAGCATCTGCTTGAAGACTATGACATCAAGATAGGTAGAACTCCTTTATTTTGTGATTCTACTAGTGCTATTTCTATTGCTAGAAATCTTGTTTCACATAGCAGAACTAAGCACATAGAAATTAGGTATCATTTTATTAGAGAACATGTTGAGAAAGAAGGCATTATCCTAGAGTTTGTCTCTACTGAAAAACAAGTAGATGATATTTTCACTAAACCTCTTGAAGAAAGTAAATTCAATTGCTTTAAAATTGAATTAGGAATGTTAAATATAGAATAAAGTCAGCTAAGTGGTATACAAGAAAATTCAATTCTTTCACTCAACATTTGACAAAGTACACAGATTGTGTCGACTCAAAATAAGTGTGTCGACACTATCTATAAGTTGTGTCGACAAAGAGGAATCGGTGTCAACACATCAACAATTTTGTGTTGATCGAAAAAGCCCGTGTCGACACAAAAGTTGTCGAGACCTTAGGTTTTAAGTGTCAACACACAGATGTTTGTGTCAACACATAGAATTATCGATACTTGAGATTCTCTATCGAGACTTTAGTAGCCGGTGTCGACACAAGTAACCATGTGTCGACATGCAATATTCTACTATTAGCGCGCCTTTTGACCTTCCTTATAGACTACTATAAATAGGAGGCAACAAGAACTAGTCGACAATGTGCCGTAGAACTTTCGAGAGATTGAACCCAAGGTGTCAAGGCAAAGGATCTCCAGTCGTCACTCTTTAACCTTCAACTCCTTCAAGTGGTATTCTTTCACCTCCAATGGCGCCAACGATGGACGATACCTTTAACGACGGGTATGAGCTTGTTCGACAAGTATTTGACGATGCTGCACAAGAAATCAAGGATGTAGTAAACCTAATCCACAAAGCTGGTCTGGAATTTCTTGTTTCTGAGCCCACAAGGATCTGGAAGAAAGAAGTAATTTAATTCTACTCAAATGCTTCCATGGACTCGAAGGGAGGAAAAATCAAGTCTATTATTTTATGATCAAATGTGAAAATCTCACTCAAAAGTCTGAGCAAGCAGCTCCATCTTCCCAGGATCAAACAAGAAGATCACATTGAGTTATCCATGACTGCTGAAGCATTAAAGTGGTGTGGACTGACATCATCCACCAAGATTGGATCATCAAAGAATAGAAAGGGAATGAATTCCCAGGGAAAGTTCCTCTCTGAAGTGGTAGGAAAAGTCATTCTCTACAAGTCAGGGGGACATGATAGGATCTCTTCCTACTTGTTCAACCTTATGACAAGGATAATCTTCAAGGTAAAGACATTTAAGAAGATAAAGGAAGGCATTAAGAAGCCTAATCTGGGAAGAATTCTCATTCTGTATCTGGTTTCCAGATTACCAAAAATACTAAACCAAAGTGCTAGCTGTAAGATAAATCATATGAGTAGAATGGACATAGGGATTCTATCTAGGTGGGACAGGGTGTTGTCCAAAGGTGCTCCTGCACCAAAGCAACAACTAAAGGAAATGAAGAAAAAGAAATCTACAGCCAAGGTTATTGAGTCCTCCAGTGATTCAGAGAAAAGGGTAGAGTTCAGTTCTGATGAAGAAGTCATTGAACAACCAAGGAAGTCTCCTAACCCTCCACCTGGTACTGAAGTTCAGATTCAGGGGGAGACTGTCCAAAAGAAAGACAAATAAGTTGTATTAGTCTCAGGCGGAGATTTTATTGAAGCAACCTTTGACAGTGAGACTGCCAATCTCACTGTCATGGAAGTAGTAATGGAAATCAACACTGCTGCAGAAACTACTGAGAAAGAAGCACAAGATGTGCAAGTTCTTGCTCAACCCTAAGTTCTTGAGAAAGAAACTCACCTAGAAGAGACAACTAATTTCCAGAGGAGTAACATGAGGTTAATAAAGATGTCATTTCTATTGATCAACAAAATGCAAGGGTTGAGGGGGAGGTGCCAGACCTAGCCCCAAGACTAGATGTAGATGCTCCAGGAAATACAATGGAACTTGATTGCTCATCTAATTCAGACAATGAGGAAGAAGCCTTTATCCTTAAGAAAAGAAAATTTATGGAACTAAGGAAGAAGAGCTCTGGATACAAGAAAGCCTTAAAGGCTGGAACAATATCTCTTACTCTAGTAATGGACTTCAGTTCACTGCTGGTGCAACTGCAAGTAAAGCTTGATGAGCAAAGGCTTGCTCTAGAGAAGTATGTGGATGAAAGCCACAAGGAGCTGCAATTCCATTTGGTACAGTACATAAAGTTTATAAGATTTGAAGTCAATCTGCTAAAGAAGAAAATGACAGATTGCTTCCACAAGGGAGGCAATGTTGTAGTCTACATTGCCAAACAACAACAAAACACTAAAACTGAGGTGGATGATCTAGTAGTCAAGCAAGGTTATGTTCTAGAGAATTAGAAAAGAATGAATGAGAATTTGGTTGACATACATTCAATCGCTTTGAAAAAATTGGGTGAACAAACCACTACAATAAAAATACATATGGACACCAAAGTGTCTGTTGTGGAAGCACAGATAAAACTGGATTTGGCAGAAGTCAATACTGTAATACAGACTTCTGAGACTGCCATTTCTAATCAAGTAAAGAAGTTCAAGGACTACCACACCACTGGCAACTATCATGTAGTAGATCAGGTCAGGTTTCAGAAAAACGATCTAAGAGATCATATTGAAAAAGAAGTCATAAATGGGGAGAGAGTGTTAGCCAAAGCTAGATCTGACCATGCTAAATGGATATCTAATAGCATTCGAGCTATCTTGGGATATCCACCCCTATGTGATGATGACAACACTGCAGACTCTGCCTGCCAACCTGTTCTCTTAGAGGGGATTCAATAGGAAGTGGCACAAGTCATCTATCCTCCTCCAGAATTTGAAGAAATTCAACAGGCAGTCCAGTACATGTACAACGCTCCTCTGAATACACTGCCAGTGATTTCAGAAGAAGTGGAGATGGCTGAGTCAGCACTACTAAAAGAGAAAGAAGCCCAGCTATCAAAGAAAAGGTTTAGAGAACAGGCAAAAACAAGGCCTGACTTCGAGTAATGGAGTCCAACCTCCAGAAATATCATTTTAACTGCATGGAAGGCAATTAAGGATAATAAGTTTGATAGGGGCAAGTGGTACTCCAAGCAAGAATGGGACAAATATCTTGCACAATTGGATGAAATTTACAAGTTCAGGAGGGACCTAAAGATTGGGGTTATTCCTACAAATTCAACAGAGCCATGCAAATATATCTCAAAGCCGTTTCATTACTTTAAGAGACAAAAGCTGAAGGCTGCTCAACTTGAGTCAAAGGACATCAAAGGGAAGAGGCCAGCTGTTGATACTGAAACAAAAGTTCAAGCTATTGTTCAACCTAGAAAGGGGATAGTCATCATGGAACCTGATCAGTCTTAGGTTTAGATTGACTAGGTTGAGAATTGTGTAACTTTTTGTTCAATAAAAACCTTGTAATTCTAAGTCTGATCATTATGAAATGAAGAATTCCTTGATTGGCTGAATATATTATATCATTTTTTTTAATGATTCTGTCTCTAAGTTGCATGTTTTCCTTTATGATGTTTCATTTTTGGGATATTTGTGCATAATATGCTATTTCTGCTTAAGTATAACCCTGTCTTTGAAATATCTGTGTACATCATATTTATTACCTTTATTGTAATGGTGTATATCATTGACTATGGGTTATGACTTCTCCAAATAGGGGGAGATTAATTGGGTACATTAGAAATTATGTACCTGATTTGGAGAAGCCTCACTTAATTCAATGATATACATCAAATTGTATTTGATGGTATATTGAGTTTACTTGTCCAGGCTAAAGAATGCAGAAAATATTCTAAGTACAAAAGTGTTGAGACACTTATAATATGTCGACACCTTTGAAGGAGCAGCGCCGAGACTAGAAGCAAGGTTGTGTCGACACACAGGACTTGTGTCGACATACCAAATTTGAGTCGACAACAGCTGTGTCGACACTCAAGACTAGTGTTGACACACTTAGAATTAAAGTGCTGACATTAGCAGAAGAACTGTGTCGAAAAGCAGGACTTGGGTCGACATCAGTTATAAATGGAGAAGTTGTGTCGACACACATGACTTGTGTCGACACATTATACAAATGTTGTGTCGAGACTGAATAAAGAGATGTGTCGACAGTTTCTGAAGTTTTTCAACAACATCAAAGGAGTTGTGTTGATACCCTGGAAATTGTGTCGACACATACTTCATAAAAGTCGACACATACTATACTTGTATCTCGACACTATCAGCTGAGTTAAATACTCTAAGTAACAGATCTCAAGATCGGGGACTTGACAGCTGCCAGAACTGTCAAAGTTGTCAAAGGTGTAAGAACTGTCAGATATCAGTTATCAATCGAATCAGCCGGTAACCTCTAACTGGATCTATATAAGGAGATGCTCTATCAGAAAACAAAAATAGAAAAAGATAACAAAAAGAAAGAAGAACTTCTAAAGTAGACAGTATCTCATCAGATCTGTCAGAGTTTTACAGATTCGAATCTGTAGGGAGAAAGAAACTGGATCGTGGATTGACTCCAATTTCTCAAGAAGATCAACCTTAATTTTCTATTTTCAAGAAGCTTTGAATAAGCTAAGTGAGGTTGGATCAGATCCTTTGCAGCAAGGATCATAAGAAGACAGATCATTCAAGATCTTGTCAGGAATACTTCACCTCTCTCTCTTTATCTGGGTGAAGATTTTACAATATACCTTTTCAATTTTATGTAAGATCTATTCATAGATCTGAGTGTAGGAGAGTAATTTCTCTTAGTTTTAGTCCTGCAATTATAAGGGATGAGGTAGGGCTTGATTGCCTTAGTGGTAGGAGTGTGGACACACTCTGAGGTAGGGTTCTTTGTAAGAATCTGAGCTGTAAGATCTTGAGAATCTGAGTTGTAGGACTTGATGAAGTCTGAGTTGTAGGAGCCATTTGAAGTTCTGAGTTGTAAGATCTGAGGATCTAAGAAAAAGGGCGTTGGGCCGAATCTAGTGTACTACTAGATAGGCGAAGGGGGAAAGTGGATGCACCCATAAATTGGGAAACCACTATAAATCTGTGTGTATTATGTTGTGTATGCTGTGTTTGTTGTGTTTGCAGATTATCTGTACTGAGATTGATGTAGTATAATTAGCAGTACTGTGTTAAACTTTTAACTGCCCAAAATTATTGAATTGAACCTATTCACCCCACACCCTCTAGGTGTTTAGTGGTTCTTGAAATCAATTATTTCACACTATATCTAGAGCATGGAGTTTAGAGTGCATCTCCCCCTCAACCTCTGCATTATCCTTAGAGATAATCTGTTCTTCTGCAGAAATGTTCTGAACCTTTTCTGTCACTATTGTAGGAGCTTGTTCATCATCAATAAGAGTATTGAGAACTTGTCATAGAGGCACATCAGGAATCTGATCTAATCTTTGCTAGAGATGATCCCTCAAATGCCTTACTGTAAGAGGCATTCTTACTTCAGCATCATGAACTTCAGTGGTTTGATCTTGATGGCCTTCAGCCATATCCTGTGTACTTTGTCATTCTTCAGGAATGTACACACCATCATCTTTTTCTAGGGTAGTTGGATAAGTGTCTTTGATGGTTATTTTATCCATATTCAACTCTATTCCTGCAAATATCGAGGAGCTAGACATCTCACTGTTAATCATTGATGATTCATCAAAGATTACATTCACACACTCTTCTACAACTTGATTTTTCAAGTTATAGACCCTATATGCTTTGTTATGATTGTTGTACCCAACAAATATGCCTTCATAGGATTTGGCAAGAAACTTAGTCAAGTAGGACTTCCCATTATTAAGCACAAAGCTCTTACTACTAAAGATCTTAAGATATGCTAGATTTGGTTTTCTGCCTTTCATAATCTCATAGGGAGTCTTCTTATGATACTTGTTGATAGAGGCTCAATTCAAGACATGATAAGTAGTGTTCACTGCCTCAGCCTAGAAGTATTCTGGGATAGAAGTGTCACTGAGTAGTGTCCTGCCAACCTCTATGAGAGTCCTATTTTTTCTCCCAGCTATCCTATTTTACTGGGGTGTTCTTGGAGAAGAAAACTCCCGACATATCCCTAGTTCTTCACAGAACTTTGTCATGCCTTCAGACTGAAATTCAGTACCATGGTCACTTCTAATTTTGACCACAGAACTGTCTTTTTCATTCTGAACTTGCCTAACAAAGGTCATAAAGATGTCCAAGGTTTCAGACTTTTTCTTTAGAAAGAAACCCTAGCATATCTGGAATAGTCATCAACTATCACCAGTGTATAGACTTTCCTACCTAGAGTATGAATTGGAAAAGTACCAAACAAATCCATATGCAGGAGGTACAAACACCTCACTGAATTCTTGGCCCCAATGCTCTTAAAGTATGATTTGGTCTGCTTTCCCTTTTGACAAGAAGAGTAAAATTCCCTCCTCAGTGCATTTTAAATTGGGTCCATTTTTGACTAGCCCTTTACCGAGGAGCTTGCTAATTTACTTGTAGTTCAAGTGAGCATGCCTCTTGTGTCATTAACCATATTAAGAGACTTTCTCACTTGCTACCAAACATACTAGAGTGCCAGAACTTAAACATAAAAAATTTAAACAATAAATATTTCCACTCCTAGTGCCTGTCAACATGACCTCTTGGTCACTTGACCTTTTGATTAGACACTCATCCTTGTGGAAGATAATGACATAGACAATATCACATAGTTGGCTTATGCTTATCAGGTTGTGTTGCAACCCTTCGACATAAGCTACTTTTGTGATGAGATAATTCCATTGGTGATCATACCATAGCCCTTGGTAACTCTTCTGTCTGGACCTCAAAAGATCATCTTAGGTCCATTCTTTGCTGGAGTATATTCCTTTAGATGGCTCCTTGTTCTAGTCATATTCCTGGAACATCCACTGTCCATGTACCATATTGGTGCATGGGTACTTGGACTATCCTACAAACATAGTTTAGTTTACCCTAGGACCCCATAAGGGATTGGGTCCTTAGTTCTTGTTAGTTTGAAACTGAACATTTCTACCTGCAGCTCTCCTGACAGGAACACTTACCCTTGCCCTTGACACACTAGGGTTGTGCCAAGAATCTATGGTAAAGTGTCCCACTTTCCCACAACACCAACATTCATGAATGTTATATTTCCTCTTCTGAACAACCCTTATAGATTGCAAGCTTTCAACAACTAACTATTTAGAAGGGAGAGCAACATCCTTTTTCTTGTTTCTGTCAGCAGCAATTTTACTGAAGGTGAGTCTTCTAGTAGAGGTACTTATTTTACCCTGAGTTCCACCAATAGTGGTCTTCTTTACAGTAGACATGTTGTTAATGGCCTCAGAGATGGACAAGTAAGGCTTACTGACTGACTTACCTTTGGTCTGAGTTATTGTAGAAAGAACTTGAGAATAGTTCACTGCCTTATTCTTGAGTGTGGGGGCAGGAGCACCAAACACAAATGGTCCATGATGGGCCATCTGGATTTCCTCATGGGGAGCCTTCAGTGCACTTACACCCATGTCCTTTCTCCCTCCATTATAAGATAACTTTGTATTCTTACAAGAATAGTTCCCATTTTTGTAGTGCCCATAAATGTTATCTTGGTCATACCTGTTTGATGGGAGGATTATCTTGTGAAGGTTGCCTGAAGTACTATAGGAGCTTTTCCCTTCCCTTTGAAATGGAAAACACTAGAGTTCCACTTAAACCCCAAACCCCTCTTATCCTTTTGAGAAGTGAAGGAATCTATCAATGACAACACTATCTTGGGCTTACTGAATTCAACCACAATCTATTTCTCCTTAAGGAGCTTCTCTTCAAGATCCATAATGATCTCGTTCTTATGGTTGATGGTCCTAATCTGGATGATTGAGATAGTCTTCAGTTGGCTGACTTCCCTCCTCATATGATCAAGCAAGGGTACTGATTCATATTACAGAGAAGCAACTAGTTGTAGGGAGACAATCTCCTCAACTTGTTTCTTTACTAGGCTCTTGCTCCTTTTCAGAGCATCCAAAATGACACCATACTTGTCAATCAATTGATTGATATCCTCTTCAGAATCTGATCCATCATCCCCACTGGAGGAATTGGATGTATCAGAGTCTGAGCCAGACTCATAGATAGAAGGAGAGATAGGGATGGAATGTAACTCATCAGGAACAGAAAGGTCCTGATTGTCTTTGATGTAGCCATGAGACAGTACTCCTTATACTCTTCACAATCACTATCATTTGAGGATAGTGGGGCCCTGATGCCAGATGGGGAAGCAGGAAGTTCAGTATCTTCTTTAATGGATATGAGGATGATGCTAATATAGGCCTCCTCTTCTTCTAATTCTAAAGATTAAGAATCACTGTCTGATAGGCTAACAGTTCTCTTGGCCAAGAAACTCTCTTTAGCCTTCTTGACCTTGTGGTGATGGTGTTTCTTCTCACCTAGTTCTTTTCTTTTGTCTGGGCAATCAGCAATGACATGTCTAGGCATGCTACAATAATAATAAACTATTTTAGAAAAAATATGTTTACTGGGTTTGGAATCATACATGTCTCCTTTGGAGAACTTCTTCTCAGATTTGTTGTGGTCCTTCTTGTAATGTAAGGAGGAGGAAGGATTGTCCTTCCACTGCCTCCTCTTCATCATCTTCTAGAATTTCCTTGAGGAGGCAGAAAAACTCTCCATCTCACATGTTACTATATGATGAGCAGGACTCAGAGCTTTTTAAATCAGCTGGTCTCCTTAGGGATGAGGCAATCCTCTCTTGCTCTTCTTAAAGCTCTCAGACTTGAAGGCCACTATCCTCTCCTTGGAATGGGACCTGATGGTGTTCTTCTCCTCCTTCCTGGTAGATAGCTGTATCTCATATGAAAGCAACTTTCCAAACAAAGTGTGAGGAGGAGTTTCAGCAAGCTTGACTACTTCTCTGATAGCACAAATCTTTGTGTCCAAATCTCTGATCAGAGATCTTCAGAACTTATCATTCAGTTCATAATTGCTGAAGACCCTCCCATAGGTCCTCAGCTCATTGATCACTCTGAAAAACTTTTCATTGAAATCAGCTATGTTGTCTTTGCTACTTTGCCTGAAGGCCTCATATTCTTGATTAAGTAAGGATTTTTTGTCACCCCTAACTTCTTCAGTGCCCTCCATGAATATAATCAGGGTGTCCCACATTTCCTTAACTATCTTATAGTGGACAAGATTATGGAATGTGGAGTCATCTATGGAACTAACAATTATGTTTTGTGCCCTCTGGTCCATCATTGCCAGGATCACCTCATCCTTGGTGATCACATTGTACTTCTTTGGTGTCTGGACATTAGCATCCAAGACTGAGACCTTTGTGGGGATGAAAGGTCCTTCTTGGACATTTATGAAGATCCTAGGGTCATATGCTTCCATGAACAGCCTTACTCTTTCTTTCCAAATCCCAAAATTCTCTTTCTTGTAGATTGGAAGCTTCATTAAGCCCCACTCCTTATGGTTTTCTCCTAAACCCATAAGGATAATCCTTAGCTACCCTTGGAGATCTGTTCATACTGTTAAGTCCTTTTTAAATAACATCCCTCTGATACCACTTGAAAGTATTTGTTTCAAGAGTGGCTAAACACCTAGAGGGGGGTGAATAGGTTTTTGTGTCTTTTTATGACTATATTCTTACATTGGTGTGTTGTGATTTAGTTTTAGGTTAGCTTTCAAGAACAAACAACAACACACAAGTATTTATAGTAGTTCCCCAAGGTATGGGTACATCCACTATCCTTCCCACCTTTCTAACAGTTTGTTAGACAAGGACAACTTCTCCAATCTCAGCTCAATAAGCTTACAACACAGTGTAACACCCCAGTTTTATAGAAAGGAGCCTTTGGATGCTATCACCCGACAATAGTAGTTATCACCCGGCGGTAGCTAAGTGCCGAGTGGCAAGGCGTTGAGAGCTTTGAGTGCTAGTGCGCGGCGTTAGCTAGCTACCACTCAGCGGTAGCTTGGCATTGAGTGCGTTGAGAGGATGGCGTTGAGTGGTAGGTGTTGAGTGAGCTACCGTACAATGTTAGTACTACAAGTGGTGTTAGCATGGCCTTATTTTCTTGGCTGAGCTCTCGAGAAGCTACCGCCCGACAGTAGGTAGTTACCGCCCGACGATAGCGCACGGAAGCAGTTGCGTCGTTTGGCTTTTTAGCCGTTCGATTTCACTTAGGATTTGATCCTATGGACCAAGACTCTCCCTCCAGAGTGCTTATATAGGGCTGAGTGGGATTTATCCCTCATTTCTTCTCTTTTTGGAGTTGACTTAGGGTTTGGAAGAGAGAGTGGGAGGAGGAAGAAGAGAGATTTCTTCCTCCATTGACGGAGCTTCGGAGCCCCGATCGTCGATCCGAGCCCAGATCCGTGGAGAGGACTTGGAGGCGCGCATTCTCATCTGTGCAAAGAAGGGTTTCATGGCAAGGAAGAGGAGTCCCAAGGTGATGACACTTATCCTCTTGGTATTTAGGGTGCGTGCATGACATCCATTCTCTTCTTGCTTTCTTTCAAGCATTCTAGGCGCTGGATCTCTCAAATGAGAGGGATTTCGGTTTCCATGGTTCAAGAGGAGCCACCGGGTTGATTGTGTCTGTCCCCAGTATGATATTGCACTAGAAATCTGCGTCGTTAGTGGATTAGGCATTGTGGGTGAAGCCGTAGTCACGACCGTTAGTCCGACTCGGTGATGTTGCATAGCGAGCCTTAAGGATTTTATTAGAAATTCGTTAGCGATAAGATGCCATTTGTGATGTTTTCCCCCCTCTTTTGTGTGAGTACACGTAACCAGAATCGGACCGGGTGAAAATTAGAGTACACACTGGGCGCGGGGATGGTACGGTATGAATGGTGGATTAGGATGGGAAAGGCTTGCTATTGTGATGTGCTAAGGCGTGGTTTGTCTTTGTTGTCGCCTGTCTAGTCCGTGACGTGAAAGTCATGTATAGAGATTATCCCAGCGAGAAAAGTCCCCTTCTGTGAAACTGACGAGAATGCCAAGCTTAGGACAAGACCGGGCGATGAAGCCCACGAGCGAGTGGGGTCCAGCAAGGTTTCTTATAATAGGTTTGTTTGTGAGACGGAATCCTGACATGAGAAGTCAGAGCTTACAGGCAAGCCCGGGTTTGATACCCACGAGTGAGTGGGGCCTAGGAAAGAGTTTTGTGTGGTGACTTGTATGCCGTGTGGGGAAATTGGAATTACCCTTGTGTTTGCGTCTTGAATGCCAATGGGGAAATTGTGAGTACCCTTGTGTTTGCGGCTTGAATGTCAATGGGGAAATTGGAAGTACCTGATTGATGATGTGTTAGAAGCATACGCTTTAGGGTGCCTTGGGTGAAACCCAGGGTTGCATACATGCTGTATTGTAGGCCCCTTTATATATTACATGCTCAACTTATAAACATGTTTGTTGTATGAGACAACCAAACCTTTTTATAGCTTTATATGTTTATGTATATTGCTTACGAAGTGCTGACCTCCAGGGTGGTGGTGTACATTGGGGTCCACTAGGGTCGGCCGGGAGGAGATGTGTTGGTTACAAAGTTGAGATCAGCCTTTGCTGACCCACATTACCACAAATTTTTACAGGGCAAGGATCGCAAGCAAGATCAAGCTCGCCGACCAAAAAGGCCTAACCCTCATGAAGTGATTCATTTTGTGTAGTAGCTCTGTTTTGTTGAATGTTATGCTTAATTCACTATGTTTCCGGCTTGCATGCCGAGGTAGCCTAAAAGTGCTTATGCACATTGATGTTTGATGTTATTGTTTCAGTGTTGGACTCTTAATTGTTGTAAGGCCTTAAGGCCGTGTTGATACTCGTATGTTAGTGGATAACTTCTAGTCTTATTTTCTATTTCCGCCGTATTTAGTCTGAGTTTTGTGTTGGGTAGTTTATATCATCTTATAATGCTTAAGTTGTGGCATCTGTATGTTGTGGGGCCCCGACCGGACCCATATTATACGGTCATTACAGTGGATGTATTACAATTTGGTATTAGAGGGAGGTTAATGTCCAAGGTAAGTTTGGTGGTCGAATGTCAAAATCGGATCACGTTAAGAAGTTATACACATTGGAGTATCGCGGGACCGTGAATGTCCTTGTGTCTAAGTTTTGCGAGAGAAGCTGGTTCTCGTTTTTCCTTGCTTTTTCTATGGGTGCAAGCGACGATGCGGAGACGTCGAGGCCGCAAGAGGAGCCTTCAGCGAGTAGTGTTACTGCTCCGGGTCCGATGGGCATGGGCGTAACCCCAGCCGATTTCTGTTGTATGCTAGCAGAGGCCATGGTAGCGGCCCAAGCAGTAGTAGAAGTGCAAGTTGTGACCCCTATCACACAGGAAATGACCCCTATTACCATGGATGCGACACCGACCACACATGATGGAGGAGCCAGACAGGCAGAGCCATTGGCAGAAAGAGTGGTTGTTGGGCAAGGAGACCGACAGATGTAGTATTTCTTGAGCTTCCATCCTTCAACGTTTAAGGTAGTCGGCACACCGACCGATGCGGAGGATTGGTGGGCGAGGCTTCAAGAATTGCTAAGGGCGACAGAGATGCCAGCGGAGAAGAAGTCCGAGTGTGCGACCTTCATACTGGAAGGTGACGCTAAGTTGTGGTGGGTGAGCCATAGCGGCTGCCAATTTCCTGGACGCACCCCGTCCATAGAAGAGTTCGGGAATGCTTTCTTGAAGAAGTATATCCCTTCGTCGGCGAGGTTAGCCATTTAGATACAGTTTCTGCACTTGGTGCAGCGGAACAAGATAGTGGATGAGTACGTCCAGGTGTTTACTCGTTTAGGTCATTATGCTGGGATGACCATGACGGACGATGAGGAGAGGGACAACCTATTCTACCATGGATTGAGGGAGAATCTGAGACAACCCCTCATAGCTATAAAGAATGCGGGCTTCAACAAGTTGATCGAGGCCGCTAGGACGTTGGAGAGAGATATGGAGAAAACCCAACGTCTGAAGGGTTTTGCAGCCAAGCAGGGAGAAGGAAAGCCTTCTCAATCACAAGGGAAGTCTGAAGGAAGTAAGTGGAAGAAGAAGTGCCATCCCTACAAGACATTGGAGAAGAGTAGTACGATGTCGGGGGGGTATCGCTTCAAGGGACCACCATCGTTCTACAAGTGTATCAAGCCGGGCCACATAGCTCATTTTTGCACTGAAGGTGGCGCTGAGCAGGGGCCAAGGCAGGAGCAGTCCGTGCGTTCCGGTCCAAGCGCTATGGAAAAAGGAAAAATGGCAGAGTCGAGCGCTTCAAGTTTCCAACCTGTGCAGCCAAGGGAGTACAATATTGGGCAGCAGGAAGCGATCCACCAACCCGATGTGGTGATAGGTATGGGAAAGTTTAAGTTCATTTATTTGCTTTAGACTTTCAAGACCTTTTATGTATGTCGCCGATGTTGTAGGATTTGTGCTAGTTTTCGATTACCCCGCTAGGGTATTGTTCGATATGGGAGCGTCACACTCTTTTCTTGTAAAAGGTTTTATCCAGAGAATTGGAGTCGAGCCCTTTTCGACGGATGCAGAATTTTGGGTACGCATGCCCAATGGGTCTTTTTTGACTACTGGGACAAAGGGGCACATTGATTGGAGTCTAGACGGAGTTGACTTCATGTTGGCGGCAACGTTTTTCCATTAGCCGAGTTTGATGCGATCTTGGGGATGGATTGGCTTGTAGATCAGCATGCCAGTATTGACATCCTATCTAAGGTGGTGACCCTGAGAAGCGAGGGAAAGAAAGAGGTTACATTTGAAGGCCTTAGTGGAGTGGCCTGTTCCCTGATCTCAGCCATGCAGTTGGTGCGGGCAGTTACCCGGGGAGGAGTAGCTTTCGTAACCTTACTAGAAGTTCAACTTTCCAAATTTTTAATCGGAGAAGTGCCGGTAGTGGAAGAATTCGTGGATTTGTTTCCTAAGGAGTTATCTGGAGCACCTCCTCGGCGGGAGATCGATTTCTCAATCGAGTTAGTGCCAGAAGCTATGTCGGTGTCACTTCCTCCTTTTAGGATGGCACCGAAGGAGTTAGCCGAGCTCATGGTATAGTTGTAGAAACTGTTAGAGCAGGGGTACATCAGACCAAGCTCATCACCTTGGAGCATTCCAATGCTATTTGTTAAGAAGAAAGATGGTAGTATGTGTTTGTGCATAGACTACCGGGAGTTGAATAAATTAACCGTCAAAAATAAGTATCTGATCCCATGGATAGATGACCTGTTCGGCTAGTTGGTGGTGTCAGTGGCGTACTCTAAATTGGACTTGAAGTCAGGGTACTACCAGTTGCGGATCCGAGATGAGGACATACCCAAGACAGCATTTGGTATGAGGTATGGTTACTTTGAGTTCTCGGTGATGCTGTTCGGGTTGACAAACGCACCATCAGTATTCATGGATTTGATGAACCGAGTGTTTCAGGAGTATTTAGACTCATTTGTAGTGGTATTCATTGACAATATTTTTGTTTACTCCAAAACAGAGGCAGAGCATGAGGCTCATCTGAGAGTGGTATTGCGAACTTTGAGTCCCTCAACATCGTTTGTGTAGCAAGAGGCGAGTCTAGCATGGCTCGATTTAACTGGATAGAGTTGCAGAACAACTTGTCTGATCATTTTTGGGAAGCGACTAGTGTGGATGTAGAGTTTCAGCCATTTGTGTTGGAAGCTCAAAAAGGCGAGAGTAGTGACTGGGAGATGATTGATGGGATCTTAAGGAAGGACGGAAGGATATACGTACCGCGGTTCGGTAAGCTCCATGAGGAGTTAATGTTTTAGGCTCATTTCACGAAGTACTCCATTCATCCAGACAGTACAAAGATGTACTTGGATATAAAGAAATCCTTTTGGTGACCTGGTTTGAAGCGGGATGTTGCTTTGTATGCGAGCCAGTGTCAAACTTGGGCCTTAGTGAAGTCTGAGTGTCAGAAGCCAGGCGGGTTCCTGAAGCCTCTTCCTATCCCCGAGTGGAAATTTGATGACATCTCCATGGACTTTGTGCATGGCTTACCCCGGTCACAGCAGGGCAATGATGCGATTTGGGTGATCGTGGATCGGTTCACCAAAGTGACACATTTCATCCCAAATCGGAAAGAGGACAATGTGGAAAAGCTAGTAGAACTTTATGTTCGCAAAATTGTGCAGTTGTATGGGATTCATAAGAGTATTGTTAGTCATCGCGAAGGACGGTTCACATCCAAAGACTGGAGGTTGGTACATAAGAGCCTGGGTATAAGACTCAAGTTTAGTACATCGTTCCATCCTCAAACTGATGGACAAACGAAAAGAACGAACCGTACAATGGAGGATATGTTGAGAATGTGTACCCTTTACGTTATTAAGAAGTGGGAAGATCACCTCTTCATGGTGGAGTTCTCCTATAACAACAGTTTCCAGATGAGTATAAATGTGGAGCCATACGAGGCTTTGTATGGAAGGCGGTGTCGAACGCCGATGTCATGGGTAGAGGAGGGAGACACCAAACTATTGGGAAAAGAGGCAGCGACTGATGCTTGCGAGTTGGTGTGAATACTTCAGGAGCGTATGAAGGTTGCTCAGGATCGTCAAGCGAAGTATTTCAATGATCACTATAGGAATGTTGAGTTCACGGCAGGCGACAGGGTATACTTAAATAATAAGCCATTCAAAGGCGTTTCGCAGATTTTCCGACTCAAGAAGTTGAGTCCGAGGTTTTTGTGGCCGTTTGAAGTTATAGAGCGCATTGGAGAAGCTGCTTATCGGTTAGCATTGTCTGCAGAGCTGAGTGGATTACACGATATCTTCCATATCTCAGTTTTGAGGAAAGCCTTATTGGAGACGAGCGTTGTGGTCGAGCCAGCAGCGGTGCTGGTCGAAGAGGACTTGAGGAAGAAAGTCCATCATGTCAGCAAAGAGGATTCAGAAGTTCGGCAATTGCGGAACAAAGAAGTTAAGCTCGTGAAAGTGCGTTGGGACAACTGCGGGTGAGACGAGTTCTCTTGGGAGCGTGAACAAGCAATGCGGGAGGACTTCCCATAACTTTTTTACTTCAGGTATGCTTTTGGTTTGACTGCATACTTAATTTTGAGGACAAACTTATTCTAAGGGGAAGGAGTTGTAACACCCCAGTTTTCCAGAAAGGAGCCTCTGGAAGATATCACACGGTGATAGAAGTTATCGCCCGACAGTAGCTAAGCGCTGAGTGGCCAGGCGTTGAGAGCTTTGAGTGCTAGCGCGCGACATTAGCTAGCTACCGCTCAACGGTAGCTTGGCGTTGAGTGCGTTGAGAGGATGACGTTGAGTGGTAGGCGTTGAGTGAGCTACCGCGCAACATTAGTACTACCACTGGCGTTAGCGCGTCCTTATTTTCTGGGCCAAGCTCTCGGAAAGCTGCCGCTCGGCAGTAGGTAGTTACTACCCGACGATAGTGCGCAGAAGCTATTGCGTCGTTTGGCTTTTTAGCCGTCCGATTTCACTTAGGATTTGATCCTAAGGCCCAAGACTCTCCCTCCAGAGTGCTTATATAGGGTTGAGCGAGATTTCTCGCTCATTTCTTCTCTTTTTGGAGTTGACTTAGGGTTTGGAAGAGAGAGTGGGAGGAGAAAGAAGAGAGCTTTCTTTCGCCATTGACGGAGCTTCGGAGCCCTGATCATTGATCCGAGCCCAGATCCATGGAGAGGACTTGGAGGCACGCATTCTCATCCTTGCAAAGCAAGGTTTCATGGCAAGGAAGAGGATTCGTAAGGTAACGACACTTCTCCTCTTGGTCTTTAGGGTGCGTGCATGGAATCCATTTTCTTCTTGCTTTCTTTCAAGCATTCTAGGCACTAGATCTCTCAAATAAGAGGGATTTGGGTTTCCATGGTTCAAGAGGAGCCACCAGGTCAATTGTGTTCGTCCCCGACATAATATTGCACTAGAAATCAGCTTCGTTAGTTGATTAGGCATTATGGGTGAAGCCGTATTCTCGACCGTTAGTCGAACTCGGTGTTGTTGCATAGCGAGCCTTAAGGATTTTGTTAGAAATCCGTTAGCGGCAAGACATCATTTGTGATGTTATTTCACCCCTCTTTCATGTGAGTACATGTAACTAGAACAAGACCAGGTGGAAATTAGAGTACACGCATGGGCGCGGGGATGGTACAGTACGAATGGTGGATTAGGGCGAAAAAGGCTTGGGATTGTGATGTGCTAAGGTGTGGTTTGTCTTGGTGGTCGGCTTGCTAGCCTGTGACGTGTAAGTCATGTGTAGAGAGTGTCTCGACGAGACAAGTCCCCTTCTGTTAAACTGACGAGAACGCCAAGCTTAGGACAAGCCCGAGCGATGAAGCCCACGAGCGGGTGGGGTCCAGCAAGGGTTCTTAAAATCAGTTTGTGTGTGAGATGGAATCCTGACGTGAGAAGTCAGAGCTTACAGGCAAGCCTGGGTTTGATACCCACGAGTGGGTCGGGCCTAGGCAAAAGTTCTGTGTGGCGGCTTATATATCATGTGGGGAATTAGAAGTACCCTTGTGTTTGCGGCTTGAATGTTGATGGGTAAATTGGGAGTACCCTTGTGTTTGCGGCTTGAATGCCGATGGGGAAATTGGAAGTACCTTATTGATGATGTGTTAGAAGCATACGCTTTAGGATTCCTTGGGTGAAACCTAGGATTGCATACATGCTGCATTATAGGCCCCTTTATATATTACATGCTCAACTTAGAAACATTTTTGTTGTATGAGACATCCAAACCTGTTTTATAGCTTTACATGTTTATGTATATTGCATACGAAGTGCTGACCTGTAGAGTGGTGGTGTACCTCAGGGTCTGCTAGGGACTGCCGGGAGGAGATGTGTTGTTTACATAGTTGAGGTCAGCCTTTACTGACTCATGTTACCATAAATTTTTACAGGGCAAGGATCGCAAGCAGGAGCAAGCTCGTCGGCCAAAAAGGCTGAAGCCTCATGAAGTGATTCATTTTGTGTAGTAGCTCTGTTTTGTTGAATGTTATTCTTAATGCACTATGTTTCTGGCTTGCATGCCGAGGTAGCCTAGGAGTGCTTATGCACATTGATGTTTGATGTTTTTGTTTCAGTGTTGGACTCTTAATTGTTATAAGGCCTTAAGGCCGTGTTGATACTCGTATGTTAGTGGATAAATTCTTGTCTTATTTTCTGTTTCCGCTGTGTTTAGTCTGAGTTTTGAGTTGGGTAGTTTATATCATCTTATAATGCTTAAGCTATGGCGTCTGTATGTTGTGGGTCCCCTGCCGGACCCATATAATACGGTCATTACAGCGGAGGTGTTACACACAGATCCCTCATGATCTCTCAGACTCCTCCAAGTCCTAACTCAGGCATAAGACCCTACCACTCAGAGTTATAATCTCTTAGAACTCAATAACCTGCACCAGATCACTTACCTAAAACTTTATCCAAAGTCATACACTAAGGCTAGGAGGATAGACCTACACTGAGATCCACGACATGGTCCTACCTCAGAGAATAAATCTCACACAACTCAGGTATGCAGGCCCTACCTTAGATCCATAAAAGGATCCTACCACTCAACCTATATATATTAGGCTTACAACTCAAATCTGTTAAGATCCTACAGATGAAGTGTTGGTTGTTGTTGATGATTGACTCTAGAGAAGTGATCTCTAAGTCTGCCTCTTCCTTAACTGAGAAGACTCAGTCCTATCTTCCTCACAACACCAAGAATAGATCTTCAAAGTTGTTCTGCTTGTGCTATAAAATACCCTGCAGAGCACTGTTTCTTCAAGCCTTTTGAGTAGATTAGTTGAATGTAGTGTACTTGAAGATGAATAGCATCTTAGGCTTGCTCTACTCCTTCTTCTAACTCAAAGAGTGAACTTTCTGAACTTGTTATTGAAGATGTGACTTCCAACAGCTAACTGTCTGAACTTTTTAGACCAACAGTGAGAGCAAGTTCTTCGAGCTCTACAACTTTGTCAAGAAGAAGAAGATGATCCAGAAAAAATCTCCTCTTGCAAAAGTCAAAAAGCTTAAGTTATTATTCTTCTTTCTCGGAACTTGCTTTTTATTTCCCATAAATCCAACAGCTCTATGCGTAGTATGGACCCCTGGAATGGGCTACTGCAGCACAACTTTTGCATTAAATGCAGTACTAAAGGCAAGCGACGTCTTTTATCTTCTAGAAAACAAGTCCCGCGATATTCGAATTTCTGTTGATGTCAGCATGACTCAGCGCTTCGGGACTTAAAAAATTCCAGACAGACTGCTCAGCCGTTGAGTGAAGCCTTGTCAGTCAACGCAGAAGTACTTAGAAGAATTCTGCATATCCAGGCATTGATTGCGTTGAGTGAGCCTTCATCACTCAGCGCATTATGTATTTTTTAGCCTTAACTGATTAGGCATCGAGTGATCCTTCATCACTCGACACTTATGGACTTAGTTGAATTGTTTGTTGAGTAGGCGCTGAGTGAAATGCCTTCACTCAACGCTTATGGACTTAGACAGATTTTTTGTCTTCTCCTTCTGAGGCTTTGACTACTTGAGTTTCTGTCAACGCTTCTGATCTTCTGTTGTTGAGTGAAGTGAGTTCACTCAATGCTTCTGGACTTGGTGGATTTTCTACCTATCCAGTAACCATTCTTCTTGATTGAGGCATTGTGTGAACTGCCTTCACTCAACGCTTTTGTCCTTATCCAGATATCTTGTTGAGTTGGTGTTGAGTGAACTTCCTTCACTCAACTCCTATGTCCTAGATAGATATCTTATTGAGTTGGCATTGAGAGAACTTCCTTCACTCAATGCTTCTGGACTTAGCCAGATTTCTAGTCAGCAACATTGTGGCTTTGACTGTATATAGTTCTCTCAATGCTTTTGCTCTTCTTGCGTTGAGTGAACTGCCTTCACTCGAAGCTTCTGGACATAGCCATATTTCTTCTTTTCCAGCAACTTGCCTTGAGTCCAACTAGTATTATTACCCTGACATCCTGTCTAATCACGGTATAGTAGACAACCTACATACACTAAACATAGGTCATACATCAAATACATTTATGCAATTAGCATTGATGGTGATGCCTCTTCAAATTCAGGGAACATTGAAGGGCAATATTCCCAACACTCCCCATACATTTTCTGGATTATTTTATCATAATTCTGCTTGTGTTGGAGGTGTGCTCATGATTGTGATGTTTATTTACAGGTGGCTTGTTCCCTCAAGGCTTAATTTGTTGCTTGTAGACATCACACGATCGTGCATTTTCCTTGGTGCTCGACCATTTCAGTCGTGCGATTGCTACAAGTTCATTTTGTTGAGTAGCCATCATGCATTTTTCTTAATGCACGATTGGATTCAATTGTATGCGAAGGAAAACATACGATCTTCTTGTGTTGCCTGAAAAATCGTGTTCTGTCCAGCTCCGTGCAATTTTTTTGTGCACAAGTAGTTTGCTCATGCATGTTCAAAAATGAATGAGATGCCTTCCTTCCCAGGTTGGGGCACCCTGTGTTATTATTATTGCACGATCAAATGCATGATCATGTGTTTGGTCATGCGTCTTTTAATTTGTGATCGTCTACTATTTAAGTCGCGGGAATTTTCCCTAATTTCGCATCATTCATCTTCCCCCCATCTGGGACTCCTGAATTAGCCCCCTTTTCCCCATCTCTTGCCGCCCACCTAAGGGAGAAGCTCCAGCCATCATTTCTTTACAAATCTAAGGCAAGGGCATCCTCTCCGGCCTCCTCCATCATCTATCAACTTTCAAGCTCCGTTTCAAGGGATTTCTCGCTACACCCCGGAAGTTCTTCAGCAAAGAACGTGACTGGCGATTATTGATGAAGAAGACAGGTTATTGGGAGTAGGTGACAACGCTCCTCGACCCCGGACGACAGTCGAAGTTTGAGCACGGATGAGGCTTGACAAACCTCGATTCCTGTCGTGAACCTAGGTGAGTCTTCGTGCGTTGGTTGTATTATTACTTCCTCCTCTTTTGTAGTACATTTCCTTTTGATTATTTGAGATTTTTTTGTGATGTGTATGAACCATAAATGTTTTAAGGCAAGCTTCAATATATATGTGTTGCTTTGTGGTTTATGCTTATGTGGAGCGCCTCCATCTCATTTTGTTGTCGTTTCCATTTCGTGTGAGCCGCTCTAGCAATTTTAGGAGTGTGCATTGCGTGGAGGTGCCTATGAGCCTCACTCAATCCTCTCCATTCCGCACCTTTATCCATTCGGGTAACCACCCTTGCAAAGCAATGAAGGCAACCCGCGTTGTTATAATAGTTTGTGTTTTCTTACACCATCCAAAACAAAACAATTTGCTATACGCTTGCTCTAACAATCACTTTTCTAATAAATCAAATTATGCAGCCTCGATCCACTCCTCTGAGATCGATACTTAGGGAGAAACTACCATGTTATATTACTTGTACGACCGGTGCACTTATCATTCACGCATCAAGTTTTCTGCGCTGTTGCTGGGAGTGCAGACATGGTGAGAATCTTTTGTTTTGAACAGTGTTGTACAGTTTTGTTTCTTTTATTGTTTGTCGTGTTATCATATATTTCAATGCAAAACCCTCTATCACAGTTTGGCGCAATAAAGGAAAATTTTGAAATTCCGATTGAGCTAGTCACCTTTATTTCTCAAAATTGTGTGTTTCATGGGAGTCCTGGTGAAGATGCCATATCATACATTGAAGACTTCCTTGAACTGTGTGGCACCTTCCAGTATACGGAGAGTGAGTCAGGGCTAAGCTTCAGCTCTTCTCATTTTAACTAGCGGGAAAGGAGAGAAAGTGGTACAAATATGTTTATCCAAGTGAGATTACCTCATGGGTGCAAGCCCAAGATTAGTTTTTAAATAAGGACTATTTGCGCAAACTCTTGTCTAGAAAGCATTTGGAGTTTGCTACCTTTTCAAGGGCTCCGGGTGAATCCCTTGTAGAAGCTTGGGACAGATTCCGTCTTTTGCAATACTGGAATCGTGCTCATGGTGTGTATGGGATTTCATGGCTCCAAACATTTTTTTTCAGCATCCGGGAGTAGTTCCAACACTTGTTTGACATTGCTGCTGGTAGGGAACTATTTAGTCGAGCCACACCTAATGCATGACAGATTGTGGATGATGTCATTCGCGCCAGTGGAATGTGGGGAAGACCTGTTGAGTCCCATTTGGCAGAAGGAACCAACTGTGGTGCTAGCTTTGTCAAGTGTGTGCCTGAGGTCATGGTTGGTGAGGAAACATTTTAACATTTTATGAAGTGGTTCAATGAGTGGTGGCACTGTCATGTGTGCATGTGAGCATCCCTCTGATCGACATGCTTACGCAGGTTCCGAACTGAAAGTATCTAGTGTCTACCTAAATCACCTAGAGGGGGGTGAATAGGTGATGTCTGTGTCTTTTTGCGGAATAAAAATAACTTAAAAAATTAAAGCACACAAAACACAGAGATCTATAGTGGTTCCCCGAGTTGGGTACGTCCACTATCCCGCCTCGCCTATCTACCACGAAGGGATAGATTCAGCTACTTCACCTTTCTCAAATTTAAAAAATCTTACACCTCGGAGCCTCAACTCCTATAACTCGGAGACAATGCTCCTACCACTTAGAGAACAACCTCTCCTACAACTCGATCCATATACGGATCTACCACTCGATCTAAATACGGATCTACAACTCGAAGGGAAAGCCTCCTACAAATGTAAATAAAGATTTACAAAAGAGAAACAAAGATTACAAATAATCCTATTTAGATATAAGTCTTCACTTCGCCGTTCTTCGAATAGGTTAAACTTGAATATCTTGGAGAAAACGGAAAATCTGAAAGCTTTGAAGACTTGGATCTAAAATCACGGATCGACTAGATCTGAAAGAATATGAATCTTCAGAAAACAACAATCCAGTCGATTCAATGGAGGAAGATCGAATAGTGCAATACATTCATTATTGGCCGAGCGGAAGTCACAAGTTTCGTACAGGAAACCTACAGAAACTTCTTGATCGGGAATATTCTTGAAATGTGCACGATTAGCACAATTAGGGTAGAAGAATAATCCACCCTAAATATATATAGGGATCATCATTACAACGACTAGAATAGTTATTACATGCCAGAAAAGTCGCGGGTTATTGTACATGGCTATTGGCAAGAACGAACCGAAATTTGAAATCAGGAAGAAAAATAACCCTAAGTAATATTCGTCGAGTATAGTAGAGTATACTCGCCAAACAGCAATGAAACTCGACGAAAATCATTTGGAGAAATTTAGTCCAGTCGAAATTAGAACTTAACGCTTAACATAAGACATACTCGACGAATTCGACGAGTATCGGCTGACATACTCGATGAATTTGGCGAGTATCGACTGATACACTCAACGCATTCGACGCTTGCGTTAAGCTATATACGACAAATCTGACTTAGAAAATCCAGAGAAGCAGAGTCGAAATGACTCGATGAATTCAGCTTGTATTGACATGTATATTCGACGAATTCGGCGAGTATTAATACATACATTTGATGAATTCAACGAGTATACTTAATGATGCTTGACGATTATTACTTAACCAATTTTCCAACTGTCGGATATTTAACCCTGCGTAAATGCGATGAATTCAATGAGTGCTTGTAGGTATACACGACGAATTTGACGAGTATCAACGAATATACTCGATGAATTCGACAAATATCCCTTACGATACTCGACGAATTTTACTTGGGATAAAATTCCTGTTCTTCTGATTTCCCCTCCTTGTCCTTCCTTGAACCTTCTAATGCACTTGAGATAGAAGTACACCCCAATAGAGAGATTACACATCAGTCAATACATTGGCCTACACAATGAAGGATTACATTGTATAGTCCTGTGTTTCATGACCCACTGTAACATGATATTGTGTTGTACTTAGCAATACTGTTCTACAAGTACATAATTAAAACAAAGCATCAAATACAAACTAAATTCATCTTAGCTTAATGGGTTAGGGTTGACCCTGGTTAACCTGACCCCCTTGGTTGACCCCAAATGGGTTGTAAGGGCTCTAAAGGGACCCATGAGATTGGAAGTGGTTTAGTTTGTCAAGTAGTTAGGTTGGGACCCAAAAGCCAAACCCTAGCTTAGGTGATTAGAAATTACTATTTGCATACCAAGGTGCTTTTCCCTATTTACCTAGGCACTCATGGTCCTCTTGGTCTTCTTAGAGCTTTGTGATGACCTAGTCATGACAAAAACTTCTCAGGAGTCTGGTTATTTGTGGGATGTTACACAACTATATTTAATGAGGGTTCTGGTGCTATGGAAGAAGATCAACTGGGCAGGAAGTCTGATGAAACTTATTGCATATAAGTATAAATAGAAGAAGAATGCTTATATGGCTATAATGAGTCAAGTTTTGCTGCACAATTTTAAATATCTTTGCATATTTAAGGGTATACCAATACCTCCAGGGAAGAAATTATCAATATCCCTTTTCTCAAAATGGACTAGACAAATTTCTAAAACTGAATTGCAAAAGGAGTCTATACCTCCATCTTCTCCACAAGGTGTTATTCATTCATTCAGCAATAATGTGCCAACTCTACCCATTTCGCAGGAACCTATATTGCTACCAGAATTAGTTGATCAAAAAACTCAAAATGATATTACATTACATTCAACATTTGCTGATACACCTATAACTATTCCTTCTACTATCATTACTCAAGCAGTAGAATTGGTTACTTCTACCTTATCTTCAATGCACAAGGAATATGTTTCTCAGATACAAATCACAGTTGATGACATACATTCTCAGCTAGACTTAATTACTACTTCAGTTTAGTTCTTGCAGACAAATATTTATTCTTCCAACATTACCAGGTCATTCTTAACCTCCCTTGCATGTGTGGTCATGAAGGGGGAGATTCAGGATGAGGAAGAAGAATTTGATGAAGTTACATCATAATTGCATGGACTATATTCAATTAAGATTGCTAAAAATGAAAACGTTTTGGCATAGTTTGAGCTAGGGTCTGTATCAAGTTAGGGGAGGTTTAAGATTTAGTTGTTGTTAACATAGAATAGAAAGTAGAACAAAAAGCTTCACAAACTCAGGGGGAGGTATCTGTTCAGTCAGGTAAGATCAGTGATAATGAACTGGAATAAAATACTCCAATATTTCATAAGAGTGTAGTAAATGTCAAATACACTTCAAAGGGAAAGCAATTACAGTCTTCAAAGAAAACAAAGCAGTCTGCTAAGCAATTAGAGTCTTCAAAGAAAAGAAAGAAAACTATTATAACTACTATTCAGCTAATTGAAGTGGTCATTAAAACCTGTATAGGAATCTGTTATACTACTTTATTCTTTATGCCACGAGTCACCCCTATTCCTCTAGAATGTTTAGATGTACTTTATATGAGAAGGGGAATTTACGATATTCCTCCTATTCCACCACCAAAATTTTTAGCTGACAGAAGATCAAAGGATCAAAAGCTTGATGTTGCAGCAAGGTTGATCAAGGGCAATGATGTGGTAAATTTGACAAGTGAAATGGAAGAGATTAAGAAGAATGTTAGTGAGCTAGTAAAAAGAAAGATAAATCTAAATGAAGTTTATCACTATGCTCAGAGAGACTGAGAAAGGTTAATTTTTGTTAAATAATTTCTTAAAGAAAAATCTGATTATTGGCGATATAAGAGTCAGAAACAATATTCAGAAGTGATAAAGGAAAAGCTGCTGGAAAAATTATAAAATTTTCTACTTGAGTTATTCATTTCTGAGCCTACTAACAAAGCCTTTTTACATCTGATCAAAAGTTGTAAATGTATATATTTTGAAGATATATTTCTGGTATATTTTTGGGAACTATATTGGCATTTTTGAAAGTTTATTCTGGAAGCCTCATATATTCAGTTGCTTCTTATGTTTATGTCTTTTTAGTCTTTATCAATAATCATAACATGTTTGTGAATGTCAATGTTTTGTAATCATATTGTTTTATATCTCTATATTCACCTTTGAAATTTTTTAAAATTTGTTAAGTTAAATAGAGGGAGATTGTTGGGAAAAACTCTTATCATTTATCTTAACAAATTGCTTTAAGTGATTTAATATCCTAGATTTATTACCCATGATGTTTAGTGAGGGTAATTTTGTCTTAGAAGTTCTACGATGTCAATGGTGTAAAGGGCAAAAGAAAGGCACACTAAATTTAAGAGGAAAGATATGAAATTTCAATATGCGTCAACTAGAAGTCGACGTAACTTCAACATTATATTGACGCTACTCTGAGTGTAAATCAGAACAACAGAATATGATAATTCGACGTTACTCAAAAGATAATATCGATGCATACTTCAATATATTATCGACGCAACATCGACTATAGAGTTAATTCGACAGATAGTTAGAAATCAACGATACTTCTATTTGAACTCGACGTTACGTCAAATAGTTTTTGTGAACGGAATTTGTTTTAAATCAAAATTGCTTCAAGAATGGTTTTGATTTGAACTGATTCTTGGAGACATTGGAAGATGTCGATTCTTAGCTATATATATATATATATATATATATATATATATATATATATATATATATATATAGCTAAGAAGAGATATAATATGAAAATGAAGTGAGAAAAAAAATAACATTGATCATTGATATCAGATCAGATCGTAATTTTTGAAAGATAGATTTTGACAGAGAAAGATAGGAAGATTATCATCTACAATTGAATTTCTTCCTTGAATAACTTAATGATCATCTAGTTGCTGAATTTGCAGAGAGAATTAATTCCTCTTCTTCTCAAGGGCAAATCAATTGATGCATCTGATTCAGTGGAGATTAAAGGATAATCTGGATTATGTGCTTATATCCTTAAGATCTTCTTATTCAAGTATTCATTAGAGTTTCCAGATATCAATTCACTAAGTGCCAAACAATCCGCAGGATTCTACAGAGAGGACTCATCAAGAAGATCACTATATCCCCAGATCTTTATATTAATTTTCTATATTATTAATATTTTCAGTTTATGAATAGAGTTTTGAGAATCCCTCTTCAAAGGATTCAGGAAGAGGTTCTGAGAGTCTCCATGTAAAAAGACTCAGATTATATTGGCTCATGATCTCCTTATCAAAAGATCTGGTGTTTAATTCTAAGAGTCTCCTTAACAAAAGATTCAAGCACAGAGACAATGAACTTCTACCAATGGGGTAGAAGAGTGGATGTACCCAGATTTTGGGGAACCACTATAAATTTTGCCTTCTATGATTATGCATTTTTATTGTGATTTACTTATCTGCACATAATTTTGGTTAATGGTTTATGTGTATGCAAATACATTGAATTGTATACATGGTATTTGAGACATTTTTAATCTCTATTCACCCCCCCCCCCCACTATAGATAAAACTATGAGGTATTTTGGCAATATATCTCCAATTTCAGTGACCCTCCACATCACAGTTCTCCACTTGATCTCATTGGCCAACTAGTATTATATAGAAAGTAATAGCTTCTTTCTATATTTGAAACTACGTACCCTTATTATTACTTTTGCATTATTTTATTTTATAGATTATAATGGTATTAATACCAAGGGTTAGACCTCTTATATTATATTCAATATAAGATTTTCTTTTAACATTAATGGGTCTTTTTTCTCAATTCATTCTAGCACATATTATGCGACATTGCTAGGATAAATTTGGAAGGATGACTACGTTTATGGTATGAAGATTGAAAGATCCAAATTTTACAAAGAACAAGTGTTATTGAGTGTTTTCATCTTGTACTTTGCTATATGATGACAATTAAAAAAAGGGCTAGTACTATAAGATGAGTTCTTTGGAAATCTCTTGATTTACATGAGGTGAATGGATTCAAATCATGTTCCATCGATTGAAAATGTTTTGTTATATAAGCTTGAACAAGAACATTTAGAACTAATTTATGATAAGAATGTGGACATCTATGATTTTGAATTAAGTTCCATGCCCAATAAGTGGGATTATAAGAATATTATAACATTAACACATCAGAAGCCAACAAACTCACCAAAAAATTTGATCGGCTAAATTTACCATGCCTCTCATCCACATATCCAATAAACAACATAAACAAAAGTACATTGTGAAAGTCTTTAATTTAAAGGGTAGCTAAACACCTAGAGGGGGATGAATAGGTTTTCTAGTCTACTATAATTATCTTTAACTTAGTGTGTTGTGATTTTGTAGTTTTATGCTTTCAAGACACCACAAAGAACACACAGAATTTATAGTGGTTCCCCAAATAAAGGGTACGTCCACTATCCCTCCCACCTTTCTAACTGCTTTTTAGACAAGACACTTCTCCAAAAACTCAACTCCTTAGAGCTTACAACATAGATCCCACAGGATCTCTCAGTCTCCTCCAAGACTTACAACTCAGTCACAATGCCCTACCTCGGAGCAAATCTGCTCCTACAACTCAGTGATCAAATGATCACTTATGTCATACTTGAACCCAAGTAGTACAACTCAGGCTATGGAGGTTATCCCTACCTTAGAGAGAATGAATCTCCTATAACTCAGGCATAAGGCCCTACACTCAGAGAGAATGACTCTCCTACAACTCAGGCAAACTGCCCTACCTCAGGAACAAAGGCCTTACAACTCAGATCCACATAGGATCCTACCTCAGACCTAAAGGTCCTACAACTCAAATCCAAAACTGGATCCTACAACTCAAATCCTAAAATTGGATCCTACCTCAGGCAAATCTTCTCTACCTTAGATCCAAACTTGGATCCTACTTCAGCCTTTATAAATTAGGCCTACACTCAGATCCAAAAGCATCCTATAGAAAATAAATGGGTTTGGTTGATGTTGATTTGACACCAGATAAATTTCTCTGTGTCAGCTTCCTGAGCTAAGTTATCTCAACCCTAACAACTTCACAGCACCAAGAAACCGATCTTCAATAAGCTGCCACTAGTGCTGGAATTATCTTAGAAATCAAGTCTATGAAATGCAGTTATTTTGCACTTCAAACAGCTTACTCTGACTGTAGAAATCTGAAAGCTCTGCTCAGTCTTCTCATTCAGAAAGCTCTTCTGATCTTGCTGTAGCTGATGAAGATTGCTATAGGTAATTGGAAAAACTTTTAGTTCTGCTGGACTTTGTTCTTCTTTAAGCTCGGCAATAATGACGAGGAAGATGAAGTTCAGCCACAACTGTTTGAAATGAATAAAACCCTAAAAGGTAAAGTTCCTTCAGTCCATCTTGTCCCTTTTTATCTTTCGTCGATTAACGCATCCAAGAAGCAGTGGGGAACACATGTGGTTGATAGGTGCACCTTACTTTAATGAAATAACACATACAGTAGACCTCTGGTGCTATTTGTCGTGTTCTGTAACTTTCCCGCAACTAATTTGAACTCTGTTGACTTTGCCTGACATCAACATTTGTGTACTTAGTTAAATTCTCAGATTCAAATCCATGCGTTGAGTGCGTTGAGTGAATCACTCAACGAATCTGGACTTAGTCAAATTCTCTGCACTATCAGGCGTTGAGTGTATTGAGTGAATTGGCTTCACTCAATGTCTATGGACTTAGCCAATTCTTCGGCCTTGCTTAGGCATTGAGTGCATTGAGTGAACTGGCATCACTCAACTCCTCTGTACTTGGCCAATATCTTCTGCACTGCTAGGTGTTGAGTGAATTTTCATCACTCAACTCCCTGGACTTAGTTGCAACTTTCTTTATCTTCTAGGCATTGAGAGCGTTGAGTGAGCCTCATAACTCAACGCATTTGTCCTTAGCCGCTTCTCTGGAATCTGCTAGCTTGCCGAGGAATTGAGTGCTTTGAGTGAGCTGTCCTCACTCAACACCCCTGGACTTAGACAGATTTTTCTATCTCTCTTCTTGAACTTTAACATCACACGATGCTTTTTTATCTGGCATCAAGTGAGCAGTATTCACTCGGCGCTTCTGAACTTAGTCAATTTTCTGATTTCCATTGCTGAAGCTTTGACAGACTGTGCTTTATTCGACGCCTCTTATTATATGGCATTAAGTGAACTACCTTCACTCAATGCCTGTGGACTTGGCCGTAAAATTTCTTTCTGCAACCTACTGGGCTTTGACTGTCCTGTCTTTACTCAGCGCTTTTGCTATCTGGCATTGAGTTAACTAGCTTCACTCAACGCCTGTGGACTTAACCTATTTTCTGTCTTTGTTAGCATTCTTCCTTGACAACTGGCATTGAGTGAGCTTGCTTCACTCAACGCCTGTGGACTTCGTCGAATATTGACACCTAGCGTTCAGTGAGCTTGCTTCACTCAACGCCTATGGACTTATGCAAATTCCTGACTTTCTAGCCAGCTTCTTTGTGTCCACCTATAACAATCACTTGGAATACCTGTCCAATCATTTTGACAAGGAACACCTGCATGCATGAACTTAAACATACATCAAATACAACTATGTGTATACCATTAACTTGTTTGACTTCTACAAATCTGGGACATTATGAGCAATGGACCCAACAATCTCCCCCTATTTGAAGAAGTCAAAACTCTCAAACAAAATTCTGAGTCAATGATATACACTAATATATGCAGCAATAAACCATGAAATTTGGAAAAATTATAACAAGAGTATCAAGTTATAGGTTACCACACTTTCCTTGCCTGCAGGGTGATCATCATCACTACCTGCTCCCCTTATTTTGTTGTTGTCTCCCACTATTTTGCTACTGTCTGGCCTTGATCATTGTCTTGATCATTTCCTTCTTCTCCCCCTTTTTGACTTTTATAAATAGTCAGGGAGGTGCTTGCCTCTGATTATCTTCTCCCCTTTTTTTATTTCTGATAATCAACTATTGCAGGTGCTTGCTCCTTCTCTGTAGGAAGTAGAAACTATCCGTGTAAGTTCTACACTTGCTCCCCCTCAACTGAAGCATCTTCTATCATCCTTCCTGGTAGACGCTTTCATCAATTACAGTATGGATAGCACTTGAACCACTTGGAAAACTTGATACCAATGAAGGTATACAATTTGAAAAATATTCATACTACTGAAGGTCTTTTCCACCTGCAAGAAGTAGCATAACCTGCAACAAAAAAACACAAGGAGCAACTGAAGTTATACCAAGTTCAACATACCCAACTCAAACTTGAACGTATTGAACTTTGCTTCATCTAGTGGCTTAGTGATGATGTCAGCCACTTACTTGTTTGTAGGGTCAAACTCAAGACTGATATCTTCACATTCCACATGCTACCTAATGAAATGATATCGAATCTCAATGTGCTTAGTCATGCTTTGAGAGACAGGATTCCTAGCAATTGAGATTGCACTAGTAGAATCACAATATAAAGAAGTTCTACTTATCTAGAGGTTATAGTCTTGGAGATGATGCTGGATCCACAACAACTATACACAACAGCTACCTACTGAGATGTATTTTGACTCAGCTATTGAGATTGCAACACTAGTATGCTTCTTGCTGCTCCAGGACACTAGTCTTCCTCCCAATAACTGATAGGTGCCAGAAGTGCTCTTCCTGTCCTCTTTGCAACCTGCAAAATTTTCATCTGAATATCCTGTTAGTTCAGAATCCCTATTTCTAGGATGCCATAGGCCAATATTTGGTGTGCCCTTAAGATACCTCAAAATCCTCTTAGCAGCAGAGAAGTGAGATTCATTAGGGCAAGCCCGGTACCTAGTACAAACACATGTATCATACATGATGTCTGGCCTACTTGCAGTAAGATATAGAAGGGAGTCAATTATCCCTCTATACAAAGTTTCATCAATAGGTTTCCCTGCCTCATCTTTGTCTATAGGCATACTTGACCACATGGGAGTTTTCATGGTGGATGCATTCTCCATACCAAACTTTTTGATCAACTCCCTGGTAAACTTAGACTGGGATATGAATAATCAATCTTTAGTCTATCTTAATTGGAGGCCCAAGAAGAACTTAAGTTCACCCATACTGCTTATCTCAAACTTCCCTTGCATAAGTTTGGCAAACTTCCTGCAAATGTTATCATTAGTAGATTCAAAGATTATATCATATACATAAATCTGTACTAGGATGATCTTCCCCTTAGATTCCCTTAGGAATAGGGTCTTGTCTATCTTCCCCCTTGAGAATTTGTTCTCAATGAGGAAGCTAGACAATGTCTCATACCATGCTCTAGGGGCTTGCTTTAGCCCATATAGAGCTTTCCTAAGTCTATAAACAGAATTAGGTGAGTTAGGAACAATAAAACCTAGAGGCTGCTCAACATAGAATTCTTCCTTTAAGTCACCATTTAAGAAGGCTGACTTCACATCCATCTGGTAGACTTTAAATCCATTGAATATAGTATATGCAAGGAAGAGTCTGATGGATTCCAATCTTGCAATAGGGGCAAAGGTTCGATTAAAGTCAATACCTTTTTCTTGCATATACCCCTTAGTTACTAGCCTAACATTGCTCTTGATTAAAATGCCATTTTCATCAAGTTTATTCCTGTAAATCCACTTGAATCCAATGACATTATGTCCTTGTGGTCAGGAAACCAGCTTCTAGACCTTATACCTCTTAAACTGGTTCAGTTTTTCTTGCATAGCTACAATCCAAAACTGATCTATATTGGCCTATTCAAATCTTTTTGGCTCTACTTGTGACAGGAAGCTTAAGTATAGTGTTGTGTTGGTACTTCTGCTCCTGGTCACCACTCCTTGGTTAGCATCACAAATAATATGGTGTCTTGGATGATCCCTTAGATGTTTGACAGCTGGTGGCAATCTTTCATTAGAATAAGCTTTGGTAGCAGCTTCTTACTGATCTTCATCCACTTCAAGTATGCCTTGCAATTCTTCTGTAAAATCCACCCCATCTTGGATTACTATAGTAGCTTCCTTGATGCTTAGCTCGTTCTTCATCAGCTCTGTACTTATAGTACTAGAAGAGGAGCTTGGAAGCTCACTGTTAATCGTGGTAGACTCATCAAAGACTACATGCACAGACTCTTCTACAACTTGACTCTTCAAGTTGTAGATCCTATAGGCCTTATTAGGATTGTTATACCAACAAAAATCCCATCATATAACTTGGCAGCAAACTTAGTCACATAGGACTTACCATTATGAAGCACATATCACTTGCTACCAAAGATCCCGAGATAATCCAGGTTTGGTTTTCTTCCCTTCAAGATCTCATAGGGAGTCTTCTTGTGTCTCTTGGTGATAGAGGCTCTGTTAAGGACATGATATACAGTATTTAGTACCTCAACCCAGAAATATTCTGGGAGAGATGTGTCACTTAATAAAGTCATTCTAGCCTCTATGAGAGTTCTATTTTTCCTCTCAACAATCCCATTTTGTTGGGGTGTTCTTGGGGAAGAAAATTCTTGATGAATCCCTTGCTTTCCACAGAAACTTGTCATGCTTTCAGACTGACATTCAGTCCCATGGTCACTTCTGATTTTGACCACAGTACTGTCTAGTTCATTCTGAATCTGCTTGACAAAAGTCTTGAAGACATCAAGGATTTCAGACTTTTTTTAAGAAAGAAAACCCAGGCAAACCTAGAATAGTTATCGATCAACCACCACAAGGGTGTAGACTTTCCTATCTAGACTATGAACTGGCATAGGACCAAACAAGTCCATATGCAAGAGGTATAAGCACCTCACAGAGTCTTTGGTCCCAATTCCCTTGAAGGAAGCCTTGGTCTTCTTGCCCTTTTGGTAAGTTGAACAAGTGCCTTCCTTGGTGAATTTCATCTTGGGACCATTCTCAACTATCTCTTCACTAAAGAGTTTGCCAATAGTCTTATAATTCAAATGAGCTAGTCTCTTGTGCCATTGCACACAATACGAGACTTTCTCATTTACAACTAGACAAATAGGAGTGTCTTTACCAAGACAAAGGAAATTTAAACAATACACATTTCCACTCCTAGTGCCTATCAAGATGACCTCTTGGTCACTTGACCTCTTAATCTGGCACTCATCTTGTGGAAGACAATGACATAGCCAAGATCATAGAGTTGGCTTATGCTTATAAGTTTTTGTTGTAACCCTTCAACATAAGCCACTATTGAGATGGTGACTATGCCATTGGTAATCTTACCATAGTCTCTTGTCACTCCTCTATCTGAACCACCAAAGATAACTTTAGGTCTATCATTTACTGAAGTATACTAATTTAAGTTGCTCCTTGTTCTACTCATGTGCCTAGAACAACCACTGTCTAAGTACCATGTGAGGGTATGAACACTTGGACTATCCTGCATCACATAATTTACCTTACCTTAGGACCATAATAATTATTGGGTCCTAGGTTCTGATTAGCCTGAAAATGAACATGTCTTACTGCAGATTTTCTGACAGGAAGACTAACACTAGCTCTCGGCACAGTAGTATTGTGTCAGCAATATAAGGAAAAATGACCCACCTTGCCACAACACCAGCGCTCATGAATATTATACCTTCTCTTCTGAGCAGGTCTTGCAGTTTGGTTAACTTTTGACTGAACAGAAGGAAGAGGAGCAGCAGCCTTCTTCAGGTTCATTCAGTAAGGATTTGACATAAGGTAAGTTGTTTATAGCATCAAAGATAGCTAGATCTGTCTTACTGATAGACTTTCCCTTGGTCTGGGTCTTTGCTGGATGGCCTTGAGAGTTAGCCACTGCCACTTTCTTGAGTGAAGGGGTTGGTGCACCAAATACAAATAGTCCTTGATGGGACATTTTGATTTCCTCATGGGGAGCCTTAAAGGCACTCACTCCCTTACTGTACCTTCTACTATAGTTGTGAACATCTTTTTTCACACTAGTGGATCTACCATTCATCTAGTGACCATAGATGCTTTCTTGGTCATACATGTTTGAAGGAAACATCACCTTCTTAAAAAGATGGGAGGCTTAGAATCCAGAGGTTGGATTGGAGATTTCCCTTTGGAAGGGGCAACTCTAGTGTTTCCCTTAAATACCAACCCCTTCTTACCCTTCCTAGAGGAGAAGGAGTCTATCAATGCTAACACAATATTGGGCTTATATTAACTAGCCATAATTCTTTTCTCCCTCTAGAGCTTCTCTTCAAGATCTCTAATTAGACTATCCTTGTACTTGATGGTGCCAATCTTGATGACAGTAATGTTTTTCAGTTGGCTGACTTCCCAAGCCTTCTGCTCCAGCAAGAATGTTGTCTCAGCCTATTGGGAAGTAGCAAGCTGAAGGGAGGTTATCTCCTCAGCCTGCTGGGAAGTTGCAAGCTGAAGGGAGGTTATCTCCTCAGCCTACTTCTTAGTCAACTTCTTGCACTTCTTAAATGCATCCAGAAGTTCACCATACATATCAATCAATTGATTGACATCTACTTCAGATTCAGAATCATATTCACCACTGGATGAAGACGCTTCTGAACTGGGACTAGTCTCATACCCAAACTCAAAAGAAGAATTTGATAGAGGTAGAACCTTTTATGGACACGGCTGAGCCTGGATGGATTCTTCATCAGACATTGCCATCAACCCATAGTAGTTGTAGGCATCTTCTTCATCTTCATCCTCCTCTGAGTCACTATATGAATGTGACATAGGGGACCGTATACCAATCCTGGCAGTAGGATAATCTTTAGTTTCTCTAGCAGCAACTAGCCCTATGTAGGCTTCTTCTTCTTTAGACTCTGAGGAAGATGATTATGTCCAGCTCTTCTCCTTCTTAGCAATGAAGGACTTTTCCTTCTTGCCCTTGTGCTGGTGAACCTTTTTCTCAACAGCCTCTTTTCTCTTCACTGGGTAGTCAGCAATCATATGCCCTGGCTTACTGCAATAATAGCAGACAACTTTAGAAGAATTATGTTTACTAGTTTTAGAATCGTACATATCTGCCTTGGAGTGATTCTTCCTTTGATGAAAAGAGAAGGAAGGTCTGATCCTCCACTGCTTATTCTTGATCAACTTCTGAAGCTGCCTGGATAAGGCAACAAATTCTTCATCAGACATGCTGCTGTCTGATGAGCTTGAACCTGTGCTGTCTAAATCAACAGGCCTTCTTGGAGGAGAGGGAATCCTCTCCTTATTATTCTTGGTGCTATCTGCTTTGAAGGCTAAAGACTTTTCCTTGGCTTGAGATTTGTTGATGGTCTCCTCCTCTTTCCTGGCAGCCAGCTGCATCTCATAAGAGAGGAGCTTTCCAAACAGAGTATGGGGAGGAGTATCAGCTAGCTTGGCTACCTCTTTGATAGCGCATATCTTGGTGTCCCAGTCTCTAGTAAGAGACCTGAGAAACTTATCATTCAGATCATAATGGATGAAGACCCTCCCATAAGTCTTCAGCGCATTTACTATCCTGAAGAATATTTCATAGTAGTTAGCTATGCACTATCCCTTGGACTGCCTGAAAGCCTCATACTCCTGGTTGAGCATGTACTTACTGTCATCTCTAACCTCTTTAGTTCCCTCCATGTAGACCACAAGAGTGTCCCACATCTCCTTAGGGGCCTGACAGTGAACCAGATTCTGAAAAGTAGAATCATCTATGGCAATAGCAATTATATTTTGTGCCCTCTTGTCCAGTGCAGCCACTATGACATCATCCTTGGTCATTGAATATGTCTTTGGAGTTTGGACTATTGCATCCAGAGCTGAGACCTTTATAGGGATGAAAGGTACCTCCTTGACTGTCATAAAGATCCTTGGGTCAGAGGCTTCCATAAACAGCCTGACCCTCTCTTTCCAGATTCCAAAACTCTCCTTTCTGCAAATAGTAAGTTTCATGGAACCCAGATCCTTATGGTTCGCTCCTGAACCCATAAGTATACTTTTTCAGCTACCCTTTGAGATCTGCTCTGACTGTTAAGACCTTCTTGAGCAACCTCCCTCTGATATCACTTGAAAGTCTTTAATTTCAAGGGCAGCTAAAGACTTAGAGAGGGGGTGAATAGATTTTCTAGTCTATTATAATTATCTTTAACTTAGTGTATTGTGAGCTAGTAGTTTTATTCTTTCAAGACACACCATAAAGAACACACACAAAATTTATAGTGGTTCCCCAAATTATGGGTACATCCACTGTCCCTCTGATGAATAAAACCTCGGAGGTGTTTTATGAAAGAGAGAAGATGAAGATGATGTTCTCTGAATCTATATTCAATAAAGGCAAGTGTACCTTATCGCTTATAGTATAGGATATAATATCAAGGTAGTATTAGAACCAAGGCGCGTCGATTACTTCTACTTCAAAGAGATTTCTGTTATTTTATCAATTAGATACTTTGAGTTGGTTTGTAAATAAGAGAATAGTTATACGATAAAAGAGGATGATTAAGCAATAATTTAAAAGATTAGTACTTGATCTTGAATAACCTTGGAATGAAAATGACCAAAAATAGATAAATCCCTAATTCTCTTTAACGAAGATTCTTGGACCGTGGAGGTTCCCAAAATATGAACGCACCTTTTTCAAGGCTACGCCCAACTGAGTTTAGGTTGATCAACCGAACTTTCATTCTATAATTGAAACCCCTAAAACTCGCATTATGTGGTGAACCCCTATATTGGATTTGACTCCAATCCGGGAAATTTACATCATCCACTTTCAAGGATTGCATTCATCTCCCTTTACCCGTGAGTGATCAATCCATACGCATGATCCTTTCAGCTACTAGAGTACGGAAACAGAAGAGAAAATCATATATCGATGATATGACCTCTCTAGAGATTAATCAAGGGTAAATTCTAAACATTTGTTAAAAGAAAAAGAGAAGATAAGGATTAATAAAATGAGATCATTTCATTCCTCGGATCATCTCGATCAAGCACTAAACAAAGTTTAGTTTCTCATAATAGTGTAGGAAATAAAAATCATGTTAAGAATATGCATAATATGAAAGAGAGAGAGAGAAAGGGAATAACAAACTATTTTATTTTATTGAAAAGAAGATACAAAAAGGGGCATATCGACATTACAAAGAGAGTTTATAAAAAGATTACAAGTGCGATAAAAGAGATTGCAAGAACATTAAAACATAAAACATTAAGCTAAATACTCTAAAAATAAACTCTCAACGGCTCTCAAGAAGTCTCAAATGGAGGAGAAAGGTTGATGCTCCCCCCCCCCCCCTTCCTTCATGCCTATTTATAGGGCCAAAACCAAGGGGTAGAGTTGGAATTTGGCATGAGGATGAAGCTTCCCTTGGTCAAAAAGCACGTGTTGGTTTAAATGTCAAAGATGGCTACTCCTTTTCACACTTATCATGAAAAGCATGATAAAAGCTAGGTAGCTTTCTCTCTTTCTAAGAAGCTTCCTTTAAGAACACATGTTGAATATATAGTCAAAGGTGGCTAGTCTCTTTCATACTTGGGAGAAAATATCTCATCGGACCATTATGGCTTCATTCCCTTCTTGAATATGGTTTAGTAACACAGTAGCATTACTGCTATTACGACTCCATTCGTTAAATAACATATAATAAAAGGTCCGGCCGGGGCCCCACACTATATGCCCCCAAACAGGCGGCGAGGTCATAGGTTAATACAAAAACAGGTACGCATCCTAACACAGAGAAAGCTAGCGGAAGATTTTTACGTTAAAATGAACTCAAAACATGAATGTCCACTATATATAAACAACCGCATTTATATATACACATGAAGGAATGTACGACAAACACTCAAGAGTTTGTCCTTAAGGCCTTACAGTTACGCTTTACAAGTGTGGATTACAAACATCGGCGCGCAGGCCGACCACACATGAACATAACAAAAGCTTTTGCTCAGCCTTCAAGGGCCAGCAGCAGCAGCAGGGGCTTCAGCCCTCTATTTCCAGCCCGGCTCTCCAGCACCTGCACAGGGAAAGCCCACCATATTGGTGGCAAACAAAGCAACGGTCAGCATTCAGCTGACCAATTTATAACGACCCTACCCCTTTCCCGGGGGAGTGGTATCCCTTCCCTCCATGCATAGCTTTGCACAAGCAGATATATCATACCATGTGCACTCATGCACAATCAACATATCAAAACTGCCGGCCATGCGGCCCGACGATCTGTGCACTTAGGGCACATTCTTGGTGTACCGGCGAACCAGGGTCCCACCACCATTCAAGGTCCGAAAACCAACGGTATTGAGCATTTAGTCTTATGGTTCGTAGGCCTAAGACTCTCATTATGCGCTCCAACGAGACCAATAACTAGGTCTACCAGTCGGTCAGACATAACGCAGGTATAGATCAGCCACCCCCCGTTGCTCAAGTCACCATACCATCATCGAATATCGAAGTACTCATGGCCAATTTATAGGCGCGGGTCAGTTTCACCTTTCCTGTTCGGCACTAAGCCTTTTTAAGAGCACACAGCTCATAATAGCCACACTGTCCTCCAAGGACTGGCTTCACAATCCAAAAAGGGGAGATAATGCCAGTGTTCCTCGCGGTCGCTTCGCTAGTTCAGCAAGACTCACTTTCTGCACCCAGACTCACCCAAACATGGCATACAACATGTTGGGTATTGTATCCACAATGTACCTGATTTGAAGAAGCCCCTGAACAAGCTAAGGTGAATTCACAATGTATTTGATGAAATATTTTAAGTTGTGTTTGCAGTTATTCCACGCTAAGTACACACCAATGTCAGGGTGCAGTGGGTCAATATACACGGGTCTGCGCGACGTAATCCCTCATTGAGCAGATTAGTGTGTTGGCCTACGTGTACTCTCTCTATTGGGGTGTACTTAATTTCAAGTACAGGGTCATGAAAGATCATGAGCAGACAAGGAGCAAGGATGGGCCAAAGACCAGCTCACGGGTTGAAAGATGAGAATCGTCTAAGTGTAAATCGTCGAGAATCACTAAGTGATTCTCGCCAATTCGTCGAGAATCACTAGTGATTCTCGACGAGTCGTCGAGAATCACTAGATGATTCTCGCCGAGTTGGGCCGGCTGTCTCGATGCAGTCAGAAAATTCTCTAAGGCAGAATCGTCGAGAATCACTAAGTGATTCTCGCCGATTCATCGAGAATGACTTTGCATTCTCGACGATTTGGCGAGAATCAAATGTGATTCCCGCCGATTCTCCCCGGCCTCTATAACCTGTGCAGCCAGAATTCGCCAAGTAGAATTCGGCGAGAATCGTAAGTGATTCTCGCCGATTCGTCGAGAATCACCTACGATTCTCGCCGATTTTGCCTTGGGAGATTTTTCCGAATTCCTGGACCGGTCCATGTTACCTGCAGCTATTTGAACCGGACTTTTGTCTTTGCTTTGGTGGGGCCCACAACGGTCATCTCCATGACCTATTGTATAAATACATAGGTATTTGTGTACAGTGGTTAACGGACACAGAATACGGAAGCCGAGCCGCCGACTAACCCTAAAATTGCGAACTAGCTCCGCCTCCGTCGCCGCCGCTCGTGCAGTGGTCACCGTAGCTGATCTCGATCTCCTCCAGATCCCCGGTGACAGAAGCCAAGTCTTGCACAGCGTCTCACGCGTCTAACCAGAGATCTTTTGTCTCTTGATTTGAGATAGGGAAATCCATCCCCGTCTGAATCGATCGAGACGATCGATCCTAGTGTGACCGTTGGAAGACCTTGCCGACTTCACTAAGAAGATTGAATCTCCAGTGCATTGCTGCTGTTTTCAGTTGCCGTCGTCAACACCGAGAGCCTTGCCGCCGCCCTTTGCCACCGCCAGTCTCGGGGAGATTTTCTCCAAGAAAGATCAAGGGTTGTGGACTTTTCGTTGCCTACAAGAACAAGTAGTCTAACGAAAAGGGACACCTAGATCTTCAAGTTGTTTGTATTTCTTATACACTCCAATTTCTTTTTCATTGTAAATGAACATTTGGTTCCTAGTTGTGGGAGTGTTGACTCCTACGTGTGGAAGGGTTCCTTCCGATAGTGCAAGAATTGGATTTCAATCCTGTTGGTGAAGTGACCGAGTCGTCCTTGGTTGGGAGATAGGTCGAAGGGGGAAAGTGGACGTACCCAAATCGGGGAACCACTATAAATTGCTTGTGTCCTGTCTGTGCTGTGTTGTTTTGTTTTCTTGTGCAGGTACAATTTTAATTCCGCAAATACGCTGCAAGACACCTATTCCCCCCCCCCCATAGGTGAAGGTAGTTGACACTAGGTGAACTTTCAAGTGGTATCAGAGGGAGGTTACTCATCAAAGGGGTTAACACCTCGAGTAAGTTCCCGGATCTAGTGTCAACAAGAAGATCAGACTCAAGCATGGAGTTGGATTATGATGTCCCTCCTCTAAGACTCCCCTCATGTACAAAGGAGTACTATCTTGTATGGAAGATGAGAGTACTATTTCATCTGGAGGCCATCGACCCTCGAGCATCACTCATTCTGGAAGAGGGTCCCTTCATTCCCATGAAGGCCTCCTGCTCTGGAAAGGATATGCAGATCCCCAAGGAGACTATTGAAATGTCTGAGATTGAATTCTCTCTTTTCAACTTGGATAAAATGATTCGTAAAATCATCCTGGATGTCTGGACTGGACCTTCCCAGTCAAGACTTAAAAAGTGTAAGACGGCCAAGTCCTTGTGGCAAACTGTATCAGACCTCATGGAGGGATCAGACAGAACAGGGATAAGTTGTCAGCAAGAGGATGAGGCATATATGGGGGTCAGCATTTCTGAAGAAGAAAGTGATGACCAATTTCTCAGTATCAGGGCTCCTGTGTCCTTATCAGAGACTAAGGAGGAAGTTGATGAAGACTGCTCAGCTGAGGATGACTCAGCTGCCCCGGTCAATCCTAACACTATTCCTGATCAGCTAAGTTAGGACCAGGTAACTTCTTCACCTTGCCCCTCTCTTCCTCATGTTCCTGAAGACAGGAATATTTTGGATGATTGCCCTCCAAAAAATCTTGATGCCCTGAAGAGTGTCCTTTAGAAAAGCAACCTGATTGTTGAGGAGCAAGCTCAGGAGATTGCTCGGCTAAAAATCTTATTGGTTCTCCAATTGGCATCCAATAAGGTTAAGGACTCTAAAATCTCAGATCTAGAGAGTAGTCTAGAGAATGAGAAGAGGATAATATCCAACTTTTCCAAGGTTGATGCTATCAAAAGAAAGGAAGAAAACGGGTGGATCTCCCGAATTATCAATTCATGGAGAAATCGGGAAACGGTATTTAGACCCCCCACTCAAGGAAGGAAAGGTACTCATCATGCCTACATGTATGATCACAGGAACAACCGTGGTCACTGCAAGGGTGATCTGCCCTCATGTGGAAACACCCTTAATGCAAGGGCTGTTATGGCCACCCTTGAGAGAATGCCTAAGGCTCGTTCTGAACCCTTTGTATTCTCGGCCACAGCCCCAACTCTGCATGAATCTGCTGATATCAGCTCTCAATGCTCCTCTCACCACCCTAGGACACAAAAAGGGGGGTTAGAAGTCATGCAGTTAGTGCTCATGGGGCCTCTGAAAGGGTGCTGGCTGAAAGGAAGGCACCACCTCCCAGGCCTCATGACGCTCACTACATGCCTTCCTTCCACCCTTCCAAGTGTCACGATGGAAGAGGCAATTTTGAGAGCAGATCCAGCTCTATCCCGTTTAGACCTAAGATCATGACTACCTCAATCAACAGATCAGGTCAGAAACGGCGATACAACATTCACGAGTGTTGGTGCTGTGGCAAGGTAGGTCACTTTGCCTTAGATTGCTGGCACAACCCCTCTGTGTCAAGGGCAAGGGCATATCCACATCCTCGAGGCCAAGTTAGCCATCCCACCAGGGTTCCTGTGGGAAGGCATTCAAGATTTTATGCTGACAAGAACCTAGGACCCAATACATATTGGGTTCCTAAGGAAAGGTAATTCTTTTTTGCAGGATAGTCTAGGTACCCAGGTACATGATGGGACCTAGACAAGAGATGTTCCAGGCTTGCCATGGAACAAGATTAAGGGAAAAGAGATAACGCTAACTATGGTGCAAGGCTTGAACAGCTAAGCTTAGATAAGACTGCTAAAGGTGCAACTCCCAAGTACATCAAGGTTTCCACCTCGACGTCAGCTGGAGAAGTTGAAGATCAAAATGGAGCAAATCTTTTAGAAGAAGGAGATGCCCAAGAAGTAGTCGAAGCTCCTGACACCAGACTTTTAGAGCTCAGACACGTGAGGGATCATCCTAGAGATCAGATCATTGGAGATCCCCGAGACGGTGTCAGAACTCGCCGAGGTACTCTTAACGAGATTTTGCATCTTAGCTTTCTGTTGCAGGTTGAGCCAAAGAAGTTCGATGAAGCGAACAAAGACGCATCATGGATTTTGGCTATGCAAGATGAGCTGCATCAATTCGAAAGATGCAAAGTCTGTACGCTGGTTCCCAGACTGAAGATGCAAAATGTGATTGGCACCAAGTGGATCTTCATAAACAAGTTGGATGAACATGGAGTCATCATCAAGAACAAAGCCAGACTGGTGGCTCAAGGATATAGACAGGAGGAGGGGATTGACTTCGACCAGACGTTTGCACCAGTTGCACGGCTCGAGGCAATCCGGATATTCCTAGCCTATGCCTCTCACAAAGGCTTCACAGTCTATCAGATGGACGTGAAATCGGATTTCTTGAATGGAGACTTGAAAGAGGAAGTATACGTCGCTCAACCTCCAGGTTTTGTCAATCCTACATATCCTAATCATGTATATTTTCTTAATAAAGCTCTATATGGTTTAAAGCAAGCTCCACGAGCTTGGTATGAGACCTTGTCTAGTTTTCTTCTTGAGAACAAGTTCTCTAGAGGAAAAATAGATAAGACATTGTTTCTTAGGGAAGTCAAAGGCAAGATCTTGCTGGTGCAAATCTTTGTCGATGACATTATATTCGGCTCAACGGACAACAATCTTTGCAAAAAGTTCTCTAAACTTATGCAAGGAAAATTTGAAATGAGCAGTATGGGAGAGCTAAAGTATTTCTTGGGACTTCAAGTGAAACAGTCTGAGGAAGGAATTTTCATTTCTCAGACAAAGTTCACCAATGAACTCCTCAAGAAATTCGGAATGGAGAATGCAACCTCTATGAGGACTCCAATGGGATCCACCATGTCTCTGGATAAGGATGAGAAAGGGAAACCTTTTGATGAAACCAAATACAGAAGAATCATTGGATCCCTGCTCTATCTTACTGCAAGTAGACCGGATATCATGTTCTCCACATGTGTTTGTGCCAGATATCAGGTGAACACTAAGGAATCTCATTATGTCGCTGCAAAGCGAATTCTTAGATACCTTAAAGGTACCCCTAATCTTGGCTTGTGGTACCCGAGGAACAATGATGTCGAGCTAATAGGTTTTTCAAATGCTGATTTTGCAGGGAGTAGGGATGACAGGAAAAGCACTTCAGGGACGTGTCAATTCCTCGGAAGAAGACTCATCTCATGGAATAGCAAGAAGCAGAACTGTGTAGCAACCTCCACAGCAGAGTCTGAGTACATCTCGGCTGGTAGCTGTTGCGCACAACTCCTATGGATAAGAAAACAGTTAGCCGACTATGACCTCCAGTTCAAGGAAGTACCAATGTACTGCGACTCCTCCAGTGTAATTGCTATTGCCAACAATCCGGTATCGCACAGCAGAACGAAGCATATAGAAGTGCGCTACCACTTCATTCGGGAGCACGTGGAGAACAAGGACATCTCTCTCTGCTATGTCCCCACGGACAAGCAGATTGCAGATATTTTCACAAAGCCCTTAGACGAGGCCAAGTTCAGTATGTTCAAAACTGAATTGGGGATGCTAAACTACGAGGAATGAAGACTACAGAAGCTCAAGGCTCATGCGTCTAGGGGGGAGCCTCTGGTAGGAATTTAGTGAAAGCAAAGGTACAAGAACTAAGGGGGAGCATGGTGTCTCATGCTTCAGTCCCCGATTTGCAGAAGCCGAAAAGGGGGAGATTACCATTACCCTCTCGGCTAAGGTGCTAAGGTGATAGCTCCACAAGCTCTAAATATAACGGTATGGAATTTCAACTTTTTATTTTAAGTTCTATTTTTCCAAGCCGTTGTATTCACCTTAGCTTGTAGGGTTTAGGCTTCTTCAAATAGGGGGAGATTGTTGGGTATTGTATCCACAATGTACCTGATTTGAAGAAGCCCCTGAACAAGCTAAGGTGAATTCATAATGTATTTGATGAAATATTTTAAGTTGTGCTTGCAGTTATTCCACGCTAAGTACACACCAATGTCAGGGTGCAGTGGGTCAATATACACGGGTCTGCGCGACGTAATCCCTCATTGAGCAGATTAGTATGTTGGCCTATGTGTACTATCTCTATTGGGGTGTACTTAATTTCAAGTACAGGGTCATGAAAGATCATGAGCAGACAAGGAGCAAGGATGGGCCAAAGACCAGCTCACGGGTTGAAAGACGAGAATCGTCTAAGTGTAAATCGTCGAGAATCACTAAGTGATTCTCGCCGATTCGTCGAGAATCACTAGTGATTCTCGATGAGTCGTCGAGAATCACTAGATGATTCTCGCCGGGTTGGGTCGGCTGTCTCGACGCAGTCAGAAAATTCTCTAAGGCAGAATCGTCGAGAATCACTAAGTGATTCTCGCCGATTCGTCGAGAATGACTTTGCATTCTCGACGATTCGGCGAGAATCAAATGTGATTCCCGCCGATTCTCCCCGGCCTCTATAACCTGTGCAGCCAGAATTCACCAAGTAGAATTCGGCGAGAATCATAAGTGATTCTCGCCGATTCGTCGAGAATCACCTATGATTCTCGCCGATTTTGCCTTGGGTGATTTTTCCGAATTCCTGGACCGGTCCATGTTACCTGCAGGTATTTGAACCGGACTTTGGTCTTTGCTTTGGTGGGGCCCACAACGGTCATCTCCATGACCTATTGTATAAATACACAGGTATTTGTGTACAGTGGTTAACAGACACAGAATACGAAAGCCGAGCCGCCGACTAACCCTAAAATTGCGAACCAGCTCCGCCTCCGTCGCCGCCGCTCGTGCAGTGGTCACCGTAGCTGATCTCAATCTCCTCCAGATCCCCGGTGATAGAAGCCAAGTCTTGCACAGCATCTCACGCGTCTAACCAGAGATCTTTTGTCTCATGATTTGAGATAGGGAAATCCATCCCCGTCAGAATCGATCGAGACGATCGATCCTAGTGTGACCGTTGGAAGACCTTGCCGACTTCGCTAAGAAGATTGAATCTCCAGTGCATCGCTGCTGTTTTCAGTTGTCGCCGCCAACACCGAGAGCCTTGCTGCAACCCTTTGCCGCCGCCGGTCTCGGGGAGATTTTCTCCAAGAAAGATCATGGGTTGTGGACTTTTCGTTGCCTACAAGAACAAGTAGTCTAACGAAAAGGGACACCTAGATCTTCAAGTTGTTTGTATTTCTTATACACTCCAATTTCTTTTTCATTATAAAGGAACATTTGGTTCCTAGTTGTAGGGTTGGGTGCAACCCGTGTTGTGGGAGTGTTGACTCCTACGTGTGGAAGGGTTCCTTCCGATAGTGCAAGGATTGGATTTCAATCCTGTTGGTGAAGTGACCGAGTCGTCCCTGGTTGGGAGATAGGTCGAAGGGGGAAAGTGGACGTACCCAAATCGGGGAACCACTATAAATTGCTTGTGTCCTGTCTGTGCTGTGTTGTTTTGTTTTCTTGTGCAGGTACAATTTTAATTCCGCAAATACGCAACAAGACACCTATTCCCCCCCCCCCATAGGTGAAGGTAGTTGACACTAGGTGAACTTTCACAACACAAGAATCACGTGGGTATTTTCCTGGAATTTCACTCCAGTACTTCCTATTACTACCATTCACATATGCAACCCATCGACTCCACATACTACACATTTATACGCGGAGTATTCTCCGGTGCGCAAAATGCAACATCACCAATTCAGACCAACCTATTCAGATGGGCTTCATATAGCATGCCTATTCCGTACAGCACATTTCTGGATCTATATGCAAGATTGGGGATTACAAGAATCAACCCAAGGAAATCCCTCAACAGCCACCTTTTGGTGGGGGAAATCCAGAGACATGCCAAAATGAGAACTTCACATGTCCAAGAAGGAAGATCGTTACTCCTGACGATCTCTTTGGAGCCATGGAATCTAGCCAGATAGCAAGCATCGCAACGCTCTCGCCTCCACAAATCTGGACTCGGCTCGTAATTGCGAATGCTAAAGCTCCACCGGCGGCCGGATCTCTTCTGTTCTTCTTACTTGATCTCCCTTCTCTCTATCTCTTTTAGAAAGAGAATAGCCAAGAGTAAATGAGAGATAACTCTCAATTCCTGGACTTAACTCAGTAGGGAGAAGCTTCGACCCTTAGATCCCATCTGAAGGAAATGAACGGGCACAAATCGCCCTAAAATAACTTTTCCTGGGCCAAACACGGCTTGTGACATGGGACACTCCCGTGTCACAGGCCGTATACCTTAAGCGACACACAAACTGTCTTTTCTAGAATAGGACACGCCCGCATCATAGGCCGTGTGCACTGACACGGCTTATGACACACCCATGTCAAGGCCATGTTCACCAGGCCGTGTACCCTCTCTACAAACGTCGAGTGCATTTCATAGAGTACTCGAGATGACATAAAGAAGGACACGGCTTGTTACACGCCCGTATGCCTTACTTAAGACCTAATTCACCCTCGAGTAAGCAGAGCAGGGCACGACTTGGGACACGCCCGTGTCCCAGGCAATGTTGCCCAGCTTGAACTCAATTTTGGGATTTTGGGGTATTACAACTACACTCGACATTTAGTTTGGCACGCCCTATCTGAAGGCGTGTTTTGTAGAATGGATAATGCAACTTGTCTCGAGATCCTACAAAATAGTAAAATAAGCGTGGTTAGGATAGAATTATAAAAAGAAACGGTTTAACGGATAAAATTAACAATATCTATATATTTATATTAGATTTTTTAGATTTTTGTACTAATAACTTAGGTCAAATTATGCATCAGGAGGATCCATCTTAATAATCGGGGCTTGACGTCTTCCTTGTTTATTAGATACCTAAGGGCAGACTGATCAGTAAACAGAATGACTTTAGAGAGAGTAATATAAGACCTAAACTTATCAAACGCAAAAACAATTGCGAGAAGTTCATTCCCTGTAGTGGTGTAATTGACATGTGCGGATGTGAGTGTCTTGCTTGCATAATAAATTGGGTGAAAATACTTGTTCACCCGTTGGCCTAACACTGCTCCTACAACAATATCACTTGCATCGCACATTATCTCGAATGGAAAGAACCAATCCGGTGCTACTAGAATTGGCGAGTTGATAAGCTTATCTTTGATAATATTAAAAGCTACAAAACATTTATTATCAAAAATGAGAGAAGACTCTTTTCTAACAAGTGCGTTAACGACTTTGTAATTTTGGAAAAATTTTGTATAAACCGCCGATAAAAACCTTTGTGACCAAGGAAAATTCTAATAGATTTTACATTTGTGGGAGGGGGAAGTTTCTCAATCACCTCGATCTTGGCCCTATCAACCTCGATTCCTTTACCGAATATTTTATGACCGAGGACCAACCCCTCTTGGACCATGAACTGACATTTTTCCCAATTTAGGGCTAGATTCGTATCTTCGCAACATTGAAGAACACGATCAAGATTAGCTAAGCATGATTTAAAAGAATTTTCGAATACGAAAAAGTCATCCATGAAGACTTCCATCACATCCTCAACCAACTCATTAAAGATGGCCAACATACATCTTTTGAATGTAGCTAGTGAATTGCTAAGGCCAAACAACATCATTCTATAAGCGAAGGTGTCGAAGGGACAAGTAAAGGTTGTTTTCTCCTGGTCTTCGGGTGAGATTGGGATTTGGAAATATCCTGATAAACCATCAAGAAAGCAAAAGTAGGAGTGACCGGAAAGGCGTTCTAAAATTTGATCATTGAATGGCAAGGGAAAGTGGTCTTTTTGGGTGGCGTCATTTAATTTTCTATAGTCGATGCACATCCGCCAACCCATAACAGTACGAGTTGGAATTAGTTCATTGTTCTCATTAACCACTACCGTTATGCCACCTTTCTTTGGTACTACTTGCACGGGGCTAACCCACGGGCTATCCGAAATCGGGTAGATAATTCCCGCATCTAACAGCTTAATTACTTCAACGTTAACGACGTCTTTCATTTTGGGATTAAGTCGTCGCTGAGGCTGTACACTATCGCGAGAATTATCTTCAAGTAATATTTTGTGTGTGCAGAAGGAGGGTCTTATCCCTTTAATATCAGATAATTGTCAAGCTATGGCTCGGCAATGCCTATTTAAGATTTGAATTAATTCGGAAATTTCCGAATCACACAAAGTAGAAGAAATGATGATCGACAATTTAAAGTCTTTTTCTAAAAAGACATATCTTAGGTGCTCTGGAAGTTGCTTAAGCTCAAGAGTGGGTGGTACTTCGTAAGAGATCGTAATTTTAATACTCTCTAAGCCAATTGGCTCAGGAGGCAAAGAACGAGATAATTCCTTAAAACAAAATAATTTGTCATGTTTCGCATCATCACAAGATGTGGGACCAGAATCAGAAAATGAAAAAAAAAATCTTCTTCAAATGATGCATCTTGATGGTAACAAGAATCATCATTTGAAAGAGAATTTCACATGGAGGGGTTGATATTGAAAGTAACTTCATCATCTCCAACACGAAGGAGGAACTTTCCGTTACTCACATCTATTATTGTGCGGGAGGTGGTAAGGAAGGGGCGGCCGAGTATGAGGGGTACTTCGGCATCCTCTTCGATGTCAAGAATGACAAAGTCCACCGGAAAGATGAACTTGTAAAACCTTGACTCGTACGTCCTCCACTACCCCTACTAGATACTTAACAGAATGATCTGCTAGTTGTATACTTATTTTTGTTGGGATTGGATCTCCTAATCCTAAATTCTTAAACAAAGAGTATGGCATTAGATTTATGCTAGCACCAAGGTCGGCGAGGGCATGCTTTACTAATAAATTGTCAAAGAGGCACGTGATAGAAAACCGTCCCGGATCATTCAATTTTTAAGGCAATTTATTTAATAAAGTTGTCGAGCATTCTGCATTGAGGGAAACACGTGAGATATCTTCAAGTTTCTTTTTATTAGAGAGTAACTCCTTGAGATATTTCGCGTATTTAGGCATTTGAGAGATTGCCTCGCAGAATGGAACATTTATATGAATTTGTTTTAAAATTTCTAAAAACAAAATTGTATTGCTCCTCTACTCGCTCATTTTTAATTTTAGATGGATAAGGGGGTGCAGAAGTAGAAATAAAAGGAGATTTTGAAGCATTCGGATAATTAGAAAATAAAACTGGAGGGGGTAAAACAGAAACAGTTACCTCGGGCTCAATCCTATTTGGAGAGGTTACCTCCTTTTCGCTGCGGAGGGTGATGGCATTTGCATTCTCCCTTGGATTCGTCTCAGTGTTGCCCGGCAAAGCTCCATGCGGGCACTCGACAATCATTTTGGCAAGCTGGCCAATTTGATTCTCTAAGTTCTTTACAAATCCGGTAAGATTCCGGATGTTGGATTCATTCGAGGCAACATATTTAGAAAATACTTTTTCAAGCGAAGAGGGCTTTGGTGGTGGTGGAATAAAACCAGGTGGGTTCATATTAGGCGGGCATTGGGCATTACCTTGGTTTCTCCATGAGAAATTCGGGTGGTTCCTATAACCTGGATTGTAAGCATTGTTATATTGAGCATTGTTCGGGTTAAAGGAAGGTCGAGTAAGATTCCCCATGAAATCAACCTGTTCTTCAATAATAGAATTACTCTTATTATTAGCGTAAGAAGAAGTAGCAGAGGAAACAGACATCTCTGCCACTTGCTTGCTTAAAAGTTCAAGTTGTAAAGTTAAATTAGCTGTCATATCAACTACATAAGGTCCCGTCGGCTTGCTAGGGCGGGCTCGGGGCACATTCCACTGATAGGCATTCATGGCCATTTCATCAAAAAGCTCTTGAGCGGCCTCTGTGGTTTTATTATTGAGAGTGCCCCCGGCAGCTGCATCAATCATCTGCCTTGTTTGGAAATTTATGCCATTATAAAAAATTTGTACTTGTTGCCAAGTAGGAAGTGCATGGTGAGGACATCTACGCAAAAGCTCCTTGAAGCGCTCTCATATATCGTAGAGAGTCTCCAAGTCGATTTGCATAAATGAAGAGATATCAGTACGTAATTTGGCGGTCTTGGTAGGAGGGCAATATTTAGTCATGAATTTTTCAGCCATTTCGGCCCATGTACTGATAGATCCTCTAGGAAGAGAGCTTAACCACTGCTTGTCCTTTGACCGCAAAGAAAAGGGAAATAGTCATAATCGAATGGTGTCATCAGTAACGCCATTGATTTTGAAGGTATCACAGATTTCAAAAAAAATTTGAAAGATGTTGATTTGGATCTTCGTCTGGTAAACCATCAAAAGTAACCGATTGTTGCACCATTTAGATGATGCTAAACTTGATATCAAAATTATTATTAGCTATAGTAGGGAGAACAATACTAGATTATGTCCCTTCCAAGTTCGGCCGTGCATAATAGGACATGGTCCGTTTCTAGGCTTCATTAGGATTGGGGTCACCTATAATTGCCATATTAGTATCTCCGATAGATTCTATGAGAATAATTGGTAAATCCTGTCCATGAGATTGAAGGCGTCGCCTAAAGGTGCGCTCAATTTCTGGATCAAAATGGGATTCAGGATTATTCGAAGAACTTGCTCGGGTCATGTACTAGAAGAAAAAAGAAGAAAGACAAATGATTAAAGATGAGTTTAAAAAATATTAATGGATTTTTTTTGTTTTTGTTCTTTTTAGGCGGTTTTAGGTATATTATTAAGATATATATATATATATATATATATATTAGAAAAAAAATGATAAAATTAACAAATATTCTTTTTTTTGAAATATCGACGCAAGTCCCCGGCAACGGTGCCAAAAACTTGATGGAGAAAATCCCATAGGTGTTTTATGAAAGAGAGAAGATGAAGATGATGTTCTCCGAATCTATATTCGATAAAGGCAAGTGTACCTTATCGCTTATATTATAAGATATAATATCAAGGTCGTATTAGAACCAAGGCGCGTCGATTACTTCTACTTCAAAGAGATTTTTATTATTTTATCAATTAGATACTTTGATTTGGTTTGCAAATAAGAGAACGGTTATACATTAAAAGAGGATGATTAAGCAATAATTTAAAAGATTAGTACTTGATCTTGAATTACTTTGGAATGAAAATGACCAAAAATAGATAAATCCCTAATTCTCTTTAACGAAGATGCTTGGACCGTAGAGGTTTCCAAAACATGAGCGCACCTCTTTCAAGGCTATGCCCAACTGAGTTTAGGTTGATCAACCAAACTTTCATTCTATAATTAAAACCACTAAAACTTACTTTATGTGGTGAACCCCTCTATTGGATTTGACTCCAATCCGAGAAATATACGTCGTCCTCTTTCAAGGATTGCATTCAACTCCATTTACCCATGAGTGATCAATCCATACGCATGATCCTTTCGGCTACTAGAGTACGGAAATAGAAGAGAAAATCATATATCGATGATATGACCTCTCTAGGGATTAATCAAGGGTAAATCCTAAACATTTGTTAAAAGAGAAAGAGAAGATAAGGATTAAGAAAATGAGATCATTTCATTCCTCGAATCATCTCGATCAAGCACTAAATAAAGTTTAGTTACTCATAGTAGTGTAGGAAATGAAAATCATGTTAAGAATATGCATAATATGAAGAGAGAGAGAGAGAGAGAGAGAGAGAAAGGGAATAACAAACTATTTTATTTTATTGAAAATAAGTTACAAAAAGAGCATAGAGACATTACAAAGAGAGTTTATAAAAAAATTACAAGTGCGATAAAAGAGATTGCAAGAATATTAAAACATGAAAACATTAAGCTAAAATACTCAAAAAATAAACTCTCAACAGCTCTCTAAAAGTCTCAAATGGAGGAGAAAGGATGATGCTTTCCCCGTCCTTCATGCCTATTTATAAGGCAAAAACCAAGGGAGTAGAGTTGGAATTTGGCATGAGGATGAAGCTTCCCTTGGTATAAAAGCACTGTTGATTTAAAAGTCAAAGACGGCTACTCCTTTTCACACTTGTCATGAAAAGCATGATAAAATTTAGGTAGCTTTCTCTCTTTCCAAGAAGCTTCCTTTAAGAGCACATGTTGAATATATAGTCAAAGGTGGCTAGCCTCTTTCATACTTAGGAGAAAATATCTCATCGGACCATTGTGGCTTCATTCCCTTTTTGAATATGGTTTAGTAACACAGTAGCATGACTGCACTCGACATTTAAATTGGCACGCCCTATCTGAAGGCGTGTTCTATAGAATTAATAATGCACTTGTCTCGAGATCCTACAAAATAGTAAAATAAGCGTGGTTAGGATAGAATTATAAAAAGATGTGGTTTAACGGATAAAATTAACAATATCTATATATTTATATTAGATTATTTAGATTTTGTATTAATAACTTAGGTCAAATTATGCATTATCACCCTCCCTCCTTTCTAATTGCTTGTTATACAAGACACTTCTCCAAAAACTCAGCTCCTTTAAGCTTACAACACAGATCCCGCAGGATCTCTCAATCTCCTCCAAGAATTATAACTCAGGAACAAAGCCCTATCTCAGAGCAAATCTGCTCTTACAACTCAGTGATAAAATGATCACCTAACTCAGACTTGAACCCAAGTCCTACAGCTTAGGCTATGGAGGTTAGCCCTACCTCAGAGAGAATGACTCTCCTATAGCTCAGGCACAAGGACCTACCTCAGATCCAAAGCTGGATCCTACCTTAGACCCAAAGGTCCTACACTTAGAGTTAATGACTCTTCTACATCTCATGCAAACTGCCCTACCTCAGGCACAAAGGCCCTATAACTCAGATCCACACAGGATCCTACCTCAAACCCAAAGGTCCTACAACTCAGATCCAAAATTGGATCCTACAACTCAGATCAAAAATTAGATCCTACCTCAGGAAAATCTGCCCTACCTTAGATTCAAACTTGGATCCTACCTTAGACTTTATAAATCAGGCCTACACTCAGATCCAAAAGGATCCTACAGAAAAGAAATGGGTTTGGTTGGTGTTGATTTGACACCAGAGAAATTTCTCTGTATCAGCTTCTTGAGTTGAGTTATCATAGCTCTAACTACTTCACAACACCAAGAAACTGATCTTCAATAAGCTGCTGCTAGTGCTAGAAGTTTCTCAGAAATCAAGTTTTTGAACTTACTATTGTTTTGCACTTCAAACAACTTACTCTAACTGCAGAAATCCGAAGGCTTTGCTCAGTCTTCCCTTTTAGAAAGCTTTTCTGATCTTGCTGTAGCTGATGAAGATTGTTATAGCTAACTAGAAGAACTTTTAGTTCTGCTGGACTTTCTTGTTCTTCAAGCTCGGCAATAATGGCAAGGAAGATGAAGTACAACCACAACTGTTTGAAATGAATAAAACCCTAAAAGTTAAATTTCCTCAGTCCATCTTGTTCTTTTTTTTTCTTCCGCCGATTGACGGCTCCAAGAAGTAGTGGGGACCACCTGTGGTTGATAGCTGCATCTTGCTTTAACGGAAGAAGTGATGTAGGGGTCACCGCGACAACGCAACATAGAAATAAAGAAAGAGAGGGCTCCGACCAAAAGCGAACGAAAAGGGGTCGGTTGGCTCCCAAAGATTCGGGACTCGATACCACGTCCTTAGGACCTAGCTCCAACAAGCACACATCTCACCGTTTAGCGGACTCGATACCACGTCCTTAGGACCTACCTCTCCAACAAGCACACAACTCACCACACCTACACAAGCATCTATTCCATCAAATGATTTTAGCAAAACGCAGCGGCAATATTCGCGGAGCGGTGATAAACTTCAAGCGGCGACGAAAGATTTAGTGGTGATTAACTCCCTTGTTAACATGGCATGGATCGTTCCAATCCGGTTAGCAAGAGGTTTAATAACAACACTTTTAGTTCAGATTTTTGCAAGCGCGAAAAATTAAGATCACGGATAAAACGATTCGACAAAACCTCCACAAACGCTTAGAAGAATCACTAGAGAGGAAAGAGATTACCCAACCAAGATCAAGCATGCACTCAAGATAGATTTGTGGGAGAATCTCTCTCTCCACGGTTCCGCCGGCGTCGCACCGAACGGAGAAGCAACCCTTCTTCCTTGGAGTCACACCACGGAAGTCTCGCCGGAGTCGCACCGAAGAGGATGGAGGGAGGCGGCGGCCTTGGAGTCACACCAAGAGGGGAGGCAAGGAGGAACTCCTATGGCCGAAATTTCCAATTTAGGAAGGGTTAGGGTTTGATATTTCATCCCCTCATTCCTTCATAAAGACCTCCTTAAATAGGAGTTACAAAAACATCTTAACCATCCATGATGGAGATGAAATCTCATCCATCCGTATGGTTAAGTACACACCAAAATCAAATAAAGAGTTCTAAAATTAAAATACAACCATTATAATAAATATAAAATTATCATCAAACATGAAATAATTTTATATTTATTAATATAAAATAAAAGTGCATGAATTAAAAGTTCAATATTTCTTGGCGGCCTTGTCACGCCGCGGGCGGAGATTATAACGCGGGCTTCCATCATCGTCACGACGCCGCAGATCTTTATGTTGCAGCGCCTCGGCAGCCGGGACTTCATCATCGATGAGTGGCGGGGGGGACGCGCCATCAAGAAGACGTACAGTAGACCTCCGATGCTATTTGTCATGTTCTGTAGCTTTCTCGCAACTAATTTGAACTATGTTGACTTTGGCTGACGTCAGTATTTATGGACTTAGGCAAATTCTCAGATTCAACTCCATGCGTTGAGTGCGTTGAGTGAATGACCTTCACTCAACGAATCTGGACTTAGTCAAATTCTCCGCACCATCAGGCATTGAGTGCATTGGGTGAACTAGATTCACTCAATGCCTCTGGACTTAGCCAATTCTTCAGCCTTGCTTAGGCGTTGAGTGCGTTGAGTGAACTGGCATCACTCAACGCCTCTGAACATGGCCAATATCTTCTAGACTGCCACGCATTGAGTGCGTTGAGTGAATCTTCATCACTCAATGCCCCTGGACTTAGCTGCAACTTTCTTTATCTGCTAGGCGTTGAGAGCATTGAGTGAGCCTTCATTACTCGATGATTTTGTCCTTAGCCACTTCTCTGGAACCTGACAACTTGCTGTGGCGTTGAGTGCGTTGAGTGAGCTGTCCTCACTCAACGCCCTTGAACTTAGATAGATTTTTCTGTCTCTCTTCTTGAGCTTTAACATCACACGACTCTTTCTTCTCTGGCTTCGAGTGAGCTGTATTCACTCGATACTTCTGAACTTAGTTGATTTTTTGATTGCCATAGTTGAAGCTTTGACAGACTGTGTTGTACTCGATGCCTCTTTTTATATGGCGTTGAGTGAACTGCTTTCATTCAACGCCTATGGACTTAGCCACAAAATTTCTTTCTGCAACCTGCTGGGCTTTGACTGTCCTGTCTTTACTCAACGCTTTTTATGTCTGGCGTTGAGTGAACTGGCTTCACTCAACGCCAGTGGACTTAGCCGATTTTCTGTCTCTGTCAGCATTCTTTCTTGACAACTGGTGTTGAGTGAGCTTGCTTCATTCAACTCCTGTTGACTTCGTCGAATATCGACACCTGACATTGAGTAAGTTTGCTTCACTCAACGCTTGTGAATTTAGGCAAATTCCTGCCTTTCCAGCCAGCTTCTTTGTGTCTACCTGTAACAATCACTTGGAATATTTTTCCAATCATTTTGACAAGTACCAACCTCCATGCATGAACTTGAACATACATCAAATATAACTATGTGTATACCACTGACTTGTTTGACTTCTACAAATCTGGGACATTGTGAGCAATGAACCCAACACATTGGAAAGTAACCCTGCTTCATAGGGGAATGAAAGTTAGAATTGTTGTGGGTCGCTCGAGGTGCTCGTAAACCAGTCTAAACAAATCGTCCTAGCTCATGACTGAGTCGACGCGCAAACAGTCATAGAAAAGTACTGATAGCTGACAAGGGAGTGTATATATGGAAAAATCCCGGAAAGGGGAAAAACGATGAGGTCGGGTCTGTGCCAGCAAAATATCTTTTAGATTTACAAAATAATTTTTCTCGGGGGTGACAGGTCACCACTCGTTACAATTGTTTTTCCGTACTGTTGGAGTTGTCATAAATAGGTGATCTCTGGTTCCCGAAAGCAATAATCAGGAGCTAGAGGGGATATCTGGTTCTCGGAGGCAATAATATTTCTCCCCATTCTTCTCATTCTTCCCACGAAGTTAGTGGGTGTGGTGCTTCAAAAAAAATAATTAAGTTAACTTGTTTGATTTATGTTATTGCTTTTTGTCTTAAAATTTTAAAAAATATGGACAGCACACCGCGCAGTTGTTTTGCCAAATAGTTTAAGCTTCTTCATTTTAAACAGCACTGCAAACACAGTTCTTCCAAATAGTTTCACAAATTCTGCCATCAATCTGCAAAACAACTGATTATTTCACCACAATTTTTTACTAGTACTTCTCCGGTTGCTGCAGGTGAGCTAAACTGAGCCTAAATGTTCTGGAGCGCTTTCGTCTTGTACTTTCCAATATGATGACAATTTAAAATGGGGCTGGTACTACGTACTATTAAGATGGACTCTTTGGAAATCCCCACTTGGATTTGCGCAACCAAGATTTACATGCGGTGAATGGATTCAAATCAAGTTGGGGCAATTGGAAAATGTTTGTTTTTTTCTAGGGCTTGAACAAACCCATTTAGAAGAAATTGATGATAAACATAGGCAATGAGGAAATATATGGCTTTGATTTAATTTCCATGTCCAGCAGTTGGATTATATGAGCACTAAGGCTCCGTTTGGAAGGACTTATTTTCACCGGTCAAGCGGTTAAATCGGACTTTAATTATGATCTGGTTCATGCGATTGCAACCGGTTGACCGGTGAAAATAAATCCCCCCCCCCCCCCCCCAAACGGAGCCTGAAACATTAACACATCAGCAGCCAGCAAACTCACCATAAAAATCGGCTAAATTTGCCATGCATCTCATCCACATCTCTAATAAACAACATAAACAAAATTACATTGAAAAGCAACCCTCTTTGGCAGCAGAACAGAAAATTAGAATAACATTTAAATTTCTACAATTCCTTGATTGTGCCCGAGCTTCTGAAATGATAATGTATACTGTGCAGCATCACAAGCTTCAATAGGCAGAGAAGACAGGCGTGTAGGCCACTAGAGATAGTGCTCGCTCAAGTAGTGAATCTGTACAGTAACCGTTCACGGATACATAAGAAGCCAAAGCGTGAAAGTGACAAAAAACCATTCACGGACTCCCCTTAATCCATTAAAAATCCCAATGCAAGCCTTCCATCCCCCTTGACCCATCCTTTTCCGTCAAAAAACATACCATTCAAATCTCGACCCACTTCCCTCACGTGGCCTATCCAAGCTGTCCGCTTTGTATGTACTCTAATGTCCCAATCTCCATTCTCTCTTTAACTTCATGTCAACTTGGGCGAGAAATTTCGCGTCATATTGTATATGTATTTTTGCTACAGAAAACCATAGATTCTGCCCCCACAATAATTTCTTTTGGCGTTATGCCGATGCTAGTTTGACAGCATTTTAGCTTTCTTATTGGGAAAAAAATTGGGCACTGATATCCGCACCGTAGTTTTAGCTAGTCGCACCACATTTTTTTCTAATTTTTCGTGTCATTTGGAAATACGTCTTGTACATACATTTCTAGAAAAATGTTCAACACAAAAGTTGTATATCTCGACGAGATCTACAACTTTCGTGTTGAACACATTTCCTAAAAATACATGTACAAGACGTATTTTGGAAATACGCTCAGATTTCACGTCTTTTGGAAATACGCTTTGTGCATGCATTTTTAGGGAAAATGTCAACACAAAAGTTGTAGATCTCGACGAGATCTACAACTTTTGTGTTGAACACTTTTCCTAAAAATGCATGTACAAGCCGTATTTTCAAAAGGCGTGAAAAATTAGGAGAAAGTGCGGTGCAACTAGCCAAAACTGCGGTGCGGAATCAACGCCCAAAAAATTCAATGTGATAACAGCATGCGAGAGAAAATCAGACCCTTCATTTGGGCATTTTTTTATTTTTGATGCATAATATTTGGTTTAAAATGTCGTATTCAAGGACATTTCTATACCGCGCAATTTCTAAGAGAATCTCCCGATGGGTAATGCACGGTAAAGAACCGTGCATTACCGTACCTATTTTTTCTCCTAGGATTGTCCACACAATGTTAAGGAAATACGGAAACGGGGGTGTAAAGTACAGCACGGTGCAATGCAGTCATCGTGTTGCTGCGAGTGCATTACATCTCGCGCACAAACATCTTAAAGATGTGCACGCAACTCCGCGCAAGATGTGATGCACTCGCAGCCACACGATGACTGCACTGCACCGTAAAGTGCAGTGCTTGCACTTTGCGCCCCCAGATTCCAGGAAATACTTCTCGCATTCTTTTTGAAGAACCAAAGCCATATTTCACGTGTGTACTTTTAGTGATTGGAAGAGAGAAGTGTGGGAGTAAAAAAATAGGTGATTGTTAACCGCAACCCGTTATTGACTAGTCGCACCCCAAAATCTGCTAACTTTTCGCACCTTTTCAAAATACGCTTTGTAAATGTAATTTCAGGAAAAGTGTTCAACACGAAAGTTGTAGATCTCGACGAGATCTACAACTTTCGTGTTGAACACTTTTCCTGAACTTGCATGTACAAGGCATATTTTTGAAAGACGTAAAATCTGAGCATATTTTCAAAGTACGTCTTCTCTATGCATTTTTAGGAAAAGTGCTCAACACAAAAGTTGTAGCTCTCGACGAGATCTACAACTTTTGTGTTGAGCACTTTTCCTAAAATTGCATGTACAAGACGTATTTCGAAAAAGCGCGAAAAGTAATGAGATTTTGGGGTGCCACTAACAAATAGCGGGTTTGCGGTTAACAATCACCAAAATATAAAGCGGAGCACTAGATTATAGTTGAGAAAAAAAAACAAGAAAACTCTGAAATTATTTCTAAGCTAAAAGTATAACATAGTTCAGCGCCTTTTGCAAATACACCTAGTTCCGTACATTTTTGGGAAAAGTGGTCAACATAAAAGTTGTAGATCTCGTTGAGATCTACAACTTTCATGTTGACCACTTTTTCTAAAAATACATTTTAGTAGGTGAATTTGCCGTATTACGATTTTTCTAAATATTACGATTTTTTTTTTTGCGCGGACCCCCTTCGCGCCTTTTGAAAATAGACCCTCTAAACAGCATTTTTAGAAAAAGTGGTCAACATGAAAGTTGTAGATCTCGACGAGATCTACAACTTTTATGTTGACCACTTTTTCTAAGGTGATTGTTAACCGCAAACCCGCTATTTGTTATCCGCAAACTTAAATTTCGCGCCTTTTCGAAATACGCCTTATACATGCAATTTCAGGAAAAGTGTTCAACACGAAAGTTGTAGATCTCGACGAGATCTACAACTTTCGTGTTGAACACTTTTCCTGAAATTGCATGTACAGGACGTATTTCTAAAATGCGCAAAATCTGAGCATATTTCCAAAGTACGTCTTGTACATGCAATTTCAGGAAAAGTGTTCAACACGAAAGTTGTAGATCTCGTCGAGATCTACAACTTTCGTGTTGAACACTTTTCCTGAAATTGCATGTATAAGGCGTATTTCGAAAAGGCGCGAAATTTTTGTTTGCGGCTAACAAATAGCTGTTTGCGTTTAACAATCACCTTTTCTAAAAATGCTGTCTATGGGATGTTTCTTTCATTTTTCCGGGAAGCGCGTTTTTTAGGCAAAAACGGTGAGCGCGTTTTTCCATTGCCCCATATATATATATATATATATATATATATATATATATATATATATATATATATATATATATATATATATATATATATATATATATATATATATATATATATATATATATATATATATATATATATACAGAAAACTTGCGATTGCACGGTGTAACATTCGAGCACATCCAGATTAATCTTGATCGTCCGTTTTTTACACACACACACATATATATTTTTTTGTTTTTATTTTTAACTTTTTAAATATAAAAAAAATAATAATTTTAAAATACAAATAATATGCAATCATAAAAAATTATATTAAAAAATTACATGATAAGAAAAATATTAAGAACCGCTGAGGGCGCCTCGCCCGCCGCAGACTGGGTACTGTCACGCGGAGCACGGGGGACGTCCAGTGCACTGTCACTCGTATATATATATAGTAGCATCTTCGAACGGGCTCCGCCCGTTCTCGATGCGTCGCTGCGGGCTTCGCCCGCTTGACAACGACATGGGTCGTGGGCAACAACATTTGTCGTGGACTGCGATATTGGTCGTGAGTGCGACATTTGTCGTTGGTGGCGTCATTGGTCATGGGCGACGATATTGTTCGTGAGCGACCGCATTTTTCGTGGGCGGCGACATTGTTCATGAGCGGCGATATTTTTCGAGGCGCGGCGACTTTGTTCCGGGGGGGGGGGGGGGGGGGACATTGTCATTTTCTATACACAACACTTCAACCTCACCCTCATAGGTTCTTGATAAAGAACATTAATTTGAATCATTAACAACAGTTCATATACATTATTCGTAACAGTTCTATACACAACACTTCAATCTCATCTCGTTCTTGATATATATACCAAAATTTTATTTGTAAGGTTGTGATATCACTAAGTTTTTATATTATTTACATTATTCGTAAGATCATTCTATCATTTATATCACTACTAACATCATCCTATCTTTTACATCATCACTAACATCATTTAATGATTTGCATTATCCATGTATCATCCAACTATTTATATCATCGCTTTCATACTTATTTATGTTGAAAATATTTTATATTATAAAATCAACATGCTGATCATTTGTACAAAAACAACCATAGAGTGACTTCTATCCATCTTTATTTGCACAATCTTCTATTTGAATTATGTTTAGTCATAATTTAAACATCTCTATAGAAACGCCCATCATAAATGTATCTGCAATTTTTTTTTGACTATCTTAGAATGTTGAAATACTTTTCATCCTCAATCGAATTTACAAACCAACAATGAACAATGATAGGTCTTGCCAGCTCATAAAAAGGCCAAATTCTTACCAAGACGTACGAGACTCAAACTATGACAATTGATTTTAGTGATCTTCTGACTCAAACCAACTGCCTAGGTAACTTTAGTAGTCTTACAGCCTCCTTGATTGTTGCAATGATAAAGGAAAACTAATGCTCTCCAATCTATAAATGATAAAGGCAAGTGTATCTATCGAGCATATCATTAGATATGAAAAGTCATATAAAATCATGGGTCTGTCGTGTACTTCTACTTCAAGAAAATTGTTGCGGATCGCCCGATTTTTCCCCGATTTGGAGAAATCGAACCTCCTTAGCTTTGAGTTGGATCGGAAGCGCAAATAGTCAAAGAAAACCGCGGCAAAGGGCAAGAGACATTTTTGACGAGAAAAACCCAAAAAAGGTGAAAAATCACATAGTTGGATCTGTGTCGAACCAAAATTCACTAGTTTCTTGTAGTTTTACGAAGATTGGTTTGATCTCAGAGGGAGACAGTCGCTACTCCATTACAAAGTTGAGGTGTTGGAAATGAGGAAAAAGAGGCTAAGTCCTCGTAGCCTCGACGGAAACGCTCCGGCCTTGGGGTGTCGCTGACTTCACGGAACTTTGATGGGAGCATTCCAGCTGGAAAATTCTCTTATTCCACGGAGCTTCTAGGGGGTGAGCTCTTATTGATGCAGAGCCTTGATAGGAGCATTCACGCGGAGGCGGTTGACGTCACTTGAGACGTGAGAAAACCTTAGCGCAAGGAGAAGAGCGAAGAGAATTCCTGAGCGGAGAATCGACCTAAGTCCACGATCTCGCCGGAAAACCTAAGAGTTCTCTCTCTCTATCTCTCTTGGCTCTGGAGTTGCATGACTTCAAATGAAGGCCTGGGAGCCTATTTATAGTATTCAAGAGGATCACGATGGTAATTGCGCCGATGAGTGATTTGTGTTGGTGAATTACTTTGCTCTATTTTGATCACGCAGATCGCCAATTTTGTCGAAATGACGGGAGTGCCCCCCGGGCAGTTCGGGAGGTTAGGGTAAGGCTCCTGGAGGTGGCAGCGGTCGTACGTGGTCGGCGGCGATGGAGGCGGTCGGAGGCAATGGGGTCATCGACGACGGAGGTTGTGGAGTTGCCAACGGCGGAGACCGTCGGCGGGCGCAGTGCACGCGGTAGCACGGTTTGCGGCTGCACGGGGCGCTGTGGCGACCATGTGTGTGGGGGGGGGGGCATCGACATGAGGGGCACGGTCGCGCAAGGTGCGCGGCCCTGCGGTCGTGTGCATGTGTGGCTGAAAGTGAGGGATAGATCTAACTTTACTCTAGAGGGGGGTGAATAGAGTATATTAAAAACTTTAATTTATTTTTATAGCGGATTTAAAATTAGTGATATATATATGATAAACACAACACACAAAATAGAAAGCAACAATCACAGACGACACAAGAATTTTATAGTAGTTTCCCAATAAATCTGGGTACGTCTACTCTTCTACCACCCTGGTAGGTATCCACTATAGGTTTTTATTCAGGTGCCCTGTCACAAGAAGATCTATTTTTAAGAGAAATATAGCAACCCTTTGGGCTTTTGACCAAGTACCCAAAAACCAAGTTTAAGTCTTTTGATCAGGTGACTTAGGAGCCAAGAATTAACTTTTGAAGGGAGTTAAAACTATGTACACAGTTTAAAGGTAAACTAAAAGATTTAGATGTTGTCTTCTCTGTTAAGTATTTCTGAGAAGACTTAGTGGATGATGTTGCAAATTCCCCCCTGATTTGAATAGAGATTGTGATCAGGATAGAGAATTTTTCTTCAAGGTGTAGGCCTTCTTGTATGTTTCTGCTCTCCAGTAGATGTTTCTGAAAGAATTGTATTAGGATGTCTCTCAAATTTGAAGATTTGTCACTGAAAGACTCTGAAGCAGAATACTTGTATATGTAAGTCTGTATGTCTATCAATGTAACCTTGAAGCATCAATCTTCTGAATATATATATAGAATGTCTGAGAAGAATTCAAATATTTAAATTAATCGATTCTTGAAACGTCTGAAAATCTCTTGAGAATGTAACTGCCTTGGAATTAATTAGCTTTAAAATTCTGTGATAAATCCATACTTAATGCTGCCTTAAACGGCTATATTCGTTAGAATATTTAGCATTAAATATCAGAGTTTTAATTGATAGTTACTGAACATTTGAAAACATTCTACCTTCTGTAAAGACACTGCCTGATCGTCGAACTTAGCAAAGATTTCATCGACCTAAGCTTGGCTTTCGTCGAACTCAGTTTTTGTGTTGAGATCAGAGTTCGTCAAACAGAGCTTGGCTTTCGTCGAACTAAGCTTTGAGGTGAGATCTGAGTTCGTCGAACTCAATTCAACGTTCGTCGAACTGATCTTAGAGTTAGGGAACGAAGTTCGTCGAACTGAGATCTATGTTCGTCGAACTGAGCTCTGCATTCGTCGAACTGAGCTTCTCTGGAATACCTTTTGAAATAACAACTCTGAAAATTATATATGACCCTAGTCTATACAAGTGGGGTCAAAATAAACATCCTAAACATAGAATGGTAATCCTAGCCCAAATCAGTAGTAGGGTGTTCCAACAGTGGCCACGCGCTGTGTGCGGCCCTGTGCTCTGCCGTGCGCAGTGCATGGTCGTGCGACCCTGCATGGCCTGCATGTGGCGAGACCGCGCACGAGTGGTTTGTGGGTGTGCGCATGCCGCGCAGGGGTCCTTTGCGCATGTCGGCTCGGCGCACTTGCGTGGCTCGATTGGGCATGTGCACGGGCTTGACCTTCTCTTTTAGGGCTTGCGAGCCTTATAACTCTGATGCGCATGACTAGTCTGGTTTGTCTTATGCGTACCTGGTCCGAGTATCTCCGGTTTGACTCAGAAATTTTAGGCAGAACCTTATAAAATGCTCCCAAATTTCTGCGAGTCATGATCTGCGAAGCAATGTGCACAGAAATTTTCTACTTCTTTCGTCGCATTTCATTTGTTAGGAAATTATCCACCATGCTTTGCAAGAGATCAGAAAAAGATTGATGCTTATTCGATGCCTATTCTGAGATAGAAAAATCTGGCAAGAAATATCTTTACTAGTTTGGACGCCATCTTTTATGAGTCCTCCATTGGAGCCTATATATTAGAGAGGGTTGCATAGTTCTTTTCTCACATTGTTGTAGAGATTTTGGAGTCTATAGATTTTTGCTTGGAGTTAGCGGATTTCTACGATCGCCATGTCCCTCTCGAAGGTCAGAACTTTTTATCACTTGGAAATGAGGAACAAGGATAACAGAAGGGAGTACTGATATGAGTGCTTCATGGAGGGGGCGATATTGTGGAGGTGACGAACATAGTGGCATTTATGGAGGCGGTGGTCACGTAGGTGGCGCGGGGAGACCGCCTAGGAGTGAGGCTATCCGCGCGCGAGAGAACATGGGTACAGGGCAAGTCGAGCCCATACTGCTATGGCTGGCCACACGTACACATGTAGGGGATAGCCGCGAGGACTTGCATGGGGCCTCCTGTAGGTTAGCAAGCGTGCGGCTCGCCCTCGAGGGAGTTTATGTGCGGAGCCCGTCTGTGCTCGTGAGCGTGGATGCTTTTGCATATGTCTCCATGCACACTGACTTTCTTTTGTAACACCCCCATCCGTCACTTAGCATATAACAGAAGGTCCGGCTGGAGCCCGACACCATATACTACGGATAGACCAAGGAGTTTCTAAATTGAAACCATAATCTAATATTTTGCATCATAACACAGAGTGCATTCTAGCGGAAGTAATTTAAAGGTTGTAAATAGAACCCAGCAACGACATGAATGTCCAATACCACAACTAGGAATGTAAATCAAATACACAAATAAGGTCTTGGCCTTAAGGCCTTACAGTGTTCAACTTTAATTTAAAATATGTTACATACTTTGGAACGCAGGCCGGCCACACATGAACGATAAAATAACACAAGAATTTGCTTTGGACTTCGAGGGCCAGAGCAGCATTACTGGGCTCCAGCCTGCTACTTTCCGCTTGGCTCAGCAGCACCTGCACACAACATTCCATCTCATGGTGGCAAACAAAACAACAGTCAGCATTAGCTGACCAAATTATAACGACCCCACCCCTCACCCAGGGTGGCGGTGCTCCTTCTCTGCAGGCATTAGTATAACCGCAACATGGCAATAAGAACGTGCAACTTAAGCACCATTCGCCACAGATGTTGCCACAAATGCCCAACGCCCCGTGCTCTCAGGCACACTCTTGGTGCACAAGACCTCAAGGGTCGCACCATCGTTCTTTGACGGTCATCAACGTTTGAGCTTTTAGTCTCACAAGGGCCAAGGCCAGAGACAACGCCCCAGTGCTACGACAAGTCATGTGATGTACACGTAACCACTCCAAGTCGACCGACATAGGGGAGGGTACAGTTCAGCCATATCTCGTGCTCAAATCGTCCAGCTCGAAGGCCTGACGTGGGTCAGCATCCCCTTTCCCTTTTCTGCATGATTCATAACCCTGTAAGGATCCTAGGATAACACTCATGACTACCAAAGCTGAGCAATTTAAGCTCACGCTCAATCAAAATATAGCCCTCAGGTCTCCTAGAGACAGGCTTCACAAACAATACATAGCCTACTGGAAGCTATCACCGGCGGTAGAACTACCGTCACGCGGTAGGGGATAGACTATAGGTTCTTCGCCTTTTTCGGGTGATTTCCTAGAGTCTACCTCCAATACTCTCAACGCAGCCATCCACGCACCCAATGACTCCAAATCTACGTAATAACCACGGAGTCTTCTCCGGCATACAAAATATAGAAATATCACCAATCCAGACCAACCCATTTGAATGGGCTTCACACATCATGCCTATTTTGTACTTCGATTCCGGATCTAAATGCAATACTACGGGGATACACAGATCTACCCGTCGCGAGAACCACATCCACGTGTTCGTAGAGTGTCTACCCTCTAATGCCAAAAGAAAGGACTTCACACGTCCAAGGAAGAGGATCATTACCCTTGATGTACGCTTTGGCGCCATGGGAGAAATCTAGATGGTTGAAAATGACCGCTTCGACCTTGCCTCCATAAATCCAAACTCGCCTATGAATCAGAGACCCGAAACACGAACGGTGGCAAGAACCCTCCTTCCCGGCGCTACTGCTCCTCCCGAAAACTAGGCCAAGATCTCCAACTCCAGAATAATGAAGAGGAAACGGTCGAACTAGGCATATAAATAAAGCCACCGCCGCGCGGTATCGCCTTGTTTCGTGTATTACTGTCCAGGCCCTCCAATCACAGGCCAACACGTGGCCATGCCGTTACGGTTTCACTATCGCTGCGCGATAGTATGCTAACATCGCGCGATAGCCGACGTCAGTTAACACACGCCAGCTGTCGCTATCGTCGCACGCTAACTGCTACCGCCACGCGGTAGAATCCCGAGATCCTTGTCAATTTAATTGACCTAGCTATCGCCAGCGGTATCACTATCATCAGGCGATAGCTTCCCGAGAGCTCTGTCAGTTTAATTTCCCAGCTACCGCCGTGCGGTAATAACCTACCCCTGCACGGTAGAATAGGCATTAAGTCACCTCGCCTCACTCAATGCTCTCGACGCTAACCCTTAAGCTACCGTCGCACGGTAACTAGCTACCACTGTGCGATAACATCCAGAGAACCATTTCCTACCCTAAGAATTTTGGGGCGTTATAAATTTCCTCCACTTAAAGAATTTTGTCCCGAAATTAAGTCATGCAATAAACTAAAGAATTTAATCAACATTAAACTGTATACCTCAATTGAATAGCTCGGGGAGTTCTGACTTCATGGTTTGCTCCCTCTCCCATGAAATCTCCTCTCGGCCACAGTTATCCCATCGGACCTTGACCATCCTGATCTATTCATTATGAAGTCGTTTGACTTATATATCCTCAATACGAATGGGTTTGACCTTCGTTGTCAACCCACTAACAACCGGTACTTGATCTGTAGCGATAACTTGCGTAGGATCTTGTACCGTCTTTCGCAACACTGATATGTGGAATACATCATGTAGACCCCTCAATTCCGTTGATAACTTTAACTGATAGGCAGCTTCTCTAATATGTTTCAGTATCTCAAACGGCCCAAGACATCTCGGACTCAGCTTTTTCAAGCGTCGAACCCTTGAGACACCCTTGAAAGGCTCAATCTTCAAATATAACCAATCGTCTACGGCGAACTCAACGTTCATGTGCTTGGCATTATAGTATTTGACATGCTTATCCTGAGCAATCAAAAACCGCTCTCGGATTGTCAAAACAATTGAAGTCGCATCCTCAACTTCCTTCCGTTTGTACAACTTGGACTCACCAGTCTCCAACAATGACAACGGAGTACGACACTTCCTACCAAAAAGGGACTCGAAGGGAACCATTTGAATGCTTGCCTGGTGGATGTTATTATAAGCAAACTCAATCATATACAAGTGATCTTCCCACCTCTTACCAAAATCCAGGGCACACATGTGAAGCATGTCCTCCACCGTCCTATTGACCCTCTCAGTATGACCATCCATCTGCGGATGAAAGGATGTACTGAACTTCAGCTTGGACCCCAATAGTTGATGCACCAACCTCCATTCATTGGACGTGAAGCACCCATCTCGGTCACTCACGATGCTACGAGACACACTGTGTAGTCGTGCAATGTTTTCTATATACAACTTTGCTAGTTTCTCAAATAAATTGTCCTTCCTATTTAGAATGAATTTCGAGGCTTTCGTTAGACGATCTACGACCACCTAGATGTCGTCGTTTCCCTTTTTTGATCTCGGTAAACCATGCATGAAATCCATGGATATATCGTCGAACTTCCACTCTGGTATAGGCAAAGACATCATGAATCCTCCGGGCTTCTGGCACTTCGCCTTCACAAAGGCGCATGTTTGACACTTCGCCACATAAAGTGCTATGTACTTCTTCAGTACCGGCCACCATAATTTTTTTTTCATATCTCTGTACATCTTTGTGCTCCTCGGGTGGATCGAGTACTTAGTATGATGAGCCTAGTACATCAATTCCTCTCGTAGTTTGCCCACACTTAGGACGCACAAACGGTTGTCCTTCCATAACATCCCATTATCGACAGAAAATCGGGCATTTGACCCATCCAAAGCCTCAGCCATGAACCGCTTTATGCTGTCATCCAACTCTAAAGCCTACCGAATTCGATCATCCAGGTCATACTATACCTCAATCCAACTCAAACGTGCTTCAACACTCGATCTCCTATCAACATAAGAGATCTCTAAGGCCTCCAAATCTCGAACGAGACGCTCATCATGCATCATTTACCAATTGTCCTGCGTGGGAGCTCTGCGACTTAACGCATCCGCAACCGCACTACCTTTGCCAGGTACATAGTGTATCTGGAAGGTGTAGTCCCCAAGGAACTCCATGCACCTTCGCTGACGCATGTTTAAGTCCTTCTGATCTAGTAGATACTTGAGGATCTTATGGTCGGTATAAATATCGACCTTCACACCATATAAGTAGTGCCTCCAAAGATTTAGAGTGAATATCACGGCCGCCAACTCCAAGTCGTAGACCAGATAATTCTTCTCATGTACCTTCAGCTGGCGTGAGCCGTACGCTATTACACTCCCATGCTGAAGTAGAACACAGCCTAAGCCGCTGCCTGAAGCGTCGCTATAGATCTCAAAGCCTTTTGTCCCACCTGGCGAGCAAAGAATAGGCGTCGTGGTCAGATGACTTTTCAATTCTTCAAAAGCTTGAGCACATGCTGGCGACCAAACAAATTTTGACCTTTCCTTGTCAAGGTCGTGAGGAGTAATTCTATCCACGTGATGTTCTCCACAAAGCGCCTGTAATAGCCGGTAAGCCGTAGAAAACTCCGAAATTCTGCCACAGAAGACAACACTGGCCACTTCCGAATAGCTGCAACCTTTGTCGGATCCACCATGATACCCTCACCACTGACAATATGACTAACGAACGCTACAGAAGATAGCCAAAACTCACACTTAGAGAACTTGACATACAATTGATTATTTCTCAAGGTCTTCAGAACAATGTGCAAGTGCTCTGCATGATCATCCTCGGATTGGGAGTATACTAGGATATCATCGATGAACACTATCACGAATAGATCCAAAAACTCCTTGAACGTCCTATTCATTAAGTCCATGAACATGGATATCACATTATTCATCCTAAAAGGAATGACCGTAAACTCGTAATGCCCATAACGGGTACTGAACGCCGTCTTGGGAATATCACCTTCCCTGATTCTTAGCTAATAGTAACTAGACTTCAAATCCAGCTTCGAATACACAGTCGATCCAACTAGTTGATCGAATAAATCATTGATCCTCAGAATCGGGTACTTATTATTCTCTGTTAACTTGTTCAATTCCCGATAATCGATATAAAGTTGTAGACTTCCGTCCTTCTTCTTCACGGAGAGGACCGAGGTACTCCAACGTGACAAACTTGGACGCACATACCCCTCTTCTATCAATTCTTGAAGCTGCGCTTTCAGCTCTGCCATTTCCCTTAGTGCTAAGCGGTAAGGATACCGTGACACAGGTTTGGCACCTAGCACCAACTCGATTGGTGAAATCGATCTCTCTCTGAGTTGGAGCTCCAGAGAGATCTTCGGGGAAAACGTCGGCAAACTACGACACCACTGAAACACTGACCAAACCAGGCTTGGGATTCTTAGTCTCTAATAGAGTTAATAACAACTCCGCACCCTTAATAATTTCTAACTTAATCTCGCATTCGGTGTTTTTCCCTAGTGTGACCCCTTAGGGTTGTAGCCAACCTATGCATGCTGCTCCGAGAGTCATTCCATGCCTAAGGTCAAACCACCTACGATCTTTAATGACTATGTTTCCATTTGGTTTGTATACACATAATCAATACAACAGGAAGCAGTAGGAAGAACCACACGAAAACCTTAGATGCTAAGGAGAGAGAAACCCTGTAGTGAACAGTACTCTGCACCTCCAAAAGTGGAACACAGCCTACTTACACAAGTCATGAACCAGTAACTAATCATGTGATAGGTATAAAAGCTATAAGCTAACTCGTACCTATCACCTCGTCACTTTGCTCATGGCCTCCTGCCATTTCCTTTGTCTTTCGGAAGCCCACTCCAATAATTACGGGCTATATGACCCGGCTTACCACAATTATAACATATCGTGGGGTCTCGCCCAATGGTTGCTCCAAATCCAGTCTCCATTTCCACTAGAGTACCACTCTGACATTCTCTGGCAATATGTCCTATCTTGCCACACGTATAGTGTTGGAACCACACCTGTTTTAGGTATTTGGGCTAAGTTTCACTATTAGGGTTGCATAGATTGACCCACTTTGTATAGTCTAGGGTCATAGGTCTTCATTAGATTATAGGGTAGGTCAACAAGTCATATTGATCATACCAATCCCTCAGAAGACTTAGAAGACTGAAGAAACCAGTACAAGGCAGAATTTTCTCTATTGAAGAAGGCATTCGACGAACTCTGAAGTGAGATCGACGATCTTCATTCTCAGTTCGACGATCTCAGAGTCTCTTCTCTGAACTGAGATCGAAGAAAGATTAACTGAGCTCGACGACCTCTGATCTTCTATCAGGATTGAGTTCGACGTTCTTCTATCTCAGTTCGACGAACTTGGAGCACAAAATGGTATGTAACATTTCAGTTCAGAGTTCTGAAGGCTCAGCTCGACGAATGAGAGGTTTGAGTTTGACGATCTTGGATCTCAGATCGACGATAACTGTCAGTTCATTTTCTACTTCTCTACAGTTATTTCAGATTGACTAAGGCTTATATTTTGGCTTATTTTACTCTGAGTAATTAATGCTTATATTCTCTGAATATAGCCGTTCAAATGACAGCATTAATTACTGGATTTCACAGAGTTAATATACAGCTAATTCTTGGGACAGTTAAGGAATTATTTTATTGGCCTTCTAACCATTTGTCCAAGTTCCAATAAATCAGCAGTCAATTAAGGAAGGAAATTCAAACGTTGTTGTAGGAAAATATAGTAAATATAAAACAAGCCTTTCAAAAGCTTAAAAAAAGTATAGAAGGAGTAGCAGTGATAGATTTGAGAAGACACAATAGACAGAGAACATTTTTCTTCATCATTAGTCTGCATCTCCAAAGGGTTTCAAGAGACAACCATCACCATTAGTCTAAAGCTTTCTGGAGATCATTCTCAAGAAGACCTACACACCCTGCAAAGCTTCTATCTTCCTGATCAAATTTCCATCTCAGGGGGAGCTTTGACATCATCAAGAAAAATCCATTAGTCTTCTCAGTTGTTTGAGAAAGAGAAGAACTCCATATTGTTTTTGTTTTATTCTCACCCACTGTATAAAGGGTTTCATAACTCCCTTCAAAAGTTATTCATCTTAGTTGCAAGTCTCCTGATCAAAAGACTTGATTTTGTTTTTGGGAACCTGATCAAAAGCCTAAAGGGTAGTGAGATCTCCCTTGAAATAGATCTTGTGGTGATAGGTCACCCGAGTAAAAACCTGATTGGTGGCAGGGCACCTGATCAAAAACCTGAGTGGATTCCTACCAGGGTGGTAGAAGAGCGTATGTACCCAAGTTTAGGGGAACCACTATAAATTTCTTGTGTTATATGTGATGCTAGCTTTTACTTATCGTGCCGTTTGCTGTAGTTTTCTTTTCTACACTTCACTTTTTACACATAGTAATATCAATATCATAATTCTGCAAATTTAATTCTTTAAAAAGTTTTTAAAATCTCTATTCACCCCCCCCCCCCTCTAGAGCTAAGCTGATCTAACCCCTCAAGTGGTATTGTCATACCATCTTTCAATTGGTATCATAGGGTTGTTTCTTTGGTTTCACATATTAACATCTGAACCAAGATCCTTGTTAGATTGACTTCTCTCTAGTGTGTTGTTATAACATGGCATAAAATAAGGATTATTCCAGCACCAGACCTCCAGTCTGCAACTTAAATAAGTTTGCAATCTGGAATGCAAGAATCAAGCTTTATATGAACTCTAATGATGAGGATATTTTCAATTCAATTTTGACAGGACCTCCTCAACCTACAGCAGTGACTGTAACAACAACTGACACACATGCAGTTCCACTGCCTGAGTGGACTGATGCATAGAAGAAAGCCAAAATAGCTGATGCAAAAGCTATGAATATACTGGCTCAAACCATGTAGATGACATATTCCAAAAAGTGGTTGAATGCACTTCAATAAAACAAATCTGGGACTCTCTAAACCAGATGGTGGCAGGCTTAGCAGATGAGAGAAAGGATAGAAGATCTCTCCTAATCTCTCAATATGAGAACTTCAAAAAGGAAGAATCAGAATCAGTGGCTGAGATGTATAACAGACTAAGTGTTATCATCAGTGAGCTAAAAACCCTAGATAAAGACATCTCATTAACTGAGATAAATGATAAAATTCTAATGTGCTTTTCTAGCACTTTGGATTCCAGGATATGGACAATCAAGGAGGCTAGAAGTTTGAATGAGATTTCCACTAAATCTCTCCTTGGCTAGCTCAAGTCTTATGAGCAGTTGATCAAATCCAGAGAGGCTGCTGAAAATAAGACTTCCACATCCTCAAGGAAGGAGCACAACATAGCCTTCAAGGCTAATGAAGAGTCAGAATCCCTTCCTGCCAATGAAGAGCTGATGAGTTTGCTGGCCAAAAGGTTCTACAAACTGGCCAAGAAAGACTTCAGGAGAAGGTCATCCAGAAATGATGACAAACCAAGATATGACAAGACTCCTACAAAGGAGATCGTATGCTATGGATGCAGAAAGCCTGGGCACATTCTACATGAATGCCCAGAAGCTCAGAAAAGAGACAGAAGAAAAGAGAAGGAAAATAAGAAGAACTCAAGAAAACACTCCTCCAGCAAACATAAAAGAAAGGAGAAAGGTTTCATTACTGAAACCTGGAGTGATACTAATGAAGAGTCTTCATCTTCCAGCTCCAGTGAAGATGAAGAAGAAGCCAAGGCAAGGGAAGTCTGCCTCATGACAATCAATGCTTCATGCAGCAGTCTTGATGCTGAAGATCAAGTAGAAATACAATCTGAGGAATCAGAAGAGTAATCTGAGTCAGAAGAGGATCAGATAATCTCTTCTTTTGATTTTAATTCTATTGATTTTAAAAGTGAATTCAAAGCCTTATGTAATGACTTAATAAAATTTGAAAAAGAAATCAAGATACTTAGAGACAGGCAAACTGAATTTGATAATCTATTTGCTGAAAACATTAAGCTTAAAGATGATTTAGTTTTCGCAAATGAACAAATCATTTCTCTTAAAACAGAACTATGTGAGGCCAAGCAACTTGAGGAATCTCTCAATGGGAGAAGCCTTAAGCTGATGGACCTCACAAGCACAGTCAATGCCAGACTAAATGGCAAGCTGGGCTTAGGTGCTTCATCAAGCTTACCCCTCATACTTAAGAAGAATATATTATCAACCCCATAAAATTTATATCAAATAAAGGAAAAGAGGTAATATATAATAATCAAACAACAAAAGCTTCTCACAAATCCAAAAATCAAAAGAGAAACAACAATATAAATCAAAATCTGAATAAAAACAATGTTCAACAGATTTCGTCGAACTCAGATCGACGAAATGTGTATAGTTCGTCGAACCAAGATCGATGATCTATGAACGCTAACTATAGTAATAAAAATTCATCTTACTGCGATCGACAAACTTTATATGGTTCTTCGAGAAGCGATCGACGAATGTGGAACACGGAAAATGAATATATTCATTCTCTGAGCAGAGATCGACGATCTCATCCCATTTCGTCGAATGCATATCGACGAACTTATGATTATTCGTCGAACCCAGTCAGAGTTAACAAAAATTTCAATTCTCTTAGAAACTCTAATCTGATAAGACAACTTGTTAATCCTTTTACCAGTTGGGAAATTCCACTAGGAAATATCACCCATTATGATATAAAAGCCAACCTGAATTTTCAACTATTTCCAGTTTTTCTTATCAGAAAATTAAAGGACCCAAGGTAACCTGGGTCAAGAACAACTAATTTCTGTTTATGCAGGTGAAGAGCTGTCCAGCTTTTAATCAACAATGGTATCTGGACAGTGGATGCTCCAAGCATATGACTGGCAGCAAGGACAACTTAATTAATTACAAGTCCAAGCTGGGACCAAAGGTGATCTTTGGTGACTCCAATTGTGGCCAGACTGAAGGCTTTAGAGAAGTCATGGTTGGTGTAGTAACCTTCAAAAAGGTTGCATATGTAAGTGGACTAAAGCATAACCTCATCTCCATAAGTCAATTATGTGATGAAGGTTATCAGGTATCATTTAACTCAAGCTCTTGCATTATTTCTACTAAAAAAACAAAACTATATTAATTGGAAATAGACAAGGCAATATATATGTAGTAAATTTTCAATTAGTTATTTCAGATATTTGTCTTTTTAATCAGGTTAGCAATCAAAATAATTTGTGGCATAAAAGACTAGGACATGTAAATCTGAAAAACATTGCTAAGCTATCTAGGGATTACCTTGTTAGAGGATTGCCTTCTGGTCCCTACAAGAAGGAAGGCCTCTGCAGGGCTTGTTAATTAGGCAAGCAAACTAAATCTAGGTTTAAATCTGTAAATAAAAGTGATTCACCTAGGATCTTGTACTAGCTACATATGGACCTCTTTGGCCCTATTGTTGTACAAAGCCTAGGAGAGAAATCTTATACTCTAGTTATTGTAGATGACTTCTCAAGATTCACTTAGGTGTTCTTTCTGAGATCTAAGTCAGATAACTTCAAGTTTCTTACAGATTTTCTCAAGACCATACAAATTGAGTACTCTACTCCAGTTGCATTGATCAGAAGTGATCATGGTACTGAGTTTGAGTCTCTTCTTATGCAAGAGTTTTGTGAGAAGGAAGGTATCAGGCACTGCTTCTCAGCTCCTAGAACTCCTCAACAAAATGGGGTAGTCGAAAAGAAGAATAGAACCCTAATTGAGGCTGCAGGCACATTACTTGCAGATGTTTACATGCCCCTCTCTTTTTGGGCAGAGGCTATGAGCAAAGCAAACTATGTACTGAACAGAAGTTTAATACATAAACTTAAGAATAAGACTCCCTATGAATTGCTTAAATGGAAGAAATCTAAAATCAATTATTTTAAAATATTTGGTTGTATATATTATATTCACAACAACAATAATAAACATATTAAAAAGTTTGAAGCTAAAGCTGCAGAAGGAATTTTTCTAGGATATTCCCAAGTTCGCAAGGCTTATAGGATTTTTAATAAATCCACTTTAAAAATTGAGGAATTAGTCCATGTGACTTTTGATGAAGCTAACATGTATTACAAGGAGAAAGAAATTTATACCAGTAGCTCTTTACAGATACCTCACTTGTGTGAGAGATTGGATGATATAAACCTAACCCAAGAGGTGCCATCTAATCCCTCTCCACAAGCTATTGAAGATGACAGTGAAGAAGATAGCTTGGATGTTGTTGACACTCTCCAAATAGCTAACCTAATTCCACAAGAGGAATTAATTCCACAAGCTATTACTCAAACTCCTCCCACTGATCTTGTCACACTTAGAGATCATCCCATATATCAAGTGATTGGAGACATATCAGTTGGTGTGCAAACAAGGCATCAACTCAACCTTGACTTGATGTTTGATTGTTTCCTTTCTCAACTTGAGCCCCATTCCATCAAAGATGCAGAGCAAGATCACCACTGGATCATTGCAATGCAAGAGGAGCTCAATCAATTTGAGAGATGTAGAGTTTGTGATTTGGTTCCTAGACCCAAATACTACATAGTCATTGGAACCAAATGGGTGTTCAGAAATAAATTGGATGTTGATGGCAACATTATAAGGAACAAGGTAAGGCTAGTGGCTCAAGGCTACTCACAGGAGGAAGGAATTGATTATGACCAGACCTTTTCTCCATTGGCAAGGCTTGAATCCATAAGAATTTTCTTAGCTTATGCTACCTACAAGAGGTTCAAAGTCTACCAGATGGATGTAAAGAGTGCCTTCCTCAATGGTGAACTAAAAGAGGAAGTATATGTGGAGCAACCACCAGGTTTTATCTCTCCAACTCATCCTTCTTATGTCTTTAGATTGCATAAAGCTCTCTATAGTTTAAAGCAACCTTCAAGAGCTTGGTATGAGACCTTAGCTAGCTTCCTGTTAGAGCATAAATTTTTTAGAGGCATTGTAGATAGGACCCTTTTCATTAGACATCATAAAGATAAAATTTGTTAGTTCAAATCTATGTAGATGACATAATATTTGGCTCAACTGATCCCAAACTATGCAAAAGTTTTTTTGACCTTATGCATTCAAAGTTTGAGATGAGTAGCATGGGTGAACTTTCATATTTCCTTGGTCTACAAGTGAAGCAATCATCTAATGGTATTTCATCTCCCAATCTAAATATGCTAAGGAGCTTATTAAAAGATTTGGGATGTGTGATGCCTCAGTAATGAAGACACCCATGGCTGCAAATGCTGTTATAGATTCTGATGTGCATGGAAAATCTGTTGATCAGAAAATTTATAGGGCCATTATTAGGTCTCTATTATATCTCACAGCAAGTAGGCCAGACATCATGTTTGCTATATGTATTAGTGCTAGGTTTCAGGTGAACCCTAAAGAATCTCACTATATTTTACTAAAAAGGATTTTGAGATATATAAAGGGTTGCCCAAATCTAGGACTTCTATATCCATCCAAGTCAGAATTTGACTTAACTGGATTCTCAGATGCTGACTATGCTGGATGTAGAGTGGACAAAAAAAGCACATCAGGAACATGTCAATTTCTTGGCGATAGGCTGGTGTCCTGATTCTATAAGAAGCAAACTTCTGTGTCCACTTCAACTGCAGAAGTAGAATACATATCTGCTGGCAATTGTTGCTCATAGATTTTGTGGATTCAGAATCAACTACTGGATTATGGATACAACTTAAATAATTAAACTATATATTGTGATAGTACCAGTGCTATATCCATAGCACAAAATCTAGTGCATCATAGTAGGACCAAGCATATAGAAATAAGACATCATTTCATTAGAGATTGTGTAGACAAAAAGAAAATTAAGCTTGTCTTTATCTCCACTAATCTACAAAGAGCAGACATCTTCACCAAGCAATTGGATGAGAAGAAACATCTATTCTTCTTAAATCAGTTAGGTATGATTAATGGAGAAGAGTTAATTTAAATTTTGTTTGTGGTCGACGATTTGTTGACAGTTCGTCGAACGGAGATCGAAGATCTATGAACTCCTCGTGAAGAGTTCGTCGAACGGCGTTCGACGACCACTTCTTAGTGAAACAGATTTCGTCGTAATGAGATCAACGATCCCTGCTTCAGTGAATTTTTCGTCGAACGGAGATCGACGATTTATTCGTATTCTTTAGACTGAGATCGACGAACTCATTTTCTATTAAATTATTTTGTCGAACTCAGATCGAAGATCTTTTCTATTTCGTAGAACTGAGATCGTCTTTTCATCTTCTAAAAACCTTATAATCTAGGTTTTAGACGAAATCCGTCCTGCGCTTTCAATTCCATTTGCACTTGATCTCTATTTCTCCTTGAAGGCGATTTCAATGGCGATTTCGGCGGCAACTCTTTCCGGGATGAAGTTTGATGCTGGTTTTGATATAGACATGGATTCCTTCAAGCACACCGATCAAATCTTCCAGGACATACTGATGTTGTTCGATGGGCCACACCTTCAAAAAATTATGACTACAAGGATGAAGCTGCCAATTGTAAAAATAAAGGAATGGGTTTTTACATCATTATCCCCAAACGCACAAACCCTAGTCGGCACCATATTTGGACAGGAGGTTATTCTAACTCCTGATATTTTATCTGAAGTTTTCGGTTTTATAAATGGTGATGATGATTTTGAAATCGACTCGACTGAGTTTTCTGAGATGCTTACAAGGATGGGTCACTCCGAGGGAAACCCTAGTAAGCTGCTGAAAAAGAACTTGTCGGTGGAATACAAGTTTCTCGCTGATGTGATCGACAAGGTGGTGCTCGGGAAGCACACTGCTCATGACTACATAACAAGGCACCAGTTTTTGCTGATGGGTGCGTTGGTGAATAAGAAATCATTAAATTGGAGCATTATATTGTTTGATTTGATAAAGAAGAAAAATAACAAAAGAGAAGTTTGTTTTGGGAGGATATTGGGCATCTTCGTCTAAGAGAAATGTATTCAACTGTTGGTTTCCCCAACAGCTTTCATAAATGCTTCCAAGAGGCTGACCTCAGTCCTCTTTGTGAAGTGGGAGAGGACCATCAACAAGCCCTCCAGGGCCTCCTCTTCCTCTAGACCTTCTGAGGACACAAAAACTCCCAGATTCAATCCTCCACCTGTAGATGAAGAAGCACCAGAAATTCCTCCTCCTCCACCTTCTCCTAGACTACCACCTTCACCACCTCCTCAACAACCCTCCATCCCTGATTGTTGAAGTATGAGATCGGGCGGTCTGGCGGTCTAAGCCTGGCGGGTTGTAAATCACGTGGTCTAGCTGGTACTCTCTGGTGGTTGTTGTTCTTAGTCCGACAGTCTGGCGGCTTATCTCCTGTGTCTTGGTTAGCCCATTGTCTAACCGCTCGGCTTGTTCGGTCTGCTTATTTCTAGCCGCACAGATTCTGTATATTTTTAGTCCCACATTGTTAGTTTGTACTCTCTCTACTCTCCTCCATTCTATAAAAGGGAGGTCATACCTTTGTAAATGATATCTTTTTGGATAATAAAACTTTAAATTATTCAAGTTTCCGGCTTGTTTTTAGTCGTTTGTTCGCTACTTTTACATGGTATCAGAGGAATCAATCTTCTCCTCCTGATTCTGTGCGCCCTCTCTGACCGCGTGACCTGTCTGCGCGGCTTGCTTCTTATTCTCGCAACCTGTCTTCGCGGTTTGTTTCTTCCGCCGTCTTGCGCCCTGCTCGCGCGGCTTCTTCTCTCCTTGTCGTTTCCCGTTGTGTGCGCGACCTCTTTGTTTCCTGTGCTCTGTCGTCGCGACCTGTTCTTAAGTCGCTGCGACCTGTTCGCCTTGTTTGGTCCTTTCTTCTGTTCGCGCGGGCTAGCTTTTAGCCGCTCTACTTCTTTCCCTCTGCTTGTTCTGCGTCTTGGTCGTGGCTTTTCTGGCCGCTGGTGTTTGACATCGTGACCGCTGCAGCTCTCCTTCTCCCTAACCGCGCGGCTTGTTTCCTAACCGTGCGGCTTCCCGGGTCATTCTCTTATGGTTCTTTCTGAGACCTCAACTTCCACCACTTCTGTCGCTAATCCGGCTCCGCCCCCTCCTCCTACTCCTTCCGGAAACCTTGACACGATTTCTAAACTAGTTGGTTCCAACTATCCGGATTGGAGCGTTTCTTTCACCTTTCTCCTTCGCTCTCAGCTCAAACGTCATCACCTCACTGATGATCCTCCTCCTCTAGACTCTGCTCAATTTGATGACTGGGATGCCAGTGATGCGCTTGTCCGCACTTGGCTGGCTAACAACCTCTCTGATGAATTCCTTCCTGTCATACACCATGATGAGACGGTCAAGGCCGCATGGCTTCACCTTGCTGCTTGATGACTAATATTTTAGTCATCACTTATGGTTATTATACTATTAGATATTTAAATAAATTATCATTATTGTTCGTTGTTTTGTTACAATATTGCGTAAAAACAATATTTCACGTTCTAATCTTATATTTTCTATTTTATAGGATTATGGCAGGCCTGAGGAGAATTTACATGCAATATCGCACTGTCGCATCCTAGAGGTCGCATGCGAGTACAATTCGTCAACATGGAGCTCGACCGAATATTTTCAAAGCCACAACTCAAGTATATATATATACATATTATTATATATATATATACATACATATATGTATATATATATATGTATATGTATGCACTTAAAAAATAATTCTATTTCAATTTTTTCTTTTGTCACCTCCATTTCTCCCTTTTTTATGACGTCGAATTTTAAAGAAATGATTCCCCCCATCTCCATGAGTAACTAATTTCTATAGTGCTCGGTCGCGATGATCCGGGGATGAGTTAATTTTGTTATGATTTTAGTTTTGCTTTTCTCAAATTGTTGAATGCTTACGATTTACCGTTGATCAATTCATTGAGACTATATATTTTATATAGTTTTCATAATGGTTTTTGCTCTTTAGTTAGCCGAGAGGCTCGTAAGGCGAATCAATTACTCATTGGTAAAAAGAGTAGAACGCAACCCTCGAGAGAGGACAACGTAACTCTTCCGGATTGGAGTGAAATCCAATAGCGAGGTTCACAACCTAAAACAAGTCTTAGGCGATGCGATTTGAGAACAAAAGTTCGGTCGATACACCTAAGCTTAGTTGAACCTAATCCTCGAAAGAGGAGTTTTCATGCTTCAGGAACCTCCACGGTCAAAGCCTCTTCAACAAGAGAATTGCACTCTAACTTCATTCCATTATTTTCTTTTTCCAAGGTGATTCAAAGATCGGGCACTAGCTTTTAACCCATCGAATTAATTCAATTAGTGTCTTCAGTTTTTACTACCCGCAACCCCAACCCAAATTTCTATTGATAAAATAATAACGATTTTCGAAGTAGAATTACTTAGCCACCCCGAGTCTAATACGACCTTGTTTTCTGTAAACCTATACCACTTCCAATACAGTACACTTGCCGTTCTCGTTTGCGGACATAGTTTTGCGCAATCAATGCTCTCTACTCGAAGGGGGCCCAGACGTCCCGTATTTATACTCTCTATGTGGACCTCTTCGCTCGTCCTTCCATGTCTCCTGCTGCGGCTTATCAGCAGGTTCAGGCTCTTGGCGCCGAGATCCTCCAGAATCGCCCCTTCTCCGCGGACTTGGCCGAGCAGCACAAACACTTCCAGGAACTCCTGGTTATTTGTTATCTTCTGCGACTCCCCGAGTCTTTTGATATGATCTGCCAGCAGATCTTGGGCGAAGCAGAGTCTCCCACTTTGGATGCCACCGCGGCTCGCATCGCCGCTGTTACTTCGCTGCTCCAGCGTCCTCTGTTGTCCTCCCCTCCTCCACAGGACTCCTATGCAAGCTCCCAGGGAATGTCATCTTCAATCTGCCTTGAAGATATTAGAGTATGTCAAAGCAGCACCGGGAAAATGGCTACTCTTTCAGAAGCATGGTCATCTGAGAGTTGAAGCCTACTCAGACTCAAGCTATGTGGATGATAAAGGTGACCGTAAATCTACATTAGGTTTTTGCACATTTGTTGAAGGTAATCTTATGAGCTGGAAGAGCAAGAAGCAGTCTGTTGTCTCAAGGTCCAGTGCAGAAGCCGAATATTGGAGTATGGCATCAACCACGTGTGAGTTAAAATGGTTGCGGACTCTCATGCTTGACCTAGGAGAGGTCTACGACTATCCTCTTCCTATGTTCTGTGACAACAAGGCCACTATATACATATCCAAAAATCCGGTCTTCCATGAGAGAACGAAACATATAGAAGTCGACTGCCATTTCTTCCGGGAAGAGGTCTTGAAGAGATAGATTTGCACTACGTTCGTCACCTCTGACAAAGAGTTGGCGGATATCTTCACCAAGCCGGTTTCTACTTCTTTCTTCCACATTTGTGACAAGTTGGGCATGATTGATATCTATGCTCCAGCTTGAGGGGGAGTGTTGAAGTATGAGACCGGGCGGTCTGGCGGTCTAAGCCTGGCGGGTTGTAAACCACGCGGTCTAGCGGGTACTCTCTGGCGGTCTGGCGGTTGCTGTTCTTAGTCCGGCAGTCTGGCAGTTTATCTCCTGTGGCTTGGAAGCCGGGCGGTCTAGCAGTCTCCTATCGGTCTCTCTCTCTTCCATCTGGTACTGTCGAGCGGTTAGCCCATTGTCTAACCGCTCGACTTGTTCGGTCTGCTTTTTTCTAGCCGCACAGATTCTGTATATTTTTAGTCCCACATTGTTAGTTTGTACTCTCTCTACTCTCCTCCATTCTATAAAATGGAGGTCATACCTTTGTAAATGATATCTTTTTGGATAATAAAACTTTAAATTATTCAAGTTTCCAGCTTGTTTTTAGTCGTTTGTTCGCTACGTTTACATTGATGTATCCACAGTCATCTCTACTCCCTCTCCATCTCCATCTCCTCTACCTCACTACCTAGAGGAAATCCCATCCACCATCTCTGTATCTACACATATGTCACCCTCCTTCAATCTCATTTCAACACCAACACCAACACCAACACCATCCCCATTATCAATACAAACTCCTCCAACATCTCCTTTTGTTGATGACATCCCTATGGATATCCCACCTGACATCACTCTAGTCATCACCACTCCAATTCTACCTCCACCTCTATCCACCTCATTCAATATCTGTACTTCATATGGCATCACCACCTCATCTCTTCCATCATCCTCATCTGATCCATCTACCATCATCTCTCATCTCACCCCAACCATCAAATCTCTCATAGAGGCTGCCATTGCACCTCTAATTCTTTACATCACTTCTCTCTCTACTCAACTTGCTTCAATTTCTGGCTCTTATTCATCTAGGGTCCTGACATCAGACATTCCTGATACCAGGCAGAGGGAGATGTTCAATAAAGAAGTGACAACAGAAGCAGCAGAAGCAATAAAGATTATTGATACTGAAATACCAGATGCAGATATTACATATTTCTTGGATGCAGATTCTGCAGAGATAGATGATTCTCTGGTCATTCTTTCTGGAGACTGTTCCATCTCTCCAGTAGTTAACCTGATTTCAGTTCTAGGTTCTTTTGACCTCCAGTATGTAAACATTATTTCATTTTTTCCCCTCATTATTGCACAGACATTATCTGCTATACAGCTCCAGTGAGCACAGAAATTTTACAGGCCATTCAGGACAGTTTTGCAGTTCAAGAGCTTCTAGAGATTGATATTGAGATTGCTCCAGTCCTTCAGACTGAACTCTCTGAGCCCAGGGATTTTCCCCCTCCTACTTTTGTCTTCTCCACCTCTCCAATCCCGGACATGGATGAAGTTTAAGATAAAGTGTAACGTCCCCATCCGTTGCATGACGTATAGTAGAAGGTCCGGCCGGGGCCCCACACTATATGCCACGAACAGACGGTGAGTTCACAGGATAATACCGAACATAATCGCACCCTAACTCAGAGCATGCTAGCGGAAGCTTTTAAGGTACAATATGAACTCTCAACAGGAATGTCCACAATATATAAAACACATTTATATATACAAAACAACCACGGAATGTACACCACCGATAAAGGTTTGGCCTTAAGGCCTTACAGTTCCTCTTTACATGCTATAGATTACATACATCGGCGCGCAGGCCGGCCATACATGAATAAAAAGAAACCACACTTCAATAGCCTTCAATGGCTAGCAGCAGCAGCAGCAGGGACGTCAGCCCGTCATTTACCACTTGGCTCTCCAGCACCTGCATAGGGACAATCCACCCAACGGTGGCAACAAGGCAACGGTCAGCATTCAGCTAACCAAATTATAACGAGCCTACCCCTTACCCGGGGCAGTGGCAATTCCTTCCCTGCAAAGCATGGCATCAATAATAGCTACTATGTGCGCGCAGGCACACTCAAGCCATCACAACCGTCGGCCACACGGCCCGACAGTCCGTGCACTCAGGGCACATTCTTGGTGTACCGGAAAACCAGGGTCAACACCACAGTATACACGGTATTGAGCATTCTAGTCTTTCTAGCGCGCGGGCCTAAGACTCTCATTATGCGCTCCAACAAACCTATTCCAGGCTTACCAGTCGGACGGACATAACGCAGGTACGGATCAGCCACCCCCCGTTGCTCAAGTCGCCGTGCCACCTCGAGTACGGAAGTACCCATGGCAATTTATAGGCGCGGGTCGGTTTCACCTTTCCTGTTCGGCAATCTGCCTTTTCATTCGGTTGCAGCCCAACGGCTCAACCTCACACAAAGTGGCAACTCACGGCCACAAGAGTTGCATACAACCCTCATCATTTCCCGGACTTCATCCGGTACTTCCTGCTGCACCAAGCAACAGGTAGGAACAAGGCATCCAAGCCATAAACACGGAGTCTTCTCCGATATGCAAACAAGCATCACCAATCCAGACCATGTCCAGATGGGCTTCACACAGCATGCCTAGATCCGTACTCCATTTCCGGACTCTAACAAGGGGGAATTCACATATCTACCCCAAGGGATGCCACAACGCACCGCACACTCGCGGGGAAGGGTTTTCCCTATGCAATGCAGAAACGAAGGACTTCACATGTCCAAGAAGGAAGATCGTTACCCTTGTCGATCTCTTGGGAGCCATCGAAAATCTAGCCGGTGAGAAAGCACCGCAACAGCTTTGCCTTCACAGCGCTGGCCTCGGATCTCGAATCGGAGCACGGGAGCTCCGCCGGTGGCTTGATCTTCTCCTCCTTCTTCTTCTTCCTTTCTCTTCCTCTCTTAAGAACTCAAATGAAGAATGAGTTCTTCAACTTATCTGGTGTTTTAATCCAGCAGGAAGGCACCTGAGCCTTTGGATCCAAAGAGAGAAAAGGAACGGCCACGATTTTCCAAAAATCTGACTTTTTTGTCCGACACGGCCTGTGACACGCCCGTGTCACAGGCCGTGTACCCTTAAGCGGCACACGCGGCACTCGCACCGTCTAGAAATCACAAGAACACGGGCATCGACACTCCCGTGTCGAACCTGACACGCCCGTGTCGGCAAAAAGACACGCCTGTGTCACCCCTGTAACACGGCACTCAATGAGCTCCAAAACCAACAGAGCAGTACACGGGTATGCACACGCCCTCGGACACGCCCGTGTCAAATCTGACACGGCCGTGTTCAAGGCTTGGTTTCAGGCCGTGTACTTCACTGACTCAGTTTGGTCATTTCTTGAGTGCCACGCCCTGGGACACGCCCGTGTCCAAGGCCGTGTCCCAGGCTCGACTATAGTCGACCACCGATCGTCGACCATCCTGAACACGCCCTGGGACACGCCCGTGTCCCAGGCCGTGTACCCCCGACACGCCCTGGGACACGCCCGTGTCCCAGGCCGTGTCAAACAGCCTGCACCTCAATATTGCCTTTTGAGATTTCTGGGGTGTTACAACCCTCCCCTCCTTACAATAAATTTCGTCCCGAAATTTGACACAGCAAGGAAACAGAAATTATAAGGCTATAACTTTATAACGCTGTTATAACAAAAGATACACGGTCTACAGTTTACACAAATAGCTCGGGAAATTCAGCTCGCATGGTCTGCTCTCGCTCCCATGTTAGCTCTTCATGGTCACAATTGTCCCATCGAACCTTGACCATCCCGATCACCTTGTTCTGCAACTGTTTGTCGGCTCGATCTTCGATCCGAATGGGTCGAACCCTCGTCATTAACCCATACTCGACCGGTACCCGATCATTCGTAACTACTTGAGCTGGATCCTTTACAGCTTTACGAAGTACTGAGATGTGAAATACATCATGTAATCCACCCAATTCTACTGAAAGTGCTAGTCGATAAGCAGCTTCCCCAACTCGCTCCACTACCTCAAATGGACCAAGATATCTCGGACTTAGCTTTTTCAATCGCCGAATCCTTGACACACCTTTGAAGGGTTTGATCTTCAAATATACCCAATCACCCACCGCGAACTCTACGTTCCGATGTTTGGCATTGTAGTACTTTGCTTGACGATATTGGGCTATCAACAGCCTCTCCCGAATAGAGCGCATAAGCGAGGTAGCTTCTTCGACTTCCTTTTTCCCATTCAGCTGAGATTCGCCTGCTTCTGCCCAAGCTAACGGTGTACGACATTTACGACCATACAAAGCCTCAAATGGTGCCATACCGATGCTCGCTTGGTAGCTATTGTTATAGGCGAATTCCACGAGGTAGATATAATCTTCCCATCTCTTACCAAAGTCTAGGGCGCACATGCGGAGCATGTCCTCCATCGTCCTGTTGGTTCGTTCAGTCTGGCCATCCGTTTGAGGATGAAAGGCCGTACTAAACACTAATTTTGTACCCAACATTTGATGAACAAGCCGCCAGTCATTCAATGTGAATCGCCCATCACGGTCACTGACGCTGCTCCGGGGAACACCGTGCAGTCGAACAATCTGCTCCACATAGAGCTTGGCCAAGATTTCCACTGAATCGTCCCGTTTATTTGGAAGGAAGTGCGCCACTTTTGTCAACCGGTCTACAATCACCCAGATTGAATCATGACCGCGTTGAGATCTCGGCAACCCGTGCACGAAATCCATCGAAATGTCATCGAACTTCCACTCCGGAATGGGTAACGACTTCAGGAAACCGCCAGGATTCTGGCATTCCGCTTTCACCAACGCACAAGTATGGCATTCAGCCACATAACGTGCTACATCTTTCTTTAGTCCGGGCCACCAGAACAACTTTTTCAGGTCTCGGTACATCTTTGTGCTCCCTGGGTGAACTGAGTACTTTGCAAAGTGAGCTTCGTACATCAACTCTTCCCTCAATTTACCCACACTCGGGACGCGCACTCGACTATTTCTTCGTAACAAACCGTTATCCCAAGAGAATTGGTCATCAGGCCCATCTTTTGCATAGCGCTGGAGACTTTCATCAAGCTCCGTTGCTCGCCGAACTCTATCCGCAAGGTCATATTGAACCTCCGTCCAGTTCAAGCATGCATCGGTCGAAGAACCCTTGTCAACACAAGATATCTCCAATGCTTCCAATTCCTGAATTAACCGCTGATCATGCCTCTGCAACCAGCTTGCCCGTACCGGAGTCTTCCGACTCAAAGCATCAGCGACCACATTTCCCTTCCCGGGAGTATAATGAATCTCGAAGGTGTAGTCCCCAAGGAACTCCATCCATCTTCGTTGTCGCATATTCAGATCCTTCTGATCCAACAAGTACTTTAGGCTTTTGTGATCTGTATAGATATCCACTTTCACGCCATAAAGATAGTGCCTCCACAACTTTAGCGCAAAGATTACCGCCGCCAACTCCAAATCATGGACGGGGTAGTTACGTTCATGCACTTTCAACTGGCGCGAGCCATAAGCAATCACTTTACCAAATTGCAGTAGTACGCAGCCTAAGCCGCTCCCTGAAGCATCACTAGAGATCTCATAGCCATCTGTACCACATGGAGATGTCAACACAGGCGCCGTGGTCAAATGACTCTTCAGCTCTTCTTTGATCTTTTCTCGTCAGCGTGGTCAGAGGTAAAGCAATCTGTGAGAAGTTTTCCACAAGCCGTCTATAGTAGCCCGCAAGTCCAAGGAAACTCCTGACCTCGACCACTGAAGACATCACTGGCCAATCACGAATGGCACTTATCTTCAACGGATCCACCGCGATACCCTCTCCACTTACCATATGGCCTAAAAGGGCTATAGACGACAGCCAAACCTCACACTTTGAGAACTTGGCATAAAGCTTATTCCTCCGCAGAGTATGCAATACCAACCACAAATGGTTTGCATGATCCTCTTCCGACTGAGAGTACACTAAGATGTCATCGATAAACACAATCACGAACAAATCCAAGTACTCTCGGAACGTTCGGTGCATTAGATCCATGAATACCGAAGGCACATTATATAGATCAAACGGCATTATCGTGAACTCATAATGACCGTAGCGTGTTCCAAACGCCGTCTTGGGAATGTCACCTTCCCGAATCCGCAATTGATAATATCCCGATTTCAAATCCAATTTGGAATAAACAGTTGATCCTGCCAGCTGATCAAACAGGTCATCAATCCGTGGGATCGGAGCACGGGAGCTCCGCCGGTGGCTTGATCTTCTCCTCCTTCTTCTTCCTTTCTCTTCCTCTCTTAAGAACTCAAATGAAGAATGAGTTCTTCAACTTATCTGGTGTTTTAATCCAGCAGGAAGGCACCTGAGCCTTTGGATCCAAAGAGAGAAAAGGAACGGCCACGATTTTCCAAAAATCTGACTTTTTTGTCCGACACGGCCTGTGACAGGCCCGTGTCACAGGCCGTGTACCCTTAAGAGGCACACACGGCACTCGCACCGCCTAGAAATCACCAGAACACGGGCATCGACACACCCGTGTCGAACCTGACACACCCGTGTCGGCAAAAAGACACGCCCGTGTCACCCCTGTAACACGACACTCAACGAGCTCCAAAACCAACAGAGCAGTACACGGGTATGCACACGCCCTCGGACACGCCCGTGTCAAATCTGACACGGCCGTGTTCAAGGCTTGGTTTCAGGCCGTGTACTTCACTGACTCAGTTTGGTCATTTCTTGAGTGCCACGCCCTGGGACACGCCCGTGTCCAAGGCCGTGCCCCAGGCTCGACTATAGTCGACCACCGATCGTCGACCATCCTGAACACGCCCTGGGACACGCCCGTGTCCCAGGCCGTGTACCCCCGACACGCCCTGGGACACGCCCGTGTCCCAGGCCGTGTCAAACAGCCTGCACCTCAATATTGCCTTTTGAGATTTCTGGGGTGTTACATAAAGACATGGATGAAGATAAGAAAATTGTTGAGGATAAACAAATTATAAAGGAAAGTTCAGAAAGTCTAGCTCCAGCTCAAGGAGTGTCTCTTTCAACAGAGCAATTAAGTCAGATTGATGATTTATACAATATGCCTCCTAGTGATTCCAGTGAAGATGAATCAGAGGATTCTGATGATTTAGAGAATACTAAGTTAAGGAAAAGGAAATTAACGAAGAAGAAGGAAGTATCTAAGGCTACAACAGCTCCTTCTGACAATTCTAAGAAGGATATTCCTTATTATATTTTATATAATATTCCTTTGACTCTAACCACTCCATACTGGATGAGGCTATCTAAGAACCAACATAAAAAAGTTGAAGGATAGGAAGAAGTTTGGTAGAGCTCCTACTAAGAAGTTCAGGAAGGACTCACCTCCTCCTCCTCCTGCTGTTGCAGGTGCCTCAGGAAATATCACACCTAGGTCAACCTACTCCCAGCAATCTAAGTCTTATGCCCCTCACAGTCAAGGAAGATCCTCTAGATCTTATTCCATAGGTGGCTACTCTAGTGAGAGAGGAAGACAGCACCAAGGCAGATATGCTGAAAATTATAATGAATGTAGACCACCAAGCTCTTATTTTGCTGGAAAATCTACAAAGAATTATCCTTCTACAAACTTTCATCAACAGTCTATAATGTACAGGAAAGCTCAAAGATCTGCTCAGGATGTTTCAAAAGCTGGCCCAGGGAGACCTCCAACTCCAGTATATGAACCTGAGTTAGATTCTAACTTCAGAATGGCAAGACTCCATGAGATTATATGCTTATCACAGATGAATAAAGTAAGGAAAGAAGGTGCTGATCCCTCTCTGTTTACTACCATGTCTACATATAGATAAAAGGAGCTTGAAAAATTTGAGGTAGATAAACATCTTTTTGATTCTAATGCTTTCATGCAGGTACATCCAGAAGATGTTGTTCCAAGAGATTCAACTGTAACACTTCTTGGAGCTCAAGACCTGAAAATGTCCAAGCATGAAGCAGAAAATACTTTCAGGAAAATTATGTTTACTAAATCTTCTTCTGCTCCTCCTTCTGATAGTTCTTAGAACAATTTTCATTCTCTGTGTATATACAATTATATCTGCTGAATTTTCTGTTAATTCTGTCAGATATCTGTTATTGTGTTTTATGTTTGTATTTTCTTTGTTTTATGCATTGTACATAGTGACCTCACCCAAATAGGGGGAGATTGTTGGAACCCCACCTGTTTTAGGGATTTGGGCTAAGGTTCACTATTAGGGTTGCATAGATTGACCCACTTTGTATAGTTTAGGGTCATAGGTCTTCATTAGATTATAGGGTAGGTCAACAAGTCATATTGATCAGACCAATCCCTCAGAAGACTTAGAAGACTGAAGAAACTAGTACAAGGCAGAATTTTCTCTATTGAAGAAGGCGTTCGACGAACTCTGAAGTGAGATCGACGATCTTCGTTCTCAGTTCGACGATCTCAGAGTCTCTTCTCTGAACTGAGATCGACGAAAGATGAACTGAGCTCGACAACATATGATCTTCTATCAGGATTGAGTTCGACGTTCTTATATCTCAGTTCGATGAACTGGGAGCCCAGAATGGTATGTAACATTTCAGTTCAGAGTTCTCAAGGCTCAGCTCGACGAATGAGAGGTTTGAGTTTGATGATCTTGGATCTCAGATCGACGATAACTGTCAGTTTATTTCCTACTTCTCTGCAGTTATTTCAGATTGACTAAGGCTTATATTTTGGCTTATTTTACTCTGAGTAATTAATGCTTATATTCTCTGAATATAGTCGTTCAAATGGCAGCATTAATTACTGGATTTCACAGAGTTAATATACATATAATTCTTGGGACAGTTAAGGAATTATTTTATTGGCCTTCTAACAGTTTGTCCAAGTTCCAAGAAATCATCAGTCAATTAAGGAAGGAAATTCAAACGTTGCTGCAGGAAAATATAGTAAATATAAAACAAGTCTTTCAAAAGCTTAAAAAAAGTATAGAAGGAGTAGCAGTGATAGATTTGAGAAGACACAAGAGACAGAGAACATTTTTCTTCATCATCAGTCTTCATCTCCAAAGGGTTTCAAGAGACAACCATCACCATTCGTCTAAAGCTTTCTGGAGATCATTCTCAAGAAGACCTAAACACCCTGCAAAGCTTCTATCTTCCTGATCAAATTTCCATCTCAGGGGGAGCTTTGAAATCATCAAGAAAAATCCACTAGTCTTCTCAATTGTTTGAGAAAGAGAAGAACTCCATATTGTTTTTGTTTTATTCTCACCCACTGTATAAAGGGTTTCTTAATTCCATTCAAAAGTTATTCATCTTGGTTGCAAGTCTCCTGATCAAAAGACTTGATTTGGTTTTTGGGCACCTGATCAAAATCCTAAAGGGTTGTGAGATCTCCCTTGAAATAGATCTTGTGGTGACAGGTCACCTGGGCAAAAACCTGATTGGTGGCAGGGCAGCTGATCAAAAACCTGAGTGGATTCCTACCAGGGTGGTAGAAAAGTAGATGTACCCAAGTTTATGGGAACCACTATAAATTTCTTGTGTCATCTGTGATGCTATCTTTTACTTTTTATGTTGTGTGCTGTGTGTTATAGGTTTTAAAATGTCTATTTACCCCCCCCCCCCTCTAAAGCTAAGCTGATCTAACCCCTCAAGTGGTATTGCCATACCATCTTTTGTATAACAAGTAAGTGGAACTTGCCCTGTAACATCTCCTAACTTAGCTTTCTTTGTCTTTGGGGGTATCAGCATGACAATTGTGGGCAAGGTGTCCGGACTTACCACAAGTATGACAAGCATATGGAGCTTGACCTGTAGATGTTCTAAACCTCTTATGCCACCTCCTTCGGTATTCAGATTTTGCAAAAACTACAGAGTTCGGTACCCTGCACACTAGTGACTGGTGGACTTTTCCCAAATCTACTTCCAACGATCTATCCGACTCCACCAATGCTCGGAATCCCAGTAGCTTTGGTCATACCAATAGAAGTCATAAATCATCGCGCAGACCATTATAAAATCTATTAACTATAGTATTCTCATCCTCCAACACAAACTATGCATAGCGCCTTATCATCACAAATGCATGTAAATACTCATCAACTGAGTGCGCTCCCTGCACCAGATGCATGTTCAATTGCTGATTTGATACTCTTCCTATTGCAGTTTGCTCCATAGTGCCAACAGGCATTGATACCATCCCAGGGACAAGGGGACATACATGCTTCACATGATGGGTAGTAATCATAGCGAACACCGCTTCCGCTACCATTCGTATGGTTTCTGCAGAAAGGGGGGTTGCAGACGCGTCATTAAGCGCACTACTCTCTGCGGAGTGTTGTTGATGCGACTGCCCCTGCACTGATCCTAATCACCTATAGTTGTAAAAACACTCGATTAGGAGACAAATAGATTGCCAAAACGCAATCATTGGAATGCTCTGGTTCGTCAAACATGTGTATTTTCATTCCTAAGTGGACATTCATGGATTATTTTATGTTATAACGACAACGCACATACAAGTGCTCACCACCCCTTAAAAGAATTCGTCCACAAATTCGAATAAGGATGACCGACACCAGATTCTGATACCAACTTTGTAACACCCCATCCGTCACTTAGCAAATAATAGAAGGTCCGGTCGGGGCCCGATGTCATATACTACGGACAGACCAAGGAGTTACTAAATTGAAACCATAATCCAATATTTTGCATCCTAACACAGAGTACATTCTAGCAGAAGTAATTTAAAGATTGTAAATAGAACCCAACAACAACATGAATGTCCACTACCACAACTAGGAATGTAAATCAAATACACAAATAAGGTTAAGGCCTTACAGTGTTCAACTTTAATTTAAAATGTGTTACATACTTTGGCACGCAGGCCGTCCATACATGAATGATAAAATAACACAAGAATTCACTTTGGCCTTCGAGGGCCAGCATAACATTACTTGGCTCCAGCCCACTACTTCCTGCTTGGCTCAGCAGCACCTGCATGCAACATTCCACCGCACAGTGGCAAACAAAAGCAACGGTCAACATTAACTAACCAAATTATAACGACCCCACCCCTCACTCGAGGTGGCGGTGCTCCTTCCCTGCAGGAATTAGTATAACCGCAACATGGTAATAAGAACGTGCAACTTAAGCACCATTCGCCACAGATGTTGGCACAAACACCCAATGCCCCGTGCTGTCAAGCACACTCTTGGTGCACAAGACCTCAAGGGCCGCACCACCATTCTTTGATGGTCATCAACATTTGAGCTTTTAGTATCACAAGGGCCAAGGCCAGAGAAAACGCCCCAGTACTACGACAAGTCATGTGATGTACATGTGACCACTCCAAGTTGACCGACATAGGGGAGGGTACAGTTCAGCCATGTCTCGTGCTCAAATCATCAAGCTTACAGGCATGATGCGGGTCAGCATCCCCTTTCCCTTTTCCGCATGATCCATAACCCTGTAAGGATCCTAGGATAGTCTTCACAAACAATACACAAACTATTGGAAGCTATCGCCGGCGATAGATCTACCGCCGCGCGGTAGGGGACAGATTATCGGTTCTTCCCCTTTTTCGGGTGTTTTCCTGGAGTCTACCTCAAGTACTCTCAACGCAGCCATCTGCACACCCCGCGACTCCGAAATATACGCGATAAACACAAAGTATTCTCCGTCATACAAAACATAGAAACATCACAATCCAGACCAACTCGTCTGAATGTGCTTCACACAGCATGCCTATACTGTACTTCGATTCTGGATCTAAATGCAATACTACAAGGATACACGGATCTACCTGTCGGGAGAATAACATCCACGTGTTCGTGGAGTGTCTAACCTCTAATGTCAAAACAAAGGACTCCACACGTCCAATTAAGAGGATCGTTACCCTTGATGTACGCTTTGGCGCCATGGGAGAAATCTAGATGGTTGAAAATGACCGCTCCGACCTTGCCTCCGTAAATCTGAAATCGCCTTGAGAATCCGAGAACCGAAACTTGAACGACGACAAGAACCCTCCTTCCCGGCGTTGCTGCTCTTCCTCCAGAAAACTAGGGCATGATCTCCAACTCCATAATATTGAAGAGAAAACGGCTAAACCATACATATAAATCAAGCTACCGCCACGCGGTACCGCCTCGTTTCGCGTATAACTGCCCAGGCCCTCCAATCACAGGCTGACACATGGCCACACCGTTATGGTTTCACTATCGATGTGCGATAGTATGCTAACTCTGCGCGATAGTCAACATCGGTTACGACAAGCCAACTGCCGCTATCGTCGAAAACTAACTGTTACCGCCGCGCGATAGAATCCCGAGAGCCTCGTCAATTTAATTAACCTAGTTATCGCTAGCGGTATCACTGTCGCCAGGCGGTAGCTTCCCGAGAGCTCTGCCAGTTTTATTTCCCAGCTACCTCCGAGCGGTAGAGTAGGCGTTGAGTCACCTCGCCTTACCCAACGCTCTCGACGCTAACCCTGGAGCTACTATCGCACAGTAATTAGCTACTATCTGGTGATAACCTCCAAAGAATCATTTCCTGCCCTAAGAAATTTGGGGCGTTACATCTTTTCCTTGGCTTGCTTTGGTGCTGAAGCCCATTTTCTCTTGCAGGTGTTGAAGGGTGTTGTGTCGCATCTGCTGATTTGCCTCCTGCGGGCAATTTCAGCACCCTCCTACGGGCAATTTCACAATTACGGAGAGGTGCTTGAAGGCGGGCTTTCAGATCTCTCTTACTGAGGAGGCAATTGCCATTCTTCAGTTATGCGACATTCTAGTGACGTAATTTTCCCTCATGGGGTGTCGACAATTTTGTATTATGCCATTTTTCGACACTGCAAGTTTCTAAATGTAGACTGTGCTGACTTCACTCAGCACTTTGCATACTTCACTCGACGCTTTTGTACTTAGACAATTTTCTTCACTTTCTAGTCAGCTTCTTGAGTCCACCTGTCCAATTAATATGAAATAGGCAACCTGCATACATAAACTAAAATATACATCAAATACATACTTGTGTATATCATTGAGTTGAAAGAGCTTTTTTAAATCAAGTACATTGTGTCCAATGTACCCAACAATCTCTCCCTATTTGGAGTGTGAGAACCCGCCAACCCATATCGCATCTCAAAACCCAGGTATTGAGATGAAGGGTGGCGGGGTACATAAACACAGAGGAGCAGGCGTTGCAGGCGATGTGAGATTAATCCCAACCACAGGACCACAGGGATATTCCGCCACAGGGGGGCCCACCGGGGTCAACACCCAGACCAGGAACGCGGTGGGGAAAGCCACGGGGTCGGTCCCACATACACGTGTCCTGCTGGCAAATTATTCTCAACACACCCCCGCAGCAGGACAACCATCCTTTGATACCATGTGAGAACCCGCCAACCCATATCGCATCTCAAAACCCAGGTATTGAGATGAAGGGTGGCGGGGTACATAAACACGGAGGAGCAGGCGCTGCAGGCGATGTGGAATTAATCCCAACCACAGGACCGCAGGGATATTCCGCCACAAGGGGGCCACCGGGGTCAACACCCAGACCAGGAATGCGGTGGGGAAAGCCACGGGGTCGGTCCCACATACACGTGTCCTGCTGGCAAATTATTCTCAACATGGAGAAGTCATAACCCCAAATCAATGATATACACCACAATACAAAAATATAATAATTATGATGTATACGAAAAATGTTGAACAAAATATGAAGGAACACGACAATAAAAACACAGATATCACCAAGTGCAACCAAATTTTTCATTTAAATTTGTTCAACGATTACATTTTTCAATTTGTTACACTGTTTTTAAAGCAAAATTACATAATGCCTAGAAAATATATTCTAAGAATCCTCTGGCTCTCTGATGACAATGCCTTTTCAGTTACATCTTTTCCTTGGCTGCTTTGATTTCTTGGGAGCACGGCTGTCGGATGTCGGTTCATCTCTTTTGCGAGTTGTGTGAGGTCTGTCTCGGCCCAAGAGACTGGGTCAAAGTTCGGAGAAACAAGAGGTGGTTGTCATTCAAGGACAAGATTGATCATCGCCATCAGGGGACGTTGTATGAGTTCGTCAAGAGGGGACGTTGCTGAAGTAAGAAAACACCCAGGTGATTTCTGTGAGGGAGGAGGTCAAGGCCGTATGTACGGCTACGGTGTTCGAGTACAGATCTTCCCACGAATTCAAGGTGGAGTAGTCTCACATTGCAGAGGAGGCACGCTCCGAGATGAGGGCGACGGAGATTGATCGACACATAAAGGATGACTGTGAATTTGCGTACTCCTTGGGATTTAGAAAGGGGTTTCAAGCGGCTTGGAGGTTTTTAGAGCACGATACCCTGGGCGTGGAGGATACCTTAGACGATGACACTGGTACTTCTATGGAGGATACCAAGTATATAAGTCGTCTCACTCAAGTCTTTCATAGAAAAACAGTTCCCCGGGTTGTTCTTAACAACTTGTAGGGTCGATTTGTCATTCTCGATCAGCAGTATGTCATCTACATATAATATCAGGAAGACCAATGCTCCCACTAATCCTCTTGTAAATACACGGTTCATCCTCGTTCTTAATAAAACCAAACTCTTTGATCTTTCCATCGAAATGAAGATTCCAACTTCGAGAATCTTGTTTTAATGCATAAATGGTTCTCTGCAGCTTGCATATTTTAGTGTCTTCACCTAGAGATACAAAATCCTCGGGTTGTGTCATATACACTTCCTCAAGGAGGTTTCTATTTAGGAAAGTTTTTTTGATATCAATCTAGCAGATATTGTAGTCATAATATAGAGCAATAACAAGCAGAATTTTGATGTACTTAACCATGAAAGCAGAGGAAAAAGTCTCATCACAGTCAATAGCATGAATTTGGTTGAAACCCTTAGCCACTAGTCTCCCTTTAAATGTCTGTACATTCCCATCCATGTCAGTCTTCTTCTTGAAGACCCACTTGCACCCTATGGGTCATACCCCTTCAGGTGGTTCCACCGAGTTCCAAACTTGGTTTTCATACATAGAGTCCATTTCAGATTTCATGGCAACAAGACACTTCTCGGAGTCCGGTCCACTCATAGCCTCTTAGTAGGTTGCAGGCTCATCACTATGATCCATATGCAACACATTACTTATTTGAGACACGAGAAATCCATATCTCTAAGGCTCAAACCATGGTCTACCAGATCTATATGGAATTTGTGTTTCTTAAGCAGGCTCTCCAGCTACAACAACTTGCAGTCCTGGCTCAAGTTCCAATTCCGGTTCATTCACAATTTGTGGTTCTTGAACTTATTCAAGTTCTACCCTGGTATCTTTCTACTTAAAAACTCTTTCTCAAAAAAGACACCTATCTTTGTGACAAACACTTTGCCCTCGGAAGGTAGTAGAAATAATACCTTTTAGTTTCCTTAGGATATCCCACAGGATAATACTTATCTGACTTGGGTTCCATCTCGTCAGGCATTTGACATCTCACGTAAGCCTCACAATCCCAAATCTTAATGAACGACATACTAGGATGCTTCCCAGTCCATATCTCATATGGTGTCTTCAGAATCGCTTTCGTTGGAGCACGATTTAGTATAAAAGCAGCAGTTTATAGAGCAAAACCCCAAAAGAAAACAGGCAGATCTGCATGACTCATCATCGACAGCACCATGTCTAACAGAGTACGATTCCTCCACTCATGCACACTATTATGATGCGGTGATCTAGGTGGAGTGAGCTGTGATACAATACCACACTCTTTCAAATGATCACGAAACTCATGACTTAGGTATTTGCCACCTCGATTAGATCAGAGTTCTTTAACCTTCTTACTCAGCTGGTTCTCTACTTCGTTCTTAAACTCTTTTAACTTTTCAAAGGTCTCAGATTTGCACATAATAAGATATACATATTAGTATCTAGTAAAATCATCAGTAAATGTAACAAAGTAGAAATACCCACCTCTAGCCATAGAACTCATGGGTCCACATACATCACTATGTACTATACCCAAGATATCATCATCCCTCTTATTGAAACCGGTGAATGGGGCCTTAATCATCTTGCCTAACAAATAAGATTCGCATCTCTCAAATGATTCATAATCAAATGAGTCCAGTAGTCCATCTTTATGGAGCTTGGATATACGTTTCTCATTTATATAGCCCAAACGACAATGCTAAAGGTACGTAGGGTTCGAGTCATTCGTTTTTAGTCATTTAGTATTCTCTATATTATAGATCTGATGGTCTAAGTTCAAAACATGTAAACTATTAAACATTTGTGCTATACCATAAAAAACATCATTCTTAAATATAGAACAACAAATGTTCTTAATAGCAAAAGAAAATCCAATCATATCCAAACATGAAATAGATATAATGTTTCTAGTTATGAAAGGAACATAATAACAATTATCAAGTTCTATTACAAGCCCATTGGGCAAAGAAATACGGTAAACACCCACGGCGACAGCAACAACTCTTTCTCCATTGCCAACACATAGGTCCACCCCCCTTTACTCAGCAATCTTCTCCTTCCCAGTTCCAGAACATTTATACAAATGTGAGAACCACATCCGGTATCCAATACCCAGGATGAAGGAGCAGAAAAGTTTATATCTATAACATAGATACCAGAAGCAGAATTCATACCTCCCTTCATCTTGTGCAGACCCTCAATGTAAGAAGGACAATTCCTCCTCCAATGACCATCCTTGCCATAGTAGTGGCATTTCCCTTCTTTTGCAAAGCCTTTCTTTTTCAGTGCTGAAGACTTGGGCTCCAGAGCAGACTGAGGTCCTACCTTCCTCTTCTTAAATCCCTTGCCCTTGCCCTTGCCTTTATTCACCATCAGTATGGGGCTAGCAGGCTTGGCCTTCTTCATATTGATCTCGGCAGTTTGCAACATACCTAGAAGCTCGGGCAGTGTCTTGTCTATTTTATTCATGTTATAGTTCAAGACGAACTGCTCATAACTATCGGCAACGATTGCAGGATCAGGTCTGTGGTCAACTCTTGGCCCAGAAGGAAGCCTAGTCTCTCAAGGTTCTCTATATACACAATCATCTTGAGTACGTGAGTCCCTACTAGGTCCCGAGCTCTCATCTTACATTGGAACAACGCCTTAGTGACGTCAAACCTCTCTTGACGAGCTTGACCTTGAAATATTTTCTTGAGATGCTCATCAATTTCCTTATAACCCATATTCTCATGTTACTTTTGGAGCTCAGAGTTCATGGTTTTCAGCATGAGGCATTCGACATCTAAGGAGTCGTCAAGATACTTCTTATAAGCATCCTTATCAGAACGGGATGCATTCCCGACAGGCACTTCAGGGGATTCCTCTTCCAAAATATAGAGTTTTCGCTCTTGCCTGAGAACAATTCTCAGGTTCCTGTACCAGTCCAAATAATTCGTATCACTCAGCTTCTCCTTCTCAAGGATGGATCTGAGGGACGGGGTAGAGTGTGAACCACTTGCTATGGAAATTCTACAAGGATTCAGTAGAGAAAAATCAGTACTACATTTCAAAATATATTTTATTATTTCAATTAGGACTTTAATCAAAATAACTCCCACTATTTTTATCAAACTGATAACCCTCGATATCAATTCGGAGAGTATATGCGAGTTACTCTCTTAGTGGACAATATATATATTTCACTAACACTATGAGTCAGCTTTGGATTTTCTCTCATAATGCAGCTATTTAGGTAGGCAACGCTTGCCAATTGCATCACTATGCAACTCCTGTATGGTTGGTGAATAACTCTTTATTCGCATCCATCATATGGTGCATGCCAACCCTATGCCTCTGGTCACTCAACCTTTGGGGTCGCCCAGTTAAGTTTTACCCGATGTCGATAGCGGGATATCACAATTATCCGCTCGCACCCTTACCCAGATAGATTAATGCACTTTGCTTTGGAAAGCCCACACTTCATCAATCGAGGCAGGAAGAGTGTCAACCATCGGAAGGCATCTAAATACTTAATATTGCTTAAGGGATTTTTAAATAATTGATTAATACTTAATCATGATTAACTATTAACCAGTGTGCACATCCACAAAATAAAATAACGGCAATCAGAATCCAAATGCATCCCAGATGTGCACAAGGAAATCATCAACACTTGATGAACTGGGCTAAATATGAACATCTAGTACTCTTCTAAATCTTCAGATCTACATGCATTGGACATGAGCAACACATACTCCACTTACACAATAGACAAGCTCGTCTCTTTATGTGAGATTCAAAACCAAACACACTTCGTTCCACAAACCAACAAGAGGGACAATTACTATTAAGGAGTAACAAGGAAATAAACAAAGAAATCACATGCATTCTTGGTGAGGATCCAAGAATAGATTTGAGCATTTTAGAACATTTCTAAATTCCTATATCTACACGTCATGGATTTAACAACTTCTGAAACAATGAATATCACCGAACCACCCTCTGATAGCACTGTTAGGTTTTTTTATACGATACAACACTTGTGTGCAGCGGAATAAAGCAACAAGAAAAGCCCAAAATAGTTCGGATCTAGCGATATAAATTGATCAAGAAGAAAGTGTTGTAAAATAAAATTACCTTTGCGGGATTGAATCGATACTCAGCCTAGATGTTCCAGAAGATTTGCAATCACTTAGTGGCTAGAGTCCTTAGTGCAGAATAGTGTTTGCATCTCTGCAATAGATCCACACGAATGGGAGAACCCGTAGAGTCTTGTCAAACAAGATTTAGATTGGGATATAGCACTCTGCGTCTTCACAGATTGCTAGATCTGTTGCAGAAGAGGCGACGACGACACTCGCTAGAATTGGGGTCGGCGGCGGCGATGGGATCAGAAAAGGCGGAATAGCTTCCGTTGGTCTTTTAGGTCTCGGGTTTTCGCACAGTTTGGCTCGTGTGCTTAGGCAGAATCAAGCCGTCAAAATCATAAAGAGAAACCCTAAAATCTTCTATTTATACCCAAAATAATAAACAGAACAGCCAGTCGCTATTCACAGACCCAAGACTTGGATTACAGTGTTTCGACCAAACAACCCTTGTCTCGACGAATCATCGAGTATCCATAACATATTCGACGAATCGTCGAGCATACAAAACATACTCGATGAATCGTCGAGTATCCATAAGATACACGACGAAGGAGTTGAGTGAACTCAATGCACTCAACGCTCTCGGCGCCAAACCCGTTGAATCAACATTTGACTCGACGAAGGCGTTGATTGAACTCAACGCACTTAACGTCTAAGTGTCAGATTCGTCGAATCAACCTTTGACACAACGAAGGCGTTGAGTGAACTCAACGGACTCAAAGCCTGAGAACCAGACTCGTCGAATCAACACCTTGACTCAACGAAACATTGAGTGAACTCAACGCTTAAGTATTATACTCGTCGAATCAACACTTTGACACGACAAATCGTTGAGTAAACTCAACACACTCAACGCCATCATTCGACGAGTCAATACTTGACTAAGTGTTGAGTGGTCTCAACGCACTCGACGCTTTCAAAGTCTGGCTGAGCTAAGTCATTTCCACACATCATATGAGTATAACCAAATTAATCCAATCTCCCAATTTCTCCAAACATTCTTATGTGCGACCCTGGTAGGCTCATATTGCGTTGCAGTGAGACTACATGTTTGATCACTTTCAGATCACAATGGTAACACCAACAATTATATATACATGTGGTTTACCTATAGGGAAGGAGCACCGTCACCCCGGGTGAGGGGCGAGTCGTTATAATTTGGTCAGCTAAAGCTGATCGTTGACTAGTTTTCCATATCTTTGTGGATTGTCCCTATGCATGTGCTGTGGAGCCAAGCGGAAAATAGCGGACTGAAGGCATTTGTGTTATGCTGGCCCTCGAAGGCCAAGCAAAGCTTCTTTACTACTTTCATGTGTTTTCGGTCTGTGTGTCGATGTATGCAAACACTTTAATTTATTAGATACAATTTATAAGACCTTAATGCCAGACTATTTGTGTATTTTGGATATCATTCCTATAGTGTTGTACTACTAGAAAATAGGCTTTTAGAGACAAAAATTATGTGACGAAATATTTTTCATCACAAAAAATATATTTTTTGTGACAATTTTTGTTTGGTCACTAAATGATGATATTCAACTAATTAGTGACAAAAATAAATATTTGATCACTAAAAAAAGTTTATTTGCGACAAAAATAATCTCAAATCACTAAAAATTATTTTTTAGTAACAAAATTTAAATTCGTCAATAAATAATTCAATTTAGTGACGAAAAGAAAATGATCACAAACGTAAAGATAATTTTACAAAAATTTTATAAATATTTTAGCCATCAAAAATGCCAAAATTTATATAGGGGGTACTGGGTATACGCGCCACGCGTATATAGCATTAATTTTCATAAAAATGTAAGGAAATACAAAAATATGCATTGTACGTTCATTTTTACGAAAGGTGTTCAACATGAAAGTTGTAGATCTCGACGAGATCTACAACTTTCATGTTGAATACTTTTCATAAAAATGCAAAAATACGAGTGTATTTTCAAAAGGCGCGGAACCGGATGTATAGATAGAATGCACACTGGTTTTATAAACACCGCTGTCTATTCGCAATAGTTCCACCCGATTCCGCGCCTTTTGAAAATATACCTGATTCTTTGCATTTTTATGAAAAATGTTCACACGAAAGTTGTAGAACTCGACGAGATCTACAACTTTCAAGTTGAACACTTTTTGTAAAAATGCAAGGAACCAGGTGTATTTTCAAAAGGCGTGTGCGCTGTGTATATAAGCCGTATACACAGCCTGTGTTTTCCATTAATTCAAATTCAGGTTTTTATAAATTTAATTATAAATTTTGTTGATGGGGAATAGATAGCGGTTTGCAACCACCTTGTGACGGGTTAATTTTTGTCACTAATTGTCTTTATTAACCCACTCGCAATATTTAGTGACCAAATTTTTTGTCACTAAAAGCCTATTTTCTTGTAGTAGTGGGCATTCATGGGTTGGATTCTTAATACTTTTAATACTTCCGCTAGAATGCACTTTGAATTAAAATACGCATTTGGTTTGGTTTCAATGCGTATCTCCGCCGACTGTCCGTGAAATATGACGTGGGACCCTAGTCGGACCTTCTGTTATATCCTACGTGACGGATGAGGGTGTTACAATAAACCTATTAGAATCTCTAGATGTATCAATTAGAACCATTAGATATGATTGAGATAAACAAGATCCAACGACCTGCAATCACGAGATTAAACAACAAGAATTGTGCAGAATTTCGCTCTGAACCAGTCTCTCAACATGAATTGTGCATCTCGCCGATATGGAATTAGTGTCCTCAATATCAGAAACCCGTCTCATCGACATGCACGATCTCTGTCTCGACGATATCTGAAACCCGCCACTTCGACATACTGAGCATGTCTTGTCGACATGCTAAGCAAAGTTTTCGAGCAGACAAGCAACACAACAAGTCGATATGCCTCAGCCATCTCGACGACATGCATAAGTCGTCTCGTTGATATTCCTCTGCATCAAGCCAACAATTCTAGCATTCAGTAGATATTCCTTAGCTTTTAATCGACATGTACTAAAAATTTAGTCAATATGGAATAGAATTTGAATTCTTGATCTGTTTTTTCCTCCCAAGTCATTGAAACTCGTCTTTATGGGCTGGTCCCTAAAAAGAAACTACAAGTTCTGCATAGTTCACCTCAAGAACAACTGATCGATGTCATGAAAAAGGCCCTCCTTTCATCCCAAGTCATACAGACCAGAAAGATGCTCATGTAAGCTTACCTATCTGATTCAACTTGCACGAGTTCGTTAGGGTGATTAGTATAAAGAGGTGACTCGTATAGGGCCCTATAGTGACGCGTGGTTTTAGTTAGATCGAGGTTTCTAGTCACGATCCTCTTGATGGGAGGATGGACAGCCCCGATTGTTCAGGGTTTGCTCATGACCCTGGATGTGGGGTATATAAGGATAATAAACCATCTATTATTATCCCCGGTTCATTCTTCCCCAACTCTCCAGAAGCCGAGAGACGTCTTCCAAAAGGTGCAGAATCGCGATTTTAGGGTTTCCTCCTGATCGCGCCTCTGTGTTGTCGTCCTGTCGGAGCTTCACGCCGGACTTCGTCTTCGGCAAGGCAACTCTTCACCGTTAAGAGCTCCTCCTTAGCATCGCTCTCCATTCGCGGCCCAGGGTTTCATCTCCGGGATTTCTTCTTCGGTCCTATCACCCGAGCTCGCCGCCGCCGTCCTCCAGCCAAGCTGCTGCCGGCTTCCAGTGTGGCTGCCTCTTCACCGGCTTCCAGCGAGGTTTCCAGCCTCATACCCGCGCCATCGAGTGCTTCCATATTTCGCTTGAGATTGAAGCTGTTCGTCCATAAAGAAAGCCCTAATGGCAGGAGGTATAAACCACTATACTCGATCTTTGTTTTTCCGCTACGCCCTAGGCTTTGCCCTAAATCTAGTTATGCTTTTCTTTCATTTGGTATCAGAGGGATTTATAGCTGTTTTCACATCCAAATCTGAGATGATTTCTTCCCAAAAATTATATTGTTTTTTCTTTGAAAACTATGTGACGATTTCTTCCAAAAAATTGCGTAATTTTCAGTTTTGATTGCTCAATGTTATGGCTAGAGATTGTGGTGGTTGTTCGTTGTCAATTTTTTTGTGTTGGATGTAATATTTTTTAATGACTATGTAATATTATTTCTCCATTTGGAATGTATTAGTGACAACGAACAATCACAATCTATTGACCCGAATCCGATCATCACACCCGTCGGCGTCATGTACTTTTGGAGATACTCTCGTGTTGAAGTTTTGGCTTTCCTGTGGCGATGGAGGTCCAAGAATAACGAAAGGAGGGGAACACTTCAAAATCAAGCTTTTGGCGATCTGGAGGCATAGTCCATGGAGTAGCAGTGCATGAAGGCATTGTTGGGTGATCGGATTCAGGTTCTTGGTTTTGAGCTACAAATGTCTGCAGTGCACTAATTAGAATAATGTTTATCAAGCTTCTCAGGAATAGCCAAAGCATTCTGTTAAGCCCGATAAAGTGATTTACTGGGAACACGTCATGGGATGTGTTTAAATCACTCGATCTAATTTTTGCATCTTGCGATTATATTTTTGTGTTTCTAATTACCCGGCCCCACAGGGATGTAATTAATAACATTGTAGAATTTTAATTGGTTTATAGTATGAGGTATATACCAAGATTAACGAGTCTCTATACCCTCAGGTACGAGATTCCATTAACCATGGTATTCCTTCCTAGCTATATAAATAAAGCGAGATAAAATCCAATGTGAAGCAGTCTTTGCCCAAAGGGAGACTGGATTTTTATCATTAACAATTAACTTGAGTTAATTGTTAAATAAAGTCTTTCATAACGCTCATTGCTCTTTAAATATAGTTTTTCGTTGCTTTTTAATTAATCGTAAGCATGTGTCTTTATGTTTTTCATTACAGTTTTTAACATTGTAATCGACCCAACTTAATTCATCCCCACTCTATCTGGGGATAACTATAAAATATGGAAAGATTTGGTGTTTCTAGCTTTAGGGTGCATGGATTTAGATTTGGCTCTTCGTTATGAGGAGCCAGCGCTCCCCACGACGGAAAGCACACCAGTTGAGCGTACCTTGTACAAGCGCTGGGAAAGATCTAATCGTCTCAGTATAATGGTAATCAAGACCCATATCAGTCGAAGCATAAGGGGATCTATCCCCGAATGCAGAACTGCTAAAGAACTGATGGGGTCCATTGATGAACAGTTCGTCAGCTCGGATAAATCTCAGGCCAGCACCCTAATGGCAAAACTCGGTTCCATGAAGCTTAAAGGTACAGAAAGCATAAGGGGACACATTATGGAAATGAGAGACATAGCTGCTCAGCCGAAGGCTTTAGATGTCGACTTTTTAGAGTCTTTTTTGGTCCACTTTATTCTGACTTCATTGCCCGCTGACTACAACGCATTTAAGGTCTCTTATATGACACATAAGGAAAAATGGTCGATTAATGAGCTTTTGAACATGTGTGTTCAAGAGAAAGGCAGGCTGAAGCAGGAAAAATTAGAATCGGTGAATCTTGTGTCACAGAAGAAAGAGTAGTCTTCAAAACCTAAGGGTGACTCAAGAGATAAAGGCAAGGGGATAGCAGTTGGCATAAAGAAACCGATCAACCCAAAGCTATCAACTTGTTTTTTCTGCAAGAAAACGAGTCACATGAAGAAGGATTGCCATAAGTACAAGGCATGGCTCACTAAAACTGGAGGTATGACATCTTTAGTGTATTAAGAATCAAATTTTGTAAATTCTCATAATTTTCATAACACATGGTGGATTGATTCGAGTTCTACAATCCATGTCTCTACTGTCATGCAGGGGTTTCAAATCCTAAGGAAACCCAGTGAAGGAGAACTCTGCGTCTATTCGGGCAACAAGATGTCGTCTTTTGTTGAAGGTGTTGGGACATATAGGCTCGTCCTAAAGACCGGATACATTTTGGACTCAGAGAAGACTTTTTATATTCCGAGTTTTCTAAAAACTTATTATCTGTATCCAGGCTAGCGCCTACGGGCTTTGATTTTCAGTTTAAAGACATTTCCTTTCTGATTATTAAAGATTCAGTAACTGTTGGCTCTGGTATATTGACAGATGGATTATATAGTTTAGATTTAGATTTAAACTATTTACAATCATTCACAACAATGCATGATAACCATAGTTATATCATTGTGAAAAACAATAATTCATCTAGCTTATGCCACAGGAGATTAGGACACGTCTCCATAGAGCGCCTTACAAGATTAGTGAATGAAGGTGTCATTCAGACACTTGACTTCACTGATTTTGGAACTTGCAGAGCATGTATAAAGGGAAAGAATACTAGCAAGTCCAGTAAAGGAGCTAGAAGAAGCGATTCAAAACTAATGATTATTCACACTGATATATGTGGACCATTTACCACCCCTTGTTTGAATGACCAAGAGTATTTCATTATTTTTATTGACGATTTCACAAGATACATGTATCTATACCTTCTGAATGACAAATCTGAAGCACTCGATGTTTTCAAGGTCTATAAGGCAGAGGTAGAGAAACAGTCTAGTTTGAGTATCAAAATTGTGAGATCTGATAGGGGTGGTGAATATTATGGTAGGTTCATAGAAGGAAGTCAAATACTTGGTCCATTTGTTAGATTCTTTCAGGAACACGGAATCAAAGCTCAATATATGACTCCTGGCACGCCACAATAAAATGGTGTAACCGAAAGAAGGAATCGTACCTTGACAGATATGGTAAGGAGCATGACAAGTGTCTCATCTCTCCCTCCTCGCATGTGGAGTGAAGCCTTGAAAACGGCCGTATACGGCTTAAATAGGGTTCCATCCAAGTCAGTTCCTAAAACACCTTTTGAATTATGGAATGGATGGAAGCCCAGTTTGAATCATGTACACATACGGGGATGTCAAGTAGAGGTTATGGTATACAACCCACATGAAAAGAAATTAGACCCAAGGACAGTCAGTGGTTTTTTCATTGGCTATGCAGAAAAATCTAAGGGTTATAGATTTTATTGTCCCTCTCACACGCTTAAAGTAGTAGAAGCAAGGAATGCCAGATTTCTTGAGGGATTTAACACTGATGAGAGCCGTACTTATAAAGTTGTGATAAAAGAGGTGCAGGAGACTGCACCTTCAGGTAGTGGTGTTGAACTTGGTGGGCTCATACCTGTTGTGGCTCAACACATACCTATTCGGATCCCAACTTATGAAGAAGTGATCATTGATCCTCCTATCCAGAGCTCTCATGAAGATGTGGCTAGTGAACTTGTCATTCAGGAACCACTACCAGTAGAGACTGCACCACAACCACTAGATCAATCAGATATACGAAGATCTTCAAGAGTCAAAAGGTCGGCTATTCTAACTGATTATGTTGTATATTTGCAAGAGACCGACTACATGTCTAGACTCAATCAAGACCCCATCATCTTTTCAGAGGCCGTAAGCCGTATAAATTCCGAAAAATGGTATGAAGCTATGAAGGATGAATTAAACTCAATGACAAGCAATCAAGTATGGGATCTAGTAGAATTACCAGAATATTTTCGTGTTGTAGGTTCCAAATGGGTCTACAAGACAAAAGTTGATACCTATGGTAACATCGAATGATATAAGGCAAGACTTGTTGCCAAGGGTTTCCTTCAAAAGGAGGGCATAAATTACCATGACACCTTCTCTCCAGTATCTAAGAAGGACTCACTAAGGATAATTATGGACCTCGTAGCTCATTTTGACTTGGAGCTACATCAGATGGATGTCAAAACGACATTCTTAAATGAGGAACTTGAAGAGGAAGTATACATGAGTCAGCCTGAAGGTTTCGTTTCAGAGAATGACCTTAACCATGTATGCAAACTAAAGAAATCAATATATTGGCTTAAACAAGCCTCACGACAATGGTATATAAGGTTACACAATGTTATTACCTCATTTGGATTCGAGGAAAATATTGTGGACCAATGCATATACACTAAGGTCAGTGGGAGCAAATTTATGTTTTTAGTCCTATATGTTGATGATATTTTGCTAACAAGTAATAATTTGGGAATGATATGGGGGACTAAACAATTTCTCTGTCAGAATTTTGATATGAAAGATTTAGGGGAGGCTTCTTATATTATAGGAATTGAGATACATAGAGATATATCTAGAAAGATCTTAGGGTTATCTCAGAAGGCCTATATCAACAAAATTCTGGAAAGATATAATATGAGAAATTGTTCTAGCTCAATAGCTCCTATTGTGAAGGGTGACAAATTCAATTTGTCACATTAATGTCCCAAAAACTCTCTGGACGTAGAATCCATGAAAAACATTCCATATGCGTCTGCGGTCGGCAGTTTGGTCTATTTAGAGGTTTGCACTAGACAAGACATTGCCTTCGTCGTGGGGATGTTGGGAAGATATCAAAGTAATCCTGGGATAGAGCACTGGACAGCTGCCAAGAAAGTCATGTGATATCTCCAGGGGACCAAAGATTACATGCTTACATATAGAGAGTCTGACCATCTGGACTTGGTCGGATACACAGATGCAGACTTTGCATGCTGCCAAGATTCGAGGAAATCCACTTCTGGCTACGTTTTTATGTTGGCTAGTGGTGCAGTGGCTTGGAAGGTACCAAGCAAACACTTATTGCATCTTCAACTATAGAGGCAGAATTTATTGCATGCTATGAAGCAACCAAGCAAGCGTTATGGCTGAAGAATTTCACTTCAGGGCTTAGGGTGATGGATACAGTTCCTAAGCCAATGAAGCTTCTTTGTGACAATGCTGCAACACAGTTCTTTGCTAAGAACAATAAAAGTGGGAGTCGCAGCAAGCATATTGATATAAAGTTTTTGGTGGTTAGAGAGAATGTGAGGGAGAGCAAAATCATCATTGAGCATATATGCACACTGCTCATGGTAGCAGATCCCATGACTAAGTAGCTCCCACCTAAGTTATTCAAAAGTCATGTTGACAGAATGGGACTTGTGGACTCAATTGATGGTTAAGTGGTCATGACTTTTCATTGTAGCTCTTCCTTTTAAATAATGCAGTATTTTTCAGTTTTCTTTTATCTCTTGTGCGCACTAAAGTTATAATAGAGATATAATATTGTGTTAAAGAGTAGGAGCATCCACTCATAAGGAATGACACCACATAAAGCACTTGGTAGGGTTTTATGATTACACTGTAATTGTGGAAGGGAAATATTTTCCATTTAGATATAACCGCAACAGTTCATGCAGTTGTAACGTCCTATACAAGTATAAAGACGTCACATAAGGTTTGGGCCAAAAGTCACTGTTATTTTATGTTATTTAGTATGGCCATACAAAAATTCCTTGTTGTTCACTATCACCCTATGAGTCTAGTTATTTTACTCTTATAGAACCAATTAATTATTTTTTCAAATGATAAGAGAAACTCTCACCTATTGAATCAAGTGGGAGAATGTAAGATTACCTATCTGATTCAACTTGCACGAGTTCGTTAGGGTGATTAGTATAAAGAGGTGACTCGTATAAGGCCCTATAGTGACGTGTGGTTTTAGTTAGATCGGGGTTTCTAGTCACGATACTCTTGATGGGAGGATGGACAATCTCGATCGTTCAGGGCTTGCTCAAGGCCCTGGATGTGGGGTATATAAGGATAATAAATCATCTATTATTATCCTCGGTTCATTCTTACCCAACTCTCTAGAAGACGAGAGCCGTCTTCCAAAAGGTGCAGAATCACGACTTTAGGGTTTCCTCCCGATCGCGTCTCTGCGTCGTCGTCTTGTCGGAGCTTCGTGCCGGACTTTGTCTCCGGCAAGGCAGCTCTTCACCGTCAAGAGCTCCATCGACGCATCGTTCTCCATTCGCGGCCCAGGGTTTCGTCTCTGGGCTTTCATCTTCGGCCCTCTCGCCCGAGTTCGCCGTCGCCGTCCTCCAGCCAAGCTGCTGCCGGCTTCCAGTGAGGCTTCCTCTTCACCGGCTTCCAGCTAGGTTTCTATCCTCATACCTGTTCCATCGAGTGCTTCCAGATTTCGCTTGAGATTGAAGACGTTCGTCCATAAAGAAAGCCCTAATGGCAGGAGCTATAAACCACTATACTCGATCTATGTTTTTCCGTTGCGCCCTAGGCTTTGCCCTAGATCTAGTTATGCTTTTCTTTCAGCTCAATCTCTGACCACGCCCGAATGAAGAGAGAAAGTGAAGCAGGGGTAATTCAGACAGGTCCAAAGATGCTCAAATTAGAAATATGGGGGAAGAAGCAAGCAAGCCCCATTTTGAAATGGTCACAGCCCTTTGCAAGATCCACCTTACATGCACTGAGTCACAAAGATGAATTATTAGGATTTACGTACTCATGAATTTTTGTAGCTATATTTCTCGTATTTTGCTAAAAATATTCTATAGGTAATGCTTTCGAAGATAAGAAATACATAGAATGAGTGTACGGTTAGTGTGCTCGAAGCATCCGTGTGACCATCAAGTTTGGAATGGCCTCCCCGTTGCCCCTAGTAGGGGTATTTATAGGCGAAACCCTAAATCCCCGACTACGGGATTGGATGCCTATCGCATCCTAATCGACCCGTTAAGGAGCCCATTAACACTTAAATAAATATACCTCAACAATCTCCTCTATATTGTATATAAGTGTTAGCATAATAAAAAGGGCTACTTATCCAATAGTTAATAATGACCAAACAAAAGAGTTTTTCTAGAAATATAAATATGAATTTTAGATAACAAAATGCTAAACTCAAACCACATGTTCCAAACATGAAATGAAACAAGAAGCTGAAAAGCTCAAACTGATAATTGATCTAGGCGAACAACAAATCATCATCATCTGGGTCAAAATCAACTGTCTCTCCTCCCATCTCCATTTTGCCTGCAAACAATTACAACAAGAATGTCATGAGACAAATCTCTATGAATTCAAACATTTGCAGAAATAAAGTGATTAGTTCTAATAGCGGGTGAACTTAATACTCTAACTGGGAGGAAAGAATCCCAAAATAACATCTCTATCTAATTTACACAAAATTAGATTAATTGATTTCATAGAATCAAACCATGTTCATTCGATTATTAAGATTATTATTAACGTTCCACAATTGTGGTATATCATCAAGTTTGGAATGATACAACAAGCTGTGACTATTATATCATCAAGTTTAGAATGATATAACTAATAATCACAATATAAGGGCACATATCAGCAATCTCAGTATTCCTTTTTGGAATGATACCCAATTCAGCCTTTGGCAAAGAATAATTACGTAAGTCATCAAGTTTGGAATGAATCACAACTATCTCACCTCTTGCTTTCATCAGATAACATCTGAAATACTTTAGTGTGCTCAACGTAGATGCTTGAAAGTAAGCAGACAACAGTTCTTAAATTTAAAAACATAAGCTTGGTATTAAGTCCTCCTAAATGGATGTTAATCTCATCTCCCCCGATGTTTTATATGTGAGAACCTTATATAAGCCCTTAGTAATGACATCTGCTACATTATCTTTTGATCTCACGTCCAATAGAGAGATTATCCCCTGACTGGTGAGATAGGTCAACTAGGCCTGTTTTATCCTTAGTTGGCTTCGTTTTCCATTGAACAACGTATTTGTAGCAATGGTCTTTATGGCTTGATTGTCACAATAAATCGAAATAGAGTTCATTTTTAGACTCGTCATTGGAATGTCCAATATAAGATCTCTTATCCACTCTGCTTCTTCTCCTGCTGAAGCCAGAGCATAGAGTTCTGATTCCATAGAGGATAGTGCAATGCACGTTTGCCTCTTAGACTTCCAAGCTACTGCAGCTCCTCCTAGTGTAAACACAGAACCACTAGTGGATCGACAATCAGCTATTTCCGAGCACCAAGATGCATCGGAATACCCTTCAAGCACTGGAGGATGACCACTGTAACATAAAGCATACTTCTCAGTATACTTTAAGTATCTCATTAGCCTGTCTAAGGCATCCCAGTGGTCCTTCCCAGGGTTACTGGTGAATCTATATGCCGACCGTAAAAGCTATGTCAGGTTTAGTGCAGGTAGTAGCGTACATGAGACTTCCTATGAGTTTGGAATAATCCAATTGTCTAATAGCTGAACCTTCATTCGGTTTTAGTCTACTGTTATAATCGTATGGAGTCTCAGCCTTTTAGCTCTTATCGAAACCCCACTTTTCTAGTAGATTCCTAATGTAGTGACTCTGACTCAGGGTAATACCCTTTTTTGTGAAGTTCACTTCCATTCCTAGGATGATTTTCACCTCACCTAGGTCTTTCATGCTAAATTGTGTCGTCAAGGCAACTTTCACGTCTTTCACCTCAGACTGATCAGTGCCCAGAATTAGCATGTCATCAACGTAAGAGCATATGATGGCTACTTTATTTGCACTTGTTCTTACGTACAGACATTTATCTGATAGACTGGATTTGAAACCCAAGCCTTTTACATAGGTGTCAAATTTTTCATGCCACATTTTAGGTGCTTGTTTCAATCCGTATAGTGACTTAATCAACTTACATACCTTATTTTCTAGACCTTCTATGACGAACCCTTCAGGCTGGTTGTAACACCCCAGAAATCTCAAAAGGCAATATTGAGGTGCAGGCTGTTTGACACGGCCTGGGACACGGGCGTGTCCCAGGGCGTGTCGGGGGTACACGGCCTGGGACACGGGCGTGTCCCAGGGCGTGTGCAGGATGGTCGACGATCGGTGGTCGACTATAGTCGAGCCTGGGACACGGCCTTGGACACGGGCGTGTCCCAGGGCGTGTCACTCAAGAAATGACCAAACTGAGTCAGTGAAGTGCACGGCCTGAAACCAAGCCTTGAACACGGCCGTGTTAGATTTGACACGGGCGTGTCTGAGGGCGTGTGCATACCCGTGTACTGCTCTGTTGGTTTTGGAGCTCGTTGAGTGCCGTGTTACAGGGGTGACACAGGCGTGTCTTTTGGCCGATACGGGCGTGTCAGGTTCGACACGGGCATGTCGATGCCCGTGTTCTGGTGATTTCCAGGCGGTACGAGTGCCGTGTGTGCCGCTTAAGGGTACACGACCTGTGACACGGGCGTATCACAGGCCGTGTCGGACAAAAAAGTCAGATTTTTGGAAAATCGTGGTCGTTCCTTTTCTCTCTTTGGATCCAAAGGCTCAGGTGCCTTCCTGCTGGATTAAAACACCAGATAAGTTGAAGAACTCATTCTTCATTTGAGTTCTTAAGAGAGGAAGAGAAAGGAAGAAGAAGAAGGAGGAGAAGATCAAGCCACCGGCGGAGCTCCCGTGCTCCGATTCGAGATCCGAGGCCAGCGCTGTGAAGGCAAAGCTGCTGAGGTGCTTTCTCACCGGCTAGATTTTCGATGGCTCCCAAGAGATCGACAAGGGTAACGATCTTCCTTCTTGGACATGTGAAGTCCTTCGTTTCTGCATTGCATAGGGAAAACCCTTCCCCGCGAGTGTGCGGTGCGTTGTGGCATCCCTTGGGGTAGATATGTGAAGTCCCCCTTGTTAGAGTCCGGATCTAGGCATGCTGTGTGAAGCCCATCTGGACATGGTCTGGATTGATGATGCTTGTTTGCATATCGGAGAAGACTCCGTGTTTATGGCTTGGATGCCTTGTTCCTACTTGTTGCTTGGTGCGGCAGGAAGTACCGGATGAAGTCCGGGAAATGATGAGGGTTGGATGCAACTCTTGTGGCCGTGAGTTGCCACTTTGAGTGAGGTTGAGCTGTTGGGCTGCAACCGAATGAAAAGGCAGATTGCCGAACAGGAAAGGTGAAACCGACCCGCGCCTATAAATTGCCATGGGTACTTTCGTACTCGAGGTGGCACGGCGACTTGAGCAATAGGGGGTGGCTGATCCGTACCTGCGTTATGTCCGTCCGACTGGTAAGCCTGGAATAGGTTTGTTGGAGCGCATAATGAGAGTCTTAGGCCCGCGCGCCAGAAAGACTAGAATGCTCAATACCGTGTATACGGTGGTGTTGACCCTGGTTTTCCGGTACACCAAGAATGTGCCCTGAGTGCACGGACTGTCGGGCCGTGTGGCCGACGGTTGTGATGGCTTGAGTGTGCCTGCACGCACATAGTAGCTATTATTGATGTCATGCTTTGCAGGGAAGGAATTGCCACTGCCCCGGGTAAGGGGTAGGCTCGTTATAATTTGGTCAGCTGAATGCTGACCGTTGCCTTGTTGCCACCGTTGGGTGGATTGTCCCTATGCAGGTGTTGGAGAGCCAAGTGGTAAATGACGGGCTGAAGTCCCTGCTGCTACTGCTGCTAGCCCTTGAAGGCTACTGAAGTGTGGTTTCTTTTTATTCATGTATGGCCGGCCTGTGCGCCGATGTATGTAATCCATAGCATGTAAAGAGGAACTGTAAGGCCTTAAGGCCAAACCTTTATCGGTGGTGTACATTATGTGGTTGTTTTGTATATATAAATGTGTTTTATATATATTGGACATTCCTGTTGAGAGTTCATATTGTACCTTAAAATCTTCCGCTAGTATGCTCTGAGATAGGGTGCGATTATGTTTGGTATTATCCTGTGACCTCACCGTCTGTTCGTGGCATATAGTGTGGGGCCCCGGCCGGGCCTTCTACTATACGTCATGCAACGGATGGGGACGTTACATTTTGGTATCAGCTTCCTTCGGTCTTCCTCTTTCGAATTCGTGGTCGAATTCTTTTGTGGGGTGGCGAGCACGTGTTTGTGCGACCTGCCGTAACGCTAATGAACTCTGGAATGTCCACTAAGGAATGTACAAACTCATGTTTGAGGAATCTGCGCGTTCCTCTTTTGATGTGTTTGCTTGCGTACGGTCGCTAATGTGTGTCTTGTCCACCTATAGGTGACTCGTAGTGGTGCTGGGAAGGCTGAGCCCCAGCGCTCTGATGAGAGTGCGGCACCAGCTGAGGTGCCAACACCTCCTCCATCTACGGAAACTGTTCGCTTAGTTGCTGAGGCTCTCTTTGCCATGATTCAGCCGACCGGGCAAGTGCAGCCGGCAGTAGTGCCAGATCGTGTTGTTGTAAGACCCGAGCCGGTTGAGGCTGTGGATCCACGAGCAGCTGAACGACAGTTGAAGCAGTTCATGAGCTTCAGTCCGCCGACGTTTACGGGACTGGGATCCCCAACGCAGACAGAGGATTGCTTATCGCGTGTCAAGCGGATAATGACAACGATCAGTGCGGAGGAAACTCTCAAGGTCACCTTGGCCACCTTCATGTTGGAAGGAGAGGCGCGGTTGTGGTGGGACGAGGTTGAGTTACACCATTTGGCGGGCAGGCAATTAACACAGGTATCGTTTGAGGAGTTCTCTCGACTATTCTTGGCGAAACATGTACCAGCGGCTCAACGCATTGCGATGGAAAATGAGTTCCAACGGTTAACGCAAGGAGAAGGTAGCGTGGATACCTACTTGCATGAGTTTACCAGGTTGGGACGGTATGCGGGAACAATCTTCGCGGATGATCAAAGGAAAACGAATAGGTTCTACGAAGGACTGCGGGATGAGTTGAGGTTCCTGCTTTCGAGTTCTGTGAACCAAGGATTTCAGGCGTTGGTTGATACTGCGTGTGCGTTGGAGAAGGACATGAGACGGGTGCAAGGGAACAAGGGCCTAGTTGTGTCAAAGCCAGAGTTCCAAGCACCTCGCCCTAGCAAATCGTTCTACCAGAAGAAAGGGGGCAAGAGGTCCAAGCCGTCGGGGCAAGTGTCTACGACCGTTGTGTCGGGAGCAACGTCAAGGCCAGACTCTCGTACATGCTATGCTTGTGGCCGGGTGGGGCATATAGACCGTGATTGTAGGGTTGTTCAGCCCAAAGGGGAAAAGAAGACTGGTGCGTCATATGCTGAGAAGGGAAAAGCAGTGGTTGATTCCTCTGCATCCCAGGCGCAGCCCAGAGTCTTTCACCTTGGCCAGCAGGAGGCGATTAAGCAAAGTGACGTCGTCACAGGTACGAGTTAATATTGCTTACTTGCTTAAGTGCTATTGCATTTTGATATTTAGCTTGTGCATGCATGATGTGTGTGGTGCAGGCTTTGTCCTGATTCGGAATAATCCGGCGAGAGCCCTGTTTGATACGGGTGCTTCACATTCTTTTCTATCGGAGGAATTCGTATCTCGAATTGGGGTACCGAGTCATGTGACGGTTGATAGTAAAAAGGTGCTATTGCCGAATGGCTGTGTGATGCTTGCGGATAGGGCTTGCGATGTGGATGTTCAAATAGGAAGTCGAGATTTCGGTTTGAGTGCTGCTGTGCTACCGTTATCGGAGTTTGATGTGATCTTTGGCGTGGACTGGCTCTCGGAGCAGCGTGCCTATATTGATTGCAACTCCAAGGAGATCACACTGGGCCAGAATACCGGGCTTGTGACGAAGTTCGCTGGTATGCGAGGAGTTGGCGGGACCTTGTTGTCTGCGCTCCAAGTCGTCAATGCTGTTCGGAAGGGCGCGGAGTTGTTCTTCACGCTAATTCAGGCTGTTGAGCCAAAGGCCAGTGTAGGCGAAGTTCTGGTTGTGTCAGAGTTTGCCGATGTGTTTCCTAAGGATCTTCCGGGGTTACCACCCCAGCGGGAGATTGACTTCTCTATTGAGTTGGTGCCAGGTGCAAAGCCTGTGGCCCGCTCACCATATCGCGTCGCGCCAAAAGAGATGGCTGAATTGAAAGTCCAATTGCAAGAGTTATTGGAGCAGGGATACATACGCCCAAGTATGTCACCTTGGAGCGCGCCTATTCTATTTGTGAAGAAGAAAGACGGTAGTTTGCGGTTATGTATTGACTACCGCGAATTGAATAAGCTGACGGAGAAAAACAAATATCTGATCCCACGGATTGATGACCTGTTTGATCAGCTGGCAGGATCAACTGTTTATTCCAAATTGGATTTGAAATCGGGATATTATCAATTGCGGATTCGGGAAGGTGACATTCCCAAGACGGCGTTTGGAACACGCTACGGTCATTATGAGTTCACGGTAATGCCGTTTGGCCTATGTAATGCGCCTTCGGTATTCATGGATCTAATGCACCGAACGTTCCGAGAGTACTTGGATTTATTCGTGATTGTGTTTATCGATGACATCTTAGTGTACTCTCAGTTGGAAGAGGATCATGCAAACCATTTGCGGTTGGTATTGCATACTATGCGGAGGAATAAGCTTTATGCCAAGTTCTCAAAGTGTGAGTTTTGGCTATCGTCTATAGCCTTTTTAGGCCATGTGGTAAGTGGAGAGGGTATCGCGGTGGATCCGTTGAAGATAAGTGCCATTCGTGATTGGCCAGTGATGTCTTCGGTGGCCGAGGTCAGGAGTTTCCTTGGACTTGCGGGCTACTATAGACGGTTTCTGGAAAACTTCTCACGGATTGCTTTACCTCTGACCACGCTGACGAGAAAAGATCAAAGGTTCGTTTGGACGCCAGAGTGCGCGCGAGCTTTTGAAGAGCTGAAGAGTCGTTTGACCACGACGCCTGTGTTGACATCGCCATGTGGTACAGATGGCTATGAGATCTATAGTGATGCTTCAGGGAGCGGCTTAGGCTGCGTACTACTGCAATTTGGTATAGTGATTGCTTATGGCTCGCGCCAGTTGAAAGTGCATGAACGGAACTACCCCGTCCATGATTTGGAGTTGGCGGCGGTAATCTTTGCGCTAAAGTTGTGGAGGCACTATCTTTATGGCGTGAAAGTGGATATCTATACAGATCACAAAAGCCTAAAGTACTTGTTGGATCAGAAGGATCTGAATATGCGACAATGAAGATGGATGGAGTTCCTTGGGGACTACACCTTCGAGATTCACTATACTCCCGGGAAGGGAAATGTGGTCGCTGATGCTTTGAGTCGGAAGACTCCGGTACGGGCAAGCTGGTTACAGAGGCATGATCAGCGGTTAATTCAGGAATTGGAAGCATTGGAGATATCTTGTGTTGACAAGGGTTCTTCGACCGATGCATGCTTGAACTGGACGGAGGTTCAATATGACCTTGCGGATAGAGTTCGGCGAGCAACGGAGCTTGATGAAAGTCTCCAGCACTATGCAAAAGATGGGCCTGATGACCAATTCTCTTGGGATAACGGTTTGTTACGAAGAAATGGTCGAGTGTGCGTCCCGAGTGTGGGTAAATTGAGGGAAGAGTTGATGTACGAAGCTCACTTTGCAAAGTACTCAGTTCACCCAGGGAGCACAAAGATGTACAGAGACCTGAAAAAGTTGTTCTGGTGGCCCGGACTAAAGAAAGATGTAGCACGTTATGTGGCTGAATGCCATACTTGTGCGTTGGTGAAAGCGGAATGCCAGAAGCCTGGCGGTTTCCTGAAGTCGTTACCCATTCCGGAGTGGAAGTTCGATGACATTTCGATGGATTTCGTGCACGGGTTGCCGAGATCTCAACGCGGTCATGATTCAATCTGGGTGATTGTAGACCGGTTGACAAAAGTGGCGCACTTCCTTCCAAATAAACGGGACGATTCAGTGGAAATCTTGGCCAAGCTCTATGTGGAGCAGATTGTTCGACTGCACGGTGTTCCCCGGAGCATCGTCAGTGACCGTGATGGGCGATTCACATCGAATGACTGGCGGCTTGTTCATCAAATGTTGGGTACAAAATTAGCGTTTAGTACGGCCTTTCATCCTCAAACGGATGGCCAGACTGAACGAACCAACAGGACGATGGAGGACATGCTCCGCATGTGCGCCCTAGACTTTGGTAAGAGATGGGAAGATTATATCTACCTCGTGGAATTCGCCTATAACAATAGCTACCAAGCGAGCATCGGTATGGCACCATTTGAGGCTTTGTATGATCGTAAATGCCGTACACCGTTAGCTTGGGCAGAAGCAGGCGAATCTCAGCTGAATGGTAAAAAGGAAGTCGAAGAAGCTACCTCGCTTATACGCTCTATTCGGGAGAGGCTGTTGATAGCCCAAGATCGTCAAGCAAAGTACTACAATGCCAAACATCGGAACGTGGAGTTCGCGGTGGGTGATTGGGTATATTTGAAGATCAAACCCTTCAAAGGTGTGTCCAGGATTCGGCGATTGAAAAAGCTAAGTCCGAGATATCTTGGTCCATTTGAGGTGGTGGAGCGAGTTGGGGAAGCTGCTTATCGACTAGCACTTTCAGCAGAATTGGGTGGATTACATGATGTATTTCACATCTCAGTACTTCGTAAAGCTGTAAAGGATCCAGCTCAAGTAGTTACGAATGATCGAGTACCGGTCGAGTATGGGTTAACGACGAGGGTTCGACCCATTCAGATCGAAGATCGAGCCGACAAACAGTTGCAGAATAAGGTGATCGGGATGGTCAAGGTTCGATGGGACAATTGTGGCCGTGAAGAGCTAACATGGGAGCGAGAGAAGACCATGCGAGCTGAATTTCCCGAGCTATTTGTGTAAACTGTAGACCGTGTATCTTTTGTTATAACAGCGTTATAAAGTTATAGCCTTATAATTTCTGTTTCCTTGCTGTGTCAAATTTCGGGACGAAATTTATTATAAGGAGGGGAGGGTTGTAACACCCCAGAAATCTCAAAAGGCAATATTGAGGTGCAGGCTGTTTGACACGGCCTGGGACACGGGCGTGTCCCAGGGCGTGTCGGGGGTACACGGCCTGGGACACAGGCGTGTCCCAGGGCGTGTGCAGGATGGTCGACGATCGGTGGTCGACTATAGTCAAGCCTGGGACACGGCCTTGGACACGGGCGTGTCCCAGGGCGTGTCACTCAAGAAATGACCAAACTGAGTCAGTGAAGTACACGGCCTGAAACCAAGCCTTGAACACGGCCGTGTCAGATTTGACACGGGCGTGTCCGAGGGCGTGTGCATACCCGTGTACTGCTCTGTTGGTTTTGGAGCTCGTTGAGTGCCGTGTTACAGGGGTGACACGGGCGTGTCTTTTGGCCGACACGGGCGTGTCTTTTGGCCGACACGGGCGTGTCAGGTTCGACACGGGCGTGTCGATGCCCATGTTCTGGTGATTTCCAGGCAGTGCGAGTGCCGCGTGTGCCGCTTAAGGGTACACGGCCTGTGACACGGGCGTGTCACAGGCCGTGTCGGACAAAAAAGTCAGATTTTTGGAAAATCGTGGCCGTTCCTTTTCTCTCTTTGGATCCAAAGGCTCAGGTGCCTTCCTGCTGGATTAAAACACCAGATAAGTTGAAGAACTCATTCTTCATTTGAGTTCTTAAGAGAGGAAGAGAAAGGAGGAAGAAGAAGAAGGAGGAGAAGATCAAGCCACCAGCGGAGCTCCCGTGCTCCGATTCGAGATCTGAGGCCAGCGCTATGAAGGCAAAGCTGCTGCGGTGCTTTCTCACCGGCTAGATTTTCGATGGCTCCCAAGAGATCGACAAGGGTAACGATCTTCCTTCTTGGACATGTGAAGTCCTTCATTTCTGCATTGCATAGGGAAAACCCTTCCCCGCGAGTGTGTGGTGCGTTGTGGCATCCCTTGGGGTAGATATGTGAAGTCCCCCTTGTTAGAGTCCGGAAATGGAGTACGGATCTAGGCATGCTGTGTGAAGCCCATCTGGACATGGTCTGGATTGGTGATGCTTGTTTGCATATCGGAGAAGACTCCGTGTTTATGGCTTGGATGCCTTGTTCCTACCTGTTGCTTGGTGCGGCAGGAAGTACCGGATGAAGTCCGGGAAATGATGAGGGTTGGATGCAACTCTTGTGGCCGTGAGTTGCCACTTTGAGTGAGGTTGAGCCGTTGGGCTGCAACCGAATGAAAAGGCAGATTGCCGAACAGGAAAGGTGAAACCGACCCGCGCCTATAAATTGCCATGGGTACTTCCATACTCGAGGTGGCACGGCGACTTGAGCAACGGGGGGTGGCTGATCCGTACCTGCGTTATGTCCGTCCGACTGGTAAGCCTGGAATAGGTTTGTTGGAGCGCATAATGAGAGTCTTAGGCCCGCGCGCCAGAAAGACTAGAATGCTCAATACCGTGTATACGGTGGTGTTGACCCTGGTTTTCCGGTACACCAAGAATGTGCCCTGAGTGCACGGACTGTCGGGTCGTGTGGCCGACGGTTGTGATGGCTTGAGTGTGCCTGCGCGCACATAGTAGCTATTATTGATGCCATGCTTTGCAGGGAAGGAATTGCCACTGCCCCGGGTAAGGGGTAGGCTCGTTATAATTTGGTCAGCTGAATGCTGACCGTTGCCTTGTTGCCACCGTTGGGTGGATTGTCCCTATGCAGGTGCTGGAGAGCCAAGTGGTAAATGACGGGCTGAAGTCCCTGCTGCTGCTGCTGCTAGCCCTTGAAGGCTATTGAAGTGTGGTTTCTTTTTATTCATGTATGGCCGACCTGCGCGCCGATGTATGTAATCCATAGCATGTAAAGAGGAACTATAAAGCCTTAAGGCCAAACCTTTATCGGTGGTGTACATTCCGTGGTTGTTTTGTATATATAAATGTGTTTTATATATTGTGGACATTCCTGTTGAGAGTTCATATTGTACCTTAAAAGCTTCCGCTAGCATGCTCTGAGATAGGGTGCGATTATGTTTGGTATTATCCTGTGACCTCACCGTCTGTTCGTGGCATATAGTGTGGGGCCCCGGCTGGACCTTCTACTATACGTCATACAACGGATGGGGACGTTACACTGGTGCATGTAGATCTCCTTAGTCAGATCTCCATTGAGAAATGCAGTCTTGACATCCATCTAATGAACAGTGTAGTGTTCAATAGATGTTAGTGCGAGAAGAATCCTAATTGTCGCATAGTGACATACAGATGAGTATATATCAAAGTAGTCTACACCACTCACTTGAGTGAAGCCTTTGGCAACTAGACGTGTTTTGTATTTTGTGATACTCCCATCATGATTTAGCTTCTTCCTCAGAACCCACTTATTGTCAATGGTTTTAGCCCCTTTGGGCAAATCGACCAAAGTCCCTGTGTTATTCTGCATGAGAGAGTTCATCTCTTCGTCTAGGCCTTCTTTCCATAGTAGAGAGTTTCTAGATCGCATCGCTTCCTTATAAGTGGATGGATCAGCTTCAACTTGGTAATCACGAAGTCTGTACCGAAGCTTTTAGGCATTTTATCTCTACTAGATAGCCTTCTGGTATCTAAACCACTCGTGTCTACAGGCTCAGTGTTAGAGTTACGTTGTCCTGGCTCAACTAAAGGCTCAGTACTAGTGGCTGGCAGACCTGGCAGTGTTAGGTTCTTGTCCTTAAGGAACTTATCCTCAAAGAAGACAGCGTCTCTTGATTCTATTACAGTATTAGTGGAGAGATCCAGAAACCTGTCCGCAGCACTATCATCTGCACATCCTAGGTAGACGCAAGTGTTCGTCCTTGGTCCAATCTTAGCTCTTCTAGAGTCTGGTATCCTAACGTAAGTGATACAACCCCAGGTCTTTAGATTGTCAAATCTAGGAGGCCTCTTAAACCAAAGCTCGTAGGGTGTCTTAGTCAACTTTGCATGGGGAACTTTATTAAGAATGTGATTTGACGTGAGTACGGCTTCACCCCAATAGGCCGCAAGCATGCCAGCAGTCAGCAACATGGAATTCAACATCTCTGTTAAAGTCCTATTTTTCCGCTCAGCGATATCGTTGGATTGTGGTGAATACGGGGCAGTCGTTTCAGGAATTATGTCATTGCTGGCAATAAAATCTCTGAATTCCCCCGAGACGTATTCTCCTCCTCTATCACTTCTTAGCCTTTTTATTTTCATGTCAAGTTGATTTTCAACCCTATTTTTGAATATACGAAATTTTTCAAAGGCTTCATCTTTGGTTTTAAGAAGATAAATGTAACTGAATCTAGAGTAGTCATCGATAAAAGTTATCAAATACTTCCAACCTCCACGTATGACAAAATTTTTGTAGTAACAAATGTCGGAGTGTATCAACTCTAGCAATTGTGTGATCCTAGAAACCTGAATAAAAGGTGTTCTAGTTATCTTAGTTTGAATACAAATTTCACATTTGTCAAATTTGGTTTTTGTGTCGAGGGGTATGTTGTGAGTTCTAGCTAGCAGGAGCAGTTTTCTATAATTGACGTGTCCTAGTCTTGCATGTAAAGTCTTAGGATCTATCATATTTGAGCTAACCTGATTTACTACTTCGTGTGCTAGACTCAGCCTATACATCTTGTTAACGACATGTGCGCAACCAAAGTAATGTGAGTGAACCATTAGGGTTACCCGACCACCACTAATATTAAAAGATATACCCGCATCGCACAACAGACTAATCGAAATTAAATTAGCAGCTAATTTCAGTATAAATTTAACATTTTTCAAAGTTAGAGTCTTACCTGAGGAGAGAGTCAGGGTAGCGTTGCCGACCTTCAGTACGTCAGCTACAACTCCATTCGCAACAGTGACAATCTCTTTCACCTCTTTTGCATCCTCCAGAAGCTTTGGATTGTTACAGACGTGGCAGGTAGCACCTGGGTCGAGAAACCACTCTAAACTGGTCGTCCCGTTACTGACCATGACAACAAAGTCGGTAGGCGCAGTCTGATAAACCATGTTGGCTTGATTATCAGTCCTTGGTGTCTGCTGGATTCGCCCCGTTTGAGCTGTCGGCACTCAGAAGCGCAGTGACCCCACTTATTGCAGTTTTAGCACTTGCCTTTGAATTTCTTCTGTATCTGTTTGCTGGTGGCAACAACTGCGGGTGCACTGGGCGGTGGGCGAGTCTTTCCAGGCTTAGGCTTCCGCTTAGGATGCGTGATCATGTTAACAGTAGAGGACTGCTTGTTGATCGTCTCTATAGCATGCCTAGTCCGGTTCTCACCCTCAATGCAGATGAAGCGCTTGAGGTCTTTAAGACTCACCTGCGTCTTCTTCCGGTACATCTCAGTCTTGAAGGAATACCAAGCCGTGGGCAATTTGAAAATGATCGCCCCTGCAACAAAACCATATGGCAGAGGGATGTTCTCGCTGTTGAGCTTGTCCACCAGATTTTAGAACTCAACAACCTGTGGCAGGATTTCCCTTTTCTCAGTGAAGGTGAATGTCATAAACTTGTCCACCATGTGCGTCTTGGACATGTTCTCCTCCTCCTTGAATTGCTCCTCTAAGGCTTCCCAGATCTCATTGGCCCTTTGCATCTTGCCGTACGTCTTTGCAAGCCTGTTGGAGAGGCAATTCAGGATGTAGTCTCTGCAGAAGTCCTCGTCGTTGACCCATTGATCTTCATCTTCGCTTCCTTTGAAGTCTTCAAAACTAGTCTGCACTGTGTATAAGATGTTCAGGTACTTCATGCCGAACTCAGTGTTGCGCTTCCAGCACTGAACTCGGCGTTGGAGAATTTCTCCAGCTTGATCATCGGCACGGGAGAGGAGTGATTGATCGCCTTTAACATTTTGTGTTTCTTTCCACTACGTGTAATTCTACTTGCAGACAAAATTGCGAGCAGAAAAAACTAGAAAGAAATCACCTGAGCGGGCCGACGACAGTCTTCGGATCCGATCCAAGAGAAAAAATTGCTCCTTTTTGGCTAACACACTGTCGCCAAAGAGTAGGTCGCGATCATCAGAATAATCTTCACAGAAGCACAAAAGGCACTCCCCGAAGATGACTGCAATCTTGATTCCAAAGAGATGAAATCGTAGATCTGGGAGGAGAGTCCTCTTGGTGTAATCAAGGAGAAGAGATTTGCAAATCTTGATCGGCTAGAGCAGCACCAACGCCGATCGGCAACAACGAAGCTTTCCCGATCGACAGCGGCAGCGAAGTCCCGATCAAGCCTTTCCCGATCGGAAGAGATTTGCAAATCTTGATCGGCGTCAGATCGTGGTCTCCCGGATGCCACAGCAGTAGCGAAATCCAAAAGGAAAAACGCGACGGGAATCTTCTTCCCCGATCGACAGCGGCGGAGGAAGTAAGGAGCGGGATCGCAACTCCTTGCGACGAACTCTGGCGAGGAATCACGATCGGCGACAGTCCACCGAGGAGGCGCAATCCTTCTTCTTTGATCCGATCTGGAGGCCCTTCGCGATCGGCGTACGGGAATAAATCCCTGTACAGGAGGCGGGATCCTTCGATCGGCTAGGTCACGGGAGCGGGACGGAGCACGGGTAGGGCAAAACGAAAGAAAATCTTCGAGAATGTTAGTGTGCTCGAAGCATCCGCGTGTCCATCAAGTTTGGAATGGCCTCCCCGTTGCCCCCAGCAGGGGTATTTATAGGCGAAATCCTAAATCCCCGACTACGGGTTTGGATGCCTATCAGATTCTAACCGACCTGTTAAGGAGCTCATTAACACTTAAATAAATATACCTCAACATATACATCTCTGTAGGTAATGTTTTCTCACATTATTCCTCTTTCACTTTCCTATCTTTGAGTTTTAGGTTCTGTTTGAGGGGACTTGACTGCGTTTGGCACGGCTTATCGCAGCTTTTTTGCTCCGGTGAGATTGGACAAAAATGTCATTGTAGTAGAATGTATGTTTGGTATCACAAATGTTACAAAAAAGAAACTAGCTAGTTTGAGGCATAAGATTTTGGCATGACAATGACAATTTTGTCCATCTTCACCGGAGCAAATAAGTCCCGATAAGCGGCGCCAAACGCAGCCTTATTTTCACCGGTCAAGCGGTTACGATCGCATGAATCAGGCCTTAGTTAAGACTTGATTACTTCGGTCGTTACCATTTGACCGGTGAAAATAAGTCCCCCAAAGAGAACCCGAGAGCATCACCACCAATTCCGGTTACAATTAGCACGACAATAATGCATCGGCAGTGTTTAATTTTGTTTTCTATCATAATAATAATGCTTTGTAGGCCGGCCCCAGAAAGTTTATTAGTTTATTACAAACAATGCCCACAGAATTTTTGACCATGGACGCGCACGTGACCCTAGCCCTGCTACAAGTACAAGCCACCCTTTCCCTCCTCCTTACTGATCAGCTCTAGTAAACAAGAGAGCGCCCGAAAAAAAAGAAGAAGAGGAATCCATGGACTCTTCCAAGCTCTCTGTTCTTCTTTTCCTCACCCTCTTCATATCCTCCTTCACTGTCAACATCGTCAATGCTGCCTCCACCGACGGCACTTCCGTCCCCGCATGCGCCTCTTGTGGGGATCCCCATAAGCCTCACCACCCCATAGACCGCCATCCCACGCCCCATCACCCCAAGAATCCCAGCCATCCTAAACAGCCCGTTCACCCTGCTCCATGCCCGCCCGTGACTCCTGTTACGCCCACTCCGTCCCCAGTAACTCCGGCTCCGGTTACACCTGTGACACCGATTACACCTGTGACACCTGTGACACCTGTGACACCTGTGACACCTGTGACACCTGTGACACCTGTGACACCGATTGCGCCGGTGGCGCCAGCGCCTCCGATCGCAAAGTCATGCCCCGCAGACACTCTAAAGCTCGGGGCGTGCGTGGATCTATTGGGCGGTCTAGTGCATATCGGGTTGGGAGACCCGGTAGCGAACCAATGCTGCCCGTTGCTTGAGGGGCTGGTGGAGCTGGAAGCTGCAGTGTGCCTCTGCACCACCATTAAGATCAAACTATTGAACATCAACATCTATCTTCCTCTTGCCCTTCAGCTCCTCCTCACCTGCGGCAAAACACCCCCGCCGGGGTATACCTGCACCGTTTGAGCACTTCCAAGTGAGTGTGTTTCATTCCTTTACACATATTTATGCTCCGTTTGGGAGGACTTATTTTCACCGGTCAAGCGGTCACGACCGCATGAACCGGACCTTAATTAATGTTTTTGTTGGGCATTTTGCTGTGCGAGCCTATCATTCTCACCTCTGCGACTGTATTTTTCTCCTAAAAATACAATTATATTCGAAAAATTGACTTTTATAAAGGTTAAATAAATTTTGATATTATTTTTATAATGTAAATATATTTATACAACTTTTATTTAAAACATATACGTATAAGTTGTTAAAATGATCGCTTAAAAATATGAATCAATAATTTATTTTATTTTTTTTATAAAAAATGTATATTTTAGCGGGAAAAATCAATTTCACGCTCTACTTTGGAAATAATACTTAATTGTACCTACAAATTTTCCTTTAAAATGATTGGATATATTTTCTCTAAATAGTAACTAGACTTGAGGGGTAGACCAACTTGAAGTGAAAACTATAAGAAAAGATATGTCGTACTTAGGCATTTGTGAGATTATGACTAAAGATAGGACACAATGGCGATAAATGATTCATATAGCTGACCCCGTTATAATGGGACAAAGGCTTAAGTATTGATGTTGTAGTAGTACTACACCTAATATTTCATGAAATCCTTACGGTATTATAACACCATGATAAAATATCATGTTTTAAGATTAGGTTAATTTATTCCTATTTTTAAACATTCACGTACTAGTATTTCAGCTCAAGTTGGGTAAAATAAATTAATGCAGGAAAATTATTCTCGATAATAATGCATAAAATTTTGTTGGTACTATCTAGACGGGTCCGGAAAGCCTGCCCGAGGTAGGCCGGGGAAAAGCCAGGCTAGGCCCGGCTCGGGCCAAGGCCGGGCTTGGGAGTCTTACCGGGCCTCCATTTTAGCCGGTTGTCTGGCACGGGTCGGGTCGGGCCGGGCAAAGCCCGGGCGTCGGGCTAGCCTGGGCAAGGCACCCGGGCTGACGGAAAAACCCGCCTAATCCAGGCAGGATTTTAATTCTGTCTAGAAATCAAGCCGGCTTCGGCAACCACGGGTAAATTTTTCAAGCTCGTGCATGTTTTTGGAGCTCTAGCTAGATGAGGACACATATACATGCTCAAGCTCAAGCTAAACCTTAAGAGCTATATATAGAACTCGAGTTTGAATCATAAGCTCGCAAGCTAATGTCGAGCTCGAGCTGCTCACAAGTTTTTCAGCCCAAGAGTTTGTTATTGATCGGTTACGTATCCCCCGTCAGTTATCAATTATTATAGGTATCGAGTGAAGTGAAGTTTATTATTAGCGTCATATGAGTCTAGTCATTGTTATATTTTAATATCTTACATTTTATTGATATATTTACAGTTTTGCCATTGGGGGTCCTATATAATGACCCTTAGAGTCTTGTATCAGTATGGATGAACAAAACTCAATTCATCTAGCCCTAGAAGAGATCTTGGAAGCTCTCACTCTTGAGCACGCCCGCTTCGGCAACCACGGTCAAGGCTCCATAGTATCTACTCCACCGACATCTCTCCACCTCCGGACACTCCAAAAACGTTTTAGTGTTATAACAACTTGGTATTATAGCCACTGATTCTTCTCCTTCCCCTGCGATTCTCCTTCACACCATCCACGACAACCCACACCTTCTGTAACACCACACTTGCAAGTTTCCTATGACATGGGTTCGGCCGGGCCCCACTCCATAGAATCATCAACAGTAAGCTATTTCAAAATAATATTAAAGACAAACACTAAGAATTGGAGACTAAAACATAGTGGATAAGTAATAAATTATAAGAAATAAGAAGAGAATATCCACAACTAAAGCAATAAGATAAGTTCTGGCCATAAGTCCTACAAGATCTCCAAAAGAATTGAATTCAGACTAGAAAAAAAAAGAAGGATTGAAAGAACCCAAAAAGGACTCACAGGCCAGCAAGGACTAAGTTAAGACAAAAAAAACACAAACCACTCGCTAGAGACTCTAGTGCTTGACGGATTCCTTCCCGCTCCCTACAACATCACAACAAAATGATGCACAAAGTAGGCCAGCTACAAGCCGACCACAAACTAGGTAGCAAAGATACTCTCCGAGCACACCTAGCGCCCCCCTGAAAAGTAAGAACACCCTGCAAGTTAATATCCCACATAATATAACAGTACAACAAGTAGGTAACTAAGTGACAGTGCAAAGGAGTGCAATCTATAATAGAAAGCCTACACAAAATTAATCTATCAATAATATATTATAGTACTTATCAATTTTACTACGAGAGACTCCTGAGCCGTCAGCTACGAGGGTTATCCGCTCTTATATTAATGGCGAGTAACCTCCAACCCCCATCCAAAAGCTGTGAGAGGGAAGAACCATCCCAACTCTTGAGTCCTCAACTACAAGTGTGACGTACCACATCCCCACAAATGGCATTTGAGGTCACAAAATAATTTTAGGCATACCAGTACATTTAACACAATTGGAAACCCTTATCTTGAAGATCTTGAAGATACCGACAAACGTCAACCGCTGCTATCGGGTGTTAACTTCTACCGTTAGTGGTAGTCCCAGGAATTTATGAATCAACTCCATTGTTAGCCTTTTCTACGCTTCCCCTCCCCAAGACCATAACTCATAATTAAACTAAGGCACCCCATAGATTTTCTGTAGAAAACCCCTAACTAGATTAAACCAAATCATCATTAAATCGGGCCACACACCTCGATTCGGCTTCACACACAAGATCTATGAAGCGGAAATCCAAGACAATATTGGAACATGTCTAAATCCGAGGGGAAATGGGTTGCTACCTTGAGAGATGTCCTAGGAGCCATGAATCTTAGAGTTGCTTGGATGGATAATGACCGCAATGACCCTAGCACACTATCTCCAACGACGACTCATTAATCTGGTCTCTACAACACCATCACCTTATTCCTCACTTTTGGTGGAGAACTCTTCCCTCGATCTTGACCTAAACTTAGGAGAAAAGAAGCATATAATCTAATATTAGTTCTTTCGCCCTTTTTTAAAGGGGTTGGATGAACATATATTGGCCATCAAATCAAGTTCTATTTTGTTCAAACGGCTATGATCACAGATCTTAGATTCTAAATCTGTATGGAAATTACCTTGCCACGGTAACTCCTATCACGATACGGTAACAATTGAGCTGCCACCCAAGGTAAATGCTAACTCATGTTGTAACCCTAATCACACGATGATAATTCCAGGATTTCTACTTCTCTAGAGATTGAGGTGTTACAATTCTTCTCCCCCCTAAAAAAATTTCATCACCAAATTTTAAAATATTAGGCTAGTCATACCTGAGAAAAATTTGGGATGCTCCAAACACATAATTTACTCTCATTCATAAGAGTTCTCCTTGCACCCACAGTTGTCTCAACAAACCTTTACCTTACAAATGCTCTAATTCTGTAATTTCTGCACCTCAATATCTTCTAGCCTTATTGGGCAAACAATGGTTGCCGAATTTTCCCAGTTCGGTACTGAAGTTGGCTCAACCAAGACACTTGGCTCCACTATGACTCTACCCAAGAATGAAATGTGGAAAAACATCCTGCAACCCACCAAGCTCTTCTGACAAGGCAATGTGATACACATACTTGCCTACCTGCTCGACAATCTCAAAAGGTCCCATGAACCTTAGAATCAACTTCTTCGATCATTAAATATGTGATACGTCTTTGAACGACTTGGTTTTTAGGTATATTTTTTCCCCAACAGCAAACTCAACATTCACGTGGTGCGCGTTTTAGCGGTTAGCTTGCCTTTGGGCAATCTTCAAATGTAACCAAGTTGTCTTAATTAATTCAAACGCTCCAGAGACTTCTTGTTTGTTCAACAAATGAGTTTCACTCACCTCCACCCAAGACATTGGCGAACGATACCTTCTCACGTAGATGGACTCAAATGTTGTCATCTTGATTCTTTCTTGAAATCTAATATTGTACAAACTCGATCATATATATGATATCCTCCCATTTCTTTCCAAACCCTAGTTTTTGCATTCATAAAATGTCCTCCATAGTGCGGTTAGTCCTCTCCGTCTAATTGTCGGTTTGTGAATGGTACATTGTGTTATACTTTAGTTTAGTTCCCAAGCACTATGTATGAGACTCCAATCCTTGGAGGTGAAAGTCTCATCCCCATTGCTAATAATACTTATTTGTATCCCATAAAGATGAAAAATATTTTGAACATAAAGCTGCAACAAATGTTCTACGCCCTCGCTCTTTCGATTAGTGATAAACTGAGACAATTTGGTCAAATGGTTCATGACCGCCCAAATTGCATCATTGCCCTGCTGAGGCCGCAACATTTCATGTACAAAGTTCACCAAAATGTTGTCAAACTTTCATTTTGGAATTAGCAATGGATTAAGGAATATGGTGGGTCGCTGACATTCGGCCTTAACCATTGCACATGTCTGATATTTCCTCACAAAGAGTGCAGGTTAGTCCATGTACATCTTTGTATTTTCTAGATGAATCTAGTACCACAAGAAATGTCCCTCTTACATGAGTTCCTCGTGAAGCTTGTTGAAATGTGGAATGCAAACTCATCCTTTCTTCTTGAGTAGCCCATCAACCATTGCTAATGCATCACTCTTGCCCTTTTGTGTTGGGTCCATTGTTCCCAATGTCCTTGATATGTAAGAAGTCAAACAGGTCAATGTCACACACATCAACTGTATTTTATGTGTATTTGAGGTCATGAGTGCAGGTTAGTCCATATCACATTGATTGGACAAGTGGACACAACAATTGGCTGCTGGACATAGCAAAAATCCACTAAGTTCACAGGCGTTGAGTGGAGCAAGCTCACTCAACGCCAGAGGTAAGGAATCAATATTATCTAGTTGGAAATTTTCCTAAGTGCACAGACATTGAGTGAGTAGAACTCACTCAATGCCATATAACAAATGACGCTGAGTCTATCTTAGCCTAACTAGTAGATAGCCAAAAATATAGCTAAGTACACAGGCATTGAGTGTAGTCTACTCACTCAATGGCATATAACAAAAAGCTGTGAGTCGAACTGAGTTTAGAGTTCGTCGAACTGAGTTCTGAGTTCGTCGAGCTGAGCTCATTATTCGTTGAACTAAGCTCAGAGTTTGAGAATCTGAGTTTGTCAAACTGAGTTCAGAGTTCGTCGAGCAGAGCTCATCATTCGTCGAACTAAGCTCAGAGTTTGAGAATCTGAGTTAGTCGAACTGAGTTCAAAGTTCGTCGAACTAAGCTCAAAGTTTGAGAATCTGAGTTAGTCGAACTGAGTTCAGAGTTCATCGAACTGACTTTAGAGTTCGTCGAACTGAGTTCAGAGTTGAGTGAGGCATGCTCACTCAACGCTATCAACGCCTAAATTGCCTAAGTTGCTGAAAAACTTTCTAAGGCAAATAGCGTTCAGTGAGGCGTGCTCACTCAACGCTCTCAACGCCTAGACAAACAGAATTTTGTCTAAGTATTGTGGCGTTGAGTGATGCTTACTCACTCAATGGCTTCGCTACTAATTCTTGAATTTTGTCTAAGTCTAGAGATGCTGAGTCATGCTGACGTCAGCAAAGTCAACAAGTCAACCAAAATTCAAATATTGCAGGATTGCTGTGAGAGGCGCTGGCGACCAGCTGTCATCATCCTCTGCACTTGGAAAGAAATATTTTCATCTTAAAGTGCTGGGGCCCACACACAGCAAAGAGCTGTTGAATCAAGAGTTAATGGAAAGAATGTGTTGTATGGCTAAATCTCAGCCATCAATCCTGGTGGTGGGCCCACTGCTCGATTGACCGTCAAAGAATAAAAAGAAGCAAATCAGCTAGAGCAAATAATTGAATCCTTGTCTAGGTTTTCTGAAAATGAAAGTGCGGCTGAACTTCATCTTCTTCATCGCCTTTCTTGTCAAGCCTGAAGAAGCTGTTCTGCATAGAAAACTTAGCAGAGGAAACAGATAGCTGAAGCAATCATCATTTGCAACAGCAGGTTCAGAAGCAATTTTAAGGAAGCAGATCTACAAGCTCTACAAAGAAACGATGGCTGTTTGAAGAAAGATTCAACTGCCGACTTCATTGTCTTCAATAACAAAAGCTTGGGCGGATATCTGCCCAGACCAAGAAGAAGTAGACACAGAGTTCTTGTTCTTGTGTCTAATCAAATAACCTTTTATTTCTTCTATATAGATTCTTTCTGAGTCTGAAGTTGTAAGCCTGTGTTTTAAAGGCTAAGGTCTTTGTGAATTGTGGTTTGGCTTAGTGTCGAGTGAAAGGTCTTTGTGACCTGTGGTTTGGCTTAGTGCCTAAGTGGTAGGTCTGTGTGACCTGTGAGGTCCTGCGGGATCTGTGTTGTAAGCTCTTAACAAGCCGAGTTTTGGGGGAAGAGCCTAGTCTAACACACTGTTAGAAAGGCGCAGAGGGACAACGGACGTACCCAAGATTGGGGAACCACTATAAAATCGTTGTGTCGTCTGTGATTGTTCTTGAAAGCTAAAACTAACCTAATCACTAAGCACAAAAATCGACTAACAAGTAATAAAATTGAAATAAAGACAAAAACCTATTCACCCCCCCCCTCTAGGTGTTTAGCTAGCCTTGAAAATAAGACTTTCATTTTGAGCTTAAAATACAAAAGGTCCTAATTCCTTATATAATGTGATAGCCTCTCGCACTCTATCTGAAATATCATAATGCAAATCAATCCAAATTAAGTATGCCTCTGAAGTCCTTCCTCGAACAACACATGAGATATCTAGAGCATCAAAGTTAATGTCATGAGTTAGCTGATAATTGTAATCCTTGATCCAATTGGCTTGACGTACTTCCTACTCAAAGCAGTAACCATAATATTCACCTTACAAAATTTATATTAAATCTCCACTTCGTAGTCCCCTATGATCTCAATCTATCTATATTGCCTCTTGTTCACCTCCTTTGGTTCAAGTAAGTACTTCAGACTCTTGTAGTTTGTGAAAATTTCCACTTTGGCTTCATAAACGTAATGCCTCCAAAGTTTCATAACAAAAATTATGGTGGCTAGTTCTAGATCACGAATAGGATTGTTCCTCTTATAGAGCTTTAGTTGGCTCAACCCATAGGATATCACCATGTCTTGTTGAACCAATACACACCCTAGACCACATCCTGAATCATCACTAAAAATATGAAACCCTTTAATCTCGTTGGGAAGACTGAGGATTCGGAAAGACATCAGTCTCTCCTTCAAAATTTGAAAGAACAGTCTCACTCCAACGTTCAAGAAAACTTGTGATCCTTGTGTGTCAACGAGGTGAGGGCTATGTAACCCGAGAGAAGTTCTCCACGAACTTCCTGTAGTACATGGCTAATCAAAGAAAACTCTTGCCTTTTGCGAAATTCTTCAACACCAGCCAATCCATAATGGCCTCGATTTTCATTGGATCTACCGCGACCCCTTTTCCACTGATCACATAGCCTAAGAAGGACACCTCTTTTAACCAAATTTTAGACTTTGAGAATATAATATATAGTTGATTCTCCCATAATGTCTGCAACTCCAGTCTTAGGTGCTCCTTAAGCTCTGTCATAATCTTGGAGTTGACTAGAATGTCAATTATGAAGACAATACCGAATGAGTCTAGAAATTATAAAATGACCGTGTTCATCAGGTACATTAACACCAAAGGTCTGTTTGTCAATCCAAACAACATGACTAAAAGTTTGAAGTGCCAATAATGTGTTCCAAACACAATTTTTGGTACGTGCCCTTCCAGGATCTTTAACTTGAAGTAACCCGACTTCAGATCCTACATAGAGTACACAAATGATCCAATCAACGGATCAAAGAGATCATCAATCTGTGTATTAGGTTTGTGCTTCACGGTCAGCTTGTTCAACTCACGATAGTCGATGCACAATCACATGATACTACCCTTCTTTCTCATGAAGTGTAATGGAGTGCTCCACAAAGAAGTTCCTTGGAGAATGCAACCTTGCTCTAGGAGTTCCAGTAGCTGGATCTTCAATTCGGCTAGTTTCTTTGGTTCCATATGTTACGGATTTCGAGACACTGATCTATCCCCATGCACTAATAACTTGATGGTGAAGACGATTTCTCCCTACGACGGTGCTTTTGGAAGCTCGTAAGGAAACACATCGACAAATTTGTGTTTCCTCGGAGTTTAAGACTCTAGGAAAGATATGAGTGTCTCACCTCCCTAGTTCATTGTACGTAATAACTACATCCCTGAGATCAGTTTCTTTGCCACTTCCACTTCTTAAGGTCACCACCTTTATTTTAAAATCAACATTTGTGATAGTTTTACTTTCAAGATAAGCTAAACACCTAGAGGGGGGGGGGGGTGAATAGGATCTAATTGCTTGTAATTACTTCTAGGCAGAATTCAATTAAAGAATTAAAACATTCAGCACAGCAATCACAGAAATTGAATCATCACAAATTGCACAATGTTTTATAGTGGTTCCCCAAGGTCTGGGTACATCCACTTTCCCCCTTCACCTATCTAGCAGTATGCTAGATTCGGCCAAACTTTCACTATACTCAGATCCACAGATCCTACAGCTCAGAACCTGGATAGGTTCCTACAACTCAGAACCCATAATGGTTCCTACAACTCAGGCTCAACAGCCCTACCTCAGCCTTGCCACAAGGCCTACAACTCAAAGAAGAACCTTCTCCTACACTCAGGCAAATAGCCCTACCACTCAGAGATCAACTCTCCTACACTCAGCCTTTATAACACAGGCTTACAACTCAGATCTGTGTAAAACAGATCCTACACAAATTTAGAAAAGAAGTTGTACTGTCTTGCCTTTGTTGAGAGAGAAGAGGACAAGACAATTCTTGATCAGCTGATGAAATCAACTGAATCTGAGCTTTCTTCAAAGCTTCTTGAATCTGAACTTAGCTGAGTTGATTTCCAAACAGCTTCTTGAGAAACCACAGATGGCTTCCTTCTTCTTCTTCAAATGGCTGGATCCCCCTCTATCCAACACCTTTGATGTTTCTTCTGAATTCTTGTTAGAACTCTTCTTTGATCTATCCTGAGATAGTCTTCTTAGATCTTCTGATGAAGATCTTCTTAAGTGCCTTGTACTTTTAGGAATTGATACTTCACTTGGATTGTAATCCTTCTTCACTTTTTTCGATTCTTCTCCCAATTCTTCTCCCTCTTTATTTCCTTCTGAATCTGTCTATTTATAGACCTTCTTCATGGTAACCGGCTGATTCGGTTTCTAACCGTTTTCTGACAAGTCTGACAGCTTCAGTCAACCGGTGGCAACCCATAGCTGTCAAGTCTTCAAACAGATCCTGTGCCTTAGTCTTGGACAGCAAAGTGTCGAGACAGTCTGTCAGGAAGTGTCGAGACCAATCTGTCTATCTGTGTCGACACAAGTGACTTTGGTGTCGACACAGTCTTTGATGATGTCGACAAAGTTGCCTTTAAGTCGACACAGCTTCTTCAGAAAATAACTTGGTCTTGACTCTGCAGTGTGTCGACACAAGTCCTGTGTGTCGACACAGTTGTTGTAGATTCAGAACTCAGTATGTGTCGACTCAGCCTTCAGGTGTCGACACAGCAATTTTTGACTCTGCCACAATGTGTCGACTCAGTCTTCTGGTGTCGACATAAGTATAGTCGACTTCTGCCAATATGTGTCGACTCAGTCTCAATGTGTCGACACATCCACCCAGTGTCGACAAAGTTGAGGTCGACTATCTTCTTCTGTGTCGACACTGCTTCCCAGTGTTGAGGTCGACTATCTTCTTTATGTGTCGACACTGTTTCCCAGTGTTTGAGGTCGACTATCTTTTTCTGGGTCGACTATCTTTCTCTGTGTCGACACTGCTTCCCAGTGTCTACATAAATGTGGTCGACTATCTTTCTCTGTGTCGACACTGCTTCCCAGTGTCGACATAAATGTGGTCGACTATCTTTCTCTGTGTCGACACAAATATTCTGAAGTGTCGACACAGTTTCTTCAGGTGTCGACACATGGACTTAGAATATTTTTCTGCATACTTTAATATTTCTTCACCTGCACATGTCAACTCAAAACAACATCAAATACACCTTGATGTATATCATTTAGCTAAGTTGGGCTTCTTCAAATCAGGTACACATTTTCCAATGTACCCAACAATCTCCCCCTATTTGGAGAAGTCATAACCCTTATAGCCAATAATATACACCATTTTTAAAAAAAATAAATTGATGATATATGACATAGCAGGAATACTTAATATAAACAAAATAATAACCATCCATCATAGAATTATATAATACCAAACAAAATTTTGTTTATAACTTGGTAATGTTTGATTACAGAGTTTTACATTTAATGATAAAACATTACAAAACAATTTTAGAAAGAACTTAAAATTAAGACTGATCAGGCTCTCTTATGACAATCCATTTGCCAGATTGGATTTGAGCCTTCACAGGAGCATCATCAACTTCAGCTGGCTTTTTGCCTTTTTGATCAGTCTTCTTCTGTGCTTCTTCCTTGAGCCTTTGCCTTTCAAAGTAATGAAAGGGCTTTGGAAAGTACTTGCTCGGCTCCTGAGCATCTGGTGGCAGCCTACCCAGCTTGGCTTTTCTTCTGAACTGTACTATTGCCTCTTGCCTAGCTTCATGCTTCTGCCATTCCATCTCATTGTACTACTTGCCTCTTTCATGTACTTGGTCTTTGACAGCCTTCCATGCAGTGAGTATAATATTTCTTGAAGTAGGACTCCACTGCTCAAAATCTGGCTTAAGTTCAGCCTGCTCTCTAAATCTCTTCTTTGATAGTAGAACATCTTGTTGTTCTTTCAAGTTGGCCTCAGGCTTATCAACTTTCTCAATAACAACATTGTTAACCTCCTTTGGAGGACTATACATATCCTGAACTTGCTGATTAATTAAATCAAAATCAGGAGGGGGGTATATGACTTGGGCAATCTCAGGTTGATTGCCTTCAAGTAGACCTGTGTGAATGCCTGACTCAGCCACCATATTATCATCACACAAAGGTGGATATCCCAATGTGGCTCTTATACTATTTGTCACCCATTTGGTGTGCTCTGAGCCAGTATGAATCAATAACCTCTCCCCCTTTATGACTTCCCGGGTAATATGATCTTTTAGATCATTCTTCTGAAATCTGACCTGTCCATCTAGATAATTGACACCTTCCTTAAAGAATGGTTTTAACTTTTGAAGCTTGTCAGATATTTCCTTTTGAGAGGTGGAGATAGCAGTTTTTACTGAGGCAATGGCATCTTGAAGGTGCTTATCAAACTCTTCCATCTCTTTTTCTCGTGCTTCAGTCAGCCCTTTAGTAGTCTTTTGCAATTCAAGTAGAATCTGATTATGAGAGTCTTCAAGATTGGCATTCATGTTAATCTGATTAGTAAGTACATAGCCTTGCTTCAGGGCGACATCATCTACCTTTATAGTAATGGATTGCTGTTGTTGAGCTAAGTATACTACAGCATTGCCTCCCTTATGGAAGCAATCTGTCATTTCCTTCTTATGCATGTTAACTTCAAAGCGGATTGACTTAATATCCTGAGCTAAGTCAAACTGAAGTGACTTATTATTTTCATCAACATACTTTTCAATAGCCACTCTGTGGTCGTCCAATTTAACTTGTAAATCTACCATAAACTGGCTATAATCAAATGCAGAAGGAGCTTGATGTGCTGTAGTCTGTAGAGCCTGCTTATAGCTTTTGCTCCTTCGCTTGAAGATAATAAGTTTTCTCTTCTTAGCCATCCTGGCTTCTTCATTCTAAGATTCAGAAGTGCTGTCTATTAGAACTCTTTCTTTGGGAGGAGGAGGAATATCTGCCTCAGTGCCATGTCGTTCAGTCTCAACATGCACAGGCTCCCCCTCAACCACTTGCTCCTACTCAAGGTCTTTCTCCTTTTCAACCTCTTGCTCGATCTCAGCTTCTTGCTCTATCTCCATGTCTAGGGCCTTCTCAATATCTTGCCCCTCTTCTACTTCATCAGTAGCAAGATCAACATTTGGAAATAACTCATCGAGAGTATATTCCTCCTGAGGCTGAACAGAAGATGTATCATTCAGATCTTCAATAGTCAAATCTTTGGAGATATCAACTTGTGCTGTCTCTTGTACTGGGTCAAACAGCTTCTCCCCCTGTACTTGTTCAGAATTGGTGATGTCCTGGGCAGGTGAGTACACTTGCTCCCCCTGCACCTGTGCAGAAATAGAAATATTAGAAATGTCTTGTGTAGGAAAATACACTAGCTCCCCCTGCACTTGTACCTGGTCAGGAGTCGATACATTCTGGGCAGGAGAATGAGCTTGCTCTCCCTGCATCTGTGTAGGTATTGTTACTTGCTGGGCTGGAGTAGACTCAGGCTGATCTTCAACCTGTTTTCTCACTAGGTCTTCTTGAAGCTGCTCAGTATCTTGAGCATGAGAAGGGGATTTCACAGGGGTGTCCTGCCTGCTCTCATCAGGCACATCCTTAGACAGCACCCTATCCCACCTAGAAAACAATCTCATGTCCATTTTTCTCATATGATTGATCTTTGTGCCAGGCAGTTGTTGCATAACCTCAGGAATCACTCCAGTTAGATATAAACTCATAATTCTAGCCAGATTTGGCTTCTTGATCCCTTCCTTGATCTTTTCAAAGAGTACAGCTGACCAATCAGTTGGAATTGTAAACACAATTCTGGTCATTAGGCTGAACATATAGGCTGAAATCCTATCATGTCCACCTGGTTTGCACAGAATCACCTTGCCAACTATTTCAGACAAAAATTTCCCCTGCTGATTCATCCCTTTCCTGTTGAAAGCAGCTCCAATCTTCAGAGTTGGATCCAAACCATACCATTGGAGAGCCTCCCTTGACTTAGAAGCGGGGACTTCTTCTTCATTCTCAATTACTGGTAATTGAAGAATCTTCCTTAAACCTCTTGGGGTAATCTTCACTTTAGTCCCTTGAACAGTGGACTTTATCTTGAGACTATTGGAATCGACTGATACAGAGGTAAAGAACTCATGAACCTCCTTCTTCCATATTTTAGAAGGTTCAGAGACCAGAAATTCTAATCCAGAATCGGAGAGTAGAGTGATAACCCCTTGAACATCTGTCGGGGCATCCGCAAAGGCATGGCGCACCAACTCATATCCTTCATTTACGTTATCTTCAATCTTTGGCGCCATTGATTAGTCGAGAAAGCTTGAAAGAAGAGAGAGAGGGAGAATGTCGACACAGGGTTTCAGTCTCGAAAACCTTATAAGTGTGTCGACAGAAGTAGTTTTTGACCTATTTATACCTTCTGTTGAAAGAAGATCAAAAGTCGGCAAAAACAGACTATAAGTGTCGACACAATCTTCTATTGTCTCGACATCAAGTCTGTCTACTATGTGTCGACACCAATTGGTGGATATGTCGACACCTGAGATATATAGTAGAGCATCAGAAATTCTGTGTCGACTCTTAGTATATCAGAAATTCTGTGTTGACACAAAATCTGTAAGTGTCGACACCACCATCCTAGTGAAGTCGACACTACATTCCTGGAAGAGTCGACAATTTGCTTCTTAAGTGTCGACACATATTCTCTGTGTCGACACAATATCTCTGACTTGTCGACATTACATCCCTGAGTCGACACATTATTACTGAATGTGTCGACACTATCTTACTTAGCCAATCTCTGTTTGTTTAATACAACTTTTAAGTACTTCAAAGTACTTGATACTACTGCAATGTGTCTTTATATCACTTGAATGTTTTGTTACTACTTCAACTTCATTGTTGATGATTTTGTGAATACACTAATCAATGGTTAAAATACCTAATTCAATTTTAAATTTATTGAATTTGGCTTCAACTAGGGGCTTAGTAAATACATCTGCTATTTGATAATCTGTTTTCACAAATTCCAATGAGATATCTTCTTTTTCTACATGTTCTCTAAGAAAATGGTATTTAATTTCTATATGCTTAGTTCTACTATGAGAAACAGGATTATTAGCAATAGAAATTGCACTCTTAGAATCACACAAAAGAGGTGTTCTACTTACTTGAATACCATAATCCTTAAGCTGATGCTGCATCCATAATAGCTGTGCACAGCAGCTTCCAGCAGCAACATACTCTGACTCAGCTGTGGAAATTGCCACACTGGTCTGCTTCTTACTACTCCATGATATTAGTCTTCCTCCCAGGAATTGACAAGTACCTGTAGTACTCTTCCTATCCTCTCTACATCCTGCAAAATCTGCATCTGAATAGCCTGTTAGTAGAAAATCTCAATTCCTAGGGTACCAAAGGCTAAGATTAGGTGTGCCCTTAAGATATCTCAGAATCCTTTTGACTGCAGTATAATGAGATTCTTTAGGGCAGGCTTGGTACCTAGCACAGACACATGTAGCATACATAATATCTGGTCTACTAGCAGTGAGATATAGTAGAGAGCCAACTATTCCTCTATACAAAGATTCATCAACAGGTTTACCTGCATCATCTTTGCATATGGGCATACTTGTTCCCATAGGAGTTCTCATGGTGGAGGATGACTCCATACCATATTTCTTAATTAATTCTTTGGTGAACTTAGACTGGGATATGGACAAGCCATCATCAGTCTGTCTTACTTGGAGTCCCAAGAAGAACTTAAGTTCCCCCATACTGCTCATCTCAAACTTCCCTTGCATAAGTTTGGCAAACTTTTTACAAAGGTTGTTTTCAGTAGATCCAAAGATTATGTCATCAATATAGATCTGAACTAAGATGATCTTACCTTTGGATTCCCTAAGGAATAGAGTTTTGTCTATTTTTCCTCTTGAGAATTTATTCTCAATAAGGATAGTAGACAGGGTTTCATACCAAGCCCTTGGAGTTTGCTTTAACCCATACAAAGCTTTCCTAAGCTTATAAACAAAATCAGGTTTAAGAGGATCTACAAAACCTGATGGCTGCTCTACATATACTTCTTCTTTAAGATCACCATTCAGAAATGCTGACTTCACATCCATCTGGTATACTTTGAAGTCTTGATAGGCTGCATAGGCAAGGAACATTCTGATTGCCTCCAGCATTGCTACTGGAGCAAAGGTTTGATCAAAGTCAATCCCTTCTTCCTGCCTGTATCCTTTTGCAACCAATCTTGCTTTATTCTTCACTATTATTCCATTTTCATCTAGCTTGTTCTTATAGATCCACTTTGTGCCAATTATGTTGTGGCCTCTTGGTTTAGGAACAAGCTCCCAGACATTGCACCTTCTGAATTGATTCAGCTCCTCTTGCATAGCATCAATCCAGTGCTGGTCTTGGATAGCTTCTTCAAACTTCTTAGGCTCCATTTGAGACAAGAAACTTGAATGCAAAACTGTGCTTTGATTTCTGCTTCTAGTTTGCACTCCTTGTCTTGGATCACCAATTATCTGATCAGCTGGATGATCTTTTAAATGTCTTGTAGCTGGAGGAAGATTCCCTTCTGGTTGAATATCTCCAGCTCCTTCATTATGCTGAACCTCTTGGTTTTCATCAGTTTCTATTGAGTCTTGCTCTCCCCTTGGACAGTAGCCTTCATTTTCCAATGCTCCATCTTCCTTTGATGCTTCAGAAATGGAGAGCTTGTCCATACTTTTGCTTATACCTGTTGAGTCATTTGATCTACAAGACAACTCACAATTGATTAATCTTGTTTCATCAAACACAACATGCACAGATTCTTCAACAACTTGAGTAGTCAAGTTGAAGGCTCTATAGGCCTTACTATTTGTGTTGTACCCAACAAATATCCCATCCTGGGATTTGACAGCAAATTTGGTCAAATATGACTTGCCATTGTTAAGTGTATAACACTTGCAACCAAAGATCCTAAAGTAAGATAGATTTGGTTTTCTGCCTTTCACAATCTCATAGGGAGTCATTTTGTGGCTTTTGGTGATAGAAGCCCTATTGATTACATGACAAGCAGTGTTAACTGCCTCAGCCCAGAAATATTCTGGGAGAGAGGTGTCACTCAATAGAGTTCTACCAGCTTCAATTAATGTTCTATTCTTTCTTTCAGCAATTCCATTTTGCTGAGGTGTTCTTGGTGAAGAGAACTCTTGGAAAATCCCAAAGTCTTCACACAATTTTGTCATGCTTTCAGATTGAAACTCAGTACCATGGTCACTTCTGATTTTGACCACTGTACTATTCAGTTCATTCTGAATTTGCTTCACAAAATTAAGTAAGACACTTGGGGTTTCTGATTTCAGTCTCAGAAAGAACACCCATGTAAATCTAGAATAGTCATCTACAACCACAAACGTGTAGACCTTCCTACCTAGACTGTGAACTGGCATAGGACCAAAAAGATCCATATACAAGAGGTACAAGCACCTCACAGAATCCTTGTTTTCAAGGCTTTGAAAGGAGGATTTTGTCTGCTTGCCCTTTTGACAAGCTGAACATATCCCTTCCTTTATACACTTAACTTGAGGACCATTCCTCACTAACTCTTTGCTAAAGAGTTGGCCAATTGTCTTGTAGTTTAGATGAGCCAATCTCTTGTGCCACTTAACACAATGAGAAGCATTGTCGTCAGCTATAAGACAGATGGGAGAAGCCTTATTCTCACATTTAAAATTAAGACAATATACATTTCTCTTCCTATACCCAGTCAATATGATCTTTTGATCACTTGACCTTTTGATATGACATCCATCTTTAACAAATGAAATGTCATATCCTAAATCACTCAGCTGACTTATGCTTATTAGATTATGTTTCAAACCTTTTACATAAGCCACTTGGGTGATAGTAATTAGGTTAGAAGAAATGTTACCAAACCCTTTGATGACTCTTTTTTCAGATCCACCAAAGATCACTTTAGGTCCATCTTTGATAGATGAATACTCCTTTAGCAGCCCCTTTGTTCCAGTCATGTGCCTGGAACAACCACTGTCCAAGTACCATATAGGGGCATGGCCACTTGGACTATCCTGCAACACAGAATTACTTATCCTTAGAACCCAAGTAAGTCTTGGGTCCTTGGTTCAGGTTAGCATTAATAAAGCTACCATAATTTCTTCTAACAGGTAGACTGTTGTTCTTTGTAACACTTGTGTTATACCAGCAGTCTAGTGCAAAATGACCTTTCTTGCCACAGCACCAACATTCAAACTTATTGTATCTGGATCTAGATACATCCTTGTCAGAAGAATTTCTGTTCATTGCTGGTGCTGCAGCTACTTTACCCACTGATTTTTTATAACCATTAGGTTTATGACCATGGGTAGGCCTGCTTGCATTTACACCCTTGTTCTTCAGAACATTAGTCTTAATATGACCTTGAATATTTTCATGATCATATTGGTTAGAAGGCACTTCCATCTTTCTAAACTTTATAGGGACTGAAAGGTTTAGTGGCTGAACAGGAGCTTTGCCTTTCCTCTTGAATCTGCCAGCCCTGGAGTTACCTTTAAATCCTAATCCAGCCTTACCCTTTTGAGTGACAAATTCATCTATCAAGGGTAAGACAGACTTTGGCTTAGAGTAACTAGCCACTAAATCTTTTTCAATTCTAAGTCTGGCCTCCAGACTCTTCACTTGATCATTAGTATAATTAATTGTGCCCATCTGAATAATAGTTATATTCTTCAGCTTGGCAATTTCATTTAACTTTTGATCAATAACTTTCTCTAACTCAGTTGTAGCAACCCTTAGTTCAGCAATTTCCTGAGCCTGAGATTTAACCAGGTTCTTGCTTTTCTTAAGGGCCTGCAACAAGTCCCCATACTTATCTATCAATTGATAGACATCTCCTTCAGATTCAGATGCATCTACATCACTTGATGCAGATGTAGCTGATTCTGCACTTGTACTATAAACAGATTTATTAGAAGGACATTGTACCTTATTAGGACCAGACTGATTCTGGAATATGTCCTCTTCTAATCCTGCCATCAGCCCCATGCACTGATGATCCTCTTGTTCATTGATGGAGTCTAGCAACTGCAGAAACTCCTCTTCTTCAGATGCAGCATATAGTCCAATATATGCTTCAGCTTCAGATTCTGACTCTGAAGTTGACTGGTCTGTTAGGCTCTTATCTTTCTTTGCAACAAAGGATTTCTCCTTCTTGCCTTTCTGATGAGTCTTCTTCTTGTCTGAAGACTCCTTTCTCTTATCAGGACAGTCAACCACTACATGTCCAGGCCTATTGCAACAATAGCAGACAATCTTTGAAGTAGTGGTTTTGCTGGGCTTTGATCTGCTCTTCTCTTTCCTTGATGACCTTTTCTTCTGATAATAGTCATCAACTTGCTGTGATGTGGAAGGCCTAGACTTCCATTGCTTCTTTTTCAAGAACCTCTGGAATTGCCTTGTGAATGCAGCAAAGTCTGCATCTGAATCACAGCTTTCTGAACCCTTATCTGAATTTTCAGAACTAACTTCTGCAACTTCCTTAGGAGGAGATGGTGATTTCCTCCTATTCTTTCTAGTGGCTTCTGCATTGAATGCCACAGTCTTTTCTCTATGCTCTCCTCTTGAATTCTTTTCCTCCTCCTTCCTCACCATAAGTTGCATTTCATAGGATATCAACTTTCCAAGCAAGGTGGGAGGAGAGATCTCTGCCAATTTAGCCACTTCTCTTATGACACAGATCTTTGTGTCCCAATCCTTTGTTAAGGATCTTAAGAATTTGTCATTCAGTTCATAGGTACTGAAGACTCTTCCATAGTACATTAGCTCATTCACAATTCTATAGAATTTCTTATAGCACTCAGTTATGCTATCAGATTTTTCTTGTCTAAAACTTTCATATTCCTGATTGAGCATAGATTTCCTGTCCTGCCTTACTTCTTCAGATCCCTCCATGTAGACAATCAATGTGTCCCACATCTCTTTGGAGGTCTTGCAGTGAATCAGATTTTGAAATGTTGAATCATCTATGGCACTAACAATAATGTTCTGTGCTCTTTTATCCATGGTTGCCAAGATGATTTCATCCTTGGTCATTTCTGAATAACTCTTTGGAGTTTGGATATTTGCATCAAGAACTGATACCTTCATTGGAATGAAGGGGCCTTCCTGTACTGTGATGTAAATCCTTGGGTCAGATGCCTCCATAAACAATCTGACTCTTTCTTTCCAAATTCCAAAAATTTCCTTCCTGCATATGGGTAATTTCATAGACCCTAGCTCCTTATGATTCTCTCCAGAACCCATCTTCTTGAATCTTGATTCTGCCTTTCAGATCTACCTTAGACTGTTAAGTCCTTTTTGAGGAACCTCCCTCTGATACCACTTGATAGTTTTACTTTCAAGACAACCTAAACACCTAGAGGGGGGGGGGGGGTGAATAGGTTCTAATTGCTTGTAATTACTTTTAGGCAGAATTCAATTAAAGAATTAAAACATTCAGCACAGCAATCACAAAATTGAATCATCACAGATTGCACAATGTTTTATAGTGGTTCCCCAAGGTCTGGGTACATCCACTTTCCCCCTTCACCTATCTAGCAGTATGCTAGATTCGGCCAAACTTTCACTATACTCAAATCCACAGATCCTACAGCTCAGAACCTGGATAGGTTCCTACAACTCAGAACCCAGAATGGTTCCTACAACTCAGGCTCAACAGCCCTACCTCAGCCTTGCCACAAGGCCTACAACTCAGAGAAGAACCTTCTCCTACACTCAGGCAAATAGCCCTACCACTCAGAGATCAACTCTCCTACACTCAGCCTTTATAACACAGGCTTACAACTCAGATCTGTGTAAAACAGATCCTACACAAATTTAGAAAAGAAGTTGTACTGTCTTGCCTTTGTTGAGAGAGAAGAGGACAAGACAATTCTTGATCAGCTGATGAAATCAACTGAATCTGAGCTTTCTTCAAAGCTTCTTGAATCTGAACTTAGCTGAGTTGATTTCCAAACAGCTTCTTGAGAAACCACAGATGGCTTCCTTCTTCTTCTTCAAATGGTTGGATCCCTCTCTATCCAACACCTTTGATGATTCTTCTGAATTCTTGTTAGAACTCTTCTTTGATCTATCCTGAGATAGTCTTCTTAGATCTTCTGATGAAGATCTTCTTAAGTGCCTTGTACTTTCTTGAATTGATACTTCACTTGGATTGTAATCCTTCTTCACTTTTTTCGATTCTTCTCCCTCTTTATTTCCTTCTGAATCTGTCTATTTATAGACCTTCTTCATGGTAACCGGCTGATCCGGTTTCTAACCGTTTTCTGACAAGTCTGACAACTTCAGTCAATCGGTGGCAACCCATAGCTGTCAAGTCTTCAAACAGATCCTGTGCCTTAGTCTTGGACAGCAAAGTGTCGAGACAGTCTGTCAGAAAGTGTCGAGACCAATCTGTCTATCTGTGTCGACACAAGTGACTTTGGTGTCGACACAGTCTTTGATGATGTCGACAAAGTTGCCTTTAAGTCGACACAGCTTCTTCAGAAAATAACTTGGTCTTGACTCTGCAGTGTGTCGACACAAGTCCTGTGTGTCGACACAGTTGTTGTAGATTCAGAACTCAGTATGTGTCGACTCAGCCTTCAGGTGTCGACACAGCAATTTTTGACTCTGCCACAATGTGTCGACTCAGTCTTCTGGTGTCGACATAAGTATAGTCGACTTCTGCAAATATGTGTCGACTCAGTCTCAATGTGTCGACACATCCACCCAGTGTCGACAAAGTTGAGGTCGACTATCTTCTTTTGTGTCGACACTGCTTCCCAGTGTTGAGGTCGACTATCTTCTTTATGTGTCGACACTGCTTCCCAGTGTTTGAGGTCGACTATCTTTTTCTGGGTCGACTATCTTTCTCTGTGTCGACACTGCTTCCCAGTGTCGACATAAATGTGGTCGACTATCTTTCTCTGTGTCGACACTGCTTCCCAGTGTCGACATAAATGTGGTCGACTATCTTTCTCTGTGTCGACACAAATATTCTGAAGTGTCGACACAGTTTCTTCAGGTGTCGACACATGGACTTAGAATATTTTTCTGCATACTTTAATATTTCTTCACCTGCACATGTCAACTCAAAACAACATCAAATACACCTTGATGTATATCATTTAGCTAAGTTGGGCTTCTTCAAATCAGGTACATATTTTCCAATGTACCCAACAATTTGATCTCTACTCTGACAGCCAATCAATCTCAAAATTACTCGAACTTTGATAATGGCAGTAGCGCTGCCTTTAGTTCAAAGTGCTGATGTTTTATCTTTAAGATATCACGACCTTTCCAGCTCATACTCATGTAGGATCCATTTAACATTTTCACATTTAATTCATTCTGTGCAAAGAAAGGTTCCACACCTATATTATGGATTAAGACATCTGTCAAAAATGAGTGGGACACCCTCTTGGCCAACAAAACCTTGGTGGGTACATTAAAAACTAAGGTAATGCTTGACAATATAGCGCAAGAATAAAGTTGTGTAGTAAAAATAATTGTTCAATCAGAAATGCAAATAATTCAAATTTTATTTTTATACTTGTCACCACATCAGGCTAACAGTTGGCCTCTTGCTACCCCATGTTGCATGCTCATGGTTGCACGAGTGCTATGCAAGAAGCACTGTACTCCGCCTCCATTCCTTTCTCCATGCTTTTCAGCTCTATCTGCACAAAGGCTCTGACCTCCTGTCCTCAATTGGTGTATGTTCCTAGTACCTAAGGACTATGTGGCTCATCTTGCCACAAGTGTAATAGGTAGGTTTCTGATATCCACATGTCACTCCACTGCTCTTATCCCCTATTAGATTTGAAAGGGACCTTTTGTTCAACCTTACTCGTTCTATACGCTTCTAATACAGAGACAACTTGTCTTCCCACTGCCTAGCAATCAAACCTCAACGGCCTTAAGTCTGTAAATTTCCAGCTCCAAGGCTTGGACACCACTAATAATACTCTAAACCCAAAGTTCATTGAAAAGATTAGGGTGCGCCTTAAGTTGTCTCTCAAACCTTCATAAAATATATGTATCTTCTTATCCTCGTCATTCACCATGCTCCCCGCATACTATCTTAAACGGGTAAACTTCTAAAGGTATGCACCCATAGACATGTCCCAGTGGGTAAACCTTGAAAATGGTCCCCGAAGGGAGATCTTCGTTGAATAAAGGAGGTTGTGCTTCAAGAATGATATAGCAAACTTCTCTTTCGAGATCAGACTAGCAGGATGACTAGTAAAGTACTTGCCCAACACATCGACCCACAAACACTTGGCATCTCCTTTTAACATAAAAGTTGAAAAAGTCACCTTTCTAGTCCCTGAAGAGTCCGATGCATCCAGCATCTCCCCCACCTTTGCATAAGTTTGGGCCCCAGTGCCTCAAAAGGTAGGAGGGTGGAAACTCAACAAATACTTTAATTAGTTGTCTTGTTGACCGACCATTTATTCCTCCAATGGCTGAATTTACTTTGTCACGCCCTCTAGTATAGAAAGTACCCCTTCCCCCTTGTTTCGTGGGAAGTCACGACAGCATTAGCTAGAATTTTGCAGAAATTTGTAGGGGACATATTGAAGTAAGCGAGGCCCTAGCCAGTCTGACTACTACCAGACTAATCCTCCTGAACTCTCAAAGTTCATGCGTCCCTGCCATCCCCATTATGGGGGTGGAAACAACAAAGTCAGATTATTGATTGAAATTTGCAACTAGATAAGAACAATCATGGTTCAAAATAGTGAAACCTATGTGGATATCTATTTTTTACAGTCTAGTTTCACTAGGACATTTCTTCCCGATCTAGAACCCATAAACCTATATCTAATACTAAATTTTAACATCGTACCTACAAGTATCCCTTACATGATTCCGGTTGGGCCCCACTAAATAGAATCATCACTGAAGTGCTATTCCAAAATGATATAAATGACAAACACTGAAGAATTAAAGACTAAAGCACAACAGATAAATAACAAATGATAAGATATAAGAATAAAATTCCACAACTAAAGCAATAAGATAAGTTCTGGCCTTAAAGTCCTATATACTCTCCAAAATTGTTCAACGGACTAGAAAATAAAGTAAGTTTACACGAACACAAAAAGAGCTCACATGCTTTGAAACACCTCCATCCATCACGAGGAATATAACAGAAGGTCCGTCCGGGGCCCCACGCCATATTCCATGAACAGTCAGTGGAGTTACGCATTGAATCTAAACCATACGCACATCCTAATTCAGAGTTACATTCTAGCGAAAGCTTTTTAAGTAAAAGAACCCAACACTAGGAATGTCCACTAACCAACAAGTACGAAAGATAATCAAAATACACAAAGAGTTTGGCCTTAAGGCCTTGCAAACTGTTTTTCTCATCAAAAGTGTTTTACAAACATCGGCACACAGGCCGGCCACACATTAAAATTGTAAAAGATTCATCTTTGGACCTTCGAGGGACAGCCATCACAACATAAGGGACTTTAGCCCGCTACTTTCCACTTGACTCTCCAACACCTACAAAAGCACGACCCACCAAGATGTGGAAAAACAAGGCAACAATCAACATTAGTTAACCAAATTATAACAACTCCACCCCTCACTTGGGGCGACGGTGTTCCTTCCCTACAAACAAGCAGAATGATATTTTATATACATTGCAACCACCATAGACGTTGGCACGCACGACCACACATCTCGTGTTCTCAGGGAACATTATCAGTATACTGAAATCCCGGCCCAACCACTGTACTCTGTGATAGTCCATATTTGAGCATTACTAGTCTTTTCGGTACGTAGCCTAAGACTCTCCCCTATGCTACGACAAAGTCAAAGACGCTCTTATGGATTCATGTTAGTGACTCACTCCAAGTCGAATGCTATAGGGCAGGTAGAGTTCAGCCACAGTCTGTTGCTCAACTTGTCTGGCACAATAAGCTACGACGCGGGTCTGCCTCCCCTTGCCCGTTCCCATACATAACTGCATTATGTTTCAAGGATGGCACTCACGGCCACCATAGTTGGGCACTCTAAGCTCACAGCTTAACATATTGCCTCTAGTCTCCAAGAGACAGGCCTCACAAACATAGCCCTCTGGGAGCTACTGCCAGGGGTAGCACTATCATCAGGCAGTATCTGACAGAACTATAATCCTCCCCCAAAACTTGGTGTTTTCCTAGAACCCTCCAATACAACCTGCAGCAAGCTGCACATCCCAAAACTCTGTAAAACTGCACGTTTACCCACTGAGTCTTCTCCGGCACACAAATCAATCATCACAATCAAGAACAACATGTTTGGATGGGCTTCACACAAGATGGCTATTCTGTCCTTCAATTATGGATTCTATATGCAAGTTTATTACCGGGGATATCATCGATCAACCCGTTGAAAACTTCTCATTCTTCACGAATTGGTGAGGGTTCCCATGAACATGTCAAATAAGGACTTCATTTGTCCAAAAAGGAAGATCGTTACTCTTGTTGATCGTTTAGGAGCTATGAGCTTGCACTTGATTTAGATGGAAACATCCGCAGTGCTTTCCTCTCTGCGTCCTAGCTTCAACTTGCTACTCCGATCATAAGAACGCCCCCACACTCTTCTCAAGGGCTGCTCTAGAATTCTCCTTCTCCTTCTTTCTCTTCTCCTCTTACCTTCTTTCTTTCTCAAAGAACAAGAGAAAGAGTGTGTGTGTGTGTGTGTGTGTGTGTGTGTGTGTGAATAAGCAAGTCTTACCTCCCCTCAGTCACTTAGCAATCCACACTGATCTCTCTCTCTCAGCCACAGGATCTCCATCTTCTAAGGAGTGGATGACCAAGATTCAATTGAGCTTTTAATTTAAAGAGCTACTATTGCACGATAACTCTCTATCACCGCACAATAGCTTAGGTGGTAGCGGTGGTTTCATCCAACACTGCTTTGCCGCTCAACAACCCTTGACATGTGGTATCCCTACCTCCAGTGATACCTCTACCTTCGCGCGGTAAGTTCCAGTGACAATGGTTGAATTAATTCAGCTGGATACTGCCAGCCCTAGCTCTATCGTCTGACGATAACTTCCAGTGACCAATTTCCTGTTGTTTTTAGAAAATTTGGGGCATTACAAATCTCCCCTCTTTTAAGAAATTTCGTCCCGAAATTACACTTAACAGGAAAAAACACAGATGTACAAAACACAAATAATGTACCTCAACAAAACAACTCAGGGAACTCTTTTTGCATGGTCTGCTCACGCTCCCATGACAGGTCCTCATGACCACAATTATCTTAACGAACTTTGACCATTCTTATCTCTTTGTTCCGCAATCGCTTGACCTCTGTGTCCTCGATTCTAACGGGCTTGACTTTCATCGTCAACCCATTATCGACCGACACTTGATCCACAAAAACCACTTGCACAGGCTCTTGCACAACCTTCCACAACATTGATATGTTAAACACATCATGCAAACCACTGAGTTCAGCTAAAAGATTAAGCTAATAGGCATTTTCACCAATCCACTTAAAGATTTCAAATGGCCCAAGGTATCTCAGACTCAGCTTTTTCAAGTGTCGAATCCTAGATACACCCTTGAACGGCTTAATCTTGAGATACACTCAATCACTCACCGCAAACTCCACATTTCAGTATATGGTATTGTAGTACTTTGCTTTCCTATCTTGAGCTATCAACAGACACTCTCAAATCATCCGTATCGTTGAAGTTGCATATTCAATGTCTTTACGCTTATACAACTATGATTCACCCATTTCTACAGAAGCCAATGGAGTACGACACTTCCTACCGTATAAGGCATCAAAAGGCGCCATCTGAATACTTTCTTAGTACCTATTGTTGTAGGCGAACTTAATCTTAAATAGATGGTCCTCCCACCTCTTCCCGAAATCCAAGGAGCACATGCAAAACAAATCTTCCATCATTCTGTTTACCCTCTCGGTTTAACCATCCATCTGAGGATGAAAGGTCATGCTGAATTTCAGCTTGGTACCCAACAGCTAATGAATAAGCCTCCAATCATTTGATGTGAAACAACCATCTCGATCACTAACAATGCCACGGAGCACACCGTGCAATTAGACCAAATTATAACATAAGGAATATAATAGAATGTTCGGACGGGGCCCCACGCCATATTACACGAATAGTCAGCAGAGTTACACATTGAATCCAAACAATACACACGTCCTAATTCAGAGTTGCATTCTAGCAGAAGCTTTTTAAGTAAAAGAACCCCAACACTAGGAATGTCCACTAACCAACAAGTAGGAATGATAATCAAAATATACAAAGATTTTTGTCTTAAGGCCTTACAAACTATTTTTCTCATCAAAAGTGTTTTACAAACATCAACACGCAGACCGTCCACAAATAAAAATAGTAAAAGATTCGTCTTTGAAACTTTGAGGGCCAGCCAACACAGTATAAGAGACTTCAGTCTGCTACTTTCCACTTGGTTATCCAGCACCTGCACAAGCACGATCCACCAAGATGTGGCAAAACAAGACAGTGTTCATCATTAGATGACCAAATTATGACGACCCTACCCCTCACTCGGGGCGGCGATGCTCCTTCCCTGCAAATAAGCAGAATGGTAGTCTATATAAATTACAACCATCACAAATGTTGGCACGCATGGCCACACATCCCGTGCACTCAGGACACATTATCAGTGTTCTGGAATCCCATCCCCACCATCGTACTCAGTGACAGTCCATATTTGAGCATTACTAGTATTTCTGGCCCGTAGCCTAAGACTCTCCCCTATGCTAAGACAAAGTCAAAGGAACTCTTATATATTCATGCAAGTGACTCACTCCAAGTCGAATTCCATAGGGCGAGTACAGTTCAGTCACAGCCCATTGTTTAAGTCGTCGGGACCAACAAGCTACGGTGCAGGTCAGCCTCCCCTTGCCCGTTCACAAACATAACCGCGATATATTTTAAGGCTAACACTCACGACCACCATAATAGGGCACTTTATGCTCACTGTTCAATATATTGGACCCCTATTCTCCAAGAGACAGGCCTCACAAACATAGCTCTCTGGGAGCTACTGCTAGTGGTAGCACTACCGTCGGGCGATATCTGATAGAGATACAATCCTGCCCCAAATCTTGGTGTTTTCCTGGAGCACAGCTCAAGTACTACCTACAACAAGCTACACACCCCAAAACTTCGTATAACTACACGTTTACACACAAAGTCTTCTCCGACATGCAAATCAATCATCACCAATCCAGAGCAAACTGTTCGGATGGGCTTCACATATCATGCCTATTCCGTATTTCGATTCCCGATTCTATATGCATGTTTATTACCTGGAATATCATCGATCAACTCGTTGGAAACTTCTCGTTCTTCACTAATTAGTGAGGGTTTTCATGCACATGTAAATAAGGACTTCACTTGTCCAAGAATAAAGATCATTACCCTTGTCGGTCATTTAAGAGTCATGAGCTTGCACTTGATACAGATCAAAACATCCGCAGTGCTTTCCTCTCTGTGTCCTAGCATCGGCTTGCTACTCCGATCACAAGAATGCCTCCACACTCTTCTCAAGGGCTGGTCTAGACTTCTCCTTCTCCTTCTTCTTTCTCTTCTCCTCTTTCCTTCTTTCTTTCTCAAAGAACAAGAGAGCATGTTTAAGTGAGAATGAGAAAGTCTTACCTCCCCTCAGACACTTAGCAATCTAGGTTGCTCTCTCTCATCCACTTGATCTCCACATCCTATGGAGTGGATGGCCAAGATTTAATTGATCTTTCAATTTAAATATCTATCGCTGCGCGATAGCTCGCTATCACCGCGCGATAGCTTTGGCCGTGGCGGTGGTCTCATCCAATAGCGCTATGCTGCTCAACAGCCGCCTCAACACCCCTTGACACGTGGTACACCTACCGCAAACAGTACCTCTATCGTTGTGTGGTAAGTTCTAGTGAAAATGGTTGAATCAATTCAGCTGGATACCGCCAACGCTAGCTCTACCGCCTGGCGGTAACTTACAGTGACTAACTCCCTATTATTTTCAGGAAATTTGGGTCATTACTGGTTTGCAGAGACTAAACTAAAACAAAAGAACTCAAACCACTCGCTAAAGACCCTTCCGCTCCATGGTCTCCTTCCCGCTCCTTGCTACCATCATAATAAAATGGCGCACAAAGAAGTTCAACAATCAGACGACCACAAAATAGTTAGTAAAGATACTCCCACGACAGACCTAGTAGTCCCTAAGGAAGCTAGAACACCTTGTAAGTTCGTATCTCACAGAATATGATAATACAGCAAGTAGGTAAGCAAATGACAGTACGAAGGAGAGAAATTTAGAAATTACAAACCTACATGCAATTTGACTATCAATAGTATACTACTATACTTATAAATTTTTCTACGAGAAAAACTCCCAAGCTATCATCTACAAGGGTTAATCACCCTCAAGTCAGAGGCGTGTAACCTCCAATCCTCATCCAAAAGCCACGAAAGGGAAGAACCATCCCAACTCTAGAGTCCTCAGCTATATGTGAGAAGTATCTCACTTGAGTCCACAGTCATGTCCACAAGAATTTAGAATATGCTACCTTGGATCTTTCACCAGACAGTATGTGAGGCCCCATTTTGGACCACACACATATCTGTATCTAAGCTATGTTCAAAACAGTTGTCCCAGGATGAAGTAGGGCTAGTGAGTATAAAATAACACACAAAATAAGACGTACCTCATAACTTGAAGCTTTCCACGAGTCTTTCCTATCTTTCCACGTTCATCTTTACTGTTCTTTACGTACCTATACAAAAAGGCGACGAGCTTAGTCATAAAAATATGACTAAGTGAGGTGAATACCTCTTTAGCTGCTGTACACATAAACAAGTGTGAAAGATATAACAATATCATAAAACTATATCTTTACTAACCATTTTACATACCTGTCTCAAAACTGTGTATCAATGTTATCTCTGTCATGTTCGTATTCATAAACCCATAGAAACAGTTATAGGTCAATATAATCAGTAGCTCTAAACCAGTATCAGTGTAAGCATGTAAGCAGTGTAAACAAGGTAAGCAATGTAATCATGAAAGCTATGAAACTGTCAAACTAGCTCAGTGTGCATGTTCAGTAACTGTAACTGTGAAACTATCTCAGTTCGCATGTTCAGTAGCACTATATCGATGTAACTGTATAACTAATACATTCTTATGGTATCTTTTATTTTAGGTAATGTTAAGGGTAACTGTCACCGTATCAATATTCTTATCCATATTTCCGTATTTCTTTCTTTGGGCCCGACCCTTCCGGGTCATCAGTATACCAAAACCAGTACGTACAACACACGTTTATGCTCTCAGGCTCGACTGGTTTGGCAAATCATCAGTATTTGTATGCGCATTCATGTTCAGTTATACCCTTATCAGTACTTTGCATCATTGCATTCTTATTAATATTTGTCGTACAATTCATTTCTATACTTAAGTTTCATTTATGTCTGAATCCCCTCAGAATATAATCGCCTGTTTGCCTTTGTACAAGGTCATACATATGCGAGTAAATAGTATCAGTGATATAAATTATTCCAGGCTAATAATAAACAGGTAAACATGTGTTTAATATGATCATAAGAGTGCACATAATGAAAAAGAGAGCAATAAAGCATAAACTTAAATAGGTAGCTCTCACCATCAGTCGTTCCATTCTTGTATCGCAACTCATGTCTTTGTCGCGTTTAATTGGAGGTGCCATCCTTCGCGATCTCTGTGATTAGCAATCGTTTCATTAGGCCATTTTTTCTATCGGGGTTACACCTCTTTATAAATAGGTCATTGACCATTATGTTAACATCATTTGGGAGCTACATAACCAACCCTCTCAAGTTCATAACCATAAAAGAGACACTTTTCCAAACTCAAACGATATCACAAGGCTAAATTCCCTCAGTCAAAAGCATGCAAAAATACCCAATACAAAGAGGGGAAAATAGCAGCTGATCTCTCAATAGAACTAAAAGGAAAAGTATTAATAATCATGAATATCCAATAAATACTTGACTGAACATTAAGACACAAAGTTCCATCCAAAAATAGTGGCTATCATGAGATGTTTTCTTATCAAAACAGCCAACACAATATAAGGAATCCAAAAAGTAAAACCATATAGCTTTTAGTCAAAACCATCCGGCAAGAAAAAGCCATAACTTGTGTTAAATATGTAGAACTGAAATAGATATAATGGACGGTCTGCTATATAACAATGGGAAAGAGGAGCAACATGAGCCTGCCAACCAAAACAGCTGGGAATAACATCCAGCAAACACAATAAACCCACTAATAAAACCATCTACAGAATATTATAATAGCTGGGTAATCATAGCCGGCCAACAATAGTTTATAGAACATAAAATCCCCAAAAAAACTGGCCGGCAATGACTAAGCAAGAAGAACTCCCAATCAAGTGTTCAACACCCAACAAAACACATAACAAAACCACTATAACAAAGAGGAACACATGCCCTGTACTAATCAGTAAGCACCCTGTAAACCTACAGAGTTTCCCCCCAATATTCATTAAGCTTTCCTCATATCAGCAGGTAAAACCACAATGACCGGCCAAGAAAGAAAAACCCAGCTCATCAAGGCAAGAAGGCCAAACAAACATCAATCAAGGTCAAACAGTCGACAAGCAAACCATAGAGAAATTTCACCAAAAAGGAGACAAAACAAAACCCTAACATGAAACATCAAGTCTAAGGGGAAAAACTCAGAGACTTAAGAGGAGAGGAAAAACATGCTTACAGTGGAGGTAGAGAGTAATTTGGGCATCAAATCAAGTGCGAAGATCCAGCCCGACTGCTCTATCGCCAGCACAAACGATACGAGCCCGACATCATTCAGGACAACCGACACCTTGATAAACTCTGCTCCTATCATCCATTCAGGCATCCCACGACATTTCATGCAAGCTAAGAGAGGGAGATGAGAATGAGAGAGGAAGAACGGCCCCGCCATCAGCATCCCTAGCTGCGACATGAACGGGGAAGGGAGCAGCAGGAGTCGACAACAATTACCTGATAAAAAGAGATAAGAATCTCTTCAATTTAATACTCTCATCCCACCGCCTCCGACTACAGTAACCATAAAGCATAGCAGCCAGGCCCATAAAATCAAGCCCAAAGTCCACAACCTTTGTGTCCAGCTAACATGTGTTGCTCTCAAGATACGAAGATAGTGTAAATATTGTTCGTTTAAACAAAATCCAAACAAACACAACAATCACACTGCATTATTAGTCTTTTCATCATAGGGGATTTTTATTATCGACTCATATTTTTCGTTTGCGTCACTTCACGTTTCGGGCCGTTACAATTTCTCTCCCCCCCCTTATAAAGATTTTCGTCCTCGAAAACAGAACGTGATATCAATTTGACCATGAAGTCAACATGATCTGACACAATATCCAGGTTATTAGTTTTGCTCTGTCGTCTATGCACATCTGGGTCATGGAATTACATTTCAGGTTCTGTACCAATTTCATTTACACCTAGATATACAAGATTCAATGTCATATTTTCATCGAAAACTTTTATAGCAATGCTTTATACATAACAGTATTTGGAACACTACATGTTGTAAATGCACGCATTTTGATTCATCTGTTATCCTCTTTCATGCTAATAACGAAACCCATATTATTCCATTTAGTTAACTATGTATGTTCAATGTCGTCGTCTTATCACATTCAACCTTTGAAACTCTGTACGTAAATGAATATTCTATGTTATGCATAAAATATTGAGTCGCAATATCGCCACATGACATTGCCTTCTATATGCTTACCTATACAATATATCACATGTAAGTGACGGATTTCGATCTCCATGGAAACTCGAACAGTTTGATAACTTATCACATAGTAGTTTTAGTCTTTTGGAATAACTCCTTTTTACCCAACAATTTGTATACTTCATTTGTCTTTTAACTTTCGCTCACTGTTCTTTGTTTCAATTTGTCATAAATTGTTGGGCTTTCTTGTAAATATTAGTCTTACCGACCCATATGCCATTTTACATCACCTTATCGTTTCTTGCATCACTTTGGGTTTTAACACCCAATAAAGTATACGTGTTTAATGTTGTTCTTTGAACCGTTTCATTGCGGCTCATAATTTCTTGATTTACCATTTGTTCACTGCTGAAGTCGTCTTTCATTACAATTCTTCGTATCTATCCTTTTCAATATTCAATATGTATCATGACATGTTATTACTCGTTCAACATTTATCTGATTTATCATCATCTTATAAAACACTAACACATGAGTATCGCAGTTTCTATCCATCATTTCCTAGTCTGATGGATATAATAACTTGATACCAAGGCGACGTACCATGATAACATTTCCTATTAAAATCTTGATTACATTTCTTACAAACAGGGGTTTTATTGAAAATAAATCAATTAAAGCTTGTCATTTGCACACCCTTCATTGCGTGTTCAACCATGATAGACGTAATTCGACAGTTATGCTTATAGGATCTTTCATCTCAAAATGTCTATTTAGAATCCTGTAATTTCATTAGTATGCCTAGTGTAGGAAAACCAATATAACTTTCTACTTGGATTACCTTGCATCTAATTCTTTTTATGTCTGTATAAAATTAAATTACTTATTCTTCTATTCTGTAAACATCTAACATTTCATTCGTCGTGAATTCTGTTTTGCACTCTTCGCCTTATTTTGATTTGGATCGATTCTGAACACTATTCTTCAATGTGCGATCCTCTCAACGTCTTATCACATGTAATTATTCAGTACTCACTACAACCGAACTTCATCGAAACCTGGCTCTGATACCAATTGTGAGGCCCCATTTTGGACCACACACATATCTGTATCTAAGCTATGTTCAAAACAGTTGTCCCAGGACGAAGTAGGGCTAGTGAGTATAAAATAATACACAAAATAAGACGTACCTCATAACTTGAAGCTTTCCACGAGTCTTTCCTATCTTTCCACGTTCATCTTTACTGTTCTTTACGTACCTATACAAAAAGGCGACGGGCTTAGTCATAAAAATATGACTAAGTGAAATGAATACCTCTTTAGCTGTTGTACACATAAACAAATGTGAAAAATATAACAATATCATAAAACTATATCATTACTAACCATTTTACATAGCTGTCCCAAAACTGTGTATCAATGTTATCTCTGTCATGTTCGTATTCATAAAACCATAGAAACAGTTATATGTCAATATAATCAGTAGCTCTAAACAAGTATCAGTGTAAGCACACGACAACAAACTGCACCTGTTGTAAGGACTGAAATATAACTAAAACACAGTTTGTTACTAATAGGTATATTTAGTAACGAATTTTTTCTATTGTTACCAAAAATTACTTTTTGTAACGAATATTTTATAGTTTGTTACAATAAAAATTAATTTGTTACTATATGTGTAAGTATTTGTAACAACACTAATGTCACGTTACGAATAGTAATTTTTTCTCACAATATGTTTGATCATTTTTAGTCCCACACCGCCAGTTAAAACATCAATTTTGGGTTTATATTGTCCATTCCACAATCAATTTTTGAAATATGCTGGGCTGGCGGGCGGGCGGCCGGCGGGTGGCGGGCGGCGGGCGGGCGGCGGGCGGCGGCGGCCGGCGGCGGGCGGCGGCCGGCGGCGGGCGGCGGGCGGCGACGGGCGGGCGGCGGGCGGCGGCCGCCAGCCGGCGGCACTAGCGGAACTTTTTTACTATTGTAACTAATTTATTGTAACGACACGCATACATTCGTTACAAGAAGTATTAGCGTCGAGCTTTAGAGGACGACCGTTACATAAAGTTTTTTTCGTTACCAAAGAGTTTTTGTAACGATTTTTGGTACTTATTGTAACGATTTATGTCCTTACTATAAGTGCAATTTGTTGTAGTGGCATGTAAGCAGTGTAAACAAGGTAAGCAATGTAATCATGAAAGCTATGAAACTGTCAAACTAGCTCAGTGTGCATGTTCAGTAACTGTAACTGTAAAACTATCTCAGTTCGCATGTTCAGTAGCACTATATCGATGTAACTGTATAACTAATACATTCTTATGGTATCTTTTATTTTAGGTAATGTTAAGGGTAACTGTCACCGTATCAATATTGTTATCCGTATTTCCGTATTTCTTTCTTTGGGCCCGACCCTTCCGGGTCATCAGTATACCAAAACCAGTACGTACAACACACGTTTATGCTCTCAGGCTCGACTGGTTTGGCAAATCATCAGTATTTGTATGCGCATTCGTGTTCAGTTATACCCTTATCAGAACTTTGCATCGATGCATTCTTATTAATATTTGTCGTACAATTCATTTATATACTTAAGTTTCATTTATGTCTGAATCCCCTCAGAATATAATCGCTTGTTTGCCTTTGTACAAGGCCATACATATGCGAGTAAACAGTATCAGTGATATAAATTATTCCAGGCTAATAATAAACAGGTAAACATGTGTTTAATATGATCATAAGAGTGCATATAATGAAAAAGAGAGCAATAAAGAATAAACTTAAATAGGTAGCTCTCACCATCAGTCGTTCCATTCTTGTATCGCAACTCATGTCTTTGTCGCGTTTAATTGGAGGTGCCATCCTTCGCGATCTCTGTGATTAGCAAACGTTTCATTAGGCCATTTTTTCTATCGGGGTTACACCTCTTTATAAATAGGTCATTGACCATTATGTTAACATCATTTGGGTGCTACATAACCAACCCTCTCAAGTTCATAACCATAAAAGAGACACTTTTCCAAACATAAACGATATCACAAGGCTAAATTCCCTCAGTCAAAAGCATGCAAAAATACCCAATACAAAGAGGGGAAAATAGCAGCTGATCTCTCAATAGAACTAAAAGGAGAAGTATTAATAATCATGAATATCAAATAAATACTTGACTGAACATTAAGACACAAAGTTCCATCCAAAACTAGTGGCTATCATGAGATGTTTTCTTATAAAAACAGCCAACATAATATAAGGAATCCAAGAAGTAAAACCATATAGCTTTTAGTCAAAACCATCCGGCAAGAAAAAGCCATAACTTGTGTGAAATATGTAGAACTGAAAGAGATATAATGGACGACCTGCTATATAAAAATGGGAAAGAGGAGCAACATGAGCCTGCAACCAAAACAGCTGGGAATAACATCCAGCAAACACAATAAACCCACTAATAAAACCATCTACAGAATATTATAACAGCTGGGTAATCATAGTCGGCCAACAATAGTTTATAGAACATAAAATCCCCAAAAAAACTGGCCGGCAATGACTAGGCAAGAAGAACTCCCAATCAAGTGTTCAACACTCAACATAACACATAACAAAACCACTATAACAAAGAGGAACACATGCCATGTACTAATCAGTAAGCACCCTGTAAACCTACAGAGTTTCCCCCCAATATTCATTAAGCTTTCCTCATATCAGCAGGTAAAATCACAATGACCGACCAAGAAAGAAAAACCCAGCTCATCAAGGCAAGAAGGCCAAACAAACATCAATCAAGGTCAAACATTCGGCCGGCAAACCATAGAGAAATTTCACCAAAAAGGAGACAAAACAAAACTCTAACATGAAACATCCGGTCTAAGGGGAAAAACTCAGAGACTTAAGAGGAGAGGAAAAACATGCTTACAGTGGAGGTAGAGAGTAATTTGGGCATCAAATCAAGTGCGAAGATCCAGCCCGACTGCTCTATCGCCAACACAAACGATACGAGCCCGACATCATTCAGGACAACCGACACCTTGATAAACTCTGCTCCTATCATCCATTCAGGCATCCCACGACATTTCATGCAGCTAAGAGAGGGAGATGAGAATGAGAGAGGAAGAACGGCCCCACCATCAGCATCCCTAGCTGCGACATGAACGAGGAAGGGAACAGCAGGAGTCGACAGCAATTACCTGATAAGAAGAGATAAGAATCTCTTCAATTTAATACTCTCATCCCACCGCCTCCGACTACAGTAACAATAAAGCATAGCAGCCAGGCCCATAAAATCAAGCCCAAAGTCCACAACCTTTGTGTCCAGCTAACATGTGTTGCTCTCAAGATACAAAGATAGTGTAAATATTGTTCGTTTAAACAAAATCCAAACAAACACAACAATCACACTGCATTATTAGTCTTTTCATCATAGGGGATTTTTATTACCGACTCATATTTTTCGTTTGCGTCACTTCACGTTTTGGGCCGTTACACAGTAAGTGCTGTCACCGAGTGGTAGCTCCATGAGCTAGCCAATTCCATGATTCAACATCCCATAAATTACCTTTGAGGTCACAAACGCAATTCGGTGCATCCCAGTAAGTTTAACACAACTAGAAGCCTTAATCTTGTGGTTCCTGAAGCTACCGTCGGGTGTTAACCACTACCACTGATGGTAGACCCAAGAATCTGTGAATCAACTCGACTTTCAGCCCTTTCTAGGTTTCCCCGCCTAAACCAATACTCTTAATGACACTAAGGCACCCCAATGGTTTTCTATAGAAAACCCATAAATATTTCTAACAAAATCATTACCAAATCGTGTAACACATCTCAATTTGGATTCACACACAAAATCTATGAAAGGGAAATCCAAGAAAATATAGTAAATGTCTAAATCTGAGGGGAAAGGGTTTGTTAACTTGAGAGTTCTCTTCGGATCCATGGATCTCTGAGTTGCTTGGAGAGAATAATCGCAATAACACTAGCACACTAACTCCAGTATAGCACACAAAGGCTCTGTTTTCCACGATGGTGGCGATTGTAAACACATGGATTCAACATTCATTTGTTAAGGATCACCTAACAAACATCATCTGTTTGAACATAAAAGTGGATGAAGTTCCTTAGGTGGGCGTTAAAGAATGACAATTTAACCCCCATGTTCATGACCACCACCACCGTGCCAAAGGGAACCTAACTCCAGTAATGGCTCTAGCACACTAACTCCGGCAAGATCAAACTTCTTCCTCATGCATGACGAAGATCTCTTCCCTCATATTGACCTAAACTTATGAGAAAAGAAGCATATGATCTGATATTAAGTCTTCAGCCATGTTTAAGGGATTTGTACAAACACATCATGACCCTTAGATAATGTTCTAAGGGGTTCAGACGACCTCGATCATGAATCCTAGATTCAAGATCTGTCTGGAAAATGTCACGTCACGGTAACTCCTATTATTGTGTTGTAGCAATTGAGCTGCTACATGAGGCAAACAATGTTGGGTCGTCATGCGTCCTCAAAGGGAGGGGGTGAATTAGTGTTGAATTTTCTCAAGAAGCTCAGCAAGATAGTCCAAACGCCAAATTAATATCTTTGGAACTACCCAGATCACAACTTGATCAAGCGGAAAACAGGAAGAATACTTAAGTAACAAAAGTGCATAGACAGAAGCAAGTAGATCAAAAATTTTTCAATCTTCTTTACATTGCGAGGTATACGTGGCGTGACATGATTTTGCCAGTACATGAAAAGACAGAAACTACAATCAATTCGGGCGGACAGAAACACTGAGACCGCCGAGACCGCCTGCCAGCAGAGACCGCCCGAACTGAGCTGAAGCCGAACTGAACACAGATTTCGCCGAGACTGTGAGGCCACGCAGATACACCGTTATTCGCTGAACTGTTGCTGCTTCCGAGCTGAGGAATAGACCGCCTACCCGCCGAGACCGCGAGGTCGCGCGGACAGGTTATTGAACTGGAAAAATTGATGCAGAAAACTGGTAACCGTTAAACGCAGTCCGCTAACTTCACTGAGCCTGACCGAGGTCAAAACCAAACTCCTGGCTTCACAGTGCTAGCCGCGCCACATACACACAGCAACCGGTTAAGACTAATCAACCGCGCAGATACAGAAAACCGAGTCTGCAGCCTTAAACCCAAGTCCAACTTACTGTTCACTCTGATGTAAATGAAGTGTCGGAGGGTCCTATTTATAGGCGGAGTGAGGAGTGTGGTAACCTCCCTATGAGATAGACTAACTGTCCCTTGATCGCAGCTAGCACTGTCAGTCCGCCGAGTCCACAAGGACAAGGCCATACCACAGCCGCCAAGTACCAGGCGAGATGGCAGTCTACACAAGGCAGTCCGCACAGTCCGCAAAGACAAAGCCGGACCAGCCAAAACGCAAGAAAGCCACCAGCTGAGCACTATGCCAGTCTGCATGGAGAGGACACAACATCTGTCCGCACGCACAAGTCCACGACCACAGGCAAACTGCCCGGTCACTGCGGACTATGCGGACACCAACCCAGCTCACAATGTCCACGACCACAGGAAAACTGCCCGGTCACAATGGACAATGCGGAAACCCTGGACTTCACAGAAGTGCAAATCTAGACAAGATCGCGCGAGCTCGGCGGACACCAAGACAGTCTGCCAGATCCAAGGCCAGATCGCTACCAGATTGCGGCTCACCGTAACTCCAAACCAAACGATGATCACGCGGTTTCCAAGCCTCAGTCCGCACAAACCGCGTACACCATCCTGCACTACTCAGCCAGCCACTGCCGGACTCAACCAGTCTGCGCAGTCCGCGGAATCCAATCCATAACAGCCACCAGAACGCAGGTCTCCAACCACCAGACCGCCAGACTTAACACCAGTCCGCGCGGTCAGACCGCCCAGGTCGCCCGGACTGCCTGATCACCCACTTTCACTTCACAAATTTCAACACTCCCCTTGAAGTGCGAAGTGGTGATCAAGTCCAGTAAACCTCGAAGTCGCTGGAAAGGCCCCTTCGACAGCGGCTTTGTGAAGATGTCAGCAAGGTTATCTTCACTCCGAACATGACCGACCACAAGAGATCCCTCCAATACCTTCTCCCTTATGAAGTGGTGATCGATCTCAATATGTTTGGTCCTTGCATGACAAACTGGATTGTTCACCAGCTGGAGAGCACTCTCATTGTCACCTCAGAGCAGAGTGGGACCTTGCATTTCCTTATGGACGTCCTCTACTAGTCTCCTTAGCCAAATGGCTTCCCGAGCTGCCAATGCCGAAGCCTTATACTCTGCTTCCGTAGTAGAGACGGACACCGAATCCTGCTTCTTGCTACACCACGAGATGCCCACTGATCCACAAGTGAACACATAACCTGAAGTTGACCTTCGGTCATCCGAATCACCACCATAATCAGCATCCGTGTAACCTAGCAAAGAAAAACCCGAGTCCCTCCTATAAAGGAGTCCCATATCAGAAGTCGTCATCACATACTTCAGAATACTCTTCGCCGCCATCAGATGAGACTTCCTTGGCTCCTCCATAAACCGACTTACTCGGCCAACAGTGTAAGCAATGTCTGGCCTTGTAATCGTCAGGTAGATCAAGCTCCCCACTAGAGCTCGGAACACCAAGGGATCATGAAGAATCTTTCCCTCATCTCGTCAAAGCTTCAAGCCACAATCCAAAGGAGTAGAACAACTCTTTCCTCTTTCCATGCCGAATCGTTTCACAATCCGATCTGCATAACCTTTCTGGGAAACAAGAATCCCGCTCTCCTTCTTTTCCACTTCAAGACCAAGAAAGTGTTGAAGCTCCCCAAGTCTTTCATTTCGAAGTGAATAGCTAGCTCCTCTCTGAGCCTAGCTACCTCCTCCTTGGAATTCCCCGTGATGATCATGTCATCCACGTATAACAGCACCAGGACTAGAAGCTCCCCCTTCTTCTTGACGAACATGCTCTAGTCTAAATTTGAAGCCAGATATCCACAGAACTGGATATATTCTGCAATCTTCCCATACCAGGATCGAGGAGCCTGCTTCAAGCCATAAAGAGCCTTCCAGAGCTTGCAGACGTAGTCCGGATGTTCTTCAGATACGTAACTGAGCGGCTGATCCATAAAGATGTCCTTGTTGATCTCTTTGTAAAGAAAAGCGTTCTTTACGTCCAGATGCCACATCTTCCAGCCCTGGCAGGACGCTAAAGCTATCACCACTCGTACTGAAGTCATCTTCGCCACAGGACTAAATGTCTCCTCATAGTCCTCGCCGTACTGTTGAGAGAATCCTCGAGCAACAAGGCGAGCCTTGTACCGCTCGATGCTTCCATCCGCCTGCTTCTTCAACTTATCGACCCACTTGCAAGTAACAGGAGTAACACCATCCACCTTGGGCACCAAGTCCCAAGTTTCATTCTTCCTGAGGGCAGCCATCTCCTCATCCATGACATTGTCCCACTCCTTCACTCCAGTGGCATCTTCAAACTTTGAAGTCTCCCGCTCATCTAGAGGGCCTGCAAAGAAACAGGAGACAAATCTCACTGTATTCCCTTCACAGTATCGAGCCGGATGCTTGATGATCCTCTTTGATCTCCTAAGAGACTGCTCCTTGATCACCACCTCCGCTGCTTCTTCAGGCTCAGCTCTATTTTCGGGCAATCCTTGAGCAATGCTCCCCCTGCTTCCTGAACAAGAAGCATCTGCCCCAGAGCTAGAAGCAACAGGAGCTGCTGGTGATATAGCCAGCTCCTCTTGATGAACAACCACAGCCACCTCTTGACCTTCATCAACCTTGCTCTCTAGTAGCTCAATCGAGCTTCCTCCATATGATGTCAGTTCGTCAAAGACAACATCTCTTGACACCACGAACTTCTTCGTCACCGGATCCATGCATCTCCATCCCTTCTTCCGCTCATCATATCCAACAAAGACAAGCTTCCTTGCCTTCTCATCAAGCTTAGTACTTAGAGCATCTGGAATATGCACATAGCAAGTTGATTTGAACACCTGAAGGTGTTCAACGCTTGGCTTCTCCTTCAGCAACATCTCGAAGGGATACTTCATGTTAATCGGACTGAGAGGCATCCGATTGATGACATAAGTTGCACAAGACATTCCCTCCGCCCAAAAAGACCTTGGGATACTCTTGGTATGACGCCAAAATTTGCAGGTCTCCGTCAGATGACAGATCTTCCGCTCCGCTACTCCATTTTGTTGTGGAGTATGAGCACAAGTGAGTTCTCTCTAGATCCCGTGCTTCCTGCAAAAATTAGAAAACTCGGAGGAGACAAACTCTCCGCCGTTGTCAGTTCTAAACTTTTTGATCCTCAGGCTAAGCCGGCCCTCCACCAGCTCCTTGAACTCCACAAACAACCGGAAGACTTCAGACTTCTCCTTCAAGAAATACACCCAAGTGTATCTTGAGAAGTCATCAATCAGCACCAGCATGTATCTGCTCCCACCAAGGCTAGCAGTAACGGTTGGTCCCATCAGATCACCATGGATAACCTCCAATGGTGCTTTGCTTCTCGTTTGTGACTTATCAAATGGAATACGGTGATACTTTCCATACTTACATCATGCACAAACGTGACCATCACCGAAGGATGATATCTTAGGCAAGCCTCTCATCAGGCTCCTATTTGTCATAGCTTTCAGCTTATCCATCCCTATATGCCCCAACCTCTCATGCCACATAACAACGCTATCATTGGCCATCATGCGATCAACTTAGGAGCTTGTTGATAAAACAAACAAGTCCTTCACTCTCCTTCCAATGTGAGCAACATCAGCCTTAACTGCTGATACGTTGCGAAGGAACTTCACTTCTGTTGGCCCAAATAGAACGTGATAGCCGACGTCGACAACATTGGTCACAAAGAAAAGGTTCTTCTTCATGCCCGGTACGTGATAAACACTCCTTAACTTGAGTGGCCCCTTATCACTACCCCACCCAATACACTACACCCTCCTTCTCTACTGCATGAACAGTATTATCAGCAGTTATAATAGCATCGTTACCTGAGTATGCCTGCAGCGAGGAGAACTTTGACATATCTCCGGTGAGGTGATGACCACACCCTGAGTCAACGATCCAGACGTCCTCAACGTCGATGGCGGACAAGACACGGACACAAGTGCCTATCATGAAAGCTCCACCCCAACTAGCTTCCTCATTGCTAGAGGAAGCTTCCTCCTTGCCTGCAGCATGCCCAGGCTACAGCTTGACCTTGCAGTCACGCTTGAAGTGACCCGACTGATGACACCTGTAACATTTCAAATTTTTATTTTAATCCTTCTTAGGAGCAAAGCTCCCCTCTTGCTGATTAGAAGTTGAAGGTTCATCTCCAGCCGCATTCTTCTTCTTCTTCCCTTCCCATCTCTTCTTCTTCTTCTCAGTGAAGAGAGCTTCACTACCTCCTTCAGAGAAAGTCACCCCGACCATCTGTCTAGCCAAGTTCTCCTGCAAAGCAAGCAGGTTCTCCAGCTCCAGAAGAGAAGGCTGAGTCGCCCAGCCTTGAACAGAAGTGACGAAGGCCACATACTCCTTCCGCAGACCGTGGATTATGTGCCTCTTCAGTTTAGCCTCAGAGATCGGCTCATCAGGATCAAGTGCTGAAAGCTCAGCACACAAGCTTTTCATCTTCAAGAAGTATTTAGAGATAGAAAGGTCTCCTTGAGTTGCCTTAGCCAACTCATTTTCCAAGAACTGTAGCCTAGCTACATTCTTCCTGTTGAACAACCCATCGAGGGAAGTCCATATCTCAGCAGCAGACTCACATCCTAAGATGTGATCAAAGAGCTCAGGTGACATCGCCCGCTTGAGAGAAAACTCAGCCTTGGCATTTGTCTTCCTCCACACTCTCACCTGCTCGGCAGTTCCAAACTCAGTTGTAATTTCTACCTGGTCATCACCACCGACGACCTCCCACAACTCCTCGCCCAGAAGATAGATTTTCATGCACGACTTCCACTTCTTGAAGTTAGTCGGTGTTAAAAGCTCAATTCCCAGACCTCTTGCAAAACCTCTGTCCATTGCACTATCCTGGTCAACCTTTCAGAAGCACAGAGCAACAACAGAACTTGTTGATCACCGCTCAAGCAACTGAACCTCCCTCTGATACCATGTTGAATTTTCTCAAGAAAATCAGCAAGATAGTCCAAACGCAAAATTAATATCTTTGGAACTACCAAGATCACAACTTGATCAAGTGAAAAACAGGAAGAATACTCAAGTAACCAAAGTGCATAGACAGAAGCAAGCAGATCAAAATTTTATCAATATTCTTTACAGGGCGAGGTATACGTGACGAGACATGATTTCACCAGTACATGAAAAAACAGAAACTACAATCAATTCAGGAGGACAGAAACACTGAGACCGCCGAGACCACCTGCCCTCAGAGACCGCCCGAACTGAGCTGAAGCCGAACTGAACACGGAGTCCGCCGAGACCGCGAGGTCGTGCGGACACACCGTTATTCGCTGAACTGCTGCTGCTTCCGAACTGAGGAACAGACCGCCTACCCGCCGAGACCGCGAGGTCGCGCGGACATGTTATTGAACTGGGAAAGTTGATGCAGAAAACTGGTAACCGCTGAACGCAGTCCGCTAACTTCACTGAGCCTGATTGAGGTAAAAACCAAACTCCTGGTTTCACAGTGCTAGCCGTACCACCTGCAAATTGCAACCGGTTAAGACTAATCATCCCGCACAGATACAGAAAACCGAGTCCACAGCCTTAAACCCAAGTCCAACTTACTGTTCACTCTGATGTAAATGAGTGTCGGGGGGGTCCTATTTATAGGCGGGGTGAGGAGTGTGGTCACCGCCCTATGAGATAGACTAACCGCCCCTTGATCGCAGCTAGCACTGTCAGTCCGCCGAGTCCGCAAGGACAAGGCCAAACCACAGTTTCCAAGTACCAGGCGAGATGGCAGTCTACACAAGGCAGTCCGCCCAGTCTGCAACGACAAAGCCGGACCAGCCAAAACGCAAGAAAGCCACAAGCTGAGCACTATGTCAGTCCGCATGGAGAGGACAAAGCATCCGTCCGCACGCACAAGTCCACGACCACAGGCAAACCGCCCGGTCACTGCTGACTATGCGGACACCAACCAAGCTTGCAATGTCCACGACCACAGGCAAACCACCCGGTCACAGCGGACAATGCAGAAACCCTGGACTTCACAGAAGTGCAAGTCTAGACAAGATCGCGTGAGCTCGGAGGACACCAAGACAGTCCGCCAGCTCCAAGGCCAGATCGCTAATAGATTGCGGCTCACCGCAACTCCAGACCAAACGCTGATCGCGCGGTTTCCAAGCCTCATTCCGCACAAACCGCGGACACCATCCTGCACTGCTCAACCAGCCACTGCCGGACTCAACCAGTCCGCGCAGTCCGCGGCATCCAATCCACAACAGCCACCAGAACGCAGGTCGCCAACCACCAGACCGCCAGACTTAACACCAGTCCGCGCGGTCATACCGCCCAGGCCACCCGGACTGTATGATCACCCACTTTCACTTCACAAATTTCAATAATTAGTGTGTTTATCCAATTTTTATTTTACTCAACAACTTAGATCAAATTAGTTTATAAAAATAGTCTCAGAGAATAAAAGTGATATCATCAAAGTAATACAACAAGTTGCATAATTTTATTTCAATAATAATCGGATTACAAAAAGGTGATTTCCATGAAGCTAGAAATCAAGACGTTAACTTCCCCCTAAGGAACAATTGACCCTTACCTATCTCTCCCTAGATAGAACTTAAGCCGCCCCATAGACCCATTCCCAAGATTTAGTGGCCAACACACATGATGAATTTTCCCCTAAGATGCACACAGACCTAGTCACTCACATGGGTGAATCTACTGTCGATACACAAAAAATAGTCACTAATGAAAAGAGATACTACGGGATGAGAAATAAAATTTCTGTATAAAAACTCCTTTTGAAGTAACTCTAAAGGGGACGATTAAGGCATGCCAGAGATTGTAGTTGTCATTGCGTTTGTCCTTCATGCAGAATAAGCATTTAATGAATCCGTTTTCAAATATCATATGGATTTTCAAGTTTTTTGCAGGGAGTGCTTTGGAGTTCTAGGATGAGGGCTTACACAAATATGTTCTGAGTTATAGCTTTAGTATTTTTCATTGTTAAATAAAATAGCATAGGAGTCATATTTATAGAACTACGAGCTGGAACCTGTGGTAGGGCTTATCGCCGCGCGGTACCCGTAATGGTAGGAGATCTGTTCAGGAAATGTATGCGTGTTTCATATTTCAGGCAACAACTACTACGCACAATAGGGTTAACGCGCTGCGTTAGCCCAATATACGCTATAGCCGCCTGATTGATCTCTTGCATAATTTGGCTCCTCAATCAGAAATTGATCGTCCGACTTGCTTTTCAGTTATCACTGAGTATTAGAGTTAACGCCATGCGATAGTTTCTTTACATTTCATCTTCACTCCTACATCCACTGATTTCATTTGAATGTGTTGTGTTAGATGTCTCATTATCACGACTCTGCCGCTAGCGGTAGGTTCTTCCTCCCTACAGTAGGTCTAACTCCAGAGACTTGTTTCCATTTTGCATTGCATATAGGTATTCAATGTAATATCGCACTTATATTTCCTACGCATTATAAACACAAAATAAGAATGATCAAATACATAATGAGATTTGTTATTATCAAATCAGGAGATGCGGACTATATGTTCAAACAAATGCTACCACCTGTGGTAACCCTTATCATGCAGAGGTAGTTCTCAGATTTCTACTTCTCTAGAGATCAGGGCGTTACACCCTCTGTGTTGTTTGACAAAAGAAACTCGCACCCCCTGCTTCCCTTGATCGAGCCTCCATTCAAAACCTTCCGCATTGTAGTCCGTTGTTGCTTCCGCATGCTAAAACCTGCCTTCTATCAAAGTCGCATCATGTTCCCTTCCTCCTTAAAAGCATGCCAATCCAAAACACATCCCCCCTGCACGAAGTTACACGGTATGCAGACATTGCATAGTTCACTTAACTCGTCATGGCCCACGCAAGCCTGTGACCCCCCCCCCTCTAATCGATGGTCGTACTTTGGCAACTCCATCCTCCAAATCCATGCATCTCCCGAGCTCTTTGATCCGTACACAGTAGGTCCACCATTATTCTGCGTCCTTTCCCCTCCAACCCCAGAGCGCACCTTTCTTTTGTTTTACTCTCTGTCTGCAACATCTGCTACTCAAATTCGCTCTCTTGTGCAGCGACATCTATGACATCGAGCATCCCTCCCTTCTGTTTTGACCCCCCGAGTTGCAGACTCGGTCCCTCGAATCCCGTGCTCCCTTCTGTCAATCGACTACCGCCAAATAAATTTTCATTTTGATTAATTAATTAATCAAGCCTATCCCTAACATACTTTTTTATTTTTTTTCCAATATGGAAGACGTCATTAGCTTCCAAGCTTTTGGCGTGCGCATCATTGAGCTTCTAATGTCATTTGAGTAACTTTATAACAAATAACTCTGGGTCGCTATGGCGCAGTCATCGCTTTCGCCACCACCCGCAGATCCACACCTTCTCTACAAGGTGGCCGTAATTCCACCGCTTTTGACTAGCCCCTGCCCCTCTGGTCCCATCGACCACCTCGCCTCCCTTGCTTTGTTGGACCCCGCTTTGCAGATCAATCTAGATCAGTTCCTTCCGCCAGCCGTTGTTCCCACGACATCCTTGCTCGTTGTCAAACTGCCTCATCTGTCGCTGATATCGTCCAGTGCACCTCTTCTACCCTGGACTCTTGTTGTATTGGGGCTATTTTCCCTAGATGTAGTCCTCCCGACCACCCTTGACATTGCTACCCACTGCCACTCCATTGGCCCCGTCGAAACCGGTTCATCCAGCACCAGTTCTTTTGACGACGTTGTCTCTACTCTCTGACGCCACCACTGTCGCGCCACGCTCCCGGGAGCTATTCTGGAGGGAAATCAAAGAACCTAATAAACCTATCATCTGCATAAAATGCGAGCTTATGTGCAAGCTCGATTTCAAGATCGGAGTTGTTATGGATCAGTTACAGATCCCTCGTAAGTTATCAACAACATTATGTATTACGTCGAGGCGAGTATATCATTAGCGTCATTTGAGACTAGTCGTAGACTCGTAGTCGTCATTATATTTTAATTTTTTTGCATCTAATGATGTATTTATACTTGTGTCATGCGGGTTTTATATATTGACCCTTAGAGTCTTGTATCAAGTACGAATAAATGAAACTCTATTTTCCAAATTCTTGAAGAGTTCTTGGAAGCTCTCTCTCTCTCTCTCTTGAGCACGTCCAGTCTCCGAGTAGACCCATAACAAAGTTGTCTGTATATATATTTATTAAAAAAATATATATAAATAGCCTTATTAAAAAAAGCTCATGAGCCGACTCGCGAGCTCTTCGAAAAGAATATATAACCTCATGCCCGGCTTGCAACCGAGCTCCAGCTCGTCGAGCTCGAGTTCGACGAACACAAATTTGAGTTAGTTTTTTTCGAGTTTGTTCTTCGAGCTTACGAGCTAGCTCAAATCAACTTGCACACCTAGCTTTAGGCCATAACTCGTGCCCGACATTATCCGCCAATACACCTGAGTACCTGCTCGAGGGTGTCTCCACATGGATCAGCCATTGTTTATAAAACAAATTTGAGTTAGTTTTTTTCGAGTTTGTTCTTGTCCAGAAGAGGAGGAAGGTAGGATCAGGTTTAGATCCTTGTAACTTTTGTTGTAATCTGTAACTTTCTGGTGAATACAAGAAGGGAGAAGAAGGGGAGAGAGGACGTAACCCGGTTTTGGGTGAACCTCTGTATATCGCTGTATTTGTGATTGTTCTGTTTTGTGCTTGTGGTTTGTTATTCGTATTCGGATTTCTACTTTTCGGCGCTCCAGTTTTCTTTACAACCCTAACATATGTAAGACTCCTTTTTAACATACCTCGAGTCCACTAACACTAACCCGAGGGGAGTCGTACCGCCCAGAACCGCCGTCTTACGGTGACATCAACCCATGGGTTAGTCACCACCACAAGACACCGACCCTGCAGGTTAATTCATCATCCAAGCCAATCACTTAAGTAAGAAATGCTAAGTATAAAACCAATCCACATCATATTATGAAATAAAATCTATCCACACAAGAGATAAAATGTCTAATAGAGAAGGGCTTATGCCCGAGTACATCTTAAAGTTAATAAGAGTTTATGCTCAGTACATCAAAACTCTCTCTCACTCAATTAGCTGCGGAAGTAAACTCGTCATCAACACTTACATCAACATGCAGTAGAGTAGCAGTACGCCGCATTAGCTCCTCAAGTCTTGCCGTCCTGGGCTGCCATGCAGTCCTCCTGGGTGTCGTGTTGCTATCCGGCTTCTGGTGCTCCTAAAATGATACGGTCACCGACTGTTAGTCAAAAAGATTAAGGCGCTTCGACATCCATTCACCCCGATGACTCCTAGGCACCGGGCGGAAGGATGGAAGGAAAAGGTACGATAATAACAGTAATAGTACAAGCAGGTGACGATTGAACTAACTAGCAAGTATATATATAAAAGTACACAATTTGTCATATCGTCTAAGCTCCATTTGGCACAATGGTGGTGGTCATGGACATGATGGGTTAAATCGTCATTCGTTAACGCCAACCTAAGGAACTTCATCCACTTTTATGTTCAATGCGATGATTGTTTGTTGGGTGATCCTTAATGAATGATGGTTTAACTCATGCGTTTACGACTGCCACCACCACGCCACACAGAGCCTAAGTTTTAAACCCTAAGATTATGGAACTATGTAGCATATTATATGCTAAAATTCGTACATCTTCTATGATATTTCTGGAGCTATACTTTTTTTTGGAGAAAAGAAGTTAGCCTGATGGGATAATGGCTACCTATCTGTTGCATTATTTCATTAATTGGAATATATTTTTCTCCGATGCAGGTGTTTGGGAAACGTGATGGAGATGACCGGAGAAATGGGGTATACGGCCAGTTTGAGCCAGCTAGCGGTGTCTTGCATGAATTTGTTGGTTGTGTTTAATTTTGTTGAATTTGGTGGTTTGATTTTCTTTGTTGCATGCTACTGTTTTTTTTTTCTTGTCTTTATTTTGTGCTAGAAGATGTGATTTTGGTTTTGGTCTGATGTTATTTTCGATTGAATAATTAAATGATTATGTACCTGATTTCACAAGCTTTGTACGTTAAATTCAGGTAAATGTTATGGTCAAATCTATTTTGAATAAGTGCAAACTAATTTTTAAAATAAAAACTCTTAAACAATTATTATAAATGTTATGGTAAATTTGATAGGGGCAAATCATTTCCCCATCACGTCGACAGGAGCTAGCCATACACGACGAAACCGCCACCTCCTCCGACGCCTCTCTCTTCGCCGCCGCCACCGCTGTTGCCGACACCGCCGCCAACACCTACCGCAAGCCATACGCGATGACACCTGAGTAACAGTGTAGGATTATTTATGAGAGGTTACCATGACAACAGTTTTCAAGAGCACAGATGTCTATTTATGCTGCTAATATAACTGCGACGTAATGATATGCTATGATTTTATAAGAAACGGGACTTGTATAAGTTCACCTCAGAATTTGGGGAATTCACTGTGTTTCTTCTTCTTCCGCATCATTTGTTTAAGCCTTTTTTCCTGCTATATTTTCAAAAAGGGAAAATTATTAAATTGATTCCTAAATTTTGGGATCTTTTTCAAATCAGTCCCTAAACTTCCAAATGATTCAAATAGGTCCATAAACTTTTAAAACCACTTCAAAGTAATCCTAAAGTGATTTTCCGTTTTTTTTTCTTATTTAATTAAATTTTCATTTTACTGCAATATTACTATATTAGATAATTCTAAAAAAATGATTATAGAATTATAAAAAATAAAACATTTTAATTTACTCAAACAACCCAGTAAAAGCTGTCACAAAACAATTTTCACATTAACTGCATCTGTTTTAGAGCGAAATATGTCATGTAAGCAAAATCCTAAAACAAAACCCTAAAACAAAATCTGACGAGCAGAACAAAATACCCTAAATCACCGGCCGGGGAATTAGAAGACAGTGAGAGAAATGGAGGAAACATACCATTTCAATAATGTCACCGACGGGGAGGATGGATGAGCTCCGACGAGCAGAACTGTGAGGCCTTGTACAGGGTCGGGGAGAACGGCGAGCAGGACCGTCTTTTCACAATAGCTGGTATCGGGCGGAGAAAATGAGAAGTGGGGGGGGGGGGGAGGAGTAAATAATATATTAAAAAATAAGATATTATAATAATTAAAACCCTTTTGAGATTACTTTGAAGTGATTTTAATAGTTTAGGGACCTATTTGAATCATTTGAAAGTTTAGGAACTGATTTGAAAAAGGTCCCAAAGTTTAGGGATTAATTTGATAATTTTGCCTTTCAAAAACTCAAATTCTACTTTAGCCCATTAATTTGAATAGACTCCTTTTGGAACTACCAAAATGTATGCCTGATTCCAACTGTAGGGAGAGTTTCTTCATGTCGTCAAGGCCATTGTTTTATCATCATCTCTAATTGCTCCATATTTAACCGCCACTACTATCCGCTCAAACAGACTCAAATTTTACTACGAGTAGAACCGCAACCGAACTTTGGAATTTTAACAAAAGTATCCGCTTCATAATTTTATTCAATACACTAGCACCTGCATCTATAAAATCATTGATTTTCAACTCCTTTTTTATTTCGTAAACAAGATCGAGCTGCCATGTGTAGCACCCTACTTGTACAAGGCATATAACGTACATATGCCCGGCAGAACCCCGTGTTAATGTATATTTGGATAATTAACGGATTCGGAGGCTTAACGGGTCGGTTTGGATACACGGATATCCAAAACCCACAGATACACCTAGGGTTTGCCTATTTATACCCATGTAGAGGCAACAAATAGTGAATTCCACTTTAATCACCATCTGGATGCTTCAAGCGACACTATCACCCTGCAATATACATTGTTCACAGATATGATGTTATAAGGTGATATAATACTTCAGATAAACCGTGCCATCTTCAGAATACAATATAAAGCATAAACAATAACTATGTAAAAGTGTATCCTCAATACTAAAATCCAAATAATTCAAAGGCCTTATGGCTCATATAATTGTAGCAAAGCAAATAAAATATCTATTTAGGTAGCGTTTGGTTGAGCTTTTTGCATACGGTGCAGTTGAAACGCACAGCAATTATGAGCATAAGCGGCGTTTGACACGGCTGTTTTCTTATCCTGCGTTTTTAAAATTCCGCTAATTATACCTAACCCTCCATCCGTTGCTTTATTTCGCGTTCAACCGCAACCTAGGCCCGATTTCTCTCCCACTCGCCATCTTCGCAAGCAACAAACAAATCGGCATCCATCGTCCCCGTCGCCGTCTTCGCAAGCAGAGAACAAATCGGCATCCATCGCCCCCGTCTTCGCAAGCAGCGAACAAATCGGTATGTCTCGATCCTACTCTTTTTCGATCTCCCGATCTTCTTCGATCTCCCGATCTTCTTCGATCTCCCCATCTTCTTCCATCTCCTCATCCTTCTTCGATCTCCCCAACCTTCTTGTTCTTCCTCCATCATCTCCTGCCGGATGTTCTTCCAAGCAAGTTAATTTTTTTCCTGAAACCCTAGTTCCTTCCACCTCCCAAAGCTTTTTCTTCCTCCTCCCTCATCACCGGCTTGCATTTTACCCAAATCACGTTGCTGACTTGTTTCTCCTTGTTTTTCCAGGTACATTGTTGGTTTCGCCATCTGCGGGCACGCCAGATCTTCTTCTTCAGTTTTGAGGTGTCCTATTGTTGGTTTACACCTAATTGCAACTATTGTTTGTGTGTATGTTTTCGCTTTTATGATATTTTTGTACTGTGTGTGAGTGTGTTGTGTTGAGTGTGTGTGTGTGTGCTGTGTGTGTTGGGTTTTGTGTGTTTGGTTGTGTGTGTGTGTTGTTTGAGTGTGTTATGTTGGTGTGTGTTGTCTTTGTGTGTGCGTGTGTTATGTTTTGTTTGTGTTGTGTTTGTGTGTGTTATGTTGGTGTGTTGTATGTTGGTGTGTGTTGTGTGTATGTGTGTGTTGTGTTTGTGTGTGTGTGTGGTATGTTTTATGTGTGTGTTATGTTGGTGTGTCTTTATGTTTGTGTGTGTTTGTTTTTGTTGTGTTTTATGTTGTGTGTGTATCGATGTTTATGTGGATGTTGTAATGTATTATTTTTCATCAATTTGGATGTATTTGTTTACTTTTCTAAAAATGGTCAAGTCCAAAGATGGCGGGGTGATCGTTTTTTGGGACAATACCGATATCATGTATTTCTGTGACTTATGCATTAAATAGATAGAGCTAGGGATTCGACCGACCACACATTTCAATAAAGAGGGTTGGACAAACGTTGTGAAAAATTTTGAAGAAGTGACTAGAAAAAATATGATAAAGTTCAACTAAAAAACAAATGGGATTATTTGAAGGAGTGGAAATTATGGACGGAGTTGAAACATGGTGAGACCGGATTGGGTTGGAATGCATCAAGGAAGACTATAGACGCCTCAGACAAGTACCGTACATTGGAAGACGTGGCACCCCAACTCAAAATGTCTTGACTGCTTGTGATTTCAACATGTGCTTCACTTTCGTTATGGCGGGTTGGGAGGGATCAGTGCACAATAGTCGCATTTTTAATTTTGCCACCAGTGATCCCCGCTATAACTTTCCGCATCCTCCGCCAGGTAACTGCAAAAAAAGTTTGTTTATTAATTAATATAAAAATAAAATGTTGTTAAATAATTTTTAATAATTTACAAGAAAATATTACTTGGTGGATTCTGGTTATCCGCTACAAAGAGACTACTTGAAACCGTATCAATATACGCGATACCATCTACCAGACTTTGCTCGTGGTGGTCGTCGAGCAGAAGGACGTCAAGAGATGTTCAATCATGCACACTCATTGCTTAGAAGTGTGATTGAACGATCATTCGGAGTTTGGAAGAAGAAGTGGGCTATACTGCGGGACATGTCAAGCTATCGTTTTGACAAACAAGTAGCTATTGTGCTCGCCACAATGACTTTACATAATTTCATTCGTCGGAACCCTTCACGTGTGGATATTGATTTTAGTGAGTGCGAGCACAGGAGTCGTGATCATGGGATGACCTCACAAGGGTGGCAGGAAACATGCACTGACACTGCAGGTGGTGTAGATGAGATGATCGCGCTACGTAATATCATAGCAGAGCAGTTGTATGAACCAAGAACATAGGACAGAAAGACATGTGTTGGTTCTATAAAATATCTGTATCAAACAATTTTTTGGGTGTTGATGTTATTTAATTAAAAAAATATATGTTTATTCCAAAAATTAAATTTTTCGTAATTAAAAAATAGGGAAAACAATTTCACTCAAAACTCCATTTGGTTTCCAAACAACTTTATGAAAACTTCGTTTTGCAAACTTCGTTTTGCAAACTCCATTTCACCAAAACAGTTTTTTAACAAAACTCCATTTCCCAAAATCATCACTTTTTCTATCAGCAGCTTACCATCAGCAACTGCCCAACCAAACAGAGCCCCCTTAGTCAAGGGCACACATATATAATACAAAGTATTGAGAGCACGGAAATAATAAAAGTACATTTCTCGAACTTAACTTCTTTTTAGCAAAAAAGCATTGCTTTGTGCAATATGCTCTGCAATAGACAACAATTAACTTTGTTCAACTTGTTATAGGAAACAGAAATCCATAGAGGCAGAGCTTGCGGAAGAAATGAAAAAAATTTCATTTCATTAATTTTCATATTTCTTGTTGTGGCTCATTTGATGCTCTGAAAATCTTTCTAGATTGGACCATCTTAGCGCGGGAGCGGTCAAGCGTCCAATCAGTTATGAAAAAATAAGACGGCTGGCAAGAATGTTTTATTTACGTGAAAACCCCCAGAAAGGGGATAAAAACAACGTAGCCATGACTGTGTCGACCAAACTTCCACTATAAATTGGTTGTTATAAAGTGATTTTTTCAAGAATGCGAGAGTGACATGTCACACCTCGTTACAACTTGTAGGGAGAGAGAGAGAGGGAGAGATAGAGAGATGCGTTCGGAGCGTGAGAGGCCACCGCTCACGAAGCTGAGTATTTTTCTTTGCCGCAGTGGGAGCACCGCGCCCTGGAGACTGGGTGGTCTTCTGCTTGCACTCAAAAGTTGGAGAGGCACAATCTGCGCGTCTTTGCGTGTGCGGCTTCCCTTCTGCTATTCGCAGTAGAGTTAGGAGCGGGGAGAGCTTGCCGCTAACTTGAGGGTGCTGAATGCTGAGAGCGCAGCGCGCAGATTGCTTGCTGTGGCAGGGGACGTGCGCAAAGAGCGGAGCGTCTGTAGGAACACTCAAAGACGGATGAAGATGGACCAAGATCTTCGTGGAGTGATGGAGATCCTGGGAGGAGCTCTCAAGATCCTAGGAGGAGAAGCGGAGGAGGAAAAAGAAATGAAGGAGGGACCGAAGACCTATTTATAAGCTCCAATGGTGATTACGGTGGTTACGCACGACTATCCGCAAACTGTAACCACCTTAATTACTTTTCGCAGGCAAATTTCATATAGTTTAATTATGCATACATTTTTAATATTTTAATAGTACTACGTGCACACCCATACGACTTTTCGTACCCCCATATTGGGTTGTTATGTAGGTGGTTACCCGTACATTGGATGGTGGAGATCGAATGGGGATGATCGGATGGTGGAGGATTGGCCGGCTGCGGAGAGGAATCGACCGGCGGCGGCGGTCGACGACGAGAGGCCGTCCGAGGAGGAGAATGTGTGGGCTGGCGGGGCCAGTCCACAGAACCTCGCAGCTTCGAGACACGGTCGTAGCCGACAAGGAGAACGACAACGGGTGCGTCGGCCGGACACCTGCTGCGCCCAGCAGCAACAACTGTGCGGTCGCGGCCAGCCGGGAGGCCGACGAGGGTCATGATGCGCAAAAAACAAGTGCACCGGTCACTCAAGTAGTATATAATGGGAGAGTTCTTCAAGTATCAATCTCGAAGGAATGCAGGTTGGGGGGTATGATTCAATTGTCTAGAAAATTAATTATAAAGATTTAAAAAAACGTTTATTTGGGTTGATTTGGTGGTGGAGATTAGTTCAAGAAAGAAATTAACTAAAACTATATGGTTCGCAAACACTGCTTCGCAAGGCGTGGGGATTATGTGAACCGTTATCACCACTTAGCTTGGCATATGAAAGATTAGGATTGTAGATGGAGTGGCAACGACGGTGGATTTGAGGATCGCCGCCTCACACGACACACAATTAGCAATTACTAGAGTGACAAACTTCTTATCACAACAAGAATGGAAGATGGAGTCGCTCCTCAAACACACATAACCACAAAAACATTAATATAAATGAACAATAATTTAAAATCAAGGTTAAAGTGCGTACTTCATCAAAACCATAAAGAAAACAACAACAAACTTCAACAAGAAAAAAGAGAGCGAGATACAACTCAATCTAGAGACTCGTGGAAGATTCATGGGAGGAATCGTCTGGTGGTCACTCCACATCCTCGCTTAGTCTTCTACCACTGTCTGGGGTACGAGAGGGTTGTCACCTCCTTCTATAATACCCCTTTTCTCCGGTTGAGCTATAATTTGACCACGTCCTTTGCATGTTCTCCTCCCTTGATGATGAGGATGAAGCTACGATCTCTTCCTTGCAATCCTTGGATGATGGAGGCGGCCTTAGGCAAATCCCTAATGTATGGAGGAAGAAGGAATCGAGCCGATGCTCCTCTTTACGATGGGTGGCGAAACTGGGCAAAATTGGAGCAGGAAAACGCAGATTGAATTCAGAATTCAGATTAGGGAAAAATCTTGCGCTTAAATAGTAAACTCATAAAAAATGGTCACATACGGTCGAATGCACGTACGTGCATGCGTAACCGTGCGATATTAATATTGTAAACTTTCCAATCAGTTCAACAATCCATTCGTGCGATTTTTAATCGCGCATAGTTGAAACAACCGTGTGCAAACAAAAATGCACCGGCCGAGATAGAACACATAAATTTTGGCCAAGAAGCATCCGTTCGATTTTCTTATCGCACAGTTGATATAAACCGTGCGCGAAGGAAAAGCACGAGTAACAAAAATTACAAAAAATTTAGACAAAATAGGAAGCTCGTGCGATTTACTCTCGCCAAGTCGATATCGACCGTATAATATCCTCATTCCTACTAGACCCCTAGTGTGAGTTAGGACATGACATGTGTGTTAGGGCAAGGAGGTGACTGTAAGACTCATGTGATAAGGTGACCTCACCTAGTGCACTCAAAGGGACAAAAGTCAATCTAGGATAATTCACCTCAAATTGAACTCACAATCCCAAATTGACCTTACCCCTACCTAATCACTAAAGGAGGTCATTAGGTCAATAATAATCCATTAGACTCAATAAATTTCATGAAACTGAACAATGTCAACTATGGGTCAACATAACCCAATTCAACCCTAAATGACTCAATTAAACTTCAATTGGTCAAATTGACTTCACCCCTACCCTTCTAACCTCATTAGTGAGTCAATTGACCATGGACCTCAACATGAGGTCAACCAAATCACCCAATTTGACCAAAGTCAAACTTATGTCAATTTAGGTCAAAATCACACACATATGGGTCAATTAGCCTCAATAGGGCCTCACCATGGCCCAACCAACATTGGGTGGTACCATGGACCCATGGCAATTAAATGGGGCTAGCCAATTCACTAATTTGATTAAGTCAACCCTAAAGTCAACCATGGTCAAATATTGGCTTAAAAGAGAAATTGAGTGACAAGCCAAAATCCATTTTGTTGGGCCTTGGCCCAAGGCCCATTCTGCATCCCAATAGGTAAATTTCTACCCAGGACCATTGATTTTAGCACGCAATGACATGCAAGGGGACAATTTAGGAAAATACCCAAATTTTAGATGGAGACAAATATGAATTTGTGGATTGGAGTCCACATGACACTCCTCTCCTCTTCCTATGCCCATATTTGAGTTTCACGGTTAATTCCCAACTAGATTTGTGCGGGAGGGGTGACAAATGGAGCAAGAAAGAAGCATCCTATGCTTGGGCGACCACCCCAATAATGGCTTTCCCTTAAAAAGCTAATACCATCCACATTTAACCCTTCCAACATATTTCTCATCCCCTAAGGAGTGGAGTCGAGCTTTTATAGTAAAAGAATTTGTGAAGGATTACTGGATTGAGCAAGAACGCCAGAGAAAGCAAAAGATATGGCTCACTAGAGGAATCCACATCGCAAGCCCTGATTCAAGTGTGTTTCTCCTCCCCTCCCTCTGTGCTAGCCTATTAGATCAAATAGGAGACAAATTAGGTTCAATTGATCCCAATTCCATATCAAATTGAAGAGGAATTCATGAGCATTTTTCCTGTTCAGGACTACAGCACAAGCCACCTCTGGCCGACAAACTGCCACCAAACGACAACCACCACCTCAACGGAGGTGATTATTGCCGGTCGTGGAGGACAACGAGTGGCCGAGAAATCACTTCCCAATGTGGCTCAGGATGGGATCATCCCAGCCATTGGCTGGTGGAAGAAGATGAGCCAGGCCCTCTCATCTTGCTTCTAGATTCGTGATAGATGATATTAATACACTATTGTTATATTTAAATAAAATACAAGATCTGGCACACTTGGGACAACATTTTCAAGCTTTAAATTAAACACCTTAGAGGCAAATCTGGTTCAAGTAATAAATAACAAACTTGTAGCCCTTTGTATGTACTTTCTAAGAAACATTTGATCACCTTAATTGGTGCCCTACAACCCTTAGAATCTCAGTTTTACTAAAGCAATGGTATAAGCACATCAATTTATGCTATTGACAACCAAATTTTATTGACACACCAAATTATTTTATTTTCACACCAACAAGTTATTGCCACACCAAATTCTAAAATCATTATTGACACATCAAAATGGCTATGATTCTACTCTCCTTTCTACATGTTATTTTTGCACCAAAATTACTATTGATTAATAACATAAAATCGTTAATAATTTGTATAGTTCAAAACATAATATATATATAAATATATTGCATAGTCCAAAACGCCAATAGAACTTAAAATAGAAAACTTTCTAGCCTTTGTTGCTTGCGTTGAAAACACAAAATTCAAACAAAATGTCGGTCATCCAAAACGCCATCAATATTTCATAGTCTTGCATATATTTGAAACAACTACAAGTTAGCGACATATAAAATATAGATCCAGATTTAAAATAACATTTTATACCTTTGTTTGAAAATCATATGTAATGATGAAGATCCAATGCATAAGCGACTTCAATACCTATATGAGATTTTATGTTGGAAAAATAAATTAATGTTAACATGAGACATTATGTTAGAAAATTAAATATTTATTGACTATGAATAACAATAGAAAACATGCATACCTTCAGGATCAAACAAATTAACGATTTCCTCCTCTTGGCTTTTATAATTCAAATCCCACTCACCCGCAATTGTAGTGTGATATCTCATCTACATACTGATCACTAGTAGAAGTGGATAATCTTTGGAGACTAATAGTTAAATGAAGTGGTTGTTGTTGACAAAACCAATATAAATAGTCTTCTTAGCCGTTGAAGGAGCCAAATATAGTGGTAGAAATGTGAATGACTGAAATTTTGAGAAATGTACAACTGATACATTGTAATAAGATGAAATAACTAATCCCATGTCCAACATCATCATCCATTTGTCGAGTGGTGCCAGAGAAGAAGTGCATTCCAAAGATGCCAATAACTCTGTCAATCTCGCATTCCCATATATGTTGGTGTACGAGTTGTGATGATTCTTAATGTCTTTTGATAGGTCTTGATATATTTTCATCCAATTATCACCCATATCCAAGGCTTGACATACTACTCGGTAACAAAAATTCTCATCTCCGAGTACATTTATGTCATCAATCAAATGACTAGTAATGTAAGAAGGGATTTCCACTTTGATGCATTCAAGAAACCTTTTTTTATTTGGATTTCTTCTTGGAATAATTTTTTGGCCTCTCTTTTACTTTATGTTCCGCTATCAAAACATGCTCAAAAAGTGACATGTCTCTTTTTGTTGACTTATAATCATCTTTATTTTTTGCTCCCTTGTAGTCTCCCTTTAATATTCAAAGGAAATAGTGGCTCTTTTGTTTTAGTAATTGTTGGTTCTAATATTTCCCAAAGTTTTCTCTTCATTTCATTTTGTTGGATATCACTAATATTAGCATATTTTTGAAGAAGCTTATCCAAATCTATCTGTATGATCTCAAATGGATCCATATCCTCCTTTATATTTGTATCACTTGTTGTAGTTGAATTCAAAGTTAGTTGTCTCCAATGCTTGTGAACCATCCACAAGGGATACGTGATGGATTGATGCATGTATGGTACTAACTCATGAGCATAAGACAAGCTCATTGTGTATCACATCTTATGTGTACACTATGTCGAGTCTAAGGCTTGAATACTCTTCACTTGACTTTCCTCTTTCTTGTCGCCTCTAAAGCATGAACCAAAACATACCCAAGCAAATCTGTATACAACGACCCTCTGAAACCTGTATTTACTTGTATTGAACTTTGCTTAAAAGAATGCTTAATTTGTGTATGCTGCAAAGTAAGCATTTGATGAAATGTTTTCCAAACTGAAGACAAACTACAAATAGATACTTCCAAAATCTTTTGAGTTGGCTATGACCGTTCTCCACACAATTAGTGGTAGAGTTTCCCAAATGCAATAACTTAACTATCCATGTTGAAACAAAATACTCCTTATATGGATCAATCCATGTAAGTAGGACATATTTAAGAACCTCAGGATATTATTTATAATACTTGCTTAACATATCATTTAATATCATATTGAAATCATGAACAGTTGGAAAGTAAACCAGTAATTTCCATTCAGCTAAAAATATTTTAGATTCTCTTTCGTGCTTGAAATATTTCTTACAATGAGCTATTATATTCCTATTTATGTGAACTTGACATAAAATAATTCTTATTTGAGGAAACACCACCTTGATTGCATTCATTAAGGCTATCTCCTTATCCACTATCAATATATTTGGCAAAGTAGCTGGATCCAACATGCTTTTAAAACACTCCAACGCCCACTTGTAACTACTTCCAGTTTCATTGGATATGAATGCAAATGCAGCAAAAAATGGTAAATTTGTAGAAGCCTGCCCAACTATAGAAAGCAGTGGTAGTTTATAGTAATTAGTCTTATATGTGCAATCCATGATAAAAACATCCAGAAATATATTACACAGTTGGATAGATGTAGGGTGAGCAAAATATATACTCTCTAAATTACAACTATCAGGATTCACATAATTGTAGATAGTATACTCTACATCTATGATATATTTATAAAGAAATTGGATAGGAATGCCACCATCAAGCTCCTTCTTATATAACTTAACTTTTTGGTTGTATATTCTTCGCATAATAGAAACATTGGAGAAATTTCTCTTTTTCAAAGAGGCTAGTATTTTTCGAGGCTTCACACCGGAGCCTTACATCTCTTAAACTATATTTTATTCTTCAACATCTAATCTACTAGCATAATTATGTGCCTATAAATGAACAAACTGATGATTATGTGTGCTGCATTTAACATCAATTTTCCACTCTTCAACATATGCATTTTTTTGACCAAGTAGGAGAAATTGACATCCATATCTCTTCGAACTAGTTTTCCTTAAGTTTCTCTTAACATAAACCTTTCTTTGTTGATTATCACGAGAAAAACTAGATCTATCACATCCCATAAAAACCCTTGGCATAGGTATCCCATCAATTTTTTCTGCTTTTTGGACTGTAGCAATGAATCCCAACCCTTTCGCAACAATACGAACCCACTCAACTAAGCTCTCTTTTGTAGGAAAAATCATATCTATAACAAAGTGCATTCCTATATCGATTTCATTTAATTTGGGAACAATTTCATCCTGCAAATAAGAGAATAAAAAAAACATTTGTTGGTCTTCCTAAATTTTTTTAATAACACGTTTCTCAAATTTACACATCCACAAATGCATAGTAGAAACAACACTACTAGATTTGCAATGCATAGTAGTAAGAAAAATTATACCTTAATGCTTGAGGAAGTGTCAAATAATCCGAAATAGACTTCTAAATCTTCAAAATAGTACACCTTAATCTGAAATCTCCAATGCTTTTGGGCTGAAATAAGATAAAAAATAATACAAAAATTTAGGGTATGTGTGAAACAATGAGGGAGGAACCAAAAAATCATGCCAAGAACTTACATTCAAGGGAAGGCCAAGTGAGGAGCAAGAAAATAGGTCTCAGCGCCGACGAGGAGGAAATCCAATGCTAGGGTTACCGGCTGGAAAGCCCAAAGGGAGGGGGCCTAGGGAGGCATTCTTTTGGTGGTGTTCTTCAGCGCCGACGAGGAGGAGAACACGGCTTGGCCGGCGAAGTCGTGCCGAGAGGAGAGGAAGATCGGGGATTTCCAAAGGTTGGGCTCAGGCGTCGTTCGGCCGAAGCGGAAGAGAGAAACGAACCGGTGTGTGGTTAATGGAGGTGAGTTAGGTTTTTTTTGTGTTTTTTTAAGTTAGAATTGGTGTGACAATAACTAATATTGGTGTGCTTATAACATTGCTCTTTTACTAAGGGGTGTCCTAAAGGTGTCCTAGACATTAATTTGTACGTTACTAACTCTAGCCTCCTTGTATGGGCCTAAATTTTTGACCATGCATGAGTGGTACCTAGATAGGCCTCCCACCAAAAAATTAGAATTGTTGGAGGAAATTTTCCTATAGTTTAAGTAAAAATTTAATAAATCATGTGTAAGTGAGATGCATGGCTAGGCAACCTCAAAATGATCCAAATATCTGGTAGATTATTATTTAGGTCATTATAAGCCTCTAGTTAGAATTTGAACCATTTTGCTTTTTTGTATGTGGGTGTATTCTACTTACAAGAATTTAGTATATTAGGAAATGGTGTGCATTTAGAGCTAAATGATATTTTATGTATTTTTCCAAAATTTCTTGTTTCATGTCAATGAAACTTTGACCATACATCTATTATGATGAGATGTATCACCTCTAGAGAAATTAGAATTTTTGGACATAATTTTCCTAATTATTGCATTATTATTAATTATGTCAAATTTTGAAATAAATGAAATAAATGTAACAAATACAAATAATATTACTCAACATGGAAAATGGCACTCACAAAATCTCAATAAATTCTCAAAGGTGTGTTTTTTCCTAACTAAACATGTGACAGAGATTAATATTTTTCCTAATTTGTTTAGTCAAGTTTATTTCATTTATTTAAAAATGTGAAATAATTAATAATAATGCAATAATTAGAAATTATGTCCAAAAATTCTAATTTTTTTAGATGTGATACATCGCATTATAATACATGCATGGTAAAAATTTCATTTACATACAACGAGCAATTTGGGTAAAATACACAAAATATCATTTAGTGCTAAATGCATACCATTTCCCAATATACTAAATTCTTGCAAGAGGAATACACCCACAAGTAGAAAGTCAAATGACCCCAAATTATAAACAGAGGATTATAATGACCTAAATAACAATCTACCAGAAATTTGGGTCATTTTGAGGTTGTCTAGCCATATATCACACATATACATGATTTATTAACTTTTTACATAAACTATATGAAAAAATACTCCAAAAATTCTGACATTTTGGTGGGAGGTCTATCTTGTTAACATTCATGCGTGGAAAAAATTTCAGGCCCATGCAAGGAGTCTAGAATTAGGAATTTATAAATTAAAGTATAGGTCACTTTTAGGACACCCCTCAGTAAAATTGGGATTCAGAGGAATGTAGATCTCCAATTAAGGTGATCTAAAGTTCCCTGGAAATTACAGACAAAGGGCACCAAATTTTCTATTTATGACTTGACCCAAATCCACCTCTAAGGTTCTTAAGTTAAAGCTTAAAAATGTTGTCTCAAGTATGACAGAACTTGCATTATATTTAAATATAACTATAGTGTGTCAATATCACCTAGCACGAATCTAGAAGCAAGATGAGTGGCACTGGATCATCTTCTTCCTCCAACCAATGGCTGGGATGATCCCATCCTAGGACACTTTGGGAAGTGATTTCTTGGCCACTCAATGGCCTCCACGGCTGACCACCGCCACCACCACCTCTGTCGTGGTGGTGGCAATCGATTAGCAGCGGTTTGTTTGCTAGAGTCGACCTATACGGTGGTCCCGAGCAAGAAGAAATGCCCACAGATTTCTCTCCAATCTCACATGGAATCGGGCTCAATTGAGCCCAATTTCTCTCCTATTTGATCTAGAAGGCTGACACAAAGGGAGGGGAGGAGAAATGTGTTAGGAAAAGCCCCTATGATTTAGCTTAACAAATTATGTTTAGTGATTTTACATCCTAGGTCAATTATCCATGTTGTATATCGAGGGTAATTTGGTCTTAAAAGTCCTAAGGTGTCCGTGATATAAAGGATATATATAAGACATACTGAATTGAAGAGAAAAATCATAAATTGCCAACACGTGTCGACTAAATTTCGACGCAACATCGACTGGAATTCGACATTACTTTGAATTGAAGTCAGGGCAACTTAATTTGGATAAGTCTACGACACTTAAGGATTCTATCAACGTAAGCTTTGACATGATATAGACGGAACATCGACTACATAGATTTTCATATAGACAGTCAGAAATTGATGTTTCTTTGACAAGAACTCGACATTACGTAAACTGGATTTCTTAACCGAATTTGTTTTGTGGCTTCAATCTGAATTAAATCAAGAAAGGGTTTACATAATAGATTCTTGGAGAAATTAGAGGATGTCGATATATATATATATATATATATATATATATATATATATATATATATATATATATATATATATATATATATATCTTTATACTATAAGGAAACACATAAGTATCTCATGGTGTAACTTTTTAATTCCGAAATGCCCTCACTAAAACAGTTTTCATGGCTAATTTTTGGACCTTTTGGTCTTTTCAGGCGCTAAGGCTTTCAGCTTTTATTTAATCCAGCAATCCCATCTTTTGCCTGCACAAACCAGTCTCCTATCAACCAAAATAAGCAAATCCCATCTTCTCCTCCCACACGCCAGCCTGCCGCTTTCATATTCTTATCAAATCTCTTTACCGGTCTTCCCAACTTTCATCTTTTTATCAAATCTCCTGAGTTCCTCGACTGCCGCACACCGAAAGCTGTACCTCCCGTCAACAGAACCCCCGCATCAAGAGTGCCCTCCTTCAACTCTCCTCCTCCACAGAGCCATTCCCCTGCTTTCGGCCGTCCTCCTCAAGAGCTCCTCCACCACAGTTGTCGCTCAAATCGCCGGCTTTGGGCCCTCCAAAGGTGATTTTGGCAAGCTCCTCCTCCATTGTTGCTGCGATCTCCCATCCACTGTCATCGAAGGTGTCCCCTCCTAATTTTTTCCAATTTTCCCGAAGCTGTACCTCCGCTGAAAGGACCGCCATGGATGAGGGTTGTTTGGATTTGTTCACTTCATCGTTGCAGCTTCTATTTCTCTATTCTCAGATTTTTCATTTTTTTTTCAACCAACTAGATTTTTTTGTTCTCTATGTATTGTGTTTACAGTTTTTTTTTGCTTTCTCTACCATTTTCAGTTATCTTCAAGCACTTAATTGATGTGAGCTCATAGTTTTCAATATCAAGGTGTCAAAAAATATTTCTTAGGGGCTAACCTTCACAACTGTGAGCTCACAATTTTCTCGCACTTAATTAAGAGCTCGCAGACTATTAGTTTATGCCGTGAGCTCACAACATTTCAATTTATGTTGTCCAGTTCGCTTTGTTCAAGTGAAAATTGGTCAAGTGGTGGTTCAACACTTTCCTCATGTTTATCAAGTGCTTTGTTCAAATGATTATTGCTCTTTGTACAAGTGAAAATTTGAGTTTTTAAGATCTATTTTATATTTAGTGCTGGTCTAATATTTTTATTTCTTATTGGGTATTCCCATAGTTTTTCATTGTCAACACGGACAATATCACGATAATATGACAACTTGAAGGTATTCTCATGTTTAGTGATTTTTTCTGAACAGGGAGGCTGATTTGAGCAACATGTTTGTGTATATGTGATGATTTTTTCACTGAACATGTTGGTGTACATGTTTTGCTTATTTTGGGTTATAGATTCAATCAATGTTATTTTCATACTCATTTTAATGTTTAATGGAGGGTGGGCATTCCCATAGTTTTTCATTATCAGCAATTATCAACATAGCCAATATGGCAACTTGAAGGTATTTTCTTTGATTTGATTTTATTTGATTGACATTTTTTGCTCTATTTCATCAATATTTTTTGATATAACTATTTATTTCCGGTAATCTAAACTATAATGCAAGAGTGAAGTGTTCCAGTTTTTTTCCATATTCTTACAAAGGCCTATGATGAAAGCATGGAAATGCATGAAAATACAAAGGTCTGTCATTATCTAAACAGTAATGCTCTGTCATCTTTTCTAAGATTTTCTTCTATATTTTTTGGGTTACAAATTAATTATGTATATAATCCCTTCTATTAGTAAGTTTCTTCTACATCCAGAGGAGTGCCAAATGTTTCTATCGTGTTGTCTCCCTCACCAAATGTTGCATGTCATAGTAGAAATCGTAAGAGTATTTCTCTATGTGCACGAAATCATTGTAGTTGAGTTAGTGTTATTAGGACAATAACAGAGACATTGTCCATAAATGCACCCCTATCTATTCGCCAGTGCTGAATGCCACTGTCTTCACCGAATGTTGCCTCTCCCGCCGAACGTATAGTCCCCCGTCGAACGTTGCCGCTCCCGCCGAACGTCGCCGCCCCCACCGAACGCCGCCACCCCCGCCGAACGTCGTCGCCCCGACCCAATGTCGCCCCCACGACCAATGTCACCCCCCGACCAATGTCGCCGCCCCCCTCCCCCGACCAATGTCGCCCCCCCCACGACAAATGCCACCGCCAACGACAAATGCCACCGCCAACGACCAATGGCACCGCCAACAACCAATGAAGCCGGCAACAACGAATGCCGCCGCCCCCGACCAATGCCACTGCACCCGACCAATGTCGCTGCCCCCTACCAATGCCTCCCCCGACCAATGCCGCCGCCCCCAACAAATTTTGCCCCCACGACAAATGTCGCCATACGACAAATGTCGCCATACGACAAATGTCGCCACACGACAAATGTCGCCCCAACGACAAATGTTGCCCGCACGGGGTCCCCTGTACGTATATATATATATCTTTATACTATAAACAAGGAGCAAAAGAGCCATGATGTAACATTTGGATGCCCAAAATACCCTTCACAATGGTGTAACATTTATTCCCTAAATACCCCTCATAAAATCAACTATCCTTTTCATTTGTTTGGGTCCTTTTATTCATGTTTTCTTATAGTTAGAAAGGAGAGATATAAATTACGTTTTGTATGTCAAAACATGTGTTTTTTACAAAATAAAAAATGCCTGATTTAATTTTTTTACGGTCATTTTGAGTACTCATATGTATATGTTGCGGGCGTAGCCCGCAGCTACACATCGAGCACAGACAAAGCCTGCCTAGATGCGTCTGAAGACCACCCAAAAGCTCTCCCCGTCTTTTTATTTGTTTAGGCCGGATCTTGGGTGAACTTTTTAGTCATTTTTTCTTATACTTTGAGAACTCTTCTTATAGATACGGTCGAAGACCACCCAACTCACAGACAAAAGAAATGATTCAGTCTGATTTTGCCACCATGTTTGGCAGATGGTAGATTTTGAGAACAAATGTCGCCCCCAAGACAAATGTTGCCCCCACGACAAATGTCGCCCCCTCGACAAAGGTCGCACCTACGACCAATGTTGCCGCCTCAGCCAAATGTCTCCCCCTCGACAAATGTCGCACCCACGACGAATGTTGCCTGCACGGGGTCCCCCGTGTACGACTGCTTGTATATATATATATAAGGGCAGACCCACACCCAGACACACCCGGGCATGTGCTCGGGTATGTTTTCGCGAATTTTAGGCGCAGTTTAGGTCATTTTGCAAAATTCTATCTCCCTCTCTGCCTCTGTCAACTGCTTGTGAAGCGTGAATCTCTTCTCCCTCTTTGATGTTGCCGCCTTACTACAAAGTGTGAAGCCCATCTATTTCTTTGACGATGTCTCCTGCCTGCAAAGTGCGAAGCTTGTCTCCCTCTATTTCACTACCGCCTGCTGCCTTCCTATCGGATCTCTACCTAGACAACAATGAGCGAGCAACGACGACCTCAATTAGCGATTTCTACCTCTGCTCGACGAAGAGACTCACAACCTGTAGCCCGCAGGGGCACTATAGTGGCTATTGATTATTCCTAAGAGAGTGTGAGCCGTGCGACTCAGTGCGAGGCTACCCTGATTTTCTAGATTTCTAGTAAGTGGTCCATGTTAGTTCTTTACTTAGGATTTCTGGTAACTGAGATTGTTTAGGTTTTATTGAGGTAGATCCATTCCTCTCATGCTGTATTTCTATTGAGTTCTGATTTCTGAACATTGCAAAAACTAATGATCTATTATAGCTTGCTTATTTCATTGATCCTTCTTTCATGAATGACAATCTCAATTTTTCATCAGGGAGAATGTGGGTCACCATCCCATTCATCATGAAACACACAAATTTCTATCTTAGTGATTCATTATAGATCAGACTGATCAATACAATTTTGTAGATTTATTAGTAATGAAATTATCTTCTTAAATCTTAATGTTTGAGAATCACAATTAAATTGAATAAAACTCCAATTAGTTTAAGCATGTTGTATAGATCTTAGCATTGAAGAATACAAAGCTGTGTATAGATCTTATTTATAGTATAGGTGATGGTTTAGGTCTAAAAGTAGAACCAATAATTCAAGAGTATAAGGAGCACTAAAACTTTCGGAGTAAAGACGGTTATCAAGTTTCAATTTAATTTCAGTTTGTGCATAATTGTGATTATCTACATTGGAATGGAGAAATTTTATTCAAAATAAATGTTTAAATTATAGTTTACTTGGTGCCCGGGTAAGACGAAAATCCTGGGTCCGCCACTATATATATATGATGATATACAAACAAAAAGCAGAATCAGAGATTATCAATCATCAACAGCAGATGTTCAAGAAAATCATATCAGATCATGAGAAAATTGAATTTTACAGAGAAAGCTTGGAACATTATCATCTGCAATTAAATTTCTTCCAATATTAATCGAATGATTTGATAGTTGTTGAATCTGATAAAAGAATTAGTACTTCTTCTCAAAAGGAAGTTGTAGCAGATTCAGAGAAAAAAATTGAAAGATCATCTGGAGATTGAGCTCATAATCTTTGTTATTTTGATATTCAGAGATTCATCAGAAGTTCCAGAGATTATCATTAATTATCCTAAGAAATCTTAAGAGAGGACAGTAAGAGAAGAATTATCATAACTCAAATCCTCTCTTAATTTTCTTTTTACATTTGAGAAAAAGAGTTTTAAGAATCCATCTACAAAGGATTCAATGAGAGGTTTTAAGAGTCTCCTTGAGAAAAGACTCAAATTGTAATTAGTTCAAGATCTCCTTATCAAATGATCTAGCGTGGTTCTAGAGTCTCCTGATCAAAATACTCAGACACTGTGATAGTGAATTCCTACCAAGGGAGTAGAATAGTGGATGTACCCAGATTGGGGGGAACCACTATAATCCGTGTCTTCTATGAGTTTGCTTTTATTTCTTATTTTGTGCCGTTGTGCTGTGATTTTAATTAACTACATCTAATTCTAATTTATAGTTTATGTAAATGCAAATTCTGTGAATTAATCAAAGTATTTGAAAATAATTTAAATCTCTATTCACCTCCCTCTAGAAAAAACTCTAAGGAATATAGTAACTAAACTCCTATTTCAATTAGTATCTGAGGGAGGTTGATCATCAGTAGGCTAATTTATAGAGGATTAATCTATAAAAGGTTAACACATTGATCAAAAAATCATTTCACTTATAACAATAAATTCAAATTTTTATTTACAGAAATATCTTCAAATACTTTTAAAAGATTTGCATCTACTAGGCCACTAGTCTGTAATCTTGATAGGTTTAAACTCTGTAAAGCCAAAATTAAATTGTATATGAACTCTATTAAAGAGGGAATTTTTGAATCAATCTTGATAGGACCACCAATGCTATATAAAAGGGATGCAGATAGAAATATAACTGCAGAACATGTACCAAGAAATGAATGGACTAATGAAAAGAAGAGAGTTAAAGATTGTGATGCAAAAGCTAGGAATATCTTGGTCTCTACATTGTCAAATGACATATTTCAAAAGGTTGCAAAATGTCTCTCAATATAAGAGATATGGGAATCACTCTTAAGAATAGTTGATGGAAGCGTAGATGAGAAAAAAGATAGAAGATCACTTTTAATCTCCCACTATGAAAAATTCTAGAAGAAATCTGATGAATCTATAGCAGATATGTATGACAGATTCAGTAGCATAATTAATGAGTTAAAAGGACTAAACAAGGACATATCTCTCACAAAAATTAATGATAAGTTACTCATGTGCTCTCCTAGTATATGGGATTCCAGAAATGGGGCTATTAGAGAAGCAAGGTATCACAAGGAAATCACTACAGATGCTTTTCTTGGAAAATTGAAATCTTATGAGCAATTAATGAACAATAGAGAAGAAATTGAAGCTAAAGAGAATAACTTATCATCTAGAGAAAAATCAGTTGCATTTAAAGTTACTGAAGATGAGTCATCTATTATAGAAAACGAAATGTTCAATCTTCTAGCAAGAAGATTTAGAAAATGGATTAAATCAGATGGTTCATGAAGAAGAGACAGTAGTATGGGAAAACTAAAATTTGACAAGACTCCCAATAAGGTGATAATTTATTTTACTTGTAGAAAACTTGAATATATTTCAACAGAATGTCCAGAATAGCAAAAAGAAAGATCAAGATCAAAGGATCAAAGGAAGAAATATCTGAAGAAGAAGAATAAGAGAAAGGGAAATGGTTTTATTGTTGAAACCTGAAGTGACATAAGCTCTGAATTCAGTTCTTCATCAGATAATGACGAGGAAAAGCTGCTAAAGAAGTTTGTCGATGGCTCTAGAGACAAAATCTGATCATGATTGAATTGAGGTACCATATTAATTTCATGATATAGAATTTACTTATGATTATTTTAAGATATGTTTTAGAGAATTCTGTACAAATCAAATAGAACTTGAAAAGGAAATCAAATCATTAAGGTAAAAATTGAAAATATATGAAAACTATCCTGATGATATTAAGCAAATAGAACAAGATACGCATTTAGAAGTCGAGATAAATAATTTGAAGGAATAGATTTGAAAGTTAACAGAATAAAATTCTTCATTTAAAGAAGAACTATCAAAGGAAAAAGTCTTTGAAGACTTATTGAATGGTAGGAGAAATCAGCTTAAGAATATTACTGAAAACCTTAAGAAATGGTTTGATCATTTGGGCTTAAGAGCAAACCCAAACTGGATAGTAGCAATAGATAATAAACCTGCTTGGAAAAATACTGTAACATTCATTAAATCGAAGGAAGTAACATCTACAACAGTATATAATAATTATTCAAATTTCAATAATGATAAGATAAAGTTTAAAAAAAGTGTTGCAAATAAATAACCAATGATAGATAAGAAATAGAAATTATTACTTTCAATGAATCAAGAACATGCGTCGATTTCATATCAACGCAACTCTTGTGAAACGATGACATCAAATCGACGCTTTCAAATGTTGCATCGACTTCAACTCGATGCATATCCCTTGAGAGAAATTATTTATATCATTTTTTTTGAAAATGATGTTCGTCATGATTATTTTATCAAAGGTCATATAACTGGAAGTTGTTGATTTAATATACCAACACTTTTTTATCCTAAAAATACTATAAAAGGCCTTTATATACTTTCATTACTTCCTATAAGGGAAAAAGAAGTATTGGGTCCAAGGTAACCTGGATCTCAACTAATGTTTAAATTCATGTGTAGGAAAAAGGTTGTTCTTCCAAAAATCAGCAGTGGTATCTAGACAGTGGATGCTTCAGACATATTACTGGACAATGAAATATGCTGATAAATTTCAAGGCCAAAAATTGTTCCAAGGTAGTATTTGGTGATTCAAAGTATGGTCAGACCAATGGTTATGGTATGATCAAAATTGGGGATATCACCTTTGTTAAAGTAGCTTATGTTGAAGCACTTTAATATAATCTGATTAGCATTAGTCAACTTTGTGATGGTGAATACAAAGTTGCTTTCACTAATAATCATTGTCAAATAGTGAACTCTAGAATAGATGACATTGTGCTAACTGGATCTAGAAAAGACAATATATATGTTGTTGACTTTGACTCTAGTAACAATGAATTATGTTTATTCAATACTGATATAGATAGGAATGAGCTGTGTCATAGAATGCTTGACCATGTAAATCATAAAACCATAGCAAAGCTTTCAAAGAACGAGTTAGTAAGAGGCTTCCCAAAAGGTAAATATAGAATACTCAATCTATGTAGAGCTTGTCAGGTAGGTAAATAAGTGAAATCTTCTTTCAAACCAAATGGTAAGAATGATTCACCAAGAATCTTATACTAACTACATATGAATTTGTTTGGTCCTCTTACCACTCAAGTTTAGGAGGTAAGTCTTATGCATTTCTTGTTGTGGATGACTTATAATAAGTGTTCTAATTTTAAAAGCAAAGTCTGAAACCTTCTCAACCTCTACAAGTTTCATTAAATAGATTCAATCTGAATTTGATACCAAAGTGTCATTGATTAAAAGTGATCACGACACAGAGATTCAAAATAAGTTGATTTGTAGATTCTGTGAAGATGAGGGGATAGGGCAAAGTTTTTTAGCTCCTAAGAATAAAATGAAGTTGCTGAAAAGAAAATTAGAACACTTATTGAAGCTGGAAGAACTTTATTAATAGAGTCTAAATTGCCTAAGTCCTTTTATGCTGAAGTAGTGAACACTGCTAATTATATTTTTAATAGAAGTCTAATTCACAAGACCAAACTAAAGACACCTTATGAACTTTTGAAAGGTAAGTCACCTAAGGTTTCTTACTTCAGAATATTTGGCTATATTTATTATATTCTTAACAATAAAAAAAGTTACTAGCCAAATTTGATAAGAAAGCTGATGTTGGAATATTTTTGAGATATTCCTTATCTAGCAAAGCCTATAGGTGCTATAATAAAAGGACACTTAGAATTGAAGAATCCATGCATGTAATATTTCATGAAACTCATGCTTGTTCCTAGGGGAAGGAAACTTCCACCAGAAAATTATTGCAGGAACAGGTTGTTATGGATGAAAACTTCAAAGAATTATAGATTGTGGAGAATATAGAAAACACTTCTGCAAAGAGTAATCATAAAAAATAAGATTATACTGAGAGCTCAGAAGATGAAGTTCCTATAGAAGAACATATTAACCCAACAGTCATGGAATAAGTTAATGCTTAGGAAATTTGATTACATCATGAAAAAGGAACAAGAGAACAAATTAAATATGATCTAATTGATCAAACAATAATTGATCCATATTGGTCAATCCTGAGGGATCATCCTTCATCTCAAGTCATTGACAATGTAAATCAAGGGATAAAGACTAGAAGATAACTATCAACTAGAGAAATATTGCAGTGCTTCTTATCTCAATTTGAACCCAAGAAATTTGAGGAAGTTGATACTAATCCACATTGGATTATAGCTGTGCAAGAAGAACTTACACAATTTGAAAGAAATAAAGTGCGAGAATTAGTGGAGAGACCAAAGAATTATCCAATTATAGGAACTAAATGAGTTTTCAGGAACAAATTGGATATAAATGGAGTAATTGTGAGAAATAAAGCTAGACTAGTTGCTCAAGGGTATAAAAAAGAGGAAGAAATTGACTACAATTAGATCTTTGCACCAGTAGCAAGGTTAGAAGCAATCAGACTATTTCTAGTCTATACAGCTTATAAAAGGATTAAAGTTTACCAAATGGATGTCAAGAGTGTCTTTCTTAATAGATTCCTACAAGAATAGGTTTATGTAGAATAACCTTCAGGTATTATTAATCTAACTCTTCCCTCTTACGTTTATAAATTAAATAAAATACTATATGGTCTAAAACAAGCTCAAGTGACTTATATGAGACCTTATCCACGTTTGTCTTAAATCACTCATTCACAAGAGGAAAGGTGGATAAAACAATTTTCACTAAAACACAAGGAAAAGCTGCTTATTGTCTAGATTTATATGAATGATATTATATTTGGGTCAATAAACTCTGGATTATGCAAAACGTTTGCAAACTTAATACAATCCAAGTTCGAAATGAATAGCATGAGAGTGTTATCTTTCATCCTTAGTTTACAAGTCAAACAAAGTAATGCAGGTATCTTCATTTCTCAATTTAAATACACCAAGGAATTGATTAGGAAATTTGGCATGGAAACTGCCACTATTGTGAAAACTCCCATGACTACTACTGTTGTTTTCAATAAGGATGTATCTGGTAAATCTATAAACCAAAAAACATATAGAACAATCATTGGCTCACTTCTTTATTTAACAATAAACAGACCTGATATAATGTTTGCTATAGGTGTTTGTGCAAGGTTTTAGGTTGATCCTAAAGAATCACATCTTAGTTTTGTAAAAAAAAAATCTTAAGATATCTTAAGGGTACATCTGAAATGGGATTGTGGTATCCAACAAAATTAGAATTTGAACTATATGGTTATTTAGATGCTGATTATGTAAGATGTAGATTGGATAGAAAATATAACATCCCTCAAGCAACTAGACCCCTAGGATAGTTTTGCCATGACTAGGTCATGACAAAACCCTAGGAAGCTTAAAGAGACCATGTGAACTTAGGCATGAAAGTGAAGATCACCATGGTCTGCAAAAAACACATTCCAATTACCTAACCTAGGGTTTGACTTTAAGGCCTCACCTTGACTCTTTGACCCCACCATAACATCCCTAACCCATTAGGGGTTCCCTTGGAGCACTTAGAACTCATTGGGGTCAACTAAAGTGGTCAAGTTGACCAAAGTCAACCTAACCTTAAAATGGTTAAAGTGGCCTATCTAGGGCCAGTGGACCTTCACCCTGACTCCTTGACCCCACCTGAACCTTCCTAGCCCTTTAGGAGGTTCATTGGGCCACTAAGGGCCCATTGTGGTCAACCCAAGAGATCAAGTTGACTAAAGTCAGCCTAAACCCTAAAATGGTCAAAGTACCCTAATAAGGGTCATGTGACCACCAAGGTGTCAAACTGACCCTACCCAAGTCTCCCTAGACCTTAGGGGAGGCCAATGGGTCACTAGGGACCCATTGGGGTCAACCTAAGAGGTCAAATTGACCAAAGTCAACTAAACCCTAGAATGGGTCAAATTAGCTTAAGTGGACCTAACAAAGCCCAAGCCACTTGGGCTAAGCCCAATTTGAGTGGCACATTAACTTTAGGAGGCTGATATTTATATGGAATGCCACTTAAATTCCAGAGGGGGTGACTAGGAGAGAGAAAATGGGAGTTTTCCTCTTAATGGAGGAGAGAGAAAGAGGAAAAGAGAGAGGAGTAATGGAGGAAGACCATGTGACACACTCTCCCCCTTCCCCAAGCCCTCCATTCATCTCCCTAGTGCATGGGGAATGAATTCCCATTGAATCTAGCCAGCCACCATCAATGGAGGAGCCCAACCATTATGGCCGACCACCCCTTCACCTCCCCTCCCATGGAAAAATATAAATCCCCCTATACAGCCCCTATTCCACTTTTGACCATCTCATCACATTCAAAACGTCATTGGAAGTCAAAATAATGTATTGGATCAATGGTTTTGGTGGAGGATCGAGGAATCGGGCAAGATCGCCGGAGAGGAAAAACGTCACGGCAAACCGCCGCCACCGCCGTCATCAAACCACAAACAAGGTCCACTTCTCCTCCTCTCCCCTTGTGCTAGTATCTAAATCAAATTAGGCTGAGAAATCAGGCTCAAACGAGCCGATCAGAGTGAGAAAAAAATGGAGTTTTTTTTGATTTTTCATGATGGAAGGTTCGCTGGAAACCACCACCTCCGGCAGCCAAACCACTGCCGGGCGATAGCCACCACCTCGACGGAGGTGGTGGCGGTAGTGGCTGGCTAGGGAAGTGGTTGGGTAGCTGGCATAAGGCTTTGGAAAAGCTACAGGTAATGAGATCTTTGGGTTCTCTTTCGGGCATTTGGAGCAGATGAACAGTGTCTACAATTTATTATGATATATATATATATATATAAATATATATATAATATAGTGTTTTGTTACCCCCTTTAACTTGCAAACTTTTATGTCGTTAAATGAGGCCCTTAGAGGCCGTTTTAGGAAAAGTAGCCTATCACAAAAGTTGTAAAAATTTGAGTCTACTTTGTTTTAAAATTTGTTTCAACCCATTTGGGTCTGTGGTCTGACCACAACACTCAAAATATTGCAGTCTATACATAGGGCTAGTCAGAGACTAAATTGAGTGCCCCCACTAAATCACTTGCCCATATGACTTGAAATTTGAACTGGGGATCACTCTTACCTATAAATTTGACATATCCAAAAATGAAATTTTTTTGAAAAACGTTTTCTATAGTTTTTGTAAATATTTAATAAATCATGTATGATTTAACTAGAGGGCCCATTGACCTCAAATACCTTCAACATTTTGGTAGATGGTCCTTAGGGTCATTATATGTCACTGGTAGAATTATCAACCCATTTGGGTTTATTTCGAATAGGTATTGGTGAGACCAAAGTTTGGTCTCTTAAGGGTAAATTAGAGAAAATGGTGCTTGGGGCATGGAGGGGCCAATTCTCACCCAAAGGGGATGGGACTTTGGCCAGAGGCTCAAAGTCAGTTAAAACACCCTCACTTGGAGTTTGGGGTGGAATATGGTGGATTTGCCCTAGGACCCTAGTTCAAACCCTAAGGTTGAACTTTGGGGGTTTATGAAGGACATAAGGTGATATGTCCTTGTATGGACTTGGAGTTTAGTCCATGTGATCTTAGGGTCGTGATTAGCCCTAGGAAGAAATTTGGTGACATTTAGACACATGCGCATAACTTTAATCCATTGGAAATTGTTTGGGCATATACCTCCTTATGAAAATATTGAAAAGTCATATGACCTTGGATCTTTATGAAATTTTGGTTGAAGAGTTTTTATAGTAATATGAGTCTTTGGGATTTATTTTAGGATGTTTGGAAGATAGTAGCTCATACTTATAGTCAAAACCTTCAAGTTTCCCTTTGATGATTTTGAAGTAATCATGGTTAAGTTAACTTAGAATGTTATGAAACTCTAGCAATGTTGATTAAATATAATTTATATGCACTAGTCAGTAATTTGGAATGATAGGACATTATCTCATAGTACTTCACGTGTTAAGTCACTACTACAAAACAAACTTTTAGCCACGACAGATTTTTATGCCTAAAAGTCCAAACCGTGGCTAATAACTATTAGCCACGGCCTACCCACGAAAAATTGGCATGTGCAATGCGAGCGTGGCTAATAGTATTAGCCACGCTAAATCCGTAGCTAATAAGTTATTAGCCACGGTTCAATTGTCGTGGCTAAAAGTTTTTCATTTGCCACGGTTCAATTGTCGTGGCTAAAATGCCTGTAATAAACCTAACATAAAAAATATTCGGCCGCCAGCCGCCGCCGCCACCCGGCTGCCGCCGCCGCCGCCGCCCGGCCGCCGTCGCACCGATTTTATTTCAAACAATAATTTTGAATGGGCTATATAAACCCCAAATTCATCTTTTTGTTGGCGGTGTGGGAATAAAAAAACCCGACTATTTGCCACGGATTAGGCTTCCATGACTAATACTAGATTATTAGCCACGAAACAGGCAAACCGTGGCAAATGGTCGGGTTATTTGCCACGAATTAGTCATCCATGGCTAAAACTAGATTATTAGCCACGGAATAGGAACCGTGGCTAATACTTCAGTATTAGCCACAGTTTTTCCCCGTGGCAAAAAAAACCGTGGCTAAAAGTCATTTTTCTAGTAGTGAGTGTGAAAGAAAAAAGGGGATAGATACAATTGCGGAATTAAGATTATAGATATTTGAGAACCCTAAAGCCTAACACAATGTGTAGTGCACAAACTGAAAGCTAACTGTAATTACAGTTAAGCTTCGGGTCCTATCTAGCAATAAGCAAACCTAGTTAAATCTATTCACAGCCACAGTACAATGAATTAAATAAAACAATCCAGACGACACAAGAGAATTTATAGTGGTTCCCCAAATAACTTGGGTACGTCCACTCTTCTACCAACAAGGCAGGAATCCACTCAGGTTTTTGATCAGGTGCCCTACCACCAACAAGATCTGCTGCAGGTAGATCTAGAGACCCTTTAGACTTTTGATTAGGTGTCTAAAAACCAACACAGGTTTTTGATCAGGTGCCCTGCCACCAAGCTTTACTTTTGAAGGGAGTAAACAACCCTTTTACAGGAGGGGGGAAGAAGGTTAAAATGTCTTCTCTATTTTAAATAGAATTAGAGAAGCACAAGACCTCATCAGAACTTCTGACAGAATACTGTCTTGAAGTTCTGAAGGAAAAGCTTAGAAGAAGATAATAAATAGAAAATGAAATGATCTTCTTCAGGTAGCTTTCTTCTTCTTCTTCAATATAATCTCTGAGTGTAGATCTTCCTGGAACAGGAGAACTCAGGTTGAAGAAGAGCAGAAGAGATAATCTTCTCAGTTGAATGTATGAATGCTGAGAGCTGTATTGCTGAATATCTTTCTTGTTCTTTTCTCTGTATCGCTGTACAGGTTCCTTCTCTTCTTCTACTGCTGCGAGTTCTTTCTTAAAAAGAACTCTTTATATAATAGTAGCCGCAACGACTCTATTATTTGAATGAGCTTTTGTCTTCTTCTCAGATCTTGAATCTGGGCTGCAATTAACACAGGGCAAAACATATTCTGCAGCAATATATTCTATAATAGGATAAAGCTTTCTAAGAAGCTGCAGCAAGCAATCTGATAAAGAATGCTATATAAAGTCACATCAGATAACTCTTTAAAGCCAAGAAGACTTTTTAGTCTAACAGCTATAAAGGACGAGCATGACAGGATAAAGTAATATATAAGTCAACTACAAGACAAACAACTTTATCAGATAAGAAAGACTTATGCATAAAGATAGAAGCAAGGATTTGCTTTGAAATGATAGCATTAAATCAATCAAATATATTTTAATAAATATGCCACATAATAATAATTAAATAGCAGAATAAAATAAATACAAAATACTAAAGGCAGACAGAAAACGTCGAACGACTCTCGGAGATAGTCGAACGACTCACAGCAAACGTCGACCTATCAAATAGATAGTCGACCGACTCAGATACTCGAACTATCCAGGCAGATAGTCGAGCTATCAGGAAGATAGTCGAACTGTCACACAGACAGTCGAGCTATCAAGGCAGAACGGATAGTCGAACTATCACACAGATAGTCGAGCTATCAAACGACAGACAGATAGTCGAACTATCACACAGATAGTCGAGCTATCAACAACAGACAGATAGTCGAACTATCACACAGATAGTCGAGCTATCAAAGCACGGCAGATAGTCGAGCTATCACACAGATAGTCGAACTATCAACAAACAACGGATAGTCGAACTATCACACTGATAGTCGAACTATCAACAATGAACGGATAGTCAAACTATCACACAGATAGTCGAACTATCAACAAACAGTCAGATAGTCGAACTATCAAAACCGATAGTCGAGCTATCAGATAGATGAACTATCAAAGCAGATAGTTGACCTATCAAAGCGGATAGTCGACCTATCATACAGATAGTCGAGCTATCGAAACACAAGACAGATAGTCGACCTATCACACAGATAGTCGAACTATCGAGATAAGGCAGACAGTCGAGCTATCAGGGCAGATAGTCGACCAACCAGATAGTTGAACTATCAAGATAGATAGTTGAACTACCATGCCAGATAGTCGAACTACCAAGTAGTTGAACTATCAAGGAATCTGTCTTAACAAAAGACCTCGAGCAGAGGTCGACGATCGTCGAGGCAGATAACGCAGAACGTCGAGCTGACAAGAGACAAAGCTAGACGATCTGGAGGCAGACGATAGTCGACCAACAGGAAGATGATCGTCGATCGACTAATCAACGATAGTTGAGCGGCATTCGACTATAGTCGAACCAAAAGACTTAACCAGATTTTCACTGGAAAATCGACTACTCTACAACTAGAGGAAATCTAACCTATCAACTACCCTTTGACCATAGATAAATCTTGGGTCAAGAGACTAAAGGAAAGACTTAACTCAAATCCAAACTAGGGTACCAACAATCTCCCCCTATTTGGGTTAAGTCTTTCAAAAACAAAACTACAGGAAATAAATAAACTAAACTAAGCAACCTAATAGGGATCCTAACCCAAATCAGAACCTAGGTTTCCAACAATCTCCCCCTATTTGGGTGAGGATCCAAAAAAAACATTATAATTAATATTGTAAAGCATAAGATATATAAAATGAAAAGCTTTGCATTGCTGGCTTCTGATTTTGTTAAAAAGCTGGCTGCTTGCTGGCATTGCAATCTCCCCCTATGTTGATGCAGTACCTGTGATTGGAGGAGGTTGAGATGACTTTTAAATTTTGATTGAGTCATCCAGCTAACTCTTATAGATGGTACCTGCAGAAAGCTATGGTAGAGATTGCTCTCTCCTTGAAAAAGGATATGTTAGCAGCAAAAAAAATGATATTTGTCCAGCAAATCTTATTAGAGTTCTGGATCTGAAAAACAAAGTCTGATATCTTCCTTCCTATAGAATTCCTTTTCATTAGAAGAGATTCAAACTCAGCTGACCAATACAACTAGAGTAGAGGACTCAATCTAGATAAATTTAGAAAAAGATCTATAAGAAATAGAGTTATCTGACAAAGAATTCTTCATACAGAAATCCGAACAAAATATTGAACAAAATATCAATCAGATATAAGCAGCTCTAAGAAAATATGTTTCCTAATAAATCTGTTCCAAATAAGATAAGGATTTGAAATTATTTTAAATAGTTTATCCTTATAACTATAAATCAGATTTATGAAAGAGCAGGCTGAGTTCGACGATCTGAACTCATTTTGTTGATTAAAATCTTTTGAAAACATTTCTCTGAGAAGTTTGATTTCCTTCTCAGGTTTTATTGAACTTTGGCAGCAAGGTTGAATTTCTAAGTTAACTAAACTAAAAACAGAATTTGATAATACCTGAACCTTTTTAGGTTTTGTTTTTCCTTCTGTTTGTTCAGCCTCTGAACTGCTGCAGGAAGCATTGATGGCCATTAAGCAAAATTCTTTGGCCCTTGCTTCCTCCTCTTCATCTTCAAATGATGATTCATCATCTGAGATATCCCAGATAACATCTAGGGATATTGATTCTCCTTTGTGGCTTCTTTCTGTTGTTTCATCCACGGGTTCAGAAGCCATTTGATGAAGGGAGTTCCACATCTCCTTAGCTGTTGAGCATTCAATAACTTCCTGGAACAAGTCATCAGATAATGACTGTGCTAGGATATTCAGGGCTCGGGCATAAGCTAGCCTGACCTTTTTAGTTGTTGTTGACAAAGTTGAGAGACCTGTCAAAATAGAAGAGAAAATGTCTTCATCAATATTGTTCATATAAGACTTAACTCTTGTCTTCCAAAGTGCAAACTTAGTTAAGTTGCAAGCTGGAGGTTTGGTGCTAAAGTAAATATTGTACTGGGCCATGATAGTGAATATCTATAATCAAGGTATCTATCAGGATCTTGTGACTCAGGTGTTAGCATGTACAGTCAGTCAACCTGGCTCTGATACCAATTGAAAGAAAAAAGGGGATAGATACAATTGCGGAATTAATATTATAGATATTTGAGAACCCTAAAGCCTAACACAATGTGTAGTGCACAAACTGAAAGCTAACTGTAATTACAGTTAAGCTTCGGGTCCTATCCAGCAACTAACAAACCTAGTTAAATATATTCACAGCCACAGTGCAATGAATTAAATAAAACAATCCAGACGACACAAGAGAATTTATAGTGGTTCCCCAAACAACTTGGGTACGTCCACTCTTCTACCAACAAGGTAGGAATCCACTCAGGTTTTTGATCAGGTGCCCTGCCACCAACAAGATCTGCTGCAGGTAAATCTAGATACCCTTTAGACTTTTGATCAGGTGTCTAAAAACCAACACAGGTTTTTGATCAGGTATCCTGCCACTAAGCTTTACTTTTGAAGGGAGTAAACAACCCTTTTATAGGAGGGGGGAAGAAGGTTAAAATGTCTTCTCTATTTTAAAAAAAATTAGAGAAGCACAAGACCTCTTCAGAACTTCTGACAGAATACTGTCTTGAAGTTCTGAAGGAAAAGTTTAGAAGAAGATAATAAATAGAAAATGAAATGATCTTCTTCAGGCAGCTTTCTTCTTCTTCTTCTTCTTCTTCAATATAATCTCTGAGTGTAGATCTTCCTGGAATAGGAGAACTCAGGTTGAAGAAGAGCAGAAGAGATAATCTTCTCAGTTGAATGTATGAATGCTGAGAGCTGTATTGCTGAATATCTTTCTTGTTCTTTTCTGTGTATCGCTGTACAGGTTCCTTCTCTTCTTCTACTGCTGCAAGTTCTTTCTTAAAAAGAACTTTTTATATAATAGCAGCAACAACGGCTCTATTATTTGATTGAGCTTTTGTCTTCTTCTCAGATCTTGAATCTGGGCTGCAATTAACACAAGGCAAAACATATTCTGCAGCAATATATTCTATAATAGGATAAAGCTTTCTAAGAAGCTGCAGCAAGCAATCTGATAAAGAATGCTATATAAAGTCACATCAGATAACTCTTTAAAGCCAAGAAGACTTTTTAGTCTAACGGCTATAAAGGACGGGCATGGCAGGATAAAGTAATATATAAGTCAACTACAGGACAAACAACTTTATCAGATAAGAAAGACTTATGCATAAAGATAGAAGCAAGGATTTGCTTTGAAATGATAGCATTAAATCAATCAAATATATTTTAATAAATATGCCAGATAATAATAATTAAATAGCATAATAAAATAAATACAAAATACTAAAGGCAGACAGAAAATGTCGAACGACTCTCGGAGATAGTCGAACAACTCACAGCAAACGTCGACCTATCAAATAGATAGTCGACTGACTCAGATACTCGAACTATCCAGGCAGATAGTCGAGCTATCAGGAAGATAGTCGAACTGTCACACAGACAGTCGAGCTATCAAGGCGGAACGGATAGTCGAACTATCACACAGATAGTCGAGCTATCAAACGACAGACAGATAGTCGAACTATCACACAGATAGTCGAGCTATCAACAACAGACAGATAGTCGAACTATCACACAGATAGTCGAGCTATCAAAGCACGGCAGATAGTCGAGCTATCACACAGATAGTCGAACTATCAACAAACAACGGATAGTCGAACTATCACACAGATAGTCGAACTATCAACAACGAACAGATAGTCGAACTATCACACAGATAGTCGAACTATCAACAAACAGGCAGATAGTCGAACTATCGAAACCGATAGTCGAGCTATCAGATAGATGAACTATCAAAGCAGATAGTTGACCTATCAAAGCGGATAGTCGACCTATCATACAGATAGTCGAGCTATCGAAACACAAGACAGATAGTCGACCTATCACACAGATAGTCGAACTATCGAGACAAGGCAGACAGTCGAGCTATCAGGGCAGATAGTCGACCAACCAGATAGTTGAACTATCAAGATAGATAGTTGAACTACCACGCCAGATAGTCGAACTACCAAGTAGTTGAACTATCAAGGAATCTGTCTTAATGAAAGACGTCGAGCAGAGGTCGACGATCGTCGAGGCAGATAACGCAGAACATCGAGCTGACAAGAGACAAAGCTAGACGATCTGGAGACAGACGATAGTCGACCAACAGGAAGACGATCGTCGATCGACTGATCGACGATAGTCGAGCGGCGTTCGACTATAGTCAAACCAAAAGACTTAACCATATTTTCATTGGAAAATCGACTACTCTACAAATAGAGGAAATCTAACCTATCAACTACCCTTTGACCATAGATAAATCTTGGGTTAAGAGACTAAAGAAAAGACTTAACTCAAATCCAAACTAGGGTACCGACAGAGTGAACTAGTGCACCTTGTGTTGATGAATAGATAATAAACACTATATCTTGTCGAAGAATTAAGTTTTCTTGGACAGAGAACCTTTTAGGGCATATTAAAGCTTGAGAAATTATTACATGTTGTTTGGAAAAGATTACAGGTATGTTTCTTCACAAAGTGCCCTATTAGAGATTTATTTGAAGTATTTTTATATATAGCTTGCTAACCTTGGAATTGTAAGAAACTTAGTCAGTAATGTTTTATGATCATATTAAAGCTCTGATAATTTTTGTGTAATTTTTGGATAATGTTTGGTGGTACTTCCCCCTTTACCTTTATTTATTGCAATTATGTTGAATTAATTAATTAGGGGCTAATACATTTAATAAAATTTGTGAAACTTGGTATTCTTTGATATTTTGGCTCCATATAGTGTTCATAAGTTTTGGGTGGCCATAACTTAAGGAAATCTAGTACTTCATGTTCAAAACCACCCATGGACTAATTTTGGGGAAATTTAATAAATGCTAAATTAATTAGGAAAATTATAGGTTCTTGGATGTAGTCTAAACATGTCATGATATATCACCAGTAATAATTCTAGGGCATTTCGATGAATATTTGAAGGGGTCACCACTCATGCTCATCATATAGCTTAGGTTGGTCTGCATATAGTAAGACTGCAGAGTTGTGATAGCATGTAGGATGGACATAGGGAGTTGAGGTTAATAGTATACTGATTTGGTAAGGTGAATTTGAGTTTATCATTAGGATTCATGATAAGAAGGGTGTTGGGTTGACTAGTGTTAAGTGGTGCTCAGGATCGACGAAAGATCGTCTTTCCTGTGGAGAGAGAGAGAGTCAAAATACACAAGGGTTAGATTTATTATAACATTAAATGGGATTGGCTATGGGTAGATAGCAACAATAATAAGTACCTTGCGAAAGGGAGCTTTGGGATTAAGTCCATCGTAGTTCCTAGTGCCCTCGAGAGCCCTTCATAGAGAATCCCCTGACAGTCCATGGTTAACCTTAAACCGTAAGACTAAAAGGTTAAAGAGCAATTAGTAAAACTAGGGCTTCACCTTCACTCACCATGATGACTCGGGAGGTTAGCTTGGTTGGGTTATCCGAGCAGTAGGCTCGGTGGTTGTGGAAATGGGCAAGTTAGCCCGGTGAGCCGAAGGCTCAAAAGGTTGTTGTGACGGACAGGTTAGTCCGGAGAGCCGATGGCTCAAAAATTCATGGTTGCATGTACATAAAAGGTGGTGGGTATTCGGTATTAGACGTTCGATCGCACCGACGTCGATACGTTGACTCGGCAAGTGTGGTTCTCACTTAGCCAAGGAAAAGATTGGCAGTTGGTCAGCATAGTACGTGGTGACTCTGGTGTGTCCTTCAGAGGCATACGTAAAGGCTAGGCCTGGTAGTGCGGTTACCCGCTTAGGAGTGGGGTGTCCCGACCCACTGTCTCCGTTGGCCACTACGGAGGCTCCTGGGAGTGAAGCTAGCTTATAAAATGGAGGAACTAAAGGTCTATGCGCATAGAGTCGCGTGTGTGTTGCACTTGCATGAATCATGACATAACATATCACTACACACATACCTGCATATAACATGACACTCCATCATATAAACTAGTATGGGATAACTTATACGATGGGAGCCTTGCAAAATAACCCATAGCTTATAAGTTTGTATGGACATTCATATAACTTAAGGTTACTTATTTCATAGTTTACTTTACATATACTTACTACTCTACTTTACTTGTTTATATTACTGTTTCCTTATTATAGTTCTTTTATACATACACCTTCTAGGGTAGTTTTCACCTGTTTGTTCCACTCTGCTTTGTTGTCCTCTGCTTTCATCCTCCCCGCACGATGACTAGGAGTCACGGGGGTGAGGCGAGGATGATAGTGGCTTAGTATTTTGACTAACGGTCGATGAACCACATCATTTTAGAGGACCAGGTAGCAGGAGCATCAGCACCCATAGGACAAGGAGGCAGGACATGAGGAGCAGTTACTGCGCACTACCACTACTATACGACGACAGGTAGAGGATGGATTTCAGTTTGCTTCCTCTTAGATTTTGTGAGTTGTGTGAGAGAGATCATTTGTATTATATATGTACTGGGCTTAAGACCATATTTCTTTTCTACTTTGTTTCATACTTTGTACTCATTGTGGACTATTGCTCTTATATATATTGTTAGTGAGCTGTGATTTGTGGACTTATATTACTTACTATTATCTTTTGTTGGCCTACTATGATGTGATTTTTTTAGCCGACAGGATCAGCGCCGTGCGGTGGCGTCTAACTTGGTAGTTGAAGTCACCGTAAGGCGGCAGTTCTGGGCATAAGACCCGGTTGCAAAGCAAAAAAAAGGGGTCTTATAAACTGGTATATGAGGGGACCACGATCATAAAGAAGTAAGTCCACAACACTGGGTCACTCCGCACGAGCATTAGTTTGGGGACAAACTAAGCAGCAAAAGATGTGGTGTGCCCATATATGAAGATCACAATATATAGTCCTTAAATCAATGAGTTATGTCAAACCAACTAGGAAACTCGACTTATCAAAACGATTCTTAGCTTATCCTGGTCAAAAGTGACCTTTTGTATAAATTCGGTGAAGGTATAAGGATACCCGAAATGACTAGAGGAAGAGTCTAATGCGAGAGAAGCTACTTAAGGCTTAAACTCTGATGTCCCTACTTTACTTATCAAGTGGCACTATCACTTACTACCCAAACTGATAGGACTGCCTTAAGGAGATTGATGCCTACAATCCATTTGCGAAATAGTAGGGGTCTCGATATGATTAGGTTGATACAACCATCATACCAAACACTGAGGGTCAGATAAGAATTCGAGATCAAAAGATACCCAATCAGGATTGGGTCACTTGTTGACCCTGATAAGGTTGTCATTAATGGTATCCTTTAGTGCCTAAATGTATGGAGTATATCAACAAGTTTTAGGATAGAATCCCAAGTCTAAGGTTGTATGCCCTAAGGACTGTATGCACACCTAGGACGAATATATCATAGTGATATTGAAGATACTTAGCCCGAAATAGGTAGGGGATTATCTTTTGTTTATTGGGGGATTATCTTTTGTTTATTAGGCAAATTAGTTACTGCCTTGGCTTCACTTAGACATAATTTAGAAAATGTGTTGTCCCAAACATAATGATGTTGAAGTTGGTCTTATTCGACGTTACTCGGGCGATGTCATGGTAATAAGGAGGAGTAATTATGAGACTTAACAATTACAAGATACCATGTGAATTTGATGACGGGTAGTAAGATTCCGTATATTTGGGAATATAAGACTAAATCACTATGTTGTAACATTGGAAGTATGATAACACTAGGAAATTTGAAAGAAATGAGCAGATAATATATCAAAGACGTATACCTTAGGTATGAATCTGCAGACTTGATTCAGATAGCATCAAGGACCAGAATATATACGTTTGATGACACAGTCACAGTTAGCAAGATTTATGACTAAAAAAATGGATTTTTGATTATAAAGTATAACTACGGCGAAATGACATAAAAATTAATGGGTATTAATGGTAATCTCCATTAAATGATAAGAACTGGATAAATCGTAAAATAGAGTTTATTGATTACTTGGGCGTACTCGAAGGAAAAAGAACCTGATCGTGTAGAGGAAGTGTATAGAGTCGTTGTCTACACTCACAAACAAGAACTCAAATTACCGGAAGAGAATTGTGTTTACCAGAACTTGTTTTTCCTCAGAATAAAGAAAGATGTCATGGAGTTTGTGATGTACTGTGAGGTTTGTAGGCTGGTGAAGGACAAGTGCAAAGGTTTTGGGGGAACTACTACAATCACTGCCAAAGTTAGAGTGGAAGTTTAAGGATATAATTATGAATTTTGTACACAGGTTATCACATCCCCACTTCAGGCACAATTTTAATTACAACATCGAGGATAGATTGACCGAGGTAGCTGGGGTCACCCCGATCCATAAGAAAGCCCCCGATGGTGTTTCATGAGATTTGTGAGCAGTTTGTCCTTTATCATGGTGTGTTCAAGATGATCGTGTCGGATCAGGATGGGCGGTTTACGTCCAAGAAGAGAAGATCAGTTCAGGCTTAACTGGGCTCTCAATCGACATTCAGCACAGCTCTCCACCCTCAGACGGACGGGCAGATGAAGCGTACCATCCGGACACTGAAGGATCTTTTACGCTTATACATTCTGGACCACGGAGAGCCATGGGAGAGACTATTACCGTTGATCAAGCTCTCTTATAATAACATTCATCAGTACAGCATAGGCATGGCCCTCATGAGGCATTATACGGACGGAGGTGAAGGATTCCACTGTAAGACCCCATTTTTTTCCCTTAAAAGCACTAGGGTTTTATGCCCAGAACCGCCGCTTTGCGGTGACACCAATACACCCGGGAAGGTCGTCACTACAAAATGCCGATCCTGCCGGACATACCGATCACAAAAGAGTAGAAGTATAAATAATACATAAGTAAAGTAAAGCTCAATACTAGTCCACCAGAATCATATATATATAAATAAATCTCCATGAAGGGAGAGTCCACAGAAAAGAATAAGCAAAGTACTAAAGAGGGCTCCTTCCCGATACAACAAGATCCTCACCACAAGTCACTCAATGCGGAAGAAAATATATAATAACTACTAATAATCGGGACTCATAGTCCCTGCTGGCTGGACTCCAGTGCTAGACTGCCCCATCTCCATGCGCACCGACCTCTAGGGCTGTGTCTCCTGGTTCGGCTCCACGATCCCATAAAATGATTTGGTCAACGACCGTCAGTCTAAAAAGACTAAGTCCTATCATCCCCCACCCTCCCCCAATGGCTCCTAGGCACCGAGCGGGGAGGAGGAAAGGGATGGTAATGAAGGTGGAGATTAACAAGGTAAACAGGTGATGGCGGAACTAGTCTATTATGAATATATAATCACAACAAGTATAAGTAAGCAGTAGAAGGAAGCAGTATAAATTTACACAAGAACGAGTGAGCAAGTATAGTATGAAAGGTAAACTAAGTAAGTAACCATGACCTATAGGAATATCCATACAAACCTATAGAGCAAGGGATCGTTTTGCAAGGCCTATTGTATAAAGCGTCCCATACCACTTTATACAATAGGTGTCAGGGGTTATATGCAATGATGATGCTATGAAATGCAAGTATGTCATGTTGTGAATCATACAAGTGCAACACACTCACTCGACTCTATGCACACAGACCTTTAGTTCTCCCCTTTCTGGAGCCTAACCTCCCAGGATACCTCCGTAGTGGCAAATAGAAGCGGTGGGTTGGGAATCGCCCACCTCTAAACCGGTATCACACTACCAGTCAGACCTATCGTACGCCTAAACACTGGTGCACTAAGCGGAGCTCCTGTGTACTCTTGCCGGCTGCACACCGAACTTTATTTGGCCAAGTGCAAAACCACACCTGCCGAGCCAACGTATTGGTGTCGGTGTGATGACTCTCCAATACTGATGACCCACCGCCTTATATCTTATGCACATGCAACATTAATGTATTTCCCACCGAGCTGAAGCTCCCCGGACTAACCCGTCTGTCTCAAAACCATCCGAGCCATCGGCTCGCCGGGCTAACCTGCCCATCACTTAAACTACCGAGCCTACCGCTCGTGAGACTTAACCTAACTCCCATAACACCAGGGAGTGTGAGTGTAAGTGTAATCCTAGTTATATTAGTTACTCTTAAACATTGATTTTTTTCTTACGGCTTAGTGTTGGGTACATTGGAAAATGTGTACCAGATTTGGAGAAGCCTCACCTAACTCAATGATATACATCATGGTGTATTTGATGGTATATTGAGTTTGTATGTGCAGGATAAAAATGCAGGAAAATATTCTAAGTACAAGTTTCGACACTAGAAGCCAAGATGTGTCGACACCAAAAGAGGAATTGCGTCGATACACAGGACTTGTGTCGACACACAGAAATTGTGTCGACACCAGATGCCAGATTGTGTCGACACCAGAAGAAGAATTGTGTCGAAACATAGGACTTGTGTCGACACACAAAAATTCTGTCGACAACAACTGTGGCGACACACACAAAGAATTCTGTCTACTTCAACATTGTCGAGACCAAAAGAAATTGTGTCGACACACAGGACTTGTGTCGACACATTCTACAAAAGCTGCGTCGAGAAGATAAAGAAGTGCTGTGTTGACATTGTGGGAGCCATGTTGACACCAACAAGACTTGTGTTGTCGACACTTGTGAAGAATGATCACGACGCTTTTTTGTTGAGTCAGAGAACAAAGAAGTATCAAGTATCCAGTCTGAAGACTTGACAGCTGTCATAACTAACAAAGCTGTCACATTTGTCAGAGCTGTCAGAAGGCCGTTATAAACCGGATCAGCCGGTAATCGTGGATGAACTCTATATAAATGGCTGATCCATAACAACCAATGGTGTGAAAAGAGACAGAACAATTTAATTCAACAAAAATTGAGAACCAGTAAGGGGGAGCAAGAGGCAAACCCAGAAGAAGGCATATCCAAAAGAGTCTGCATGTAAAATTTTGATCTGATTCTGAATTCAAGAAGGAAGCTGATTGAATATCAACTCCAACTCCAATTGATGATCAACCTTATTTTGTCCAAATTCAAGAAGCTTTGAAGAAGCTAAGTCAGGTTGGATCTGAAGTATTCAGTCATTCAAGAACTGATCAAGAATCTCTCACTCATTTAGATTTCAATCTGGGTGAAATTTCTATTTCTTCAAATAAACTTTTTCTTGTAAGATCTTAGATAGATCTGAGTTGTAAGCCTAAAATTATAAAGGCTGAGGTAGGGCTGTTGCCTGAGGTAGGATTCTTAGGAAGAATCTGAGGTAGGAATTGAAGAAGTCTGAGTTGTAGGCCTGAAGATAAAGGCTGAGGTAGGGCTGTTGCTTAAGGTAGGAGTCTTGAGAAGATTCTGAGTTGTAGGACTTGAAAAGTCTGAGCTGTAAGAACCTGTTGGGTTCTGAGTTATAAGATATATGGATCTGAGCTAGTGGAAGGAAGTTTGACCGAATCCAGTTCTCTACTGGATAGGTGAAGGGGGAAAGTGGGTGTATCCATAAATTGGGGAACCACTATAAATCTTGCTGTGTTGTTCTGAGTTTATTTCTTCTGGGAACTGTGATTTTATATACTGTGTTAGAACTTGTTAATTGCCTAAATAGTTAAAAAGATTAGAACCTATTCACCCCCCCTCTAGGTGTCTAGGCTCTTGAAATCAAATCTTTCAAGTGGTATCAGAGGGAGGTTACTCAAAAATAGACCTAACAGTCTGAGTAAATCTCCAAGGTAATTAACAATTAGCCAGAATGGGTTCAAATAAGAATCTGAAGGAATTTGGATCCATGAAACTTCCCATCTACAGGAAAGAGAACTTTGGGATATGGAAAGAAAGGGTCAGATTGTTCATGGAAGCATCTGATCCTAGAATCTACATCACAGTACAAGAATGTCCTTTCATTCCAATGAATACATCAGTTCTTGATGCAAATCTCAAAACACCAAAGAGCTATTCTGAAATGACTAAGGATGAGATCATCCTAGCTACCTTAGACAAGAGGGCACAAAACATAATTGTGAGTGCTATAAATGATGCCATATTCCAGAATTTGGTACATTGCAAAACATCTAAGGAGATGTGGGACACCTTGATTGTCTACATGGAGGGAACTGAAGAAGTTAGAGAGGATAGGAAATCTATGTTGAATTAAGAATATGAAAGCTTCAGACAAGCTAAGTCAGACAGCATAGCAGAATGCTACAAGAAGTTCTTTAGAATTGTAAATGAGCTGATGACCTATGGAAGAGCCTTTAGCACATATGAGTTGAATGATAAGTTTCTCAGGTCACTGACCAAGGACTGGGATACAAAAATATGTGCCATCAGATAAGTGGCCAGGCTTGCTGATACACCTCCACCAACCTTATTTGGAAAATTGCTATCTTATGAGATGCAGCTCACTATCAGAAAGGAGGAGGAGAAAAGTAGTAGGTCTGAGTATAAAGTCAAGTAAATTGCCTTCAAAGCTGAAGCCACAAGAAAGGGTAGGAGAAAGTCTCCTTCTCCACCCAGAAGAAGTGTTGAGGCTGTAGCAGAAAATCTTGACATTAGTACATTAGACAGCCAAAATTCTAATGAACACTTTGCTGCCTTTACAAGGCAGTTTCAAAGGTTCATGAAGAAGAAGAAATGGAGAACCAAGCCATCTTCATCCTCCTTCAAGGATGATTATTACAAGAAGAAGAAGACTTCTAAGGAGGACAGGTATGCCTATAATCATAGTAAACAAACTAACTCTAAAATTGTTTGTTATTGCTGCAACAGGCCTGGACATGTCATAGCTGACTATCCTGATAAGAGAAAGGAGACTAAGGATAAGAAGAAGCCTCAAAATAAGGGCAAGAAGGAGAAATCCTTGGTTGCCTAGAAGCAGAATAGTTGGACTGGCTCTTTATCCTCAGAATCTGGAGAAGAGGATGATGCAGAAGCTTATATTGGGTTGTTTACTACTGAAGAGGATCCTGTATAATCTCAATTCTTGCAAATGATAGATTCTATCAATGGATGTGAAGAACATTATTGCAGAGGGCTGATGGCTCTATCTGAGGAAAATCAGTGCCAGGATCAGCCTGGTCCTAGTAAGGTATATAATCCATCCTTAGCATCTGATTATCTTACTAGATCAGAATCAGTAGCATCAAATTCAAGAGAAGTGGATGGTTCTGAATCTGAGGGGGATGTACATCAATTAATTGATGAGTATGGTAGTTTATTACAAGCTCTTAAGAGGAGAAAATTCCTTGTCAAGAAGCATGCCAAGGAAATTGAATCTCTTAAACAGGATGCATCAGATTCAGCCAAACTAATTGATTTGAAATTGAAGGAGGTTGCCAAACTGAAAAAACATAATTGTTATTCAGATGGGCACAACCTCCTTCAAAAAAAATCATATCAAAAATCTGGAAGCAAGACTCCAGAAAGAAAAGGATCTAGTGGCTAAATTTTCAAAGCCAAAGTCTGTCTTGCCTTTAATAGATAACTTCATATCTCAAAAAGGAAAGACAGGACTAGGCTTCAAGGAAAGAACAAGGGCAGCCAATTCTCATGGAAAAGGCAAAGAGCCAGTTCAACCACTAGCTATGAAATCCCCTATTTCTTTTAGAAAGGTGATGCAACCTACAAGCAGGTATGATCATGATATCACTCATGGTCACTATGAGTATGGTGATCTCAATGGCAAGGGTGCATGTGCTAATAGGGCACCCTATAAGCAAACCCACCAGGTTCTTAAGGAATCCTTGGGGTATGCTGCTCCAGCACCTACACTTAAAATGAATGCTAGCAACTATGTTGTGAAGCCCGTACTTAAGAAAAAGTACAATAGATTTGAGTGCTGGTATTATGGCAAGGTGGGCCAGTTTGCCATTGATTGTTGGTTCAATGCTAGTACTCAACATAAAGCCAGCTTGCCTGTCAGAAAGGCTGCAGGTAAGCAGGCCAGATTTCAAGCTAACCTAAACCTAGGACCCAATAACAATTTGGGTTCTAAGGATAAGTAATTTTATTTGATGCAGGTGAGTCCAAGTGGCCATACCCCTATATGGTACTTGGACAGTGGATGTTCCAGGCACATGATTGGAAAAAGAAGGATGTTAAAGGACTATTCTCCCATAGAGAATGGATCCAAAGTAATCTTTGGTGGATCTGAAAAAGGTGTCATCAAAGGGTTTGGTAACATTTCTAGTAACTCTATATGTATCACTCAAGTGGCTTATGTGAAAGGTCTGAAACATAACCTAATTAACATAAGTCAACTAATTGATCTTGGGTATGATATCTCTTTCCTCAAGGGTGAGTGCCAAATAAATAGGTCAAGTGATCAAGAGATCATTCTGACTGGCACTAGGAAAGGAAATGTATATTGTCTTAACCTTGATTGTGAGTATAACAACTCACCTATCTATCTAGTTGCAGATGAGAAAGCATCATAATGTGTCCAATGGCACAAGAGGCTATCTCATCTGAACTATAGATCAATAGGACAATTATTTAGTATGGAGTTAGTGAGGAATGGTCCTCAAGTCAAGTGCATTAAAGAGGGTGTTTGTCCAGCTTGCCAGAAGGGCAAAAAGACCAAGACCTCTTTCCATGGACTTTGTTACCAAAGATTCAGTGAGATGTATATATCTTCTGCATATGGATTTATTTAGTCCTATGCCAGTTCATAGTCTAGGTAGGAAAGCATACACATTAGTTATTATGGATGACTATTCCAGATTTACATGGGTTTTCTTCTTGAGGTAGAAATCTGAAACACCTACTGTCTTCCAGACTTTTGTTAGACAAATTCAGAATGAATTTAACAATTCAGTGGTCAAAATCAGAAGTGATCATGGAACTAAATTTTAGTATGAGTGTATGATAAAGTTCTGTGAAAAACTTGGAATTCATCAAGAATTCTCCTCACCTAGAACTCCCCAGCAAAATGGAGTTGCTTAGAGAAAGAATAGAACTATAATTGAGGCAAGTAGAACACTACTAAGTGACACTTCTCTCCCTGAATACTTCTGGGCTGAGGCAGTAAATACTGCATGTCATGTTCTCAATAGAGCTTCCATCAATAAAAGACATATGAAGACTCCCTATGAGATTTTGAAAGGCAGAAAACCAAAATTTCCTACTTTAGAATCTTTGGTAGCAAATGTTATGTCCTAGTTAATGGTAAGCACTACCAAACTAAGTTTGCTGCCAAATCCCTAGATGGGATATTTGTTGGGTACAACAATAACAGTAGGGCATACATGATCTACAACTTGACTACACAAGTTGTAGAAGAATCAGTCCATGTAGTATTTGATGATTCTAAGTTGATTAACAGTGAACTATCTAGCACTTTAGGTAGTTCTACATGTTTAAAGGAAAGGATGGACAAGCTGAATATAAGTAAAGACCAACCTCCAAGACTGAATGAAGAAAAAGATGGATACTGACCAGGGGGAGTACAAGATTCATTGGATGAAGATAATGACAATGAAGTGCATCAGAATGAATAAAGTGAAGAAGACCAAGAGATTGACAGATTTCTTCCAGCTAGAAGACACTTGAAGCATCATCCTACACACCAAATCATTGGTGATGCAAGCCAGGGAGTTCTAACCAGAAGCAAAAGCATGAACACAGTTCTATGTACAAGCCTTCTGTCACAGATAGAACCTAAGAAGTTTGAAGAAGCCATGCTAGACACAAACTGGATTGATGCCATGCAAGAAGATCTGAATCAATTCAGAAGATGTAAAGTCTGGGAGTTGGTTCCTAAACCAAAGGATCATAATGTTATAGGAACCAAGTGGATCTACAGGAATAAACTAGATTAGAATGACACCATAATCAAGAACAAAGCAAGACTGGTAGCAAAGGACTACAGACATGAAGAAGGAATAGACTTTGATCAAACTTTTTCCCCGGTGGCAAGGTTGGAAGCTATAAGATTGTTCCTGGCTTATGCAGCTTTTCAAGGGTTCAAAGTATTCCAAATGGATGTCAAGTCAGCTTTTCTGAATAGAGACTTGAAGGAAGAAGTATATGTAGAACAACCATCAAGTTTTGTTGATCCTCATTATCCCAACCATGTATATATGCTTAAGAAAGCTCTATATGGTTTGAAACAAGCCCCTAGGGCTTGGTATGAAACTTTGTCAGCCTTCCTTATTGAGAATAAATTCTCAAGTGGAAAAATATACAAGACTCTATTCTTTAGGGAATTAAAAGGTAAGATCATCCTAGTCCAGATTTATGTTGATGACATTATCTTTGGTTCTACTAAAAACAACCTTTGTAGTAAGTTTGCCAAACTTATGCAAGGGAAGTTTGAAATGAGCAGCATGGGAGAGCTGAAATTCTTCTTGAGACTCCAAGTTAGACAGACTGATGATGGATTGTCCATATCTCAGTCTAAGTTCACCAAGGAGTTAATGAAGAAATATTGCATGAAGTCAGCCTCCACCTTGAAAACTCCAATGGGAACAAGTATGCCTATAGGCAAAGATGAAGCAGGAAAACCTATTGATGAGTCTTTGTATAGAGGGATAATTGGCTCCCTACTGTACTTGACTGCTAGTAGACCTGACATCATGTATGCTACATGTGTCTGTGCTAGGTACCAGGCTTGCCCAAAGGAATCTCATTATATTGTTGTCAAAAGAATTTTGAGATATCTTAAGGGCACACCTAATTTAGGTCTTTGGTACCATAAGAATAGAGATTTCTTACTAACAGGTTTTTCAGATGCAGACTTTGCAGGCTTCAGAGAAGACAAAAAAAGTACCACTGGAACATGTCAGTTCCTAGGTGGTAGGCTGGTGTCATGGAGCAGCAAGAAGCAAGTAAGTGTGACTATTTCTACTGCTGAATCAGAATATGTAGCTGCAGGCAGCTGCTGTGCTCAGTTGTTATGGATAAAACACCAACTTGAAGACTATGACATCAAGGTAAGTAGAATTACATTATTTTGTGATTCTACTAGTGCTATTTCTATTGCTAAAAATCCTGTTTCATATAGTAGAACTAAGCATATAGAAATTAGATTTCATTTCATCAGAGAACATATTGAAAAGGAAGACATAAATCTAGAATTTGTAAACACTAATAACCAAATTGCTGATATATTTACAAAACCTCTAGATGAAAGTAAGTTCAATTATTTTAAAATTGAATTGGGTATGTTGGACAAAGATTAAGGTGATAGGTCAACATAATTTTTTAAGAGGTATTAGTAAGTCCAAAATTTCTCAAGAAATTTTGTCTAAGTTAAAAAGTTGTGTCGACACATGCTCTAACTGTGTCGACACTATCATTTAGTTGTGTCGATAAAAAAAAGAATTGTGTCGACACAATAATAAAATCTGTGTCGACAGAAAAGTTGGTGTCGACACAACTCTGTCGAGACTTTGCACTAAAAGGAAAGTGTCGACACATTGCTGTCGACATAAACGGGTTAAGTCGACGTTACTCTGTCGAGACCTTGTCTAGAAAGAAAGTGTCGACACAATACAGTCGACATTAACAAGGAAGTGTCAACACAATATTGTCAACATCTTCCATCTAAGTGTCGAGATGTTAAATTCTGTGTCGACACAAGGTGTCGACACACAATACTTGGACATGTCGTTTGACATTCCAAATTTAAAAAACCCTATAAATAGGTGAGAACGAGATTTAGTCTACCACTCGACTTAGTTTTCTCGAGAGATTGCACCTCTGTGTCGAGACCTAGTTCATCTCTTCCATTCTCTCTCTCTCTCTCTCTTCGCAAACCAATGGCGCCAAAGATGGACGACAACATCAATGAGGGTTACGAACTTGTTTGTAACGCCTTTCATGATGCTTCTTCAGAGATTCAACACGTTATCACCCTAATCACTACCGCAGGATTAGAATTCATAGTCTCCGAACCAACAAAGATCTGGAAGAAAGAGGTGGTGGAATTCCTCTCAAATGCTAAACTAGATGCTACAGGGAACAAGATTCGGTCGATTATTCATGGAACAAAGATAAAGATTACTCCTAAGAATCTGAGAAAGTTACTTCACCTGCCATTGCTCAAGGAAGAAGATGAGGTTAATTCAGACAAGATAACTGAGGTACTCCAATGGTGTGGTCTGAATACATCCACGAAGATTGGATCCTCTTTGAACAGAAAAGGGATGAATGCCCAAGGAAAGTTTCTTTTTGAAATAGTGGGCAAGGTTATCTTGTGCAAGACAGGGGGACAAGCCAGAATATCTTCCTTCATGTTCAGCCTTATGACAAGATTAATATTCAATCTGAAAACCAACTGGTCAGCAGTAATTTTTGACAAGATCAAAGCGAGTGTCAAAAAACCTAATCTGGGAAGAATATTGAGTCTGTATCTGGCTGCCACCATCCCAGATGTTATGAATCAACTGCCAGGTTCTAAGATCAATCACATGAGGAGGATGGATGTGAGGATTCTATCTAGATAGGATAGAGTCTTGACAAAGGAAGTTTCTACTCCACAGAAACAAGTAAAGAAGAATAGAAAGAAGAAAACCATTGTCAAAGAAGCAGAATCCTCCAGTGATTCTTAATAAGAACTAGTCTTCAGCTCAGATGAAGACCAACAGGAAAAAGAAGCTCAAGCTCAATTAGAGAGCAGTCAGTAACTAGAGAATCAGATAGTCTCCACTCTAGGGGGAGAGAATACTGAAATAAATGTCCAAAACACTGAACAATCACAGCTGCCTGCCCAAGGGGGAGGTATTGCTGAAGCTGCTCTAGAAAGTGAGTATGTTGCTGATACTGTCATGAATGTTGTATCAGAAATAAACAAGGAAGCACAAGTCAATACTGAGAATGAAGCACAAGATGTGCAAATGATAGATCAAGCTCAGGATAAGCAAGTTCACTTCTCCAGTTTTGATAAGTCCCTGGACAAATATCTTGATGTCAAGGGGGAACCATTAGTTCTAGAAGACAACCTTGTTCCTCCTGTTCAGATATAACAAGAGTTTACTATGGAAGATCTGTTCCCTGACCTCAATGACAAAAGGACTGAGGGGGATCAACAAAGTACTGAGAAAGAGATACAAGGAACTGAGGGGGAGATGTCTCAGCATGCCCCTACTGATAAAGAAACTGTGAATATACAAAGTTCATCAGATTCTTCTGAGGATGAAGAAGCTGGCAGGGCTAAGAAAAGAAAACTGGTTGCTATCAGGAAAAGGAGTACAGGCTATAAGAAAGCCTTACAAACTATCTCTCAACCATCTGCTCAAGGAATAGATTTCAGTTCACTATTGGTACAACTTTAACTAAAACCTGATGACCAAAGGATTGCAATGGAGAAATATGTAGATGAAAGCAATAAAGAATTGCAATTCCAAATGGCCCAAGATATCAAATCCATCAGATTTGAAGAAAATCAGAATAAAAAAGAAATGACAGATTGCTTCCATAAGGGAGGTAATGCTGTGGTATTCTTGGCCAAGCAACAACAAGAGCTAAAAACTCAAGTGGATGACATTACAGTCAAGCAAGGCTATGTTTTAGAAAATCAAATTAGAATGAATGACAATCTTTAGGATTCACATGATGAAATTCTAACAAAGATTGAAAATATTAAAACTGCTGTCAAGGATGAAATCTCCAAGCAGATCAAAGAAGATATAGCTGCTGTTCAGACAACATTTCAAGCTTCCCAAAAGACTATTTCTGATTACTTGAAGAAGTTCAAGGACTATTACAAAGAAGGTATAGAATATCTTGCTGATCAAGTCAGATTTCAAAAGGATGATCTGAGAGATCATGTTGAACAAGAAGTCATAAAGGGGGAGAGGGTATTAGTCAAAGCCAGCTCTGATCATGCAAAATGGATATCAAATAGCATCAGATCAACTCTTGGATATCCACCTTTGTGTGATGCTGATAATACTGCTGAGTCAGGACTTCAACTTGGTTATCATGAAAAGGTTCAGCAGGAAGTTGCTCAAGTAATTTACCCCCTGCTGATTTTGAAGAAGTTCAGTAAGCTGTTCAACAAATGTATAGTCCTCCACAGGAGGCAGCACAAAATGTTATTTATGAAAAAGTTGAAATGCCAGCTACCATGGTACAAAGAGAAGCTGAAGCCCAATTGGCAAAGAAAAGATTTAGGGAACAGGCAGAGCTAAAGCCTGATTTTGAGCAATGGAGTCCTACTTCTAGGAATATCATTCTTATTGCCTGGAAAGCTGTAAAAGACATTTTACATGATAGAGGCAAATGGTACTCTAAACAAGAATGGAGAAAGTATCAGAAGAGGCAGGATGCCATATATCAGCTGAGAAAGGATATCAAAGCTGGAAAGTTACCTGCTAACTCTGCGGAGCCTAACAAGTACTTTCCAATGCCTTTTCATTACTTTGAAAGGCAGAAGATCAAGGCAAAAGAGCTTAAAAAGAAAGATCTGAAAGGGAAGAACCTAGCTGAAGATTCTGAAGTCAAAGTGCAAGCAAAGATACAATCTAGAAATGGAATAGTTATCAAGGAGCCTGATCAATCTTAGTGATAGATATGCTAGTCTTAGAAATATGTATATTTTGTTTTAACCAAACTTGCAAATCAAACACTTATTTCTGATGAATGAATGTTATCATATTCTATGATGATAATAACTGTTATTCCTTGCTATTTCTATTTATAAGTTACCCTGCCTGTGAATGATAATATTTTTTTGCTCATGAATTACCCTACTGTGTAATGATTTTTATACATCATCATATTTGTTTTATTATAAGTGGTGTATATCATTGACTAAGGGTTATGACTTCTCCAAATATAGGGAGATTGTTGGGTACATTGGAAAATGTGTACTAGATTTGGAGAAGCCTCACCTAACTCAATGATATACATCAAGGTGTATTTGATGGTATGTTGAGTTTGTATGTGCAGGATAAAAATGCAGGAAAATATTCTAAGTACAAGTGTCGACACTAGAAGCCAGGAAGTGTCGACACCAAAAGAGGAATTGTGTCGACACACAGGACTTGTGTCGACACACAGAAATTGTATCGACATCAGATGCCAGATTGTGTCGACAGTAGAAGAGGAATTGTGTCGACACACAGGACTTGTGTCGACACACAGAAATTCTATCGACAGTAATTGTGTCGACACACAGGACTTGTGTCGACACACACAAAGAATTCTATCTATATCAGCATTGTCGAGACCAAAAGAAATTGTGTCGAAACACAGGACTTGTGTCGACACATTCTACAGAAGCTGTATCGAGAAGAGAAAGAAGTGCTGTGTCGACACCAACAAGACTTGTGTCGACACATGGTCTATTTGTGTCGACACTTGTGAAGAATGATCACGACGCTTTTCTGCTGAGTCAGAGAACAAAGAAGTATTAAGTATCCAGTCTGAAGACTTGACAGTTGTCATAACAAAAAAAGCTGTCACATCTGTCAGAGCTGTCAGAAGGTCGTTATAAACCGGATCAGCCGGTAATCATAGATGAACTCTATATAAAGGGCTGATCCATAACAACCAAAGGTGTGAAAAGAGACAGAACAATTCAATTCAATAGAAATTGAGAACCAGTAAGGGGGAGCAAGAGGCAAACCCAGAAGAAGGCAGATCTAGAAGAGTCTGCATGTAAAATTCAGATCTGATTCTGAATTCAAGAAGGAAATTGATTAAAGATCAACTCCAACTCCAATTGAAGATTAACCTTATTTTGTCCAAATTCAAGAAGCTTTGAAGAAGCTAAGTCAGGTTGGATTTGAAGTATTCAGTCATTCAAGAACTGATCAAGAATCTCTCACCCATTTATATTTTAATCTGGGTGAAATTTATATTTCTTCAAATAAACTTTTTCTTGTAAGATCTTAGATAGATCTGAGTTGTAAGCCTAAAATTATAAAGGCTGAGGTAGGGATGTTGCCTGAGGTAGGATTCTTGGGAAGAATCTGAGGTAGGACTTGAAGAAGTCTGAGTTGTAGGCCTGGAGATAAAGGCTGAGGTAGGGCTGTTGCCTGAGGTAGGAGTCTTGAGAAGATTATGAGTTGTAGGACTTGAAAAGTCTGAGCTGTAGGAACCTGTTGGGTTCTGAGTTGTAATATCTGTGGATCTGAGCTAGAGGAAGGAAGATTGACTGAATCCAGTTCTATACTGGATAAGCGCAGGGGGAAAGTGGATGTACCCATAAATTGGGGAACCACTATAAATCTTGCGGTGTTGTGCTGGGTTTATTTCTTTTGAGAACAGTGATTTTATATGTTGTGTTAGAACTTGTTAATTGCCTAAATAGTTAAAAAGATTAGAACATATTCACCCCCCCTCTAGGTGTCTAGGCTCTTGAAATCAAATCTTTCACTTAGGTTAGCCCAGGACTGCCCCCGGCATACCCGGTAAAGGGTTTTCAAAGGGCATTAGGAACTATGATGGTAGCTGAAGCTCATCGTTTCCTTTCACAAGGCACTTACTATTATTGGTTAATACCCAATCCATGATCCCTTTTAATGTTATATTGGATCTAACCCTAGTGTATTTGACTCTTCCTCTCCACAGGAAAGACGATATTTCGTCGATCCCGCGCACCGCTTAACACAAGTCAACCCAACACTATCCTCATCATGATTCCTAATGATGAACCTATTTCCACTCACCAAAACCAGTAAACCATTAAACCCCAACTCCCAAAGCTCATTTCACGTACTATCCCAATTTTCTGCAGTTTTACTATACATAAACCAACCTAAGCTATATGATGTACATGATAGGAGGTACTCCAAATTTTCATCCAAATGCCCTAAAATATTTATTGTTGGTCTATCATGACACATTTAGCCCAAATCCAGAAACTTAATAATTTTCCTAGTTAATTTGGCATTTATTTAATTTTCCCAAAAATATGTCCATAAGTGATTTTGAACATGAAGCACTAGATTCCCTTAAGCTATGACCACCCAAAATTTATGAACACTATATGATGCCAATATATAAGAGAATACCAAGTTTCATAAGTTTTCATAATGATTACAACTCTTAAATAAATAATTCATGATAGTTCCACTATTCAAGGGTAAAAAAGGGAATAATAAAATAAATAATCAAAAAATTATGAAAAAATTACCATAACCTAAGGGTGACCAGAAAAGTTCCCTGACAAAAATTATAATTTTCCAAGTTCAATGGGTACCAAAATAAAATCATCTAAATTAAATTAAGGACAACCACTTTGTGAAGCAACCCTTAAAAATAGACTTCCAAAAATTTCATAAAAATTCACAGAGCTTTGTAATGTCAAAGAAGATCTTCTGAATAAATTTCAAGAAATTCCAAGGTCAGAAAGCTACTTAGAAAAATACTTCAAGGGAACATACTATAGTGCACTTTGTGAATAAACATGCTTGTAAATTCATCCAAACTACTTGCAATAATTTCCTAAGTCTCAATATGCCCAAAAAGGCTTCCTGGCCAAGTAATATAATTTTCCAACAAGTTATGATATTTATTACCTATTTATCAAAATATGGTGCACTAATTCACTTAACAAATGAAGTGCCATGAAAATAAGTCCAATCACTCCTAATATTTTACCAGAGCACTTAAGAGATATTTGATTAACGTTTCCAGAATATCAAATCATTCCAAGACAATTAAACCCTAGTTACTTAAATTTCATTGAAAAATGACAAGATGGAGACTAAACCTATAAGTTTGGGTTTCTGATTTCTAAACATCCTAAAATAAATCTTAGAGGTTAATAACACTATAAATTTACTCCTACCAAAGTTCCATGAAGACCCAAGGTCATTTGACCCCTTAATTATTCTACAAAGTGTAAAGGCCTAAACTAACCCTCATTGGTTTAAGTTGTGTGCCTAAGTCTAAATGTCACCAAATTCCTTCCCAGGGCATTTCACCACACTAAGATCACATGGAATAAACACCAAGTCCATACAAGGACATATCATCCCATGTCCTTCACAAACCCCCAAAGTTCATCCTTAGGGTTTGAACTTGGGTTCTAGGGAAAATCCACCCAAATCCACACCCAAACTCCATGCGAGGGTGTTTAATGTCTTAAAAAATCAGTGGCCCAAGTTTTAACCTCTGTTGAGGTGATTTGGTCACCCAATACCACAAAGGGAATTTTACCCTAATTAACCCTTTTTGGGCCTAGGCTAGTTTACCAAATTCCATACCAATTCTTCTCCAAATTGAATTAAATTTTATAAAGAGTCTTATATTGACCCAAAGGACCACTCACCAAAATTTGGGAGGGTTTGGAGGTCATTAGACCTTTTACATAATTCATACATGGATTATTAACTTTCTACAAAAACTTTAGGAAAATGTTCTCAAAAAATTCCCATTTATGGATATGTTCTTGGTATAGGTAAGAGTGACCCCCATCCAAAATTGCAGGTCATTTGGATGGCTGTATTGATGGGGGCACTCAAAATAATCTCTGGTATAGCCTAGGCATAGACCTCACCAAATGAGTGTTGTGGTCAAACCACTTACCTAAATGGGTTGAAATAAGTTTTAAATTAAACTAGACTTCAAGGGATAAAATTTTCATGTTGGCCATTTTTCTGTAGGGGGCCCTAGCTATTTTTAATATTTAATTTAAGACAGCCCAGTAAACAGGACAGAAAATAAAAAAATAAAAAATAGGATCAGCACAGATCTTAAAGCAGATTAGAGGGCTCCTGGTCAACTTCTTCCTTCAGCCAAAGGCCAGGATTCACCCGACCTGGAGCCTATTCCAGCCCTTTTTCCCGGCCACCCAGCCACCTCCCTAGCTATCCACCACCGCCACCATCTTCATTGAGGTGGGGGCTATCGTCGGGCGGCGGCACGACCGCCGGAGGGGCGGTTTCCGGCGAACCCACAAGGTATAAAAACCATGAAATTCTGAAATTTTTCTCACTTAATCGGGCTCAATTGAGCCCAATTTTTCTCTCCTAAATGAACTAAGGATCTTGCCCACGAAGAGAGGAGTAGAGGAGGACCTTCTTGGAGGGCTGGAGGCGGGTCGATCTTCGAGTTGCCATGGCCGGTGGTGGCGCTGATCGGATTTCTGCAACAACACAGTCAATTGGCTCGCTTCCTTCAGGTGAGATGTGGAAACTGCTCCCCTATGTATGGTGAGGCTTTTAGAAGCATTAGTTGGGGAAGGGGAAGGGCCTAGCACTAATGGCCATCAATGGCCATTAAAGGAGATTTTTGGCCATGACATGAAGGGGGGGGGGGGGTGAACATGGCTCAATTTGGCCGGAAAATGGCTGGAAACTCCTCCTCTTCCCTAGAGGAGTTGAATCCAGCAATAAAGGGTGGCCCTTGGCTTCCCTATTCCATGGATGGCCTTCTCCCTCACTTTCTCTCTCCTCCATTAAAGGAGCAAAATAGAGTTTTCTATCTCCTAGTCATCAAGGCTGATTTGATCTCTCCTCCAGCCTATTGGAACCCCACTAACTCATATTGATAATAAAAATGAGGTTAGCCCAAGTGGGGGAAATGAGTTTGAGCTTGGGTTAGCCCATTTGGGCTAATTTGACCTAACACTAGAGTAGAGTTGACCTTGGTCAACATGACAATTTAGTTTGACCCCAATGGGTCCTTGGTGACCCATTGGACTCCCCTAAGGTCTAGGAAGACTTAGGTAGGGTTGGTTGGGCATCTTAGGGGTCACTTGACCCTTAGTTAGGGCACTTTTACCTTTTTGGGGCTAGGGTTGACTTGGGTCAACTTAGCCTCTTTGGTTGACCCCAATGGGTCCCTGGTGACCCATTGACCTCCCTTGGGGCTTGAGAAGGTCTGGCTGGGTCCCTTTGGCCAAGGGGAGGTCAATTGACCCTGAATGAGCTTAGTTTGACCTGATTAGGGTATGAGTTGACTTTGGTCAACTTGACCATTTTAGTTGACCCTAGTGGGTCCCTATAGCTCTAATGGACCCTCTAACAGGTTAGTGATGTTGTGGTGGGGTCATGGTGTCATGGTGAAGCCCTATGGTCATCCCTTTAATTGGAATTCTACTATTTGCAGACCAAGGTGGTTCACACACTAATTCTCCAGTTCACCCCATCCTTTCGACACTTCCCAGGGTTTTGTCATGACCCAGTCATGACAAAACCATCCTAGGGGTCTAGAAGTCTGAGGGATGTTACATCCACTGTATTGGAACTAGGATGAAGATCCAAAGACACTTGGCTCGGAATTTGTGGAGGACACAGATACCCAGGTGTGATTGATTCGAGATAAGATGTTGGAGGCCTAGAGCAGACCAACCAAGTATTATGATGCAAGACATGGCCAAGTAGAGTTCCAGGTTGGAGATACGGGGATCCTGAAGATACGTCTGATGCATGGAGTCTCGCAGATATGCGAGCGTAAGAAGCTTAGTCTGAGGAATATGGGGCCCTACAGGATCCTAGAGCGGATCGGCCCATTGGCTTACAAACCAGAGCTACCACAGGAGTTAGCGGGTTTGCACGACATCTTATACATCTCCTATCTTAGGAAAGCAAAACTATGGTCGGAGCAGCAGGTTACTAGTATAGATGACTCAACAGCTTCTGATCGATCGGTCCGCTTAGAGCCGATCATGATAGATGATATGATAGTGTGAGTCTTGCAGCGCAAGAAGGTTCCGGTGGTCAAGATCATGTGGGCAAATCCTGGACAGGAGGAGCATACCTGGGAGCCACTGGGTATAATACAATAAAAGTACCTGGAGCTCTTTGCATCAGGCATAACTCCAATTTCTGAGGGATGTTACATTCAATTACTCACAATAGAAACCCCGCAGGCCTAACCTGAATTTCAGGGATGATTTTTTTTTTGTTTATTGGGATTTATAACATCCCTCAAGCAACTAGACTCTTAGGATGGTTTTGTCATGACTATGTCATGACAAAATCCTAGGAAGCTCAAAGAGACCATGTGAACTTAGGTATGAAGGTGAAGATCACCATGGTCTGCAAATAACACATTCCAATTACCTAACCTAGGGTTTGACTTTAATGCAGCACCTTAACTCTTTAACCCCACCATAACATCCCTAACCCATTAGGGGGTCCCTTGGAGCACTTAAAACTCATTGGGGTCAACTAAAGTGGTCAAGTTGACCAAAATCAACCCTAACCTTAAAATGGTCAAAGTGGCCTATTTAGGGCCAGTGGACCTTCACCTTGACTCCTTGACCCCACCTGAACCTTCCTAACCCTTTAGGGGGTTCATTGGGCCACTAAGGGCCCATTGGGGTCAACCCAAGAGGTCAAGTTGACTAAAGTCAACTTAAACCCTAAAAGAGTCAAAGTACCCTAATAAGGGACTTGTGACCACCAAGGTGTCAAACCAACCCTATCCAAGTCTCCCTAGACCTTAGGGGAGGCAAATGGATCACTAGGGACTCATTAAGGTCAACCCAAGAGGTCAAATTGACCAAAGTCAACTCAACCATAGAATGAGTCAAATTAGCCTAAGTGGACTAACCAAGTCCAAGCCACTTGGGCTAAGCCCAATTTGAGTGGCCCATTAACTTTAAGAGCTGATATTTATATGGAATGTCACTTAAATTTCGGATGGGGTGACTAGGAGAGATAAAATGAGAGTTTTCCCCTTAATGGAGGAGAGAGAAAGAGGAAAAGAGAGAGGAGTAATGGAGGAAAACCATAAGGCACACTCTCCCCCTTCCCCAAGCCCTCCATTCATCTCCCAAGTGCATGGGGAATGAATTCCCATTGAATCCAGCTAGCCACCATTAATGGAGAAACCCAATCACCATGGCCGACCACCCCTTCACCTCCCATCCCATGGAAAAATATAAATCCCCCTATACAGCCCCCCATTCCCACTTTTGACCATCCCATCACCTTCAAAATGTCCTTGGTAGTCAAAATAATGTATTGGATCAATGGTTTTGGTGGAGGATCGAGGAATCGGACAAGCTCACCGGAGAGGAAAAACGCCACGGCAAACCGCCGCCACCACCGTCGTCGAACCCCAAACAAGGTCTACTGCTCCTCCACTCCCCTTGTGCTAGTATCTTGATCAAATTAGTCTGAGAAATCGGGCTCAAACGAGCCGATCCAAGTGAGAAAAAAAATGGAATTTTCCAGTTTTTCATGGTGGCGGGTTCGCCGGAAACCACCACCTCCGGCGGCCAAACCACCGCCGGGGGATGGCCACCACCTTGACAGAGGTGGCAGTGGCGGTGGCTGGCCAGGGAAGTGGCCGGGTGGCCGGCATAAGGCTTTGGAAAAGCTACAGGTAATGAGATTTTCAGGTTCTTCAGGCATTTTGAGAAGATGAACAGTGCCTACAATTTATTATGATATATATATATATATAATATTGTTTTGTTACCCCTTTAACTTGCACACTTTTATGCCATTCAATGAGGCCCTTAGAGGTCATTTTGGGAAAAGTAGCCAGTCCCAAAAGTTGTAGACATTTGAGTCTACTTTGTTTTAAAATTTGTTTCAACCCATTTGGTTCTGTGGTCTAACCACAACACTCAAAATGATGCAGTCTATACGTAGGGCTAATCATAGACTAAATTGAGTTCCTCCACTAAAAAACTTGCCCAAATGACTTGAAATTTGGACTGGGGGTCACTCTTACCTATAACTTTGACATATCAAAAAATGGGAATTTTTGGAAAACATTGTTCTATAGTTTTTGTAAATATTTAATAAATCATGTATGCTTTAATTAGAGGGTCTATTGACCTCAAATACCTCCAAAAGTTTGGTAGATGGTTCTTAGGATCATTATATGTCACTGGTTAAAATATCAACCCATTTAAGCATGTTTCAAATAGGTATTGATGAGACCAAAGTTTGGTCCATTAAGGGTAAATTAGGGAAAAAGGGTGCTTGGGGCATGGAAGGGCCAATTCTCACCCAAAGGGGATGGGAATTTGGCCATAGCCTCAAGGGCAGTTAAAACAACCCTCACTTGGAATTTGGGATGGAATATGGTGGATTTACCTTAGTACCCTAGTTCAAACCCTAAGGTTGAACTTTGGTGGTTTGTGAAGGACATAGGGTGATATGTCCTTGTATGGACTTGGAGTTCAGTCCATGTGATCTTAGGGTGGTGAATAGCCCTAGGAATAAATTTGGTGTCATTTAGACACATGTACATAACTTTAATCCATTGGAAATTGTTTGGGCCTATGCCTCCTTATAGAAATATTGAAAGTTCATCTGAGATTTATTATAGGATATTTTGAAGAGAGTAGCTCATACTTATAGTCAAAACCTTCAAGTTGCCCTTTGATGATTTTGAAGTAATTATGGTTAAATTAACTTAGAATGTTATGAAACTCTGGAAATGTTGATTAAATATCATTTATATGCACTAGTCAGTAATTTGGAATGATAAGACATTATCTTATAGTACTTCATGTGTTAAGTGAACTAGTGCACATTGTCTTGATGAATAGATAATAAATACTATATCTTGCCGGAGAGCTAAGTTTTCTTCGTCAGAGAATCTTTTAGGGAATATTAAAGCTTGGGAAATTATTACATGTTGTTTGGAAAAGATTACAAGTATGTTTCTTCACAAAGTGCCCTATTAGGGATTTATTTGAAGTATTTTTCTATATAGCTTGCTGACCTTGGGATTATATGAAACTTAGTCAGTAATGTTTTATGATTATATTAAAGCTCTGGTAAGTTTTGTGTAATTTTTGGATAATGTTTGGCGGTACTTCCCTCTTTACCTTTATTTATTGCAATTATCTTGAATTAATTAATTAGAGGCTAATACATTTATGAAAATTTGTGAAACTTGGTATTATTTGATATTTTGGCACTATATAGTGTTCATAATTTTTGGCTGATCATAACTTAAGGAAATCTAGTACTTCATGTTCAAAATTACCCATGGTCGAATTTTGGGGAAAATTTAATAAATGCTAAATTAATTAGGAAAATTACAGTTTTTGGATTTAGTCTAAACATGTCATGATAGACCCCCCAGTAATAATTATAGTGAATTTGGATGAATATTTGAAGGGGTCACCACACATGCTCATCATATAGCTTAGGTTGGTCTACATATAGTAAGACTGCAAAATTGTGATTGCATGTAGGATGGACATGGGGAGTTGGGGTTAATAGTATACTGACTTGTTAAGGTGAATTTGAGTTCATCATTAGGATTTATGTTGGGGAGGGTGTTGGGTTGACTAGTGTTATGTGGTGCTCGAGATTGACGAAAGATCGTCTTTCCTGTGGAGAGAGAGAGTCAAAATACACTAGGTTTAGATTTAGTATAACATTAAATGGGATTGGCTATGGGTAAATACCAATAATAATAAGTACCTTGCGAAAGGGAGCTTTGGTCTTCAGCCCATCGTAGTTCCTAGTGCTCTCGAGAGCCCTTCATAGGGAATGCCCCGGGCAGTCCAAGGTTAACCTTAAATGAGAAGACTAAAAGGTTAAAGATAAATTAGTAAAACTAGGGCTCAGAAGGTTCGGTGGTTGTGGAAATGGGCAAGTTTGCCTAGTGAGACGAAGGCTCAGAAGGTTGTTGTGACAGATAGGTTAGTCCAGAGAGCTGATGGCTCAGAAATTCATGGTTGCATATGCATAAAAGGTGGAGGGTCTTCGGTATTAGACGGTCAATCACCCCGACGTCGATACGTTGACTCGTCAAGTGTGGTTCTCACTTAGCCAAGTAAAAGACTGGCTGATTTTCAGCATAGTACGTGGTGACTCTGGTGTGTCCTTCAGAGGCGTACGTAAGGGTTAGGCCTGGTAGTGCGGTTACCTGCCTAGGAGTGCGGTGGCCCAACCCACTGTCTCTGTTGGCCACTACGGAGGCTCCTGGGAGTGAATCTAGATTCCAAAATTGGGGAACTAAAGGTCTGTGTGCATAGAGTCATGTGTGTTGCACTTGCATGAATCATGATTAAACATATCACTACACACATACCTGCATATAACATGACACCCCATCATATAAACTAGTATTGGATAGCTTATACGATGGGAGCCTTGCAAAATACGTCTTAACTTATAAGTTTGTATGGGCATTCATATAAGTTAAGGTTACTTATTTAATAGTTTTTTTACATGTACTTACTGCTCTACTTTACTTTTTTTTTATATTACTGCTTTCTTATTATAGTTTTTTTGTACATACACCTTCTAGGGTAATTTTCACCTGCTTATTCCACTCTACTTTGTTGTCCCCCACTTTCATTCTCCCCGTACGGTGCCTAGGAGTCACGGGGGTGAGGCGAGGATGATAGTGGCTTAGTATTTTGACTAATGGTCGGTGGACAACATCATTTTAGGGGACCGAGCAGCAGGAGCATCAACACCGGCAGGACAAGGAGGCAGGACATGAGGAGCAGTTTCTACGCACTACCGCTACTACAGGGCGATGAGTCGAGGATGGATTTCAGTTTACTTCCGCTTAGATGTTGTGAGTTGTGTGAGAGAGACCATTTGTATTAGACATGTACCGGGCTTAAGCCCATATTTCTTTTCTAGTCTCTTTCATACTTTGTACTCATTGTGGACTATTGCTCTTATATATATATTGATAGTGAGCTGTGATCTGTGGACTTGTATTATTTAATATTATCTTTTGTTGGCGTACTATGATGTGATAATTTTAGCCGGCAGGATCGGCGCCGTGCGGTGGCGTCTAGCTTGGTAGTTAGAGTCACCGTAAGGCGGCGGCTCTGGGCATAAGACCCGGTTGCGATGCAAAAAAGGGGTCTTATAGAAAGGTAGCTTAAGAACTTGTCAATTCCTAGGTGTTAGACTGATATCTTGGGCTTATAAGAAGCAGACATCAGTCTCCACTTCTACAGCTGAAGTAGAATATATTACTATTAGAACCTGTTTTTCACATATTTTATGTATGCAGAATCAATTACTTGATTATAACTTAAATTTTTCCAATTCCACAATATTCTGTGATAGTTCAAGTGCTATCTAATCAAATCCTGTCTTGCACTGCATGACAAAACATATAGAGATAAAACATCACTTTATCAGGGACAATGTTGAAAAAGGGAAAATTTTCCTAGAATATGTGACTTCTGAAAATCAGATGACAAATATTTTCATTAAGCCTCTTGATGAAACAAAGCAGAACTACTTTATCAATGCTTTGGGTATGCTTGATAAAGCTTAGTAATCTTAAATGTCTTAATTTTAACTACAAATATTACTGGGAAAAACCTGCATACGACTTAAATTTTTTAAGTCTGCACTCAACGTAACATCGAATAGAAATCGACGGAACGTCGAATTCTATTCTACGTAACGTCTATGAGATGGTGTTTATGAATAATATTGGATCCATTCTATACAATGTTTATTTCATTCAACGCGTGCGTCGATTATCATACATCGAAAAGAAATCAATGCTTCGTCGAAAAAAATTATTTATGCCCAAATTACTCGACGTATCTCCTATTTCTCTCCAAACTCTTCATCTTCCCCGCTCTATTTTCTTTCTACTCTTTCTCTCCATTCTTTCTTGTAATCCTTGCAGGTATCTGGATATTAATAATCAAAAATTTTCAATGATGATTAATAAAGAAGTATTGGAGGTTCTTGTTAAAGACCTAACACAAATGGTTACTGAATTTACAAAGGAATTCTCGCTTTTTAGAGATGAATGCAATGGTAAACTTCTAATACTACAAAATCAGATAAATTAAATATATAGCTCTATGCAACTTCTTGTTCAACAAGTTTATCAGAATTTAATCCCTGTCGAAGTCTTTAAATCATTCTTTTATGATTTAAAGGAGGGCGAGAAAAATCGAGGTAGGGATGACATGATTCAAAACTCAGATTGTGTTCGAACTGGTAATATAAATATTGAAGAGATTTCAAAAAGACCAAATAAAGATGAAGTTTAGAAAATGGCCTATAAAAATGAAGAAGTTATTGAAAAAATAGATATGAGTACAACTCAAAATATAAGGGTATTGGATAATATTGTTTTAACTTCAGAATTAGAGATGATTAAGAATGTAACACTCCCAATCGTCACATGGAATATAACAGAGGGTCCGGCCGGGGCCCCACACCATATTTCACAGACAAACGAGAGAGCCACTGGAGAGTATCAAAAACCTTTCTACACGCATCCTAACTCAGAGCATTCTAGCGGAAGATTATTAAGTTACAGAACTCATCTCAATGAATGTCCACACTATATAAATATCACATTTATATATACCACCAGGAATGTTTACACGACCACACTGCACACGGCCTTAAGGCCTTACAAGTTTCTCTTTACAAATATACAATTTCATACATCGGCACGCAGGCCGGCCACACATGAAATCCAACACTTCGCATGGCCTTCAAGGGCCTACCAGCAGCATTGGATTCCACCCGCTCAATCCAATCAGCCCGCAACACCTGCATATGGACGTCCACCCCATGGGTGATAAAAAAAGCAACGGTCAGCATTCAGCTGACCAATTATAACGACCCTACCCCTTACCCGGGGCAGTGGTTCCTTCCCTGCATGTTTTTGCCTTGGAGATATTTGGGGTGTTACAAAGAATTCTACAATACAAAAAGAGAATCTATCAGCTCTACTAACACAGATGGACGCTACACAGGGGGGAGAGTCCATCATCAGACTTAAACAAAAATATGCAAAGACAGAAAATGCCAGAAGTTAATGAGGTAGAAAAGTTTTTGAAGAAATAAGAGAAAGAGATGAAGTTGAGTTCAAAGTATATGAAGATGACCTAGCTGCTAAGAAAAGGATTTTTATTGAAAAGCTAAAAGCTAAGAGTTCAGGGAAAAGAAACGTGTCTGATTTACCAATTACACTTCAAGGAACAATCTTTAATTATAGTGAATATATCAAGAAATATTCTAATGCTCAGATTGTGCACACTACTGGATATAGCCACAAAAGAATAGTAGGACTGGGTTATAATCATGATACATATATTCCTAATGAGAGTGGAAATAAAGGAATGATTAGCTTTGTAAAAGCATCAACCACTAAAGTATTTGTAATTGAAAAGAAGCAGAAATATATTTTTCTTGACAATTTATTGGAATCTATCAATGAACTATCTACAAGCATCTTAAGTAAAGGATATACACTTAATTTTTCTTCACACAATGCAGAAGCAAAAAATTCAAAAGTTATTCAATGTCTACTAGGATATACACAGTCATCCAGATAAAGCAAGTGGATTTCATTTGAAATTTGTTGAAAATATGTCAAAGAAATTTTACATTGCTCTTTCAACATTTGTTGTTGATAAGGAAAAGAAGTAATACTATATATTAGCACTAAAGGTTTTTCTGGTATATTCGGTTGTCTTATATCTATGTACCTTATCATTCTTATCTATTATGAGTACACACTCAGTCAAAATTTTGTATAATTTATTACTGAACATTTGCAAAATCACTTTTGAAGTTTTGTAAAATTTGTTAAGTTAAATAGGGGGGAGATTGTTGGGAAAAACCCTTATGATTTAACTTTACAAATTATGTTTAGTGATTTTATATACTAGGTTTATTACCCATGTTGTATAGTGAAGGTAATTTGGTCTTAGAAGTCCTAGGGTGTCAGTGATATAAAGGATATATATAAGGCATACTGAATTGAAGAGAAAAATCATAAATTGCCAACATGCGTCGACTAGATTTTGACTCAACGTCGACTGGAATTCGATGTTACTTTGAATTGAAGTCAGAGCAACTTAATTTGGATAAATCAATGACAATTAAGAATTAAATCACAGTAAGCTTCGACATGATATTGACGGAACGTCGACTATGTAGAAATTGATGTTTCTGCGACAAGAACTCGACATTATGTCGATTAGATTTCTTAACAAAATTTGTTTTGTGCCTTAAATTTGAATTAAATCAATGAGGGGTTTACATAATAGATTCTTGGAGATGTTAGAGGATGTAGATATATATATATATATATGATGAGATACAAAAAAAAGCAGAATCAGAGATTATCAATCATTAACAACAACGATCAAGAAAATCATATTAGATCGTGAGAAGATTGAATTCGATAGAGAAAGCTTGGAAGATTATCATCTACAATTGAATCTCTTCCAGTATCAGTCGATTGGTTTGATAGTTACTGAATTTGATAAGATAATTAGTACTTCTTCATCTCAAAAGGAAGTTATAATATATTCAGAGAAAAAGTTTGAAAGATCATCTAGAAATTGGGCTCACAATCTTTATTATTTTGATATTCGGAGATTCATCAGAAGTTCCATAAATTATCATTAATTGTCCTCAGAAATCTGAAGAGAGGACACTAAGAGAAGAATGATCTTAACTCATATCTTCTCCTAATTTTCTTTTTATATTTGAGAAAAAGTGTTTTAAGAATCCCTCTACAAATGATTTAGTGAGATGTTCTAAGAGTCTCCTTGAGAAAAGACTCAAACTATAATTGGTTACAGATCTCCTTATCAAATGATCTGGTGTGGTTCTAATAATCTCTTGATCAAAAGACTCAGACACTGTGATAGTGAATTTCTACCATGGGGGTAGAAAAGTGGATGTACTCAGATTGAGGGAGAACTACTATAATCCTTGTGTCTTCTGTGATTTTGCTTTTATTTCTTATTTTGTGTTGCTGTGCAGTGATTTTAATTAACTGAATTTGATTATGGTTTATAGTTTATGTAAATGCAAATTATGTGAATTAATCAAAGAATTTGAAAATAATTTAAATCTCTATTCCCCCTCCCCCTAGAGAAAACTCCGAGGAATATAACAACTAAACTCTTATTTCAAAATACACTTGAATCGGGGCTTGACGACGCGTATTCCTCTGGTGAGCCATGTCTTTTGCTTTATCTAGCATGCTTGCTCAATCCAGTAATCCCCCACCAATTCCTTTATTATAGAGGCTCAACTCCACTCCTTAGGGGATGTGGAAGATGATGGAAGGGGGGGGGGGTGGTATAAGCTGTTAAAGGGAAAACCATTATTGGGGTGATCAACCAAGCATAAGATTCTTCTACTTTGCTCCATTTATCTCCCCTCTAGAACAAATCCAACCGGGAATTAACCATGGAGCTCAAATATGGGCTTGGAAAGAGGAGAGGAGTGTCATGTGGCCTTCAATTCACAAATTCTTCTTTGTCTCCATATGAAATTTGGGGATTTCCCTAAATTGCCTCTTACATGCTAAAATTAGTGGGTATTGGGGGGGGGGGGGAATTTACCTATTGGGCTGCATAATGGGCTTTGGGCCAAGGCCCCAACCTTTTGGAATTACGTTTGGCACTCAATTTCTAGTTTATGCCAATATTTGACCATGATTGACTTTAGGGTTTACTTTATAATATTGGTTGGCCCCACTTGATGGTCTTGAGTCACATGACACCACCCAAAGTTGGTTGGGCCATGATGTGGCCCTATTGGGGCTAATTGAGGTATATGAGTGTAATTTTGACCTAAATTGACCATGATTGACTTTTGGGTTGACTTGATCAAAATTGGCCTTGATGTGGCCCTATTGGGGCTAATAGAGTCATATGGGTGTAATTTTGTCCTATTTGACCATGATTGACTTTAGGGTTGACTTGATCAAATTGGTGAATTGGTCGGCCCCACTTGAAGGTCAAGAGTCACATGGTACCGCCCAATGTTAGTTGGGCCATGGTGTGACCATATTGGGGCTAATTTAGCCATATGGGTGTAATTTTGACCTAAATTGGCCTAAGTTTGACTTTGGTCAAATTAAGTGATTTTGTTGACCCCATGTTAAGTTCCATGGTCAATTGACTCACTAATGAGGTATTAAGGGTGGGGGTGAGGTCAATTTGATGAATTGAAGTCTAATTAGCCATTTGGGCTAGTGGTTAGAGGGGTAGGGTTAAGGTCAATTTGGGCTTGTGAGTTCAATTTGAGGTGAATTGACCTAAGTTAACTTGTGTCTGATTGGGTGCACTAGGTGAGGTCACAGTGGGTCCTTACGACACCTCCTTGACCTAACACACATGTCATGACACATGTCATGCACTAAATCACAGTAAGGATCTAATACGAATGATGATGTTACAAATCCCAACAAACAAAAAAATAATTGTCCCCGAAATTTAAGTTTGGGTCTACGAGGTTCTATATATAATGAAAGGAAAGGTAAACTTCAGTTAGGTTAGGTTCTACCTAAAGCAAAGAGTTGAAGGCGACATTACTACATGATATCTAGGGATCTCATGTATGCTCCTCCTGCCCATAGTTGGACCACAAGACTTTGACCAATGGAATCTTCTTCTCTGTGAGACCCGAGCATTGGTATCCAATATCTGAATACGCTCTAGACGAACAGACCAGTCGGATGCCACTAGGCCTGAATTAGACACTATGTGTTGCTCTAGATGAAGTAGATCTCTTTTGAGTGAAGAGAAATGAAAAACATCGCTCAGGTTTGCCAACTCTGGTCACAGATCCTGCCTGTAAACTAAGCGACTGATCCGCTCCAGGATCGTGTAGGGCCCCATAAATTGTGGGCTGAGTTCTTTTGTCTCCACTCCCCAAAGAAACTATACACTAAATGAATCTTCAAGAAAAACCTATCTCCCACTTGGAACTACACCATTTGATGTCTCGCATCATAGTACTTCACCTGTCTACTATGGGCCTCCAACATCCGGTCTCAAATCATTCGAACAAGAGCATCTGTATCCTCTATATTGTCCGATCCCAAAACCTTCGTGTCTTCATCCTGGACCCAAGAGAGTGGTGTCTGACACTTCCTCCTGTATAAATCCTTATAAGGAGCCTTGCTAATGCTCTTGTTGGGTACATTGGAAAATGTGTACCTGATTTGAAGAAGCCCAACTTAGCTCAATGATATACATCATGGTGTATTTGATGTTATTTTGAGTTGACATGTGCAGGTGAAGAAGTACTAAAAATACAGGAAAAATATTCTAAGTCCATGTGTCGACACCTGAAGAAACTGTGTCGACACTTCAGAATAATTGTGTCGACACTTGAAGGAAGCTGTGTCGACACAGAGAATAATAGTCGATCACATTTATGTCGACACCGGGAAGTAGTGTCGACACAAAGAAAGATAGTCGACTACATTTGTGTCGACACTGGGAAGCAGTGTCGACTCACAGAAGTATAGTCGATCTCAACTGTGTCGACACTGGGAGGCTGTGTCAACACATTGAGGGAGAGTCGACACCAGCAGGCAGTGCCAACACACTAAGGCAGAGTCTACACCTAAAGGCTGAGTCGACACACAAAGGCAGAGTCGATACTTGAAGGCTGTGTCGACACACTGAGGCAGAGTCGACACACAGAGGCAGAAGTCGACAATACTTGTGTCGACACCAGAAGACTGAGTCGACACATATTGGCAGAGTCGACAAAAGCAGTGTCGACACCTGAAGGAAGTGTCGACACATACTATGTTCTGAATCTATATCAACTGTGTAGACACACAGGACTTGTGTCGACACACTGCAAAGTCAAGACCAAGTTATTTTCTGAAGAAAGATGAAGTGTTTGAGTCGACACAGATACTCAGTGTCGACTCATTCTCAAGATGAAGTTCTGAAGAAGCTGAGTCGACTTAAAGGCAAATAAGTCGACATCATCAAAGGCTGTGTCGACACCAAAGTCACTTGTGTCGACACATATAGACAGTTGGTCTCGACACTTTGCTGTCCAAGACAAAGGCACAGGATCTGTTTGAAGACTTGACAGCTGTGGGTTGCAACAGGTTAACTGAAGCTGTTAGACTTGTCAGAAGATAGTTAGAAACCGGATCAGCCGGTTACCATGAAGAAGGTCTATAAATAGACAGATTCAGAAGGGAATTTAGGCGAATTGAATTTTGGCAATCCGATTGAGGAATCAAATCAAGGTGTAATACACTGAAGAAGATCTTCATCAGAAGATCTAAGAAGACGATCTCAGGATCTGTCTAAGAAGAGTTCTATCAAGAATTCAGAAGTATGATCAAAGGTGTTGGATAGAGAGAGATCCAGCCACTTGAAGAAGAAGAAGGAAGCCATCACTGGTTTCTCAAGAAGCTGTTTGGGAAATCAACTCAGCTAAGTTCAGATTCAAGAAGCTTTGAAGAAAGCTCAGATTCAGTTGATTTCATTCATCAGCTGATCAAGAACAGCCTTGTCCTTCTCTCTCTCATCAAGGGCAAGTTAATACAAACTTCTTTTCTAAATTCTGTAGGGTCTATCTATATAGATCTGAGTTGTAAGCCTATATTATAAAGGCTGAGTGTAGGAGAGTTGATCTCTGAGTGGTAGGGCTGTTGCCTGAGTGTAGGAGAAAGTTTTCTCTGTGTTGTAGGCCTTGTGTCAAGGCTGAGGTAGGGCTGTTGAGCCTGAGTTGTAGGAACCATTCTGGGTTCTGAGTTGTAGGAACCTTTTCAGGTTTTGAGCTGTAGGATCTGCGGATCTGAGTAAAGAGGAAGTTTGGCCGAATCTAGCATACTGCTAGATAGGTGAAGGGGGAAAGTGGATGTACCCAGACCTTGGGGAACCACTATAAAACCGTGTGCAATCTGTGTTGTATGATTTTCTGTGATTGTTGTGCTGTGTGATTAAATTCTGTTATTGAATTCTGCCTAAAAGTGAAAACAAGCATTAGAACCTATTCACCCCCCCTCTAGGTGTTTAGGTTGTCTTGAAAGTAAAACTATCAAGTGGTATCAGAGGGAGGTTGCTCAAATAAGGACTTAACAGTCTGAGTGAGATCCAAAAGGCAGAATCAAGATTCAAGAAGATGGGTTATGGAGAAAATCACAAGGAGTTAGGGTCAATGAAACTGCCCATCTGCAGGAAGGAAATCTTTGGAATTTGGAAAGAAAGAGTCAGATTGTTCATGGAGGCATCCGACCCAAGGATATACATCACAGTTCAGGAAGGCCCCTTCATTCCAATGAAGGTATCAGTTCTTGATGCAAATATCCAAACTCCAAAGAGTTATTCAGAAATGACCAAGGATGAAATCATTTTGGCAACCATGGATAAAAGAGCACAGAACATTATTGTAAGTGCCATAGATGATTCAACATTCCAAAATCTGATTCACTGCAAAACCTCCAAAGAAATGTGGGATGCCTTGATTGTCTACATGGAGGGATCTGAAGAAGTAAGACATGATAGGAAGTCTATGCTCAATCAGGAATATGAAAGTTTTAGACAAGGAAAATCTGATAGCATAACTGAATGCTATAAGAAATTCTATAGAATTGTGAATGAGTTAATGTCCTATGGAAGAGTCTTCAGTACCTATGAACTGAATACAAATTCTTAAGATCCTTGACAAAGGATTGGGACACAAAGATCTGTGCCATAAGAGAAGTGGCTAAACTGGCAGAGATTTCTCCTCCTATCTTGTTTGGAAAGTTGTTATCCTATGAAATGCAACTAATGGTGAGGAAGGAGGAAGAAAAGAATTCAAAAGGAGAGCATAGAGAAAAGTCTGTGGCCTTCAAGGCAGAAGCCACTAGAAAGAATAGGAGGATATCACCATCTCCTCCTAAGGAAGTTGCAGAAGTTAGTTCTGAAAATTCAGATAATCAGGTTTCAGAAAGCTGTGATTCAGATGCAGATTTTGCTGCATTCACAAGGCAATTCCAGAGATTCTTGAAGAAGAAGCAGTGGAAGTCTAGGCCCTCCACATCACAGCAAGTTGATGACTATTATCAGAAGAAAAAGTCATCATGGAAAGAGAAGAGAAGAACAAAGCCCAGCAAAGTCACTACATCAAGGATTGTCTACTATTGTTGCAATAAGGCTGGACATGTGGTGGCTGATTGTCTTGATAAGAGAAAGGAGTCATTAGACAAGAAGAAGACTCATCAAAAAGGCAAGATGGAGAAATCCTTTATTGCTAAGAAGGATAAAAGCCTAACAGATCAATCAACTTCAGAGTCAAAATCTGAAGCTGAAGCATATATTGGACTGTATGCTGCTACTGAAGAAGAGGAGTTCATGCAATTGCTAGACTCCATCTATGAACAAGAAGATCATCAGTGCATGGGACTGATGGCAGGATCAGAAGAAGACATGTGCCAGAATCAGTCTGGTCCTAGTAAGGTACAATGTCCTTCTATAAAATCTGTTTGTAGTACAAGTGCAGAATCAGCTACATCTGCATCGAGTGATGTAGATGCATCTGAATCTGAAGGAGATGTCTATCAATTGATAGATAAGTATGGGGACTTGTTGCAGGCCCTTAAGAAAAGCAAGAACCTGGTTAAATCTCAGGCTCAGGAAATTGCTGATCTAAAGGTAGCTGCAACTGAGTTTGAAAAAGTAATTGATCAGAAGTTAAATGAAATTGCCAAACTGAAGAATATAACTATTATTCAGATGGGCACAATCAATTATACCAATGATCAAGTGAAGAGTCTGGAGGCCAGACTAAGAATAGAAAAAGATTTAGTGGCTAGTTACTCTAAGCCAAAGTCAGTCTTACCCTTGATAGATGAATTTGTGACTCAAAAGGGTAAGGACAGGATTAGGATTCAAAGGTAACCCCAGGGCTGCCCAATTCAAGAGGAAAGGCAAAGCTCCTGTCAAGCCACTGAACCTTTCAGTCCCTATTAAGTTTAGAAAGGTGCAAGTGCCTTCTAACCAATATGATCTTGAGAATATTCATGGTCATGTTAAGACTAATGTTCTAATAAACAAGGGTGTAAATGCCAACAGGACTACCCATGTTCATAAACCCAATGGTTATAAGAAATCTGTGGGTGAAACTACTGCAGCACCAGCACTAGACATAAATTCTTCTGTCAAAGATGTTTCTAGATCTAGATACAATAAGTTTGAATGTTGGTGCTGTGGCAAGAGAGGCCATTTTGCCTTAGACTGCTGGCATAACACAAGTGTTAGGAAGAACAATAGTCTACCAGTTAGAAGAGCTGCTGGTAGTTTTGTTGGTGCTAACCTGAACCAAGGACCCAAGACTTACTTGGGTTCTAAGGGTAAGTAAATCTGTATTGCAGGATAGTCCAGGTTGCCATGCCCCTATATGGTACTTGGACAGTGGATGTTCCAGGCACATGACTAGAACAAAGGGGCTGCTGAAGGAGTATACATCTGTCAAAGATGGACCTAAAGTGATCTTTGGTGGATCTGAAAAAGGAGTCATCAAAGGGTTTGGTGATGCATTGGAAAATGAAGGCTATTGTCCAGGGGGAGTACAGAACTCTATAGAAGTTGATGACATTCAAGAGGTACAACATGAAGAAGGAGCTGGAGATGTTCAACCAGAAGGGAATCTTCCTCCAGCTACAAGACATTTAAGAGATCATCCAGCTAATCAGATTATAGGTGATCCAAGACAGGGAGTTCAGACAAGAAGCAGAAATCTGAGTACAGTTCTGCATTCAAGTTTCCTATCTCAAATGGAGCCTAAGAAGTTTGAAGAAGCCATCCAAGACCAGCACTGGATTGATGCTATGCAAGAGGAGCTGAATCAATTCAGAAGGTGCAATGTCTGGGAGCTTGTTCCTAAACCAAGAGGCCACAATATAATTGGCACAAAGTGGATCTTTAGGAACAAGTTGGATGAGAGTGGAGTAATTATAAAGAACAAAGCTAGATTGGTTGCTAAAGGATATAGGCAGGAAGAAGGGATAGACTTTGATCAGACATTTGCCCCAGTAGCAAGACTGGAGGCAATAAGAATGTTCCTTGCCTATGCAGCATACCAAGAATTCAAAGTATATCAGATGGATGTGAAGTCAGCATTTCTGAATGGTGATCTTAAAGAAGAAGTCTATGTTGAGCACCCATCAGATTTTGCAGGTTGTAGAGAGGATAAAAAGAGTACAACAGGTACTTGTCAATTCTTGGGAGGAAGACTAATATCCTGGAGTAGTAAGAAGCAGACCAGTGTGGCAATATCCACAGCTGAGTCAGAATATATTGCTGCTGGAAGATGCTGTGCACAACTATTGTGGATACAACATCCGTTAAAGGACTATGATATTCAAGTAAGTAGAACACCTTTATTGTGTGATTCTAAAAGTGCTATTTCTATTGCTAATAATCCTGTTTCTCATAGTAGAACTAAGCATATAGAAATTAAATACCATTTTCTTAGAGAGCATGTAGAAAGAGAAGACATCTCATTGGAATTTGTTAAAACAGATTATCAAATAGCAGATGTATTTACTAAGCCACTGGATGAAATAAAATTCAATAAATTTAAAATTGAATTAGGTATGCTGACCATTGATTAGTATATCAACAAACTTTCAAATGGTATCAAGTGGTATTGACAAAAACAGAAATTGGCTAAGTTAAATGGTGTCGACACATTCAGTGATAATGTGTCGACTCAGTGAAGTCATGTCGACTAGTCAGAGAATATGTGTCGACTCAGAGAATTTGTGTCGACACTTAAGAATCAAATAGTCGACTCATCCAGGAATGTAGTGTCGACTTCACCAGAATAGTGGTGTCGACACTTACAGATTTTGTGTCGACACTTATACTAAGAGTCGACACAGAATTTCTGATGCTCTACTATATATCTCAGGTGTCGACATATCCACGTTTGGTGTCGACACATAGTAGACAGAATTGTTTGTCGAGACAATAGAAGTTTGTGTCGACACATTCCATCTGTGTCGACACATTTAGTCTGTTTTTGCCCGACTTTTGATCTTCTTTCATTAAAAGGTATAAATAGGTCAAGAACTTATTCTGTCGACATGCTTACAAGGTTTTCGAGACTGAAACCCTGTGTCGACAATCTCTCTCTCTTCTCTCTCAAGCTTTCTCGTCTGATCAATGGCGCCAAAGGGTGAAGATAACGTCAACGAAGGATATGAGTTGGTGCGCAAGGCCTTTGCGGATGCCCCGACAGATGTTCAAAGGGTTGTCACTCTAATTTCTGAATCTGGATTAGAGTTTCTAGTTTCTGAATCGTCAAAGATCTGGAAGAAGGAGGTGATTGAATTCTATACCTCTGCATCAGTGGATTCAGCTGGTCTCAAGATAAAATCCACTGTTCATGGGACGAAGGTGAAAATTACACCAAGAAGTTTACGAAAAATTCTTCAATTACCAAGTATTGAGAATGAAGAAGTGGTTCCAGCCTCTAAGTCAAGGGAGGCTCTCCAATGGTGTGGATTGGATCCAACCCTGAAGATTGGAGCAGCTATCAACAGGAAGGGCATGAATCAACAGGGCAAGTTTCTGTCAGAAATAGTTGGGAAAGTAATTTTGTGCAAACCTGGTGGACATGATAGGATCTCAGCCTATATGTTCAGCCTAATGACAAGAATTGTGTTTACAATTCCAACTGACTGGTCAGCAGTGATATTTGATAAGATCAAGGAAGGGATCAAGAAGCCAAATTTGGCAAGAATTTTGAGTTTATACCTGGTTGGAGTCATCCCAGAGGTTATGCAACAAATACCTGGGACAAAGATTAATCACATGAGAAAGATGGATATGAGAATATTTTCAAGGTGGGATAGGGTGCTGTCCAAAGAAATGCCTGAGGTGGACAGGCAGGATTCACCTGAGAAATCCCCAGGTCATGAACAAGGTACTGAGCAGCATCAAGAAGAACAAGTTAGAGAACCAGTTGAGGACCTAACAAGATCTACTACAGCCCAGCAAGAAACATAACCTACACAGGTGCAGGGGGAGCACGTGTATTCTCCTGCCTAGAATGTATCTACTCCTGACCAGGTACAGGGAGAGCAAGTGTATTTTCCTGCTAAGGACATTTCTCATATTTCTATTCCTGCACAGGTGCAGGGGGAGCAAGTGTATTCACCTGCCCAGGACATTCCAAATACTGAACAAGTGCAGGGGGAGAAGATTTCTGAACCAGTGCAGGAGGAAGAACATATAGATTTATCTAAAGAGTTGAATAGTGCTGATCTGGATGATTCATCTTCTGTTCAAGCTCAGAAGGAACACACTCTAGATGAGTTGTTTCCTAATGTTGAAATTGCTACTGATAGAGTAGAGGAGGAGCAAGACATTGAGAAGGCACTAGACATGGAGATAGAGCAAGAAGTTGAGAAAGAGTAAGAGATTGGGAAGGAACAAGAAGTTGAGGAGGAGCAAGTAGTTGAGGGGGAGCCTGCGAATGTTGAGGCTGAGCAACATGTCATTGAAACTAATATTCCTCCTACTCCTCCTGAAAGAGTTCAAATTGAAAGCTCATCTGATTCTGAGACTGAAGAAGCCAGAATGGCTAAGAAGAGAAAGCTCATAGTCTTCAAGAGAAGGAGCCAAAGCTATAAGCAGGCACTACAAACTTCAACTCACCAATCTCCATCTGAATTTAACTACAACAAATTCATGGTAGATTTGCAAGTTAAGTTGGATGATCAGAGATTAGCTATGGAGAAGTATGTTGATGAAAGCAATAAATCCCTTCAATTTGACTTGGCTCAAGATATTAAGTCTATTAGATTTGAAGTAAATATGAATAAGAAGGAGATGACAGATTGCTTCCATAAGGGAGGTAATGCTGTAGTGTTTTTGGCTAAACACCAGCAGTCTATCCTCACTAAAGTGGATGATATTGTACTGAAGCAAGGTTATGTTCTGGAAAATCAGCTGAGAATGAATGATAATCTGGCTAAATCTCACCATGAAATTCTTGATGAGTTGAAAAAGTCTGCTACAGGGATGCCTGAAGCAAGAGCAAAAGAGATGGAGGAATTTGATAAGAAACTTCAAGATGCCATAGATTCAGTTAAAACTGCTATCACCACCTCTCAGAAAGACATATCTGACAAGCTTCAAAAGTTGAAACCATATTTTAAAGAGGGTGTGAATTATCTAGATGACCAGATCAGATTTCAGAAGGATGATCTAAGAGATCATATTACCAGAGAAGTCATAAAGGGGGAGAGGTTGTTAGTACATGCTGGCTCAGAACACACCAAATGGGTGACTAATAGTATTCGAGCCATATTGGGATATCCACTTTTGTGTGATGATGATATGGTGGCTGAGTCAGGAATTCAAACAGGTCTACTTGAAGGCAATCAACCTGAGATTGCCCAAGTCATTTACCCTCCTCCTGATTTAGCTATGATTAACCAGCAAGTTCAGGATATGTATAGTCCTCCACAGGAGGTTACAAAGGTTGTTATTAAAAAAGTTGATAAGCCTGATGCAAGTTTGAAAGAATAGCAAGATGCTCTACTATCCAAGAAAAGATTTAGAGAGCAGGCTGAACTTAAGCCAGATTTTGAGCAGTGGAGCCCTACTTCAAGAAACATTATACTAACTGCATGGAAGGCTGTAAAGGACCAAGTACATGAAAGAGGGAAGTGGTATAATGTAATTTAATGGCAAAAGCATGAAGCTAGGCAGGAGGCCATAGTATAGTTCAGGAGAAAAGCCAAGCTGGGGAGGCTGCCACCAGATGCTCAGGAGACGAGCAAGTATTTTCCTAAGCCCTTTCATTACTTTGAAAGGCAAAGGCTCAAGGAAGAAGCTCTGAAGAAAGCTGATCAGAAAGGAAAGAAGCCTGCTGATGTTGCTGAACCTACTGTAAAGGCTCAGATTCAATCAGGCAAAGGCATTGTCATTAAGGAGCCTGATCAGTCTTAATTTTAGTTTGACAGCTTTTGTAATGTTTTGTTAAGTCATTCAATGTAAACTTATGTAACAAACATTTCCATGTTATAAACAAAACCCTGTTCTGGAATCATTTATTCTTGTTCATCTTTATTCTGTGATGAATTGTTAATGTTTTGTTTATATAAAGTATTCCTGTAATGTCATACATCATCATATTATATTTTTAAATGGTGTATATCATTGGCTATAAGGGTTATGACTTCTCCAAATAGGGGGAGATTGTTGGGTACATTGGAAAATGTGTACCTGATTTGAAGAAGCCCAACTTAGCTCAATGATATACATCAAGGTGTATTTGATGTTATTTTGAGTTGACATGTGCAGGTGAAGAAGTACTAAAGATACAGGAAAAATATTCTAAGTCCATGTGTCGACACCTGAAGAAACTGTGTCGACACTTCAGAATAATTGTGTCGACACTTGAAGGAAGCTGTGTCGACACAGAGAATAATAGTCGATCACATTTATGTCGACACCGGGAAGTAGTGTCGACACAGAGAAAGATAGTCGACTACATTTGTGTCGACACTGGGAAGCAGTGTCGACTCACAGAAGTATAGTCGATCTCAACTGTGTCGACACTGGGAGGCTGTGTCAACATATTGAGGGAGAGTCGACACCAGCAGGCAGTGCCAACACACTAAGGCAAAGTCGACACCTAAAGGCTGAGTTGACACATAAAGGCAGAGTTGATACTTGAAGGCTGTGTCGACACACTGAGGCAGAGTCGACACACAGAGGCAAAAGTCGACAATACTTGTGTCGACACCAGAAGACTGAGTCGACACATATTGGCAGAGTCGACAAAAGCAGTGTCGACACCTGAAGGCAGTGTCGACACATACTATGTTCTGAATCTATATCAACTGTGTAGACACACAGGACTTGTGTCGACACACTGCAAAGTCAAGACCAAGTTATTTTCTGAAGAAAGATGAAGTGTTTGAGTCGACACAGATACTCAGTGTCGACTCATTCTCAAGATGAAGTTCTGAAGAAGCTGAGTCGACTTAAAGGCAAATAAGTCGACATCATCAAAGGCTGTGTTGACACCAAAGTCACTTGTGTCGACACATATAGACAGTTGGTCTCGACACATTCTGACAGTCAGTCTCGACACTTTGCTGTCCAAGACAAAGGCACAAGATCTGTTTGAAGACTTGACAGTTGTGGGTTGCAACAGGTTAACTGAAGCTGTCAGACTTGTCAGAAGACAGTTAGAAACCGGATCAGCCGGTTACCATGAAGAAGGTCTATAAATAGACAGATTCAGAAGGGAATTTAGGCGAATTGAATTTTGGCAATCCGATTGAGGAATCAAATCAAGAAGGTGTAATACACTGAAGAAGATCTTCATCAGAAGATCTAAGAAGACGATCTCAGGATCTGTCTAAGAAGAGTTCTATCAAGAATTCAGAAGTATGATCAAAGGTGTTGGATAGAGAGAGATCCAGCCACTTGAAGAAGAAGAAGGAAGCCGTCACTGGTTTCTCAAGAAGCTATTTGGGAAATCAACTCAGCTAAGTTCAGATTCAAGAAGCTTTGAAGAAAGCTCAGATTCAGTTGATTTCATTCAACAGCTGATCAAGAACAGCCTTGTCCTTCTCTCTCTCATCAAGGGCAAGTTAATACAAACTTCTTTTCTAAAATTCTGTAGGGTCTATCTATATAGATCTGAGTTGTAAGCCTATATTATAAAGGCTGAGTGTAGGAGAGTTGATCTCTGAGTGGTAGGGCTGTTGCCTGAGTGTAGGAGAAAGTTTTCACTAAGTTGTAGGCCTTGTGTCAAGGCTGAGGTAGGGCTATTGAGCCTGAGTTGTAGGAACCATATTGGGTTCTGAGTTGTAGGAACCTTTTTCAGGTTCTGAGCTGTAAGATCTGCGGATCTGAGTAAATAGGAAGTTTGGCCGAATCTAGCATACTGCTAGATAGGTGAAGGGGGAAAGTGGATGTACCCAGACCTTGGGGAACCACTATAAAACCGTGTGCAATCTGTGTTGTATGATTTTCTGTGATTGCTGTGCTGTGTGATTAAATTCTGTTATTGAATTCTGCCTAAAAGTGAAAACAAACATTAGAACCTATTCACCCCCCCTCTAGGTGTTTATGTTGTCTTGAAAGTAAAACTATCAACTCTCCTAGAGACTGTCGTTATAAGAGAACTCAATCAATGACAACAATCTCTCACAGGGCTATCTAGTATTCAAAATGCATAGGCAGAGCAGATCCTCCATAGTCTGGTTGGTACAATCCATCTGACATCCGGTCTATGGGTGGAAGGCAATGCTGAAAGTCAACTGAGACCCTAAGTAAGTCGGCAACGACTTACATTCCCTGGAAGTAAAGCGACGATCTAGACCTGACACTATCGTCCCGAGCACTCCATGGTATCTTTCATGCTGCTCCACAAATAGCCACACCAAGATGCTGACTGGAGCATCTTTCCAGAGCGGGATAAATCTTTCCACCTTCGTGATTCGATCCACTATCACCCAAATAGGATCATGCTCGGAGTGGGAGCGAGACAAACTGTGCATAAAATCCATAACAATATCCTCGAAGTTCCACTCCGACACTGACAATAGTTGCATCTATCCTCTTGGGCTCTTGCACTCGACCTTCACTCGCTGGCATGTATTGCAGAGCGTCACAAAGTGGTTGATATCCTTCTTCATACTGGGCCAAAAGATGACCTTACGCAGGTCCTCCGTCATCTTGGAGATCCCCGGGTGCACCAAATACTTAGAACATAATATCTCACTCAGTATGTCCTCCAGGATCTCACTTCCTGCTGGTATGTATACATGGCCTCGGTGATGAACAAGGTCATATCTCATCGAATAATCCCCCAAAAATCCCTCCTTTAGAGTTCTAAATACCAGCTCCAAATGATGTGTCATATCTCTGCCTGACTCTGATGCGGTCACAAATGTCACGAACAATTCTCATCAAAGCTAAGTGCTCTGCATATACCTCATGGTCAGTCTTGGACACCATAGAAATATGCATGTCCTCTAATATCTAGCCCAGCTCCATAGCCATCATTCCAAACTCTAGATTGGAAGTGCAAACTCTCCTAATGAGTGCATTTTCCATGGTGTTCTCCTTCCCAGGATGGTAGTGCATGATATAATCATAGTCACACATGAACTCTAACCACTGTCATTGTCTGAGATGTAAACCCTTCTGAGTATCCACATACTTCAAGTTGTTGTGGTCAGATAAGATCTCACAGTACAATCCATAAAGACAGTGCCTTCATATCTTCAGTACAAACACAACCGCTCCAAGCTCAAGGTCGTTAACTAGGGAGTTTTGCTTGTGCTTCTTCAACTGCATGGAATTATATGTAATGACATGGCCATGCTGCATCAACACGACACTCATACCCTAATAAGATGAATCTGTATAAATCAAAAATACTTCCTTCCTAGAGGGGAGGGCAAGGATTGTGGTTGAGTTAAGCCTATCCTTCAGCTCTTGAAATCCCACCTCGCATCGTGGTGTCCAAACAAGCGGGGAACCCTTCTTCGTCAGAGAGGAGATACGGGGCACTGTCTTTGAGAATCCTTCCATGAATTTGTGGTAATAGCTCAGCAATCCGAGGAAAATACGAACATCTGATGCCGACTTCAATTGAGGTTACTCATGAACTACCTGCTCCTTGGACGGATCCATATCCAGCCAAGCTATACTGATAATTTGCCTGAGGAATACCACCTCCTAAAGCCAGAACTGACACTTGTTGAATTTCCCATATAGTCGATGCTCCCTCAACTTTCCCAGAACTAGTGCTAGGTGCTGCATACGGTCCCCGTCGATCCTGGAATAGATAATTATGTCATCTATGAATAGAATCATGATGATGTCTAAGAAAGGCTCGAAGTAATAGATCATCAAACTCATGAATGCGGAGGGGGAATTCTTGAGCCCGAATGGAATCACCATGAACTCGTACAAGCCATAACGAGAACTGAAAGCTGCCTTCAGAATATCACCCTCCTGGATGTGTAGCTGATTGTTCTCGGATCTCAGATCGAGCTTTGAGAACTAGCATGCTCCCTCCAACTGATCAAATAGCTTGTCTATAATCTGTAAGGGGTAGGTATTTTGCATCATCAACTGGTTGAGATCCTGATAATTGATGCATAGTCAGAGAGAGTCGTCCTTCATCTTCACAAATAGAACTGGGGCTCCCCATTGTGATGAGCTCATCCTGACAAAACATGAATCTACCAACTTCTGGAACTGCGTATGAAACTTTGATAACTCCTTTGACGACTATTGTATGGTACCTGAGCTGCAGGATTGGCTCCTGGTACAACCTGAATACAAAAATCTACATCTTGGTGTGGAGGTAGTCCGAGTAACTTCTTCGGGAAGACGTCAAAAAAGTCCCAAACCACTGAGATATCATATATGGAGGCATCTACCTCTATCATCTCGAAACAAATCAAATATACCTCATTATTGAAACCGAAAATCGGCTTATATGGAGTTCGAACCCTTGGGGAAGGGGTGATCTCGCATACCTATCTCACCGATACGGCCTCCACTTGCCGAGCCAGGGAACAACACTCGCCCAAGAAGATCTCGCTCCCTCCCCTCCTCTGCTACCACCTTCCTAGGTCGCCTATTGGGGGCATTCTCGCCCAGGGTTGGGGTCGCGATAACTGGGATCGCTAGCATCGAGCACTCGGCATGCCTGCCGAGTGCAAACTTGACGAGGCTAAGCATCTCCTAACAGAAATCCTCAAACATCCCGAGGGTGGCGAGAGGGGGAAGGGGTGGCAAGTCGGCCCTACCCGAACCTTGTACTTCTCCTCCAGTCATCGAGCTCACTAAAGATTTTCGGTACTGATCACTCTCCATGCTCACTGCACCAAAATGTTGAAAATAAAAATCGGCTTCTATGGAGTTTGAACCCTTGGGAAAGGGGTGATCTCACACTTACTTCTCCCTAAAAAACTCAAACAGCTAGAGACTTAGAATAAGAAATGGAGCCAAGGCTCCGACATAGAGGTCCCACCACACACCCGGAAGATCTTAGAGCGCTTGCCCTCCTTAGCCAAGTGCTGAGCTAAGAATACCTCAGAAAGCGCCAGAAGACTAGGGTACAAGTAAACATGCCTTTTAAGGTACGCCCTTGGGTCTATTTATAGTTTTCTGAAAACTATCTGCCAACAACCAAACTCCGCTGTTCTAGACAGCTATATGCAGTCCAGATTGGCTTGCCAACAACGTAAATCCGCTGTTCTGAAAGGCTATGAGCAGGCCAATGGGGGTAGAATGGTAAAAATACATCATACAACACTAGGCGAGTGACCCTTGAAAATCTCCCCTCGCATAGGCTGGCGAGTGCTCGATGGTGTTAACACTCGCCGACTCCTTGTAGCCCTGGGAGAGTACGGGCCAGAAATGCCTAACTCGCCAGCTGTTTGCTGAGATCCATGGGCGAGTGCGAGCCTGCTGCTCCACTCGCCAACGGTTCCGTCCCCACCCTACCTGGGCGAGCTGACGGGGATGCCGAGATCTCACTCAATGCCAAGGAAAAAGGCATTGAGTGTCTGGACTTCACTCAATTCCAAGAAAAGAGGCGTCAGGTGAACAAGCATCACTCAATGCGGAAGGCGTCGAGTGGAATTGACGCCAGGGGCCCGGCTCGCCTAGGACTTGAACATGATGACTTGGCTGGTCTGGCTCCTATCGATCCCCACTTGCCGGATATGGCATTGCACACTCATCTCCCTACAAATGGGCCTTGACAACCTGAATAAAAGAAAGTAAAGTCTAGGAAATTCGTCTAATACCTTCAAACACCACCTCAGTGTCTCTATGTCTCAGAAAGATCCTCTTGGTCAGGCAATCAATCCATGCATGATGCCAGTGTAGACAAGCCATGCCAATGATCAAGTTAAAGTCTAGTATCCATAAGATCGTCACTGATATGTCGAATAGCTTCCCTCTGATATCCACATCCATGTTGAACTTGGTAGTGGAGTGCAACTTCGATCCATCTGGAAGTTGTACTCTCTTAACGATGTCTGGAAAGAGTTGAATTGCCATACAAATCCTCTGCAAAATCCTCTGAGACAAATGAGTGTGAGGCACCCATACCAAATAAAGTGTGGGTGGGATTGCCACACATGAATACTATGTCTAAGAGGTTTGGGGTATAAGGTTCGTTAGAGTGTATCTCATACAAATATTCAAAATTTATAATTGAATAATGTAAATACTGTGTTTTATGTTATAATCTCCTCAGGGTTCCTCGACTAGGCTAGATCTAATGTATAGAACTGGTCACAAGCAGGTCAGTGATCTCCTGGACCACGACCCCATCCTCGACCATAGCCTCTTGCATGATGTACTAGTGGGGTAGTGGGAGGAGGAGGAAGAAATTTCCTGGCTGGTAGCACTAATAATAGACTGCCGCATGACATGCACTCTCCTTCTTCCTCTGTGGCTCTTGGAATCGTAGCGGTCATGGGGTCAAGACCGTTGTTGGAGGTCTCTACTCTGGCCTGAAGTTTAGACAAGGACATCCTTTGCCCCTCTAATATGATGCAATCCCTCCCCTCTGCGGGCCTCTGCCTCTTCTCCCTTCCCCCCATTGCCATAGTATCCGCCGATCTATTTCCTCTCGCATGCACCATAAGATGGTCTGTCTCCAACTTCTTAACAGTCTCTATGTTCTTCTCCAGACTAGCATCGATAACAAAAAGTAAAGGCTGCCATAAAGAGTCCTAGATCCATCAGTAAACCCACATTGCATAGTCTTGATCACTCAACATGCCCGCAAATCTGACCAAGTGGGAAAACTCTCGCAGGTACTCCAGAACAGACCGATTCCCCTACTTTAGATGCAGGAACCGCTTCTCAAGCTCAACTCTGTTTGTAGGTGCCAAATAATGCTCTAGTAGTGCCTCGCTAAATTGGTCCCATGTAATCTCTGAGTACTCATATCCAGCGTAGGTGGTGTCCATGAGGGACTTCCACCATCTCTTGACATGGGTGGCCAGTGCAGAAACTGCTAAAGAAACGACATCATCGGCCGAACAATGAATCCCAACAAGAATCTCCTGAATCAAATTGAGCCACTCATCTGTCTTGATTGCAGACTCCGTCCCATGATTGATAGGAGGGGAGAGGCCTCAGAAGGCACTCAACCAGTTTGTATGAGCCCGAGTTTGGCTATGTAGTCAGAGCCTACTGAGCTCTAAAACATCCAAGAAGGACACATGGGTTTGTGTTGGGTTTATTAATCCCAATGTACCCGATTTGTAGGAAGTCAAATAAGTCAATGGTACATACCTAGTTGTATTTGATGTATGTTCAACCTCATGCATGCAGGTGGTTCCTTATCATATGGATTGGACTGATGAACTCAAAGAAGGATGCTGGAATGACCGAAATCTGTCTAAGTCCACAAGCATCGAGTGAAGCAAGCTCACTCAACGCCAGATGTCTAAGGAAGAAAGATGGAAAGAGATATTTGACTAAGTCCACAGGCATTGAGTGAAGTTAGTTCACTCAATGCCAGATGTCAAGAAGAGCCGTTGACAAAGGCAAAATTCCGGTTAAGTCTAGAGGCATTGAGTGAGGATAGCTCACTCAACGCCAGATGAGCAGAAGCATCAAGTAAAGACTAGTCAGTCAAAGCCTTTGATTTGATAGTGAAGAAAAGTGGCTAAGTCCACATGCATTGAGTGAAGCCAGTTCACTCAATGCCATACAACAAAATGCGCTGAGGAAAGACTGTGCAGTCAAAGCTTAAGAAGAAGGAAGATAGAAAAGTGGCCAAGTACACAGGCATTGAGTGATGTCAACTCACTCAACGCCATACAGCTAGAAGCGTTGAATCAAGCTACTTCAGTCAAAGCCACAAAGAATCTATCAAAGAAATATGGCTAAGTCTAGAAGCGTTGAGAGAAGCCAGTTCACTCAATGCCATGCTAATTCTGTAAAAGCCAAAGAAGAAGGAGAGTCATTCTCTTTGCAGTAGGGGGGATTTTTGGGGCTACAACATTACCCCCGGTGTTGGGAGGTACGACGTGAGGCGCTATGGCCAACACTAGTCAAACAGAAGGGCATGTCCCCTGGGCCTAACTGGCTGCCCCGTAGATCCTTCGTAGGGAAGCCTACTCCATAAAGGAGTGTTAGCGCCATCTTCAAAAGTCCGGGCTTTTGGGAGAGTTTTAGTGCCATGTCCCTACAGTCTAGCCAAGCTCTGTTTGTTGAAATGAGGTAGCAATCACTAGAGGAATACAATTATTATGGCCAATTAAATTAGAAAATATAAGAATATCTTGTCAATCACCTTTAATGACATGATGAATCTCTGGAATAAATTTTAGACTAATTGGCCTTATATTTTTGATAGTTGTTTCATAGAAGACATGAGTAGTGTTATTATTTAAATTTGGTCTGCATTTAGTAAAAATAAGATTGATTGATTTGACAGATAATAACACTTAGAATTCAGATAAAACTTGGATTATAATAGTTGGACAATATTTATATAAAAATGGTAAGTATTTGGAGCACATTTCCTTATAGTTTGATTTAAATGTAGAATCATGTCACACATTTAACTTATAGGAAGATTTGAGATCTAATCATCTTAGAATATTATGAATTTCAAGTAGGACATTAATTTGATCATGTGCACCTCTAGATTAAGTTTTAGAGCATATAGATTAGTATCGTTGGGGTTGCACTACTTACATTATATATGGAGTTAGAAGTGAGCAGCATTCAGCAGAATGTTTGCTAGTTGGTAGACCTTGAGGATGATCATAGGAATTGACCCTAAATGGATTAGTAATATGTTTGGAGTACCTTAGACTTTTGATTGGAGTCCTAGAACAATGTGTCAAGTAGTGACAAGAGATAAAGTACAAGGACACTAGGGGATTAACTTTGGGGTTCAAACGATAGATCAACTCTCCCCCAAAAGAGTTATAAATCTATCTCAGGATATTAAGAGTAACATTGCGAGAGGGATTTAAGGAAGGGTAGCAATCAATAAGATTAAATATCTTGAAAAAGGGAGGTTTGGGATTCAGCCCATCGTACTTCCCAGTACCGTTGCGAGCCCTTCACCGGGTAGTCCTCGGGAAGTACAAGATTCACCCTAAATCATTAAGCATAACTAAAAAACTAAGTAAAAAGTAGATTAAGTAAGAAGATTTTAAAACTAGTGACATCGTCCCATGAGGATGATGGATTAGGTTGAGAAGGGCTGGATAGTTCTAGGAGCTAAGGCTCGGTTGGTTGTGATGTGGAGGACTAGATAGTCCTAAGAGTTGGAGGCTTGAATGTGTATGGATTGGGTGATAAATTTGCATATACATATGATGTGGTGCATCTTCGACACTAACCTAGTTGTCACACCGATAGGAGTTTGATAACTTGGCAAGTAGTTGCGGTCTAGAGGGCCAACTCATCTAGTGTCTTAGTAACATTTTCTTAAAAACCCTTCACTTGGCCGAAAAGACTGGTCGATTCCAGCAAGAGTACACAAGGGCCTCCTATTTGGTTCTTATCGTCAAGGAAAATGCAAGGTCTAGGTCTAGTTGTGTGCATACCCACCTAGGAGTGAAAAGACCCACTCCACTTCCCTTTTAACCATGATGGGTGGTACCTGAGAGGTTAGCTACCTCCAAAAAGTGGGAACAAAAGTTCTGTGCACACAGAGTCGTGTGTGTGAGTTGCACTTGCATCAAACAATAACATAAGCACTGCATTGCATTACATACGTAACATTACATACAACATGATCCTAATAATATAAATTATTGTGGACTCTTTTATATAATGAGTTACTTATAAACAAGTTTGTATATGCATTCATATAAGTTAAGTTAATTTTCACTGATGGTAGATAGTTGCACTTATTTTACACCTTTACTTTACTTTATGCTTTGTCTCATAGTAGATCTGCTAGTGTAAATTTACTTTTTATACACAGCTATACAATACTTGTTATATACCATGCTAGATATGGCCCATGTCACTTGCTTGTTATACTCTGCTTTTGTCATCATTTTCTTTCTTCTGCACGGTGCCTAGCAGGGGGGGAAACAAACTTAGTATTTTTAACCAATTATTGGATGTGGCTGTAACAATAAGAGCACCAGAAGCCAGAGCAATATCATGATGTCTAGGAGGACCCACAGACCAGGAAGGCACGACTTGTGGAGCTGATGCATCATACTACGATTCTAACATGTGTAGATGAGTGTTTCACTGATGAGAGTACTTTCACAAGATTTATATGAGAGATTGATGTACTAGGCATAATCCTATTTACCTTTGTATTATGTCTCTCATTATGGACAATTATTATGATATTTATATCATGTGTGGTGTGGATTTGTGGTATATTTAGTTTTTTTACTTATACTTGTAGTTAGCCTAGAATGTTTGAATGAGCCGGCAGGATTGACATCTTATAATGGCGACTAACCCGTGAGTTTGTGTCACTGTAAAGAGGCATTTCTAGGCATAAGACTCCCCTCAGCCCGGTGTGAGGTCCGAGGTAAAAGTTGGAAAAAGGAGTCTTACAGACCGTACGCGAACAAAACACACGAGTTGCAGCAAAACCCCACTTTTCAGCATAATGACTGTATACTAGCAAATTTCTCATGCGCGAAGGAATTTCACATGGCCATGCAATCATAAAGATCAGACATCTCAACCAGGATGAAGAAAACCACAGTCAGAACACTCGTGCGCAAAGATAAAATGTACGACAATGCGAAATATACAAAATTCAACAAACAGATTAGGTTCTGCCCTCGAGTGTCCAAAAACAAAACACCGGGGCCAAAGGTCACCGACAAGCACTGACAACAACCACAAAGAAAAATTAAAGAGGTGGGGAGTGAAAGGTAAGGGTAGTCTAATCATCTAGCGGGGGGTGAATAGGTGTTTTAATAGTTTTATGCTTTCTTTGATTTTTTCTTAAGTTAAACACAACAAAGTATCAGCGTAGCACAATCACAGCACAATACACCAAGATTTATATTGGTTCTCCAATTATGTGTACATCAACTTCCCCCCTTTACCTATCTAGCAAAGTGCTAGATTCAGAAAAATTCTTTAATTTACCCAGATCAAATGATCTTACACTCAGAGTCTTTGACTCCTACAACTCAGGAAAAATAGCAGTCCCCTACCTCAGACCTCCAACACAAGGTCCTACAACAGGCCTTTAACTATAAGGTCCTACACTCAGGCCAACAACAACCCTACTTGAATCTTTACACCTATAGATATACACTCAGATCTTATCCAAAGATCCAACCTCAAATCAGAATGATCCTACGACTCAGATTCCTACTAGAATACTACATCAGACTTAGATCAAACAAGGACCCTACAATTTTAGATTAATTGTAAAAGATTTGACTCAAACAACAACACTTGAGTCTTCTATAGAAGTACTAGGAAGGCTTCTTCTTTCTTGATCAACACTTGAAGATTTCTGCTTGGAATATGTTGAGCTGAATCAAGAATTCTTTTACCAGAGAGATATATCTTCGGAAAGAATGTAAGTATGTTGAGCCTTGGAAGATGTCTCTCTAGGGTTTGCAGTTGCTGAAGACTTGGAGAAATTTGAGAGCTTGAGCACTTGTACAAATCCTACAAAAAAATATCTCTTTACGTGTATGTGTGTGTGTCTTGTATTTCTATTCAATTTTGCAATCCCTTTATATAGAAGACTGGATCGGCAAAAGCCTTGATATTGAAAAGGAAATCCTCCAACGCTAGGAATTATATATAAGGAAAGTTCTTCAAACAACAAGGAATTGAAGTCAATTAATTTTTTTTCCTCTTAAGGCACCTTGATTAACGGAGCAAAGAGCGACATTCAAATTAATTTGAATAAAAACGCAATCTACAACTATGTTTCAGCAGCTGACCGTTAGAGCACCCTTCAGGCCGATAAAAATGATATAAGTATAAGTCTAGCTGTTTGTAGTCGATAAGTTCCTTTAATGCTTATATTCATCATGATGTAGCAAACATGTTATTACTTAAGGTAATTTCTTAATGTAGTCAACACTCAAGTAGTAGATCCAGAAGAAATCCTTCTGCCACTATCCATACGATACAATCGATAAAATACTTGGCCTTTATGTCGATGCAATCAATAAAATTCCTTAGTCATTCAGTCGATGCAGTCGACAAACCACTTAGTATTTAAGTCGATGTCGTCAACATTTTCCTTGGGCATTTATTCAATACAGTCCACAAATTACTGAGCTTATAGTTGATGCAGTTGACATTTTCCATAGTCATTTAGTCGATGAAATTGACAAATTACTTAGCTTACAGTCGATATGGTCGACATCTTCCAGTCGATGTAGTTGACATTTGGATTAGACTAAACTTTCCTTCTACCTATAAATTCTTTAAACTCTACTGATCTTCCTTATGATAATGAACTATCTAATATATGATTAGGTCATAGGTTAACTTAAGTTTTGCACCTTGACGGATTACAAGGGCAAAACCCAAAAGCTTAATACTATATTAGCCAAGCATTTCTGTTATATATGTCACATCAAAACTTACACAAGCATCAAATACAAGATATTTATTATCCTCTTAAGGGCTTCTTCAAATTACGATTCTTATAGACAATATTCGCAACAGGGAGCACCATGTGTAACGTCCCGATTCATGCTAGACCCCTCGCACGTGTTTTTGAGTTAAGAGAGTTGACTCGGGCTTGGGGTGCACTGGTAGGCAAGTTTGCACTCGAGCCGGGGGGGGGGGGGGGGGGGGGTGGAGCGCTGACTCGACGCTGGGTGATACGTTGCTATCGTGCAAAGTTAGCGGGATACCACGCAGCGGTAGCAGCTGTCAAGTGATCAAGATGCCTCTCAATGAGCGTTGAGTGCTACCACGCGGCGGTAGTTAATTACCGCTGGCGATAGTGTGCATCGAGTGTGTCGACTGGATTCGCCGAGCGTCGAGTGCGTCAAGTGTACTCAATGATCATCAAGGTACTATCGCGCGGCGATAGCGGGATACCACGCGGCGGTAGCGGGATACAATGTTGGGTCCGGCGTTTCTTCACTTGACCCGTGGCGCTCAGCTACTTATTTAAGAAATTAAGTAGCGCCCTTTCCAACAGTCTGGGCTTTTGGAATAGTTGGGTATGCACTTGATCCTACATTTGGTATAAGAGGGGGTCACGGGTTCAAGACCAGGGGGCGCTATTAAATCCCGATTTTTCTCTTCTACCTGTGTGGGTCCGGCGGGTCAGGCAACCGTGGATATGTGGTAACCCCACCTCTGAGCCGACAGGTTATGTTGGATGCCAGGGGGGATTATTGGGTCCGACGTTCCTTCACTTGACCCGTGGCGCTCTGCTACTTATTTAAGAAATTAAGTAGCGCCCTTTCATACGGTCTGGGATTTTGGAACAGTTGGGTATGCGCTTGATCCTACATACCACACGACAATAGTCGAGGTAGGCATAGGCAAAGCCCTCTATGAGCAACCACCCGACGGTAGAAGTATCGCCGGCAGTAGCATTTTGACATACCTACTGTGCGGCGGTATAAAGAGTATTGCGCGATGATAGTGGGCTAGGTAGTGGCACCTAAATGGTGGGTTTGGATGGTGGCTTGTGGAAGAAGGCACTTTTGGAGGTACCGCGTGGCAGTAGCATGCGGTAGCTCACTGATTTGGAAACCCTAGATCTAACTGGTCTATCCTTTATAAATAGTGTCCAAGACTTATCACCAATCTTCTTCCTCACGAACTACGTCCTTTGCTGAGAAGAACATGAGCCCAAGGTTGATGTCGTCATGCCGCCAAGGAGGAGGACACGATCCATAGCAGGAAATCAGGTGAGTTTCCAACCCTCTCCCTTGGTTCTAGAACTTTAGATCTATTATTGGAGAGATGTCCGCTCAAGAGAGCTAGACTTTGGTGTGTAATGGTGATCTCCTAGGTAGAGACCACACTAGGACCTTTGTCCTAGGGTTTGTTGTCTTCAACCTTTCCTCTCTTCATTATAAGGACGATGGACTTGGTTTCGTGAAGAATGGTGGTCTATTGAGGGTGAATAAGGGTTGAGTAAGAGCTGAATGTATCTTTGTATGAATGGCTAGTGGAAGAATACGAACCGATGTCGTTCGCTCGACTTTACGTTGCGTGCAGAAATTTGATTTCTGTATGCAACAGGCTTCGTGCTCAATTTAATCCATGATACGAGCACTTATAGGTCTTTGGTTGAACACAAAAGTTGTAGCCCTCAGAAAGACCTTTCAAATAGATGGTTGCACGTTTTCTGGTGAGTAATGTGGCTCCCGCAAAGTGTGATGAAAGTTGCTGCAATAAACTAACATAAGGCCAAGACAGATTTTCCGTCTAAGTAGTTGATGTGTTAGCCTGGTGTTTGAATCTTGGACTTGGTAGGAAGTCATAGCCTTGGATGACATCTTGCTTTGGGAGAATCTAGTTTGAGGAAACCATGATGAGCTAATGCATTATGTATGTGTTTTGATGGACCTTGGATGTATAAATGGTTTATCTATGTAATCCGATGAAAGTGCATACAATAATACTATGATGGTTGATATGTATTGGAAGATTAATTGGTGTGCTTGTAAGATATGTAACACCTCCCCTGTAATGACCATATAATATGGGTCTGGCAGGGGACCCACAACATACAGATGCCACAGCTTAAGCATTATAAGATGATATAAACTACCAAACTCAAAACTCAGACTAATCACAACGGAAACAAAGAAACAAGACTAGAAGTTATTCACTAACATACGAGTATCAACACGGCCTTAAGGCCTTACAATAATTAAGAGTTCCAAAACTGAAACAATAATCATCAAACATCAACGTGCATAAGCACTCCTAGGCTACCTCATCATGCAAGCCAGAAATATAGTGAATTGAGCATAACAATCAACAAAACAGAGCTACTACACAAAATGAAACACTTCATGAGGCTTAGGCCTTTTTGGCCGGTGAGCTTGCTCCTGCTTGCGATCCTTGCTCTGAAAATTTGTGGTAACGTGGGTCAGCAAAGGCTGACCTCAACTATGTATCCAACATATCTCCTCCCGGCCGTCCCTAGTGGACCCCGGGGTACACCACCACCCTGCAGGTCAGCACTTCGTATGCAATATACATAAACATGTAAAGCTATAAAATAGGTTTAGATGTCTAATACAGTAAACATATTTCTAAGTTGAGCATGTAATATAAAGGGGCCTACAATGCAGCATGTATGCAATCCTGGGTTTCACCCAAGGCTCCCTAAGCTTATGATTCTAACACAACAACAATCAGGTATTTCCAATTTACCCATCGACGTTCAAGCCGCAAACACAAGAGTACTTCTAATTTCTCCACATGATATACAAGACGCCATACTGAACTCTTGTCTAGGCCCCACCTGCTCGTGGGTATCAAACCCGGGCTTGCCTGCAAGCTCTGACTTCTCATATCAGGATTCCGTCTCATACACAAACCGATTCTAAGAACCCTTGCTGGACCCCACCAGCTTGTGGGCTTCATCGCTCGGGCTTGTCCTAAGCTTGGCGTTCTCGTCAGTTTCACAGAAGGGGACTTGTCTCGTCGGGACAATCTCCACATATGACTTGCATGTCAAAGGCTAGCCAGCCGACCACAGAGACAAACCACGCCTTAGCACATCACAATCCAAAGCCTTTTTCGCCCTAATCCACCATTCGTACCGTACCATCCCCGCGCCCCAGCGTGTACTCTAATTTCCACCCGGTCTGGTTCTGGTTACACACACTAACACGAAAGAGGGGGGAAACAACATCACAAACGATGTCTTGCCGCTAACGGATTTCCAACAAAATCCTTAAGGCCCGTTATGCAGCATCACCGAGTCGGACTAACGGTCGCGACTACGACTTCACCCACAATGACTAATCCACTAACGGAGCGGATTACTAATGCAAATCATGTCGGGGACGGACACAATCGACCTAGTGGTTTCTCTTGAACCAAGGCAACCCGAGCCCCTCTCATTTGAGAGATCCGGTGCCAAAATGCTTGAAAGAAAGAAAGAAAAGAATAGATGCCATGCACGCATCCTAAAATCGAGAGGAGAAATGTCGTTACCTTTCGACCCCTTTAACTCACCATGGAATCCTTGCCATGCATGGTGTAAGACCCCATTTTTTTCTTTTAAAACACCGGGGTCTTATGCCCAGAACAGTCGCTTTGCGGTGACACCTTCGCGCCCGGGAAGATCGTCACTACAAAACACCGATTCTGCTGGCCTTATTGATCACAAAAGTAGCAGTACAAGAGTATAGACATGTAAGTCCATAGCAAATCACATATATATAAAATCTTCAGGAAGGGAGTGTCCACAGAATAGTAAAAAGGTACAAAAATGAAGGGCTTAAGCCCGGTACATCAATAACCTCACTACAGATCTCTCATGCGGAAGCAAAATAAAACAACTACTAGAAGTCGGGACTCACGGTCCCAGCTGGCTGTACTCCTGAGCTAGACTTTCCTGTCTCCAATCGCACCGGTCTCCTGGGCTGCTCCTCCAAACTGGGCTCCACGATCCCCTAATATGATGTGGTTCGAAAACCGTTAGTCTATAAGACTAAGCCCTATTATCCCCCACCCTTCCCCCATGCTCCTAGGAACCGAGCGGGGAGAAAGAAAGGAAAGGACTTGAAAGTGGAGAGTAAAACAAACAGGTGACAGGGGGACCTAGCTAGCAATTTATAATCATGTTGTAATAGGTAAAGTAAGAAAAGAATTTAACCTTCACTTATGTGAGTACACATAAGCCAAGGGATCTTCTACAATGCTCTCATCGTATAAAATGTCTCATACCACTTTATACGTTGGGGTGTCGGTTATAACAAGCAGTATATATATATATATATATATATATATATATATATATATATATATTGAAATGACCTTATTTTATAAACTTGCCCACACAAGCTTATAGACCAAGGGGTCGTTTGGCAAGTCCTAATGTATAAGCGTCCCATTAAACTTATACATTAGGTGTCATAGGTTATTATGAATGATTATGATATGCATCTATATGGTGGGTTCATGTTATGTTCAAGCAGCGCAACTCACCCACCCGACTTTGTGTACACAAACCTTTAGTTCCCCCTTTCGGAGCCGTTACCTCCCAGGATACCTCCGTAGTGGCAAACGGAAGCGGTGGGTTGGGCCTCGCCCACCTCAAAACCAGTAATAACACTACCGGTCTGACCTATCGTATGCCTCAATGCTTGGTGCACTAAGCGGACTACCGCGTATTCTTGCCGACTAGACTCTCGGACTTAAGTTTGGCGAAGTGTTAAACCACACTTGCCGAGTCATCGTATTGGCGTCGGTGCAACGACTAACCCATACAGAAGACCCAGCACCTTAGGTATTTCTTATGCACACGCAATATTCTCAAAATAGTATACAACGAGTCGAGTTCCCGGACTGAACCGTCCGTGTTAACCTCAAACCGAGACGAAGCTCCCCGGACTAAACTGTCCGGCTCAATTTCCAAACCTCATCCCTTTGAACACCGCGGGATGGCGCCCCTTTGAACACCTCCGGACGAGTTAACCATTTCCAAGTCTTGTCCAACTAGTGTGTGCAATGTGAAACCCTATCTACTAAATTACTCTTTCGATTTGTTCTTTAAGGTTTACGTTAGCCCAGGACTACCTCCAGATTTACCCCGTGAAGGGTTCTCAATAGGCACTAGGAACTGCGATGGTATGACAGGTCAAAGTTCCCTTTCGCAAGGCACTTATTATTATTGGTTGATTCCCTTACCTCTCCCACTTTAACATCGCATTAAACTTATACCTAGGGTAGTTTAGACCTTTCACTCTCGCAGGAACGACGATCTTTCGTCGAACTCGCGTACCTTCTAACACACATCAACTCGATTCTCACCACTGCTTAGAACTTCCTATGGTGCCTCATCTACTTTCATTCAAATAAATCAACACGACTAACTGTACACTATTCCAACTCTTATCCTAATACAACTTTTCCCCAAATTACTATTTGCAGACCAACCTATACTAAGTGATGTTCATGATAGGATGTCCTCCAAGTTTTCATCCGAATGACCTAGGTTATTACTGGGGTCCTATCATAACATAAATGATTTAATTCCAGCATATAGTATTTTCCTCAATTAATCTTCTATTTAAATACTTTCTTAAAAGAGCCAATTATTGTCGAGTTGACCATGAATTATACATTTTAGACATGATTAATGTTTCATAAATTCATGAGAATATTCCATATGTCTAAAAGTGACAGTTTCCAAATTTGGCATTTTCTACAAACATTTAAGGGTCCCAAAATTATTTTAGCAGTAATTCCCATATTCCAAGATTTGTAAATCAACTACTTGAAATCATCATCCAAATAATTTGAATTAATTATATTGCACTACTACAGTCTTAAAATTATTACTGGCCAACTTTCATGTTTTTTCACAGAATATTTAATTCTAAATAAATTCAATACAAAAATCTAAAAAGGGCATAATTGTGAATCAAGTACTATGAATATACTTCAAAAATTCATAATTAAATTCCTAACAGTAGATATCATCCTAAAATTTATCAGTGGCCAAAATTCACATTTTTACAAGTTAAATTATTCTGTAAATAATTTATTTACCAAGTATGGCCTTTACAAAATTTGTGAAGGAAGCAATATATAAAATCCTTTAAAAATTATAATAAAATTCAGAGACCTCTATTTAGGTCAAAAACCTCTACTGGCCAAATTTTACTAGATTCCATCTTAACCAAATGATCAAATTAAATCAAATACTAAATTGGACACTTTGATCTTTAACAAAGGAACTACCATGAATATAATATATAAAATTCTACTAAAAATATCTAGGGGTTCAACTCACCCTAAGATTCATTCCACCCCATCTTCACAATTTTTTAGATGATGTTAAGTTACTGTTTTGACCTAATAGTGCTTCTACCCTAAAGCTAGGGTTTGACTTTTGAGGTACTTAAATACCTCTAAATTCACTAACATTTCAACCAGAGGCTAAAATATACATAAGCAATCTCTCTACTAAATTACAAGGCCATACAAGGGCATTTGCCCCTATGCCTTCACAACCCCCAAAGGTCCTTCCTTAGGGTTTGAACTTGGGTCCAAGGGTAAATCAACACTAATTCATCCATCTTACCCAAGGGGGGTACTTAGGGTAATACTAAGCCAGTGGTCCAAAAGGGCTGTGCATTCAATATTTCATTTTTGGCTATAAGCACACCAAGCCCTTTACAAGCCAACACATGCAAGGGGGTTTACCTAACTTGTTGTGGTCCATATGGGCTGAAAATATAACCATGCCTTAATAATGTCCCCATGGACATGCCACCAAAAATTGGGGCCTTTTGGAGTTGAACTACTCCAAGAATCACCTAAACAAGCCTAGAGGTATTTTAGTAATTTCCCCCTAATTTTAATTCCAATTAATCCCATTTTTGGGCAGGGCCCAATTATGCCCTAAACCAGTTACTTCCCAAAATCCCAGGTCATTTGGGCCTCTGTATGGGCTCTGACATCCCTTCCAATTTCTGCATTTTTGTTATTTGCAGCCCAAGACCATTCACCTTTTCAGATCTTGCAAGTGAGATATCTCAACATGCAGAGGGCTAAATTGACTAATTGTTCTACCATAGGTCTAATATACCCCTAAGGGAAGTCCACCAAAGTTTGGGGCATATTAGAGTTGGTATGATCCAAAAATCAACATAATTTTGTTTATCATATTCTGACTAAAACTATAGAATTAATTTCTCCAAAAATTCCCATTTTTGGGGAGGACCTAGATATGCCTAATTAAGCCACATGCCCAAAATTTCAGTCCATTTGGACTTAGAGTTTGGTCAGGGCACTCATTTTATTTTTTGACCTACCCTAGGACCAGCCCTAGCAAAATGGCTTTATAGGGCAGTAGACTTAACCAAAAATTATGTGTAACATATAAAATTAAAGGTAACTTCAAGACCTACAATTTTTATGTTGAGTACATTTTATGAAAAAGGCTTTAAGTGCCCTAATTATTGGCATGCAAAAGTCGGTTATAGAAGACAGAAAATAGCACTATTCATGTAATTAAATAATTCCAGGGTTAATATTATTGCATGGCACGAATCTTAAAGCAATCGGACAGCTACTGTATTTCTTCTCCAAACGCATGGAATCCAGCCCGAGCTTTCACGGGGGCTTTCCCGGCGGCTACCGGCGGTGCCTCCACCGGCAAACTTCACCTCCCCCCTCACGGTGGTGGGGGCAACCTTTTGTCGGCGGCTAGGGCGGCGGGAGGTGGCGGCACCACCTCACCCGAGAGCTTCCAAAACTCCATTAATGGAGAAAAACGAAAACTGGGTTTGGGCTCATTCGAGCCCGAACCCTACCCTAAACATTCCTAAGATCTAAGCATGAAGAGAGAGGTGAGGGAGGACCTTCCCGGCGGCCTTGCGATGTGAGGAGCGGAGGAGAACCATTGCGGCGACGGCGGCGCTTATCCCTCGGTTTCACGGCTCCAGCTCAGGTTCAGCTCCAAGGCTCGGTTTTCTCTCTCTCTCTGCTGCTCTCCTTGTCACGAGGGTGATGAACCGAGGGGAGTGAGGGGGGGGGGATGAGGAGATGAAGTATAGGGGGGGGGGGGCGATATTTTCTAAGTGCGAGGGGCGGGTTTGCATTGGTCTTGTCACCATGCATGCATGGGTGGGCCCCACTCCATCCACCTCCTCCTAAATGACCCCAAGGGTCGGCCAGCCCAAGTGGGGGCTGATGGCATGGGCCCAAGTGGCTCAATCCACTAACACCCTTAAATATACCCCTTTCTCTCTCCTAAATTATTCTTCATTTTGAGCTTCTCTCTCTCTCTCTATCTCTCCTAGTCACTAAGGTTACTAGTCAATCCTTTAGTCTATTGGCAGCCCACCCATGCATAATATATTAAATGGGGGGGGGGATGATATCAAGGCTTGTTGGTGGAGAGAGAGGCCCTTGGTCATGAATACTCTTCCTCAAAATTTTCTCTCTCCTAGTCACCTAAGTTGACTTGGTCACTTTTTAGTTCTCTAAGAGTTTGTCATGACCTAGTCATGACAAACCACTCCTAGGGGTCTAGTTGGAATTGAGATGTTACACATGGATAAAAATGAGCACCTCCAAGTCCTCTCCACGGATCTGGACTCGGATCAACGATCGGGGCTCCGAAGCTCCGTCAATGGCGGAAGAAAGCTCTCTTCTTACTCCTCCCACTCTCTCTTCCAAACCCTAAGTCAACTCAAAAAAGAGAAGAAAATGAGGGAGAAATCCCGCTCAACCCTATATAAGCACTCTAGAGGGAGAGTCTTGGGCCTTAGAATCAAATCCTAAGTGAAATCGGATGGCTAAAAGGCCAAACGACACAACTGCTTCCGCGTGTATCGCCGGGCTGTAACTACCTACCGCCGGGAGGTAGCTTCCCGAGAGCCCTGCTAACGAAATAAGGCCGCGCTAATGCCAGCGGTAGTACTAATGTTGTGCGGTAGCTCACTCAATGCCAACCACTCAATGCCTCCACTCAATGCCAAGCTACTACCGAGCGGTATCTAGCTAATGCCGAGCGATAGCTTCTAGAGACAACGACTCCCAGGGAAAATGCCTCTATCGCCGTGCGATAACACTAACGCCGGGCGATAACCTCTCAACACTCGACAAATGGGCTTTCATCTCGACACCTAAACTTTAAGAAAAAACAAGGCTATCGCCGGGCAATAACTACTATCGCCGCGCGGTAGATTCCAGAGATTCAAGGTTTGGAAAACCAGGGTGTTATAACTCCTCCCCCCCTTAGAAGAATTTCTTTCTAGAAATTTAGTACGCACACATACAATAATCATACTCGAAGCAAAGAGTTCTGGGAAATCCTCCCGCATTGCTTGCTCATGCTCCCAAGAGAACTCGTCTTGCCCGCAGTGGTCTCAGTGCACCTTTACGAGCTTAACCTCCTTGTTCCGCAACTGTCGGACCTCTTAACCCTCTATGCTCACCGGTCGGACTTTTGTCCCCAAGTTCTCTTCTATCGGCACTGCCACCAACTCGATCACAACACTTGACTCCACCAAGTATTTCCTCAAGAAGGAGAGATGGAAGACATCGTGTAATCCACTCAATTCCATGGACAATGCCAACCTGTAAGCTGCTTCTACAATACGTTCCATAGCTTCGAACGACCCCAAAAACCTCGTACTCAACTTCTTGAGTCGGCGAATCCGCAAAATGCCTTTGAACGGCTTAATCTTTAGATAGACCCAGTTGCCTACCGCAAACTCCACATCCCTATGGAAAACATTAAAGTACTTCGCTTGCCGATCCTGAGCAACCTTCATGCGCTCCTGAATGGTCCACACCAACTCACAAGAATCAGTCACCACCTCTTTTCCCAAAAGTTTGGTGTCTCCCGTCTCTGCCCAAGACATTGGTGTTCAACACCGTTTTCCATACAAAGCTTCGTATGGCGCCATCTTTATACTTGCCTAGTAACTGTTGTTATAGGCAAACTCCACCATAAAGAGGTGATCATCCCACTTCTTTCCAAAATCGAGGGTACACATCCTCAGCATATCCTCCATTGTACGATTCGTTCTTTCCGTTTGCCCATCAGTTTGAGGATGGAACGTCGTACTGAACTTGAGCTTCGTGCCCAGACAATTCTGTACCAACCTCTAGTCTTTGGACATGAATCGTCCATCGCGATCACTAACGATAATCTTAGAAATCCCATGTAGTCACGCAATGTTGCGAACATACAACTCTACCAGCTTCTCCACGCTGTCCTCTTTCCAATTTGGGATAAAATGAGCCACTTTGGTAAAGCGATCCACGATCACCCATATCACATCATTACCATGCTGCAATCGAGGTAACCCATGCACAAATTCCATGGAGATGTCATTGATGAGTATAAAAATATACAATTTTATTTCATATTAAATATACATATTTATAAATAAAAACCTTAGTTTTTATTATATAAAACTAACTATTTTTATTATATTGTTTTTTTTTGTTTTAAAATTAAATTTTAAGTTTTTTTCTGAAATTTTGTATTTTTCTTAGGTCACGCCCCTAGGTCACGCCCGTGACCTAGGGCGTGACAGCTCTTTTTAATCCCGTTTTTCTGCTATTTTGCTGGACAGATCAAACTCAGGAAATTGATGGTCACGCCTGCTGAACACGCCCGTGCCAAAGGCGACACGCCCGTGACCTAACCAAATTCTATCCAGAAGTCCAGCAAGCTGCCGCGCTGTCGCCACGCCCCGTGCCGCCTGTTGAAGTACATGCATGACACGCCCGTGACCTATTTTGACACGCCCGTGACCAGTTCAAGTCTATCCAAATCTCCAGCTGGCTTGCCACCTGTCCCGACAGCCTGTATGTCACGCCCGTGACCCGGTCACGCCCTACCCGACACGCCCGTGTCAGGGGGTGTGTCACCTGAAATTTTTTTCTATAAATAGGCCGGCAGGGATTTGTAAATTCAATCGAACTCCAGCAGATTCCTTAAGAACTGTTAGGACTCCCCAGCTCTCTGACAAGGAACTGGTAGTAGCTTTCAAGTATTCTAAAGTTCTGTAAGTTGTAAATTTTCAGCTTTTTAGAAAGTTGTAATATTTTCGGACTTTATAAAATAGACTCTTTCAATTTCAATTCTGAGTACTTTACTGCTTTCTTTTACTTTATTTTCTTTATACTATCCCGAATGAAAGACGAAGCTCTGCTTATGTCCTGGATTAAGATAGTGTAAAACTGCTTTCAAATCTATTTTCAAAACCCTATTCTTTCATACTATTCCGAATGAAAGGCGAGGCGAAAGCCTAAGTCCTGAATTCAGATAGTGCGGAAGCGCTGCAAAATTTTACTACCCTATCTCAACAACAAAGGTGAAGCGAAAGCTTAAATCCTGGATTGAGATAGATAGGTAGATATTATTTTCTGTACTTTATACCGCCCCCATCCTGAGAAGAGGCTAAGAACCCTTAGCACTTGGTCAAGATGAGCTCTGGGCTGGATACTATTTTCAACTATTTCAACTCTACTTTCTAGTTATTCTAACTAGGGTTTTCTTAATTGATCATATACCAGGTGACGAGACACTACGTTTACGTTAACCCGTTTAAACGCAAGCCTTCCCGGTCGTACTTTCGAGTCAGTGATGCTACCAGAGGAACCCTCTCGTTAAGTTAGATAATTAAGAAATAAAGTTGTTCTTTAATAGGCGAATTAATATCCGCTCAAATTGATTCTGAAATCAAGGACTAAACTCTAAATCCCTATCTTAATAAATCACGTATATAAATTTTTTTGTATCTTTTAAGTTTAAACATAAACCCCACTCCGTTCTTTCGATAAAATAATAGTCAGTTCTAAAAAGTAGAATAATTAACACCGATCCCAGGAAAAATACGACCTTGATATTTTCTACAAAATACTATACTCCTATGCGATAGGTACTCTTGCCTTAATCCACAGGATATAAGTAAGTAAAAAAGAGATAGACTTATATACGTAAAAGATTATATAAAACCAAATCTATCTTCTTTAAAACAAACTTTACTTATCAAGCTTTTTGGCGCCGTTGCCGGGGATTAGTTTATTTGTGTTAATATTTGAAAATAAAAGAACGCTATTAATTTTATCTTTTCTTTTTCTTGTTATTTAAAAACTTTAGTTTTTATAAAAATAAAACAAAAATAAAATTCCCTGAATTTAAAACTTTGTTTTTATAAAACCTAATTTTTTATTAACAAGTTTATTAACCACTAACAAATTCTAACAGAAAAACCTAACCTACTAATTTAACGTATTTTATATAAAACTTAAAAAAAAAATTTAGTTTATAATAAAAAACCTGCTTTTATTATAAAACTGCTTTTATAAAAAACTTGTTTTATATAAAAAACCTGTTTTTAGTTATTTTCCGTTTTACGTCTTTTTGTGTGTTTGTATTTGTATTTTTTTTAACTTAGTTTTTTTTTTACTTAGTTTTTTTTATTTTTTTTACAAAAAGTCTTTTTTAGTGTATGACCCGTGGAACTCCATCTGATTTAACTCTTGGACTTGATCCTGAAATCGAACGCACCTTTCGCAGGCATCTCCGATCTCTGAATCAAGAGCTCGTATTAAATCTGGAAGAGTCTGTAGGCACCGCACACGTTCAAGAAATGGCAGCAGAGCAACAACAAATGCCAGAGGTGGTCCCCCAAAGGACCATGTCTTATTATGCGCGACCTAATTTAGATGACACCGGGTCTAGTATCGTTCGTCCACCAATTGCTAATAATAACTTCGAGATTAAATCGAGTATAATCCAAATGATTCAAAATTCTGTTCAATTCGATGGATTGCCCGACGAAGATCCAAATACGCACTTGTCAAATTTCTTAGAAATATGCGACACATTTAAGATAAATGGCGTCACTGATGATGCCATCCGTCTTCGCTTATTTCCTTTTTCTTTACGAACGAAAGCCAAACAGTGGCTAGGTTCTCTCCCTAGAGGATCTATCACCACTTGGGCTGAAATGACCGAAAAATTCCTTACAAAGTATTTTCCACCTGCAAAAACCGCACGTCTGCGTGCGGATATTTCTTCCTTTGTACAAGGCGAGTCTGAGTCTCTTTATGAGACTTGGGAACGTTTTAAGGAATATCTACGTCGGTGTCCACATCACGCACTGCCAACTTGGCTCCAAGTACAAATATTCTATAATGGTTTGAATATTCAAACCAGACAAGCCATTGATGCTGCCGCTGGGGGCACGCTCAATAACAAAACCCCCGAGGCCGCTCAAACCCTCTTTGAGGAAATGGCCATGAATGCGTACCAGTGGAACGTGCCAAGGTCACACCCTAAACAAGCTGGGATATATGAGCTCGACACTTCTTCTACTTTAGCACTCCAAGTAGAAAATCTAACTAAACAATTGGCTGGAATATCTGCTTCCTCCGCCACTACTTGGAATCCAAATAATAATGTAATTGAAGAAATCGATTATATGGGGAACTCTTATAGACCTTCCTATAATCCTAATATGAACTTAAATAATAATTCTTATAATCCAGGATATAGGAACCATCCTAATTTTTCGTGGAGCAACCCCAATAATGCTCAACGCCCACCGACTGCAAATCCAATTGGATTTGCACCGCAACCCCCACAACCACAAACACCACCACCACCGAACCAATTTAGGCCAACCCCGATAGAAGACATATTCACGAAATATGTCAGTATTAATGAGTCCAATATCCGGAACCTGACCGGATCAATTAAAAACTTAGAAACACAAATTGGACAAATATCAAAAATGCTATCGGAACGCCAACCTGGTAATTTGCCAGGAAATACGGAACCAAATCCGCGGGATACTGGCCATTCCAGTAACCCAAGTTGACAAGCCGTCCAACTACGAAGTGGCAGGGAGCTACCACCACCCGTTAGGGTAGAAAAAGAAGCTAAGGTTAGCCTTCCTACACCACTTCCCGTTACGACTCTGCCTCCTCAACCCCCGCGAATTTCTTCCACACATGTTGTTTTACCTTATCCATCTAAATTAAAAGATGAGCGAGAAGATGAACAATATAAAAATTTTCTAAAAATGCTAAAACAAATTCAAATCAATATACCTTTCTGCGAGGCAATTGTACAAATGCCTAAATACGCAAAATATTTAAAAGCGTTATTTTCAAATAAAAAGAAACTCGAAGATATTTCGAGAGTTTTTCTTAACGCCGAATGTTCAGCCGTTTTATTACATAAATTACCCCCAAAATTAAACGATCCGGGACGATTTTCTATCCCGTGTCTTTTCGGTAATCTATTAATAAAAGATGCGTTAGCAGATTTAGGTGCTAGCATAAATTTAATGCCCTACTCGCTCTTTCAAAAACTAGGATTAGGTAACCCCAGCCCAACTAAAATGAGCATCCAATTAGCAGATCGTTCTATTAAATATCCAGTAGGGATAGTAGAGGATGTTCTGGTCAAAATAGACAAGTTTATCTTCCCGGTAGACTTTGTTATTCTTGACATAGAGGAAGACGCCGATGTTCCCATAATTCTCGGTCGTCCTTTTCTCGCAACCTCTCGCGCGATAATAGACGTAAGTAACGGTAGACTTCTCTTACAAGTAGGAGATGACGAAGTTACTATCAATATAGATCCCTCTATGAAAAACTCTTTAATAAATGACGATTCCTGCTATCTTGCGGAAGCCTCTTTTGAGGAAAATGGTTTTCCCTATTCTGATTTACTTTCAATAACTGTAGAAGAATCGGACTTGGCAGACTTACCCATTTCAAATGAAATGCCTACCGATGACCCTTTAGAACCTTTTATATCTTTAACTTCTACAAATTTTAAAATTCCAACTTCATATAAAAAACCACCAACCCTCGAGCTGAAAACACTTCCTGCACATTTAAAATACGTTTTCCTTGAAGCCGAATCTAAACTCCCTGTTATCATTTCTGCCGAATTAAATGATAAGAAAACGTATGAATTAATAGAAGTTTTAAAACAACATCGTCATGCATTAGCATGGCAAATTTCTGATATCCAAGGACTCAACCCATCTTTTTGTACGCATAAAATATTTTTGGAAGATAACCCTCGTAAATCTATCCAGCCCCAACGACGTTTAAATCCTAATATGAAGGATGTCGTAAAAGCTGAAGTAATGAAATTATTAGACGCAGGAATTATCTATCCAATCTCAGATAGCACATGGGTTAGTCCCGTACAAGTCGTCCCTAAGAAGGGCGGTATAACGGTAGTGCCAAACGCTAATAATGAACTAATTCCAACACGTACTGTTACGGGTTGGAGGATGTGCATCGATTATCGAAAATTAAATGATGCCACCTGTAAAGATCACTTTCCACTACCGTTTATAGATCAAATATTAGAGCGACTCTCGGGTCACTCATATTATTGTTTTCTCGATGGTTATTCAGGGTATTTACAAATTCCTATAGCCCCTGAAGATCAAGAGAAAACTACGTTCACTTGCCCCTTTGGTACTTTCGCCTATAGGCGAATGCCATTTGGACTTTGTAATGCGCCAGCTACATTTCAAAGATGTATGCTAGCTATTTTTGGCAAGTTAGTAGAGGACGTTATGGAAGTATTTATGGATGATTTCTCCGTATTTGGAGACTCATTCCATACGTGTTTAGATAACCTCGCTCGTGTTCTTCAACGCTGTGAAGACACGAATTTAGTGTTGAACTGGGAGAAATGCCATTTTATGGTCCGCGAAGGTTTAGTTCTCGGTCATAAAATTTCTTCCCAGGGAATCGAGGTCGATAAGGCCAAAATAGAAATAATTGAAAAACTTCCTCCTCCAACAAATGTAAAATCTATTCGAAGTTTCTTAGGCCATGCAGGTTTCTATAGACGGTTCATTCAAAATTTCTCTAAAATAACAAAACCGTTAACTCATTTATTAGAAAAAGAAGCCCCATTTATATTCGATAGTGAATGCTTAGTAGCATTCAATATTATTAAGGACAAACTTATCAACTCTCCTATTTTAGTAGCCCCAGACTGGTCCTTTCCTTTTGAGATCATGTGTGATGCGAATGATTATGCGGTAGGAGCTGTCTTAGGACAACGCGTAGACAAATATTTTCATCCTATCTATTATGCAAGTAAAACTCTCACATCCACACAAACCAATTACACGACCACGGAAAAGGAACTACTGGCGATTGTATTTGCATTTGATAAGTTTAGATCTTATATTACACTATCGAAAGTTATAGTTTTTACGGATCATTCTGCTTTGAAATATTTACTAACAAAGGCAGATGCCAAACCCCGTTTATTACGTTGGATTCTCTTATTACAAGAATTTGATTTAGAGATCCGAGATAAGAAAGGCACAGAGAATTTGGCAGCCGATCATCTTTCTCGACTAGAGAATGCTGCAACAGATACACTCGTGGAAGCCGACATCGAAGATAAATTCCCTGAAGAAAGTCTCCTCGCCCTCGAAAAGGTAACAAACTCTTCTACTCCTTGGTTCGCAGACTTGGCTAACTATTTAGTAGCCCGAGTCCTTCCAAAAGCTTTTTCATTTCAAGAAAAGAAGAAATTCTTTTCTGACTTGAAAAACTACTTTTGGGAAGACCCGTATTTATTCCGAGTCTGTGCCGACCAAGTAATTCGAAGATGTATTTCGAACGAGGAAGGACTAAAAATACTACGGCACTGCCACGAAGGACCAACCGGCGGACATTATCAATCCAACCGGACTGCACGTAAAGCCCTTGAAGCAGGTTTCTTTTGGCCTACTTTATTCAAGGACGCTCAAAAATTGGTAAGCGTTTGCAACCGCTGCCAACGGTCAGGTAACATTTCCCGTCGGGATGAAATGCCTCAAAACTTTTACTTAGAATGTGAAATTTTTGATCTGTGGGGCATAGATTTTGTAGGCCCTTTACCTCCTTCTTTTAAAAATCGTTATATCTTAGTAGCGGTCGATTACGTTTCACGATGGGCTGAAGCGCAAGCTTTACCCACCGCTGACTCGAGAGTCGTCGTTAAATTTCTGAAAACCTTATTTTCACGTTTTGGCACGCCTAGGGCAATAGTTAGCGACCGAGGTACTCATTTTTGTAACACCCAGATGACTAAAGTGTTAGCCAAATATGGAGTTACTCATAAACTCGCTACCGCTTATCACCCCCAAACAAGCGGCCAAGTGGAGGTAGTCAATAGAGAACTAAAGCGCATATTAGAAAAAACTGTAGATACCAATCGAAAAGATTGGTCCCTCAAATTAGATGATGCACTTTGGGCCTACCGTACAGCATTCAAAACTGCGATCGGTTGTACACCTTATCGTTTAGTATATGGAAAGGCATGTCACCTACCTGTAGAATTAGAACATCGCGCATACTGGGCGCTAAAATTTCTTAACTTAGATACAAACTTAGCCGCCGAACAACGTAAATTTCAACTCAATGAACTTGAGGAATGGCGTGCAAACGCCTATGAAAAAATAATAAATTTTATAAAGAGCGATCTAAGTTTTATCATGATAGGAAAATTAAATTTCCAAAATCTTTTTCACCAGGTGATCTTGTCCTACTATATAACTCACGCCTTAAATTATTTCCAGGAAAATTAAAATCCAGATGGACCGGACCCTATATTGTTAAACAAACCTGCCCATATGGGACCGTTCTTATTTCTCATCCTGAACTAGGAACTTTCAAAGTAAATGGGCACCGTTTAAAACTATATTTTACTGGGGACCCCTTTCAAAAAGAACCTGAAACCCTAACACTACTCCATAACCTCGAAATATAAATTCCTTTGTATATTTCCATCTTTTATGCTTTTGTATATTCTGTACATATTTTTCACTTCATACATATGCCTAACATAAGTATGGGGGTGCTTTTTAGCTGCAAGTTATTTTCACTTTTATGATATTTCTTATATGTTTTCAATAAAAGTATTGTTTATTTTAGTACTCACCAAAATAATTCAAAATTTTCAAAACCATACTATGTAAATATATTCCAAAAATCTGAGTTGATCAAAAATGCAAATTATTCAATTTTCAAATTTACTACTCCTTCTCATAACTAGATAGATATAAATATCCGGAATAAATTTGTAAAATCTTATCTTGTAAATTTCATTACAATCAGAGTTATTATTTTAGCAAGCCTGCTTTCAATATCAAAAGAAATACATATATATACAATAGAAGCAAACATATTATGTTCACCAAACAATTGTAGACTGTAATTATCCTTACTCCATTCTAAACGAAATATAAGAAATACAAACTATTATAGTTGCTCTCAAAATTTTTTATCCAACTCTTGAATATTTATTTATTTTTTACTTGGCATGTTTTCTTACGCAAGCAAGTATCTAGGAGTATGTGCTCCTAGTAAAAGAAAAGATCTTATGTCAATGGGAATAAGATTTCATTCCGTACACATAGGCATCCAATAAATATGAAAAGATTATATGGAAAGGAGTATGTGCTCCTCTAAATATACATTGGATTCAATTAAAAACTCAAGTATGCTTTGTAATTTTTTGCCACTTCGGAATTACATTCCTTAGTAGTTATAACAACGCATAACTTAGATAAAAAGATGATAGAATACAAAAATCTATCACTTCTACAAAAACCTATTGTATAGGTAAAATTCCACCCTTCCAAAGTTGATATTCTATTTTTGTTTAAAATTTTGAGAGAGCATAAATAATAGAATGCATATTTCCAATATATCTCGTATAAATATATAGTAATCATAAAGCCAATCTATCCTTGTTATATCTGATTTTAATATATGCTTACTATTTGTTTTCAAAAACTTTTATGGCTATAAATTCTATCTCTGATATCAATGATATGTACGATAACATTCAAATCTTTATTCACCGGATGTTTATACCTGTTTTATCTTGAAGAATTAAATTGATAGTAAATAGAAAATTTATTAACCTTGTAAATTTACTCAACTCTATAATTGCTCTGGAATAGCAAAATCTAAGTATGGGGGTATTTGATGAGTATAAAAATATACAATTTTATTTCATATTAAATATACATATTTATAAATAAAAACCTTAGTTTTTATTATATAAAACTTACTATTTTTATTATATTGTTTTTTTGTTTTAAAATTAAATTTTAAGTTTTTTTCTGAAATTTTGTATTTTTCTTAGGTCACGCCCCTAGGTCACGCCCGTGACCTAGGGCGTGACAGCTCTTTTTAATCCCGTTTTTTTGCTATTTTGCTGGACAGATCAAACTCAGGAAATTGATGGTCACGCCTGCTGAACACGCCCGTGCCAAAGGCGACACGCCCGTGACCTAACCAAATTCTATCCAGAAGTCCAGCAAGCTGCCGCGCTGTCGCCACGCCCCGTGCCGCCTGTTGAAGTACATGCATGACACGCCCGTGACCTATTTTGACACGCCCGTGACCAGTTCAAGTCTATCCAAATCTCCAACTGGCTTGCCACCTGTCCCGACAGCCTGTATGTCACGCCCGTGACCCGGTCACGCCCTACCCGACACGCCCGTGTCAGGGGGCGTGTCACCTGAAAATTTTTTCTATAAATAGGCCGGCAGGGATTTGTAAATTCAATCGAACTCCAGCAGATTCCTTAAGAACTGTTAGGACTCCCCAGCTCTCTGACAAGGAACTGGTAGTAGCTTTCAAGTATTCTAAAGTTCTGTAAGTTGTAAATTTTCAGCTTTATTTTCAGCTTTTTAGAAAGTTGTAATATTTTCGGACTTTATAAAATAGACTCTTTCAATTTCAATTCTGAGTACTTTACTGCTTTCTTTTACTTTATTTTCTTTATACTATCCCGAATGAAAGGCGAAGCTCTGCTTATGTCCTGGATTAAGATAGTGTAAAACTGCTTTCAAATCTATTTTCAAAACCCTATTCTTTCATACTATTCCGAATGAAAGGCGAGGCGAAAGCCTAAGTCCTGAATTCAGATAGTGCGGAAGCGCTGCAAAATTTTACTACCCTATCTCAACAACAAAGGTGAAGCGAAAGCTTAAATCCTGGATTGAGATAGATAGGTAGATATTATTTTCTGTACTTTATACCGCCCCCATCCTGAGAAGAGGCTAAGAACCCTTAGCACTTGGTCAAGATGAGCTCTGGGCTGGATACTATTTTCAACTATTTCAACTCTACTTTCTAGTTATTCTAACTAGGGTTTTCTTAATTGATCATATACCAGGTGACGAGACACTACGTTTACGTTAACCCGTTTAAACGCAAGCCTTCCCGGTCGTACTTTCGAGTCAGTGATGCTACCAGAGGAACCCTCTCGTTAAGTTAGATAATTAAGAAATAAAGTTGTTCTTTAATAGGCGAATTAATATCCGCTCAAATTGATTCTGAAATCAAGGACTAAACTCTAAATCCCTATCTTAATAAATCACGTATATAAATTTTTTTGTATCTTTTAAGTTTAAACATAAACCCCACTCCGTTCTTTCGATAAAATAATAGTAAGTTCTAAAAAGTAGAATAATTAACACCGATCCCAGGAAAAATACGACCTTGATATTTTCTACAAAATACTATACTCCTATGCGATAGGTACTCTTGCCTTAATCCACATGATATAAGTAAGTAAAAAAGAGATAGACTTATATACGTAAAAGATTATATAAAACCAAATCTATCTTCTTTAAAACAAACTTTACTTATCAGTCATCAAATTTCCACTCGGGGATAGGAAGAGGCTTCAGGAACCCGCCCAACTTCTGACACTCGGCATTCACTAAGGCAAAAGTTTGGCACCAACTAACGTACAAAGCTACATCCCGCTTCAAACCAGGCCACCAAAAGGATTTCTTCATATCCAAGTACATTTTTGTACTGACCGGGTGAATGGAGTACTTCGTAAAATGAGCCTCAAACATCAACTCCTCACAAAGCTTGCAGAGCTGCGGTATACATATCCTTCCATCCTTCCTCAGGATCCCATCAATCATCTCCCAGGCTCTACCTTCTCCCTATTGAGCTTCCACCACAAATGGCTAGAACTCTACATCCAAACTAGTCGCTTCCCGAACACGATCAAATAAGACATTTTGCAACTCAATCCAGTTCAAATAAGCCATGCTAGACTCACCTCTTGCTATACACGCAATGCCAAGGGACTCCCAGTCCCGCACCAACCGCTCATCATGAGCTTCGATGCAACTCCCTTGTCCAGAGTATTTTCTACTCAAAGCATCCGCCACCACGTTGGCTTTTCCTGGCGTATACTGAATCTCCAGGTCATAGTCCCTAAGGAATTCGACCCATCTTCGTTGCCGCATATTCAAATCTTTTTGATCTAGAAGATACTTCAGGCTTTTATGGTCCGTGAAGATTTCCACCTTAGCACCATACACATAGTGTCACCATAATTTCAACACAAAAATTACCCCAACCAACTCCAAGTCATGGATGGGGTAATTCCTCTCATGAGGTTTCAACTGCCTAGACCCAAAGGCTATCACACTGCCATTGCTCTAACACCCAACCTAAACCACATCCTGATGCGTCACTGAAAATCAGAACTCCTTCAGTCCCTTTAGGAAGACTTAGGATCGGATCTGTCATCAGCCTTTCCTTCAAGGTGTCAAACGCTTGACTGCACTCTTGAGTCCATACGAACTTCTGGTCCTTGCGAGTTAGGGAAGTGAGGGGTAGAGTTATCTGCGAAAAGTTTTCCACGAACCTTCTATAGTACCTGGCTTGTCCAAGGAAACTTCGGACTTTTGCCACGGTTCTCAAAATCGGCCAATCCCTAATGACTTCAAATTTCGCCGGATCCACCGCCACCCCATTACTACTAATCACATGGCCCAAAAATGCCACCTTTTCTAACCAGGACTCGCATTTCGAGAACTTTACATAAAGATGGTTCTCTGTCAACACTTGCAAGACTACCCTCAAGTGAGTCTCATGCCCCGCCTCCGACTTGGAGTATACCAAAATATCGTTGATAAAGACAACTACAAAGAGTCCAAGTATTCCCGAAATACCCGATTCATCAAATCCATGAATACTGATGGCGTGTTTGTCTACCCGAACGACATCACCGAGAACTCGAAGTGACCATACCTCGTACCAAAAGCCGTCTTGGGTATGTCCTCATCTCGAATCCACAATGGAGAGTACCCTGACTTCAAGTCCAACTTAGAGTACACCACTGACCCCACCAACTGGTCGAACAGGTCATCTATTTGTGGAATAAGACACTTATTCTTGACGGTCAGTTTTTTCAACTCTCGGTAGTCTATGCACAGCCGCATACTACCATCTTTCTTCTTCACAAATAGCACTAGCGCGCTACATGGCGAAGAACTGGGTTTAATATACCCATGCTCCAAGAGTTCCTGCAACTCTACCTTGAGTTTGGCCAACTCCTTTGGTGCCATCCTAAAAGGAGGACGTGACATCGGCCTAGCCTCTGACACAAACTCAATCGAGAAATAAATCTCCCATCGAGGAGGTGCTCCAGGAAGCTCCTCAGGAAATACATCCTCGAACTCTGCACTACCGACACTTCTCCAAGTGATAACCTGGAAAGGCAAACCTCCAAAAATGATACAAATTCTACTCCTCCCTGGTTAACTGACCGCACTAATTGCATGACCGAAATTAGGGAACAGACAACTCCACTAAGGCCCTCAAACTTAACTTCTGCCTGCCCTTCGCTTCTCAGGGTCACAAACTTAGATAGACAGTCAATACTGGCATGCTGCTCTGCAAGCCAGTCCATCCCCCAATATCACATCAAACTCAGCTAACGGTAGAACTACTGCTACCAACATGAAGTTAACTCAACCTAGACTCCAACAAATGCTCCCCTTCGCCCCGGTGGTCATGGAAGACCCGTTGGGCATGTGCACCTTCAGCTCTGTGTCCACTGAGAATGAATCAACTCCAATTCTCCGGATAAATCTTTCCATAAGAAAGGAGTGAGACGCTCCCATATCGAACAATACCCTAGCAGGGTAACCAAAAACTAGCACAAATCCTAAAATACAGGCGACACTCATAAATGGTTTTGAAAGTCTAAAGCAAAAGATTAAACTTAAACTTTCCCATACCTGTCACCACATTGGGTTGGCGGATCGCTTCCTGCTGCCCAAGGTTATAAGCCCTTGGCTGCATGGGTTGGAAATGTGAAGCACTTGACTCTTCCATATTTCCTTTCTTCGCAGCGCTGGGAACTAAACGAACGGACTGCTCCTGCCTTGGCTCCTGCTCAGCGCCACCTTCAGTACAAAAATGAGCTATGTGGCCCGTCTTGCCACACTTGTAGCATGATGGTGTTCCCTTGAATTCAGATCCCCTCGACGTCGTACTACTCTTCTCCCAAGACTTGTAGGGATGAGGCTTCTTTTTCCACTTACTCCCTTCCAACTTCCCTTGCGATTGACAAGGTTTTCCTTCTCCCTGTTTTACTATAAACCCATTACGACATTGTGTTCATTCTATTTCACTTTCCAATGTCCTGGCCACCTCAATAACCTCGTTGAAGCCCGCATTCTTCATAGCTATGAGGGGTTATCTCAGATTCTCTCTCAACCCATAGTAGAAGAGATTATCCCTTTCTTCATCATTGGCCATGGTCGTTCCAGCATAACGACCCAATCGAGCAAACTCCTGAACATACTCATCCACAGTCTTGTCTCATTGTATCAAGTGCAAAAACTGTCTCTGAAGGGCTAACCTTGTCGACAAAGGGATATACTTCTTTAAGAAGGCAATCCCGAACTCCTCTATGGACGGGGTGCGTCCAGGAAACTAGCGTCCACTATGGCTTACCCACCACAACTTGGCATCTCCTTCTAACATGAAATCCGCAAACTCAGATTGCTTCTCCTCTGGCGTCTCCGCCACCCTTAGAAATTCTTTAATCCTCGCCCACCAGTTCTCCGCATCGGTTGGAGTGCCGACTCCCTTGAACGTTGGAGGATGGAAACTCAAAAAATACATCATCTGTCGGTCTCCATTCCCGACAACCACTCTCTCAACTAGTGGCTCTGCTGGCCTGACTCCGCTTCCCGGTACGACTGGTGCCGCATCCGGGGTAGTAGGAGTCGCTACCTGTACAATAGGAATCATAACTTGTGCTGTCGTTGCGGCTTGAGCTGCTACCATTACCACTGCTAGCATACGACAAAAGTCGGCTGGGGTTACACCCATGCCCATCGGACCCAGAGCAGTAGCACTGCTCGCCGAATGCTCCTCTTGAGTTCTCGACGTCTCCGCATTGTCGCTTGCACCATTAGCAAAAGCAAGGTAAAACAAGAATCATCTTCTATTCGCAAAACTTGGACACTAGGACACTCACTGTCCCGCGATACTCTAATGTGGATAACTTCTTAACGTGATCTGGTTATGACATTCGACCACGAATCCTTACCTTGGACACTTATCTTGCTTTGATACCAAATTGTAACTCCTCCCCAATAATGACCGTATAATATGGGTCCGGTCGGGGACCCATAACATACAGACGCCACAGCTTAAGCATTATAAGATGATATAAACTACCCAACTCAAAACTTAGACTAATCACAGCGGAAACAAAGAAACAAGACTAGAAGTTATCCACTAACATACGAGTATCAACATGGCCTTAAGGTCTTACAACAATTAAGAGTTCTAAAACCGAAACAATAATCATCAAACATCAACATGCATAAGCACTCCTAGGCTACCTCGGCATGCAAGCCAGAAATATAGTGGATTGAGCATAACAATAAAAAAAACAGAGCTACTACACAAAATGAAACACTTCATGAGGCTTAGGCATTGTTTGCCGGCGAGCTTGCTCCTGCATGCGGTCCTTGCCCTGAAAATTTGTGGTAACGTGGGTCAGCAAAGGCTGACCTCAACTGTGTAACCAAAACATCTCCTCCTGGCCATCCCTAGCGGACCCCGGGGTATACCACCACCCTGCAGGTCAGCATTTCGTATGCAATATACATAAACATATAAAGCTATAAAATTGGTTTGGATGTCTCATACAACAAACATATTTCTAAGTTGAGCATGTAATATAAAGGGGCCTATAATGCAGCATGTATGCAATCCTGGGTTTCACCTAAGGCTCCCTAAGCGTATGATTCTAACACATTAACAATCGGGTACTTCCAATTTCCCCATCGGCGTTCAAGTCGCAAACACAATAGTACTTCCAATTTCCCCACACGGTATACAAGCCGCCACACGGAACTCTTGTCTAGGCCCCACCCGCTCATGGGTATCAAACCCGGGCTTGCCTGCAAGCTCTGACTTCTCACGTCAGGATTCCGCCTCACACACAAATCGATTATAAGAACCCTTGCTGGACCCAACCCGCTCGTGGGCTTCAACGCTCAGGCTTGTCCTAAGCTTGGCGTTCTCGTTAGTTTCTCAGAAGGGAACTTGTCTCTCCAGGACACTCTCCACACTTGACTTGCATGTTACAGGCTAGCAAGCCGACCACAGAGACAAACCACGCCTTTGCACATCACAATCCCAAGCCTTTCCCACCCTAATCCACCATTCGTACCATACCGTCCCTACGCCCCAACGTGTACTCTAATTTCCACCCGGTCCGATTCTGGTTACACGTACTCACACAAAAGAGGGAGAAAACAACATCACAAATGGCGTCTTGCCGCTAACGGATTTCCAACAAAGTCCTTAAGGTTCGTAATGAAACATTACCAAGTCGGACTAACAGTCGCGACTACGGCTTCAGCCTCAATGCCTAATCAACTAACAGAGTGGATTCCTAATGTAAATCATGTCGGGGATGGACACAATCGACTCGGTGGTTTCTCTTGAACCAAGGCAACCTGAACTCCTCTCATTTGAGAGATTCGGTGCCTAAATGCTTGAAAGAAAGCAAGAAAATAATAGATGCCATGCACGCATCCTAAAATCAAGAGGAGAAATGTTTTTACCTTACGCCCCCTCTTCCTTGCCGTGGAATCCTTGCCTTGCATGGATGAAAACGAGTGCCTCCAAGTACTCTCCACGGATCTGGTCTCAGATCAATGATCGGGGCTCCGAAGCTCCGTCAATGGCGAAAGAAAGCTCTCTTCCTCCTCCTCCCACTCCGTCTTCCAAACCATAAGTCAACTCCAAAAAGAGAAGAAAATGAGGGAGAAATCCCGCTCAGCCCTTTATAAGCACTCTGGATGGAGAGTCATGGGCCTTAGAATCAAATCCTAAGTGAAATCGGATGGCTAAAAGTCCAAACGACGCAACTGCTTCCGCGTGCTATCGCCGGGCGGTAGCTTCCCGAGAGCTCGACCAAGAAAATAAGGCAGCGTAGACGCCAGCGGTAGTACTAACACTGCGTGGTAGCTCACTTAATGTCAACCACTCAATGCCTCCACTCAACGCCAAGCTACCGCCGAGCGGTAGCTAGCTAATGCCGAGCGATAGCTTCCATAGAAGACGGCTCCCAGGGAAAATCTCGCTATCGCCGCGCGATAACTCTAACATCGGGCGATAACCTCTCAAGACTCGACAAACAGGCTTTCGTCTCGATACCTAAACTCGTCGAAACAAGGCTATCGCCAGGCGATAGCTACTATCGCCACGCGGTAGCTTCCAGAGATTCAAGGTCTGGAAAACCAGGGTGTTACACGATATACAGAATCGATAATAAGTGATGAACTATAAACAATGAAAGAATTTGTGGTGTGTAAATGTACATGATTATTAATTATCTAGAAACATATATCTTACGATGATTGTTTCCAGAAAAAGAAGTGTTGAAAGATAAATGATTTGATGTGCGTGCGCATGCTAAACTTAGAAAAAAGGGGCTTGATGAATATTATGCCCATGGTCATGCAATGAGCTTATTGATCTTATGAATTGGAAGTATGTTTGGAATAAGTACATTTCCTAGAGTTGTGTTAACTCCCTATGAGTAGCGGTGAGGGTCATATAGCAATTGAAGGGATTTGATATCTTAGGTTATGACGGAACCTTGCGTTCTTGGAGAACGGGTAAGATGTTATAAAGGGACTCAGTGTGGAGCCCTTGCGTGCTTTTGAGCATGGGTTTGGTATAATGATAAGGGACTCAGTGTGGAGCCCTTGTGTGCTTTTGAGCACGGGATTGGTATGATGAGAAGGGACTCAATTGGAGCCCTTGAATGTTTGATGGCATGACTAAGTGTAATTACATGCGGTGTGTGATGACACACGGTGTCATAATCCTAGGTAAAGGATAGTGTGGCAGGTCTACAGGCTCGCCAGTCGTCACACCGACAGGAGTTGACAGATAGACCTTGGGCGATTGGCCTTGGTCCTCAGTGCTCATTCCCGAGACTCCTTCCCAGCCAGTGGACGGTTAGAATTTGTCCTTTGGTGATACGCTCCCAAAGGCTCCTTCTGTGCTAGTTAAAGGCCAGTTGGGCTGTGTTCTTGGTTCACATCTACCCGAGACCCCTTCTGAGCCGTAGTACATAGTGAGTCCACTATTGTCTTCTTAGCGTTGAGGCTATGCAGGCCTGGGACTGGTAGTGTGGATACCTGCCTAGTAGTTGAGACACACGCTCTACTGTCACCGTGTGGCCACGACGGATGATGCCTAAGAGCTTAGCTACCCACTCGAAAAGTGGGAACTAAAGGACTATGTCGAATTAACAAAACCGAGTGCGTGAGTTGCATGGGTGAATCATAAACAAACATTTCTTTGCATTACACCACATAAGATCCTCATCATATAAATTTGTATGAGCACTTTTATATGAGGAGTTACTTTCTATTAAGCATATCTTTAACTTATAAATCTGTATGTGCATTTTTATAAGTTAAGTTCTATTTCAGTTTGTAGATTACATGCTGGTAATTGACTGCTCTTATTCTTATAGTACTTCTAGTGTAGAATGATGTTGTTATTTGATGTACACTGTTACTGTTACTTTATTATAAGTAGATATATGCCACCTGCTTGTACTTACAGTTTATATATATATTGTAAAATTCCTTCTTTCTCCTGCCCGGTGCCTAAGAGCCGCCGGGGTGAGAGGATGAGATAACCACTTAGTCTTTATGACTAATAGTGGCTACGACTACCATTTTAGGATGGCACCCAGAGGATAGAGCAGCAAAAATAACAAGTTATGCAGGAGGGCAGCCAGGCCAGGAGAATTGGGCCTGATACGACGATATCCTCGCTTCCTTCGGTTAGTGATGTGAGATTTTAAGAGACTATATGTTGTAGCCCTTGGGGCACTTAACTCTGATGTATTTAGGAGCTATATAGCTTATGTCACTTTCTTTTTGGAGTTGTACTAGTGTGAATTTTGACTTCTGTTTATTATCATTATGTTGGGTTGACATGGATGATATTTATGAAAGACGGCAGAATAAGCGTCTTGTAGTACCGGTCAACCAGTATGTTGACACTACCGCAAGGCGGCTGTTCTTAGCATAAGATTCCCTTCGGCCATATGTTGTGTTCCGGGAGGGGGGGGGGTCTTACAAATTGTATCAGCTTGCAATGATACTGAACTAAAGAAGTAATTGAACAATTGTTGGGTCCATTGATCACAATGTCCCAGATTTGAAGAAGGTCTACAGGATAATGGTATACACATATTTGTATCTGATGCATGCTATAAGTTCGATGTATGCAGGTGGCTCTTTGTTACTTTGATTGGACAGGTTATCCAAGTGACATTGATAGGAGGACAAAGGAAGTATGCTGACAAGGCTGGAATTTGTCTAAGTACAGATGCGTTGAGTGAATGTAGTTCACTCAATGCAAGATGGCCTTAAGAGTTGAGTAAAGACTAGACAATCAAAGCCTCAGCATTGCCAAGGCAGAAATCTAGTTAAGTACAGAAGCATTTGGTGAAGGCAGTTCACTTAACGTTCAGAGCCAGAAGTGTTGAGTAAAGCTCAAGCAGTCAAACCCGCTGGAGAATCTACCAAGAATTTTGTCTAAGTCCAGAAGCTTTGAGTGAAGGCAGTTCACTCAACGCCATGCCGAGAAAGTGTCGACAGAACATAATTCAGTCAGAGTTGCAGTATTGGTTGATACAGAATTCAGTCTAAGGACAGAAGTGTTGAGCGATGTCAACTCACTCAACGCCCATTCAACAGAAAATCTGTCTAAGGACAGATGCATTGAGTGAAGGCCATTCACTCAATGCCTCTTCAACATAACAAGCAAAGACAGAAAGCATTGAGTTAAGAAAACTCACTCAATGCCTCCATACAGAGAAAATAAGCTAAGTCCAAATGTGTTGAGTGACGAAGGATCACTCAATGCCTAGCAAGAGTCAATATTCGTTGAGCGATGACTGATCACTCAACGCCTGAAGATACAAAAATATGCCTAAGTGTTTTGATGCTGAGTCACAAGGCTTCACTCAACGCCTATGCAGAATTGTGAATTTAGCTAAGTACACAGGTGATGTGTTATGATGACATCAGCAATAATTCAAAATGTTGCAGGAATTGAATAGTAGATGACAAATGGCTCCGCTTGCCTATTGTACTGCATTTAATATAAAACACATGTTGTAACTATCAACTCCCAATGGTCCCACTGCTCAAAGAGCTGTTGGACGGCGGAATAGAAAAGGAAGAGATCAAGGAAGACAAAATCAACTTTTTGGAACTTACAGAACTTCATCTTCTTCCTCTTGACACAGTTGCAGAGTTGAAGGACTTGCTCTTTCTGTTCAAACAAGAAGTTTAAGAAGCTAGTTATTGACATACTCATCTTCAACAATAAGTTCTGAGAGATTTCTCTATGAGGTAGAAGAAGCAACAGAGCAAGCCCTTGTTGCAGTAACTTCACAGTTCCAGTAGGCCTAACCTTGAAGAAACATTCTTGGAGCTGTGAAGGAGGCAGGACTCAGGCTTCTCAGTTCAAAAAGAGGAAGACACAGAGATCATTTCTCTGGTGTTCTATATCATCAACAAACAACATTCCAACTGTAGGATCTTTCAGAAGATTTGACCTATAGGGATTTTGAGCCTGAGTTGTAGGATTCCTGTGGTGAATCTGAGTTATAGGATCCTCCCGTGGATCTGAGGTAGGACTGTGTGTAATGCCTCCGGTTTTTCTGTGATTTGTTTAGTCCTTGTTTGGCATTACAATGATGCGTGGTTGCCCTTTGCCGTTGTTAGAGCATGGTATTAGCTCTTTAGGTTCCTTGAGTGACCTATTTGTGGCATGTTTGCAAGATTCCCCAGCTACTCGGAGTCTATTTTGGTGACTCGGCTGAGCCTCTTAGGGAATGCTTGTGCTTTGGCTTCGGGAGGTGTTAGCCTGACTTTTGATCGTCAGATGTTGTTTTCGACTTCGCCGTTGTTTTCGTAGCATGGGCGTTTATCTACGGTGCGAGTTTCGTCGAATTCCGAGATCTTTTGTTTTCGCATCGTTTCGGCGTTGTTCTTATTTTATGCAAGCCGGTAGCGGTTGTTATTGTTGTGCATGGCCTTGTGCGGCCGAGCTTGGTGAGGCTGGTGCCTTGTTTATGATTATAGAAGTTTATGTATTATATATAATATTATATATATATATATAGGTTGTAGTATGCTGCTATATATAAGCATATTATATATATGTTTATATAGTTTTTTTAGATATCTGTATATATATTATATATTATATATTATATATTATATATATATAATAGACTCCCTTGCTGCTAGTGGCCGACATTGTAAAGCCTTAGGATTAGTTTATTTTTCAAATGGCTAGCTGAGTGAGAAGTTTCCAAGCTTTAGTATTATTTTAATAGCTGGGTGGCCGGAGATATCTTAAAATAAGGCTCTAACTGTTCTCCTCTTCCCCATTTCCCTAGCTAGCTTCAGCCTGTAACTTCCAGTGGAAGAAAGCGAGCGGGAGGCGGAGGAGCTGCTGCCTTGACCGTCGGATAGCTGTAGATTTAGGGCTTGTTTCGCTCGGGTAACAACGGATTTGATCTGCTCTCGCCGAGATCTTTCTTCCTAGGTATGTAATTTAGCTTTTTAGGCTGTCTATAGGAGCTAGGGTTCCGGTGGTTTCTTCTTCTTCTTCTCTAAAAGCTCCAAGTTTTCCCACTTTAGGTAGCTGGAGGTGCACGTGGCCGATTCTCTTGCCGCCGGTGCCAAGCATGTGAGTTGGCTGCGATTTCCTGGAGGTGGAGGCAAGTGGAGCCCTTTGCCCTTGCCAAGCTTGTTCCTTTTTTTTGTGATGTTTATTTTTTTCCCTGGGTATTGCTGTAGCTTAGCTCTTCTTCTCTTAGAGCTAGGAATGCTTCAGGCTTTGCTTTTTAAACTTGTCCATAGTTAAGTTCCTATCTACTTATTGTTGTTGGTTGTCCAGATCAATAGCTGGAGGTCGGGTTAAGTTCAGGTCAGTAGCTGGAGGTCGGGTTGGTAGTTTAATTCAGATAGCTGCTGTGCAAATATCTGGGTTAGAAGGTATTTCTTTTTTTAGGCCAAATAGAGCTCTCTGGTTACTAGGCATTGAGTGGGCTTGGGTCGGGTTAGCTCCAGGGTTTCTGATTATTAGGCTAAGTCAAAAGCGTTGAGTGAGTGTACCTCACTCAATGCCTAGACTGTTAGGCTTCTGGCGTTGAGTGTGGTGCCCTCACTCAACGCCATGGCTGTTTTTACGGCTAAGTGTTTTGGCGTTGAGTGAGTGGACCTCACTCAACGCCGTGGTTATTTGGCGTTGAGTGAGGTGGACTCACTCAACGCCGTAGCTTTTCCCAACGGCTAAGTCATTTGGCGTTGAGTGAGTCGACCTCACTCAACGTCGTGGCTATTTTGGCGTTGAGTGTGGTGGAATCACTCAACGCCAGCGCCTATTTTTGCGGATAAGTCTTTTGGTGTTGAGTGAGTCGACCTCACTTAACGTCGTGGCTGTTTTAGCGTTGAGTGTGGTGGACTCACTCAACGCCAAAGCCTATTTTTGCGGTTAAGTCTTTTGGCGTTGAGTGAGTCGACCTCACTCAATGCCGTGGCTGTTTTGGCGTTGAGTGTGGTGGACTCACTCAACGCCAAAGCCTGTTTTTGCAATTAAGTCTTTTGGCATTGAGTGAGTCAACCTCACTCAACGCCGTGGCTGTTTTGGCGTTGAGTGTGGTAGGCTCACTCAACGCCAAAGCTTGTTGCTGCGGTTGGGTTACTTGGCGTTGAGGGGGTGGACCTCACTCAACGCCGTAGCTGTTTGGCGTTGAGTGTGGTGAACCCAATCAACGCCATGGCTAGGCCTTTTGTGGCTATGTTCCTTGCGTTGAGTGTGTAACCTCACTCAATGTCACAGTTAGCGCTTGGTGTTGAGTAACCCACTCAGCTCCGCGTCGAGTGAACTCGACGCTTTTGCCTTGGGTTTGGTGTGTTTCCTTAAGATTGTTAGTATGGCTTTTTCCTTAGGGGGGAGTTGGGTGATCGTCTAGTTTTTACATGCCGACTCGTGGATTATGGAAGGTGGTGTGGTTTTGTGGGCTCTGTAAGGGGTGAATTGTGTGTGCTGAGCTGTGACCACCACCACCTAGGCCGTGTTGGGCTGGTATGGTTTGGTGTGTGGACTCTGTAGCTGCCACCGTTTGTTTTCACCCTAAAGTGTTTTTGGGTCTGGTTGTTGGTGAGGGCTGTACCGCCCACTCCGACCCAAGGTTTTCACCACGACCAATAATTCACCAAGATTAGGACTGTTAGTTCCTTTCCTTTCTCATGGCTACTTCTTTTGGCATATGTTTGCCTTGGTGCTGCTGCAGGTTTTTTTTGCAGAGCTTGTTGCTATTTATGTTCACACTTGGTGTGCTTTTACTGCTCTTTTGACAGTGTTTTACTCTTACTGTCATGCTTTTCTTCTACTGATAGCATTTTGTTACAGGGTTGGTAAACCCCTTCTTTCATTGCTTATGAATCTAATGCTCCACTTCCTTTGTTTTTTTTGTTGCTGAGGTGTTCTTTATTTGAATGCCTCACGTTCAGGTTGTAGCCAGTTAGATGGCGAGTCCTCTGGTGGAGTTTGCTTGTGGCCTCCTGGGTAGCTGAGGTTGTTGTTCCTCATCTGGTGAGGTAGTTTTTCTTCCTTTCTGTATAGACATGCATACTCACCAGTGGGTTCGTGTCAGGTTGTTGACGCCCACTGGTGGCTTACTTATGTTGCTGGGTATGAACTAAAACTGCTACTTTTGCCTATTTGAGGTTGTTCACTTGTTTTTGGGAAGTTTTTATGATAGGTTGCATGTTAGATATTTTAAAACCCTAAAGTATTACTACATGTATCTCATGCACATCATGTTTACAAAACTAAAGCACTATTTTTACTTAAGCGTAAAGGCTATCTTTTTATATATACTACACCAACCTTAGAGTCGTGCATACCATGAGTCGTCCCTCGGGGACACTTATGCTCCTTTAGGATGTCAAAACAACTTAATTAAAGTATTTTCCGCTGCGAATAAATATATTTTTTATCGTGGACTAGTTGATCCACTGTGCCGAGGGATACGACCATTAAATATAACTGGCTTTCTTTCATAATAAGCTATGGTTTTCTTAAAATCTAAGTTTGGAGTTTTGCCTGAACGAGTGCAGTTATCCCCTGTACTATGTGGCATCACAACACGTATTTTCTCTTGCTCTAATATGATTTATTCGTCGAGAAAGTGCGGGTTATGAAAGTTGGTATGAGAGGGAGGTTGCTTGACAATTGGTCGGGCAACCTTTCCCTTGTTAGCATTTGTGGATTAGCGTCATATCATACACACAACGATATGTCATCAGTAAGTCTTGGCTGAAGCACGAACACTACACTCATAAGCATGAATAGAAGTATATGGGGCATATTATGTAGTATGGGATGCATAATATGTGTTTGTATATGGATCCACCATAGGAGGCAACATGTGAGGTTATGTAGTATGGGATGCATAACCTCACCACATGAATGCGGCTAGCACATTTTCTTTTTTTTCGTTGCATGGAAATGTTATGTAGTATGGGATGCATATCATTTTCATGTGTACGCCGCCCATGACATGCATTAAGGCTTTTTTTAGAATGCATAGCACAACATGCATAGCATAACTGTTGGTACCCTAGTTTGATTTGAGTTTAGTCTTCTCCTTTTGTCCCTTGACCCAAGAAATATTTATGGTCATTGGTTAGTGGTCTAGCTGTAGAGTACTCGCTTTTCCAGATGAAGAATTTGGTTAAGTAGTTTGGTCGTTCGACTATGGTCGAATGCCGCTCGACTATCGTCGACTAACTGATCGACGATCGTCTATCATTTGTTCGACCTTCAGTCTGCGTTGATAGTTCGACTATCTGCTTGATAGTTCGACTATCTGTTTGCTGTGATAGTTCGACTATCTGTTGATAGTTCGACTATCTGTGTGTTTGATAGTTCGACTATCTGCATGGATAGTTTAACTATCTGATAGCTCGACTATCTGTTGATAGGTCGACTATCTGTGTTCTTCTGATAGTTCGACTATCTGTTGATAGGTCGACTATCTGTTCTCCTTTGATAGTTCGACTATCTGTTTGGATAGTTCAACTATCTGATAGTTCGACTATCTGTTGATAGTTCGACTATCTGTCGTTTTGTGATAGTTCGACTATCTGTTGATAGTTCGACTATCTGTCGTTTTGTGATAGTTCGACTATCTGTTGATAGTTCGACTATCTGTCGTTTTGTGATAGTTCGACTATCTGTTGATAGTTCGACTATCTGTTGTTTTGTGATAGTTCGACTATCTGTTGAAAGTTCAACTATCTGTTGTTTGGTGATAGTTCGACTATCTGTTGATAGTTCGACTATCTGTTTGTTTTTGATAGCTCGACTATCTGTTGATAGGTCGACTATCTGTTTCTCCGTGATAGTTCGGCTATCTGTTGATAGTTCGACTATCTGTGTTGCTTTGATAGATCGACTATCTGTTGATAGTTCGACTATCTGTCTTGATAGTTCGACTATCTGCTACGGTAGTTCGACTATCTGCTTGATAGTTCGACTATCTGGATCGTTCGACTATCTGTCTGATAGGTCGACAATCTCCGTTCTTCGGTCGACGATCTCCGAGGGTCGTTCGACGTTTTCTGTGTGCCTTTTTATTTGGTATTTATTTATTGTATTTAATTATTAAATATATTATCTGGCATATCTTTTCAATTGATTTATAATATTATTTCCAGGCAATATCTGCTCCATTCTTTTTGCCTGAGTCGTATCTTTTCAGATAAAGTTGTTTGTCTTATTAGTTGACATTGCATTTTACTTTATCTGCTGACAGTCCTTTATAGCCGTTAGACTGAAAAGTCTTCCTTCTGCTATAAAGAGTATATCTCTGATGTGACTTTATTTAGTCCTTCTGTTATTTGATTTGATCCTGCAGCTTCTTAGAAAAAGGCTTATTCCTTTTATAGAATATCTTGCTGCAGAGTTTGTTTTGCTTTGTGTTATGTGCAGCCCAGGTTTCAAGATTTCAAACCAGTCCAAAGCTCAAATTCAAATATAGCCGTTGCGTGTTGCTAATATATAAAGGATCCTTTGGAGAAGGATTTGAGCTAGCTAACTAGTTACTCAGTTCTCATAGCACTCATCAGCATTCAAGCCTTCATCAAGAAAAGTTTACTGCTCTCAGCAATTTGCATTGATCTGAGAAGTGTTAGCTCTTCTGCTCTTCTTCAACCTGAGTTCTCCTGTTCCAGGAAGTTTAGACTCAGAGATCCTTTGAAGAAGAAGAAGAAGAAGAAGACAGCTGCTAGAAGATTTTATATTTTATATTCTTTATCTTCTTGTAGTTTTTCCTTCAGATCTTTCTGAAGAGTTTTCTGCACTGAAGCAAGACTTCACCTGGACATCTTTGAGCCAGGGGGAGTCTTGATTCTTTAGAGCTTTCTAGCTCAGTGCAAGTCTTTGTGCTTCTCTAATCTATTGAAAAATAGAGAAGACCCTTTTTAACCTTTCTTTTCCCCCTCCTGTACAGGGTTATTACTCCCTTCAAAAGTATCCCTTGGTGGCAGGGCACCTGATCAAAAACTGTTGTTGGTTTTTAGACACCTGATCAAAAGTCTAAAGGGTTTCTAGATCTACCTGAAGCAGATCTTGTGGTGGCAGGGCACCTGATCAAAAACCTGTAGTGGATTCCTACCTTGTTGGTAGAAGAGTGGACGTACCCAAGTTGTTTGGGGAACCACTATAAATTCCTTGTGTCGTCTGGCTTGCTTATTTTAATTACTTGCATTGTGGCTGTGATTAGATATAACTAGGTTGCTAGTTGCTGATTAGGATATCCAAGCCTTAACTGTAATTACAGTTAGCTTGAGCTTGTGCACATCACTTGTGTTAGGCTTTAGGGTTATCTCTATATCTATAGCTTTCCATTCTGCATTCACTCCAAGGGAGTTGAGTAGATTGTCAAGATTGTCTAGTGCAATTTTTGATTACTCTATTCACCCCCCCTCTAGAGTAGTATCTATCCCTTCACTTTCAATTGGTATCAGAGGGAGGTTGACTGACTATATAGGCTAACACCTAAGTCACAAGATCCTGATAGATACCAAAGCTTATAGATATTCACTATCATGGCCTAGTCCAAGGATTATTCTAGCACCAGACCTCCAGCATGCAACTTGGCTAAGTTCAGCATCTGGAAGGCAAGGATCAAACTATATATGAATTCTATTGATGAAAGTTTCTTTGCTTCTATTTTGACAGGACCCCTAAAAGCACCTGCTGCTGCTGCTGCCTCATCATTATCTGATATGAGTGCAGTGCCTCCTCCAGATTACAATGATGAGTACAAGAAGGCAAAGATTGCAGATGCCAAGGCGATGAACATACTGGCTCAGACAATGTCTGATGAAGTATTTCAGAAAGTTGCTGACTGCTCTTCAGCAAAGGAAATGTGGGATACACTGAACCAGATTGTAGCTGGTTCAGCTGATGAAAGGAAGGACAGAAGGTCCAACCTTATCTCACAATATGAGAACTTCAAGAAAACTGATGTTGAATCAGTTGAAGCTATGTATACAAGGCTCAGCTCAATCATCAATGAGCTGAGGACCTTAGACAAGGACATCTCATTGACAGAGGTCAATGATAAGATCCTTATGTGCTTCCCTAGCACATGGGATCTGAGGATCTGGCCCATCAAGGAAGCCAGAAGTACAACAGAGATCTCCACTGAAGCCCTTCTCGGCAAGCTCAAATCCTTTGAGCAAGTGCTGAAGACAAGGGAAGCAGAAGCAGAAGCAAAGACCCCCACACCTATAAGAAAAGAGCAATCTCTAGCTCTTAAGGCTGCTGAAGCTTCTGAAGGCAGCCAATCAAATGAGGATCTCATGGCATTATTTGCCAAGAGGTTTCTCAAAATGGGGAGAAAAGAATTCAGAAGAAAGTCTTCAAAGTATGAAGAAAAACCAAGGTATGATCGCACTCCTACTAAAGAAATTATTTGTTATGGTTGCAGGAAGCCTGGACATATCTTACCAGATTGTCCAGAGGAAAAGAACAAAGAATAGAGAAAGGACAAGGATCAGCACAGGAAGCACTCCAAGCCATCCTCCTACAAAAATAAGAAAAAGGAGAGAGGTTTCATTACTAAAACCTGGAGTGATTCTGATGAAGAATCTTCCTCCTCAAGCTCCAGTGAGGATGAAGAAGAGAAGAAGGCAAAAGAAGTTTGCCTCATGGCAATAGATGCCTGCAGCAACCACTCTGCTGCAGAGAGTTCAGATTCTGATGAAGAGATGCCTACAGAAGATGAGGTATTATCTTCTTATGATTTTACTTCTGCAGAATTTAAGATAGATTTTAAATCTTTATGCTTAGATTTGATTAGTTCTGAAAAGGAGATAAAAGAACTTAGACATAGGTTAGCTGAATCAGAAAACATATCTACTGAAAATATTAAGTTAAAGGAAGATCTCACTAATTATAGTGAAGAAATTAAATTTCTTAAAATTGAATTAGCTAAGTCTAAGAGATTAGAGGAATCACTTAATGGTAGAAGCCTTAAGTTGTTAGAAATTACCAGCATGTCTAACACTAGGTCAGGTAATTATAAATTAGGCTTAGGAGCTTCTCCCAGTGTACCCCCTGTTGTTCTTAAAAATAATCTTTCAACTCCAGTGAACTTCGTTTCAGCTAGTGGAATAAAGAACACTGAGCAAGTAAACCAAGTTAATAAAACTCTAAATAAAGCTAAGAGAGAGAAAAGAAAACAATTTTTTAAAGAATTACAAAGAGCGTCGAACGCTGCTCGACGATCGCCTGCTCAATGGTCTAACGAAGCTCGACGATCTGAGCGCCCATCGCCGAACGCTGATCGACGTTTTGGAGATGAATTTCAAAACTATCATCAATCCCATAGAAACCTAAATGAAAATAGAAACCCTAGGTTTGTTGACCCATCATTAGCATGGAGAATCCCACCTAGGAGATCTCACCCATTAGGTTATCACCCTCAGCCTGCATTTTCATTCATTTCTAGCTTTTCTTATGTGAAAAACAAGGGACCCAAGGTTACCTGGGTCCACAATGTCTAAATGAAATTTTTGCAGGTGAAGACCTATCCTATCACTCAAAATAAGTGGTATTTGGATAGTGGATGCTCTAAACATATGACAGGAAATAAAGATCTTCTGTCAAAATTCAAAGCTAAGCTCGGCCCAAAGGTGATCTTTGGAGATTCAAGCTGTGGTCAGACAGAAGGTTATGACAGGATCACAATTGGAGCAGTTACTTTCAAGAGAGTTGCATATGTGACTGGACTAAAGCACAATTTGATCTCAGTCAGCCAGCTATGTGATGCTGGCTACCAGGTTTCATTCTCTAACTCCTCTTGTAATATTACTTTAAATAATGATGTCGTTTTAGTAGGCATTAGGCTAGGTAATATTTATTTAGTAGATTTCAATTCAACTCATTCTGAAATTTGCTTATTTAATGAAGTAACAATAAATAATAATTCTTTGTGGCATAAGAGGCTTAGTCATGTTAACCTTAAAAATATATCTAGGTTATCTAAATACAACCTTGTTAGAGGTTTACCTTCTTGCCCCTACAAGAAGGAGAGCCTATGCAAGGCTTGTCAGCTAGGCAAGCAAACCCAAAAACTCTTTTAAATCTGTTAATAAAAGTGATTCTCCTAGAATCCTGTATTTATTACATTTGGACCTATTTGGCCCAATAAATGTACAGAATTTAGGAGGGAAGTATTACACCTTAGTCATTGTAGATGACTTCTCTAGATTCAGTTGGGTTTTCTTTTTGAGAACTAAGTCTGATAACTTCAAAGCCCTTACAGACTTTCTACTATGTGTGCAGACTGAGTACTCTACTCATGTGGCCTTGATCAGAAGTGATCATGGTACTGAGTTTGACTCTCTTCTCATGCAAGAATTCTGTGAGAGAGAAGGCATCAAACATAGCTTCTCAGCTCCTAGAACTCCCCAACAAAATGGGGTAGTTGAAAGGAAAAATAGAACACTCATTGAAGCTGCTAGCACATTATTGGCAGATGCTAATATGCCTCTTTCCTATTGGGCAGAAGCTGTTAGCACAGCCAATTATGTCTTGAATAGAAGTTTGATACACAAGCTTAAGTGTAAAACTCCTTATGAGTTACTTAAAGGAAAGAAACCTAAAATAAATTATTTTAGAGTGTTTGACTGTATTGTTTATATTCATAATAATAATAAAGAATATATTAGAAAGTTTGAAGCAAAAGCTTCAATGGGAATTATGTTTGGATATTCCCAAGTAAGAAAAGCTTATAGGGTTTATAACAAATCAACCTGTAAAATAGAAGAATCTGTGCATGTATCTTTTGATGAGTCTCAGATGTATTACAAGGAGAAGGAAACTTCTCCTTCCTTAAGTTCTTTGCAGGTACCCGATTCTACTCAAGATTTGATTCTCCCTCTATCAACTCTTCAGATCACTGAATCAGACAGTGATGAAGACATTGTTGAAGATGTTGCTATACCACCAATAGTAGATCAAATTCCTCCTGAGGAATTAATCCCAACTATTGCTGAAGATCACATCCCACCTGCTGATGTTGTCACACTTAGAGATCACCCTGTATCTCAAGTGATTGGAGACATATCAGCTGGTGTTCAAACAAGACATCAGTTAAGACAGGATGTGATGCACGCTTGTTTCCTCTCACAGGTTGAGCCCCTCACCTTTAAAGATGCTGAGCTAGATCCCCACTGGATCATAGCTATGCAAGAGGAACTCAATCAGTTTGAGAGATGTAAAGTTTGGACTTTGGTTCCAAGACCTAAAGGCCAACTGATCATAGGCACCAAGTGGGTGTATAAAAACAAGTTGGATGCAAATGGAATAATTGTAAGGAATAAAGCTAGGCATGTAGCTCAGGGCTACAGACAGGAGGAAGGCATAGATTATGACCAAACCTTTGCTCCTGTTGCAAGGCTAGAAGCAATAAGGATCTTCTTGGCCTATGCAGCCTATATGAAGTTTAAGGTGTTCCAAATGGATGTCAAAAGTGCATTCTTAAATGGTGAGCTTAAGGAAGAGGTGTTTGTTGAACAACCACCAGGGTTTGTTTCTTCAACTCAGCCCTCACATGTTTTTAAGTTGCAGAAAGCTCTTTATGGACTAAAACAAGCACCAAGAGCCTGGTATGAGACTCTAGCTAGTTTCCTGTTAGAGCACAACTTTACTAGGGGAGTAGTGGATAGAACCCTCTTCGTCAAGCATCACAAGGACACAATCCTGTTAGTTCAAGTGTATGTGGATGATATTATATTTGGCTCCACTGATCCCAAACTTTGCAAAAGGTTTACTGACCTGATGCACTCTAAGTTTGAGATGAGTAGTATGGGTGTGCTATCTTACTTTCTTGGTCTCCAAGTTAAGCAAGATGCTGATGGCATCTTCATCTCCCAATCCAAATATGCCATGGAATTGGTAAAGAAATTTGGGATGGCTGATGCTTCAGCAATGCCTACACCTATGGCTACCTCAGCTGTCATTGATTCTGATGATCACGGCAAGCCAGTTGATCAGAAGAATTATAGGGCCATTGTTGGTTCCCTATTGTATTTGACTGCTAGTAGGCCAGATATAATGTTTGCTACATGCCTCTGTGCTAGATTCCAGGTCAACCCCAAGGAATCTCATCTGATTCTTCTCAAGAGAATCCTGAGATACCTGAAGGGATGTCCAAATCTAGGACTTTGGTACCCAGCAGAATCTGAATTTGAGTTAATTGGATACTCAGACTCTGACTATGCTGGTTGCAGAGTTGACAGGAAGAGCACCACAGGAACTTGTCAGTTCTTGGGAGAGAGATTGGTCTCTTGGTTCTGTAAGAAGCAGGCTTCTGTCTCAACTTCAACTACAGAGGCTGAATATATAGCAGCTGCTAGTTGTTGTTCACAGATTCTGTGGATACAAAACCAGCTTTCGGATTATGGTTACTCACACAAGAACACCAAAATCATGTGTGACAGTACCAGTGCTATCTCCATTGCACAAAATCCTGTGCACCACTCTAGAACGAAGCACATTGAGATTCGGCACCATTTCCTGAGAGATTGTGTGGAAAAGAACAAGATTAGTCTTGAGTTCATATCCACTGAGTTTCAGAGAGGTGATATATTCACCAAGCCCTTAGATGAACAGAAGCATCTGTTCTTTTTAGTTCAACTAGGCATGATCAATGGACGAGACTAAGTGTGACTACTCTGACTTTGTTGAAACTTGTTTGAAGATAGTGTTGAGATTTGTCTCCACAATACTTCAGATTTGTAGGAGGTCAGACCTTGAACTAAGATGAATTAAGGTGTATTTGATGCTGTGTTTAAGTTGTATGTGTGCAGGTTCTAATTGCCAAGTGTAGACCAATGTCAGTCTATAATGGGTCACCAAACACAAGACCATACAATGTAATCCCTCATTGTGTGATCCAAAGTGTTGGCCCATGTATAGCCTCTCAATTGGGATACACTTCCTATATGCACTTGGATTGATGGACAGAAGCATTGGAACTAATTTCCTCAGAAATATTTCTAAGTCCAAAATACTCGAGTAACCCCTTTGTTATACTCGAGTATCAGACTTAATACTCGTGTATATATTTCCATACTCGAGTAGTTAATTAGACTTACTCGAGTAATCAATTAGACTTACTCGAGTAATCAATTAGACTTACTCGAGTAATCAGTTAGACTTACTCGAGTAGGCTCTGAATACTCGTGTATATATTTCTATACTCGAGTAGTTAGTCAGTCACTCGGGTAAGGTGTTTTCATACTCGAGTAAGTAACTTAATCACTCGAGTAAATCATATATCATACTCGAGTAGATCCTTTTCTTCTCTTTTCTGCAAGTTCAAGTATTGATACTCGAGTAATTGATTTTGATACTCGAGTAAATTATTCGATACTCGAGTAGTTGATTTTAATACTCGAGTAAGTGAATGTTTCCCGGATTCATATGCTGATACTCGAGTATATCTTTGCTGATACTCGAGTATATCTTTTCTGATACTCGAGTATGTCTCTTCTAATACTCGAGTAGTTCATTTCTCTATCAAGTAAATTTCTATTCTCATACTCGAGTATATGTCTCTTTGTCACTCGAGTATCTAAATTCTCATACTCGAGTATATCTTCTCTTACTCGAGTATAGCAGTTCCCTATTCCAGAATTCTTCTAAGTTCGATTTCGCTAAGTATTTTGAATCCGTCATTTCTGATTGGTCCACGTGTCATCCTTAATTAAGATTATGACCGTTGGAGTCCACCTATAAATAGGTCATTTCAGAATTGACTAATTAACAAGATTATAGAGATATTCTTTTGAAGAAAGAGAAAATTCCGTGAACCCTAATCCTCACGCCGCCGCCGCCGCCATCGTTGTTCACGGAAGAAATTCTGGATCGTCGATCTCCGTCTTCAAGGACTATTTCTCCAGCGATCCAGACAAGAGTGAATCACTCGATCTCGCCGAGCCTCAAGGATTTCAGATCTATTTTCTCGATCGAGGTGGTTCTAGTTTTCAGATTCGTGGATCTTTCTCTCAAGTCATCTTCAACCTTTTCTGATCAAGTCAAAGCTCCTAAAGAAGAAGATTGTCTAAGATCCAGATCTGAAATTTGTTGTGTTGATTTTTATTCTCAAACCAAAATTTCATTGTAGGAGTTTTTCTCCGAGATTTGTAGGAAGATTTTTCTTCCGAGTTTTGTAGATCCAGTTGGATCGAGATTTGTAGGAACGTGGTTCCGAGGTGTAGGATTGTTTTCAATCCGAGATAGTGGAGTAGCCGAGTCTAGTGATTTGCTAGATCGGTGAGTAGAGTGGACGTACCCAAGATTGGGGAACCACTGTAAATTTCTTGTCTTCTGTGATTGCTTGATGTGCGCTGCGTTAAATTTTTAAATCCGCTTTTGCCACGCATTTCACCTATTCACCCCCCCTCTAGGTGATTTAGGCTAACAACTTAGACCTCTCAATTGGTATCAGAGGGAGGTTGATCGTTAAAAGGTTAACACCTTGATCTTATCCTTCTAAGTTGTTTCCTGAAAAGTATCAAGCATGAGTATGACCAAGGATTTTGCTAAACTCCCTATCTGCACCAAGAACAACTTTCCTATGTGGAAGGAAAGAGTAAAGTTCTTCATGGAAGCAGTAGATCCCCGGATTTTCATGATTGTTGAAGAAGGTCCCCACATTCCTATGACTACTTCCACCATAGATCCTAACAAGCAAGTTCCCAAGAAGTTGATGGATCTAGACAAGGATGAGATTGCACTTGTCTCTCTGGACAAGAAGGCTAAAAATATTATAGCAAGTGCAGTCGATGACTCAATGCTGCAGAATCTAATTCATTGCCAGTCTGCCAAGGAGATGTGGCAATCCCTGGTGACTCTGATGGAAGGCACTGAAGAAGTGAGGGATGATCGGAGATCCCTTCTGAATCAAAAGTATGAAGCCTTCCGGCAAGGTCACAAGGAAGCCATAGCTGACACATTCGAGAACTTTTTCAAGATAGTGAACGGCCTAAGAGTTTATGGCCGAGTCTTCACCAACGGGGAACTCAATGACAAATTCTTAAGATCCCTAACCAAGGAATGGGACAATAAGGTATGTGCCATTCGGGAGTTTGGAAGGTTAGCTGATACGGACCCGCAAAATCTGTTCGGAAAGCTTATGTCTTACGAGCTACAAATCAACTCAAGAAAAGCTGAAGAAGAGACAAGCAGGTCTGCATCCAAGGAGAAATCTGTCGCTCTAAAGGCAGATAGCTCAAGGAAGATAAAGGCTAGCTCTCCTGCCCCAGTTCCTGAGGCTGATGAAGAAGAATCATCTGAGCCCAGCTCATCTGGCTCAGAACTATCTGATGGAGAGTTCTCCCTACTCTCAAGGCAGTTCAAGAAATTTTTGAACAAGAAGAAGCAATGGAGAGGCAAGGATGCCTCATATAGAAGATCACGACATGACAGTGATCATCGGAAGAAAGGCTCAAGTAGCCATGATAGGTATAATTCTAAACCGAACAAACAGATTTCTACTGACATCATTTGTTATTGTTGCAATAAGCCAGGTCACGTCATCGCCGATTGCCCTCACAAAAAGAAAGAGGGTGGAAGAAGAGAGGAAAAGAAATCCTCACACCACAAGAAGAGGACAGAGAAAAGCTTAGTAGCCAAGAAGAGCAAAACTCTCAGCGACTCTGACTCATCTGAGTCGAGTGAAGAAGAGGAAGCTTACTTTGGGCTCATGGCTCATTCAGATAATGAACAAGTCCCCCAGTTTGCTGGGGAGGTAAAATCTCATACTCCTCTCTCGGATTCTGATGATGACAATGAGCAAGAGTGATATTCCTCTGAAGATGAATCTGAACTCATGGGACAGTATAAGGAATTACTCACCGCTTACGAGAAATGTCGTAGAATGGTGAAAAGTCAAGCCAAAGAGATCAATTCTCTACAGGCTAGTGAGAGCAACTTGAGAGAAGAAGTCAATAGGACTAACTCTCTTCAAGAGAACCTCAATGAAGCTATGGAGGAATACAATAAAGCTCTCAAGCACCTCGACCTTAAAGAGGAAATCATCAAAGAACTGGAAAAACAACTCGAGGCTGAAAAGAAGCTTGTTGAGAGTTTCTCTAAGCCTAAGATAGTTCTTTCAATCGTTGCTGAATTCTCTACTAAGGCCAAGGGTGCTGGTTTAGGCCACATTGGCTCTTCTAGTAAATCCTCTAGGAGAAACAAGGCCAAGAGAAAGAATAAGGCTGCCCGGAAGGCTCTAGCTGAAGAAAAAGGGAAAGCTCCCTTGGAACCTGTTGTGTTCAAGAAAGTTATCTTTCCCACGAACGAACTCGATTATGAGTCCACCTACGGACACTTTTCTAGGCCGATCCCTGAGAAGCCTAAGTCAAGATACCAAGGTTGGACTCGTCCTCGTAACTTTGGCGAGAGTGTCTTCAAGGCACCTTATGAGGAGATTCAGCTTCAAAGCTATGGACCTTATGCTCATGGTCATAATTTCAAAAAGACACCAAAAGTAAAACCCATTGTAGAAAAGCCTATGAAGGAGAAGACCTCATGTAACTGCCATCATCATGAAGCCTCCTCCTCCAAGAGTAAAGCTCCTACCAGACCTTCATTCCAGAAAGTCAAGCAGGACTACACAAGGCAAAGATACAACAGGTTCAACTGTTGGTGCTGTGGCAGAATTGGTCATTTTGCCAGTGATTGTTGGTTCAATCCTGAAAATGCTGCAACCCCTAAGGTTAGCAACGTGAGAGTGACCACTCATGAGGCTAATACTCGTAGGGGGAGGATTCTAACTCGAGACCAAGGACCCAAACTTGTTTGGGTTCCTAAGGCTAAATGATTGTAATTGCAGGTATGTCCAAAGGCCACCAAAATGCCAATCTGGTACTTGGACAGTGGATGTTCTCGGCATATGACCGGGACAAGGAGCCTACTACAGAATTACACCTCAGTCTGTAACGGACCAAAGGTCATCTTTGGAGGTTCAGATCGAGGAATAACTAAAGGCTATGGTATGATCTCTAACGGTAGCGTATCCTTTTCGGATGTAGCCTATGTTGAAGGATTGGAACACAATCTCATCAGTATAAGCCAACTATGCGACAAAGGATACGTAGTTGAATTTCATGCTGACAAGTGTTTGATAAAATCGGTTAACAATATGGAAACTATTTTATCAGGCACTCGAAGCAGAAATATTTTCTTTCTGAATTTTATTTGTATAGACTCTTCGACACCAGTGTGTCTTTTGGCAAAAAGTAGTGCATCTCTTGCTGACCAATGGCACAAGAGACTAGCACATATTAATTTCAAAACAATTAATAAATTATTCTCTCAAAACTTAGTGCGTGATGCACCTAATGTCAAGTGCGTTACGGACAGTCCTTGTCACGCTTGTATCAAAGGCAAGCAAACAAGAAGTTCGTTTAAAAGCATAATAGGCAAGGACTCCAATAGAAGTTTACAGCTTCTCCATATGGACTTGTTTGGTCCACTGCAGGTTAGAAGTTTGGGAGGTAAGGAATATACGTTGGTTATTGTGGATGATTACTCGCGCTTTGCGTGGGTGTTCTTTCTGAAACACAAGTCAGATACCTTCGGTATTTTCACTAATTTTGTGAGGCAGATCCAGAATGAATACAACTGTTCCGTAGTCAAAATCAGAAGTGACAATGAAACGGAATTCAAGTCTGGAGCCATGACAGAATTTTGTGAAAGTCAAGGTATCTTTCATGAGTTTTCCTCTCCTCGCACTCCACAGCAAAATGGAGTAGCTGAGAGAAGGAACAGAACACTCATAGAGGCTTGTCGGACTATGTTGACTGATGCCTCACTTCCGGAGTATTTCTGGGCTGAAGCCGTAAACACCGCTTGTCACGTGCAAAATCGAGCACTCATCAACAAGAACCACGATAAGACTCCTTACGAACTTCTAAAAGGCAGGCAACCAACCATTTCATACTATAGAATCTTTGGCTGTAAGTGCTTCGTACTTAACAATGGCAAGTATCACTCTACCAAGTTTAGCGAGAAAAGCTTTGAAGGTATTTTCGTAGGATATAGTAGCCATAGTAAGGCTTATAGAGTATTCAATAGAAAAACTCTGGTGGTGGAAGAGTCGATACATCTTGTATTTGATGAGACGAGTCTGTTGCAAAGCAACTCGTCTAGTGTGCCTATTGTAGATGCAGGTACAAAGTTGAAAGAACTTAGCTTGGATGAACCTAGTGAAGATAAAGATGAGACATTCATCAAGGTCCCCTCTCCAACCACCATTGGAGAGGTGGATGATCAAGATGAAGAAGACATCCCAGCTGAAGATGCAACTCCAGTGGCGGAAGAGATCCCAGATGCAAGGACTCTAGAGTTCAGACACTTGAAGGATCATCCTGTTGACCAAATAATAGGAGATCCTCGGGATGGCGTCAGAACTTGTCGAGGTACAACTAACGAGAATTTACACTTAAGTTTTCTCTCACAGGTTGAACCAAAGAAATTTGAGGAAGCCAACTCCGATGCATCCTGGATTCTAGCCATGGAAGAAGAACTGAATCAGTTCAAACGATGCAAGGTTTGGACACTTGTTCCTAGACCCAAAGGTAAGAACGTCATCGGGACAAAGTGGGTCTACCGGAACAAGATGGATGAAGATGGAACTATTATAAAGAATAAAGCCAGACTTGTCGCCAAGGGATATCGTCAAGAAGAAGGAATCGACTTCGACCAGACTTATGCTCCAGTAGCGAGACTGGAAGTGATCAGGTTATTTCTTGCCTACGCTGCACTCAAGGGCTTTACCGTCTATCAAATGGACGTTAAGTCCGCCTTCCTAAATGGTGACATAAAGGAAGAGGTGTACGTAGAGCAACCTCCAGGTTTTGTTGATTCAACCCATCCTAATTATGTATACTTATTGCAAAAAGCACTATATGGTCTTAGACAAGCTCCTCGAGCTTGGTATGAGACTCTGTCTAGCTTCCTTCTTGAGAACAAGTTCACAAGAGGAAAGATAGACAAAACATTATTTCTTAGGGAAATAAAAGGCAAGATTTTGCTAGTGCAGATCTATGTCGACGATATTATTTTCGGCTCTACGGATAACAACCTCTGCAAGAAGTTTTCTAAACTTATGCAAGGGAAGTTTGAAATGAGCAGTATGGGAGAGCTAAAGTATTTCTTAGGGCTTCAGGTGAAACAATCTGAAGATGGGATTTTCATCTCACAGACCAAGTTCACCAAAGAGCTACTTAAGAAATTCGGAATGGAGAATGCAACCTCTATGAGGACTCCAATGGCCTCAGCTATGTCTCTGGACAAGGATGAGAAAGGGAAACCTTTTGATGAAATCAAGTACAGAAGCATAATTGGGTCCTTGCTCTACCTCACTGCAAGTAGACCAGATATAATGTTCTCAACATGTGTATGTGCTAGATTTCAGGTGAACTCTAAGGAATCTCACTACATCGCTGCAAAGCGAATCTTGAGATACCTCAAAGGTACACCAAATCTTGGCTTATGGTACCCAAGAAGTAATGATAGTGAACTAATTGGATTTTCAGATGCAGATTTTGCAGGTAGCAAAGATGACAGGAAAAGTACCTCCGGGACTTGCCAATTTCTCGGAAGGAGACTCATTTCCTGTAGCAGTAAGAAACAAAACTGTGTAGCCATCTCAACGGCTGAATCAGAGTACATCTCTGCAGGCAGCTGTTGTGCACAGCTCTTATGGATCAAGAATCAGTTTGAAGACTACAACCTAAAGTTTCAGAACATTCCCCTGTTCTGTGACTCTTCCAGCGCTATAGCAATAGCCAACAATCCAGTCTCCCACAGCCGGACCAAGCATATAGAGCTTCGCTATCATTTCATCTGGGAGCATGTGGAAAATGGAGATATAGATCTACAGTATGTCTCCACAGACAGGCAAGTTGCAGATATTTTTACAAAGCCGCTGGACGAGTCCAAGTTCTCGTTCTTCAAAACTGAGCTTGGACTGCTCAACAAAGAAGACCAGTGATGGACTCTCAAATTAAGAAGCTATCAGTAATGTTGGCTGCTCAGAGGTATAGTTTTTCAGTGGAAATAGACATCTACCAGGGCAATTCCTTCAAGTATTAGAGACTCGAGCATCGCTACACTTACACAAGTAAACGGCTAATACTCGAGTAAAAAGGTTCATATACTCGAGTAATCCAAAAGATACTCGTGTATGAACTTCTTATACTCGAGTATGAAAATTCGTTAAGAATTTAATACTCGTGTATGCTGATTACATACTCGAGTATGTATGATTGATTACTCGTGTATAATGTGCCTACTCGAGTATACTAAACCTAATACACGTGTATGCTGTCATCTACTACTCGAGTATTCAGAAGTATTTTGGATTTTCAAAATCTCTACTCGCACCCAGCAAATTGCCGCCTTGTTCAGGTATGCCATTATACTTAATTCTCTTTAAACCTAATTAGGATTATTTATCTATATATTCAAAACGAAAAAGTCCTTTCCACTTCTCATTCACTCGAGTAGCCGCCAACTTTTCGTATTCCCGACTCCTGTTCTTCGTCTTCCTTCACCGCAAGACTTCCAAATCGCTGATGGCTCCTCCCTCCTCCAAGTTTGGAATCGGCTCTGAATTAGTGACAGATGGCATTGAAGATATCTCGGATGACTTCAAGAACCTACTGATACTCCTGGACACGGCCGGACTTACCTTCGTTCTTCAAGAACCCTGCCGTCTCTTACTTCCTGATGTTGAAGAGTTCTACAGCAATTTGAAGGTTAGACACAATGGTACCGTTCTGAAATCCAAGGTAAGGGGAGTTGAAATTCGGTTAGATAAAACCTCTGTCGCCACTCTGCTTCGGATGCCAGTGGTCGACGAAGAAGATGACCTAGTCAAGGCAGATGCCGACCGCACCTCTCTATTCTGTGGTCGGGATCCAGAAGGTGGAGGTGAAACCCTGAATCGTTCTTTGTTCAATTCAGAAGGAAAGTTTCTCGTTGACATCATTGCCAAAATCCTATGGTGCAAGACTTACTCCATTAGAGATGTATCCCAAAATCTATTTGACGTTATGCAAGCTATTGTCTGCAGGAAGAAATTCCAGTTTGGAATGATGATACTGGATAAGATCAGAGAAAGCGTCAAACATCCCAGTTTTGCCAGGATTATCTCCCTCCTCCTCCATGAGATCAATCCTACAGTGTTTGACTTCTCTAAAGGGACTCCTCTTCACCACATGAAGAAAGTTTCAATATCTTCCATTCAGAGGTATGACCTCAAGATCATGAACCCTGCCCAAGCCTCCAAGGCTGATGCCATCTCAGAACAACAACAAGACAGCAGTTTACCTGAAGTCAGGATCCCATCTCCTCCTCTACATCAAACTATTGCTACCTCTGGTGCTTTAGTTGAGGGGGAGCCTGCCTCTTCTCTTTCTCAGCTTCAAGTTACTTCTGAATCAATGATTCCAGCACAAGAAGAAGTCAGAGTTGCTACTCCTCCAGTTTCCCCTACTCCAGCTCATCTTCAATCAGAAATTCCTGAATCTGAGATTCCAGATACAGCTCACCTACTGTCTACAGCTGAAGATATAGACAGATTCATTGATGAGCTAAGCTCAGATGTTCCTCCTTTTCAAAATGATTCATCTGCCAAGTCTCCTGCTCAGTCTCCAGCTCTCTCCCCTTTGGGTGCCACAGATCTTCATGATGATATCATTCTGTCCGATGACGAGGAGGATTCCCCAGACCCTGTTGACCCTCCTCTGAGGACACTTGATTTCTCTCTCCCCTCCTTCACTGATCCCTGTGACTCCATTGAGTTCATCCAAACCAAGAGAGCTGTAAGCTCAGTGGTTGTGGAAGAGATCCCCCCTTGGACTGCTACTGCTCTACCAGTCCCTGGATTAACCTCAGCTCCCTCTTCCTCCTCCCCTTCAGATCTAGTCAGCAAGATTGAGCTCATGCTCAAAGAACAGAGAGATTACTTTGATGCCTCTCTGCAGTCAGTCAACTCCAAGGTCTCTGCTCTTGAAAAGGAGATGAGCAGAGGCTTTGCTGAAATTCAAGCAAACACTGACACTCTCAAGCAGCTGTTCAAGATTGGAGGCAAAGCCATAGATCACACCATTACAAGCATAGGTGAGCTAAGAAACCAGGCAGAGACAGTAGCTCACAATCAGCTCAAGCTAGATGAGAGAGCTGAAACTAATGTTGTGAATGTATGTGATGAAGTGAGCACCTTCAGAGATGAAGCTATTGCCAAGCTATCCATAGATATCAGCAAGGGGGAGAAGGTTGTAAAAGAACAAGTTGAAAAACTTTCTGAACAAGCTGAAGTCCAGGTCAAACAACTATCTACCCAATCTCAAGAGGCTATGAGTGATCTAGTAAAAGGATTGAAAGAATCCATTCTTTCCCAGCTCCAGTCAGTCAAATTCTATACCTATGACACTGCTGTCTGGCTGCATAATCAAAACTTTCCTGAGTTTCAACTGGACCCTACCATTATACCTCAGCATCTAAATCCTCTTACAGAACAGCCTCCAGCAGATGTCTCAGCTCAAGCAACCTTTCAAGGAGGTGTGCCAGTCTTCTCACCCATACCTGAGGGTGATGTGACTGAGCCTCCCCTATCCTATACTGAAGCATGGCAAGATGATTTTCCTTCCAGTTCTCAAGGCCCTTCTAAGAAGAAAAGAAAATATGGTGACGGCGCTTCTGCCAGCCGTTCTGCACCCAGGAAAGAGCCAGCTTCTGAAAGTAGACCTCCTGTTGTTCATGCTGAAGTGTGGAGTCCTACCTCTAAGTCCCTAATTCTTGATACTTTGAGGTTAGTGACTGATCTTGGGGAGAACAGAGATAGTTACTACAGTTATTCAGAGTGGAAAGCCTATGAAGCATCTCAGATAAAGATCAGGCTGCATGACAGAAATTGGGGGCATAACAACCCAGCTGCTCCTCCTAGGCCTAGGACTTACTTTCCAAAACCTTTCAGCTACCTAGAGAGGCAAGACTTGAAAAGAGAAAGGATGCACAAGGATGCCCCATCTTGAGTTGAACTAAGAATGTGGAATTGGACTTTTGTTTCTGTGCTTAAAACATTGCTATATATATATATATTTAATTCTGATTATGGCTATCTCATTGATTATCTTGCTTTAACTTATGTTTTGTTTTTCAAGTATATGTGCATTGTTCTTTTTACTCTGTATAATTCACCTTAGTATAGAGGATGCTGACATCTACAAATAGGGGGAGATTGTTGGGATTTGTCTCCACAATACCTCAGATTTGTAGGAGGTCAGACCTTGAACTAAGATGAATTAAGGTGTATTTGATGCTGTGTTTAAGTTGTATGTGTGCAGGTTCTAATTGCCAAGTGTAGACCAATGTCAGTCTATAATGGGTCACCAAACACAGGACCATACAATGTAATCCCTCATTGTGTGATCCAAAGTGTTGGCCCATGTATAGCCTCTCAATTGGGATACACTTCCTATATGCACTTGGATTGATGGACAGAAGCATTGGAACTAATTTCCTCAGAAATATTTCTAAGTCCAAAATACTCGAGTAACCCCTTTGTTATACTCGAGTATCAGACTTAATACTCGTGTATATATTTCCATACTCGAGTAGTTAATTAGACTTACTCGAGTAATCAATTAGACTTACTCGAGTAATCAATTAGACTTACTCGAGTAATCAGTTAGACTTACTCGAGTAGGCTCTGAATACTCGTGTATATATTTCTATACTCGAGTAGTTAGTCAGTCACTCGGGTAAGGTGTTTTCATACTCGAGTAAGTAACTTAATCACTCGAGTAAATCATATATCATACTCGAGTAGATCCTTTTCTTCTCTTTTCTGCAAGTTCAAGTATTGATACTCGAGTAATTGATTTTGATACTCGAGTAAATTATTCGATACTCGAGTAGTTGATTTTAATACTCGAGTAAGTGAATGTTTCCCGGATTCATATGCTGATACTCGAGTATATCTTTGCTGATACTCGAGTATATCTTTTTTGATACTCGAGTATGTCTCTTCTAATACTCGAGTAGTTCATTTCTCTATCAAGTAAATTTCTATTCTCATACTCGAGTATATGTCTCTTTGTCACTCGAGTATCTAAATTCTCATACTCGAGTATATCTTCTCTTACTCGAGTATAGCAGTTCCCTATTCCAGAATTCTTCTAAGTTCGATTTCGCTAAGTATTTTGAATCCGTCATTTCTGATTGGTCCACGTGTCATCCTTAATTAAGATTATGACCGTTGGAGTCCACCTATAAATAGGTCATTTCAGAATTGACTAATTAACAAGATTACAGAGATATTCTTTTGAAGAAAGAGAAAATTCCGTGAACCCTAATCCTCACGCCGCCGCCGCCGCCATCGTTGTTCACGGAAGAAATTCTGGATCGTCGATCTCCGTCTTCAAGGACTATTTCTCCAGCGATCCAGACAAGAGTGAATCACTCGATCTCGCCGAGCCTCAAGGATTTCAGATCTATTTTCTCGATCGAGGTGGTTCTAGTTTTCAGATTCGTGGATCTTTCTCTCAAGTCATCTTCAACCTTTTCTGATCAAGTCAAAGCTCCTAAAGAAGAAGATTGTCTAAGATCCAGATCTGAAATTTGTTGTGTTGATTTTTATTCTCAAACCAAAATTTCATTGTAGGAGTTTTTCTCCGAGATTTGTAGGAAGATTTTTCTTCCGAGTTTTGTAGATCCAGTTGGATTGAGATTTGTAGGAACGTGGTTCCGAGGTGTAGGATTGTTTTCAATCCGAGATAGTGGAGTAGCCGAGTCTAGTGATTTGCTAGATCGGTGAGTAGAGTGGACGTACCCAAGATTGGGGAACCACTGTAAATTTCTTGTCTTCTGTGATTGCTTGATGTGCGCTGCGTTAAATTTTTAAATCCGCTTTTGCCACGCATTTCACCTATTCACCCCCCTCTAGGTGATTTAGGCTAACAACTTAGACCTCTCAGATAGTCGAACGATGTTCGAAGATAGTCGATCGGATTGAGCCTATCGTCGACCTATGGTTGATGAAATCTTATCTGCTTGAAGATCGTCGACCGGCATTCGACCATAGTCGAACAAGTCGAGCTCAGCGTCGATCTCTGGATGATGACAGCTTGTTGTTTGTGAAGACAGAAATAGTCAAACGATTGGTCGACTACTCTGCTTCAGGACCGATCGTCGAACGACCGTTCGACCATCGTTTCCTATATCTTTTAAAATAGATTGACTATCTCCGGTCTAATATAAAGCCGATAGTCGACCTAGGTTAGAAGATATTTGCTTTTATCGTCGACGGAGAGTGACTTTTCGCATTCCGTCTTCCCGCTTGCTCCTTCTCACGATTTTCTGCCGCTTCGTCTCCCTCGTCGTCTCTCGTCTTCTCCAGCTCTTTCAATGGCGATTTCTCCAGCTCTTTCAATGGCGATTTCTCCAGCATTGCTCGCAGTTGTGAAGTTCGATGCAGGTTTCAGTGTCGATTTTGATGCATTCAGTAGCTGCGAATCAGGGATTGTGGAAATCCTCCAGTTATGCAGAGATCAAGGATTGGAAAGACTTATGTCTACAAGGATTAAGTTGAACATTCCCGAGATCAAGGAATGGGCTTTCACTTCATCTTCCACTGAAGAATCGATGACCGGCACTATTGGCGGAGAAGAGGTAACTTTGACTCCCGTCATTTTGTCTGATGTATTTGGATTGATAAATGGTGAAGAAGAATATGAGCAAGATGCTCAAGAATTTGGAAGAATGTTAACTGAGCTGGGACATGCAGAAGGCATTCCCTCTAAGCTGCTCAAGGTAAACTTCCCGTTTAAGATAAAATTTCTTGCTGAGATTGTTGGAAAAGTGCTCCTGGGAAAGCACTCTGCCCATGATAACATCACAAGACAACAATTCGCACAGATGTGTGCAATTGTAAATCAGAAAAAGATTAATTGGGCAGGAGTAATGTTCGATTTGATAAGGAAAAAGAACAGTAAGAAGGAAGTTACCCTAGGAAGGGTTATTGGGATTTTCCTGAAGGAAAAGTTTCCTCAACTGTTAGTTTCAGTTGCAACAACCATAAATGCCAGTAAGAAGATGGATCCGAATTTGTTCTCAAAGTGGAAGAGAACATTCCTGAAGCCCGCTCCCGCAGGGGTTGCTCCAGCGGCATCAGAGAGCACTAGGACTGATTCAGTCGCTCCTCACCCTCAAGAAGCTGGCTCAGCTCATCCTTCTCTTCCCTCATCTTCTTCTGCTCTGCAGTCTACTTCAGTTGAAGTTCCATCAACTTCAGCTGAAGTACGACTTTCTGCTTCTCCTGTTCATGATACAACCACGGTTGTTATCCCTTCTCCTCCTGCATCTCCTCTTCCTTCTCATCTGGTTAGGATGTCTCACCCTAACTTTGATCTGTTAGGATCTGAGAGGACTCCAACACCTCCTCAGTCTCCTATTTATTCTCCTATTCATTCTCCAGATCACATTGATCTTCCAGCTTCCACCCATCCTTCTCCAGTTAACACTCCTGTTAACTCTCCAGCTCCATCTCCAGTTCGATCTCCAGTCCGCACCGCATCTCATCCTGACACTACAACCATTTCTGCTGCTCCTTAATCCACTGCAATTCCCCTACCATCTTTTGAGATAACTCCAGCTTTCATTTCCAGCATTGTGGAGTTAATTACCCCATCAATCAAACTCATGATTGAAGAGGCAATTGCTCCACTTGCTTCCTCTATTGCTTCTCTGTCTGCTGCTATTCAAACTCTTTCTAACTCTGCTGAGCCCTCTTCATCAAGGGGCCTGGTTTCAGTTCCCACTGAAATCAGGCATGGGGAGATGTTCCATGAAGATGCTTCCGAGCTACCTTTTGCCTCCCTTCCAGCAGATCCTCTGTTATTAGTATCAGAGTTAGCAGTTACAGAAGCAGTAATGGCAGTTCCAGTTCAAGAAGAAGTAGCTCCTCTACTGTCTGAGAAAGAAATTGCTGATGCAATATTGGAATCAGAATTTTCTGTCAAAGTTCATCTAGAAGAAGTTGCTACTCCTTTGGTTGCTCAGTTTCTAAAAGAGATTGCTGATGCAATATTGGACTCAGAGTTTGCAGTCAAAGCTTGTTTAGAAGAAGTTACCACTCCCGTGGTTGCCCATTTCCTAGAAGGAATTATTACATCCTATCTAGATGAATCCTGGGAGTTAGTAAAGTCTGAAGGTATGTCACTTATTGAATTTATAGACTATTCAACTAATTTGTCAGTATGTGAATACCTGGAAGGAATTATTCGTTGTTATTTAGCGGATTTGTGTTCTTGAACCTACAGATGAAATTCAAGAAGATATAGCTGCTCAGGTTACAGTAGTTGTTTCAGAATCTGCTCCAGATGTTCAAGATGTCTTAATGACAGTATCTGAACCTGCCTCCCTTGCTCCAGCTGACTCTCTGCCTGATGTGCAAGAAGATCCAGAATTGGATTCCTTCTTAGATGATATAGAAGATGTTTCTGAAAGCCAAGATGAAAAGACCCCAGTACTGAGTTTAGAAGAAGAAAAAGCAAGAGCTGCTTGGAATCAAAGAGTACAATCTATTTTAAAAGAGAAAGAAACAGTTTTGCAAGATGAAAAATCAACAGTATGGGATGATTCTCCAGGACCTGACCTGGATTCTCTTCTGGCACAGGATGCCATGAAAGAAGAAAAAGAAAAAGCTGTTATAAAGGAAAAGGCTGTATCAGAAGCCTATGACCCTTATGACAATCCTCCCTCATCTCATTCTGAGGATGAAGAGGATTCAGATTTGTCTGAGAACTCAAAGAGAAAGATAGTTGCAAAGAGAAAAAGGAAAGCTGTTGCTCCTCCTCCTCCCAATCGAGATAATGATACTCCCTATTACATTCTGAAAGGAATTGACCCCAAGTCAAAAGACTTCCAACATTGGATGTGGTTCTCCAAGAACCAGCAAAAGGAGAGAAAGAAATCTAAGAGGTATGATAGTCCTGCTTCAAGATGGACTCCCAGAGGTCCTCCTCCTCCACCTCCCAGTGCAGGAGCCTCTGGCAACCTTTCAGCTAATCCATCTGCTCATTCTGCAAAATCTGCACCTTCTCAGCCTCATTCAAGGAAAAGTTCTCAAAGTCACCAAGGCAGATCTCATTCTGGTACTCAAAGGCATGATACTGAAGTTAAAGAACAAGTAAAGGAGGTTGTATATCAAAAGCTAACATTTTCACCTCCTCCTTCTCCCAAGAGAAAGGCTTCTCCTGTTTTACCAGTTCATGTTGCTAAGGATGTTGCAAAAGGTAAAAGAACCATTTTCTCTGAAAAATCCAGTAAGAAGTTTGCTGAGTTTGCTCCTCCAGCATCTTTAGTTATTCAAGAAGTGAAAGACACAGCTGAAAGTTTATTAGATTTATCTGTTAAGTTTAAAACTGTGAAGCCTATTAATACATCATCTGAAAATGTGTATGAAAGCCAAGAGTTAGATCCTGATTTCAGGATGGCTCGATTTCTTGAGATTGTTGGCTCAGCCCAGATTCAGAAAGCTAAGGCTGAAGGAAAGGACTCTGCAGGGTTTACTACAATGTCAAAATTCAGAATGAAGGAACTAGATAAAATCCAGGTTAGCCCTGAGGTATTTGATCCTTCAAAATATATGGAAAAGCATCCAGAAGCAGTTGTTCCAAGGGCTGCAGAATTAAAGATTATTGGTGTGCAGGATTTGAAGATGTCTAAGAAAGAGGACATTGATCCTTTGCGGAAAGTTTCCTTTGTTCCTAGCTCTTCTGACCCTAAGCCAGATTCTGTAGATCCTTAGTTTTTATTTGACTGTTGTTATTTATCTGATTGACTGTTTATTGCTAGTTAATTGTTTATCTTTTTCCTGTATTGATTTGATTGTTCTATAACTAGTATTGTGTTTTAGTTTTTGAGAGACTTAACTCAAATAGGGGGAGATTGTTGGTACCCTAGTTTGATTTGAGTTTAGTCTTCTCCTTTTGTCCCTTGACCCAAGAAATATCTATGGTCATTGGTTAGTGGTTTAGCTGTAGAGTCCCCGCTTTTCCAGATGAAGAATTTGGTTAAGTAGTTTGGTCGTTCGACTATGGTCGAACGCCGCTCGACTATCGTCGACTAACTGATCGACGATCGTCTATCAGTTGTTCGACCTTCAGTCTGCGTTGATAGTTTGACTATCTGCTTGATAGTTCGACTATCTGTTTGCTGTGATAGTTCGACTATCTGTTGATAGTTCGACTATCTGTGTGTTTGATAGTTCGACTATCTGCTTGGATAGTTCAACTATCTGATAGCTCGACTATCTGTTGATAGGTCGACTATCTGTGTTCTTCTGATAGTTGGACTATCTGTTGATAGGTCGACTATCTGTTCTCCTTTGATAGTTCGACTATCTGTTTGGATAGTTCAACTATCTGATAGTTCGACTATCTGTTGATAGTTCGACTATCTGTCGTTTTGTGATAGTTCGACTATCTGTTGATAGTTTGACTATCTGTCGTTTTGTGATAGTTCGACTATCTGTTGATAGTTCGACTATCTGTCGTTTTGTGATAGTTCGACTATCTGTTGATAGTTCGACTATCTGTTGTTTTGTGATAGTTCGACTATCTGTTGATAGTTCGACTATCTGTTGTTTTGTGATAGTTCGACTATCTGTTGATAGTTCGACTATCTGTTTGTTTTTGATAGCTCGACTATCTGTTGATAGGTCGACTATCTGTTTCTCCGTGATAGTTCGCGACTATCTGTGTTGCTTTGATAGATCGACTATCTGTTGATAGTTTGACTATCTGATAGCTCGACTATCTGTCTTGATAGTTCGACTATCTGCTGCGGTAGTTCGACTATCTGCTTGATAGTTCGACTATCTGGATCGTTCGACTATCTGTCTGATAGGTCGACGATCTCCGTTCTTCGGTCGACGATCTCCGAGGGTCGTTCGACGTTTTCTGTGTGCCTTTTTATTTTGTATTTATTTATTGTATTTAATTATTAAATATATTATCTGGCATATCTTTTCAATTGATTTATAATATTATTTCCAGGCAATATCTGCTCCATTCTTTTTGCCTGAGTCGTATCTTTTCAGATAAAGTTGTTTGTCTTATTAGTTGACATTGCATTTTACTTTATCTGCTGACAGTCCTTTATAGCCGTTAGACTGAAAAGTCTTCCTTCTGCTATAAAGAGTATATCTCTGATGTGACTTTATTTAGTCCTTCTGTTATTTGATTTGATCCTACAGCTTCTTAGAAAAAGGCTTATTCCTTTTATAGAATATCTTGCTGTAGAGTTTGTTTTGCTTTGTGTTATGTGCAGCCTAGGTTTCAAGATTTCAAACCAGTCCAAAGCTCAAATTCAAATATAGCCGTTGCTTGTTGCTGATATATAAAGGATCCTTTGGAGAAGGATTTGAGCTAGCTAACTAGTTACTCAGTTCTCATAGCACTCATCAGCATTCAAGCCTTCATCAAGAAAAGTTTACTGCTCTCAGCAATTTGCATTGATCTGAGAAGTGTTAGCTCTTCTGCTCTTCTTCAACCTGAGTTCTCCTGTTCCAGGAAATTTAGACTCAAAGATCCTTTGAAGAAGAAGAAGAAGAAGAAGACAGCTGCTAGAAGATTTTATATTTTATATTCTTTATCTTCTTGTAGTTTTTCCTTCAGATCTTTCTGAAGAGTTTTCTGCACTGAAGCAAGACTTCACCTGGACATCTTTGAGCCAGGGGGAGCCTTGATTCTTTAGAGCTTTCTAGCTCAGTGCAAGTCTTTGTGCTTCTCTAATCTATTGAAAAATAGAGAAGACCCTTCCTTTTTAACCTTTCTTTTCCCCCTCCTGTACAGGGTTATTACTCCCTTCAAAAGTATCCCTTGGTGGCAGGGCACCTGATCAAAAACCTGTTGTTGGTTTTTAGACACCTGATCAAAAGTCTAAAGGGTTTCTAGATCTACCTGAAGCAGATCTTGTGGTGGCAGGGCACCTGATCAAAAACCTGTAGTGGATTCCTACCTTGTTGGTAGAAGAGTGGACGTACCCAAGTTGTTTGGGGAACCACTATAAATTCCTTGTGTCGTCTGGCTTGCTTATTTTAATTACTTGCATTGTGGATGTGATTAGATATAACTAGGTTGCTAGTTGCTGATTAGGATATCCAAGCCTTAACTGTAATTACAGTTAGCTTGAGCATGTGCACATCACTTGTGTTAGGCTTTAGGGTTATCTCTATATCTATAGCTTTCCATTCCGCATTCACTCCAAGGGAGTTGAGTAGATTGTCTAGTGCAATTTTTGAGTACTCTATTCACCCCCCCTCTAGAGTAGTATCTATCCCTTCACTTTCAATAACATATCATCAGCACAACGTGCCAAGCTAAAGATTTGCATGATAATATATGTACACACATGGTTTTGAGTCAAAAGAATACAAATGCATGCATTCATGGTCTAGGCACATGATTTAGTATGATGGTGGTGAACCATCTTAGGTTAAGCATAACATCATCATTGTAAAAAACAAATCCCAGAGCAAGTTTAGCAGTTGAAGTTCATATTTAAGTATGTTTGTCTTTACCGGGTAGTTTTGTTCTAGCAGTTGGGGTAGGTTCTAAGTCATGCCGATACGATTATAGGATGGACAGGCGTCCTTCGACGAGATTGACTCCCCAATCTGAGGGTGAGTCTTCTAGAGCGCAAAGCGAGGCGTTGATTGAAAGTCTGATGCAGAGTAATGAAGCCTTGTCTAGGCAGGTGGTGGGTATGCAGACTCAGATCCAGATTCTGTTAGCGGTTGTGGCAGGACAGCCTCCGAGAGTGCCGGACCCTGCTGTGGGCGTATCTGTTCCTGTTCCTCCTACTCCCATGGTAACTCCTGCTGCGTTGCCCCCAGAGATGAAATTTATATCGCACTTCCAACAGTTGGGACCTCCTACTTACGATGGGAAGGCAGACTTTATAATGCTGGATGATTGGCTTATAGCCATCGAGGAGATGTTCTCCTATTCTGGAGTTACCCCTGATCAAAGGGTGATGATCGCCGCCTATCAGCTTAAGGGATTTGCGAAGAGTTTGTAGCTGAGAGAGAAGGAGAGCTTGAAAGAGGGGTGCTCATGGGAGACCTTCAAGGAACTGTTGCTAAGGAAGTTTCTGCCTTTGGTCGAGCGCGACCGCCTGATGAATGATTTCCTACATTTGAAGCAGATGCAGATCTCAGTGAGTGAGTACGAGATCGAGTTCAACAAACTGAGTCGGTTTGCCCCCGGCTTGGTAAGCTTAGAGGCGGATCGAGTTAAGCGTTTTCTTGGTGGCCTAAAAAGTGATTTCCAGCAGTTAGCAAGTGCTTATGGATCAACGAGCTTTGCTGGAGTGGTGGAATCTGTGTTGAAAGTTGAGGCAATTGAGAATGCAAAGCAAAGAGGGCAGCAAATGAGAAAAGATAAGAGGAAATCGGTTGAAGGAAAGAGCCCTCAGGTACCCGGTGCGACCAGAAAGAAGAGCAAGGAGGTTTGTAGTTTCTGTGGTCGGTCAGGCCACCCCTTCGAGAGATGTTTTAAGAGGTTGGGAGCTCAGAAGAAGGAGCAGGTGCATGCGATTCAAGGTGCTCCCAGGAAAGATTTATTCTGTTCTGCATGTAAGCGGCCAGGGCATGATGTTGCCCATTGCTGGGGAAAGGATAAGAGTAAGGTAAGAAGTTGTTTTCTTTGCGGTCAAGAAGGGCACATCAAGGCTCAGTGCCCCCAGCTCCAGCCGGTGTTCCAGCCAGTGCCACTCCAGGCGTTGCCACCTCCTCAGCGGGTAGACAAAGGCAAGGGGAAGCTGAATGTAATGTCTTCAGAGGAAGCGCAGACTTCGACTCAGGTCATTTCAGGTTAGATTTCTCCCTAGCCTGAATGTTTTGTTTCTAGTATAGATTTAGCATTTGTTTTCCATAGGTGGGTATGTTATCTTATAGTAAAATTTAAGGTGAGGAATCACTGGGCGCGTGCTCTCTTTGACTCTAGAGCTACCCACTCCTTTGTGGCTAGAGCCTTTGTGGAGCGCTATCGTTTAGGTCCATAGCAAGTTAGTTATGCCTTTTGCATCAAGTTTCCTTCCAGTGATTCTATGATTTCAGATCAGGGCATTCGGGATTGTCCGTTTTTGTTGGGGGATTTTCTAGCGAAGGCAGATTTGAAGGTGATCGACCTGGAAGACTTCGATGTTATCTTAGGCATGGACTGGTTGTCTAGTTATGATGTGGTTATCCAGTGCAAGGGTAAGCGCTTGGACTTTGTTAAGGACGACGGTCAGCCTGGGAGTGTTTATGCTGATCCGCGCTAGGATTCTTCAGTCATTTCTGCGGTATGTGTTCAAAAGCTACTTGATTCTGATTGCTTTGCCTGTTTTGTCTCAGTAGTGGGGACTGTTGTCAGAGTACCGCGTTTGGAGGAGATTCTTGTGGTGTGCGAGTTTTCGGATGTTTTCCCCGACGATCTTCCTGGTCTTCCACCTGATCGAGCTGTCGAATTTGTTATAGATTTGGAGCGAGGTACGCATCCTATTGCGAAGGAGCCGTACTGGATGGCCCCGCGAGAGATGGAGGAGTTGCGTATCCAGCTGGATGAGCTGTTGGCAACGGGTTTTATAAGGTCGAGTTCGTCGCCCTGGGGTGCGCCTGTTCTGTTTGTAAAGAAGAAAGACGGGTCGACGAGGCTTTGCATCGACTATAGAGAGCTGAACAATGTTACTATCAAGAACAGGTACCCTCTGCCACGGATTGATGACTTGTTTGATCAATTGCGCGGTAGCACAGTATTCTCCAAGGTTGATCTTCGATCTGGCTACCATCAGCTCAGGATCCGTGAGTCCGACATTCCGCGGACTGCTTTTCGATCCAGGCATGGGCATTTTGAGTTTTTTGTTATGTCATTTGGTTTGACAAATGCGCCCTCAGCTTTTATGGATTTGATGAACCGAGTGTTTAAGGATTTCCTGGATAAGTTTGTGGTCGTGTTTATCGACGTTGTTCTTATTTATTCCCACAATGCGGAGGAGCACGATCAGCATCTGCGTTTGGTTTTATATGCCTTGAGGGACCATAAGCTATTCGCCAAGCTGAGCAAGTGCGAGTTTTGGTTGCCTCAGGTTGAATTTCTGGGCCATGTGGTAAATAAGAGTGGGATTTCAGTAGACCCAAGAAAGATTGCTGCTGTGTTGGATTGGAGTAGGCCTGGCACTCCCAAGGAGATTAGGAGCTTCTCGGGGTTGGCCGGCTATTACAGGAGATTCGTGGAGGGTTTTTCCACCCTGGCTGCACCTTTGACTAGATTGACCCAGAAGAAAGAAGCTTTTGTCTGGAGCGAGAAGTGAGAGGAAGCCTTCCTGGAGCTCAAGGACAGAATGTGCAGTGCCCCTGTTTTGACCCTGCCTACTGAGGGTGTGGATTATGATGTTTTTGTTGACGCATCGCATGTTGGTCTTGGTTGCGTGTTGATGCAAGGAGGGAAGGTGATTGCGTATGGGTCAAGGCAACTAAAGACTCATGAGAGGAATTACCCTACGCATGATTTAGAGTTTGCAGTCGTGATTTATGCACTGAAGTTATGGAGACATCTTCTTTATGGAGCACAGTGCAAGTTTTTTACTGATCACAAGAGTTTAAAGTACGTATTCACCCAGAAGGAATTGAATCTGTGCCAGCGGCGATGGTTGGAGTATGTTGCCGACTACGATGTTGAGATCCACTATCATCCGGGCAAGGCCAATGTGGTGGCCGACGCCCTGAGTCGGAAGTCATGAAAGATTTTTGGTCTCTCCGCCGAGCTTTTAGTAAAGAAGTTTCTTTTGATGGGCATTTCTGTGGGAAGCGACGATTTGCAGATAAGTTTGGCAGTGGCAGAACCTTCATGGATTGCGCTTACGAGACTGCATCAGAAGGACGATCCCGATATTCTGCATTTGTATCTTCGAGCTGAGAAAGGTGAATTGCCAGATTTTTCTATTGATGATGTGGGTACCTTGCGGTACCGCGACAGGTTTTGCATCCCCGCAGTTGGAGATATCTGGGTGATGGTATGCAGGGAAGCCCATGGATCTAGTGTTGCCTACCATCCAGGATCTACTAAGATGTATCATGATTTAAAGCAGATTGCCTGGTGGTATGGGATGAAGGGATACATAGCCAAATTTGTTTCTGAGTGCCACACTTGAAAGCGTGTGAAAGCTGATCATGGAAGGCCTGGTGGCAAGCTGACTCCCTTGGAGATTCCGACTTGGAAGTGGGAGAGCATCTCGATGGATTTCATTACAGGCTTACCAAGATCTCCTAGGTGGCATGATTCAGTTTGGGTGATCGTGGACAGATTGATGAAGTGTGCTCACTTCGTACCATTTAAGATCGACTATCCGATGAGGAAGATTGTTGAGCTGTATTTTAATGAGGTCATCCGGTTGTACGGTGTGCCAGTCAGCATTATTTCAGACCGAGACTCCCGGTTTACATCTCGCTTCTGGAAGAGCCTGCAAGAGGGTTTGGGTATGGATTTGAGATATTCTACTGCTTACCACCCGCAGACTAATGGCCAGACAGAGCGAGTCAATCAGATAGTGGAGGACATGATATGACACTATATTCTAGACCACGGAGGAGCGTGGGATGAGCGTTTGCGGCTTATGGAGTTTACGTATAACAACAGTTATCAGGAAAACTTGCAAATGGCTCCTTTTGAAGCATTGTATGGGAGGCGCTGCATGACTCCCTTATTTTGGGCTGAGGTTGGCGAGGGAACGCTTTTGGGTCCAGAGGCGCTCGAAGAGATGGAAATTGCTGTGAACCTTATTCGGGAAAAGCTTCGGATAGCCCAGGAGAGATATGAGAAGAACGCCAACCGGCGTAGATCTAGCTTGGAATTTTCTGTGGGGGACTTTGTGTTCTTAAAGGTTTCCCCGATGATTGGAGTCAAGAGGTTTGGAAAGAACCGAAAGTTGGACCCGAGGTATGTGGGGCCATTTAAGATTGTTGAGCGGATCGGTGTGGCAGCTTATAGGCTGGATTTGCCGGCGAGTTTTCCTGGCGTACACGATGTTTTCACGTAAGCCAGCTACGGAAATGTGTGCAGAGTGACAGACAGGTTTTGGATTCTGTGCCACAATTAGAGCCAAATCTTTCTTACGTGGAGGTGCCTGTCTGCATTCTGGAGGCTCAGGATCACGTGCTGCGGAGGAAAACAATTCCTATGGTTAAGATTTTGTGGAGAAATCAGGGGTGGAAAGCGCGACTTGGGAGCTAGAGTCGGCAATGAGGAAGGCTTACCCTCATCTGTTCCCTGACTTGTGCCTGGTATGTTTGCACTCTTTCTTTTATGGCTTTTGGTTAGCTTTTTCTTTTCCCTTTTGCTAGAAGGGTTGTGTGTAAAGTTTCGGGGCGAAACTTTCTTTTAGGGGGAGTGACTGTAACGCCCCCGGTTTTTCTGTGATTTGTTTAGTCCTTGTTTGGCATTATGATGACGCGTTGTTGGCCTTTGCCATTGTTATAGCATGGTCTTAGCTCTTTAGGTTCCTTGAGTGACCTATTTGTGTCCTGTTTGCAAGATTCCCCAGCTAGCCGGAGTTTGTTTTGGTGACTCGGCTGAGCCTCTCAGGGAATGCTTGTGCTTTTGCTTCGGGAGGTGTTAGCCCGAGTTTTGATCGTCGGATGTTGTATTCGACTTCGCCGTTGTTTTCGTAGCATGGGTGTTTAGCTACGGTGCGAGTTTTGTCGAATTCCGAGATCTTTTGTTTTCACGTCGTTTTGGCATTGTTTTTATTTTATGCAAGCCGGTAACGGTTGCTATTGCTGTGCATGGCCTTGTGTGGCCGAGATTGGTGAGGCTGGTGCCTTGTTTATGATTATAGAAGTTTATGTATTATATATATTATTATTATATATAGGTTGTAGTATGCTGTTATATATAAGCATATTATATATATGTTTATATAGTTTTTTTAAGATATCTGTATATATATTATATATTATATATTATATATTATATATTATATATATAATAGACTCCCTTGCTGCTAGTGGCCGACATTGTAAAGCCTTAGGATTAGTTTATTTTTCAACTGGCTAGCTGAGTGGGAAGTTTCCAAGCTTTAATATTACTTTAATAGCTGGGTGGCTGGAGATATCTTAAAATAAGGCTCCAGCTGTTCTCCTCTTCTCCATTTCCCGAGCTAGCTTCAGCCTGATAACTTCCAGCGGAAGGAAGCGAGCGGGAGGCGGAGGAGCTGCTGCCTTGACCGCCAGATAGCTGTAGATTTAGGGCTTGTTTCGCTCGGGTAACAGCGGATTTGAGCTGCTCTCGCCGAGATCTTGCTTCTTAGGTATGTAATTTAGCTTTTCGGGCTGTCTATAGGAGCTAGGGTTCCTGTGGTTTCTTCTTCTTCTTCTCTAAAATCTCCAGGTTTTCCCTCTTTAGGTAGCTGGAGGTGCAGGTGGCTGATTCTCTTGCCGTCGGTGCCAAGCTTGGGAGTTGGCTGCGGTTTCCTTGAGGTGGAGGCAAGTGGAGCCCTTTGCCCTTGCCAAGCTTGTTCCTTTTTTTGTGATGTTTATTTTTTCCCTAGGTATAACTGTAGCTTAGCTCTTCTTCTCTTAGAGCTAGGACTGCTTCAGGATTTGCTTTTTAAACTTGTCCATAGTTATGTTCCTATCTACTTGTTGTTGTTGGTTGTCCAGATCAATAGCTAGAGGTCGGGTTAAGTTCAGGTCAGTAGCTGGAGGTCAGGTTGGTAGTTTAAGTCAGATAGCTGCTGTGCAAATATCTGGGTTAGAAGGTATTTCTTTTTTAGGCCAAATAGAGCTCTCTGGTTAGTAGGCGTTGAGTGGGCTGGGGTCTGGTTAGATCCAGGGTTTTTGACTATTAGGCTAAGTCAAAAGCGTTGAGTGAGTGTACCTCACTCAACGCCTAGACTGTTAGGCTTCTGGCATTGATTGTGGTGCCCTCACTCAACGCCATGGCTGTTTTTACGGCTAAGTGTTTTGGCGTTGAGTGAGTGGACCTCACTCAACGCGGTGGCTGTTTGGCATTGAGTGAGGTGGACTCACTCAGCGCCGCAGCTTTTCCCAGCGGCTAAGTCATTTGGCGTTGAGTGAGTCGACCTCACTCAACGCCGTGGCTGTTTTGGCGTTGAGTGTGCTGGACTCACTCAACGCCAGCGCCTGTTTTTGCGGCTAAGTCTTTTGGCGTTGAGTGAGTCGACCTCACTCAACGCCGTGGCTATTTTGGCGTTGAGTGTGGTGGACTCACTCAACGCCAAAGCCTGTTTTTGCGGTTAAGTCTTTTGGCGTTGAGTGAGTCGACGTCACTCAACGCCGCGGCTATTTTGGCATTGAGTGTGGTGGACTCACTCAATGCCAAAGCCTGTTTTTGCGGTTAAGTCTTTTGGCGTTGAGTGAGTCGACCTCACTCAACGCCGTGGATGTTTTGGCGTTGAGTGTGGTAGGCTCACTCAACGACAACGCTTATTGCTGCGGTTGGGTTACTTGGCGTTGAGGGGGTGGACCTCACTCAACGCCGAAGCTGTTTGGCGTTGAGTGTGGTGAACCCACTCAATGCCATGGCTAGGTTTTTTGCTATGTTCCTTGTGTTGAGTGGGTGACCTCACTCAACGCCGTGGTTAGTGCTTGGTGTTGAGTAACCCACTCAGCGTCGCGTCGAGTGAACTCGACGCTTTTGCCTTGGGTTTGGTGTGTTTCCTTAGGATTGTTTGTATGGCTTTTTCCTTAGGGGGGAGTTGGGTGATCAACTAGTTTTTGCATGCCAACTCGTGGATTATGGCAGGTGGTGTGGTTTTGTGGGCTTTTTAAGGGGTGAATTCTGTGTGCTGAGATGTGGCCACCACCACCTAGGCCGTGTTGGGCTGGTATGGTTTGGTGTGTGGACTCTGTAGCTGCCACCGTTTGTTTCACCCTGGACTGTTTTTGGGTCTTGTTGTTGGTGAGGGCTGTGCCGCCCACTCCGACCCAAGGTTTTCACCACGGCCAATAATTCACCAAGATTAGGACTATTAGTTCCTTTCCTTTCTCATGGCTACTTCTTTTGGCATATGTTTGCTTTGGTGCTGTTGCAAGTTTTTTTTTGCAGATCTTGTTACTATTTATGTTCACACTTGGTGTGCTTTTACTGCTCTTTTGACAGTGTTTTACTCTTACTGTCATGCTTTTCTTCTACTGATAGCATTTTGTTGCAGTGTTGGTAAACCCCTTCTTTCATTGCTTATGAATCTAATGCTCCACTTCCTTTGTTTTTTTGTTGCTGAGATGTTCTTACTTTGAATGCCTCAGGTTCAGGTTATAGCCAGTTAGACGGTTAGTCCTCTGGTGGAGTTTGCTTGTGGCCTCCTAGGTAGCTGAGGTTGTTGTTCCTCATCTGGTGAGGTAGTTTTTCTTCCTTTCTGTATAGGCATGCATACTCACTAGTGGGTTCGTGTCAGGTTGTTGACGCCCACTGGTGGCTTACTTATGTTGCTGGGTATGAACTAAAACTGCTACTTTTGCCTATTTGAGGTTGTTCACTTGTTCCTGGGAAGGTTTTATGTTAGGTTGTATGTTAAGTATTTTAAAACCCAAAAGTATTACTACATGTATCTCATGCACATCATGTTTACAAAACTAAAGCACTATTTTTCCTTAAGCGTAAAGACTATCTTTTTATATATACTACACCAACCTTAGAGTCGTGCATACCATGAGTCGTCCCTCGGGGACACATATGCTCCTTTAGGATGTCAAATCAACTTAATTAAAGTATTTTCCGCTGCGAAAAAATATATTTTTTATCATGGACTAGTTGATCCACTGTACCGAGGGATACTTCCATTAAATATAACTGGCTTTCTTTCATAATTAGCTATGGGGTTCTTAAAATCTAAGTCTGGAGTTTTGCCTGAACGTGTGCAGTTATCCCCTGTACTACGTGGCATCAAAGCACGTATTTTCTCTTGCTCTGATATGATTTATTCGTCGAGAAAGTGCGGGTTGTGACACTGTGTGCCTGAGCTATAAGAGAGTTTCTCTCCGAGGTATGATACTTTATGGATCTGAGTGTAGGGCTAACCCCCTAGCCTGAGGGTAGGAATTTGAACTAAAGTCTGAGGTAGGGCCTATGTGCCTAAGTTGTAGGAGAATATTTCTCTGAGTTTTGGGCCTTGGGCCTGAGTGTAGGACTTGGAGGAGTCTGAGAAATCCTGAGGAATTTGTGTTGTAAGCTCATTGAGCCGAGAATGTAGAAGTTGGCCTTGTCTAACAATCTGTTAGAAAGGTGAGAGGGACAGTAGATGTACCCATACTCGGGGGAACCACTATAAAATACTTGTGTGCTGGTTGTGTTCTTGAAAGCTAAACTATAAACTAAAACACATAACACTGTATACCAGGAAAAGTTAAAAAGGAATTATAAAAATACCCTAATCCTATTCACCCCCCCTCTAGAGTTTAGCTACTCTTGAAACTAAAGACTTTCAAGTGGTATCAGAGGGAGGTTACTCAAAAAGTACTTAACAGTCCAAGATGATCTCCAAAAATAGCTACAGATTATCCTTATGGGTTTATGAGTGAACCATAAGGAGTTTGGTTCTATGAAGCTCATAATATACAAGAAAGAAAATTTTGGCATTTGGAAATAAAGTGTTAGGCTGTTCATGGAAGCATCTGACCCTAGGATTTTCATTACTATTCAGGAGGGACCTTTCATCCCCATGAAGGTCTCAGTTCTGGATGCCACTGTCCAGACACCAAAGAAATATTCTGAAATGACTAAGGATGAGGTCATACTTGCAACCATAGACAAGAGGGCACAAAACATCATAGTGAGTGTCATTTATAATTCTACTTTCCAGAATCTTATTCACCGCAAGACCTCCAAGGAAATGTGGGACACATTGATTGTTTATATGGAGGGAACTAAAGAAGTTAGGGATGACATGAAATCCCTACTCAACCAAGAATATGAAGCCTTCAGGCAAGGAAAAAAGGATAGCATAGTTGAATGCTATGAAATATTCTTCAACACAGTGAATGAGCTGAGGACCTATGGGAGGGTCTTCAACAACTATGAGCTGAATGACAAGTTCCTCAGATCTCGAACTAGAGACTAGGACACCAAGATATGTGTCATCAGAGAGGTGGCCAAGCTAGCTGAAACTCCTCCACACACATTATTTGGAAAACTGCTCTCCTATGAGATGCAGCTATCTGCTAGAAAGGAGAAAGAGAAATCCAGCAGAGCTCAACCCAAGGAAAAGATTGTGCCCTTTAAGGCTGAGGGATCCAAGAAGAGCAAGGAGTGGATTGCCTCTCCCCCAAGTTGGCCTGCTGTTTCAGATAGCTCTGAGTCAAGCTCATATGATAGCAACATGTTAGATGGGGAGTTTGCTGCCTTCTCTAGGAAGTTCCAAAAGATGATGAAGAGGAAGCAGTGGAGGAACATACCTTCCTCCTTCTCTCATCACAAGAAGAACCAAAACAAGTTTGATAAGAAGTTCTCCAAAGGAGACATGTATGACACTAAACCCAGTAAATAGTTTTCTTATAATATTATTTGTTACTGCTACAGCAAGACTGGGCATGTCATTGCTGATTGCCCAGTCAAGAGGAAAGAGCAGAAGAAAACTGAGGAGAAGAAGCACCACCATTAGAAAGGCAAGAAGGAAAGGTCCTTCATTGCCAAAAAGGAGAAAAGCTGGAGTCAAAGCGACTCAACTTCTTCAGATTCTGAAGAAGAGGAAGCCTACATTAGGCTATTTGCTGTAGTTGCTGATGAAGAGGATGTGGACTATCCTGCAGCCAGGATAGGAATCAGGGCCCCTCATTTACTCTTAGATAGTGATACTGAGGTGGATGAAGAAGTTAGTGGCTGTTATGGGCTAATGGACATGTCAGATGAAGAATCCAGCCAGGATCAGCATGGCCCAGATAAGTTACATTCTCGGTCTAGCTCCTCCTTTGAATTTGATTATGAGACTGGTCCTAATCTTGATGCATCCTCATCCTGTGATGAAGATGGGTCAGAATCTGAGGAAGATGTCAATAAACTGATTGACAAGTGTGGTGCCCTTCTGAATGCCTTGAAAAGAAGTAAGAGATTTGCCAAGAAGCAAGCTGAGGAGATTTTCTCCATACAGCTAGCTGCTTCCCAGCAGTCTGAGTCAGCATCATTATTGGATCAGAAGACGAGGCAAGTCATCCAACTGAAGTCCATATCAATCATCTAGATTGGGACAAATAACCAAAAGAACAAGATCATTATGGATCTTGAGGAAAAGCTCCTTAAGGAGAAAAAGATAGTGGCTAAATTCAGCAAGCCATAGACTGTGCTACCACTAATTGATTCCTTTACCTCTCAAAAGGACAAGAGAGGTTTGGGGTTTAAGTGGAACACTAGAACGACCCCTTCCAAAGCGAAAGACAAAGATTCTATTGTGCCTCTGACCACCTATCATAAGGTAATTTTCCCATCCAATAGGTATGATTAGGATAACATATATGGTCACTAGAAGAATGAGTACTCTTCATGTAAGTATACAAATGTATCTTACAATGGAGGGAGGAAGGGAATGGGCTTGAGTGCCTTCAAGGCACCCCATGAAGAAATTCAGATGGCCCATCATGGACTATTTGTCTTTGGAACTCTAGCCCCTACACTCAAGAATATGGCAGTGGACAATAGTCAAGCTTTTCTAGAAAAATCACAAACCAAAGGAAAGTCTATCAGGAAGTCTGATTTGACCATCTATGATGCCATCAACAACATATCTGATACAAAGAAGACCGTTGTTGGTAGTAATCAGAGCAAACCAAGTTTCTCTACTATCAAACTCACTTTCAGTCAGATTCTTGCTGAAAGAAATAAGAAGAGGAATGCTACTCTCCCATCTGAGTAGTCTATTGTTAACATCTTGCAACATACTAGAATGCTTCATAAGTGCTGGTGTTGTGGTAAATTGGGACACTTTGCCATAGATTGTTGGCACAACCTTAGTGTGCCAAGGGATAAAGTGGGTCTTCCTGTCAGGAGTGCTGTATGGAGACAAGTTAATTTTCAGACTAACAAGAACCTAGGACCCAAAATCTAGTGGGGTCCTAAGGTAAACTAAATTGTTATTAACGGTTAGTCCAAGTACTAATGCACCAATATGGTACTTGGACAATGGATATTCCAGACAAATGACTGGAACAAGATGTCACCTGAAGGACTACACTACTGTGAAGAATGGACCTAAAGTTATCTTTGGAGGTTAGGACAGAGGAGTTACCAAGGGATATGGTATGATTACCAATGACATAGTCTTAATCTCAAAAGTGGCTTATGTAGAAGGGTTGCAACACAACTTAATAAGCATAAGCCAACTATATGATCCTGGCCATGTCATTATATTCCACAAGGATGAGTGCCAAATTAAAAGGTCAAGTGACCAAGAGATCATCTTTACAGGCACTAGGAGTGGGAATATCTATTGTTTAAACATTTTATGTTTAAGTTCAGACACCCCTGTTTGTCTAGTTTCTAATGAGAAAGTCTCATATTGTGTGCAATAGAACAAGAGACTAGCTCACTTGAATTACAAGACCATTAGAAAGATCTTTAGTGAAGAGCTAATCAGAAATGGTCCCAATATTAAATGCACCAAGGGGAAGATTTGCTTTTCATGTCAAAAGGGCAAGCAGACCAAAGCATCCTTTAAATGCATTGGGGCCATGGATTCTGTGAGGTGCTTATACCTCCTGCATATGGACTTGTTTGGTCCTATGCCAGTTCATAGTCTAGGTAGGAAAGTCTACACACTTGTAATAGTTGATGAATTCTCCAGGTTTACTTGTTTCTTCTTCATGAAGAAAAAGTCAGAAACCCTTGACATCTTCAGGACCATTATCAAGCAAATTCAGAATGAATTGAGCAGTTCTATGGTCAAAATTAGAAGTGACCATGACATTGAATTTCAATCTGATGGCATGAACAAGTTTTGTGAAGAACAAGGGATTAACTAAGAATTTTCTTCTCCAAGAACACCCCAGCAAAATGGGATAGCTGAGAGGAAAAACTGAACTCTCATAGAAGCTGCAAGGACACTACTAAGTGACAAATCTCTCCCCGAATACTTCTAGGCTGAGGCAGTTAATATTACATGTCATGTACTAAATAGGGCTTCTGTTAACAAATATCACAAGAAGACTCCCTTTGAAAACATGAAGGCAGAAAACCAAACCTTGCCTATTTTAGGATCTTTGGTAGCAAATGCTATGTGCTCAACAATAGGAAGTCATATCTGACTAAGTTTGCTGCCAAATCCTATAAGGGGATATTTGTTGTGTATAACAATCATAACAAAGCTTACAGGATCTACAACTTGAAAAATCAAGTTGTAGAAGAGCCTATTAATGTAGTTTTTGATGAATCTTCTATGATTAATAGTGAGCTGTCTAGCTCTACATCTAGATCTGCAGGCATAGAAAAGGTGATGGAAAATCTAACCATCAAGGATGTTCCACTAGCTTCCCAAAATGAAGATGATAGTGTATGTGTTCCTTAAGAAGGAAAAAGCTCACAGGACAAGGATGAAGATCTGCAGGATCCAGACATTGAAGTCAATGATGCTGAAGGAAGCTTGCCTCTAGCAGTTAGACATCTAAAGGATAATACCAGACATCAGATTATTGGTGAAGCCAGCTAAGGGGTTACAAAAAGGAGCAGAAGCCTGAATATAGCTATGAACTCTAGCTTTCTGTCTCTGATTGAGCCCAAAAGGTTTGAAGATACCAACATATGCCAATTTTGGATTGTGGCAATACAAGAGGAACTGAACCAGTTCAAGAGATGTAAGGTCTAGAAGCTAGATTCCAAACCTCAAGGACATTACATCTTTGGAACAAAGTGGATCTGCAGGAATAAGTTAGATAAAATTGGTGGTATAATTAAGAACAAAGATAGACTGGTGGCTAAGGGATATAGACAAGAGGAAGGTATTGAATTTGATCAAACCTTTGCCCCAGTTGCTAGACTAGAAGACATAAGACTATTCCATGCATATGCTACACACAAGGGATTCAAGGTCTACCGGACGGATATGAAGTCAGTCTTCCTAAATGGTGACCTAAGAGAGGAGGTCTATGTTGAGAAACCATCAGGTTTTGTTAATCCAAACTCTCCTGATTATGTTTATAGGCTTAAGAAAGCATTGTATGGGTTGAAATAAGCCACTAGGGCTTGGTATGAAACCCTGTTTAGCTTTCTCATTGAGAACAAATTCTCAAGGGGAAAGATAGAAAAGACTTTATTCCTAAGGGAATCAAAGGACAAGATCATCCTAGTTCAGATTTATGTATATGACATAATTTTTGGGTCTACTGAAGATAACCTTTGTAAGAAATTTGCCAAACTTATGCAAGAGAAATATGAGATGAGTAGTATGGGTGAACTCAAGTACTTCTTGGGATTCCAAGTAAGACAGTCTGAGGATGGATTATCCATCTCTCAGTCTAAGTTCACTAGGGAGCTAAGTAGAAAATGTGGTATGGAGTGTGCCTCCATAATGAAAACTCTCATGGGGTCAAGTGTGTCAATAAACATGGTTGAAACAGGGAAACCTGTTGATGAAACCATGTATTGAGGCATAGTTGGCTTCCTCCTCTATCTTACTACAAGTAGGCCAGACATTATGTATGCTACATGTGTCTGTGTTAGATACTAGGTTTTTTTTTGTGTTAGATAATAGGCTTACCCTAAGGAGTCTCACTATTCTGCAGCCAAAAGAATTCTGAGATATCTTAAGGGAACACCAGATCTTGGCCTTTGGTACCCTAGGAATAGTGATTTGGAGCTAACTGAGTATTCAGATGCAGATTTTACAGCATGTAGGGAAGACAGGAAAAGCACATTTGTCTCCTATCAGTTCTTGGGTGGAAGACTAGTGTCTTGGAGCAGCAAGAAGCAGACTAAAGTTACAATATCAACAGCTGAGTCAGAATATATATCAATAGGAAGTTGCTATACCCAGCTGCTGTGGATCCGACACCATCTCCAGGACTACAACCTAAAGCTAAGTAACAGTCCTATATATTGTGATTCTACTAGTGGAATCTCTATTGCTAGGAATCTTGTCACACACAGCATGACTAAACACATAGAGATTAGGTAACACTTTATTAGAGATCATGTGGAATATGAAGATATCAGTCTTGAATTTGTCCCAACTTACAAGCAAGTAGTTGACATCTTCACTAAACTAATAGATGAAGCCAAGTTCAACACCTTCAAGTTTGAATTGGGCATGTTGAATTTAGTTCAGCTTTAGTAGCTCTCAATACATTTTTGTTTGTTGCAGGTAGTGTTAATCTCTATAGGATAAATAAAGGAGGAATGGACTAAGTGTCCAGGCGTCGAGTGCGCTGAGACAAGATCAAGCGTCGAGTGCGCTGAGTCTAAGTTCTCTGGCGTCAAGTGCATTGAAACAACAACATGCATCGAGAGCATTAAGTACGTCGAGTCCACTCAACGCATGCTCCCTAAGACGTCTATTTGTGGCTAAGTATTGGGATCAATTTCAACCGTTGATCTCTTCTTGATCATAAATAGGTACGCGCCTCTCCATCTTCTAAAATAGAAATAACTATAAATAGAAGGCTGTGTATGCAAAACAAAATACATTGTTCCTTGCCCTTTCTCTACCCCTTGTGACGAAGCGTCGAGAGCTCGGAATATCTATAACAACTCCAGCAGAAATGACACCAAAGAGATTGGACTTCCTATTCGAAGGTTCTGAGCTCGTTAGAAATGGATTCAAGGATGCGCTAGAGGAAGTACAACTAGTTCTCCATCTAGTATAGGTCGCTGACCCAGAGTATGTTCTTTTCGAGCCCAGATGCCCAGTTTACTTGGAAGAGAGAAGTACTTGAGTTATAGTCAAATGCCCAGGTCGACTCATCATCCATTAAACTCAAGTTTTTAATCAATGGAAACAAAGTTAAAATTACCCCCCAAGAGACTGAGTAAGGCACTGCGATTGCCAAAGTTCAGAGTGTCAGATGAAGAAGATGAAATGGATCAAACAGATGCCAAGGCTGCCCTAAAGTGGTGTGGACTCTCAAAGCACACCACTGGATCGATTTTGAGGAAGGAACTAAATCTAAAAGGAAAATTCCTTGCAGATGTCATTGGAAAGGCATTATTGTGCAAGTCTGGATCCCATGACAAGATATCCAAGAGAATGTTCGAGTTGATGACAATGATTATTATTTCCAAAAAGACAGATTGGGGAAGAGTTCTACTTGACAAAATTGTTGAGTACATCCCAGAGCCAAACATAGGTAGAATTCTGCCTTTATTTCTGCACAATTTTGTTCCAGGGATCCTTAATATAAGGATAGGAACTAAAATCCATCATATGAGAAGGATGAACTCGAAAATGTTGGATAGATGAGAAATGGTTCTATAACCACACCAAAAATCAACTGAGAAGAAGAAAAAGAAGTCAGTGACAGTTCTAGAAGATAACACTGACAGCAGTTCATCTGAACAGAGTGAGGAAGAGCCTCATGATCCACAACTTTCTCAGTCTACTGAAGAGACCATGAGAGATACAAGTGCTCAGGTATCATTTTCCTCTGAACCTGCAGCAATGATTCAAGTAATCAGAACTCGGTCTGAAGAACTGGCTGTTGAGGATGTTATGGATATACCTCCAGTTGAGGTTGCTGAAAGGGTTGTTGAAGAGATTATCAACAATATTTCCGCACAGATGGGGGGGGGGGAGTACTCCAAGTTTCTTGCTCCTACTAAAAAAGAAGCTGCACCTACAGATAAAGATCTATATGGTGGATATAGTCCTCAATGTGAGGGGAGCAACTCCTTGAGCAAGTCATGGAAGATGCATTTGCTGAGGGGGAGCAAAACCAGTTCTTGGATGGGGCTGATCAGATTCCTACTGAGAAGGAGAAAGAAATAAAAAGCAATATTCCTGAAGATCTGAATGTCCCTATGGACATTGCAAAGTTTGAGGGGGAGATTCACAATGAACTCCCTCCTCAATGTATAGTCTATGACATTGACTCCTCTGAGTCCGAGGAAGGGAATGATGCTGATGATAATAGTGCCAATCAACAATCTTCAGAGTTTGAAAAGGCTGACTCAGATGTAAGAGAAGATCTCAGGCCAGTGCAACAACAAGTCTATGATGAAGGAACATCAAATCCAGTTGATCAAATGTCGATCAGGAACCTTCCTGGCTTAACTGAAAGGGCTATTAGATGATCAAATGAGGCAAATTGAAAACTTTGTGGATGACTCCATCAAGAATATCAGGAATGATTTGACAATAGAGATTAAATATATAAGATTCGAGGTTAATCTGCTGAAGGCCCAAACTATCAAATTCTTCCATAGGGATGCACCTTCAGTTACCTTTACTGAGAGCAAGCTAGCAGAAATCAGCAATGTCTAGACTAGGGTTGTGGAAAATTAGACTATCACTGCCAACAACAAGCTAGCAATCCACAATGCATAGAAGGAGTTGATGGACATACACAAAAATATTCTTGAAAGAAGGATGGATGCTTGTGCTCAAGTTCTAGATGACCATTTTCTCAAAGTCAAGAATCATGTCACCTTTGGTATTGACCATCTAGATAGACAGTTGGCAAAGGCTTGCACCTCCCTGACAAAATATGTACCTGAAGAAGTCAAAAAGGGGGGAGAAGGAAGTGATCAGGACTAACACTGAAAAATGTTGTTTGGTCTACAAATGTGATCAAGGGATCATTTTCTCTTGAACAGATAACCTATGATAATATCCATGCTTTTCCTGACCAGATTAATCAAGCAATGCAAGATGGGAATCGGTATGGTACTCAATACAATAATCAGTATGCAGAGCAGTATGATACTCAACAGTATGCTATTCAAGATGATGCATAGTGGGCTGAACCTTCTACAACAGCTGAAATTCCTACTTTCAGTCTCACTATTGACCAAATGATGAGAGCTAAAGAAAATTCTCTTACTGAGGAAGAGGAAGATGACATGTTGAGCAAGAAAAGGTACAAGGAAGAAATGGAAACCAGGCCTGATTTTGAACAATAGAGTCCTCAATCCAGGACTATCATTCTGCCTTCCTGAGACCAAGTCAAGTATAGGAAAACTGAGAGGGGAAAACTTTATAGCTCCCTATAATAGGCCAAGATTGAGAAGAATGAAGAGGACAAAAGAAAGTTCAAAAGGGACAAAAGGTTAGGCAAACTGCTGTAAGATGCTGTGGAGCCAAGAAAGTACTTCCCAAAGTCATACAACTATTTTGAGAGGCAAAGGGAAAAGGAAGGAGACAAAGCAAAAGCTTCCAAGAAGCCTAGAAGGGGCATATTCATAAGAGAACCTGAAACTTAGAAATGTTTCTTGTTTTTTTCTTAAGGGCTGTTGGAATTGTATTTTGTTTTATGCACACTACCAAAACACTAATCCTTCTATTAATAAAAATCATTTCTGGTTGTGTATAATTAATCTCATTTTTTTTTGAAATGTTATATTTGATGCATGTGTTAGTGTATATTATTGTCTAAGATTTTGTCTTCTTCAAATAAGGGGAGATTGTTGGCTCCATTGATCACAATGTCCTAGATTTGAAGAAGGTCTACAGGATAATGATATACACATATTTGTATCTGATGCATGCTATATGTTCTATGCATACAGGTGGCTCTTTGTTACTTTGATTATATAGGTTATCAAAGTGACATTGACAGGAGGGCAAAGGCAGTATGTTAACAATTTTGAATTTTTGTAAGTCCAAATGCGTTGAGTGAAGGCAGTTCACTCAATGCCAGATGGCCTTAAGCATTGAGTAAAGACTAGATAGTCAAAACATCAACATTGCCAAGATAGAAATCTGGTTAAGTCTAGAAGCATTGAGTGAAGGCAGTTCACTCAATGCCTAGAGCCAGAAGCATTGAGTAAAGCTCAAGCAGTCAAAGCCACTGGAGAATCTGCCAAGAAATCTGGCTAAGTCCAGAAGTATTGAGTGAAGGAAGTTCACTCAGCGACATGCAGAGAAAGCGTCGACAAAACATAGTTCAGTCAAAGCTGCAGTATTGGTTTATATACAGAATTTAGACTAAGGAAAGAAGCATTCAGACATGTCAACTCACTCAACACCCATTAAATAAAAAATCTTTCTAAGGATAAATGCGTTGAGTGAAGTCCATTCACTCAACACCTCTTCAACAAAACATGAAAAGGTAGAAAGCATTGAGTGAAGACAACTCACTCAACGCCTCCATACAGAAAAAATCAGCTAAGTCCAAATGCGTTAAGTGATGAAGGATTACTCAACGCCTATTCAGTTAGACTGCAAGAATCAATATTCGTTGAGTGGTGACTGATCACTCAACACCTGAAGATGAAGAAATATGCCTAAGTTTTTTGGCGCTGAGTGACAAGGTTTCACTCAACACCTATGTAGAATTGTGAATTTGGCTAAGTCCATAGGTGCTGTATCATAATGACGTCAACAACAATTCAAAATGTTGCAGGAACTAAATAGTATATGACAAATAGCGTCGCTTGCCTATTGTACTACATTTAATGTAAAAGACATAATGCAGCTATCAACTCCCGGTGGTCCCACTGCTCAAATACTCGTTGGACGACGGAATAGAAAAGGAAGTGATCAAGGAAGACAAAATCAACTTTTTGAAACTTACATAACTTCATCTTCTTCCACTTGACACAGTTGCAGAGTTGAAGGACTTGCTCTTTCTATTCATACAAGAAGTTTAAGAAGTTAGTTGTTGACATACTCATCTTCAAGAACGAGTGCAGAGAGATTTATCTCCGAGGTAGATGAAGCAACAACGCAAGCCCTTGTTGTAGTGACTTCACAGTTCCAGCAGGCCTAATCTTGAAGATACATTATTGGAGCTGTGAAGGAGGCAGGACTGAGGCTTCTCATTTCAGAAAGAGGAAGACACATAGATCATTTCTCTTGTGTTCTATATCATCAACAAACAACATTCCAACCGTAGGATCTTTCAAAAGATCTGAGCTGCAGGGCTTTTGAACCTGAGTTGTAGGATTCCTATGGTGAATCTGAGTTGTAGGATCCTGTGTGGATCTGAGTGTAGGACTAACCTCCTGGCCTGAGGGTAGGAATTTGAACTAAAGTCTGAGGTAGGGCCTGTATGCCTGAGTTGTAGGAGAATATTTCTCTGAGTATAGGGCCTTGGGGCTTAGTGTAGGACTTGGAGGAGTCTGAGAAATCCTGAGGGATTTGTGTTTAAGCTCATTGAGCTGAGTTTGGAGAAGTTGGTCTTATCTAACAATTTGTTAGAAAGGTGGGAGGGACAGTGCATGTACCCATATTCCGGAGAACCACTATAAAATATCTGTGTGTTGGTTGTGTTCTTGAAAGATAAATTATAAACTGAAACACACAACACAGTAAACCAAGAAAAGTTAAAAAGGAATTATAAAAAGACCCTAAACCTATTCACACCCCCCTCTAGGGTTTAGCTACTCCCAAAACTAAAGACTTTCAACAATGGTGCCACCCCCGCTCGGTTGGTTAGTTTGAGGTAAAACTAACATAGCGGAAGCAATGGTGTACCTGAAAGTATCTAGCGTCTACCTAAATCACCTAAGGGGGGTGGGGGGGGGGGTGAATTGGTGATGTTTGCGTCTTTTTGCGGAATAAAAATATTGAAAAGACAAACACATAAATTTTTATAGTGGTTCCCTGGATTGGGTACGTCCAGTGACCCGCCTCGCCTATCTACCACAAAGGGTAAGATTCGGCTACTTTACCTTTCTCAGATTATACCAATCTTACACCTCAGAGCAATGCTCCTACACCTCGATCCACAACGGATCTACACACTCGATCCACAAGTTGGATCTACACCTCGATCCCCAAACCGGATCTACAAACTCGATCCACTGGCGGATCTACAACCTCGGAGATAAAAAATCCTACAAACTGGGAGAAAAATCTCTTATAAATGTAAAAACAAATTACAATAATAAAGAAAATGTTTTACACTTCAGATCTAAAATCTTCTTGAATCTTCCTTCTTGAAACTAGAACAACTTGATGAAGAAGGTTGAGGAAGAAACTAGAGAAGACTGATCTGAAAGCTAGGAATCAACCCAATCGAATAGAAGTTGAAGAAGCTGAAGATCTAGGATAGTTCCAATCTTGGCTTGCTTTGAATCACTGGATCTGGAGAAGGCGAAAAAAGGGATTGACGTTGAAGATGATCGGCTTTTCTCCCGAAAATGGAAAGAGCTTCAGCGATTCTAATTCCGTGAAAAAAATTATTCTGATTGAATGAATCTCCTTCTATTATTTTTGGCGAATCCTTGAAATGTCTTCATATATGTCATCGACCAACGGTCAATCGTCATTAAGACAGGATCTACGTAATTAAGGAAAGATCAAACTTACTAAACTTAGGTTAATTTGAATTCATGTCAGAAAACCTGAAACGAAAAATCTATAAGTCCATTTCTCGAGAAGAAGTATATTTCTCGAGAAATGACTAGCTTTCTAGAGAGAGAACTTGAAGAAAATTTTCTGTGAAGTAAACCACTGATTTCTTGAGAGACAATACGACCTCTCGAGAAATTGACTTAGCGCAAAATTCATGAAGTGAAGTACTTGTTTCTTGAGAAGAACAAGATTTCTCGAGAAAAGAATTTCTTTCTCGAGAAATCATAGGGCTTCTCGAGAAATCTACTTAGCGAAAATTTCTAGATCTGAAGACCGATTTCTCGAGAAGAAGGCTTAGCTTTCTCGAGAACTTTTGCTCTTCTCGAGAACAACTTGCCTTCTTGAGAAATGTACTAGGCTTTTCTCGAGAAAATGACTTACCATATATATCAGGTAATTTCCCGAGAATTCTTGTAGTTTTTGGAGAACAATAATGCTTTCTCGAGAAATAAACTTCGACTTCACGATAAATACATGTCATTTCTCGAGAAAATGGCTTAGGGAATTTTTAGTGAACTTTTTCTTTTCTTCTAAGTGAAATCAGTATCCCTTACTTTCTTCCATTTCCTTAGTACTTGAAAATGAAGTGTATCCTAATAGAGAGGTTACACATGAGTCAACACCATGGATCATATAATGAGAGATTACATTGCATGGTCCTGTGTTTGGTGACTCATTGTAAACTGACATTGATCTACACTTAGCAATATTGACCTACAAGCACTCCACTAAAAGATGGTATCAAATACAACCTTAATTCATCTTAGTTCAAGGGCGACGTCATACAAATCTGAGTTTTTGTTGATACAATACCCAACAATTTCCCCCTATTTGTATAAGTCAGAACCCTCTACACTAAGTTGAATTACATCAAGATAAATAAAGGAATAACATGTAAAGTAGGGTATGTAAGCAAAGGAAGATAATAAATAACAAGTTCAACGGAATTCAAAAATATATATATAAGATTTGTCTACAGAAATGTCTTAGCCCACAAAATTCAATAGGACTGATGAACATAGACTCATTTGAAATTCTGTTGTTACTGCCTTTCTTTCTTCTCTTGCTGTCTCTTTTGATAACTGTAATTCTTGGGGTAGTACTTTGCAGGTTTAGGAGGAGCTTCGGGATTGTTCCTGCCATACTCTCTATCATAGATCCCCCTCTTAGTCAAAGATTTTAAATACAACTCCCACTCTCAGGAACTGTAATGAACATTTCTGTCTTCATTGTAATCCACAACTAACTTTAGAGTCTCAAGAATAAGTGACTTGGAGGTTGGGCTCTAGACTTCAGAAAATTCTTATGCTTTTATTTTTCTCAGCTTCATGAGTTGGAATGGATCGGCTGACAGAGGCACCATCACCATACTTCCTTCTTTTTTGTATTTGCACGTCAGGAGGAATCTCTTAAGGATGATCTTGAAGATCAGAAGTCCATATATGAGAGTAGTCTTCAGGTGGAGCATCATAAAATTCTAGTCTTGGAGAGAATGTAGGCTTGCTGCCAGTTGGATTAAGTTGAGGAGGTGGAGCCTCATATGGATTGACTGGAAAGTCTGGAAGTATTTGATTATGCATCCACATAGCAGTGTCATAAGTATGAAACTTTACATCATGAATATGTTTTTGTACATTTGTACTTATCTCTTTCAGCTTGGCTTCCCATTAGGTCTTCATGTCTTCAGAGGCTTTTGATATATATTCTTTGACTTTGTCCTCCCCCTTTTTGACTTCTACAATAAGGGTTATTATGGTATCTTCTTTGAATTTCCCAACTTCCTCACATGTTTTGAAATTGTGTTCTTGAGTTTTCTTCTCCAGTTGAATCTGATTGTTGGGCAATGTGACTGATTGATCCATGAATTGACCAATACTAGTGATAGTATGGTCTATGGCCTTTCCACCAATTGGCAACAGTCTCTTAAACTCATCTGTATTATGTTGTATTTCAGCCAAGCCTCTGCTCCTCTCCTTCTCTAGAGCAGTGACTTTTTTAGTAACTTCCTTGAGAGACTTATCAAAGTACTCTCATTGTTGTTTCAACATTGTTTCAATTTTACCCAATAGGGTATCATCGAGAATAATATCAGCAGGAGGAGGTGGAGGAGGAAGAGCCAGAGTGGTCTAGATAGGTACTTATTCAATGACCACTAAAATTTGATCTCTTTTGAAAGATATAATCTCATCCCCTTCCTCACCTAAGACAGTGGGGAGAGAGAAATCCAAACTCCTCATTGGAGGTTATGCAGGCTCTGGAATAATTTCTTCTTCAACAGTTTGCAAAAATGCAGTCTCCCCCTCAATATGTGCCTGGGGTTATGAGTCTTCTAGTATCTCTTTTGGAGGATTTTCTTCAGGGGTCTTATCAGGGATAGCTTCAGGGGACTTAGCAGTAGTATTCTCAGGAGAGATGAATAAGGGGTCATCTGAGTTGAGTTCTTCTACCAACTTATTTATGTCCTCTATAGAAGCTAGTAGAGTGGCTTGGTTAGGGGAGGAGTGAACACTCATACCTGAGCCATTGGCATGGAGAGGGGTGCTCTGCTCATCATCTGACTGATCTATGATTTCCTCTTCCTCTGAAACATCAACATCAACCACTTTCTCTTGAACCTGGGTTGCAGGAACATCTGATTGAATCTCTGACTCTGGAATCTCAGCTTGTTGAACATCTACAAAACTGTAGGAGCATGCCTCCCCTCTATAGCTGCACTAGATGTGCTAGCTGTATTAGTGTGAGGAGGAGATGGGATCCTGTCCTCATCATCAAAGATTATTTTATGGGCTGGAGGAGCTTGTCTTGGCCTTAAGATTCTAATCTCCCATCTCTGGATGGAGGAAATAGATATTTTCTTTAGGTGCTGAATTTCCACACCTTTGGAAATGTCAAAGATTGCTAGGTGAGCTTGATTCAAGTACAGAGAAATAATTCTACCAAAATTTGGTGCCTTCAGACTCTCCTTGATCTTGTCAAATAACATGTATCCCCATTGGAACTTCTTTCTGCACACCACTGCAGTTATCATATCAAAGAACTCTGTAAAAATATATCCAATGGACCCAGTTTTGCATATGAGAACATTTCTTAGAATATCAGCAAGAAGTTTGCTCTCATCTGACATGTTCTGTCTCTTAACTGAAGTAGCAAAATCTGGAAGACCACAGAAGGAGAAGGATCGAGAATAATCATCTGCTTCCAGGTAATCTTCTTCATATATGGATGGCAATCAAAGAAACTCTGTGATGGAAGATGGCTTGATTTTGAGTTTCATACCTCTGTCGGAAGTTTTCAACAACTTCTCGCTTCTCTTGATCTTGGCATGATGGAATAACTCTTCAACATCGGGTAATAAGACCTTGCAAGGATGTTCCAAGATGATTGTGAGGCCGGAGGAATCCAGAAGTATCAGAACATTTTTGAAATCGTCGGAAATTTCTTCTATGCCGGCGCGAACAAATTCACTTCCCACACCAATCTTGGAGGAAGGAGCCATCGAATGCAGAGACAGAGAAATTTCTGGTTTGGGGGAGAAGCAGTGGGTTTTGCAAGGAGAATGGCGGTGGCCTTTGCGGAACGGAACCGACTTTCTCGGGAAGATATTTTGAATTTGTGGGTTCAGTAATTTCTATGGACTTATCATTTATTTATATAAAATTAAAAATTTTGAAGAATTAAAAGAAATGCATACCTGAGCGGCGGTTCAAATTCTTCATCAAAAGGAGAAATAATCTGGCGGAAGAGTGCATTTATCGAGAAAAGTAGGCTTCTCGAGAAATCCATAGGCATTTCTCGAGAAAAACATACTTCATTTCTCGAGAAAAAGAATTCATTCCGAGAAGTCCATAAAGCATTGTTGGGTACATTGGAAAATGTGCACCTGATTTGAAGAAGCCTAACTTAGCTCAATGATATACATCAAGGTGTATTTGATGTTATTTTGAGTTGACATGTGCAGGTTAAGAATGTACTAAAATGCAGGAAAAATATTCTAAGTCCATGTGTCGACACCAGAAGAAGCTATGTCGACACTTCAGAAAGATTGTGTCGACACTTGAAGAAGGCTGTGTCGACACAGAGAAAAAGAGTCGACAACACTTGTGTCGACACCGGGAGACTGTGTCGACACACAGAAGTTTAGTCAACAACATTTGTATCGACAACAGAAGACTGAGTCGACACACAGAATTGCTAGTCGACAACATTTTTGTCGACACCAGAAGACTGAGTCGACACACAGAATTGCTAGTCGACAACATTTGTGTCGACACCAGAAGACTGAGTCGACACACAGAATTGCCAGTCAACAACATTTGTGTCGACACCAGAAGACTGAGTCGACACACAGAGGATGAGTCGACAACAGCTGTGTCGACACCTAGAGGCTGTGTCGACACATACTATGTTCTGAATCTACATCAACTGTGTCGACACACATGACTTGTGTCGACACACAACAAAGTCTAGACCAAGTTAATTGCTGGTGAATGATGAAGTGTTTGTGTCGACACAAATACTCAGTGTCGACACATTCTCAGATGCAGTATCAAGAAGCTGAGTCGACATAAAGGCAGACATGTCGACATCATCAAAGGCTGTGTCGACTCCTAAGTCACTTATGTCGACACATATTGATAGATGGTCTCGACACTTTCTAACAGACAGTCTCGACACTTTGCTGACAAAGACAAAGGCACAAGATCTGTTTGAAGACTTGACAGCTGTGAGTTACAACAGGTCATCTGAAGCTGTCAGGCTTGTCAGAAGTTTGTTAGAAACCGGATCAGCCGGTTACCAAGGATGGAGTCTATAAATAGACAGATCCAGAAGAAGAAAAGGAGGAATACATAGAAACTGATTGAGTGATCATTGTTGTGAGATAAAATCTCTAATCAAGAAAGTGCAAGGCACAGAAGAAGATCTTCGTGAGAAGATCTAAGAAGACATTCTGAAGTGAACATCCACTTAGATTCAGTCTAAGTTGAATTCATTCAAGAATTCAGAAGTATTATCAAGGGTTGTGGATAGAGAGAGATCCAGCCATTTGAAGATAAGAAGGAAGCTATCACAGGTTTCTTAAGAAGCAGTATATTCAAAAGGAAATCAACTCAAACTAAGTTCAGATTCAAGAAGCTTTGAAGAAAGCTAAGACCCAGTTGATTTCATCCATCAGGATTTTCAAGAAGCTGATCAAGAACAGTCTTGTCCCTTCTCTCTCATTAGGGGCAAGATATTATATAACTTCATTTTCAAATTCTATAGGATCTATTTATAGATCTGAGTTGTAAGCCTATTATATAAAGGCTGAGTGTAGGAGAGGTATTCTCTGAGTGGTAGGGTTGTTTATGCCTGAGTTGTAGGAGAAGGTTTTCTCTGAGTTGTAGGCCTTGCGACAAGGCTGAGGTAGGGCTGGTTAGCCTGAGCTGTAGGAACCTTTCAGGGTTCTGAGTTGTAGGATCTGAGGATCTGAGATAAAGGAGGAAGTTAGGCCGAATCTAGCACACTGCTAGATAGGTGAAGGGGCAAAGTGGATGTACCCAGACCTTGGGGAACCACTATAAATCTGTGTGCAATATATGATGTGTGCATGTTTGTGATTGCTGTGCTGTGTTTGTTGCAGAGTTTTCTGAATTTTCTTATAGCCTGTAGTTATATTCTGCCTTAAGTTAAAACAAGCATTAGAACCTATTCACCCCCCCTCTAGGTGTTTAGGTGGTCTTGAAAGTTAAACTATCAAGTGGTATCAGAGGGAGGTTACTAAAAGAAGGACTTAACAGTCTGATTTAGATCCCTAAAGGCAGAATCAAGAATCAAGAAAATGGGTTCTGGAGAGAATCACAAGGAACTAGGGTCAATGAAATTACCCATCTGCAGAAAAGAGATTTTTAGAATCTGGAAAGAAAGAGTTAGGTTTTTTATGGAGGCTTCTGATCCAAGGATTTATATTACAGTAAAAGAAGGTCCATATATCCCAATGAATGTGTCTGCTCTAGATGCAAATGAAAAAACTCCTAAAGATTTCTCTGAAATGACTAAGGATGAGATTATATTGGCAACTATGGATAAGAGAGCTCAGAATATCATAGTGAGTGTCATAGATGATTCTACTTTTCAAAACTTGATTCACTGCAAAACCTCTAAGGAAATGTGGGACACTTTGATTGTCTACATGGAGGGTTCTGAAGAAGTTAGACAAGACAAAAAATCTATGCTTAATCAAGAATAGGAGAGTTTCAGACAAGGGAAGTCTGATAGCATAACTGAATGCTACAAGAAATTCTACAGGATAGTGAATGAACTGATGTCCTATGGAAGGGTCTTCAGTACATATGAGATGAATGACAAATTTCTAAGATCCTTGACAAAGGATTGGGATACAAAGATTTGTGCCATAAGAGAAGTGGCCAAACTAGTAGACAGTTCTCCTCCAACCTTATTTGGAAAGTTGCTATCTTATGAAATGCAACTAATGGCTATGAATGAGGAAGAAAAAATTACAAAAAGGAGAGCATAGAGAGAAGTCAGTGGCCTTCAAGGTTGAAGCCACTAGAAAGAGCAGGAGGATGTCTCCATCACTTGCTAAGGAAGTTGCTGAAGATAACTCAGAAAATTCAGACAATCAGAACTCAGTAAGTAGTGATTCAGATGCAGATTTTTCTGCCTTTACAAGGCAGTTTCAGAGGTTCTTGAAGAAGAAGCAGTGGAAGTCAAAGCCCTCTACATCACAGCCAGTTGATGATTACTATCAGAAGAGAAAATCATCAAGAAAGGAGAGGAGCAGATCTAAGCCAAGCAAAGCTATAACATCAAAGATTGTTTGCTATTGCTGCAATAGGCCAGGACATGTGGTGGCTGAATGTCCAGATAAGAGGAAGGAGTCAACAGACAAAAAGAAGACTCAACAAAAGGGCAAGAAGGAGAAATCCTTTGTTGCTAATAAGGAGAAGAGTCTTACAGATCAATCTTCTTCAGAGTCAGAATCTGAAGCTGAAGCTTACATTGGACTATTTGCAGCTAATGAAGAAGAGGAGTTTATGCAATTGTTGAACTCCATCTATGATCAAGAAGACCATCAGTGTATGGGACTGATGGCTAATTCAGAAGAAAACAAGGGCCAGGATCAGCCTGGTCCCAATAAGGTACAAAGTAATTCTAGAATTTCAGATTACAGTACCAGTTCAGAGTCAGATTCATCTGCATCAAGTAATGAGGATGGATCTGAATCTGGAGGAGATATTCATCAGTTGATAGATAAGTATGGAGACTTATTGCAGGCTCTTAAGAAAAGCAAGATCCTAGCCAAAACTCAGGCTCAAGAGATTGCAGATCTTAAGGTGGCTGCATCTGAGTTAGAAAAAATATTGGATCAAAAGTTAAATGAGATTGCCAAATTGAAAAATATAACTATTATTCAGATGGGCACAATCACATATAACAATGATCAAGTTAAAAGTCTGGAGGCCAGACTGAAAGTGGAGAAAGATTTAGTGACTAGTTACTCTAAGCCAAAATCAGTCTTACCTTTAATAGATGAGTTTGTGGCTCAAAAGGGTAAGGCAGGATTAGGCTTCAAGGGTAACACCAGAGCTGCCCAATTCAAGAGAAAAGGCAAAGCTCCAGTCCAACCACTAAACCTTAAAGTCCCTGTTATGTTTAGAAAGGTACAAGTGCCTTCTAATAATTATGATCTTGAAAATATTCGTGGTCATATTAAGACTGATGTTCTGAAAAACAAGGATGTTAATGCCAATAAGTCAGCCAATGTTAATAAGCCCTATGGTTATAAGAAATCAGTGGGTGTAGCTGCAGCAGCACCAGCTCAGAAAAGAAACATTTTTGCCAAGAATGTATCTAGGCCTAGATACAATAAGTATGAATGTTGGTGCTGTGGCAAGATAGGCCACTTTGCCTTAGACTGCTGGCATAACATAAGTGTCAGGAAGAACAACAGTCTACCAGTTAGAAGAGCTGCTGGTAGGTTTGATATGAATAGTGCTAACCTGAACCAAGGACCCAAGACTTACTTGGGTTCTAAGGGAAAGTAATTTTGTATTGCAGGAAAGTCCAAGTTGCCATGCCCCTATATGGTACTTGGACAGTGGTTGTTCCAGGCACATGACTGGAACAATGGGGCTGCTGAAGGAGTACATACCTATCAAGAATGGGCCTAAAGTAATCTTTGGTGGATCTGAAAGAGGAATCATCAAAGGATTTGGTAACATTTCTTCAAACCAAATTACCATCACTCAAGTGGCTTATGTAAAAGGTTTGAAACACAACCTGATAAGCATAAGTCAGCTGAGTGATCTTGGATATGACATTTCATTTGTTAAGAATGGCTGTCATATCAAGAGGCCAAGTGATCAAAAGGTCATATTGACTGGATTCAGAAAAAGAAATGTTTATTGTCTTGACTTTGTATGTGAGAACAATGTTTCTCCTATTTGTCTTGTAGCTGATGATAATGCATCTCATTGTGTCAAATGGCACAAGAGGCTGGCCCATCTTAACTACAAGACAATTGACCAACTCTTTAGTAAAGAATTAGTGAGGAATGGTTCTCAAGTTAAGTGTATAAAGGAAGGGATATGTTCAGCTTGTCAAAAGGGCAAGCAGACAAAATCCTCCTTTCCAGGCCTTGAAAACAAGGATTCAATGAGGTGTTTATACCTCTCATATATGGATCTTTTTGGTCCTATTCCAGTTCATAGTCTAGCTAGGAAGGTCTACACTTTTGTGGTTGTAGATGACTATTCTAGATATAGATGAGTGTTCTTTCTGAGACAAAAATCAGAAACCCCAAGTGTTTTACATAGTTTTGTTAAACAAATTCAGAATGAACTAAACAGTACAGTGGTCAAAATCAGGAGTGACCATGTCACTGAATTTCAATCTGAAAGTATGACAAGATTGTGTGAAGAATTTGGGATTTTCCAAGAATTTTCCTCACCTAGAACACCTCAGCAAAATGGAATTGCTGAAAGAAAGAATAGAACATTAATTGAAGCTGGTAGAACTCTATTGAGTGACACCTCTCTCCCAGAATATTTCTGGGCTGAGGCAGTAAATACTGCATGTCATGTGATCAATAGGGCTTCTATTGCTAAGAGCCACAAAAAGACTCCCTATGAAATTATGAAAGGTAGAAAACCAAATCTATCCTACTTTAGGATCTTTGGTTGCAAGTGCTATATACTTAACAATGGCAAGTCTTATCTAACTAAGTTTGCTGCCAAATCCCAAGATGTGATATTTGTTGGGTACATCATCAATAGTAAGGCTTATAGAGTCTATAACTTGACTACTCAAGTGGTAGAAGAATCTGTACATATTGTATTTGATGAAACAAGATTAATCAACAGTGAGTTGCCTTGTAGATCATTCAGTCCAACAGGTATAAGAAATAAGATGGACAAGCTTTCCATTGCAGAAGGCACAACTGCAGATGAAGTATTGGAAAATGATGGCTACTGTCCAGGGGGAGTACAAGACTCTATAGAAGCTGATGACAACCAAGAGGTGCAGCATAATGAAGTAACTAGAGATGTTCAACCTGAAGGAAATCTACCTCCAGCTATACGACATCTAAAAGACCATCCAGCAAATCAAATAATAGGTGATCCAAGACAAGGAGTGCAGACTAGAAGCAGTAATCTGAGCACAGTCTTGCACTCAAGTTTTCTATCTCAACTGGAGCCTAAGAAATTTGAAGAAGCCATCCAAGACCAACACTGGATTAATGCTATGCAAGAGGAGCTTAATCAATTCAGAAGGTGCAAAGTCTGGGAGTTAGTTCCTAAACCAAGAGACCACAACATCATTGGCATAAAGTGGATCATTAGGAACAAGTTGGATGAGAGTGGAGTAATTGTGAAGAACAAAGCAAGATTGGTTGCTAAAGGATACAGGCAGGAAGAAGGAATAGACTTTGATCAAACATTTGCCCCAGTAGCAAGACTGGAGGCAATCAGAATGTTCCTTGCCTATGCAGCATATCAAGGCTTCAAAGTATACCAAATGGATATGAAATCAACATTCCTGAATGGTGATCTAAAAGAAGAAGTCTATGTAGAGCAGCCATCAGGTTTTGTAGATTCTCTTAACCCTGGTTATGTCTATAGACTTAGGAAAGCATTGTATGGGTTAAAGCAAGCCCCAAGGGCTTGGTATGAAACCTTGTCTACTTTCCTTATTGGGAACAAGTTCTCAAGAGGTAAAATAGACAAAACTCTATTCCTAAGGGAATCTAAAGGTAAGATAATCTTAGTTCAGATCTATGTAGATGACATAATTTTTGGGTCTACAGAGAACAACCTTTGCAAAAAGTTTGCCAAACTTATGCAAGGGAAGTTTGAAATGAGAAGTATGGGGGAACTTAAGTTCTTCTTGGGACTCCAAGTAAGACAGACTGAAGATGGCTTGTCCATATCCCAGTCTAAGTTCACCAAGGAATTAATTAAGAAGTATGGTATGAAATCATCCTCCACCATGAGAACTCCTATGGGAACAAATATGCCAATATGTAAAGATGATGCAGGTAAGCCTGTAGATGAGTCTTTGTATAGAGGAATAATTGGCTCTCTATTATATCTCACTGCTAGTAGACCAGACATTATGTATGCTACATGTGTCTGTTCTAGGTATCAAGCTTGCCCTAAAGAATCATATTATACTGCAGTCAAAAGGATTTTGAGATATCTTAAGGGCACACCTAATCTAGGCCTTTGGTACCCTAGGAATGGAGATTTTCTACTGACAGGTTATTCAGATGCAGATTTTGCAGGCTGTAGAGAATATAGAAAGAGTACTACAGGTACATGCCAATTTTTGGGAGGAAGATTGATATCCTGGAGCAGTAAGAAGCAGACTAGTGTGGCAATATCCACTGTTGAGTCAGAATATGTAGCAGCAGGAAGTTGCTGTGCACAACTATTGTGGATTCAGCATCAGCTAAAGGACTATGGTATTCAAGTAAGTAGAACACCTTTAATGTGTGATTCTAAGAGTGTTATTTCTATTGCAAACAATCCTGTTTCACATAGTAGAACTAAGCACATAGAGATAAAATACCATTTTCTTAGAGAACATGTAGAAAAAGGGGACATCTCATTAGATTTTGTTAAAACTGATTATCAAATTGCAGATGTATTTACTAAGCCTCTGGATGAAACTAAATTCAACCGATTTAAAATTGAATTAGGAATGCTGGCCATATGTTAGTTTACCATAAAATTAACTAAGTAAAATGGTGTCGACGCATTCAGTGATGAAGTGTCGACACAGAGAAGTCATGTCGACTAGTCAGGGAAATTGTGTCGACACATGAGAATCTGTGTCGACACCTAAGGGTCAAAGAGTCGACTCTTCCAGAAATGTAGTGTCGACACATCCAGTATAATGGTGTCGACACTTACAGATTTTGTGTCAACTCTTATACTAAGAGTCGACACATAATTTCAGCTGAACTATTCAGTATCTCCTGTGTCGACATATCATCAATTGGTGTCGACACATGGTAGTCTGCGTCATGGTCAAGACTATAGAAGTATGTGTCGATACATGTCAACAGTGTCGACACTTTTAGACAATTTTTGTCTGCCTCTTGATCTTCTGTGTTTTGAAAAGGTATATATAGGTCGTGAACATATTCTGTCGACACGCTCACTAGGTTTTCGAGACTAAAACCCTGTGTCGATAATCTATCTTCTCTTCTCTCAAGCTTTCTCATCTTTCCAATGGCGCCAAAGGTTGAAGACAACATCAATGAGGGATATGAGTTGGTTAGGGCTGCCTTCGACAATGCCTCGCCAGAAATCAAACAGGTGATTTCTCTTTTTGCAGACAATGGATTGGAATACCTTGTCACTGAACCTTCAAAGATTTGGAAGAAAGAAGTTTTCGAATTCTATACTGCTGCAACCTTGGATTATACTGGTCTCAAGATCAAATCTACAGTTCATGAGACTAAGGTTAAACTTACTCTAAAGAGTATAAGAAAGATTCTTCAACTACCCAGCATCCAGGATGAAGAAGAAGTCCCAGCCTCAAAGACAAGAGAGGCTCTCTAGTGGTGTGGTCTGGATTCAACAATAAAGATTGGAGCAGCCATAAACCGCAAGGGCATGAATCCACAAGGAAAGTTTCTATCTGAAATTGTAGGGAAGGTGATCTTATGCAAGCCAGGTGGACATGATAGGATCTCCGCCTATATGTTCAGCCTGATGACAAGAATTATCTTTACAATTCCAACAAGTTGGTCAGCGGTCCTGTTTGATAAAATCAAAGAAGGAATAAAGAAGCCAAACTTGGCTAGAATCATGAGTCTATACCTGGCTGGAATCATTCCAGAGGTAATGCAACAAATTTCTGGATCTAAGATTAATCATATGAGAAAAATGGACATGAGGTTATTCTCCAGATGGGATAGAGTTCTATCAAAGGAGTTGCCTGATGTGGACAGGCAGGACACAACTGAGACATCACAAGGACATGATCATGGTACTGCACAACTTCAAGGAGAACAATTTAGAGAGCAGGCTGAGGACCAGACTGGGTCTACTCAAGTCCAGGAAGAAACAATACCTGCACAGGTGCAGGGGGAGCCAGCTCATACACCTGCCCAGAATATTTCTAATCCTGAACAGTTGCAGGGGGAGATAGATCTTCCTCCAGCTCAGAAGATTACTGAACAAATACAAGAGGAAGAAAGCATAAACTTATCAGAAGATTTGAACACTGCTGAAATTAATGTATCATCACCTGCTCAAGCACAAAAGGAATACACTCTAGAGGAGTTGTTTCCTAACTTTGGAAAGGCAGCTGATAAGGATGATACCCTAAGGGTTGAGAAGGAGCAAGGTGCTGTTGAGGGGGAGCAAGTGCATGTTGAGGAAGAACAACATGAAACTGAGAAAGAAATTCCTCCATCTTCTCTAGAAAGAGTTCAGATTGAAAGTTCTTCAGAATCTGAGGCAGAAGAAGTCAGGGAGGCTAAGAAAAGGAAGCTAATGGTCTTCAAGAGAAGAAGTCATAGCTATAAGCAAGATCTCCAGACAACAACTCACCAATCTCCTACTGATTTTGATTACAATAAGTTCATGGTGAATTTGCAGGTGAAGATGGATGAGCAGAGAAGAGCCTTGGAGAAATATGTAGATGAGAGTAATAAGACACTTCAGTTTGATCTAGCCCAAGACATAAAGTCCATCAGATTTCAGGTAAATCTGAATAAAAAGGAGATGACAGATTGCTTCCACAAGGGAGGTAATGCTGTGGTATATCTAGCTAAACAACAGCAAATTATCCTTGCTAAAGTGGATGACATTGCATTGAAACAATGATATGTTCTTGAAAATCAGCTAAGAATGAATGACAATCTTGTTGACTCTCACAATGCAATTCTCACTGAGTTAACAGATACTGCTACTAGGCTGTTTGCTGCAAGGGCTACAAACATGGAAGTTTATGATCAGAAGCTCAAGGCTGCCCTAGATTCAGTTCAAACTGCTATAACCACCTAACAGAAAGAAAAATCTGAGAAGCTTCTAAAATTAAAACCTTTCTTTAAAGAGGGTGTGAATTTTCTCGATGGCCAAATAAGGTTTCAAAAGAATGATCTTAGGGATCATGTTGCCAGAGAAGTCCTAAAGGGGGAGAGGATACTTATCCATGCTGGCTCAGAACATGCCAAGTGGGTAACCAACCGTGTCAGAGCCACATTGGGATATCCACCATTGTGTGATGATGATACCAATGCTGAGTCAGGAATACAACAAGGTCTACTTGAAGGTAATCAACCTGAGGTTGCCCAAGTCATATACCCCCCTGCTGATTTTGAAATGATTCATCAGTAAGTGCAGGCAATGTACAGTCCTCCAAAGGAGGTTACAAATGCAATTATTGAAAAAGTAGATCAGCCAGAAGCCAGTTTGAAAGTTCAACAAGATGCTCAATTATCAAAGAAGAGATTTAGAGAGCAAGCTGAACTAAAACCTGATTTTGAGCAGTGGAGCCCCACCTCAAGGAACATTATATTAACTTCCTGGAAGGCTGTGAAGGATCAGGTGCATGAAAGAGGAAAATGGTATAATGAAATTGAATGGCAGAAGTATGAGGCCAGGCAGGAGGCCATAGTTCAATTCAGAAGAAAGGCTAAGGGTGGAAAGCTACCTCCTGATGCTCAGGAGCCTAGCAAGTATTTTCCCAAGCCATTTCACTATTTTGAGAGGCAAAAGATCAAGGCTGAGGCTCAGAAGAAAGCTGATTTAAAAGGGAAAAAGCCTGCTGATGATGCAGAATCTCCTGTGATGGCTCAAGTTCAACCTGGAAAAGGAATTGTCATCAAGGAGCCTGACCATCCTTAGTTTTAGTTCTACTAGTTTTTGTTCTAGAACTGTGTTATTGTTAGTTTGTTAAAACATTCAATGTAAACAAGCTGTAACAAACATTTCTTAATTTATAAACAACACTTTGTTTTATGATCATTTCTTTTGCATCTTTATTCTGTGATGTATCTGTGTTTAATGTTTTGTTTATAAAGTTTCCTGTTATATTATGCTTTTGTACATCATCATATTGAATTTTCATAAATGGTGTATATCATTAGCTAAAAGGGTTATGACTTCTCCAAATAGGGGGATATTGTTGGGTACATTGGAAAATGTGCACCTTATTTGAAGATGCCTAACTTAGCTCAAGGATATACATCAAGGTGTATTTGATGTTATTTTGAGTTGACATGTGCAGGTTAAGAATGTACTAAAATGCAGGAAAAATATTCTAAGTCCATGTGTCGACACCAGAAGAAGCTATGTCGACACTTCAGAAAGATTGTGTCGACACTTGAAGAAGGCTATGTCGACACAGAGAAAAAGAGTCGACAACACTTGTGTCGACACCGGGAGACTGTGTCGACACACAGAAGTTTAGTCAACAACATTTGTGTCGACAACAGAAGACTGAGTCGACACACAGAATTGCTAGTCGACAATATTTGTGTCGACACCAGAAGACTGAGTCGACACACAGAATTGCTAGTCGACAACATTTGTGTCGACACCAGAAGACTGAGTCGACACACAGAATTGCCAGTCAATAACATTTGTGTCGACACCAGAAGACTGAGTCGACACACAGAGGCAGAGTCGACAACAGCTGTGTCGATACCTGGTGGCTGTGTCGACACATACTATGTTTTGAATCTACATCAACTGTGTCGACACACGGGACTTGTGTCGACACACAGCAAAGTCTAGACCAAGTTAATTGCTGGTGAATGATGAAGTGTTTGTGTCGACACAAATACTCAGTGTCGACACATTCTCAGATGAAGTATCAAGAAGCTGAGTCGAGATAAAGGCAGACATGTCGACATCATCAAAGGCTGTGTCGACTCCTAAGTCACTTATGTCGACACATATTGACAGATGGTCTCGACACTTTCTAACAGACAGTCTCGACACTTTGCTGATAAAGATAAAGACACAAGATCTGTTTGAAGACTTGACAGCTGTGAGTTACAACAGGTCAACTGAAGCTGTCAGGCTTGTCAGAAGTTTGTTAGAAACCGGATCAGCCGGTTACCAAGGATGGAGTCTATAAATAGACAGATCCAGAAGAAGAAAAGGAGGAATACATAGAAACTGATTGAGTGATCATTGTTGTGAGATAAAATCTATAATCAAGAAAGTGCAAGGCACAGAAGAAGATCTTTGTGAGAAGATCTAAGAAGACATTCTGAAGTGAACATCCACTCAGATTCAGTCTAAGTTGAATTCATTCAAGAATTCAGAAGTATTATCAAGGGTTGTGGATAGAGAGAGATCCAGCCATTTGAAGATAAGAAGGAAGCTATCACAGGTTTCTTAAGAAGCAGTATATTCCAAAGGAAATCAACTCAAACTAAGTTTAGATTCAAGAAGCTTTGAAGAAAGCTATGACCCAGTTGATTTCATCCATCAGGATTTTCAAGAAGCTGATCAAGAACAGTCTTGTCCCTTCTCTCTCATCAGGTGCAAGATATTATATAACTTCATTTTCAAATTCTGTAGGATCTGTTTATATATCTGAGTTGTAAGCCTATTATATAAAGGCTGAGTGTAGGAGAGGTATTCTCTGAGTGGTAGGGCTGTTTATGCCTGAGTTGTAGGAGAAGGTTTTCTCTGAGTTGTAGGCCTTGTGGCAAGGCTGAGGTAGGGCTGGTTAGCCTGAGCTGTAGGAACCTTTCAGGGTTTTGAGTTGTAGGATCTGAGGGTCTGAGATAAAGGAGGAAGTTAGGCCGAATCTAGCACACTGCTAGATAGGTGAAGGAGGAAAGTGGATGTACCCAGACCTTTGGGAACCACTATAAATCTGTGTGCAATCTGTGATGTGTGCATGTTTGTGATTGCTGTGCTGTGTTTGTTGCAGAGTTTTCTGAATTTTCTTATAGCCTGTAGTTATATTCTGCCTTAAGTTAAAACAAGCATTAGAACCTATTCACCCCCCCCTCTAGGTGTTTAGGTGGTCTTGAAAGTTAAACTATCAAGCATTTTTCGAGAAATGTAGAGTCTTTCGAGAAATCTAAATCTTTTTCGAGAAATCCACATAATTTTCTGAGAAACACTAGATCTTCATAGAATTTGTCCTTATCTACAGAAAATATCACTTCAGGATTCCATGTTGAGCATGCCAAGTTTTATCTTGAAAAAGGAGAACTTGGCCTCGTCCAGCAGCTTCATGAAAATATCTGCCACCTGCTTGTCCGTCGGGACATAGTTGAGGGCTATGTCCTTATTCTCCACATGCTCCCGGATGAAATGGTAGCGTACTTCATTGTGCTTGGTTCGGCTGTAAGAAACTGGATTATTGGTGATAGCTATTGCGCTGGAAGAGTCCCAATACATTGGAATTTCTCTGAACTTCAAATTATAGTCTTCGAGTTGGTTTCTGATCCATAGAAGATGTGCGCAACAACTACCCGCAGAGATATACTCTGACTCGATAGTAGATGTTGCCACACAATTTTGCTTTTACTACTCCAAGAGATAAGCTGTCTTCCGAGGAATTGTCATGTCCCGGAAGTGCTTTTTCTATCGTCCCTGCTTCCTGCAAAATCAGCATCTGAAATGCCAATTAGCTCGACGTCATTACTTCTTGGGTACCATAAGCCAAGATTGGGTGCACCCTTAAGGTATCTTAAAATTCTCTTTACAGTGACATAATGAGATTCCTTAGTATTCACCTGATATCTAGCGTAGACTCATGTTGAGAACATTATATCTAGTTTACTGGCAGTTAGGTAGAGCAAGGATCCAATTATGCTCTTATACTTGGTTTCATCAAAAGGTTTCCCTTTTTCGTCCTTGTCTAGTGACACTGTTGAACCCATTGGAGTCCTCATAGAGGTTGTATTCTCCATTGCGAATTTTTTAAGAATCTCCTTGGTGAACTTCATCTGAGAAATGAAAAGTCCATCCTCAGATTGCTTCACCGAAAGTACTAAGAAATACTTCAGCTCTCCAATACTGCTCATTTCAAACTTCCCTTACATAAGTTTAGAAAACCTTTTGCAAAGGCTGTCTTCCGTAGAGCCAAATATGATGTCGTTGACATAGATTTGCACTAGCAAAATCTTTTCTTTAACTTCCCTAAGAAATAATGTTTTGTCTATCTTTCCCCTTATGAACTTGTTCTCAAGAAGAAAGCTAGAAAACGTCTCGTACCAAGCTCGGGGAGCTTGTTTTAAACCATATAGGGCTTTATTTTAAAAGAAAACATGATCAAGGAATTGAGAATTGACAAAAGCTGGGGGTTGCGCTACGTATACTTCCTCTTTCAGATTCTCATTGAGGAATGCTGACTTCACGTCCATTTGGTAGATAGTGAAGCCTTTGAGGGCAGTATACACTAGAAACAACATGATCGTCTCGAGCCGAGCCACTGAAGCAAATGTCTGGTCGAAGTCGATCCCCTCTTCTTGTCTGTATCCTTGTACAACAAGCCGGGCTTTGTTCTTGATAATTACTCCGTGTTCATCCAACTTGTTTCTGAATATCCACTTGGTGCCAATTACGTTCTGTCCCTTTGGCCTGGGCACAAGCTCCTAGACTTTGCACCGTTCAAACTGTCTGAGCTCCTCTTGCATTACCATGATCCAAGAGGCATCTTTGTTCGCTTCCTCGAACTTATTTGGTTCAACCTGAGACAGAAAACTCAGATGTAAAATTTTGTTAGCTGTACCTCTTCTAGTTCTCACACCGTCGCATGGCTCTCTAATGATTAGATCAACTGGCTGATCTCTTAGGTGTCAGAACCCTAAATTCGTTACCCTCTCTCCAACAGGCTATGAAACATCTTGTGCATCCTCTGTGGGTTGAGGCACTTCTTCCTCTAGAGGTTCTTCATCCACCAAGCCTAGATCGACGATCTTTACTGAGCTTGGACCATCTTCCTTGACAGCTTCATCCAAGCTTAGCTCCTTGAACCTGGTACCTGCATCTGCACCAATAACACTAGACGAGCTGCTCTGGAGTAGGCTAGTCTCATCAAATACAACGTTTATAGATTCTTCTACCACCAGAGTTTTCTTGTTGAAAATCCTATATGTCTTACTATGGCTACTATATCCTACAAAAATACCTTCAAAACATTTTCAGTAAGCTTAGTTCGGTAATGCTTCCCATTTTTAAGTACGAACCATTTGCTTCCAAAGATTCTAAAGTAGGACACAGTCAGTTTTCTTCCCTTCAATATCTTATAGGGGGTCTTACAGTAGTTTTTGTTGATTAGTGCTCTGTTTTGCACATGACAAGCCGTGTTGACTGCCTCAGCCCAGAAGTACTTCGGGAGTGAAGCGTCGTTCAATATGGTTATACATGCTTCAATCAGGGTTCTATTCCTTCTCTCAGCAACTCCATTTTGCTATGGTGTGCGCGGGGAGGAAAACTCATGAAAGATACCTTGACTTTCACAGAACTCTGTCATGGCGCCAGACTCAAACTCTGTTCCATGGTCACTTCTGATTTGACTACTGAGCAGTTCAATTCGTTCTGAATTTGTCGGACAAAATTAGTGAAAGCATCGAAGGTGTCTGACTTGTGTTTCAGAAAGAACACCCAGGTGAAACGTGAGTAGTCATCAACAATTACTAATGTATAGACCTTACCTCCTAAGATGTGAATAGGCATAGGATCGAATAAGTCCATATGTAGCAAGTATAAGCTTCGTGAAGAATCTTTCTCAGAAATACCCTTGAAGGTAGGCCGTGTCTGCTTACCCATTTGACAGGAGTAACATGGACTCTCTTTAAGGCAATTAATGCTGGGCGCATCACACACTAGGTTGTGAGAAAATAGAATATTTAAGGTTTTGAAATTAATATGTGATAATCTCTTGTGTCATTGGTCATAGAGAGACGCACTACTTTTTGCCATAAAACACACTGTGGTAGAAGTGTCTAAATAAAGAAAATTTAAACAGAAAATATTTCTGCTCCGAGTGCCTGTTAAGTCCATCTCAAATTTGTAGATAATTTTATCAAACACTTGTCTTTGCAGAACTCAACGACGTGGCCTTTGTCACATAGTTGACTTATGCTTATAAGTATATGGTGTAATCCTTCAACATAAACAACGTCTGTGAAAGAGACTATGCCATTGGAAATCATACCATAACCTTTTGTTGTTCCCCAGTCTAAACCTCCAAAGATGACATATGGTCCGTCTTCAACTGGGGTATAATCATGCAAAAGGCTTCTTGTCCCGGTCATGTGCTGAGACCATCCACTGTCCAAATACCAGATCGGAGTTCTATTGTCCTTTGGACATTCCTTCAAAAATAAACTAGTTTACCTTAGGAACTCAAACGTATTTGGGTCCTTGGTTCCTGGCCAACATACTCCCCCTAGGAACATTAACCTTACGAGTGGTCGGTCTCGCATAGCTAACTCTAGGAGTTATAAGATTGGCAGGGTTATACCAACAGCCTGCGCCAAAATGACCAATTTTACCGCAACACCATTAGTCGAATCTGCTGTACCTCTTATTGTACTCCTGCTTTACCCTTTGAACGTGAGGTATAGCAGGGGTAGAATTCTTAGAGGTGGAGGCCTCCTGGTTGCAGCATACACAGGGGCTTCCCATCTCCTTAGCCTTAGGCACAATAGATGTGGCTTTTGGTGCCTTCTTATTGTTATGGCCATGCACATATGGACCATAACTCTTCATCTGAATTTCCTCAAACGATGCTTTGAACACACTGGCACCAAAGTCACGGGGATGGGTATATCCTTGGTATCTGTTCTTGGGCTCTACATGAGTAGGCCTAGAATAATGACCATATGACAACTCAAGGTCAAACTTGTTCGTCAGAAAGATTAATTTCCTGAATGAAGGTTGATCCATGGGTGCCTTCCCCTTTTCTTTGGAGCTAGACTTCTTGGCAGCCTCACCTTTTCCACTGACGTGTCCAAGACCACTACCCTTCTTTTGAGCGGAGAACTCATCAATGATAGGCAGAACAGCCTTCGGTTGGGAGTAGCTATCAACGAGTTTTCTCTCTAACGTGAGCTTTTCTTCCAGCTCATCAAGATATTTTTCCATCAGTTTTAACGTCTCAACCAAGTGCTTGAGTTCCTCTTTCAAGGAGTGGACTTCATCTCTGAGAGGAAGTAATTGTGCAATTTCTTACTTCAAATTTGCTTCCACTGCCTTGAGGGAGGCAATCTCCTTAACTTGCTTTCGGACTACCTTTCGACATTTGTTGAAAGCCTTTAACAAGTGCTCGTACTGAGCCATCAACTCTGATTCGTTTTCATTAGAGGAGTAGTCTTCATGACCATTGGAGGAAGTTTCAGATTCTGAAAGAGTGGTGTGCGAGTTTACCTTCCCATAGTATTCAGAGTCACCCATTTCTTCGTCAGATTGAGCCATAAGCCCAAAGTAAGCTTCTTTGTTTTAAGAACTTGACTCGCTCGAGTCACTGTCGCTGAGAGTCTTCGACTTTTTGTCGACGAAGCTCTTTTCTTATTTCTTCTTCCCTTTGAATGATCTCTTCTCGTCCTTCCTGGAGCTATCCTTCTTCTTGTAAGGACACTCCGCAATCATGTGACCTGTCAACAGTAGCAAACAACGTTAGTGGAAGAGAATTTATTAGGTTTAGATTTATACATGTCCTCCTTATTGTAGCTTTTCTTCGTATGATCACCGTCACGATGTGATCTCCTGGAATCTGAGGAGAAAGTCTTATTTTTCATTTGTCTCCTCTTGCTCAGCAGCTTCTTGAACTGCTTGGAGATTAGGGAGAAATCTCCTTCCGATAGCTCGGAGATAGATGTGCTGGGCTTAGAGTCTTCAGGAGTGTCAGGAGATCGTGTCCTTATGGGTGACACAGCTTTGGACTTCCTTGAACCTTCAGCCTTTAGGGCTGTAGACTTCTCTTTACTTGAAGATCGGTTGGCTTGCTCTTCCTTCTTTCTAGTGTTCATTTGGAGTTCGTAGGAGAGCAATTTGTCGTAGAGATTCTGAGGGTCGATCTCTGGCAACTTCCCGAATTCTCTGATGGCAATAACTTTAGTATCCCAGTCCTTTGTCAAGGATCTGAGGAATTTGTCGTTCAGTTCACCATGAGTGATTTCACGACCATAGTTCCTGAGGCCGTTGACTATCTTGAAGAACTTCTCAAAATTATCAGCTATGGAGTCATTGGCACCGTGTTTGAAGGCTTCGTACTGCTGATTCAATAATGATCTGCGATCGTATCTCACTTCTTCAATACCTTCCATAAGTACAACCAGGTTGTCCTACATCTCCTTGGTAGATTTGCAGTTGAAGTGGAATAAGTTTCGGAGCATTGAGTCATCCACTACACTAGCTATTATATTCTTTGCCTTTTTGTCCAGGGAGACTAGGGCAATCTCATCCTTAGTGAGATCCATCATCTTCTTAGGAATCTGAATTCCTGGATTTATAGTTGAAGCCTGGGTAGGGATGTGTGGTCCTTCTTCCACGATCTGAAAATTCTCGGATCTGCAGCTTCCATGTAGAACCGTACTCTTTCTTTCCACAAGGGAAAGTTCTCTTTGGTGCACATTGGTAGCTTCATGGAAAACATATCTTTGCTTCGATCCATGGTGACTGAGCAGAATCTCTTAACGCTACATCAGGTATCTGGATCATGGTGTTGGCCTTATCGACCAAAACACCCCTCTGATACCAATTGAAAGTATCTAGTGTCTACCTAAATCACCTAGAGGGGTGAATTGGTGATGTCTGCAACTTTTTGCGGAATAAAATATTGAAAAGACAAGCACACAAACACAAAGATTTTTATAGTGGTTCCCCAGATTGGGTACGTCCACTGACCCGCCTTGCCTATCTACCACAAAGGGTGAGATTTGGCTACTTCATATTTCTTAGATTATACCAATATTACACCTCAGAGAAACGCTCCTACACCTTGATCCACAAAAGATCTACACACTCGATCCACAAGCCGGATCTACACCTCGATCCACAAACCAAATCTACAAACTCGATCCACTGATGGATCTACAACCTCAGAGATAAAAACTTCTACAAACTCGGAGACAAAGCTCCTACAAATGTAAAAACAAATTACAATAGTAAAGAAAATGTTTTACAGTTCAGATCTGAAATCTTCTTGAATCTTACTTCTTGAAACTAGAATAGCTTGATGAAGAAGGTTGAGGAAGAAACCCGAGAAGACCGATTGGAAAGCTAGGAATCGACCCGATCGAATATAAGTTGAAGAAGCTGAAGATCTAGGATCGGTCAAATCTTGTCTTGCTTTAAATCGCTGGATCTAGAGAAGGAGACAGAAGGTATTGACGATGAAGATGATCCGCTTTTCTCCCGAAAATGGAAAGAGCTTCAACGATTCTAATTCCGTGAAAACAATTATTCTGATTGAATGAATCTCCTTCTATTATGTTCGGCGAATCCTTTAAATGTCTTCATATATTTCATCGACCAACGGTGAATCGTCATTAAGACAGGATCTACGTAATTAAGGAAAAATCAAACTTACTAAAATTAGATTAATTTGAATTCCTGTCAGAAAACTTGAAACGAAAAATCTGTAAGTCCATTTCTCGAGAAGAAGTATATTTCTCGAGAAATGACTAGCTTTCTCGAGAAAAAGACTTGGCTTCTCGAGAGTGAACTTGAAGAAAATTTTCTGCGAAGTAAACCACTGATTTCTCGAGAAGGACAATATTTCTCGAGAAAACAATTTGATTTCTCGAGACACAATACGACCTCTCGAGAAATTGACTTAGCGCAAAATTCATGATGTGAATAACTTGTTTATCGAGAAGAACAAGCTTTCTCGAGAAAAAAATTACATTCTCGAGAAATCATAGGGCTTCTCGAGAAATCTACTTAGCGAAAATTTTTAGATCTGAAGAACGATTTCTCGAGAAGAAGGCTTAGCTTTCTCGAGAACTTTTGCTCTTCTCGAGAACAACTTGCCTTCTCGAGAAATGTACTAGGCTTTTCTCGAGAAAATGACTTAGCATATATATCAGGTAATTTCCTGAGAATTCTTGTAGTTTCTCGGGAACTGCAATGCTGTAACGACCCCATACGTTATATGACATATAATAGAAGGTCCGGCCAAGGCCTCACACTATATTCCACAAACAGACGACGAGGTTACATGTTAATACCAATTATTATTTGCATCCTAACCCAGAGCATGCTAACGAAAGCTTTAAGGTTCTTTGAACTCAAACAATCATGAATGTCCACTATATATATAAACAACCACATTTATATATAACTCCAAGGAATTTATACAAAAATACACAAAAGTTTGGCCTTAAGGCCTTACAGTTAAGCTTCACAGGTGTGGATTACAAACATCAGCATGCAGGCCGGCCACACATGAAAACAGTAAAGTTCTTCACTCAGCCTTCGAGGGCCAGCAGCAGCAGCAAGGGCTTTAACCCGATATTTCCTGCTCGGCTCCCCAACACCTGCACATGGACAGCCCACCATGCTTCCACTGCGAATTCATGGTCGAATTCTTTTGAGGGGTGGCGGGCATGTGTAAGTGCTTATCGTTATAACATAAATGAACTCAAGAATGTCCACTTAGGAATGAAAATACACATATTTGGGGAACTTGTGCGTTCCTGGTATTGCTTTTTGCAATATTTTAGTTACATAATTATGTGTTTCATGATTGTAGGCGACTAGTAGTAATGAGGGGCAGCAAGAACCCCATCATTCGATGGGGATTAACGCGCTAACTGAGGTGCCAAAACCTCCTCCTTCAGTAGAAACGGTCTGGTTGATCATTGATGTGGTCTTTGCAATGATCAAGGCCCAACATAAGGGACATGTACAACCCTCTATTCCAGCGGTGAGTCCCATGCCGGTTGGTATACTTTAGCATATGGCAAGGGGAAGTGCATCGGACCTGCCGTTGAATATATGTATGATACAAGGACAATATACGGTGGAGGAGTACTTTCATGTATTTGTTGTGTTGAGACAACATGCAAAGTTTGTGTTTGAAACCGAGGAGACTATGACCAACAGATTTTATGATGGTCTGCGCGAGGAACTATGACGTCTATTGGTGGGTCCAAAGTTACTTGGATTTTGTGCCTTGGTAATGACTGCTTCGTCTTTGGAAATGGACTTGACAAAGTTCAGGGCGAAGCAAGAATTCAACGTGCCACACTATGTTAATATTTCAAAATTAAACTCTTGTACGTGGAAGAAGAAGTTACATATATTGGAATCAACCTCTTCCACAATCATGGGAACAAAGAAAAGGTGTGGCCCATATGTTTGTTTTTCTTGTGGTAAGGTAGGACATCTTGCCCGAGAATGCCAAGGTGATGCGCCAAGAACAAAGAAAGCTAAGGCTGGAGCAGTTGCAGGGCGAACTCCACTCACTTGCTACTCATGTGGCAAAGAAGGACATATAGCCCGAGACTGCCGAAGTGGCCCTTAGATGACACCAAACAAAAAGGGATTGTTGAATGTATGTACATAAATAAATGTAATTATGTACCGTATAGTTCATAGTAAGGAACGATGTATACAATACTTGTTTTGCGTATATAAACATGTTGTGATGAATAATCAAGAAGTTGTATGTCGAAGGCTTCATATATGCCATGTGTGCTTATATTGGTATCACAGATAAGAATGGAATGATATGGTTGTAGTGAAAAGAGTGAATATGGGTAGAAAGTGATATGTTCCGATGTCGTTCTGATGTCATATCAGGACGTAGGATCGTCTGTACTGAAAATAGTTGTGTTTGATGTGATCATAGGTATGGACTAGCTCTTGGAGAAGCATACCGGTATAGATTTCACCTTCACAGAAGTCATACTGGGAATGATCACCAAATGAGGGACTAAGTTCGCTTGTATGTGAGGATCGAGTAAGATATGGATTTCAGCACTCCAAGTCGTCAAACTTGTTTGGTTGTGCATGAAGTAATTAGTTATGCCTATAGCGGCCTTTGGTCCGAAGCCCGGTTGAGTAACAGTCCTATTGTGTCGGCTTATACAGATGTGTGTCCTAATGACCTCCATGGGTGATTTCCCCTCAAGAGACCAATGATACTATTGCGGTGATGCCAGGTGTGAATCCTATAGCCCGCTCCCCATATCAAGAATAGCCAGAGGAAATGGCAAAATGAATAATGCAACTATAGAGAACTGAATAAGCGGTCAGAGAAGAACATGTATCCGATTCCACGGAGTGACAACGTTTTCGATCAGCTAGTGGGATCGACTGTCTACTCTATGCTGGACTTAAGATCTGGCTATGATCAATTAAGGATTCGAGAATGTGACATTTCCAAGACAGCGTGTGGTACACGCTATGGTCATTACAAGTTCATGGCATGCCGTTTCGGCTATGTAATGTGCTATCAGTGTTTATGGGCTTAATGCAACACACTTTTAGAGAGTACTTGGAGTAATTCGTGATCGTCTTCATTGATGACACCTTGGTGTACTCTCAATCTGAAGCAGACCATGCGAACCATGTACGGATGGTGTTGCACACCCTAAGGAGAAACAAGTTATATGCCAAGTTCTCAAAGTGTGAGTTCTGGCTATCATCAGTGACTTTTCTTGGCCATGTGGTGAGTGGAGAGGGCATTGTAGTGGATCTGCCAAAGATAAGAGCCATATGGGAGTGGCCGGTGTTGTCTTTGGTGGCTGAAGTCAGGAGTTTCCTTGGACTGGCGGGCTACTACAGATGTTTTGTAGAAAACTTCTCATGGATCGCTTTGCCTCTTACCATATTAATGAGGAAGGATCAGAACTTTGTCTGGACGCCGGAGTGCGCGCGAGGTTTTGAAGAGCTAAAGAGTCGTTTGACCACGACGCCCGTTTTGACGTCGCCATGTGGTAAAGACGGCTATGAGATCTATAGTGATGCATTAGGGAGCGGCTTAGGTTGCATTCTTCTTTAGTTTGGAAAGGTGATCGCTTATGGCTCACGCCAGTTGAAAGTGCATGAGCAAATATAACACCCCAAAACCCCAAAATCCCAATTTGGAGTTCAGACTAGGCAACACAGCCTGGGACACGGGCGTATACCAGGGCGTGTCCTGCTTTGTTTGGTCTCGAGAGTGTCTCGAGCCCCCGACAAATTTCACTCGACGCTTGTCGAGGGGGAGTACACAGCCTCCGACATGGGAGTGTTGGAGGGAGTGTCCTCCTCGGGTTTATGCGGCCTAGTGAACACGGCTGGGCAAGGGCGTGTCTGCAGCTATGTCTAGGCATACGGCCTGTGACACGGTCGTGTCACAGGGTCGTGTCCTTTTCTTGAACTTTTCCAAGGCATCGAGGCCTGGTGAACACGGCCTGGATTCCAGGCATGTGTTGAGTGACACGGGCGTGTTATATCTGACACAAGCGTATCGGGAACCCGTGTCCCTTTTTGTATGGATTGGTTTAGTACCAATTGAGGGCCACGCCTAGGAACACGGGTGTGTACTAGCTGACACGGGCGTGTCAGGAGGGTGACACGGGTGTGTCTGGGCCCGTGTTCTAGTCTGACTTGAGTCGATTGTGTGCCGCTTAGGGTACACGGCCTGTGACACGGGCATTTCACAGATCATGTCAGCCGAATAAATAGACTTTGGAGGCAATTTGTGGCCATTCGTTTCCCTCATCCTAGATCCAATGGCCCAAGTGCTTCTTTGCTGGGTTTAACCCCAGATTTGACTGAAAGAATTCATTCATCACTTGTCCATTCTCTTTCTAAAGACAAGAGAGAGAGAGGAGAGCTAGGAGGAGGAGAAGGGAGAAGTCTTCCAGCCGCCGTTCGAGCTTTAGAGTTCGGATTCGAGATCCGAGGCCAGATTTGTGGAGGCAAGGCCGCTGCGGTTCTTTTCAACCGGCTAGAATTTCTATGGCACCCAAGAGGTCGTCAAGGGTAACGATCTTCCTTCATTGGACAAGTGAAGTCCACCTTTATGCATGAGCACGGGATCCTCCACCAAAAAGGTGGAAGAATAAGTGATCCCCGTGGTTTGATAGTTGCTATCCCCAGTTGAGTCTGCATCTAGACCCGGAAATGTGTAGTACGGGATAGCCATGCTATGTGAAGCCCATCTGGACAGGTTGGTCTGGATTGGTGATGTTGCATCTTGCGCACCGGAGAAGACTTCGCGTATAAACGTATAGTTTGTGGAGTCAATGGGTTGTGCCTATGAAGGGGAGTAGCAGGAAGTACTGGAACGAGGAATTCCAGGAAAAGACCCTTGTACTGCTTGTGCCGTGGTTACAGTATAGCCAGTCGATTGTGGACAGTGTGACCCGTCCTTTGTGGACAACGTGGCTAACGTGAAGCCAGTCCTTGGTGGACATTATGGCTATTGTGAGCTGCGAGATCTTAAAAAGGCTTCGTGCTGAACAGGAAAGGTGAAACCAACCCACGCCTTTAGATATAGCCGCGAGTACGCTATACTCGGTGATGGCAAGGCAATTTGAGCAACGGGGGGTGGTTGATCCATACTTACGTTGTGTCGACTATACATGAGAGCGTCAAGGCATTGAGCTTTCGTCAGTGGCATAATGAGAGTCTTAGGCCTGTGCGCCATTAAGACTAAATGCTCAATACCGTGTAAACGGTGGCGTTGACCCTGGTTCGTCGGTGCACTAAGAATGCGCCCTGAGTGCACAGATCGTCGGGCCGCGTGGCTGACGATTGTGATGGATTGATTGTGCGTGAGAGCACAATATGTGATATATCTGTCTATGTATTGCTATGCCTGCAGGGAAGGAATGCCACTGCCCCGGGAAAGGGGTAGGATTGTTATAAATTGGTCAGCTGAATGTTGTCCGTTGCCTTGTTTGCCACCTTCTAGGTGAGCTGTCCCTATGTCGGTGCTGGAGAGCCGATCAGGAACTAATGGCTGGAGTCCCTGCTATTGCTATTGCTGCCGCTGCCTCTGCTAGCCCTTGAATGCTAAGCTTTATTTTGTGTTTTGTTCATGTGTGGCCGGCCTGCACGCCGATGTTTGCAATCCACTGGAAAAAGAGGAACTGTAAGGACTTAAGGCCATCCTGTGGTATATTTGTTGTACACTCTTTCAAGAGTTGACCTATATATGTGGTTTATATATGTAAGCTCTATTTGCCATGATTCTGCTGACCGGGCAGGCGCAGCCGGCAGTAGTGCCTGATCATGTTGGTGTAAGAACCGAACCGGTTGAGGTTGTGGATCCGCGAGCAGCTGAACGATAGTTGAAGCAATTCATGAGCTTCATTCCGCCTACATTTACGGGTGTGGGATCCCCAACGCAGGCTGAGGATTGGTTATCGCGAGTCAAGCGTATATTGACAGCGATCAGGACGGAGGAAAGTCAGAAGGTCACCTTGGCCACCTTCATGTTGGAAGGAGAGGCGCGGTTATGGTGGGACGAGATTTAGTTACACTATTTAGCGGACAGGCAGTTAACACATGTGTCGATTGAGGAGTTCTCTCAAATGTTTTTGGCAAAGCACTTACCAGCGGCACAACGCATTGCCATGGAGAACGAGTTCCAACAGTTAATGCAAGGGGAAAGTAGGGTTGATACATACTTGCATGAATTTACAAGGTTGGGATGGTATGCGGGGTCAATCTTTGTGGATGAACAAAGGAAAACCAATCGGTTCTACGAAGGATTGCAGGATGAGTTGAGGTTCCTGCTTTCAAGTTCGGTGAACTAAGGATTTCAAGCACTGGTCGATACTGCGTGTGCACTGGAAAAGGACATGAAGTGGGTGCAAGGCAAAAAGGCCTTTGCTGGGACACAGCCAGAGTTCAAAGCACCCCTCCCTAGAAAATCGTACTACCAGAAGAAGTGGCGCAAGAGGTCCAAGCCTTCTGGGCAAGCTTCCGCGACAGTTGCGTCGGGGGCAACGTCGAGGCAGGAGTCTCGTACCTGCTTTACCTGTGGCAAAGTGGGGAATATAGCCCATGATTGTCGAGTTGCTCAGCCAAAAGGGGAAAAGAAGACCGGCGCGTCTTATGCTGAGAAGGTCAAGGCAGTGGTGGAGTCCTCTGCTTCCTAGGCGCAGCCCAGAGTTTATAATCTCGGCCAGCAGGAGGCTCTAAAGCAAAGTGATGTTGTCACAGGTACAATTTAAGATATTACTTGATTTGTTTACATAACAGATTTTGTATGTAGCTTGTGCATGATGTGTGTGCTACAGGCTTTGTCCTGATTTAGAACAACCCAGCGAGAGCCTTGTTTGATACAGGTGCTTCACATTCATTTCAGTCCAAGGACTTCGTAGCTCGAATTGGAGTACCGAGTCGTGTGACGACAGATAGTATAAAGGTGTTATTACTGAATGGTTATGTGATGCTTGCGGATAGAGCTTGCGATGTAGAAGTTCATGTATGAAGTTGGGATTTCGTTTTACTTGTATTTGTGCTACCGATATCGGAGTTTGATGTGATCTTTGGCATGGACTGGCTCTCGGAGCAGCGTGCCTTTATTGATTACAACTCAAAGGAGATCACACTGGGACAGAATACCGAGCTTGAGACTAAGTTTGCTCGTATGCGAGGAGTAGGCGGGACCTTGTTGTCTGCGCTCCAAGTCATCAATGCTGTTCGGAAGGGCGCAGAATTATTCTTCACGCTTATTCAGGCTTTTGAGCCAAAGGCCAGTGTGAATGATGTTCGGATTTTGTCGGAGTTTGTCGATGTGTTTCCTAAGGATCTCCCTGGGTTACCACCCCAACGGGAGATCGACTTCTCTATTGAGTCGGTGCCAGGTGCGAAACCTATGGCCCGCTCGCCATATCGCGTACCGCCAAAGGAAATGGCTGAATTGAAAGTCCAATTGCAAGAATTGTTGGAGCTAGGATACATACGCCCAAGTATCTCACCTTGGAGCGCGCCTGTTCTGTTTGTGAAAAAGAAGGACGGTAGTTTGCGATTATGTATTGACTATCGTGAATTGAATAAGCTGACAGAGGAAAAAAAAGTATCTGATTCCACGGATAGATGACTTGTTCGATTAGCTAGCGGGATCTACCGTCTATTCTAAATTGGATTTGAAGTCTGGATATTACCAATTGCGGATTCGGGAAGGTGACATTCCCAAGACAGCGTTTGGAACACGCTACGGTCATTATGAGTTCACCGTAATCCCGTTTGGCCTATGTAATGCACCTTCGGTATTCATGGATCTAATGCACCGAACGTTTCGAGAATACTTGGATCTGTTTTTAATTATATTCATCGATGATATCTTAGTGCACTCGTAGTCGGAAGCCGATCATGCAAACCATTTGCGGTTGGTGTTGCATACCTTGCGGAACATTAAGCTATATGCCAAGTTCTCAAAGTGTGAGTTTTGGCTGTCGTCGGTGGCTTTTCTTGGCCATGTGGTAAGTGGAGAGGGCATAGCAGTGGATCCGTCAAAGATAAAAGCCATAAGTGAGTGGCCAGTGATGTCTTCAGTGGCTGAGGTCAGGAGTTTCCTTGGACTGGCAGGCTACTACAGACGATTTTTAGAAAACTTCTCATGGATTGCTTTGCCTCTGACCACGTTGACGAGAAAGGATCAGAAGTTCGTATGGACGCCGGAGTGCACGCGAGCTTTTGAAGAGCTGAAGAGTTGTTTGACCACGACGCCTGTTTTGACATCGCCATGTGGTACAGACGGCTATGAGATCTACAGTGATGCTTCAGGGAGTGTCTTAGGTTGTGTTCTTCTACAGTTTGGCAAGATGGTTGCAGATGCATTATGAGCATCTAATCCAGGTGTTGGAAGCATTAGAGATTTCTTGTGTTGACAAGAATTCCATAGCCAATGCATGCTTGAACTAGACAGAGGTATAATATGACCTTGCAGACAGGGTTCAACGAGAAATGGGTTGATGTATGAAGCTCACTTTGCAAAGTACTCAATTCACCCTGGGAGCACAAAGATGTGCAAGGACATGAAGAAATTATTCTGGTGGCCAGGACTAAAGAAAGACATAGCACATTATGTGGCTATGTGTCAAACTTGTGCGTTGGTCAAAGCGGAATGTCAGAAGACTGGTGGGTTCCTGAAGTCGTTACCTATTCCGGAATGGAAGCTTGATGATATTTCATTGGATTTCGTGCACGGGTTGTCGAGATCTCAATGCAGGAATGATTCAATCTGGGTGATTGTAGACCGGATTGACAAAAATGGCTCACTTCCTACCGAATAAGAGGGACGATTCAGTGGAAACCATGGCAAAACTCTATGTGGAGCAGATTGTCTGTTTGCACGGTGTTCCCCGGAGCATCGTAAGTGACCGTGATGGGCGATTCACCTCGAATGATTGGAAGTTAATCCATCAGTTGTTGGGAACAAAGTTATCATTCAGTACGACCTTTCATCCCCAAACAGATGGCCAGACTGAGAGGACCAACAGGACAATGGAGGATATGCTCCGAATGTGCGCCCTGGATTTTTGTAAGAGATGGGAAGATCATCTCTATATGGTGGAGTTTGCCAACAATAATAGCTACCAAGCGAGCATCGGTATCACACCGTTTGAAGCTCTGTATGGTCGTAAGTGTCGTACACCGTTAGCTTGGGAAGAAGCAGGCGAAACCAAGATGTATAAGCGTACGGAAGTCGAAGAGGCTAACTCAACAATACGCTCTATTCGGAGAGGCTGTTGATAGCCTAGGATCGACAAGCAAAGTACTACAATGCCAAGCACTGAAACGTGGAGTTTGCGGTGAGCGATTGGGTATATTTGAAGATCATACCCTTCAAAGGTGTGTCTAGGATTCAGCGGTTTAAAAAGCTAAGTCCGAGATATCTTGGTTCGTTCGAAGTGGTGGAGCGAGTTGGGGAAGCTTCCTATCGGCTAGCTCTTTCGGCAGAATTGAGTGGATTGCACGATGTGTTCCACATCTTAGTGCTTTAAAAAGCCGTCAAGGATCCAGCTCTAGTTATTGAGAATGATCGCATACCGGTCGAATATGGGCTAACGACAAAGGTTAGACCCATTCAGATCGAAGACAACCGATAAACAGTTGCGGAACAAAACAATCAGGATGGTCAAAGTCCGGTGGGACAATTGTGGCCGTGAGGAGCTAACATGGGAGCGAGAGCAGACCATGCGAGCTGATTTTAACGAGTTGTTTGTGTGAACTGTTGTAAAGTGTGTATTTTGGTGTAACAGTCATTTTGAAGTTATAACATTGTTATTGCTGGGTTTACTTGTTGTGCAAAATTTTGGGACGAAATTTATTGTAAGGAGGGAGGGATGTAACACCCCAAAACCCCAAAATCCCAATTTGGAGTTCAGACTGGGCAACACGTCCTGTGACACGGGCGTTTCCCGCTCTGTTTGGTCTCAAGAGTGTCTCGAGCCCTTGACCAATTTCACTCGACGCTTGTCGAGGGGGAGTACATGACCTCCGACACGGGCATGTCGGAGGGCGTGTCCTCCTCGGGTTTGTGCGGCCTAGTGAAGACGGCTGGGTAAGGGCGTGTCTGCAGCTGTGTCTAGGCACACGGCCTATGACACGGGCATGTCACAGGGCCGTGTCCTTTTCTAGAACTTTTCCAAGGCATCGAGGCATGGTGAACACGGCCTGGATTCCAGGCGTGTGTTGAGTGACACGGGTGTTTCCGACACGGGCGTATCGGGAACCCGTGCCCCTTTCAGGATGGATTGGTTTCGTGCCAATTGAGGGCCACGCCTAGGAACATGGGCGTGTACTGGCTGACACGGGCATGTAAGGAGGGTAAAACGGGCGTGTCTTGGCCCGTGTTCTGGTCTGACTTGAGTTGGTTGTGTGCCGCTTAGGGTACACGGCCTGTGACACGGGCGTGTAAGCCGAATAAATAGACTTTGGAGGCAATTTTTGGCCGTTTGTTTCCCTCATCCTAGATCCAATGGACCAAGTGCTTCTTTGCTGGGTTTAACCCCGGATTTGACTGAAATAATTCATTCATCACTTGTCCATTCTCTTTCTAAATATAAGAGAGAGAGGAGAGCTAGGAAGAGGAGAAGGGAGAAGTCTTCCGACTGTCGTTGGAGATTTAGAGTTCCGAGGCCAGATTTGTGGAGGCAAGTCCGCAGCGGTTCTATTCAACTTGCTAGAATTTCTATGGCTCCCAAGAGGTCGTCAAGGGTAACGATCTTCCTTCATTGGACAAGTGAAGTCCTCCTTTATGCATGAGCATAGGATCCTCCACCAAAAAGGTGGAAGAATAAGTGATCCTCGTGGGTTGATAGTTGTTATCCCCAGTTGAGTCTGTATCTAGACCTAAAAATATGTAGTACGAGATAGACATGTTGTGTAAAGCCCATCTGGACAGGTTGGTCTGGATTGGTGATGTTGCATCTTGCGCATCGGAGAAGACTCCGCGTATAAACGTATAGTTTGTGGAGTCAATGGGTTGTTCCTGTGAAGGGGAGTAGCAGGAAGTACTGGAACAGCGTGGCTAACGTGAAGCCAGTCCTTGGTGGACAGCGTGGCTAACGTGAAGCCAGTCCTTGGTGGACATTATGGCTATTGTGAGCTGCGAGCTCTTAAAAATGCTTCGTGCCGAACAGGAAAGGTGAAACTGACCCACGCCTTTAGATATAGCCGCGAGTACGCTGTACTCGGTGATGGCAAGGCGATTTGAGCAATAGGGGGTGGTTGATCAATACCTACGTTGTGTCAACTGTACAACAGAGCATCAAGGCATTGAGCTTTCGTTAGTGGCATAATGAGAGTCTTAGGCTTGAAGACCATTAAGACTAAATGCTCAATACCGTGTAAATGGTGGTGTTGACCCTGGTTTGCCGGTGCACCAAAAATGTGCCCTAAGTGCACGGATCGTCGGGTCGCGTGGCTGACGATTGTGATGGATTGATTGTGTGTGAGAGCACAATTTGTGATATATCTGTATATGTATTGCTATGTCTACAGGGAAGGAATGCCACTGCCCCGGGAAAGGGGTAGGATTGTTATAAATTGGTCAGCTTAATGCTGACCATTGCATTGTTTGCCACCTTCTGGGTGGGATGTCCCTATGCATGTGCTGGAGAGCCGAGCGGGAAGTAAGGGCTGGAGTCCCTGCTATTGCTGCTGCTGCTAGCCCTTGAAGGCTAAGCTTTCTTTTGTGTTTTGTTCACGTGTGGCCGGCCTGCGCGCCGATGTTTGCAATCCACTGCAAAAAGAGGAACTGTAAGGCCTTAAGGCCATCTTGTGGTGTATTTGTTGTACAATCTTTCAAGAGTTGACATATATATGTAGTTTATATATGTAGTGGACATTCCGGGTATGAGTTGATCTTTATTGTTAAAATCTTCCGCTAGCATGCTCTGAGTTAGGATGCGATGGTGTTTGGTATTAACCTGTGACCTCGCCGTCTGTTTGTGGCATATTGTGTGGGGCCCTGACCGGACCTTCTATTATATGTTATTTAATGGGTGGAGTTGTTATAGTGAAACTATCCCGTCCATGACTTAGAGTTGGCGGCGGTGATTTTTTCACTTAAATTGTGGCGTCACTATTTATATGGTGTAAAAGTGGATATATTCACGGTCCATAAGAGCCTAAAGTACCTATTGGATCAGAAGGATCTCAATATGCGACAATGAAGGTGGATGGAGTTCCTCGGGGACTATACCTTTGATATTCATTATACTCTCGGGAAGGGAAACGTTGTCGCAGATGCCTTGAGTCGTAGGACTCCAACAAGGGCAAATTGGTTGCAGATGCATGATTTGCGTCTGATCCACGAGTTGGAAGTGTTAGAGATTTCTTTTGTTGACAAGAATTCCAAAGTAAATGCATGATTGAACTAGACGGAGTTACAGTGTGACCTTGCGGACAGGGTTCGGCGAGCAACAGAACTTGATGAAAGTTTGCAACGCTATGCAGTGGATGGGTCAAATGGCCAATTCTCTTGGGACGACGCCCTTTTGTGGAGGGTTGGTCGTTTGTGCATCCCGAGTAATCAAGTTTGCAAAATCTCATGCCCCTCCCAAGGACTCTAAATGACAATCAGAGAAGCTAGAGATCCTAACAGGGTAATCAAGTTTGCAAAATCTCATGCCCCTCCCAAGGACTCTAAATGAACTTTATATTTTCTACTTTAGTTTTATGCTCTGAACAATCTATATCATAGCTTATTTTTGTTGTTGATAGCTTATTTATTCTATCAGCTTCCTATTTTATGCTATGCTTTTTTGTGTTTTTATTTTCTAAAGTTACCTCACCCAAACAGGGGGAGATTTTTGGATCCCCTAAAGTTGATTTGGGCTAGGTACACTTTATAGGCATTTTGTGTGACCCCTGTTGTATAGAATGGGTCTCTATTTGTTTGTAGTCTTTAGGTCAGTCCTCCAAAAGAAGATCATCTTGGACCAGCCTGAAGAAAGCCTTAGAAATTTGCCTTATGAAGAAATTTGTGAAGACTGATTATTAGTTCGACGTTCGTCGAACTCAGCTCAACGATCACAGAGATCAGCTCAGAGACTTTGTAATATATCTTCTCTATTCTGAGCTCGACGAACTGTTAGCTCAGCTCGACGAACGGTTAGCTCAGGTTGACGAACTGCCAGCTTAGAACTAATTCTGTGGTCGACGATCAGCCAGTGAAGATCAGACTATATCTCTGCTCAGTGAATTCAGTTTAGCCAAGTTCTTTGGTCGACGAACTTGGAGCGCAGATTCAGAACAATCCTTTGTGTAGTGCAGTAATCGCAGAGCTGAGGTCCAAGAAATAACTTTCTCTGGTCGACGAAAACTGTGAGTCATCTTGTTATTTATTCCTTCCATATCTGTCTCCATATGTTATTGATTATGAGTTATTAATTCCATGGATAATCAATGCACATATTCCCTATATATTGAGCCGTTACTGGCAGCATTGATTATAGGTATTCACCAAAGAATTAATTACTAATATCTCGGGACAGACTTAGAATGGAATATTGACAGCATACTTACCGTTTTCCTTCCCAGATTTATTGCTCTCATTGATTGCAGTTTTTGAATTCCCTCAATGTCTCAATTAGCATTCTGACATACTCAGAATTATTCTAAGATACTAATAGATCCAGAGAGAACTTCACTCTTACACACAGAGAGAATTTTCAGAGCAATAGAAGTCAAGCACGACATTTTGAGAAAAGCTCTAACAGAAAAAGTATTTTCAAAAAGAAGAAGAAGGAAGAACAACCATTCAAGATCAAGAATCTTCCTTCTCATCTTTAGCTCTAGGATCTTGCTGTGACAACCATTCTTATCAGTCAACAGATCTCTGGACTTGGTCTCCTTGTTGAAGACCTACTCACCCTAGTGCAAAGCTTCTCAGCCTGAACATTGCAACATCTCAGGGGGAGCTTTGACAGCATCTCAATCCACTTAGTCTTCTCACTTGATTTGAGAAAAGAAGACTACCATCAATCTTTTCCCCTCCTCTGTAAATGGTTTTAATTCCCTTCAAAATTATTCTGGTTCACAAGTCTCCTTCCAAAAGACTTAGGTTGGTTTTTGGGCACCTGATCAAAAACTCATTGGTGGCAGTCACCTGATCAAAATCTGTAGTGGATTCCTACCTAGGGTGGTAGAATAGTGGATGTACCCAGTTGGGGAACCACTATAAACTTTCTTGTGTTGTCTGTGTTGCTTTGCTTCTTTCTTTGTGCTTGTGCTGTGATAGTTGTGTAGTTTAGTTTATCTTAGTCTCTTTGATATTACTGCACATGCATACACACACACATATATATATATATATATATATATACTCACCTATATTTTAAGATAACTCTTTTCAGAAAAAGAATTAAAAGATTTTATTAACTCTATTCACCCCCCCTCTAGAGTTAGTCAGAGTTTATCTCACTTTTCTTTCAATTGGTACCAGAGGCAGGTTTGTCATTCTCACAGGCTTATACCTGGACAAACCAAGAAACTCAAGATAAGCTCTGAATAAATCTATAGTTTTCTTGTTGTCTATTAGTTTTTCTGTTTTAATGGCACAGAATAAGGATTATGCTAGCACCAGACCTCCAGTGTGCAACTTGTCCAAGTTCATAATCTGGAAGGCAAGAATTAAGCTTTACATGAACTCTATTGATGAAGATATATTTAATTCTATCTTAACAGGACCACCAGCTCCAGTGGCTTCAATCCCAGCTACATCAACTGACATGAGTGCAGTCCCACCCCCTGGATGGACAGATGTACAGAAAAAGGCAAAGATAGCTGATGCCAGAGCCATGAACATATTGGCTCAAACAATGTCTGATGAAATATTTCAAAAGGTTGCTGAGTGCTCATCAGCTAAGGCCATTTGGGACTCCATGAACCAAATGGTGGTTGGATCAGCAGATGAGAGGAAAGATAGAAGATCAAACCTCATCACCCAGTATGAAAATTTCAAGAAGGATGAAGTAGAAACAGTTGAAGTGATGTACAACAGACTTAGCTCCATCATCAGTGAGCTAAGGACCCTAGATAAAGAAATCACTTTAACTGAAATGAATGAAAAAATCCTTATGTGCTTCCCCAGCACATGGGACTCAAGAATCTGGCCCATCAGAGAAGCCAGAAGCATGTCAGAGATCTCAACTGAATCTCTTCTAGGAAAGCTAAAGTCTTATGAGCAACTGATGAAAACAAGGGAAACAGCAGCTCAAGTGAAGACTCCTACACCAACTAGGAAGGAGCAAAACATAGATTTCAAAGATACAGAAGATTCTGAAGTCATTCCTGTGAATGAAGAGTTGATGAGTCTCGTTGCCAAGAGATTCTTCAAGATGTCTAGAAAAGATTTCAAAAGGAAGCCATCCAAACATGAGGATAAGCCAAGGTATGACAAAACACCATCTAAAGAAGCAGTTTGTTTTGGCTGCAGGAAACCAGGGCACTTTACTTCTGAGTGTCCAGAAGTTCAAAAGAAGGATAGAAGAAAGGAAATGGACTTAAGGAAGAGTCACTACAACAAGCCTTCCTCAAGCAAGCACAAGAGGAAAGATAAGGGCTTTGTTGCTGAAACATGGAGTGATACTGAAGAAGAGTCAACTTCCTCTAGCTCCAGTGAGGATGAAGAAGAGCAGAAGGCTAAAGAAGTTTGCCTCATGGCCATTGAAGCAGGCAACAACAGTTCAGATGCAGATAACTCTGATGATGAGGAAATCCTATAAGCTGAAGAACAGGTATTATCATCTTATGATTTTGAATCTAATGAATTTAAATTTGAATTTAAAAATTTATGCTTAGATTTGATAAGCTCTGAGAAGGAAATCAAACTTCTCAGAGAAAAATTAAATGATCAAGATAAAATCAGTTCTGAAAATACTAGGTTAACTAATGAACTTATTTCTACTAATGAGCAAATATCTTTTCTGAAATCTGAACTTAGCAAAGCTAAGATATTAGAAGAATCATTAAATGATAGAAGTTTAAAATTGCTAGATATAAACAGCACATTAAATGCTAGAACTAATAACTGTAAACTAGGATTAGGAGCTTCATCCAATGAACCAACTCTAATCCAAAAGAATTATCTTTCAAAACCTGTAAATTTTGTTTTTGATAAAGGAAAGAAAAACACTGAACAGGTTAATAAGGTTAATGAAATTCTTGAACAAATTGAAACTAAGAACAAACTTAAAAACCAGAAGAAAAATAAAAGTTACAATGTTCAACAGTTATCATTGAACTCAGATCGTCGATATATGAACAGATCGTCGACCTCAGAACGACGATCTCTTAACGCAAATTTCAGTAATAATCATTCTTCGATCTGCGATCGACGAAACCAGTATGGTTCGTCAACCAGAGATCGACGATTTTGGGGACCTGAGAATAGAAACTTTCATTCTTCGATCAGAGATCGACGATCTCATCCCAGCTCGTCGAGCTTAGGTCAACGAACTCACAAGAATTCGTCGATCCCAGATAAACTTAACAGAAACTTAAATTTAAATAAAAAACTTTAACCCCTTCAGTCAATGGGTAATTCTGCCTAGGAGATATCATCCTAAAGGCTATAAAGATCAACCTGAATGCTCATATATATCCAGTTATAACTATGTTAAACAACAAGGACCCAAGATATCCTAGGTCAAAAATAATTAGTTGTTTCTTTTGCAGATGAAGACCAGTCCAACATATTATCAACATTGGTATCTAGATAGTGGCTGCTCCAAGCACATGACAGACAACAAAGAATATTTAATTGATTACAAGTCCAAGCTGGGACCAAAGGTCATCTTTGGTGACTCAAATTTTGGCCAAACAGAGGGTTATGGCAAAGTCAGGATTGGAGCAGTGACTTTCAAGAAAGTTGCATATGTGAGTGGATCAAAGCATAACCTCATCTCTATAAGCCAACTTTGTGATGAAGGCTATCAGGTAACTTTTAACTCTAGCTCTTGTACTATTACCTCTAAAGAAAACAAACCTATTTTAATTGGCAATAGACAAGGAAACATATACTTAGTTAATTTTCATTCTGTTACTTCAGATATATGTTTGCTTAACATAGTTAGTAGTCAGAATGACTTGTGGCATAAAAAACTAGGACATGTAAACCTTAAAAATATTGCTAGGCTATCTAAGGACAACCTTGTTAGAGGATTGCCTTCTGGCCCCTACAAGAAGGAAGGCCTCTGCAGGGCTTGTCAACTAGGATAACAAACTAAATCTAGTTTCAAATATATTAATAAGAGTGATTCACCTAGGATATTGAACTTGCTACATATGGATCTTTTTGGCCCTGTTGCTGTACAAAGCCTAGGAGGGAAATCTTATACCTTAGTAGTTGTAGATGACTTCTCCAGATTCACTTGGGTATTCTTTCTGAGATCTAAGTCAGATACCTTTAAGGTTCTTATAGATTTTCTCAAGACCATACAGATTGAGTATTCTACTCAAGTTGCATTGAGCAGAAGTGATCATGACACTGAGTTTGAGTCTCTTCTTATGCATGAGTTCTGTGAGAAGGAAGGTATCAGGCATTGTTTCTCAGCTCCTAGAACTCCTCAACAAAATGGGGTAGCTGAAAGGAAAATAGAACACTCATTGAAGCTGCAGGCACATTACTTGCAGATGCTTACATGTCTCTATCCTGTTGGGCAGAGGAAGTGAGCACAATAAATTATGTCCTGAATAGAAGCTTGATACACAAACTAAAACATAAGACTCCCTATGAATTACTCAAAGTGAAGAAACCAATAATCACCTATTTAAATTGTTTTGGTTGTGTATGTTATATTCATAATAATGACAAGAAGTATATTAGAAAGTTTGAAGCAAAGGATGCAGTTGGAATTTTTCTAGGATATTCCCAAGTCAGCAAAGCTTATAGGGTCTTTAATAAATCTACATTGAAAATAGAAGAATCTATACATGTTACATTTGATGAGGCTAACATGTTTTATAAGGAGAAAGAGATTTCTACCAATAAATCTTTGCAGGTACCTCATTTGTGTCAGAAAATGGATGACTTAAACCTAACTCCAAAGGTTGTATCACATCCTTCTCCACAAGCTAATGAAGACAGTGAAGAAGAAACTGTGGAAGCAGCAGAACTTCTACCAACAACAGAAGTAATTACACAAGAGGAATTCACACCAATTGATGTTGCTGAACCAACTCCACTAACTGACCTTGTCACACTTAGGGATCATCCTAAATCTCAAGTGATTGGAGACATGCTAGTGGGTGTACAGACAAGACATCAACTCAACCATGATGTGATGCATGCCTGTTTCCTCTTTCAAATCGAGCCTCTATCCATAATTGATGCAGAGCAAGATCCCCACTGGATCATTACAATGCAAGAGGAGCTCAATCAGTTTGAGAGATGTAGAGTTTGAGATTTAGTTCCAAGGCCTAAAGGCTATCAAGTAATTGGAACTAAGTGGGTTTTGGGGAATAATCTTGATGCCCAAGGTGTGATTGTGAGCAACAAGGCTATGCTTGTTGCTCAAGGATATATGCAAGAGGAAGGGATTGACTATGATCAAACCTTTGCTCCAGTCGTCAGGCTAGAAGCTATAAGGATTTTTCTGGCCTATGCTGCATTCAAGAAGTTCAAGGTCTACCAAATGGATGTCAAGAGTGCATTCTTAAATGGGGAACCTAAAGAAGAGGTTTATGTTGAACAACCTCCAGGTTTTGTTTCTCCAACTCATCCCTCCTTTGTGTTTAAATTACATAAGACTCTATATGGTTTAAAGCAAGCTCCAAGAGCTTAGTATGAGACCTTAGCCAGCTTTCTTTTAGAGCATGGTTTTTCAAGAGGCATGGTAGATAAAACTCTTTTTACAAAATTGCATTATGATAAAATTTTAGTAGTACAAATATATGTAGATGACATTATATTTGGTTCTACTGATCCCAAATTTTGCAAAAGATTTTCTGATCTAATGCATTCCAAGTTTGAGATGAGTAGCATGGGAGACCTATCTTACTTCCTTGGTCTCCAAGTGAAACAAACTTCTGATGGAATTTTTATTTTACAATCCAAATATGCTAATGAGCTTGTTAAGAAGTTTGGGATGGCTGATGCTTCTTCTATGAAGACTCTCATGGCTGACAATGTTGTATTAGACTTAGATGAACATGGAAAACCTGTTGATCAAACTAGGTATAGGGCCATTGTTGGATCCCTACTATATCTAACAGTAAGCAGACCTGATATCATTTTTTCTACATGTCTTTGTGCTAGGTTCCAAGTGAGCACTAAAGAATCCCACCTTATTTTCATAAAAAGGATTTTAAGATATATAAAAGGTTGCCCTAATCTAGGACTCTGGTATCCAATAGAGTCAGCATTTGAGCTAACTGGATTTACAGATGCTAATTATGCTGGATATAGAGTGGACAGGAAAAGCACCTCTGGAACTTGTCAGTTCTTAGGTGACAGACTAGTGTCTTGGTTTTGTAAGAAATAAACTTCTGTTTCAACATCAACTACTGAGGCTGAATATATGGCTGTAGGCAGTTGCTATTCACAAATTTTGTGGATTCAAAACCAACTCCTTGATTATGGTGTCAACTTAAATAATTCAACAATATTTTGTGATAACACCAGTGAAATATCAATAGCACATAATCCACTGCATCATTCAAGAACAAATCATATAGATATAAGACATCATTTCATTAGAGACTGTGTGGACAAACAGAAAATTAAACTTGTATTTGTCCCCACTGATTTGCAAAAGGTAGATATCTTCACCAAACCCTTGGATGAAACCAAACATCAATTCTTTATGAATCAGCTTGGGATGATAAATAGCAAGGATAAATTTTAAATCTGTCTAAGTGTGCAATCGATCTGACCAGAATTCGTCGACCTGAGATCGATGAATCGCCATCATTTCGTTAAGAGATCGTCGACCGGAGATCGACGAAATCTTTGTGTGAAGTAAACTTCGTTGACCGGAGATCGACGAACCTACTTCAGGAAAGTTTTCTGAGGATGACGAAATCTTTCCCACTCTTCGCTCTGAGATCGAGGAATTTCCTCTTCAAGAAATTTTTCGTCGACCTGAGATCGAAGATTCTTTTATTTTCGCCGGGCAGAGCTTGTCGTTTCATATTCTGAAAACCTTTAATAGGCTTTCTTCTTCGAGCTCTATCCCGCACTTTCAAAATTTCCCCTCCTGCACTTGATCGTTTGTCGTTTTTGCAGGTGCTCAATCATTCTCTCAGAAAAATGGTAGTTTTTGGATCTGTTCTGGCCGGAATGAAGTTCGACTCCAGTTTCGACATTGATTTTGTCTCCTTCCAGCATTCAGATCAAATCTTCCAGGACATTCTACAACTCTTTGAAGATCAGAAACTTAAGCAGTTCATGACTGAAAGAATCAAGCTTCCAGTGACCGAGATCAAGGAATGGGTATATTCATCATCTTCCTCTGATGAAGAGATGATTGGTTCAATCGACGGAACTCAAGTCTCTCTTTCCCTCACTATACTTTCCGAAATTTTTGGCTTTGATAATGGAACAGATGATATAGATCTCGAGCATGATGAATTTGAGAACATGCTGAAAGTTATGGGTCATTTAGAAGGAAACCCTAACAAGCTATTGAAAAATAATCTGTCTGCGGCATACAAATTTCTCGCTGATGTCGTGGGCAAAGTATTGTTTGCTAAACATACTGCACATGACTATATAACTAGGCATCAGTTCCTTGTTATGGCTGCATTAGTTACCAAGAAGCAAGTGAACTGGGGTCAACTTTTCTTTGACATGATCAGGAAGAAAAACTCCAAGAAGGAAGTTGGTTTTGGCGGGGTTTTGGGCTTGTTTCTGAAGGCCAAGGCAAATGAATGTTTGGTCTCTCAGACGGTTTTCATAAATGCCTCCAAGAGGCTCACATCTGCTCTCTTTGGCAGATGGGAGAGGAAAATTCCCATACCAACCAGTGAGAAACCCTCTTCAGCAGCATCTGAGAGCACCAGGGTAGTAACCACCACTCCCCACCTGGCTGAAGGACCCTCTACCTCTTCTCCTCCAGCTTCTACCCTACCTCAACATCTTGCCAACATACCAACCACCAACATTCTTCTTTATCCCAACTTTGACCTCATTACATCAAGTCTCTCACCTCCTACCTCCCCTCATCAATCTCCAATTCACATTCCATCTCCTCAGACTCCATCTTACTCCCCTCCTTCATCTCCTCTTCATAACCAAGATGCCATCATGCTAGATGTCATCCAACCCTCAGTCAATCCTCAACCAGTTATCCCACCCTCTTCTCCCCTTCCTCCACCATTGGACAATACTGTAATTTCACCCTCTTCTGCCCCTCCTCCATCATTGGACAACACCTTCATCTCCACCCTCATTTTCAGCTTACTCCCATACTCAAGGATTTAATAGCAAAAGAGATAGCCCCTCTTGTGAACTCCATCTCCTCCCTAACCTCTCTGCTTTCTACCATCTCCATCCCTCAGCCTTCTTCAGCCAGTGACATGGCTTCAGCTCCATCTGAAACTATTCAGGGGGAGATGCTCCATGAAGAAGCTGTGATAGTTCTAGAGACAGCAAAGATAGTAGCTCCAGCAGCAACAGAGACAGCAACAGTGTAGATGATGCAGAGATAGTATCCTCAGTAGCAGGTGCAGACAATATTACTTATTGTACAGACATTATAGTGTCAAATGTATTGGATGCTCAAGAGATTTCTTTGCCCGAGATTCTGACTGGAGGTGTTTGTTTCATTAATCCGAAAGTGAATTTATCAGTTTTGCTAAAAGTGTTTGGGTCATATGTTCTCTTCTCTCTTTCCTCCTCTACTTCATCATCTAAAGCTATAGTGTGCTCCACTTCTCCTGCCAGTTCAGAGATGTTAGTCACTATAAGGGCAAGTTTGCAGCAGATGCTAAGACATATACAATGATAATTGAGGAAGTATCTGTGGAATCCAAGTCAGAAGAATCTATAGATATTTATATGACTGATCCTATTCCTGCTCCAGCTCCAGTTGCAGGTCCTTCTCCTCAGGCTCTACCTCTCCCTACTCCATCTTCTAAGATAAGAGATGAACAGCTGGAAGCAATAAATGATATGTATGACTTTCAAGAATCTGATGATGATGATGTTGATGATGATGATGATGACAGTGATGAGAATATATCCTCAAGGAAAAGGAAGTTGAAAAAGAAACCTCCTCCTCCTGCACCTAAACCTAATCCAAACAATGATATCCCATACTACATTATTCATAATATAGAACCTTATCCAGGTATGCCTCATTGGATGACTCTATCCAAAAATGAACAGAAAGCTAGAAAGAAGTCCAGAAGGTACTCTCCTCCTCCTCCTCCTCCCAGAAGAGATCCTTCTCCTCCTCCTCCTAGTGAAGCTCCATCAGTCAGTGAGACTCAAAAATTTTCCAACAGTACAAAAACTTACTCCAGACATGGCATAGCTCCTCCCTCTTCAAGCAGTAGATACCAATCCCATCAGTCTCATTCCTCTTCCAGGAATCCAACTCCTCCTCAAGGCTTACAGTTCAGTCCTCCAAGGCCAATGTTTTATCCTCGCAGAAGGTCTTCTCCAAAGGTTACCAAGGAAACTCCTGCTTCCAAACCTCCTCCTTCTCCTGAGAAAACTATCAGCCCTAAAGGATCCCCAATTAAAGCCTATGATCCAGAGAGAGATCCAAATACCAGGATGGCTATATTAAAAGAATTTGTTGCATTATCCCAGATAAGAAAAGCAAAAGAAGAAGGAAAAGACTCTTCACAGTTCTCTACCTTGTCCTCCTACAGAAGGAAAGAATTAGATAAGTACCAGGTTGGAAACCTCTTCAATGTAGAAAAGTATATGAGTTTGCATCCTGAAGATGTTGTTCCTAGAGTAGTTGATCAGAGAACTATTGGAGATGCATATATGAAAATGACAATCAGAGAAGCTAGAGATCCTAACACGGTAATTAAGTTTGCAAAATCTCATGCCCCACCCAAGGACTCTAAATGAACTTTATATTTTCTGCTTTAGTTTTATGCTCTGAACAATCTGTACCATAGCTTATTTATGCTGTTGATAGCTTATTTATTCTATCAGCTTCCTATTTTATGCTATGCTTTTTTTTGTTTTTAATTTCTGAAGTTACCTCACACAAATAGAGGGAGATTGTTGGATCCCCTAAATTTGATTTGGGCTAGGTACACTTCATAGGCATTATGTGTGACCCCTGTTGTATAGAATGGGTCTCTATTTTGTTTGTAGTCTTTAGGTTAGTCCTCCAGAAGAAGATCATCTTGGACCAGCCTGAAAAAAGCCTCAGAAATTTGCCTTATGAAGAAATTTGTGAAAACTGATTATTAGTTCAACGTTCGTCGAACTCAGCTCAACGATCGCAGAGCTCAGCTCAGAGACTTTGGAATATATCTTCTCTATTCTAAGCTCGATGAACTATTAGCTCAGCTCGACGAACAGTTAGCTCAGGTCGACGAACTTCTAGCTTAGAACTAATTCTATGGTCGACGATCAGCCAATGAAGATCAGACTATATCTCTGCTCAGCGAATTCAGTTTAGCCAAGTTCTTTAGTCGACAAACTTGGAGCGCAGATTTAGAACAATCCTTTGTGTAGTGCAGTAATCGCAGAGCTGAGATCGAAGAAATAACTTTCTCTGGTCGACGAAAACTGTGAGTCATCTTGTTATTTAGTCCTTCCATATTTGTCTTCATATGTTATTGATTATGAGTTATTAATTGCCTGGATAATCAATGCACATATTCCCTATGAATTTAGCCGTTACTGGCAGCATTGATTATAGGTATTCACTAGAGAATTAATTACTAATATCTCGGGATAGACTTAGAATGGAATATTGACAGCATACTTGCCATTTTCCTTCCCAGATTTATTGCTCTCATTGATTGCAGTTTTTGAATTCCCTCAACGTCCCGATTAGCATTCTAACATACTCAGAATTATTCTAAGAGACTAATAGAGCCAGAGAGAACTTCACTCTTACACACAGAGAGAATTTTCAGAGCAATAGAAGTCAAGCACAGTATTCTAAGAAAAGCTCTAACAGAAAAAGTATTTTCAAAAAGAAGAAGAAGGAAGAACAACCATTCAATATCAAGAATCTTCCATCTCATCTTTAGCTCCAAGATCTTGCTGTGACAACCATTCTTATCAGTCAATAGATCTCTGGACTTGGTCTCCTTGTTGAAGACCTACTCATCCTAGTGCAAAGCTTCTCAGCCTGAACATTGCAACATCTCAGGGGGAGCTTTGACAGCACCTCAATCCACTTAGTCTTCTCATTTGATTTGAGAAAAGAAGACTACCATCAATCTTTTCCCCTCCTCTGTAAAGGGTTTTAATTACCTTCAAAATTATTCTGGTTCACAAGTCTCCTTCCAAAAGACTTGGGTTAGTTTTTGGGCACCTGATCAAAAGCTCATTGGTGGCAGTCACTTGATCAAAACCTGTAGTGGATTCCTACCTAGGGTGGTAGAAGAGTGGATGTACCCAGTTGGGGAACCACTAAAACTTTCCTGTGTTGTCTGTGTTGCTTTGCTTCTTTTTTCGTGCTTGTGCTGTAATAGTTATGTAGTTTAGTTTATCTTAGTCTCTTTGATATTGCTGCACATACATACACATATATATACTCACCTATATTCTAAGATAACAATTTTCAGAAAAATAATTAAAAGATTTTATTAACTCTATTCACCCCCCCTCTAGAGTTAGTCAGAGTTTATATCACTTTTCTTTCAAATTGGAGGCTAATCCATTAGTTATTGGGGACAAATAACATTCAGTACGACCTTTCATCCACAAACGGATGGCCAGACTGAGAGGTCCAAGAGAGCGATGGAGGACATGCTCCGAATGTGCGCTTTGGATTTTGGAAAGAGGTGGGAAGATCATCTCTATATGGTAGAGTTCGCCTACAATAATAGCTATCAAGCTAGCATAACTATGACACCATTTGAAGCTTTGTTTGGTCGGAGATGCCGTACACCATTAGCATGGACGGAAGTAGGCGAATCTAAATTATATACGCGTAAGGAAGTCAAAGAGGCTAATTCGACGATACACTCTATTCGGGAGAGGCTATTGATAGCTCAAGATAGGTAAGCAAAGTATTACAACGCCAAGCACCGAAACGCAGAGTTTGCGGTTGGCGATTGGATATATTTGAAACTCAAGCCCTTCAAAGGCGTGTCCAGGATTCAGCGCTTGAAAAAGTTAAGTCCGAGGTATCTTGGTCTGATTGAGGTGGTAGAGTGCATTGGAGAAGCTGCCTATCAGCTAGCTCTTTCAACCGAATTGAGTGGATTGCATGATGTGTTCCACATATCAGTGCTTCGGAAAGCCGTAAAATATCCAGCTCAAGTGATTGTGAATGATCACATGCATGTCGAATTTGGTCTAACGACGAAGATTAGGCCCATTCAGATCAAAGATAAAGCGGATAAGCAGCAACGGAACAAGACAATCAGGATGGTCAAGGTCCGGTGAGACAATTGTGGCCGTGAGGAGCTAACATGGGAGCGGGAGCAAACCATGCGTGCTGAATTTCCCGAATTATTTGCCTAAACTGGTATAACAGTTTTTGTTTTATTTCGTACAGAACATAAAATGTTGTAACAATTTTTTTGTTGAAGAAAAATTATGTTATAATATGTTGGTTACTATGTTCTGGTGCTGTATGCAAATTTCAGGACGAAATTTCTGTAAAGGAGGGAGCGAAATTTTTGTATGAAAATCGTCGAGCAGAGCCCGACAAAACGTCGAGCAGAGCTCGACGAAAAATCATCGAGCAGAGCTCGATGAAAATCGTCTAGCAGAGCTCGGCGAAAAATCGTCGAGCTAAGCTCGACGAAACATCGACCAGAGATCGACGAAAAATTGTCAAGCAGAGCTCGACGAAAAATCATCGAGCAGAGCTCGACGAAACGTCGATCAGAGCTCGATGAATAGCGTGTTGTCTGGTGTGGTGGGCAACTTGACTGTTGAAACCCTAGTTCTTATTTGGGCAAGGATTACTATTAGGATGCCTAGATTGATCCATCATGTATAGTTAAGAGTCATATGATTATTTCCAGGGCCATTCTTTCAGAAGACACCACAAAAAATCAGATTTGGTAAAGGCATGAATTCAGTTTGATGATAGTCGAACTCAGCTCGACGTTCGTCGATCTCAGATCGATAAACTCAGAAACCCTTCTCTGAGTTAAGATTGATGAACTCTGATCTCCGTTCGATGAACGCTGATCTCAAGTCAGAAACTCAGCTCGACGAAAGTCGAGGACAGATCGATGAACTCCGAGCTCAAGTCGACGAAATTGGAGCTCAGTTCGAAGAATATGAAGAATCAAGCTCAACGAACTCCATGCTCTGGTCGACAATCTATTGTCTCAGTTCGACGTTTACACTGCAGATATTTTAGGCAGTTTGATTTCAGAAATTAAGACAGTAATACTCTGATTTCACAGAGTTATTACTTAACATATTTACTGGGATAGTTAGGAAATACATTGAAGACAAAATCAGCCGATACATTTCCCAGAAAATATGCAGAGGATTTTAGAGAATTTGAATTTCAAATCAGCAATAAATATATAAAATAAATTTCCAGAAGATTGCACGATGAGTGAGAATTACTGAATAAAGGATACGAAGAAAGAGAACATCTGAAAACAGAGAACAAGAAACAGTAACAGAGTTTTTCATCATCGGCTTCAGGCTTTCAAGGGACAACTATTCAATATCAGTCCAGAAAGCTTCTAAAGATCAACAATAGCATTCTGAAGGCCTACACCCTAAGCAAAGCTCTCATTCTCCTGAACTCTTTTACATCTCAGGGGGAGCTTTGATAAGAACATCAAATCCACTAGTATTCTCAGATTATTGAGAAAGAGAAGTCATCATCATCTTTATTTTCTTTCACTAGTGTAAAAGGGTTTTAACTCCCTTCAAAAGTTATCCTTTTGTTGTCAAGTCTCCTGATCAAAAGACTTGGTTTGGTTTTTGACCACCTGGTCAAAAGCTCAAAGGGTTGATAGATCTCCCTTGAAATAGATCTTGTGGTGACAGGGCACCTGAGCAAAAACCTGTGGTGGCAGGGACCTGATCAAAAACCTGTATTGGATTTCTACCAGGGTGGTAGAAGAGTGGATGTACCCAAGTTTTAGGGGAACCACTATAAAATCCTTGTGTCGTCTGTGTTTGATTTTGCTTTCTATTTTTGTGCTGAATGTTTTCTTTATATACACATATATATATCCTCTAGAATAAAGATAAGATCTATCATTCACTTTCAATCGGTATAAAAGCAAGGTTATTTGGTTTCATAGGCTAACACCTGAACCAAAAGATCTTTAATAAATCTTATTATCTCTAGTGTCTATTTTATATCATGGAACAGAATAAGGAATACTCAAGCACTAGACCTCCAGTGTGCAACCTTGATAAGTTTGTACTTTGGAAGACAAGGATTAGATTATATATGAATTCCATTGATGAAGATATCTATAAATCCATTTTGACAGGTCCCCCTACACCAACTACAACAGCAAGCACCAGTGTTGTACCACCTGAATGGACAAAAGCTCAGAAGAAGCTGAGAACATCTAATGCTAAGGCTATGAACATTCTAGACCAATCGATGTCTGATGACATTTTTCAGGAAGTTGTTGAATGCTCTTCAATAAAAGATATTTGGAACTCCCTCACAGCAATGGTTGCTAAAACATGGAGTGAATCAGATTCAGAAACTTCATCCTGTACAACTGAAGATGAAGAAGAATTTAGAGCAAGAGAATTCTGTCTGATGGCAATCAATGCATCCTGTAGCAACTCTGAAGTAGCTGATTCAGAAGGAGACAATTCAGATGATGAATCCATTTCAGAAGAAGATCAGGTAATCTCTTCTTTTGACTTTTTTTCTGATCATTTGAAAATAGATTTTAAACTATTATGTGATGATTTAATTATGTCTGAGAAGGAAATCAAACTTCTCAGAGAGAAATTAATTGGATTTGAAAATATTTCTTCTGAAAATTTTAAACTTAAAGAAGAATTAAAAATTGCTTATAATCAAATACTTTCTTTAGAAAACAAATTAAGAGAGGCCAAACAATTTGAAGAATTCCTTAATGGGAGAAGCATCAAATTGATAGACATCACAAGCACTGTCAATGTCAGGCTTAATGACAAACTGGGCTTAGGTGCTTCATCAAGCCAACCTCATCTTCTAAAGAAAAATATTCTTTCAACCCTATTAAATGTATATCTGAAAAAGGAAAAGAAAAATTAGATTAAAATAACCAACAAATGGAAGTATTTCAGAAACCTAAAGAAAAGAGAAAGAAAAAGAAAAACTTTAATAAAAACAATGTTCATCAGTTTTTGTCGAACCAAGATCGACGAAATGTATACCATTCGTCGAACTCAAATCGACGAACTATGAACACAGATTTTTCATATAATTATTCTTCGAACTGCGATTGACAAAATCAATATGGATCGTCGAATCGAGATCGACGAAATTGGAGCACAGAAAATGAATACTTTCATTCTCTGAGCGGTGTTCGACGAACTCATCCCTATTCCTTATTTCCACCTAGGAGATTTCATCCTCTAGGATATAAGAGTCAACAAGAATTTTCTTATATTTCTAGTTTTAAATTTGAAAATAATCAAGGACCCAAGTTAATCAGGGTCGAGAACACCTAACCTTCTTTTTAGGAAAAAGAAAGCTGAGAAAAAGGGAAGCTGAAGATTCTACCAGAGAGTTTTTCCTCACCAAATCATCTTCAGTTATTCCATCTACATCGTCTCAGATAGATTCTTTATTTTTGTTTATATCTTTGAATCTTTTTTATAAAATTTCTTAAAGCACCTTTGTACAACTACTGAAGATTTATAATTCAGTCAGATTTCTTTTTGCTTTGTGTTTTATTTTGTGTGAATAGTATCCTCACCCAAATAAGGAGAGATTGTTGGAACCCTAGTTCTGATTTGGGCAAGGATTACTATTAGGACGCCTAGATTGACCCATCATGTATAGTCAAGGGTCATAGGATTATTTCCAAGGCCATTTCTTAAGAAGACTCCACAGAAATTCAGATTTGGTAAAGGCAGGAATTCAGTTCGACGATAGTCGAACTCAGCTCGACGTTCGTCGATCTCAGATCGACGAACTCAGAAACCCTTCTATGTGTTGAGCTCGACGAACTCTGATCTCCGTTCGACGAACTCTGATCTTAAGTCAGAAACTCAGCTCGACGAAAGCCAAAGACAGATCGACGAACTCCGAGCTCAGGTCGGCGAAATTGGAGCTCAGGTCGAAGAATATGAAGAATCAAGCTCGACGAACTCCAAGCTCTGGTCGACAATCTATTGGCTCAGCTCGACATTTTCTCTACAGATATTTTAGGCAGTTTGATTTTAGAAATTAAGACCGTAATACTCTGATTAATTAATGCTCAATACTCTCAGAATATAGCCGTTTCTTGGCAATATTAATTAACAATTTCATAGAGTTATTACTTAACATATTTACTGGGACAGTTGGGGAAATACATTGAAGAAACAATTAGCCGTTCCATTTCCCAAATAATATGCAGAGGATTTCAAGGAATTTGAAATCAAATCAGCAATCAATATATAAAAGAAATTTCTAGAAGATTGCAAGATGAGTGAGAATTACTGAATAAAGGATATGGAAAAAGAGAACATCTGAAAACAGAGAACAAGAAACAGTAACAGAGTTCTTCATTATCGGCTTCAGGCTTTCAAGGGACAACTATTCAATATTAGTCTAGAATTCTTCTAATGATCAATAACAGCATTCTGAAGGCCTACACCCTAAGCAAAGCTATCATTCTCCTGAACTCTTCTACATCTCAGGGGGAGCTTTGACAAGAACAACAAATCCACTTGTCTTCTCAGATTATTGAGAAAGAGAAGACATCATCGTCTTTATTTTCTTTCACCAGTGTAAAAGGGTTTTAACTCCCTTCAAAAGTTATCCTTTGGTTGTCAGGTATCCTGATCAAAAGACTTGGTTTTGTTTTTGGGAACCTGGTCAAAAGCTCAAAGGGTTGCTAGATCTCCCTTGAAATAGATCTTGTGGTAACAGGGTACCTGAGCAAAAACCTGTGGTGGCAGGGCACCTAATCAAAAACTATAGTGGATTCCTACCAAGGTGGTAGAAGAGTGGATGTACCCAAGTTTTAGGGGAACCACTATAAAATCCTTGTGTCGTATGTGTTTGCTTTTGCTTTTTATTTCTGTGTTGAATGTTTTCTTTATATACACATATATATATCCTATAGTATAAAGACAAGATATATCCTTCACTTTCATCGACGAAAATTGTCGAGCGGAGCTCGACGATTGTCGAGGACAGCTCGACGCTTTTGGCCTATTTTTCAGTTCCGTTCGACGAAATTTTGAAATTAGCTGTCGCCACGTGTCAGGTGGCTGGTGTGCGGCCACTGAGCGGTGGTTGACTTTTCATCTTCAATCCGAGCCATTACTTGGTTTTGATGATTTTGTTGTGTGGTTGGGATGTGACACGAGGCATTATCTATAGAGGAATGGAAAGAGGAAATTATTATTTCCTTTTCTCTCTCTCTCTTCCATGCTTCCCAAGTTCTTGAGCAGAAACCCTTCGGTTGGTGCTAGGGTTGCTTTCTAGAGAAGATCTCTAGGCCGGAATCAAGGGATGAAGCTAGATTCGTGAAGGGGAAAGTGAGGCACTCATTTCCATCCGCGTAGAAACGCTTTGCCATGGCTCCAAAGAGAATGTCAAGGGTAACGAACTTCCTTCTTGGATATGTGAAGTCCTTATTTTGGCACGTACATGGATTTTCCCCACCAAAAGGAGGATTATTGAGGGATTTCCATTGGGTTGATTCTTGAAATCCCCAAAAAGTCTTGCATATAGATCCGAAAATGTGTAGTACGGAAAAGGCATGTTGTGTGAAGCCCATCTGGACAGGTTGGTATGGATTGGCGTTGTTTTATTTTGCGCAACGGAGAAGATTCTTCGTATAAATGAGTATTTTGTGGAGTCGGTGGGTTGTGCCTGTGAAGGAAAGTAGCAGGAAGTACTGGAGTGGATTTTCAGGAAAATACCCTCGTAATTCATTGTTGTATGATATGGAAAGACCAGTTTTCTGGCACGACAGGATACTGAAGTGTTTGGGTTGAGTTTGGGTGCATAAAGAGAGCTTCTATTGATCCCGTCAAGCGATCGCGACGAACGTTGGCACTAACTCCCTTTTTGATTGTGAAGACAGTCCTTGGAGGACACTGTGACTATTGTGTGAGCTGCGAGCTCTTAAAGGCCAGTGTGTCGAATGGGTAGGGGGAAAGATGACCCACGTCATTTTGATGATTTAAGCAACGTGCAAGGCTGAATTGTACCCGCGTTATGTCTGACCAACTGGTAGGCCTAAGTTATTGGTCTCGTTGGAGCGCATAATGAGTCTTAGTCCAGCGCGCCATTAAGACTAAAATGCTCAAAGTTTACCATTGGGTTTGAGACCTTTGAATAATGGTGGGACCCTAGTTTTTCAGTACACCGAGAATGTGCAGTGAGTGCACGGAGCGTCGGGACATGTGGCCGACGTTTGTGATGTATTGATTGTACGTGAGTGCACATCTTGTGATGTTTACCTGTGAAATGCTATGCCTGTAGGGAAGGAATACCACTGGCCCGGGAAAGGGGTAGGGTCGTTATAAATTGGTCAGCTGAATGCTGATCATTGCCTTGTTTGCCACCATTGTGGTGGGCTGTCCATGTGCAGGTGCTGGAGAGCCGAGCCGGAAATAGCGGGTTGAAGCCCTTGCTGCTGCTGCTGGCCCTCGAAGGTTGAGTGAAAAAATTTACTATTTTTATGTGTGGTCGGCCTGCATGCCGATGTTTGTAATCCACACCTGTGAAGCTTAACTGTAAGGCCTTATGGCCAAACTTTTGTGTATTTTTGTATACATTCCTTGGAGTTATATATAAATTTGGTTGTTTATATATATAGTGGACATTCTTGATTGTTTGAGTTCAAAGAACCTTAAAGCTTCCATTAGCATGCTCTAGGTTAGGATGCGAATAATAATTGGTATTAACCTGTAACCTCGCCACCTGTTTGTGGCATATAGTGTGGGGACCCGACTAGACCTTCTATTATATGTCATATAACGGATGTGGTCGTTACAGATGCTTTCTCGAGAAATAAATTTTGACTTCTCGAGAAATACATGCCATTTCTCGAGAAAATGACTTAGGGAATTTTTTAGTGAACTTTTTCTTTTCTTCTAAGTGAAATCAGCATCCATTCCTTTCTTCCATTTCCTTAGTACTTGAAAATGAAGTGCTTCCCAATAGAGAGGTTACACATGATTCAACACCATGGATCACACAATGAGGGATTATATTGCATGGTCCTATGTTTGGTGACTCATTGTAAACTGAAATTAGTCTACACTTAGCAATATTGACCTACAAGAACTCCACTAAAAGATGGCATCAAATACAACCTTAATTCATCTTAGTTCAAGGGTGAATTCATATAAATTTGAGTTATCGTGGATACAATACCCAATAGTACCCATTTGTAATTCACACTAAGTATGTCCAGTTGTTACCATACTATTTGTCAACCTGACCTTAGGTTTGTACCTTTATACGTAGATATCGGCACATTGAGTGCCAGTAGTTGGTACTCGCCCCTTACGTCCCTACTCAATTTCAGCAGTCAGAACTGGGACAAACCCTCAAGACAATCTTAGACGCATTCAGATCACAACAGGCCCCGGTGCAGCAGCAAGCCCCAAGTTCTATGTAACACCCACATCCATCACATAACATATAATAGAAGGTCCATCCAGGGCCCAATACCATATACTATGGAAAGTTAGTGGAGTTACTTATTGAGACCATAATCCATAAACATGTCCTAACTCAGAGTGTATTCTAGCGAAAGTAATTTAAGATTTAAATTAGAACTCAACCAACTGAATGTCCACTAACACAAAATAGGAGTGATAAACTAATTAAACAAATAATATTGGCCTTAAGTCTTTACAATGTTCAACTTAGAATAAATTGTCTTGCATACATCGACACGCGGGCCGGCCACACATGAATGATAAAGTAAACGGGTAATTCGCTTTGGCCTTCAAGGGCTAGCTTAGCAATCCTGGGCTGCAGCTTGCTATTTCCTGCTTAGCTCGACAACACCTGCATGAAACATTCTACCGCAACGGTGGAAAACAATAGCAATAGTCAGCATTAGCTGACCAAATTATAACGACCACACCCCTTACCCGGGGTGGCGGTGCTCCTTCCCTGCAGGCATTAGCTTAAATAAATATTGGCAATCGGAACGTGAAAATTAAGCACAATTCTCCACAAATGTTGGCCCAACACTCCATGCTCTCAGGGCACATTCTTGGTGCACGGAACCTCATGGTTCGCAGCTACGTTCTTTGCGATGGTTAACAATGTTTAAGCTTTTAGTCTTTCAGAAACAAAGCCAAAGACAACGCCCCTAATTTTCGACAGAGTCATGATGATCTCCAGATACACACTTTGGCTCACTCCAAGTCGAACGACTAGGGTTGGGTATGGTTCAGTTATTTCCCGTGCTCAAATCGCCAGGCACGTCAGGCGAGACGCGGGTCAGCATCCCCTTTCCCATTCCGTATGATCCATAACCACGTTATGATCCTAGTCTAGCACTCACGACCGCATAAGCTAGGCTACAAAGGCTCTCAACACCACCTATTGGCCCCCAGGTCTTCAAGAGACATTTCTCACCAAATGATGGCCCCCAGGTCTCCACAATACAGGCCTCACAAAATAATATAGTGCTTATGGGATCTACCATCGACGGTGGTGCTACCTCCGCACAGTAGGGGACAGACTATCGATTCTTCCCCCTTAACTGGGTGTTTTCCTGGAGATCATCCCCCAGTACTCTCTCTGCAGCCAACTACACACCCCGCAACTCGGAAATCTATGTGATTACCACGGAGTCTTCTCCGACATGCGTAGCATACAAACTTCACAAATCCAGACCAACCTGTCCGGATGGGCTTCACAAACCATATCTATTCTGTACTTCGATTCCAAATCTAAATGCAACAGTAATGGGGATACACAGATCTAAACGTCAGGAGAACCACTTCCACGTATTTGTGAAGCATTTACCCTCACATGCCAAAAATAAGGACTTGACATGTTCAAGGAAGAGGATCGTTACCCTTGAAGTCCGTTTCGGAGCCATAAGAGAAATTTCAGCTGGATGGAAACGACCGCTTTGACTTTGCCACCGTAGATCCAAACTCGTCTCGCGAATCCGAGCTCCGAAACTCAACCAGTGCCGAGATCTCTTTCGAACGAATCTCCTTCTTCCTTCTCCAGCCACACAACCCTAAAACTCCAAAAGAATTAAGTGAAAACGGCACTTCCAAGGCTTTAAACCAGGATACTGCAGTGCGGTAACTAGCTACCGCAGCATGGTACCGTTAATCAATGCCTCGATTTGTGAGCCAACACCCAGGCCCTCCAATCACAGTCCGACATGTGGCCACACCGTTATAGTTTTTCTATCGCCGCACGATAGGATACTACAGCCATGTAGTAACTAGTGTCGGTTACGATACGACCGCTACCGCTAACACTGCACGACAGCTACTACCGCCGCGTGGTAGCAACCCGAAAGCTTTGCTAAAAAATTGACCAAGCTACCGCTAGTGGTATCTCTACCATTGAGCAGTATCTTCCTGAGAGTCCCGCCACTATATTCACATTGCTACAGTCGGCAATAACCCTACCGCCTGGAGGTATCTCCCAGGAACCATATTCCTGCCTTAGGAAGGTTGAGGCGTTACAAATCTCCCCCACTTTAAGAATATCATCTTGAAATTAAGCCATGCAGGAAAACTATAGATGTAAACAACATCAAAGTGTGTCCCTCAAATAAATAACTCAAGGAACTCCACCTTCATGGTTTGCTCCCGCTCCCACGATAGTTCCTCTCGGCCACAGTTGTCCCAACATACCTTGACCATCCTGATAGATTTATTGCAAAATTGCTTGACTTACACATCCTTAATGCGAATGGGCTTGACCCTCGATGTCAACCCAACCTCGATTGGTACTGGATCCACAACCACCACTTCCATAGGCTCTTGCACCGCGTTCCGTAACACCAATATCTGGAATACATCGTGCAGACTGCTTAGTTTCGTCAAAATTTTCAACCGATAGGAAGCTTCACCAACATGCTCTAGTATCTCAAATGGCCCAAGGTATCTTAGACTTAGCTTATTCAAGCATCGAATCCTTGACACGCCATTGAACGGTTTGATCTTTAAATACACCCTATTGCCCACGACGAATTTGACATTCCTGTGATTGGCATTGTAGTATTTATCCTGCCTATCATGAACGATCAACAACTAGTCCCTAATTGTTCTAAAAATAGAAGTCGCATCCTCGACATCCTTTCGCTTATACAACTTTGACTCGCCCGTCTCCAACCATGACAATGGAGTACGATACTTTATACCATATAAGCCCTCAAAGGGCACCATTTGAATGCTTTCCTGGTAGCTATTGTTGTAAGCAAATTCGATCATATATAAGTGATCCTCTCACCTTTTCCTGAAATCTAGGGCGCACATACGAAGCATAAGATACATCGTCATGTTTACCCTCTCAGCCTGACCATATGTTTATGGATGAAAGGTCGTACTAAACTTCAGCTTGGTACCCAATAGTTGATGCAATAGCCTCCAATCATTAGACGCGAAGCGCCCATCTCGGTCACTCACGATGCTACGGGGTACACCGTGCAGTCGTACAATATTATCCACATACAAATTTGCCAGCTTTTCCACCAAATTGTCCTTCCTATTTGGGACGAAGTGCGACACTTTTGTCAAACGATCAATGATCACCCAAATGTCGTCGTTTCCCTTCTGCGACCCCGGCAAACCATGTACGAAGTCCAAGGATATGTCGTCGAACTTCCATTCTGGTATAGGAAAAGACTTCAAATATCCACCGAGCTTCTGTCACTCGGCCTTCACAAAGGCACAAGTCTGGCACTTCGCTATATATAGCGCTATGTCCTTTTTCAGTCCTAGCCACCAGAACATCTTTTTCATATCTTTATACAATTTTGTGCTCCCTGGGTGAATCGAGTACTTGGTATAATGAGCCTCATACATTAATTCTTATCGTAGTTTACCCATCTTTGGGACACACAATCGACTGTTCTTCCACAACAACCCATCATAAACAGTAAACTGGGCATTTGACCCATCCAAAGACTCATCCATATAGCGTTTCATACTGTCATCCAACTCCAAAGCCTGCCGAATCTGGTCTGCGAGGTCATACTCTACCTCTGTCCAATTCAAACGTGCTTCAACACTATAACTCCTTTCAACGCAAGAGATATCTAAGGCCTCCAAATCTCGAATAAGACGCTCGTCATGCATCAGTGTCCAATTAGCCTGTGTAGGAGCCCTGTGACTTAACACCACCGCAACCGCATTACCCTTGCCAGGGACATAATGTATCTTGAAGGTGTAGTCCCCAAGGAACTCCATACACCTCCGCTGGCGCATATTTAAGTCCTTCTGATCCAACAAATGCTTCAGACTCTTATGATCTGTATAGATATTGACCTTCAAGCCATACAAGTAGTGCCTCCACAACTTCAGAGAAAAAATCACGACAGCTATCTTCAAATTGTGTACCGGATAGTTCCTCTCGTGCACCTTCAAATAGCATGAGCCATACGCTAATACATTCCCATATTGTAGTAGAACACAGTCTAAGTCACTCCTTGAAGCGTCGTTGTAGATCTCATAGCCCTATGTCCCACATGGAGAGCACAAAATAGGCATTGTGGTCAGACGACTTTCCAATTCTTCCAAAGCCTGCACGCACGTTGGCGACCATACAAACTTTTGATCCTTCCGTGTCAGGGTCGTGAGGGGTATTGCTATCTGCGAGAAGTTCTCCATGAAGTGCCTGTAGTAGCCGAAAGGCCCCAGAAAACTTTGGACTTCTGCCACAGAAGATAATACGGGACAGTCCCGTATTACAACCAACTTCGCCGAATCCACCACGATTCCCTCTCCACTAATAATGTGACCAAGGAACGCCACCGAAGATAACCAAAACTCACATTTAGGGAACTTGGCGTACAACTGACTACTGCTCAGGGTCTCCAGAACAATAGGTAAGTGCTCTGCATGATCATCCTCGGACTGGGGGTACACTAGGATATCATCAATAAAGACCATCACGAACCGATCCAAATACTACCTGAATATTTGCTTCATTAAGTCCATAAACACGGACTCCGCATTCATCAGCCCGAAAGGCATGACAGTGAACTCATAATGCACATAACGTGTACAGAATGTTGTCTTGGGAATATAACTTTCCCTGATTCTCAACTGATAATATCTAGACTTCAAGTCTAGCTTCGAATACATAGTCAACCTGACTAGCTGGTCAAATAGATCATCAATCCTCAGAATCAAGTACTTGTTCTTTTCTGTTAGCTTATTAAATTCCCGGTAATCGATACATAGCCGCAAACTTTCGTCCTTCTTATTCACGAAGATGACTAGGGAGATCCAAAGTGACGAACTTGGACGCACATACCCCTGCTCTATCAATTCCTGAAGCTGCGCCTTTAACTCTGCCATCTCTCTCGGTGCTAAGCAGTAAGGAGACCACGACACAGGTTTGGCACCTGGAACCAACTCGATGGTGAACTCGATCTCTCTCTGAGGTAGGGCTCCATGGTGATCTTTGGGGAAAATGTCTGCAAACTCTGACACCACTGAAATACTGACCAAAACAGGATTGGGCCTTTTAGCCTGTAATAGGGTGAAGAACAACTCCTCCCCCTCATGAACTGCTTTGACTACTTGGAGAGCAGACATTAGCGTCTTGCTTGGTCCTTTCATACTAGAGAAGGTAGTTTCATGACTTGTATTCAGCCCCAGTTTGACCGTCTTCAAACTACAAACAATGAACGCATGTTGCTCCTGTTGGTGTTACCATGGTGATTTAGAAGTGGTCAAACATGTAATCTCACTGCCAACGCGATATGAGCCTGCAGGTTCGCACATAAGAGCATGTGGAGAAGTTGGAAGATTGACTGTGTTGGTAAAGGTTACTAATTACCACACAGAATGGGGTCGGGCAAACGTTGCCAAAGGAGGTTCATCGAGAATGATTCGTCGAGAGTCGTCAAGTAGGACTCGCCGACTAAGGCAAATTCGTCGAGAGTCGTCGAGTATGACTCGCCGACTAAGGCAAATTCGTCGAGAGTCGTCGAGTATGACTCGCCGACTAAGGCAAATTTGTCGAGAGTCGTCGAGTATGACTCGCCGACTAAGGCCTCGATTCTCGACGATTCTGCAGATGATTCTCGTCGATTCTGTCTGCTGATTCTCGCCGAATCTGGATCTGATTCTCGCCGAACCTGGAGCTCATTCTCGGCGAATGATTCTGAAACCCTATGTTGTGTGGTCTGCGGATAGCGATACTCTTAGGTCTGTTTATGCCTTTGGTATAAATTAGGACTTAGGGTTTTGAAATTTGTGTGTGTGAGTTCTCTTGCGGCCGAATCTAACCTGACGGAAGCATTCCGCCGTTCTGCCGATTCCCGAACCCCGCCGGACGGAAGCGTTCCGCCGCCTCGCTCGTTCCGCCGACCTCCTCTCCGGCGATAGTCGCCGGTGTTGCTATTCCTGGTGCGGACCTAGCAGTCCGTGGAAGTGCAAGGTGCAGTCGATCTCCTTCCCGATCTTTCGTGCGACGAAGCTCGGTGTTCTTCCGCTCGTGTGGATTTCTGCAGAGACGTAGACGCTATTCTATGTGGAACTCGCCGCCGACAAGAACTCATACATTGGAGCATCTTCGTTGAGTTGTGACTCAATGCCGCCAAGGTAATTTTACTGAGTTATTTCTTAACTTCTTGATTCAACATTCATGACCCGATCCCAAATCTCTTTTGGGTTGTTCTTGATTTTATTACTTCCGCTGCGTGCACAAGTGTTGTGCCGCCCTCCTAGAAAACCCAACAGCTCCGAGAGACAATCCATGCCAAAGATCACGTCAAACTCTACTATCGGCAGTATCGATGCTTTCAAGTCGAAAGCTTGACTTCTTATCAGCACTATAATGCAACAGACTCTATCCGCGTGCATTGAACACCCGTTAGGAAGCAACACATCCAATCTATCCTTAGCTATTGAAGAAGGCACTCTGATATGTGATATAAAGTCCTCAGATAGGAACGAGTGTGAATCTCCTATATCAAACAGTGGTCGAGCTGGACAGTCCATGATTACGACAAATCCTAAAACACGATAGTCATACGGCCAAAGCATAAGGCACAAGGTATACAAAGTATTACGGCTAAAATCTAACACATACCTGTCACCACATCACTTTGCTTGATGGCCTTATGTTGGCCAATGTTGTAGACTCTTGGTTGGGATGGAGCCTGATGGGATGCAGTTGACTCCACCGCCTTCCCCTTTTAGCATAGGATGCTCCTGCCTTCTTCTCCGATTTTCCACTCCAACACTCGCAGGCCATGTGTCCCTGCTTGCCACAATTATAACCGTAGATTGGGCCTCCCCGCCCAGACGATGCCCTAGAAGTAACCAATGAAGAAGCCGGTCCCGAAGACTTGGCTTCTTGTTCCATCTTCAGTACCCATACTTCAGTGGTTTTGGTACCTTGAACTCTGGGCTCTTTACTGCTAGGTCCTTCTTACTTTGGACCCTCTTGAGATCCTGCTCCAAAGATCATAATGTATTGACCAGGGTCAGAAAGCCCTACATCATAGGACCTGAGAGCAATAATCTCAAATCGCCACGCTGTCCTTCGTACAACCGATTGGTATTACGCTCCTCATCTGTAAAAGTAGAGCCAGCATATCGCCCCAATCTTGTGAACTCGTGTAGGTAGTCATCTAAGCTACTCTCACCCTATGTCATTCTCTGAAACTGATTTTCCATAGCTATTATCTGCGCTGTCGGGATGAACTGTGTAAAAAATAGTCTCGAGAACTCTTCCATCGAAATATCGATGAGTTGTCTCCCAGTGAAGTGATGCAGCTCTAACTCATCCCACCATAACCTTGCTTCGACATCTAGAAGGAATGTGTTTATCGTAACCTTCTACCACTCCTCAGTCTCTGTAGCTGACATGACTCTCTTAACCCTAAAAAGACAGTCCTCAGCTTGCATTGGGGTTCCAGTCCCCGCAAACACTGGTAGATTAAAGCTCATCACGTGCTTTAGTTGTTTTTCAGTTGCTCTCCTCAGAACAACGGTCTCTGCCGCTACTACATCCGCCACTATAGGTTCCTCTGTTCCAAATGGTACGTGACCAAATCTAGGTGTAGGAGGCTACACTTGCCTCCCTGGTTGGGCATTGATCATAGCGAACACCGCTTCATCTACCATTCGTATGGTTTCAGCAGAAGGAAGGGTATCAGGCGCGTCATTGGGCGCACTACTCTCTGTAGAGTGCTAACGTTGTTACTGCTCTGCACCACTCCTAGTCACCTATAATCGCAAAACACTCAATTATGTGACAAATAATTGCCAAAAAGCAATCATCGGAACACACAGGTTCCTCAAACATGTGTATTTGCATTCCTAAGTGGACATTCATGGGTTCTTTCATGTTATAATGGTAATGCACATACATGTGCTCACCACCCCTTAAAAGAATTCACCCACGAATTCAAATAATAAAGACCGACACCAGAGTCTGATACCAACTTGTAATACTCCAATCCATCACAAGAGCATATAACAGAAGGTCCGGTCGGGGCCTGACGCTATATACTACGGACAGTTAGTGGAGTTACTTATTGAGACCATAATCCATAAACACATCCTAACTCAGAGTGCATTCTAGCGGAAGTAATTTAAGATTAAAATTATAACCCAACAAACTGAATGTCCACTAACCTTAAATAGAAATGATAAACCAACTACACAAATAGTATTGGCCTTAAGGCATTACAATGTTCAACTTAGAATAAATTGTCTTGCATACATTGGTACGCAGGCCGGCTACACATGAATGATAAAGTAAAGGGGTAATTCACTTTGTCCTTCAAGGGCCAACTTAGCAATCCTAAGCTCCAGCCCGCTATTTTTCACTTGGCTCAGCTGCACCTGCATGAAACATTCCACCGCAACGGTGGAAACATTAGCAACGGTCAGCATTTGCTGACCAAATTTTAATAAACCCACCCCTTACTCGGGGTGGTGGCGCTCCTTCCCTGCAGGAATTAGCTTATACAAGTATTGGCAATCAAAACGTGCAAATTAAGCACCATTCGCCACAGACATTGGCCCAATGCTCAACGCCCCATGCTCTCAGGGAACATTCTTGGTGCACAGGACCTTATGGGTCACACCTCCATTCTTTGCGATGGTCAACAACGTTTGAGCTTTTAGTCTTTCGTAAACAAAGTCAAAGACAACGCCCCTAATCTTCGACAAAGTCATGATGATCTCTAGATACACACTTTGACTCACTCCAAGTCGAACAACTAAGGTTTGGTATAGTTTGGCTATTTCCCGTGCTCAAATCATCAGGCGCATCAGCCATGATCCGGGTCAGCATCCCCTTTCCCATTCTGTATGATCCAGCACCCCGTTATGATCCTAGGCTAGCACTCACGACCGCCTAAGATGGGACACAAAATCTCTCAGCACCACAAATTGGCCCCCAAGTCTTCAAGAGACAGGTCTCATCGAATGATGGCCCCCAGGTCTCTACAAGATAGGCCTCACAAAACAATACAATGTTCATTGGGAGCTACTACCGGTTGTAGTGCTACCGCCATGCCGTTGTGGACAGACTATTGATTCTTCCCCCTTAACAGGGTGTTTTCCTGGAGATCATCCCCCAGTACTATCTCTGCAGCCAACTGTGCACCCCATGACTCGGAAATCTACGTGATTACCACAGAGTCTTCTCTGACATACATAATATACAAACATCACCAATCCAGACCAACCTGTCCGGATGGGCTTCACACAACATGCCTATTCCGTACATTTATTCCGGATCTAAATGCAACATTAACGAAGACACACGGATCTACCTATCAGTAGAACCACTTTCACGTGTTCGTGGAGCGTCTACCCACACATGCCAAAAACAACACCACTTGTCCAAGGAAGAGGATCGTTACCCTAGAAGTCCGTTTTGGAGCCCTAGGAGAGATTTCAGCCGGATGGAAACAATCACTTCAGATTTGCCTCCGTATATCCGAACTCGTCTCGCGAATTCGAGCTCCAAAACTCCAACAGCGACAAGATCTCATTCGATCAAATCTCCTTCTTCCTTCTCCAGTTGCTCAACCCTAAAACTCAAAAATAATGAAGTGAAAATGTCAATTCAAAGGCGTTAAACCAAGCTACCGCCGCATGGTAAATAGCTACCACCGCGCGCTACCGTTAATTAATGCCTCGGTTCGTGAGCCACTGACCAGGCCCTCCAATCATAGGCCTACATGTGGCCACACCATTACAGATTTGCTATCGTCGTATGATAGGATACTACCACCACGTTGTAACTAGCGTCGATTATAACACGGCCGTTACCGCTACCGCCGCGCGACAGCAGCTACCATCGCGCAGTAGCAACCTGAGAGCTTTGCCAATAAATTGGCCAAGCTACCGTCAGTGGTATCTCTACCATTAGGCGGTATCTTCCCGAGAGTCCCGCCACTATATTCAAGGTTCTACCGTCCGCGATAACCCTACCGCCGGGCGATATCTCCCAGAAACGATTTTCCTGCTTTGGGAAGGTTGGGGTTTGACATTCTAATTGGTTGAGTATCTTCCGAGCCTTCTCCCCGCCTGCTTACCGTGGGATCGAGTCGGATGTTCGTACTGAGGAGTGTGTTGGATCCCTAGTTTGGATTTGGGATATGTTCACTAATTAGGATGAGTTTGACCTACATTGTATAGCCAGGGTCAAGTCTATGAGTCCTAGAGTTTAGGATAGTCATTAGGTTCAACCTTCATAGACCAGCCAACAGAGGACTTCAGTAGAATCAGTCTTAGAAGAATTCAGAGTTCAAAATTATCAGTTCGAAATTCTTCGAACTCAGCTCGACGATCATCGATCTCAGCTTGACGATCGTCGATCTCAGATCGACGAACTTAGAGCTCTTTCTCTGAGTTTAGCTCGATGATATTCGAGTTCAGGTCGACGATCTCTTCATTCAGACTGATTCTCAGCTCGACGAACTTAGAGCGCAGAATTGGCAAGGAATTTCCAGAATGCAGTTCGCAGAGCTCAGGTCGACGAACAGGAATTTTCAGATCGACAAACTTGGAACTCCAGTCGAAGAATTCTGTTCAGAGGTCGACGATTTCTGTCCCGAGACAGACTTAGAAGTTTTCCTTATTTCTGTCCTTATTTATTATATTATTCAACAGTAATTTCCTGAGTAATTAATGCTCATATTCTCCTAAATATAGCCGTTATTGGCAGCATTAATTATGGTCTTCATCAGGGTTAATTACTTGCTTATTTTAATGGGACGGTTGGGGAAACTCATTTAAGTCAAACATTCTAGCCGGTTCATTCTCCGGATCAGTCAGCAATTAATGCTTGGAATTCAAATTTCAAAGGAGAATTTTAATAGCATAATATAAAAGAGATTTTTCTCTTTTGAGACGACATAGACATACAATCAATCAGTTCTTGCATACACAGACCAGTAGTGATAACACAAGAGCAATACAGAGAAAAGACAGAACATACAGAAGAATATCAGCTTCTTCTCTGTGTACAGAAAACATTCTATTTTCCCTTGATCTTTGTGAAGACTGAAGAAGAACAACCATCAAATATAAAGAATCTTCTTCTACTTCAACTCCAGGAACATTCAAGGACAACTTTGAATTAGTCAGAAAGTTCCAGGATCTTTCAAGACAAGGGTGAAGACTTACACCCTGAGCAAGGCTCCAAGTTTCTGAACCATCTCTACATTTTAGAAGGAGTCTTGAGAACAGAAATCTACAAGTCTTCTCTATTGTATAGAGAAAAGAAAAGACATCATCTCCTCTCTCACCTCCTATAAAAGGGTTTATTAACTCCCTTCAAAAGTTTATTCTTATTTTTTGGGCACCTGATCAAAAGCCTAAAGGATTGTGAGATCTTCCTGAAAATAGATCTTGCGGTGGTAGTCACCTGATCAAAACTTGTTAGTGGATTCCAACCAGGGTGGTAGAAGAGTGGATGTAACCAGGTTGGGGAACCACTATAAAATTCTTCTGTTGTCTGGTTGATCATTTTCCTTTTGTTTTGATGTACTGTGATAGATTAGCTTAGACTGTTTCCATTTCCTGTTACTACTATTGGTATCACTTAATTTACTCTGATAAATTTTAAAATAGCCAAATGTTTTAATTACTCTATTCACCCCCCTCTAGATTAAATCAGGTCTATCCCCTATCTTTCAGAGAGGCTAGGTGTTGTGTAAGAATTGATGGTCAGAATTAGATGTCCAGCCAGTATGGCTGTTACTTTAGTTGTATCCGTCTTGGAATCACACGTAAAAAGGTGGTGGAAGTTCCTTATATGCTCCACTTTTCAAGGATGCGTATACACTGACATCATCTAGAACAAATTTTCTAATGCCTTCTAAGAGCATTTCATTCCTTCCACGGCTCATGATGAACTCGAAGAAATATTCCTGCAGTTGAAACAAGGATCTAAGTCAGTCGTGGAGTATCGACGGGAGTTTTAGCACCTTGCCAGGTTCGCTGACTCCTACGATTTAGATAATCACAGATACGCGAAACAGTTTAACAAAGGCTTGCGAAATCCCCTAAGGTAAGCAATTTTGTTTATAGCAGACTCGAGCCTAGTAGAGATAATAGATATGGCAAAGAGGTTTGAGGCGAACCATTTGGGAGTCCAGGCTAGTGGTAAGAGATATGTAGTAGGCATGATGGAAGTGGGGCCCAACTTTAGGAGGAGTCAGAATGCTCATGGCAGTGGAGGAAATCAAAGAGGGGGTGGTCACTTCCGTCAGAACTTTAGGATGGAGTGCTCGTCCCCATGGACAGCATTTCCTCCACCTCATTATTTTCAAGGGTATCAACAACCCGGAGGTTCGTTCAGGCAAGTTTGCTTCTAGTGTAATTAGCCGGGCCACATCCGACGTTATTGCCCGCAGTTAGGTGGAGATGTTCCCCTTGTTGTTCCCCCGACAACTCAGCAAGGACGAGGGCAAATCTGTGGTTGAGGACGAGGACCACGAGGAAAAATCCTAGACCTGCTTGTGATCAGATGTTTGCTCAAGATATGACTCAAGAGCGGAACCTACAGGACGTTATAACAGGTATTTTGTAGCCAAGCTTCCAATCGTATTCCCTCACTTATACCTGAAGTGCAGTAAGGTAGCTCTATTACGGTTTAACATTTAGGTATGATGACTGTAAATAGGAGGCATGCATATACCCTGTTTGATATAGGTGTGCCACACACATTCGTCTCGTCGGATTTTGTGATGGACTTGGAAGGGGTGTGACGATACACCGGAGCCAACCAGAGAGTTTGACTCCCTGACGGCTCCGTGATAAATACATCCGCCAAATGCACCCTCGTTGTGCACATAGGAGGAATATTTTTGAAACCTCGGTAACGATATTAATGCTACCCGAGTTAGATCTTGTTTTATGCATGACCTGGCTAGAGTGGACCCAGGTCCGGATCGAATGTGCAGCAAAGGAGATTACGTTGATGCTCGGGGATTCAGAGATCATATTCCTAGGTATTAAATCCATACCACATGCGTTAATATCCTCTATTAATGCCATCAAAGCCTATGTGCAGGGAGATGAAGTTTTCGCTATAAGCTTTGAGATGAAGAAGGAAGTGGGTGGCATAAAAGATATGCCCTTAGTTCAAGATTTTTCGAATGTTTTTCTGGAGAAGCTGCCAGGATTACCCCCATATCGTGAAGTGGACTTTAAGATCAAACTAGTACATGGTGCCAAACCCATCTCTCGAATCCCATACAGGGTGGCCCCGAAGGAGCTAGCAGAATTTTGGGTGTAGCTTCAGGAGTTGGTAGATTCTAGATTTATTCGCCCCAGTTCATCGCCATGGGGAGCTCCATGCTGTTTGTAAAGAAGATGGATGGGTTGCTTCGGTTGTGTATAGATTACCAGGAGCTTAACCGGTTGATCATGCGAAAAACTTACCCTTTGCCGCAAATCGACGAGCTTTTCTATCAGTTGGTGGGGGAGCACTAGTTTTCCAAGTTGGATTTACGATCGGGGTACTATCAGTTGAGAGTTAAATAGGAAGATATTCAGAAGAAGGCCTTTAGTTTAAGGCACGGCTTGTAGGAGTTCACGGTTATGCCGTTTGGACTCACAAACGCCTCCTCTGCATTCATGAGCTTTTTGAATATGGTGTTTGAGCCATATCTGGATGTCTTCTTCATCAACTTCATCGACGACATGTTGGTCTATTCAAAGATAGAGAAGGATCATGCAGAGCACTTGGTCCTAGCGTTGGAGAAGTTACGAGAGCACCCCTTGTTTGCTAAGTTCAGCAAGTGTGTGTTTTGGCTCTGATAAGTTGCCTTCTTGTGCCATGTTATTAGTGGTGCTGGATTAGCAGTAGACCCGACCAAGGTGCGTGCTGTGAAGGAGTGGTCTCCTTTGAGGTCGGCCGCCAATGTGCGAAGTTTTCTTGTACTTATAGGGTATTATTGCAAGTTAGTGGAGGGATTTTTGAAGTTCGTCCTCCCTCTCACTCCCCTGACAAAGAAAGGCGTGCCATTTGAGTGGACAGCTTAGTGTGAGACTGCGTCTCAAAAGCTGAAGGATCAACTTACCTCCGCCCCAATCCTCGCCCTTCCATCCAGGAAGGAAGTTTTTCAGGTTTGCACTAATGCATCTTATCAAGCTATGGAAGTAGTGTTGATGCAGCATGAGCATGCGATTGCTTACGGTTCAAGATAGCTGAAGAAACATGAGATTAATTGCCCAGTTAATGATTTGGAATTGAGGGCAGTGGTCTTCTCCCTAATGATTTGGAGGCACCATCTCTACGGAATTCATTGTGAGATTTTCTCAGATCATAAGAATTTGAAATATGTTCATACTCAGAAGGAATTGAATTTGAGGCAGCGGAGGTGGTTGGAGTTCTTGTGTGATTATGAGTTTACGTTGAACTACCACCCCGGGAAAGCGAACTCCGTAGAAGATGCATTGAGTAGAAAGGTACCAGCATCGAGCCCCGAGTCTCGAATGATGGGTATGGAATAAGATCGAGTGCTCAAGGATATAGAGACTATTCTGTTATATAAGAATCATTCTGAGATGTATACAAATACTTGGCTGCCTTGAGTATAGTATGTGACATCCGTGAGCGAATCCGGGTAGAGCAATGGAAGGATGCTGCTCTGTCCACTGTGTTTAAGGCAATTGTGAGTGTATCAGCTAAATAGTATACTCTGAAGGAATCCCTCATTCATTTTCGTGACAGGTCTATATTACCGAGGGCGGTGGAATCCGGGAAGACATCTTGAGAGAGGCTCATTGCACCAAATATTCAGTGCATCCCGGGATTGCCAAGATGTATAATGACTTGCGGAAGACCATGCTTTGGCAAGGAATGAAGAGAGTTGTTAAGTATTACGTTACACACTGTGAAACTTGTCAAAGGGTGAAGGTGCAATGTAAGAGCCCGGGAGGATTATTGTAGTCATTACCCATCCCCGAGTGGAAGTTCAAGAATATCTCCATAGATTTATTCCACGGGTTGCCTTATTCATGCTCTGGGAACAATTCAGTTTGGGTGATTGTAGATCGCTTGATGAAATTTGCAGGTTCATTCCAATGAGGAAGGAGTCGCATGTTGATGTTTTGGTCTTTTTGTGGAGCAGTTTGTGCGGTACCAGGGGGTGCCCAAGATAATTGTCTCTGACAACGATGGTTGCTTCACTTCTAAAGAATGGAGGGCAGTTCAACCATATATGGTCTTTCACCTTACCTTTAGTACGACTTTTCATCCTCTGACGGATGGCCAGTCTGAGAGGACCATCAGAACCATGGAAGATTTGTTGAGATTATGCGTATTGGATAGGGGCGAGCCGTGAGAAAGGCTTTTGCCATTAGTGGAGTTTTCATACAATAATAGTTATCAAGCTAGCATCGGAATGACGCCCTACAAAGCACTTTATGGGAGGAGGTGTAGAATTCTATTATCGTGGGTGCAGGATGAAGACCCAAAGACTTTGGGAGTGGAGTATATTCGTGATACTAATGCTATGGTAAGATTAATACGAGACCGCATGCTAGAGGCTCAGAGTCGGCAGGCAAAGTATTATAATGTGAAGCACCGGGTGGTGGGATTTCAAGTGGGTGACAAGGTGTTCTTAAAGACTAGGCCAATGCATGGAATGTCACATGTGCACGGTAGAAAGAAGCTCAGTCAGAGATATGTGGGACCTTATGTTATATTGGAGAGGATTGCCCTTTGGCCTATCAGATGGAGCTACCACCAGAGCTAGAAAATTTGCACGACGTCTTCCATGCGTCGTCGCTTCGGAAAGCACTACTATGGCCTGATAAGCATGTCACCACCACGAATCGAACAGTGGCATCTGTTAGGTCTGTTCGAGTAGAGCCGGTGAGTATAGTGGATACCGAAATAAGAAGCTTGCGGTGAAAGAGTGTTCCTTTGTTGAAGGTCCAATGGTATAATCATGGAAAAAAGGAGTACACGTGAGAGCCAATGGACCATATGCGGCAGCGCTACCCGGAGTTATTTCCCCAAGGTAAACTTAAACACATACCTTGTATTCTTCAAACTTTATTTTCCCCCACCGACTTAGGCTGATTTTGGGGATGAAATCTTTTATTTTGTTTATAGGATTTGTAACGACCCGATTCTTGCTAGACCCCTCGCACCCGTTTTTAAGTCAAGAGAGTTGACTCGGGCTCGAGGTGTACTGGTGTGCAGGCTTGCACTAGAGCCAGGGGGAGCGTTGACTCGACGCTGGGTGATAGGTTGCAACTGCACGACGGTAACGGGATACTGAACAATAGTAGCAGGTGTCGAGTGATCAAGGCGCCTCTTGACGAGCGTTGAGTGCTACCGCGTGGTGGTAGTTAATTACAGCTAGTGGTAGTGTGCGTCGAGTGTGTTGAATGTTCGCTGAGTGCGTCGAGTGTACTCGACGATTGTCAAGGAACTGTCGCGGGGCGGTAGCAGGTTACCGTGCGGCGGTAGTCGAGCTATGCATAGGCAAAGCCCTCTGTGAGCGACCACCCAGAGATAGAAGTATCGCCGATGGTAGCATTTTGACATACCTACCACGCGATAGTAGAAAGAGTACTGCACGACAATAGTGGGGTAGGTGGCGGCGCCTGAATGGTGGGTTTGGACGGTGGCTTGTGGAAGAAGGCACTTTTGGAGGTACTACGCAGCGGTAACTTGCTACAGTGCGGAGGTATCTCCCTGATCGGGAAACCGTAGATCTAACTGGCCGCTCCTTTGTAAACAGTGTCCAAGTCTTATCACAAATCTTCTTCCTCACGAACCACGCCCTTTACTGAGAAGAACGGGAACCCAAGGTTGATGTCGTCATGCCGTAAAGTAGGAGGACACGATCCATGGTCGGAAATCAGGTGAGCTTACTACCCTCTCCCTTGGTGCTAGATGTTAGATCTATTATAGGAGAGATGTCCGCTCAAGAGAGCTTAACTTTGGTGCATAATGGAGATCTCCTATATAGAGACCACGCTAGGACCTTTGTCCTCGGGTTATTTGTCTTCAACCTTTCCTCTCTTCATTATGAGGACGATAGACTTGGTTTCATGAAGAATGTTTATCTATTGAGGGTTAATAAGGGTGGAGGAAGAGCGGAATGTATCTTTCTATGAATGGCTAGAGGAAGAAGATGAACTGATGTCGTTTGTTCGACTTTACGATGCGTGCAGAAATCTAATTTCTATACACAGCAGGCTTCCTGCTCGATTTAAGCCATAATTCAAGCACTTCTAGGTCATGGGCTGAACACAAAAATTGTAGCCCTCGAAAATACCTTTTCAACGGATGGTTGCACATTTTCTTGTGAGCAATGTGGCTCCCGCAAAGTGCGATGAAATTGCTGTATTAAACTAACATAAGGCCAAGACAGATTTTCTGTCTAAATAGTTGATGTGTTAGCCTGGTGTTTGAATCTTGGACTTGGTAGGAAGTCGTAGCCTTGGATGACATATTGCTTTGGGAGAATCTAGTTTGAGGAAATTGTGATGAGCTAATGCATTATGTATGTGTTTTGATGGACCTTGGATGTATAAATGGTTTATCTATGCAATCCGATGAAAGTGCATACAATATACTATGATGGTTGATATGTATTGGAAGAGTAATTGGTGCACTTGTATGATATATGCAATCAATAACAAGTGATTAACTATAAACAATGAAAGAACTTGTGGTGTGTAAATGTATACGATTATCAATTATCTAGAAACGTATATGTTATGTTGATCATTTCTAGAACAAGATGTGTTGAAAGAAATGATTTGATGTGCGTACACATGCTAAACTTAGAAAAAAAGGGCTAGATGAATATTATGCCCATGGTCATTCTATGAGCTTATTGATCTTATGAATTGAAAGTATGATTGGAATAAGTCCACCACCTAGAGTTGTATTAACTGCCTACGGGTAGCGGTGAGGTTCGTATAGCAATCGAAGGGATTTGATATCTTAGATTATGACGAAACCATGTATGCATGGAGCAAGGGTAAGATGTTATGAAGGGAATCAGTGTGGAGCGCTTGGGTGATTTTGAGCACGAGTTTGGTATGATGATAAGGGACTCAATATAGAGACCTTCCGTGCTTCTGAGCACGAGATTGGTATGTTGAGAAGGGACTCAGTTGGAGGCCTTAAATGTTTGAAGGCATGGCTAAGTGTAATTACATGCAGTGTGTGTTGACATGCGATGTCATAATGGGTTAAGGATAGTGTGACAGGTCTGCGGGCTCGCCAGTCATCACACCGACAGGAGTTGATAGATAGGCTTTGGGCAGTTGAGCTTGGTCTTTGGTCTCATTCCCGAGGATCCTTCCAAGACAGTGGACAATTGGGCTTAGTCCTTTGGTGATACACTCCCAAAGGCTCCTTTCATGCTAGTTATAGGCCAGTTGGGCGGTGTTCTTGGTGCACATCTACCCGAGACCCCTTCTGAGCCATAGTACATAGAGGCTTTGTTGTTGTGTTCTTAGCATTGAGGCGAACGGAGGTCTAGGCCTGGTAGTGTGGATACCCGCCTAGTAGTGGAGACACCCGCTCTACTATCACTATTTGGCCATGACGGATGATGCCTGAGAGGTTAGTATTGGGTTTTTCTATACGACACAACACTAGTACGCAGCAGAAATGGAACAAGAAAACCCAAAAGAAAATCGGATCTAGTGATGAACATTGATCAAGAAGTACCATAGCCATAAATAAATTATACCTTTGAGGGATTGAGTCAATACTCATCCAAGGTGCTCCAAGATACTCGAAGATCACTAGAGGACAAAGTTCTGAGCGTAGAATAGCGTCCACGCCTCTACGGATATCCACGCGAGCACGGAGAACCCTTAGACTCTTGTCACAAAAGATCTAGGTTGTAAGAATGTTTGCCTTCAATGTCTCCACAGTTTGCTAGAACTGTTAAAGGAGAGGCGACAACGACAGTGAAGAAGCCTTAAAAAACACTTTCTGATAGCTACTGTAGATCGGCGAACGGTCGGTGGCAGAAACGGTCGGGAGGAAGACCGCCATTCTTGGTAATGCACGATTATGCCAAAAGAAATAGTAACTTGCTCGGTTTACTGTACATAACGTATATATACTGATTACCGAGCTAACTGATACCAGTAGACCACGCCAAACCGGACTGTTGGGTATTGTATCTATAATAACCCTGATTCGAAGAAGGGTCCAGTCAAGCTATGATGAATTAAGGTTGTATTTGACATTGCTTTATTGTTATGTACTTGCAGGTTTACAATGCCAAGTACACACCAATGTCAGGTTACAGTGACTCAGTAAACACATGACTGCATAATGTAATCCCTCATTGTGAAGGTCAATGCGTTGACTCACATGTAATCTCTCTATTGGGGTGTACTTCTATGTCAAGTACAGGAGAAGGATCTAGGAAGGCCAAAAACCAGGAGTCATAAACGTAGAATTTTACCTAAGTAAAATTCGGCGAGTATGGTTAAGCATACACGTCGAATTCATCGAGTATCGTCATTGATACACGTCGAATTCGTCGAGTATACTTACCAATACCCGTCGACTTCATCATATTTACTTAGGGTAAAGTTTATGGACAAGTGAAAAATCTATTAAGTAAAATTTGCCGAGTATCGTGGTGCAAACTCATCAAATTCTTCGAATGTATCTAACGATACTCGCTGAATTCATCGAATATGCTAAGTGATACAAGCTGAATTCGTCGAGTCAAGTCGACGCTACTTCTCTAGAATTTTCCAAGTCTTATTCGTCGAATATCATTGCGTTGAGTTCGTTGAGATAACTTGACAATATTCGTCGAATGTTGCCTATGGAGTTGAGTGAACTCAAGGCGTTGAGTGTAACTGCGTTGAGTGTGTTGAGTATGTTGACCAATACTCGACGAATTCGTCGATTATGCCTGGTGATACTCGACGAATTCGTCGAGTATGACTCCTTGCTAGAGTGTTGAGTGACCAGCCGACCTGTGATGGTTTGTCTAAGTCTTTTTTGTCGTATATCAAGTTGTATTCGACGAGTATCATTATGATACTCGACGATACTCGACGAATTTGACTTAGGTCATTTTTCTGAAAATTTCTTCCTCCTGTCACGGGTTCGGTCTATCATGTACAGTGCTTCTTAGGTTTCATTTTTGGAAATATTTTATAGCCGTTTCTTTTTGAATCCCTCTATAAATACCTAGAGTAATTTCGAAATGTAAATGGATCTTGAAAAGCAAATTTCTCGAATAAATTTTCATACTTTCCCGAAATAGGAATCGTTGGTTGCATGCTCCCGTTCTTCACGAAACTCTCCTGATTGGCCGCATCATCGAGCAATAATATTCTTCTATGAAATCATCGACTGGAATGATTCTTCCTTCAAGATTCTTTCTACTCCAGTCCAAATCGGTTGAAGATTCAAGATCCAAATTTCAAGATCCAACGATTTCAAGTCTTCCGAGTTCTCCAAGATTCAACTTCCAACCTTCAAAGAACATCAGATCAAGATTGGAATCGTGTGTTGTTGATGTAATTTTCTTTTGAATGTTGTAAGAGATTTTTCTCCGAGGTTGTAGATCTGTTTGTGAATCAAGAGAGTAGATCCGATTGTGGATCGAGTGTGTAGATCTGGTTTACGGATCGAGTTGTAGGAGAGTTTGTTCTACGAGTGGTAGGAGCTTCCTCTCCGAGGTGTAGGAGTTGCGACTCCGAGGTGTAAGATTTGAAAAAATCTGAGTTTGGTGAAGTAGTCGAATCTGCCCTTCGTGGGAGATAGGCGAGGCGGGACAGTGGACGCACAAAACTCGGGGAACCACTATAAAATCTCTATGTTTGTGTGCTTGTTCTTTACCATTATTTTTATTCCGCAAAAAGACGCAAAAGTCGCCTATTCACCCCCCTCTAGGTGATTTAGGTGGACGCTAGATACTTTCAATTGGTATCAGAGGGGCATTTTGGTCGATAAGGCTAACACCTTCATCAAGATCCCTGATCTAGCGTTAAGAGATTCTGCACAGTCACCATGGATCGAAGCAAAGATATGTCTTCCATGAAGTTACCCGTGTACACCAAAGAGAACTTTCCCATGTGGAAAGAAAGAGTACGATTCTACATGGAAGCTGCAAATCCGAGAATTTTTCAGATCGTGGAAGAAGGACCACACATCCCTACACAAGCTTCAACTATAAATCCGGCAATTCAGATTCCCAATAAGATGATGTATCTGACTAAGAATGAGATTGACCTAGTCTCCCTGGACAAGAAGACGAAGAATATAATAGCTAGTGCAATGGACGACTCAATGCTCCAGATCTTATTCTACTGCAAATCTGCCAAGGAGATGTGGGACTGCCTGGTTGTACTTATGGAAGGTACTGAAGAAGTGAGAGACGATCACAGATCATTGTTGAATCAGGAGTACGAAACCTTTAAACAATGTGCCAATGATTCTATAGCTGACCGTTTTGAGAAGTTCTTCAAGATAGTCAATGGCCTCAGAAACTATGGTCGTGAATTCACTCATGGTGAACTGAACGACAAATTCCTCAGATCCTTGACAAAAGTCTGGGATACAAAAGTTGTTGCCTTTAGAGAATTTGAGAAGCTGCCAGAGATAGATCCACAGAACCTGTTCGTAAAGTTGCTCTCCTAGGAACTCCAAATGAACACCAGAAAGAAGGAGGAGAAAGCCAACTGATCGTCAAGCAAAGAGAAGTCTACTGCCCTAAAGGCTGAAGGTTCAAGGAAGTCCAAAGATGTGTCACCAATAAGGACACAAGCTCTTGACACTCCTGAAGACTCTGAGCCCAGCATATCAGGCTCCGAGCTATTGGACGGAGAGTTCTCCTTAATCTCCAAGCAGTTTAAGAAGATGTTGAGTAAGAGGAGACAAATGAAGAATAAGTCTTCCTCTTCAGATTACAGAAGATCACATCGTGACAGTGATCGTACAAAGAAAAGCTACAACAAGGAGGACAGGTATAAATCGAAGCCTAATAAATTCTCTTCCTCTGACATTGTTTGTTACTGTTGCAATAAGTCAGGTCACATGATAGCGGAGTGTCCATATAAGAAGAAGGGCAGCTCCAGGAAGGACGAGAAGAGATCCTTCAAAGGGAAGAAGAAAGAAGAAAAGAGCTTCGATGCCAAAAAGTCAAAGACTCTCAGCGACAGTCACTCGAGCGAGTCAAGTTCTGAATACGAAGAAGCTTACTTTGGGCTTATGGCTCAATCTGATGAAGAAGTGGGCGACTCAGAGTACAACGGGAAGGTAAACTCGCACATCATTCTCTGAGAATCTGAAACCTCCACCAATGGTCTTGAAGACTATTCTTCGGATGAGAATAAAGCAGAATTGATGGCTTAGCAGGAGCCCCTCTTTAAGGCTTTCGAAAAATGTGGTAAGGTAGTCCGAAAGCAAGTTATGGAGATTGCCTCCCTCAAGACAGTGGAAACTGAGCTGAAGGAAGAAATTGCAAAATTGCTTCCTCTCAGAGATGAAGTCCACTCCCTGAAAGAGGAACTCAAGGGATCCGCTAAGATATTAATTCTGAAAGAAAAATATTTTGATGAGCTGCAAGAAAAGCTCGCGGTGGAGATAAAACTCGTTGAGAGCTACTCCCAATCGAAGACTGTTCTGCCTATCATTGATGAGTTCTCTGCTCAGAAGAAGGGTACGGGTCTTGGCTACGTCCGTGGAAAAGGAAAGGCTGCCAAGAAGTCTAGCACCAAAGAAAAGGGGAAGGCACCCATGGATCAATCTTCATTCAGGAAAGTAATCTTTCTGACGAACAAGTTTGACTGTGAGTCGTCCTACGGTCATCATGCTAGACCTACTCACGTAGAGCCCAAGAACATATACCAGGGATGGAAGCGTCCCCGTGACTTTGGTGCCATCGTGTTCAAGGCACCATTTGAGGAAATTCAAATGAAGAGTTATGGTCCATATGTGCATGGCCATAACAATAAGAAGGCACCTAAAGCTACATCTATTGTGCCTAAGGATACAGAGAAGGGAAACCCCTTTGTATGCTGCAACCAGGAGGCCTGCACCTCTAAGAATGCTACCCCTGCTAGACAACACATTCAAAGGGTAAAGAAGGATTACAAACGAAGGTATAACAGATTTGACTGTTGGTGCTACGACAAAATTGGTCATTTTGGCGCAGATTGTTGGTATAACCCTGCCAATCTTGTAACTCCTAGAGTTATCTATGCGAGACCGACCACTCACAAGGCTAATGTTCATAAGGGGAGTATGCTGACCAAGAACCAAGGACCCAAATACGTTTGGGTTCCTAAGGTAAACTGATTTATTTTTGCAGGAATGTCCAAAGGACAATAGAACTCCGATCTGGTACTTGGGAAGTGGATGCTCTCGGCACATGACCGGGACAAGAAGCCTTTTGCGTGATTATACCCCTGTCGAATACGGAACAAAATTCATCTTTGGAGGTTCAGACCGGGGAACAACAAAAGGTTATAATATGATTTCCAATGGCGTAGTCTCTTTTATAAACGTTGCTTATGTTGAAGGATTACACCATAATATTCTAAACATAAGTCAACTATATGACAAAGGCTACCTCGTTGAGTTCTGCAAGGACAAGTGTTTGATAAAATCGTCTGCAAATTTGGAGACGGTCTTAAGGCACTTGGAGCAAAAATATTTTCTGTTCAAATTTTCTTTGTTTAGATACTTCTACCCCAGTATGTTTTATGGCAAAAAGTAGTGCATCCCTCTGTGACCAATGACACAAGAGATTAACACATATTAATTTTAAAACCTTAAATATGCTATTTTCTCACAACTTAGTGCGCGATGCCCCCACATTAAGTGCCTTAAAGAGAGTCCATGTCACGCCTGTCAAATGAGACAGCAGACGCGGGCTACCTTCAAGGGTATTGTTGAGAAAGATTCTTCTCGAAGCTTATACTTGCTGCACATGGAATTATTCAGTCCTATGCCAATTCAAGGCTTATGTGGTAAGGTCTATACGTTAGTAATCATTGATGACAACTCACATTTTACTTGGGTGTTCTTTCTGAAACACAAGTCAGACACCTTCGATTCTTTCACTAATTTTGTCCGGCAAATTCAGAATGAACTGAACTGCTCAGTGGTCAAAATCAGAAGTGACCACGAAACAGAGTTTGAGTCTGGTGCCATGACACAGTTCTGTCAAAGTCAAGGTATCTTTCATGAGTTTTCCTCCCCGTGCACTCCACAACAAAATGGAGTAGTAGAGAGAAGGAATAGAACCCTCATTGAAGCATGTACAATGATGTGGAATGACGCCTCTCTTCTGGAGTACTTCTAGGCTGAGACAGTCAACACCGCTTGTCACGTGCAAAACAGAGCACTCATTAACAAAAGCTATTGTAAGACCCCCTATGATCTATTAAAGGGCATAAATCTGACCGTGTCCTACTTTAGTATCTTTGGAAGCAAATGCTTCGTACTTAATAATGGGAAGCATTACCGAACTAAGTTTAGTGAAAAACGTTTTGGAGGATTTTTTGTAGGATATAGTAGCCATAGTAAGGCATTTATGATCTTTAATAAGAAAAAACTGGTTTTAGAAGTGTTTATAAACGTTGTATTTGATGAGACTAGCCTACTCTAGTCAGCTCGTCTAGTATTATTGGTGCAGATGCTGGTACCAGGTACAAGGAGCTAAGCTTGGATGAAGCTGTCAAGGAAGATGGTCCAAGCTCAGTAAAAATTGTCGATCCAGGCTTGGTGGATGAAGAACCTCTAGAGGAAGATGTGCCTCAACCCATAGAGGCTCCACAAGATGCTGTAGATCCTGTTGGAGAGAGGGAAAGGAATCTAGGGTTCCGACACCTAAGAGATCACCCAGTTGATCTAATCATTGGAGAGCCAGGCGATGGTGTGAGAACCAAAAGAGGTACAACTAACGAAGATTTGCATCTAAGTTTTCTGTCTCTGGTTGAACCGAAGAAGTTAGAGGAAGCGAACAAAGATGTCACTTCGATAATGACAATGCAAGAGGAGCTCAACCAGTTTGAACGATGCAAAGTATGGGAGTTGGTACCCAGGCTCAAAGTGTAACATCCCAATGTTACTTCTAGACCCCTTAACTTAGATTGGGTTAGGCATGGGGTGGGTGTTAGGGTAATGAGCTAGGTTTGACCCTAGATAGTGGGTTGTAGCCATGTGGGGCCCACCATGGGGCCAAAGTCAAACTAGGTCAAACTAGCCTAAACAGGAACCTTAGCCACACCATGACCCCACCATGATGCCCTAACCCTAAGTACAATCTAAGTGGACCCCAAGGTAGGTCAGGGGGTCAACCAGTTGACCATGATGGGTCAAGTCAACACCTTTGACCTAAATAGTGAAAATGGTGCCCTAGCCCAATTCACTGGGTTGGGTCCACCCAAATCAACCCAAATTCATCATGTGGGCCTAAAGTGACCCTATAAACCCTAGGGGAGAGAAAAATAGGGCCTCTCAATAGTAAATTTGGAAAATTACCTAGGAGAGAGAAAAGAAGAGGAGTAAGAGAGAGAAGATGCCTAAAGTTGGGTTTGGGCCACTTGGGCTCGTCCCACCAACCCATGATGGGTTGGCTCACCATGCATGAGTATTAGGAGGTGTGGGACCCCCACCATGCTGCCTTGGGCCAAGCCCAAACCCAACCCAAGCCCAACATAGCTAAACAACTTGGTGGAGTCAACCCTCCCTATTCACTCACCCAACCCGGCCCAACACTTGGCAACCCGACCCACTAGGCTCTAATCAGCCTTCATGGCCAGTGGGACCCACTCACCAGCCACCTAGCCGGCCAAATCCACTAACCCGAGCCCTCCCCACATTGGTGAAATCACCCTTCCTTGGTGAAATCGCCCAAGCCTTGGTGATGTCGCCCCCCCCTCTCATAACTCAGCCCCAAACCGACCTCACACCCTCACTCCCACTTCATCCCTACCCCAGAGAGAGAGAGAGAGAGAGGAAGGAAGCCATGGAAAGCCGTGGAACTCACCGGAATGTGCATGCTAGGGGAAGCCGCCGCCACCCTCAACCACAACCACCAAGGGTCCGTATCCCCTCCTCTCCTCATGTACTAGTCTTCCTAGATCTCCTAGGTTAGTGGCCAAGCCCAAAAGGGCTCGACCGTAGGCTCTTTCAGCTTGGGAAAAAGCTCAAAAATGGCGGATTAATAGCCTCTCGGGTTGGTGGCACTGCCGCCGTCCGCCGCTCTCCGCCGCCCAGTCGCCGGCCAGATCAAGCCCCGGCCACCGTGAGGCCGGGGAAGTAATTGGCCGGAGGCCCCGCCGCCGGAGATGGCTGGAAATGGCCCCGCAAGAAACACCTGCTCGGTTGGCCCTGCATGCACTGCATGAAGAAGAAGATACAGTAGCCGTTAGATCTCTTTAAGATTCGTGCAACGATTTTATTAGTAATTCCCTGTATTATTATTTTATGAATAATGTGGAATAGTGTCACATGGTAACAGATATTTTGCATGTTGTTTAGGAGGTACTTAGAGGCCCCACCTTAGGATGAACCCTGAATGAAAAGGTTAGGTAGATGGGTTAACTTTGCAATGCCACAGAAATCATGACTTTTGGACCAGTAGGCTGCCCTGTAGGGCTGTTTTTCTAGGACTGCCCCTAAACTAGGGCAGAAACCAAATTTGATGCCCAAGACAAACCAAGCATCACCATGACCTGAAATTTTGGTCATGGGTGTATTTAGGGCATGTCTATGCCCTGCCAAAAATTTGGAATTTTTGGAAGAACTTTTTCTATAGTTTTTATCAAAATATCAAAAATTAAATTAAGGACATAATTGTAATTTTAGGCACCCAAATGACTCCAAATTTTGGTGGTATGTCCTTGGGGACATTATTGGTGTCTGGTAGAAATTTCAAGGCAATTGGACCCCTGCATGAAGGGTTATTCCATGTGTTTGTGTAGGCTAATTTAGGCCTTGGTGTGCAATTAGCAATAATTTGTATTTTGTGTATTTAACCTAACTGAGGCACCCAAAAACCATGCAATAAATTCCAGTGATACATTAGGGCCTGATTCACCCCTAGAATTATTTTTGGGACTTATGAAATCAGAAATACCATTTAATGGAATTTTACAAAATATAGGAGTTTTGGGAAAATAAATGGAAAAATTTGATTTTTGTTTATAGAAAATTCTCAAATTCAGCCAAGTTAATTTATGGTGTCTTATTTGACTTTGGAAAATTTTAGACCTCTGTTTGGAAATTATTAGGGCAAAAATCTTGAAATTACTGTTTTACCCCTTTTGTATTTATATGAGAAATGATGGAATTACATGTGGGGAAATTGTAAAAATATTTCTATAGATGTATAATAGCAATAGTAGTGTTGCATATTTATTTCAGAATTTTTGTATACATTGATAATTATTAAGGTAGGAAAATGGCGTTTTGGTAAATAATTAGGAATGAATTTTGGTAGACTATTACATAGTGGAAATAAATGAAACTCTGTCATTAGCCATAAAATGGTAATATGAATGCTTAGTAATTTTCCTGGAATTTTGGTGAATACATTTCTTGTACCTCATTTAGAAAATGACACTTGTGTAAGAATTGTATTAATTATGGGATGAATAGATATAATAAAAGGGAAATTATGAAACCTTGTAGACAGTGTTATTTTAATCATTTGCATCTCAGGAAAATTCCCCTAGGTCAGAGGATTTTAATTGAGGACTCTTCATGGGTAAAATGACCTAGTAAATAATTTATAAGATTTAATTAAGGGCCTTAATAACGTAGAAAATTCATAAAATCCACATGTTCATTTTAGTAGTCCATTCCACCCTAAGATAAATGTTTGGAGTCAGTTGGACCAGGAATTTAGAAGCTCGATTTCAGGGTGGTGTTAGGTCATGGGGTGCGCATAGTAAAAGTAGGCTGGACTATAGGCAGTCAGGGGATGAATCAACAACTGAGTTAGAGTCTAAGTTCGGAAGTATAACCCTGGATGGCAGTTGCATTCTAGAGGCGAGAGTAACAGTGCAATATTAGACTTGCCTAGGAAGAGTTGACGGAAGACCGTCACTCCTTAGTCCATACCTTAAATCACTAGGTCACTCTATGTAACAGAAGAGAGAAAAAGGGGTCCGGGGTAAGAAACAACTAAAGTAAATATCCTTGAGAAAGGGAGTTTTGGGATTCAGCCCATCGCAGCTCCTAGTGCCCCTGAGAGCCCTTCACCGGGAATACCTTGGGCAGTCCTGGGATTAACCTTAAGACTCTAAGTATGATAATCTGTAGACAAGAGTAGTCTAATAGGTTAAGTGAACTGGACATGTGCTCACTCGTGCCGGGTTGGAGGGACTTGGAGTCTTTTGACTACTTGCTCACCCGTGCAGAGTTGGAGGAAAGAAATTGGTTTATATACACTCACCCGGCCAGGGTTGGAGGGTTTGTAGCATATACTCACCCGTGGCGGGTTGGAGAGATTTGAGACAGGATAGTCCTTTGAGCTGGAGGCTCAATATATAATACTTGCATGTGCATATATTAGTGGCGGGCCATGCGGTACTGGCCAGTCGTCACACCGACGGCAGTACGGTGGACCAGGCGGGTGCGAGGGTTAGAGGGACCAGTAGGATGTTTATACTGGAGTCTGGAAGGCTTTTCCTAATAACGCGCACCCAGCCCAACAAGACTGACAGGTAGTCAGCAAAGTTGTACGCAGAGACTCTAGAGTGCACTGACGGTGTACAGAGGCGCACAAGAGAGGTCTAGGCCTGGTAGTGTGTATACCCGCCTAGAAGGCGGAGACGCCCGCTCCGCTGCTGCCGTAGCCACAACGGTGGTACCTGAGAGTGATGCTAGCTCTCGAAAAGTGGGAACTAAAGGTCCGTGATCACGGAGTCGCGTGTGTGTGTTGCACTGCATGTTCATATCATACCCACCATATAGTTGCATAACATTAATCTGCATAACAACCTAAGACACCTAATGTATAAGTGGTATGGGACGCTTATACATTAGGACCTGCTATACGAACCCTTAGCCTATAAGCCTGAGTGGGCATGTTTATAGGTTAAGGTTATTTTTCCTTTATATATATGCTTGAGACTCTGACACCCCATTGTATAAATGGTATGGGACATTCTATACAATGGGAGCCTTGCAAAAGATCCCTTGCTTATGCGTACCCGCATAAGTGGAGGTTACATTTCATTATATTTTGATTATATATACCCTGTTAGTTTCCTGTCACCTGCTCGCCTTTGCCACCCCTTGTTGTCCTCCGCTTCGTCCTCCCGCACGGTGCCTAGGAGTTGCAGGAGGAGGTGCTGAGGATACGACTTAGTCTTTTTGACTAATGGTCGGTGACCTTACTATTTTTAGGAGCTCGAGGAGGTGGACCAGCACATCGAGGAGGCCGGACTTGAGGGGCAGATACCAGCTACTACTACCGGAGCACGTCTACAGGTGTGATGTGAGAGAGTTTTGGTTTTTCCGCTGCTGTGTATGAGAGTGAGAGAGAGATTATGATGTACTGGGCATAAGCCCTATTTACTTTCACTTCTGTGCTCATTATGGACTGACTTTTATTTCATTTGATATATATATGTGATGTGGCTGTGGACTTGCTTCTGCTTTTACTCTGATTTATTATGCAATTATTCTCATATTGGCCGAACAGGTTATGATCGTACTAGCCGGCAGAATCGGCGTCTTGCGGTGACGACTAACTCGTGCGTTAGTGTCACCGTAAGGCGGCGGTTCTGGGCATAAGATCCGGGTTGCCTCGGATTTGAGGAACAGGATATTACAAACTGGTATCACTTGAAACCACGATCATATGAGAATACAGTCCACCACACTGGAACACCCCGCCCCAGCATTAGTTTGCGGACAAACTATGCAGCGGAAGCAGTGGTGTGCCCATGCGTAAAAAGCCACATAATCAGTCCATCAAACAATGGGTTAGGCCAATTTTGACGTTAAGTTTTCCTTTATGCAGCCTCCGCAGGATACGGTTCCTCCCCCTCCGGCTGCCATTCCGTTCATGCAGACTGAGATAGGGCAAACCCTGACGGCTATCCTGGATGCCGTCAGAGCGCAGCAAGCCCCGGCTCAGCTGCCCAACCCAGGGTCGAGCTGGTTGAGTGCATTTAAAGGTCTGTCCCCGCCGCTGTATCGCGGGACAGAAGACGCTGTAAAGACAGAGGAGTGGTTGGAGACCATTCAGGAGCTGCTAGCTGGCATCAGCTGCCCCGTCAGACAGGCTGTCCCTCTTGCCACCTCGGTACTAGAAGCTCATGCAAAGAGGTGGTGGAAATCAGTGCGAGATTCTATATTCGCTGACAGGGAGCTGATGGACATATCTTGGGAGGAGTTTAGTGACGTATTCCTGGAGCATTTTGTATCCTCCACAGACAGGGACGCTTTGGAGGCGAGGTTTCTGAACCTCCAGCAGGGGAGCCGATCAGTGATCGAATATCAGAGAGAGTTCTCCCACCTGGCTAGGTTTGCAGGCTTTCATGACTGGGATGATCGGAAGTATGCTAAGAGATTCTACCACGGACTCCGCGATTCATTGAGGCAACCCCTGTTGTTTATATCGCATGGTACCTCTGCTCAGATCATAGAAATGGCAAAGAAGCTGGAAGCTGACCAGCTGATGGTACAAGGCAGAGGGAAGAGATCGCTGGATGGGCAATCATTTGGAGAAAATAGCGGGGCGTCTCAGAGAGGCAAGACTATTGGATATAGAAGGGGTGGGGGACGTCGTCGTCCCAACTACAGGCAGGAGCAGGGGCCTCCTCCACCATTGGCTCCCCCACCTATGCAGATTCCCGGACCAGTGAGACAGGATGATCGGGGTCAGAGACAAGTTACATGCTATGGCTGCGGTCAACCTGGGCACATCAGGACGCAGTGCCCGCTTCGGGTTCCCCCACTCCCTCCTCCTCCTCCACCTCCAGTGGCCCCACCAGTCTACCAGGGCCGAGGACGAGGACGAGGCCGAGGCCGAGGCCGAGGACATCACGGCCGAGGTCGAGACAGGGGGCAGATGTACGCACTGGACCTTACGGAGCAGAGGAACCCAGAGGAGGTGATTACAGGTACTTAAAATTTTGTAAGATTTATAAATTTTAAATTTTCTCTTTTAAGAATACCTTAGACATTAATAGTAATACTATTCTTTGAACTCAAACGAACCCAGGCATAGTGATGATTAGCGGCAAGCCCGCTCACACCCTCTTCGACACGGGTGCGTCACACTCCTTCGTATCGGACTCGTTTATTGAAGGATTAGAAGGAGTGGAGAAGTTTTCCGGTTTGGAAAAGAGAGTGCGACTCCCTGATGGTACGGAACTTCGAACCACAGACTGCTGCAATATGGATGTCGAGATAGGAGGCAAAGCGTTCGAAGCCCCGGCAACAGTTCTGAGCCTACCGGATTATGATCTGATCCTAGGCATGAATTGGCTTCATTGGAACTACGCGCAGATAGATTGCCCCTCGAAGAGGATCACACTCAGACACGGAGACTCCTACGTCATCATTGAAGGTATCCGTTCCATTCCCCGACTCTCTTTATCTTCAGTACAGGCCGTTAAGGCCTATGAACAGGGAGAAGAGGTATACCTCATTTGTTTCGAGATGGCTGTGGTAGAGGGTTCCATAGCCGATGTTCCAGTGGCACGAGATTATGCTGATGTCTTTCCGAAGAAGTTACCTGGACTACCACCATCACGAGACTTGGACTTCAGGATTCAGTTGGTGCCAGGGGCGAGACCAGTGTCCCGGGCACCCTACAGGATGGCACCTAGAGAATTGGCAGAATTCAGGACACAGTTACAGGAACTGGTGGAATCGGGTTTTGTACGACCGAGTTCTTCGCCTTGGGGAGCACCCGTTCTATTTGTGAAGAAGAAGGACGGATCGCTGAGACTATGTATAGATTATAGAGAACTGAACCGATTGACGGTTCGGAATACATATCCATTGCCACGGATAGATGAGCTCTTCGATCAGCTTCAAGGAGCTTGCTGGTTTTCAAAATTGGATTTGCGCTCGGGTTATTATCAGCTCCGCATCAGAGAAGAAGATATACCGAAGACGGCCTTCAGCTCCCGTTATGGCTTATATGAGTTCACGGTGATGCCGTTCGGGCTCACGAATGCGCCCTCGGCCTTTATGACGCTCATGAACAGGGTATTCGAGCCTTATCTGGACCGGTTTGTTATAGTCTTTATTGACGACATTCTGATTTATTCGCGATCTCGAGAGGAGCACGCAGAGCATTTAACACTGGTATTGCAGAAGTTAAGAGAATTTCAGATGTATGCGAAGTTCTCAAAATGTCAATTCTGGCTTCAGGAAGTGGCCTTCCTAGGACACACAATCAGCGGAGCTGGATTAGCTGTGGATCCTGCTAAGATAGAGGCAGTACGGGATTGGCCACGGCCAAAGACAGCGTCAGACATCCGTAGCTTCTTGGGCCTGGCAGGTTATTATCGTAAGTTCGTGGAGGGGTTTTCGAGGATAGCCCTCCCCCTCACGTCCTTGACAAAAAAGGATGCCACATTTGACTGGACAGAGCGGTGCGAGTCAGCATTTCAAGAGCTCAAGGACCGGCTCACTTCGTCCCCCATCCTTGCACTTCCCTCGGGGAGTGAAGGATTTCAGATATATACAGATGCATCCTATCAGGGGATGAGTGCAGTCTTAATGCAGCACGGACATGTTATCGCTTATGCTTCGCGACAGCTGAAGAAGCATGAGCATAACTATCCTGTACATGATCTCGAGCTCGGGGCCGTAGTTTTTGCCCTCAAGACATGGAGACATTACCTCTACGGGATTCATTGTGATATATACTCCGATCATAAGAATCTCAAATACATCGACACGCAGAAGGTTCTGAACCTGCGACAGAGGAGGTGGCTTGAGTTCCTCTGCGATTACGACTATAAGATGCACTATCATCCGGGAAAGGCGAATACTGTAGCAGATGCTTTGAGCAGGAGAGCCGGCACTTCTGGACCGGAGTCCCGGGTGATGTCTATGGAGCTGCTACGCATGATGGAGGATATGCAGATTACCATGGTTTCGGAAGCCGAGCCAGTGCTCTATCGAGAGTACCTGAACTCTTTGGTCAGCAATGATGATATACAGAAACGCATTCTTACACATCAGAGATTGGATACTGATCTAGAGCCTATCTTTGACGCTCTAAAAGGAGGCAAGCATGGGGATTATACGCTGGAGGACGACCTTCTTCGATTCCGTGGCCGAGTGTACATTCCAGCAGGAGGTGAGATCCGGGATGACATCCTCAGAGAGGCACACTACTCCAGATATTCAGTGCATCCCGGCATCACCAAGATGTGGGCTGACTTACGACGGACCATGTACTGGCCAGGAATGAAGAGGGAGATCATATACCTTGTGACACACTGCGAGACTTGCCAGCGAGTGAAGGCCGAATGCAAGAACCCAGGCGGTATATTACAGCCACTGCCAGTCCCAGAGTGGAAGTTCGAGGATATCTCTATGGATTTTGTTCACGGACTCCCTCGCTCTCATTCTGGGCACGACTCCATCTGGGTCATTGTAGACAGGTTGACTAAGGTAGCGCGATTCATTCCAGTCAGAAAGGATGCCCCGGTTGCTGTTTTGGTGAAATTATTTGTGGAACAGTTCATCAGGTATCACGGAGTTCCCAGATCCATTGTTTCAGATAGAGACGGTCGCTTCACCTCCAGGGAATGGAGGGCAGTACACGCTTACTTGGGATCCAGACTTTCCTTTAGCACTGCCTTCCACCCGCAGACCGACGGTCAGACAGAGCGGACGATACGCACTATGGAGGACCTGCTCAGGTTATGTATTTTGGATACAGGGAAACCTTGGGAGAGGCTACTGCCGTTGATCGAATTCTCATACAACAACAGCCACCAGGCCAGCATCGGGATGGCTCCTTACGAGGCGCTTTATGGGAGAAAATGCCGGACTCCGCTATCCTGGGTGCAAGATGTGGATACCCGAGCCCTTGGGTCAGAATTTGTAGAGGATACGGAGGCTCAGATTCATTTGATCAGGGATCGGCTTCTGGAGGCTCAGAGCAGACAGGCGAAATATTATGATGCTCGACACCGGAAGGTGGAATTCCAAGTTGGGGACAGGGTTTTCCTGAAGATCCGACCGGTACACGGTATTTCTCGGATTCGGAGACATAAGAAGCTCAGCCCCCGGTACATGGGACCATACCTGATTCTGGAGCGTGTGGGCCCCTTGGCTTATCGGCTGCAGCTACCTCCGGAGCTGAGCAGCCTACACGATGTGTTCCATGTCTCTTCTTTGCGAAGAGCTCTCCTTCGCCCTGAGCAGCATGTCCCTACTGCAGCTGGACCGGTAGAGCCTGACCGTTCGATTAGATTGGAGCCGATCCGGATCGACGATTCAGCGGTCCGAACGTTGAGGAAAAAGAAGGTTCCACTCGTAAAGGTGCTGTGGTCCAACCATGGACGGGAGGAGCACACCTGGGAACCTAGGGATCTGATGCTGGAGCATCATCCAGAACTATTTACATCAGGTACTTTTATGTTATTTTCTACAAAATTTCCTTAACAATTTCTGCAACTGGAACCCGTAGACCCAAACTTAAATTTCGGGGACGAAATTATTTCTTTTGTTTATAGGATTTGTAACATCCCAATGTTACTTCTAGACCCCTTAACTTAGATTGGGTTAGGCATGGGGTGGGTGTTAGGGTAATGAGCTAGGTTTGACCCTAGATAGTGGGTTGTAGCCATGTGGGGCCCACCATGGGGCCAAAGTCAAACTAGGTCAAACTAGCCTAAACAGGAACCTTAGCCACACCATGACCCCACCATGATGCCCTAACCCTAAGTACAATCTAAGTGGACCCCAAGGTAGGTCAGGGGGTCAACCAGTTGACCATGATGGGTCAAGTCAACACCTTTGACCTAAATAGTGAAAATGGTGCCCTAGCCCAATTCACTGGGTTGGGTCCACCCAAATCAACCCAAATTCATCATGTGGGCCTAAAGTGACCCTATAAACCCTAGGGGAGAGAAAAATAGGGCCTCTCAATAGTAAATTTGGAAAATTACCTAGGAGAGAGAAAAGAAGAGGAGTAAGAGAGAGAAGATGCCTAAAGTTGGGTTTGGGCCACTTGGGCTCGTCCCACCAACCCATGATGGGTTGGCTCACCATGCATGAGTATTAGGAGGTGTGGGACCCCCACCATGCTGCCTTGGGCCAAGCCCAAACCCAACCCAAGCCCAACATAGCTAAACAACTTGGTGGAGTCAACCCTCCCTATTCACTCACCCAACCCGGCCCAACACTTGGCAACCCGACCCACTAGGCTCTAATCAGCCTTCATGGCCAGTGGGACCCACTCACCAGCCACCTAGCCGGCCAAATCCACTAACCCGAGCCCTCCCCACATTGGTGAAATCACCCTTCCTTGGTGAAATCGCCCAAGCCTTGGTGATGTCGCCCCCCCTCTCATAACTCAGCCCCAAACCGACCTCACACCCTCACTCCCACTTCATCCCTACCCCAGAGAGAGAGAGAGAGAGGAAGGAAGCCATGGAAAGCCGTGGAACTCGCCGGAATGTGCATGCTAGGGGAAGCCGCCGCCACCCTCAACCACAACCACCAAGGGTCCGTATCCCCTCCTCTCCTCATGTACTAGTCTTCCTAGATCTCCTAGGTTAGTGGCCAAGCCCAAAAGGGCTCGACCGTAGGCTCTTTCAGCTTGGGAAAAAGCTCAAAAATGGCGGATTAATAGCCTCTCGGGTTGGTGGCGCCGCCGCCGTCCGCCGCTCTCCGCCGCCCAGTCGCCGGCCAGATCAAGCCCCGGCCACCGTGAGGCCGGGGAAGTAATTGGCCGGAGGCCCCGCCGCCGGAGATGGCCGGAAATGGCCCCGCAAGAAACACCTGCTCGGTTGGCCCTGCATGCACTGCATGAAGAAGAAGATACAGTAGCCGTTAGATCTCTTTAAGATTCGTGCAACGATTTTATTAGTAATTCCCTGTATTATTATTTTATGAATAATGTGGAATAGTGTCACATGGTAACAGATATTTTGCATGTTGTTTAGGAGGTACTTAGAGGCCCCACCTTAGGATGAACCCTGAATGAAAAAGTTAGGTAGATGGGTTAACTTTGCAATGCCACAGAAATCATGACTTTTGGACCAGTAGGCTGCCCTGTAGGGCTGTTTTGCTAGGACTGCCCCTAAACTAGGGCAGAAACCAAATTTGATGCCCAAGACAAACCAAGCATCACCATGACCTGAAATTTTGGTCATGGGTGTATTTAGGGCATGTCTATTCCCTGCCAAAAATTTGGAATTTTTGGAAGAACTTTTTCTATAGTTTTTATCAAAATATCAAAAATTAAATTAAGGGCATAATTGTAATTTTAGGCACCCAAATGACCCCAAATTTTGGTGGTATGTCCTTGGGGACATTATTGGTGTCTGGTAGAAATTTCAAGGCAATTGGACCCCTGCATGAAGGGTTATTCCATGTGTTTGTGTAGGCTAATTTAGGCCTTGGTGTGCAATTAGCAATAATTTGTATTTTGTGTATTTAACCTAACTGAGGCACCCAAAAACCATGCAATAAATTCCAGTGATACATTAGGGCCTGATTCACCCCTAGAATTATTTTTGGGACTTATGAAATCAGAAATACCATTTAATGGAATTTTACAAAATATAGGAGTTTTGGGAAAATAAATGGAAAAATTTGATTTTTGTTTATAGAAAATTCTCAAATTCAGCCAAGTTAATTTATGGTGTCTTATTTGACTTTGGAAAATTTTAGACCTCTGTTTGGAAATTATTAGGGCAAAAATCTTGAAATTACTGTTTTACCCCTTTTGTATTTATATGAGAAATGATGGAATTACATGTGGGGAAATTGTAAAAATATTTCTATAGATGTATAATAGCAATAGTAGTGTTGCATATTTATTTCAGAATTTTTGTATACATTGATAATTATTAAGGTAGGAAAATGGCGTTTTGGTAAATAATTAGGAATGAATTTTGGTAGACTATTACACAGTGGAAATAAATGAAACTCTGTCATTAGCCATAAAATGGTAATATGAATGCTTAGTAATTTTCCTGGAATTTTGGTGAATACATTTCTTGTACCTCATTTAGAAAATGACACTTGTGTAAGAATTGTATTAATTATGGGATGAATAGATATAATAAAAGGGAAATTATGAAACATTGTAGACAGTGTTATTTTAATCATTTGCATCTCAGGAAAATTCCCCTAGGTCAGAGGATTTTAATTGAGGACTCTTCATGGGTAAAATGACCTAGTAAATAATTTATAAGATTTAATTAAGGGCCTTAATAACGTAGAAAATTCATAAAATCCACATGTTCATTTTAGTAGTCCATTCCACCCTAAGATAAATGTTTGGAGTCAGTTGGACCAGGAATTTAGAAGCTCGATTTCAGGGTGGTGTTAGGTCATGGGGTGCGCATAGTAAAAGTAGGCTGGACTATAGGCAGCCAGGGGATGAATCAACAACTGAGTTAGAGTCTAAGTTCGGAAGTATAACCCTGGATGGCAGTTGCATTCTAGAGGCGAGAGTAACAGTGCAATATTAGACTTGCCTAGGAAGAGTTGACGGAAGACCGTCACTCCTTAGTCCATACCTTAAATCACTAGGTCACTCTATGTAACAGAAGAGAGAAAAAGGGGTCCGGGGTAAGAAACAACTAAAGTAAATATCCTTGAGAAAGGGAGCTTTGGGATTCAGCCCATCGCAGCTCCTAGTGCCCCTGAGAGCCCTTCACCGGGAATACCTTGGGCAGTCCTGGGATTAACCTTAAGACTCTAAGTATGATAATCTGTAGACAAGAGTAGTCTAATAGGTTAAGTGAACTGGACATGTGCTCACTCGTGCCGGGTTGGAGGGACTTGGAGTCTTTTGACTACTTGCTCACCCGTGCAGAGTTGGAGGAAAGAAATTGGTTTATATACACTCACCCGGCCAGGGTTGGAGGGTTTGTAGCATATACTCACCCGTGGCGGGTTGGAGAGATTTGAGACAGGATAGTCCTTTGAGCTGGAGGCTCAATATATAATACTTGCATGTGCATATATTAGTGGCGGGCCATGCGGTACTGGCCAGTCGTCACACCGACGGCAGTACGGTGGACCAGGCGGGTGCGAGGGTTAGAGGGACCAGTAGGATGTTTATACTGGAGTCTGGAAGGCTTTTCCTAATAACGCGCACCCAGCCCAACAAGACTGACAGGTAGTCAGCAAAGTTGTACGCAGAGACTCTAGAGTGCACTGACGGTGTACAGAGGCGCACAAGAGAGGTCTAGGCCTGGTAGTGTGTATACCCGCCTAGAAGGCGGAGACGCCCGCTCCGCTGCTGCCGTAGCCACAACGGTGGTACCTGAGAGTGATGCTAGCTCTCGAAAAGTGGGAACTAAAGGTCCGTGATCACGGAGTCGCGTGTGTGTGTTGCACTGCATGTTCATATCATACCCACCATATAGTTGCATAACATTAATCTGCATAACAACCTAAGACACCTAATGTATAAGTGGTATGGGACGCTTATACATTAGGACCTGCTATACGAACCCTTAGCCTATAAGCCTGAGTGGGCATGTTTATAGGTTAAGGTTATTTTTCCTTTATATATATGCTTGAGACTCTGACACCCCATTGTATAAATGGTATGGGACATTCTATACAATGGGAGCCTTGCAAAAGATCCCTTGCTTATGCGTACCCGCATAAGTGGAGATTACATTTCATTATATTTTGATTATATATACCCTGTTAGTTTCCTGTCACCTGCTCGCCTTTGCCACCCCTTGTTGTCCTCCGCTTCGTCCTCCCGTACGGTGCCTAGGAGTTGCAGGAGGAGGTGCTGAGGATACGACTTAGTCTTTTTGACTAATGGTCGGTGACCTTACTATTTTTAGGAGCTCGAGGAGGTGGACCAGCACATCGAGGAGGCCGGACTTGAGGGGCAGATACCAGCTACTACTACCGGAGCACGTCTACAGGTGTGATGTGAGAGAGTTTTGGTTTTTCCGCTGCTGTGTATGAGAGTGAGAGAGAGATTATGATGTACTGGGCATAAGCCCTATTTACTTTCACTTCTGTGCTCATTATGGACTGACTTTTATTTCATTTGATATATATATGTGATGTGGCTGTGGACTTGCTTCTGCTTTTACTCTGATTTATTATGCAATTATTCTCATATTGGCCGAACAGGTTATGATCGTACTAGCCGGCAGAATCGGCGTCTTGCGGTGACGACTAACTCGTGCGTTAGTGTCACCGTAAGGCGGCGGTTCTGGGCATAAGATCCGGGTTGCCTCGGATTTGAGGAACAGGATATTACACAAAGGATAGAACGTGATAGACACAAAGTGGATATTCAGAAACAAGCTGGACGAGAACGGAGTAATCATCAATAATAAAGCCCGGCTTGTAGCTCAAGGATATAGATAAGAAGAATGGATCGACTTCGACCAGACGTTTGCTCCAGTAGCCAAGCTCAAAGCGATCAGGTTGTTTCTTACAAATGCTGCCCTCAAAGGCTTTACGGTCTACCAAATAGACGTGAAGTAAGCATTCCTGGATGGCGATTCGAAAGAGGAAGTATACGTAGCGCAACTCCCAGGTTTTGCAAACTCTAAATTCCCTGATCATGTTTTCTTTTTAAATAAAGTTCTCTATAGTTTAAAGCAAGCTCCCCGAGCTTGGTACAAGATGTTGTCTAGCTTTCTTCTTGAGAACAAGTTCACAAGGGAAAAGATAGACAAGACATTATTTCTTAGGGAAGTTAAAGGCAATATTTTGCTAGTGCAAATCTATGTCGATGACATCATATTTGGCTCTACGGAAGATAGTCTTTGCAAAAAGTTTTCTAAACTTATGCAAGGGAAGTTTGAAAAGAGCAGTATGGGAGAGCTGAAGTATTTCTAAGGATTTCAGGTGAAGCAATCTGATGATGGAATTTTAATCTCTCAGACGAAGTTCACCAAGGAGTTTCTTAAGAAATTCAGAATAGAGAGCGCAACCTTTATAAGGATTCCAATGGGTTCAACCGTGTCTCTGGACAAGGACGAGAAAGGGAAACCTTTTGATGAAACCAAGTACATAAGCATAATTAGATCATTGCTCTACCTGACTGCCCGTGGACCAGATATAATGTTTTCGACATTTGTCTGCGCTGGATTTCAAGTGAACTCTAAAGAATCTCATTACGTCAGTGTAAAGAGGATTTTAAGATACCTTAAGGGTACACCTAATCTTGGCTTATGGTACCCAAGAAGTAATGACGTCAAACTAATTGGATTTTAAGATGCTGATTTTGCAGGTAGCAGTGACGATAGGAAAAGCATTTTCGGGAAGTGCCAATTCCTCGGAAGACGACTTCTTTCTTGGAGCATCAAGAAGCAGAATAGTGTCGCAACTTCTACTACCGAGTCAGAGTATATCTCTGTATGTAGCTGCTGCGCACATATTTTATGGATAAAGAATCAATTCAAAGATTATAACTTGAAGTTCCAAGAAATTCCTATGTTTTGCGACTCCTCCAGCGCTATCGCAATCACAAACAATCCAGTTTACCACTGTCAGACCAAGCACATCGAGGTGCGCTACCACTTCATCCGGGAGCATGTGTTGAACAAGGACATAGCCCTTAGTTATGTACCGACGGACAAGCAAGTTGTCGATATCTTTACGAAGCTACTAGATTAGGCCAAGTTCTCGTTTTTTCAAAACGGAGCTCGGTATGCTGAACAAGGACTCGTGAAGAATGTCTAGCAAGCAAAATTGATCTCGGGTTCCAGTTCTTCAAAGCAAATTTTTTTTAAGTCCAATTTGGTGAATATCGGTCATTTCGTCGCATACTCATACAAGTTTCGCCGAATCAGACTCCTCCCACAGCAAAATTCAGAGAAGTCTACTTAAGGCAATATTTCAAATTGTCTATATTGGATCCGAAGACTTGACGACCAAACTTGAGGTACGCGCGGTCTAGATGCAATTTAAAAATCATATACATATATATAATCTTATATAAATAAAAACGGGAGGGCCCCAAATTCACGATATCTGCCGATTCTCCGTGCAAGCCGAATCACGCAGACAGAAGTCGACTCTTCAGATCCCTATTTGCCGAATCGCCGATAAACTTCAATCGCCGCCCTCCTCCCGTTCCCTAGCTTGCATCGACCGTGGAAAGATTGCGGCAATGACCTAGCTTCACTCTTGCCGCCGCATACTGTGTTGTCGCCGGCTACCGTATTTCACCGCCGCCTGCCGACAAAGCCTTTTCGATAATCATTCTTGTTAGTACTTTTCTCAATGGCTCCTAGAAGCACAAGTGGCTTGCTAGGGGGAGGCGAGTTAGTTCGCATCGGGTTTGCTCATGCCTCTGACGAATTCCAGAATGTCATTCTCATGCTAGAGACAGCTGGGCTCTCCTTCATCCTCAAACACCCCTGCAAGGTGCTGGACAAGGAAGTTCATGAATTTTTCCTTAATACAAAGCTCAGAAGTGAAGATTCAATGATAAAGAGCAAAATACAGAAGTACAAGATCAAAGTGAAAGCTTCTCTTCTATCCAGGTATTTGTGGCTTCCAGAATGTGAAGAGGCCGATTACCTAGACGAAGTTGATTTCTCTAGGGCCCTGTTATTTTGTGAATTGCCCTGAGGCACCAAGGCCTGTTGAAATTGGTGAAGTGAAAGTTGGGGTGGTCGGCAGTCCGGGCGACCTGGGCGGACTGACAGCGCGGACTGGGCTTAGTCCGGCGGGTTGCTGTTCGGCGTTCTGTGTAGTTCGCTGTGGTCAGGATGCAGACTGCGCGGGCTGGTTGTGTCCGGCTGTGGGCCGTGCTCTGGAGGTGTCCGCGGTTTGTGCGGACTGAGGTTTGTAGACCGCGCGATCTGTGATTGATCTGGAGTTGCGGTGAGCTGCATCTTTTTGGCGGTCTGGCCTAGGAGCTGGCGGACTGGCCTGGTTTCCGCAGTATCCGCTGTGACCGGGCGTGTTGCCTGTGGTCGTGGATATGGCGAGCTTAGTTGGTATCCGCAGAGTCCGTTGTGACCGGGCGGTTTGCCTGTGGTCGTGGACTGGTAGTTGCGGACAGATGCAGTTTCGTATTTTCGGCGAACTGGCATTGAACTCGGCTTGTGGCTCTTGCGTCTCGGCTAGTCCTGCGTTGCTTCTGCGGACTGGGCGGACTGCCATGAGCAGGTCGCTTCTCGCCTGGACTTGGCGGGTTGGTTGACCCTGAGCGGGCGGACTCGGCGGGATGGCATTGCTAGTTGCGACCTAGGGGCGGTGACTCTATCTCATAGGGTGGTGACCACACTCCTCACCCGGCCTATAAATAGGACCCCCCGGCACCTCATTTTGTAATAGAGTGAACAGTAAGTTGGGCTTGAGTTTAGGCTGCGGACTCGGTTTTATGTATCCGCGCGGGCTGTTTTGCTAAACCGGTTACTCTGTGCAGGTGGCGCGGCTAGCAGTGTCAAACCAGGAGTTTGGTTCTGATCTCTGGAAGTTAGCGGGCTGCATTCGGCGGTTACCAGCATCAGCAACTCTCAAGTATCAATAACCTGTCCGTGCGACCTCGCGGTCTCGGCGGCTAGGCGGCTTGTTCCTCTGTTCAGCAGCAGTTCAGCGAATAACGGTGTGTCCGCGCGACCTCACGGTCTTGGCGGACTCCGTGTTCTATTCGGCAAAGCTCAGTTCGGGCGGTCTCTGCGGGCTGGCGATTTTGGCGGTCTCAGTGGCCTATCCGCCCGAGTTACTGTTTTCTATTTTGTTCATGTACTGGCGAAATCATGTCTCGCCATGTATACCTCGCCCTGTAAAGAAGATAATAAAAGTTTGATCTGCTTGCTTCTGTCTTTGTGTTTGGTTATCTAAGTTTGCTTCTTGGGGTTCCGCAAGTTCAAGTTGTGATCTGGGTAGTGCCGAAGATATTGATTTGGTGTTTGGGCTACCTTGCTGATCAACTTGAGAAAATTTAACATGGTATCAGAGCAAGGTTCAGTTGCTTGAGCGGTGATCAACAAGCTTTGTTGTTGCTCTGGTTGCTTCTGAAGGGTAACCAAGTTAGTACAATGGACAGTGGGTTTGCAAGAGGTCTGGGTATTGAGCTGCTGACGCCGACTAACTTCAAAAAGTGGAAGTCGTGCATGAAGAGCTATCTTCTGGGCGAGGAGTTATGGGAGGTCGTCGGAGGTGATGATCAAGTAGAAATAACTGCTGAGTTTGGAACTGCTGAGCAGGTGAGAGTGTGGAGGAAGACTAATGCCAAGGCTGAGTTTGCTCTCAAGCGGGCGGTGTCACCTGAACTCTTTGATCACATCTTAGGATGTGAATCTGCTGCTGAGATTTGGACTTCCCTTGATGGGTTGTTCAATAGGAAGAATGCAGCAAGGCTACAGTTCTTGGAGAATGAGTTGGCTAAGGCAACTCAGGGAGACCTCTCCATCTCAAAGTACTTCCTGAAGATGAAGAGCTTGTGTGCTGAGCTTTCTGCTCTTGATCCTGATGAGCCAATCTCCGAAGCCAAGCTGAAGAGGCACATAATCCGCGGTTTGCGGAAGGAATATGTGGCCTTTATTACTTCTGTTCAAGGGTGGGCTACTCAGCCCTCTCTTCTGGAGCTGGAAAATCTGCTTGCCTCGCAGGAGAGCCTGGCAAGGCAGATGGCTGGGGTGACGGTCTCTGAAGGAGCTAAGAAGAGATGGGAAGGGAAGAAGAAGCAGACTGCAGGTGGAGATGAACCATCATCTTCTAAACAGCAGGAAGGGAGCTTTGCTCCTAAGAAGGACTGGAAGAAGAACCTGAAGTGCTTCAGGTGTCATCAACCAGGTCACTTCAAGCGAGACTGCAAGGTCAAGCTGCAGCCTGGGCATGCTGCAGGCAAGGAGGAAGCCTCCTCTAGCAAGGAGGAAGGAGGCTGGGGTGGAGCATTCATGACAGGCACTTGTGTCCGAGCTTTATCCACCATTGACATGGAGGACGACTGGATCGTTGACTCCGGGTGTGGTCATCACCTCACCGGAGATATGTCAAAGTTTTCTTCGTTGCAGGCATACTCAGGTAATGAAGCTATTATTACTGCTGATAATACTATTCATGCAGTAGAGAAGGAGGGTATAGTTACGGTGGGTAGTGATAAGGGGCCACTCACGTTAAGGAGTGTTTATCACGTACCGGGTATGAAGAAAAACCTCTTCTCTGTGACCAATGCGGTTGATGCTGGCTATCACGTTCTGTTTGGGCCAACAGAAGTGAAGTTCCTTCGCAACATATCTGCGGTTAAGGATGATGTTGCTCATGTTGGAATGAGAGTGAAGGACTTGTTTGTCTTATCAACAAGCTCCTATGTTGATCAGATGAGGGCCAATGATAGCGCTGATATGTGGCATGAGAGGCTGGGGCATGTAGGGATGGATAAGCTGAAGGCTATGGCAAATAGGAGCCTGGTGAGAGGCTTGCCTAAGCTATCATCGTTCGGTGAAGGTCATGTTTGTGCTGGATGTCAATATGGGAAATCTCATTGTCTTCCATTTGACAAGTCACAAACAAGAAGCAAAGCACCATTGGAGGTTATTCATGGTGATCTTATGGGACCAACCGCTACTGCTAGCCTTGGTGGAAGCAGGTACATGCTTGTCTTGATTGATGACTACTCAAGATACACTTGGGTGTATTTCTTGAAGGAGAAGTCTGAAGCCTTCCGATTGTTTGTGGAGTTCAAGGAGCTGGTGGAGGGAAGGCTTAACCTGAAGATCAAAAAGCTTAGAACTGATAACGGCGGAGAGTTTGTCTCTTCCGAGTTTTCTAACTTTTGCAGGAAGCATGAAATCCAGAGGGAGCTCACTTGTGCTCATACTCCACAACAAAACGGAGTAGCGGAGCGGAAGATCCGTCATCTGACGGAGACCTGCAAATGCTGGCTTCATGCCAAGAGTATCCCAAGGTCTTTTTGGGCGGAGGGAATGACTTGTGCAGCTTATGTCATCAATCGGATGCCTCTCAGTCCAATCAACATGAAGCCGAGTGTTGAACATCTTCGGGTGTTTGGATCAACCTGCTATGTGCATATTCCTGATGCTCTAAGGACTAAGCTTAATGCAAAGGCAAGGAAGCTTGTCTTTGTTGGCTATGATGAGCGGAAAAAGGGATGGAGATGCATGGATCCAGTGACGAAGAAGTTCGTGGTTTCAAGAGATGTTGTCTTTGACGAACTGACGTCATATGAAGGAAGCTCAGTTGAGCTACCAGAGAGCAGGGTTGATGAAGATCTGGAGGTGGCTGAGGTTGTTGATCAGGTGGAGCTGGCTGTGTCACCAGCAGCTCCAGTTGCTTCAAGTTCTGGGGGAGAAGCTTCTGGGTCAGGAAGCAGGGGGAGCGTTGCTCCAAGCTTACCAGAGAACAGAGGTGAACCAGAAGAAGCAGAGGAGGTGGTTAGCAAGGAGCAGCCTCTTCGGAGGTCAAAGAGGGTTATCAAACCTCCAGCTCGCTATTGCGAAGGAAACACTGTGAGCTATGTCTCATGTTTCTTTACAGGTCCTCTTGATGAGCGAGAGCCTGCTAGCTTCAATGAGGCCACTGGAGTCAAGGAGTGGGAAGGTGCCATGAGAGAGGAGATGGATGCTCTCAAGAAGCATGAAACTTGGGACCTTGTTCCCAGAGTTGATGGCGTTACTCCGGTGACTTGCAAGTGGGTGTTTAAGTTGAAGAAGAAGGCTGATGGGAGTATTGAGAGATACAAGACTCGCCTGGTTGCTCGGGGATTCTCTCAGCAGTATGGAGAAGACTATGAGGAGACGTTTAGTCCAGTTGCTAAGATGACTTCAGTACAGATGGTGATTGCTTTGGCTGCTTGCCAAGGATGGAGGATGTGGCAGCTTTATGTAAAGAACGCCTTTCTTTACGGAGAGATTGACAAGGACATCTTCATGGATCAGCCTCTTGGTTTCGTTTCTGAAGTTCATCCGGACTACGTCTGCAAGCTCAGGAAGGCTCTCTACGGGTTGAAGCAAGCTCCTAGAGCTTGGTATGGGAAGATAGCAGAATATCGGCAATTCTGTGGATACCTTGCTTCAAACTCGGATTCAAGTTTGTTTATCAAGAAGAAGGGGGAGCGTCAAGTCTTGGTCCTGATGTATGTTGATGACATGATCATCACGGGGAATTCTGAGGAGGAGGTTGCTAGGCTCAGAGCTGAGCTAGCCATTCGCTTCGAAATGAAAGACCTGGGAGAGCTTCATCACTTTCTTGGTCTCGAAGTGGAGAGGAAGGAGAACGGGATCCTCATCAGCCAGAAGGGATATGCTGAGCGCATTGTGAACCGGTTTGGCTTGATTGAAGGAAAGATTTGCTCTACTCCTATGGATCAAGGGCTGAAGCTTCGACGAGATGAAGGAAGAGTTCTTCCTGATCCCTTGGTGTTCCGAGCTCTTGTTGGGAGCTTGATCTACCTGACGATTACTAGACCAGATATAGCCTATGCTGTTGGTCGAGTAAGTCGGTTTATGGCAGAGCCAAGGAAGTCTCATCTTATAGCGGCAAAGAACGTGTTGAAGTATGTCAAGGCTACTTCTGACATGGGACTTCTTTACAGAAGGGATGCGAGGTTCTTTCTGCTAGGTTACACGGATGCTGATTATGGTGGTGATTCGGATGACCGAAGGTCAACTTCTGGTTATGTGTTCACTTATGGATCAGCGGGCACTTCGTGGTGTAGCAAGAAGCAGGACTCGGTATCCGTCTCTACTACGGAAGCTGAGTACAAGGCGTCTGCCTTGGCAGCTCGGGAAGCCATTTGGCTAAGGAGGCTAGTAGAGGACGTCCATGAGGAAGTGCAAGGTCCTACTTTGCTCCGAGGGGATAATGAGAGTGCTCTCAAGCTGGTGAACAATCCAGTTTGTCATGCCAGGACTAAGCATATTGAGATCGATCACCACTTCATAAGGGAGAAGGTGTTGGAAGGATCTCTTGTGGTTGGTCATGTTCGGAGTGAAGATAACCTTGCTGACATCTTCACCAAGCCGCTGTCGAAGGGGCCTTTTCAGCGGCTACGGGGTCTGCTTGGTTTGATCACCACTTCTCACTTCAAGGGGGAGTGTTGAAATTGGTGAAGTGAAAGTTGGGGTGGTCGGCAGTCCGGGCGACCTGGGCGGACTGACCGCGCGGACTGGGCTTAGTCCGGCGGGTTGCTGTTCGGCATTCTGTGTAGTTCGTTGTGGTCAGGATGCAGACTGCGCGGGTTGGTTGTGTCCGGCTGTGGGCCGTGCTCTGGAGGTGTCCGCGGTTTGTGCAGACTGAGGTTTGTAGACCGCGCGATCTGTGGTTGATCTGGAGTTGCGGTGAGCTGTATCTTTTTGGCGGTCTGGCCTAGGAGCTGGCGGACTGGCCTGGTTTCCGCAGTATCCGCTGTGACCGGGCGTGTTGCCTGTGGTCGTAGATATGGCGAGCTTAGTTGGTATCCGCAGAGTCCGCTGTGACCGGGCGGTTTGCCTGTGGTCGTGGACTGGTAGTTGCGGACAGATGCAGTTTTGTCTTTTCGGCGAACTGGCATTGAACTCGGCTTATGGCTCTTGCGTCTCGGCTAGTCCTGCGTTGCTTCTGCGGACTGGGCGGACTGCCATGAGCAGGTCGCTTCTCGCCTGGACTTGGCGGGTTGGTTGACCCTGAGCGGGCGGACTCGGCGGGATGGCATTGCTAGTTGCGACCTAGGGGCGGTGACTCTATCTCATAGGGTGGTGACCACACTCCTCATCCGGCCTATAAATAGGACCCCCCGGCACCTCATTTTGTAACAGAGTGAACAGTATGTTGGGCTTGAGTTTAGGTTGCGGACTCGGTTTTCTATATCCGCGCGGGCTGTTTTGCTAAACCGGTTACTCTGTGCAGGTGGCGCGGCTAGCAGTGTCAAACCAGGAGTTTGGTTCTGATCTCTGGAAGTTAGCGGGCTGCATTCGGCAGTTACTAGCATCAGCAACTCTCAAGTATCAATAACCTGTCCGTGCGACCTCGCGGTCTCGGAGGCTAGGCGGCTTGTTCCTCTGTTCAGCAGCATTTCAGCGAATAACGGTGTGTCCACGCGACCTCACTGTCTTGGCGGACTCCGTGTTCTGTTCGGCAAAGCTCAGTTCAGGCGGTCTCTGCGGGCTGGCGGTTTTGGCGGTCTCAGTGGCCTATCCGCCCGAGTTACTGTTTTCTATTTTGTTCATGTACTGGCGAAATCATGTCTCGCCATGTATACCTCGCCCTGTAAAGAAGATAATAAAAGTTTGATCTGCTTGCTTCTGTCTTTGTGTTTGGTTATCTAAGTTTGCTTCTTGGGGTTCCGCAAGTTCAAGTTGTGATCTGGGTAGTGCCGAAGATATTGATTTGGTGTTTGGGCTACCTTGCTGATCAACTTGAGAAAATTTAACAAGGCCATCAAGCACAAAGGGATGATTGAGGAAGGCAAGCTCCTCTCCGACATCATTGGCAAGGTGCTGCTCTGCTATACCAGCTCACATGACTACCTTTCTACAGACATGTTCAAAGTTCTCGTTGCCATTAACTACAGGAAGAGGTTGGATTGGGGTGCGTTGCTGTTCTCCAAGAACAAAGACAGCCTACGCACTCCCAACTTTGGGAGGATTATCACCCTATATATGAATCAGCTCGATGGTGATAGGTTTTATATGACCAAAGGAGTTCCTATCCATCACCTCAAGAAGATAGATTCTACAATTTTCTTGAGGTGGGATATGCGGATCATCTAGCGAGGGGGAGCCCCAGTAACCCTAGTGGAGGAGGAAGATCTTGTTCCTGATTACAAGACCCCTTATCCTCACCCCAGTGAGATTCCTGCTGGATTGAGTGCAGGAATTGAGGGGGAGTTAGTTGCTCCTTCAGACACAGTTTCAGTGCTTCAAGATCTAGGTTCTGGGGATATCCTAGCAGAGGTTGCTGCAATTAGTGCTGCTGCCGCTGCTGAGGCTCAGACAATTGAGGATTCAAAAGTGAGTGCTGAGGAAGAGGATCCAACTCCTTCTATTCATGATGAGGATGTTGATGTTGATATGGTTGATGATGATGCTGCTACTGATAATGATCTGACTGTTGAAGATAATCAGATTGAGATTGCTGATGAGGATGTGGTATTTGCTGATAAGCCCGTTGATAGTATTTCTGCTGTTGTTGAGGATGGATGTGGTGCCATTGTTGTTTAAGTGCCTGCGCCTGTAGTGACTCTTGTTGCTCCTCTCCCTAGCACTGTCTTTAGTGGAGTGTCTGAGGGGGAGGAAACTCAAGCCCGTATATCTGTGTCCACTAAGGTTTCCAGGCTCATGCGCGACCTGGACAAGAGACTAGGCAGGATGCCATTGGAACCTGAGGCATAGTTGACCTCTCTAATGAGGAAGGATCAGCCGATGTGCATGCCCCTGCTCTAGGTTCAGAAGGACCATGTTGGTTGCTGCTAATGTTCAGCCAGATGCTCCAAGCCCCAAGTCAAGTGATCAGCTACTGAAGGTTTTTGAAGAAATGTTGGCTAGGCAACAAGATAAATTTGATGCCTCATTATAGAAGGTGGTTAAAAGTGTCAAGCAATCTGAGAAACTTATGCTTGACGGTCTTACAGCAGTACAAGTGAAATTTGATAAGCTAGAGTAAAGATTTGATGCAAAGTATAACGAAGCTGCAACTGCAGTAACTCTTATGATGAGAGGACTTACGCAAAACAAAGGAGTACTGAAAAATGTTGACTAAAATGCTCTCTCTCCCATCGAGGCCCATAACAGATCAATGACACACTATGACACTTCCTTGAAATCTTATTTCAATTCCATTGCTGCAGAAACCAAAAGGGGGAGGAAGCTATTACTATTAAGGCTGCCAGTGTTGAAAAGACTATAGTCGACCAATTCAAACAAGCAAATGATTATATCTATGACAACACCATGTGGTTATATGGTCAGTTTTTCCCATCTCAAGTTCCTGTTGAGCCTGTTCAGGTTGATGTTCATCTGGCTCTGGACTATACACAATACTGGACAGACTCACAGAACTTCTCTCAGGCCAATGTTGTTACTGCTACTACTACTGTGACTCTAGAGGTTCAAACTGCTACTGATGCTGCTATCGCTGCATTCTCAGAGGCTCAAGTTCTTAAGAAAAGGAAATTTGGATAAGGCACTTCCGATGTCAGACCAGAACTGGCCAGGCTAGCTTAAGTAAAATAAGGACCTAACCGTAAGATGGATGAAGTTTGGAGCCCAACTTCAAAGGGAATTATCTTGGACACATTTGCCTTATATGAGCTCGGAGCGGTGAAGCATCTGGATCATTACAGTCCAGAAGAATGGAATAAATATAAAGAGGTCTGCACCAGGAGGAGGATTCATTTTTGGAAGAACAGAATGTTGATCCTATGCCTCCTCCTCCACCAAAGTACTATCCGAAGCCAATTGAATATTTTGACAGACAGTTGCAGAAGAGAAAGAATAGGAAGGGCTGATGTCTTATTTTCTTTACTGATTAATATGTGTTGTGGGATGCCCTCCCTATTCTAAAAACATTTTATTTGGTATATATATATATGTGATGGTTTATATATTGATCTAGAATGCATGTCAATTTATTTATCATGTCATGTCTTAACTTTATTTCTTTTAGCAATTCATCTTAGATTATAGGATTTTGTCTTCTTCAAATAGGGGGAGATTGTTGGGTATTGTATCCACAATAACCATGATTTGAAGAAGGGTCCAGTCAAGCTAAGATGAATTGAGGTTGTATTTGACATTGCTTTATAGTTATGTACTTGCAGGTTTACAATGCCAAGTACACACCAATGTCAGGTTACAGTGAGTCAGTAAACACAGGACTGTAAAATGTAATCCCTCAATGTGAAGGAAAATGTGTTGAATCATGTGTAATCACTCTATTAGGGTGTACTTCTATCCCAAATACAGGAGAAGGATCTAAGAAGGCCAAATACCAGAAGTCAGAAACGTAGAATTTTACCTAAGTAAAATTCGACGAGTATGGTTAAGCATATACGTCGAATTCGTCGAGTATCGTCGTTGATACATGCCGAATTCGTCGAGTATACTTATCAATACCCTTCGACTTCATCATATTTACTTAGGGTAAAGTTTATAGACAAGTGAAAATCTATTAAGTAAAATTCGTCGAGTATCGTTGTGCATACTCGTCAAATTCATCGAATGTATCTAACGATACTCGCCGAATTCATCGAATATACTAAGTGATACACACCGAATTCGTCGAGTCAAGTCGACGCTACTTCTCTAGTTTTTTCCAAGTCTTATTCATTGAATATCATTGCGTTGAGTGCGTTGAGATAACTCGATGATACTCGTCGAATGCTGCCTATGGCGTTGAGTGAACTCAAGGCGTTGAGTGTAACGATGTCGAGTGCATTGAGTCTGTTGACCGATACTCGATGAATTTGTCGAGTATGCCTAGTGATACTTGACGAATTCGTCGAATATGACTCCTCGCTATAGCGTTGAGTTACCAGCCGACCTGTGATGGTTTGTCTAAGTCTTTTTCATCGTATATCAAGTTCTATTCGACGAGTATCATTATGATACTCGATGAATTTGACTTAGGTCATTTTTCCAAAAATTTCTTCCTTATGTCACGGGTTCGGTCGGTCATGTATAGTGCTTTTTAGGTTTTATTTTTGGAATTCTTTTATAGCCGTTTCATTTAGAATCCCTCTATAAATACCTAGAGTAATTTCGAAATGTAAACGGATCTTGAAAACCTAATTTCTCGAATCAATTTTCATACTTTTCCAAAATAGGAATCGTCGGCCACACACTCGTGTTCTTCATGAAACTCTCCTGATCGGCCACGACATCGAGCAATAATCTTCTTCTACGACATCATCGACTGGAATGATTCTTCCTTCAAGATTCTTTGTACTCCAGTCCAAATCGTTTGAAGATTCAAGATCCAAATTTCAAGATCCAAAGATTTCAAATCTTCCGAGTTCTCCAAGATTCAACTTCCAAACTTCAAAGAACGTCAGATCAAGATTGGAATCGTGTGTTGTTGTTGTAATTTTCTTTTGAATAATGTAGAAGATTTTTCTCCGAGGTTATAGATCCATTTGTAAATTGAGAGAGTAGATCCGGTTATGGATCGAGTGTGTAAATCCAGTTTGCTGATCGAGTTGTAGGAGAGTTTGTTCTTCGAGTGGTAGGAGCTTCGTCTCCGAGGTGTAAGAGTTACGACTCCGAGGTGTAAGATTTGAGGAAATCTCAGTTTGGTGAAGTAGTCAAATCTGCCCTTCGTGGGAGATTGGCGAGGCGGGAAAGCATACGTACCCAACTCGGGGAACTACTATAAAATCTCTGCATTTGTGTGCTTGTTCTTTACAATTATTTTTATTCCACAATAAGATGAAAACATCACCTTTTCACCACCCCCCCTCTAGGTGATTTAGGTAGACGCTAGATACTTTCACAAACTTGAAGGAATTAAACCGGAGGAAACATAATTCATCGAGTATACATGTCGATATTCGAAGAATCAAAAGCTATTCGTAGAATTAACACAGATATACTCGATGAATCGAGACAGAGAAAATCGTCTAAGTATTAAGGTGATACTCAAAGAATCGATGATACTCGACGAATCGAAGATACTCGACGAATTGACGATGTTCGACAAATAAGTCTAATTTGTCGAAACTGTCATTATGATACTCGACGAAACTAAGATAGATTCGTTGAGTCTATCATGACGATATTCTATGAATTCCAACTCATTCATTGAAACTTTAATAATTTACTCAACGAATTTCCCTTGAATTCTTCCGACCACTTACCTGATGACCCATATTCACAATATAGGTCCCGGAATGAAAATCCTTCACATCCAAAACATCATAGGCTTGGTCCTTCACTCATATCACATATGAGCAAGGCCAACACATACCTTTCCAACTTCTCCAATGCTCTTATGTGCGACCCCATAGGCTCATATTGCATTGGCAGTGATACTACATGTTTGATCACTTCCAGATCACCATGGTAACACGCACATTTAGCTACCTACTCGAAAAGTGGGAACTAAAGGACTATGTCAACATAGCATAACAGAGTGCTTGAGTTGCATGGGTGCATCATAAACCATCATTATATTTCATTGCACCGCATAAGATAATCATCATATGATTTTTTATGGGAACTTTTATATGATGAGTTACTTCCTATTAAGAAGATCCTTAACTTATAAATTTGTATGGGCATTTTTATAAGTTAAGTTCTATTTATGTTTGTAGATTACATGTTGGTAGTTGACTGCTCTTATTCTTACAGTACTTCTAGTGTAGAATGATGTTGTTATTTGATGCACACTGCTACTGTTACTTTTATTATAAGTAGAGATATGTCACCTCCTTGTCCTTACATTTTATATACATATATTGTACCGTTCCTTATTTCTACTGACCGGTGCCTAAGATCCATCGGGATGAGAGGATGAGATAGCCACTTAGTCTTTATGACTAACGGTTGCTATGACTACAATTTTAGGAGGACACCCAATGGATAGAGTAGCAGCAGCAGTAGGTTATGCAGGAGGGCAGCCAGGCCAGGAGGACAGGGACTGATATGATGATACCCTCGATGTCGTTGGTTAGTGATGTGAGATTTTGAGAGACTATATGTTGTAGGCCTTGGAGCACTTAAATCTGATGTATTCAGGAGCTATATAGCTACCTGTCTCTTTTCTTTTGGACTTGTATTAATGTGGATTTTGACTTCTGTTTCTTCTCTTTATGTTGGGTTTAGCATGAATGATATTTGTGAGAGCCGACAGAATAGGAGTCTTGTAGTACCAATCAATCCGTGTGTTGACGCTACGATAAGGTGGCTGTTTTGGGCATAAGACTCCCTTCTATAATGCCCCTGATTTTTCAAGGTTTATTTAAAACCCTTTTAGTGATGTATTTTGACGTCAGGGCGTTACGTTGACGCGTAGTTGGTGGGTACTGCTGTCTGAGCATGACTTTTTCTCATTGGTATCTAAGGTTTTGGTTAGGGAGAATTAGCTTGGCTAATTTATCCTGTGTTTTGATATTCCCTTGCGAGCCTGGGTTCGTTTTGGAACACGGCGGATCATTTTTGGGATATTTGGTATTTTGACTTCGGTGAGTGTGTACCCGAGTTTGGTTGGTCGGATTTCGATTTCGACTTCGCCGTTGGATTCGTAGCGTCGATATTTAGTTATAGTACGATTTTCATAGAAATCCGAGTTAGTACGAGTTTTGGTCATTTGGACGCTTTAATTATAATAATAATATATTATTATATTATATTTTTTATTCCATATAAATAGCCTTGCGATAAGACAAAAACCCTATTCATTATCTTCTTCCCCAAACCGTCTGACTGTTTTTGCAGAAGACGAGAGTGGCGACCTTGCGAGGCCTTCGACCGTTGATTGTAGGAGCTCTGGTGCATGAAATCGTCGTCGGAGAGTAGATCCGGTTAGCTCTCTCCAAGATCTACATTTCTACGATGAGTTTTTCCCATTTCTTGGATTTTTAGAGATTAAGATATGCGGTTTTGACCTTCTCTCCTCTCAAAAAAGTTTTAGGTTCTACTTCTTAGGTGTTTTTGCGGCCAGATCCATGAGGAGGAGTGGTGGTGCGGCCGGATTCCGGCAAGATCGAGGCAAGCGGTGATTCCTTCCCCTTGCCGAGTTTTAATTCCCTATATTCACTGTTATTTCCCCTTTTTCCTTCTTAGAATTTAGGAATAGGGTAGGGTTCAACCAGATTCTACTTGCTGCATAGGGTAGATCCTTGTTCCGGATGTGTGTATATCCATAGAGTATAGGTTGGTAAGCCCTAGTTTAGCTTGTCGTGTATAGCAGTGAGGGGATTCGTTGGGTTTGAAAATTAGCTTAGGATAATGTCATCTTATATGGCTGATTAGTTTATTAAATTATTCGATTTTGACAAAAGTCAAAATCGCCAACAAATAATTTGGTGCTAAGGCAAAAGCGTTGAGTGGGCTGAATGCACTCAACGTTGCGTTGAGTGAAGTTAACTTGACGTTGAGTGGCCTGTGAGGCTAAGGAAAAAAGCATTGAGTGTGCTAAATGCACTCAACGCGGCGTTGAGTGAAGTTCACTTGGCGTTAAGTGGTCTATGAGGCTAAGGCAAAAGCGTTGAGTGCGCTGAATGAACTCAACGCGGCGTTGAGTGAAATTCACGTGGCATTGAGTGGTCTGTGAGGTTAAGGCAAAAGCTTTGAGTGCGCTAAATGCACTCAACACGGTGTTGAGTGAAGTTCACTTGGCGTTGATTGGTCTGTGAGGCTAAGGAAAAAAGCGTTGAGTGCGCTGAATGCACTCAACGTGGCGTTGAGTGATACATCGTTGAGTGAAGCCTTGGCATTGAGTAGGTTCGAGTCTAAGTAAAAGCGTTGAGTGGACTCAACACGACGTTGAGTGGAGGTAAATTTGCGAAGTAAACTGTTTAGCGTTGAGTGCGCTGAATGCACTCAACGCGGTGTTGAGTGTAGGCCAAGCATTGAGTTGACTCACCGCTTTTCCCGTGACTTGGAATTTTTCGCCGATTAGTCGTGTATCAAGTTGAGGTTTGTTGTTGAGTGGAATTCGTCGTGTGTTTACTGATTTGTCGAGTATACTTGATGAATCAGTGTGGTCCTAGAAATTTTTTCGCAAAATTAAGTTGAATTCGTCGAGTATGACTTAGAATGATTATCACTTAGGAATTTTTTGCCTTTATGTCAAGGAGAGTTTTTGTCTCCTAGTTGAGGTTATAGATGTTTATGGATGCTAAGTATGGCTTTTGGTTAGTAGTGGATAAAGGACCCTCAACCTAGTGCCAAATTGTGAATCATTACACTGATGGGCTTGTTTTTGGACTGTGAGTTGAGTTGGACAATACGGCCACCACCACAGCACCTTGTTTATATATTTGGATTGTTGGGTTGAGTTGGACATTAAGCCACCACCCTAGTGCCATGTTGAGATAATTAGACTGTCTGGTTGTGTTGGACAATGTCTCCACCACCACAATACCTTCTTAAAATGTGTTGGGTCTGTAAGTTCGGGTTGGACAATGTGGCCATTGACTCAGGACCATTTCTTACCAGTATTAATGATTCATATGATTAGAGTTATTAAGTCTCTTTCCTCATATTGTAGAGATATATGTTAATCTACTTTCTTTTCAGATATTCTCGAAGCATGGCAACGTTTCGCACTTGGTGCAATTTTCTTACTTTTGAACTCAATAAGTAAATCTTTTACCATTGTCATAGGATTAATTGCTGAGATTTGACAGTTTCCATGTGTTTGGGTTGGTAACCCTTTATTCCTATTTGGTTTATTGCTAACCTTTTGATCTTTGATCTCCACTTGTATTTTCATTCTTGCTGAGGTGTTCTTTTCTTTGAATGACTCAGGTTTGGAGAAGTAGTCGGTTGAGCGGCTATTGTTGGTTTTTGGCTGGTACTCTGCAGCTGTCGTTTCCTCACCGACTGTGTGGTAGTTGTTGTTTGTTTTATTTTAGTTCAGACATACATACCTTTTAGTGGGTTCGTGTTAGGTTGTTGACGCCCACTAGATTTTTTTTAACATTAAGTACTTGCTAACTGCTAAACCTTTTTCTATATGATGGTTTGGATTTTCTTGCTCTCTGGGAAGGCTTTATGCTAGGTTGTATGATAGATATTTTAAATTATAAAAGTATTACTTCTATCACCTCATACATGACATCTTTTAAAACTAAAGTCATTATGTTCGATGAACGTAAAAGCTATTTTCATACTTATACTAAATCTAGAGTCATGCAGACCATGAGTTGTCCTATATGGATGTTTTGCTGATATAGGATGTCAATTAATGTAACCAAACTATTTATGCAGCATATACTTATATTTTCAGTCGTGGACTAGTTGATCCACTGAGCCGATGGATACGACCATCAAAACTTAACTTGAAACATATTTTTCTCACATCATAACTTGGTATTTTCATAAACTGTGTTAGGATTGGAGTTTGCCTGAACTTCTGTAGTTATCCCCTGCATGGCGTGGCATCACGGCGTGTGTTTTCTCTCACTCTGATATACATTTAAATTCGGATAAAATGCGGGTTGTGACAGTTGGTATTAGAGGGATGGGTTGTTTGATAATTGGTCGAGAAACCATCCCAAGTTAATTTTGGTTGTCTTGTTCCATTGCATATACACACCGATGTGTCATCAGTACGTCTTGGCTGAAGCATGAACACTATACTCATAAGCATGACAAGAAGTATACGGGGCATATTATGTAGTATGGGATGCATAATATGTGTTTGTATATGGATCCTCATAAGAAGCAACATGTGACTATTATGTAGTATGGGATGCATAACAATCATCACATGAATGCACATTATATTTTACTTTTCGTTGCACGCGATATTATGTAGTATTGGATGCATAATATTTCATATGTATGCCACTCATAACATGCACTAAGGCCTTTATTAGATTGCATAACACAACATTCATGACATAAGATTGCATTAGCACATATGTCAAACTAAAGATTTACATGATGACATATGTACACACATGGTTTTAAGTCAAAAAGGAATAAAAATTCATGCATTCATAGTCTATGCACATGAGTTAGTGAGATGACGGTATATCATCCTAAGTTTAAGCATGACATCATTAATGAAATTCCCAGAGCAAGTTAGCAGCTTGAGCAAGTATTTGTACATGTATTGTCTGAACTAAGTTGTGTATTTCTAGCGGTAAGCTAGGTATTGATTAGTTGTTTGTTGTGTTTTTAGAATGCCGCTGAAGAATACTATGACAAGGTCGACTCCCTAGTCTGAGGGAGAGTCATCTGGGCACAGAGTGAGGCAGTGATCGAAGGACTGTGATAGAGCAATGAGGCTCTCTCCAGACAAATGTTGGTGATACAGTCGCAGATCCTGGCTTTGCGGTCTGTTGTTTCCAGGTAGCCGATTAGAGTGCAAGACCCTGCTGTGGGTCAAGCTATTCATGTCCCCCCTGCTCCTCTAGTGCCTCCGGTTTTGTTGCCACTAGAGATGAACTTTATCTCGTATTTCAAGCGATTAAGACCTCCTACCTACGATGGTAAAGCGGACTTCCTGGCCTTGGACGACTGGATTATAGCGATCTAGGAAATGTTCTCATACTCAGGTATTTCTACTGACCAGAGAGTGATGGTCGCTGCTTACCAGCTAAATGGTCTGGCTTAGACCTGGTGGTTAAGAGAAAAGGAGAACCTGAAGGACGTATGTTCGTGGGAAGCCATCAATGAGTTATTGCTGAGGATGTTTATGTTGTCGGTCGAGCAAGACCGCTTGATGAATAATTTTCTGCATTTGAAATAAAGACAACTCACAATGAGTGAGCATGAAGTGGAGTTCAGTAAATTGATCTGGTTTGCCTCGGATATGGTATCCTCAGAATCTAGTAGAGTTAAGCGCTTTCTGGGTGGTCTGAGGAATGACATCCAACAACTGGCCAGTTCTTATGGATTTGGAAGTTATGCTGAAGTTGTAGAAGCTGTCTTAAAGTTCGAAGCAATCGACAATGCGAAGAATCGAGGCCAGCAGATGAGGAATGATAAGAGGAAGTCTAATGAGGGTAAGAACTCTAAGGAATCTGATCCTGCGTTAAGGAAGAGAAGTAAGGAGGTGTGCAGTTTCTGTGGCTGGTCGGGCCATCCATTCGAGAAATGTTTTAAGAGATTGAGAGCTCCAAAGCAAGAGCAGGTGCATGCGATTCAGAGTGCTCCCAAAGGAGAACTAGTTTTGCTTTCTGCAAATGGAAGGGGCACGATGTTTCCCATTGTTGGGGTAACGACAAGGTCTGCTTTCAGTGTGGATAGAAGGGGCATGTTAAGTCAAAGTGCCAGCAGTCTCAGCCCACGCTGCAGCCAGTTCCACTCCAAGCTTTGTCGCCACCGCCGCATTTGTACAAAGGGAAGGGCAAGTTAAACGTGGTATCATTGGAGGAAGCGCAAACGTCCACCTAGGTGATCTCAGGTTAGATCCTAACCTAGTTTGTTTTTAGCTCATAGTTGTAGTTTCGATGTTGCTCCATTAGTTATGAATGTGATTTTATAGGGAAGTTTAAGGTAATGAACCACTGGGCGCTTGTTCTTTTTTATTTTGGTGCTACCCACTCGTTTGTGGCAGGGGCCTTTGTAGAGCGCCATCATTTGACTCTCGATCAAGTTGGTGATGAGTTTCATGTCATGTTTCACTCTGGTGATTCAGTGGTGTCGAACCAGGGTATCCTGGGTTATTCGATTCTTTTGGGCAATTTCCTAGTTGTTGCTGATTTGAAGGTGATAGACCTGGAAGACTTCGATGCGATCTTGGGAATGGACTGGTTGTCCAGATGTGATGCGGTTATCCACTGTAAGGTCAAGCGCTTGGACTTCAAAATGGACAACGGTCACCCCAAGAGTGTTTATTGTTTTTCACGCAAGGTTTCCCTGATTATTTTTGCGGTATGTGCTCGAAAGCTTTTAGATTTCGGTTGTTTTGCTTACTTAGTTTCAGTCTTCGAGACCATTTGCAGTTTGATGTATGTAAAGGAGATTCATGTGGTACGTGAGTTTCCTGATGTATTTTTAGGTGGTCTTCCTGGTCTTCCACCTGAGAGGGATATAGAGTTCGTTATAGATCTTGATCAGGGTAATCTTCCTATTGCTAAGGCATCATAACGTATGGCCCCTCGAGAGCTGGAAGAGTTGCGTACCCAACTGGATGAGCTTTTGCAGTATGGATTTATTAGGCCGAGTTCTTCACTGTGGGGTGCTCCCATGTTGTTTGTGAAGAAAAAAGATGGGTCTATAAGGCTGTGCATAGATTATAGGGAATTGAACAAGGTAACTATCAAGAACAGGTATCATTTGTCGCGAATTGATGGCTTATTTGACCAGTTGCGTGGTAGTACAGTGTTTTCGAAGATTGACCTTCGTTCAGGCTACCAATAGTTGAGGATTCGTGAGACGGATATTCCACGGACTGCTTTCTGTTCTCGGCATAGACATTTTGAGATCTTGGTGATGTCCTTTGGTTTGACAAACACACCCTCTATCTTCACGGACATGATGAACAGAGTGTTCAAGGATTTTCTGGACCATTTTGTGGTCGTGTTTAGAAATGATGTTCTGGTGTATTACCGGATTGCTGAAGAGCATGCCCAACACTTGTGTTTGGTTTTGTCTGCTTTGATGGAGCATAAGTTGTTTGCCAAGCTAAGCAAGTGTGAGTTTTGGCTTCCTCGGGTTTCCTTCTTGGGTCATGTGGTTAATAAGGACATAATTTCTGTTGACCCGTAGAAGATTTATGCCGTGATGGATTGGAGCATACCAACCACACCCAAAAAGATAAGGAGTTTCCTAGGTTTGGCATGGTATTATAGAATGTTTGTGGAAGGATTTTCTACAATATCTGTGTCGCTGACTAAGCTTATGTAGAAGAATGCAACATTTATGTGGAGCGATAAGTGCGAAGAACCCTTTCAGGAGTTGAAATGGAGATTGTGCACTGCTCTAGTGCTGTCCTTGCCTAGAGAGGGAGTAGAGTACGCCATTTATGTAGATGCATCGCATGTTGGAATTGGTTGTGTGTTGATGCAAGAAGGAAAAGTGATTGCGTATGGGTCGAGGCTGTTAAAGTTTCATGAAAGACACTGCCCTACTCATAATTTAGAGTTTGCTGCAGTCATTTATGCCTTAAAGTTATGGAGACATCTGTTATTTGGCGCATTCTGCAAAATTTACAAGGATCATAAGAGTTTCAAGTACGTATTCACTCAGAAGGAGTTGAATTTGCGCTAGCAGAGATGTTTAGAATATGTCTCGGATTTTGATGTTGACATCCAATACCATCCGGGCAAAGATAATGCGGTAGCCGATGCCCTGAGTAGGCCGCGCAAATCTTTACTTTCAGTGGAATCCTTGGTAGAAGAATTTTTGTTAATGGATATATCGGTTGGGAGTAGCAACTCGCCCAGTTGTTTGGAAGTGTTAGAGCCCTCTTGGATTACACTCACAAGGCTGCATCGGAAATATGATCTTTAATTGCTACACCTCTATAATAGAACTGAGAAAGGAGAAATACCAGACTTTACAATCGATGATGCAGGTACTCTAAAGTACCGCGGTAGATACTGCATCCCCACTGTTGAGGATATTTGAGTTAATTTGTGCAATGAGGCGCATGGTTCTAGCGTGAAAGTGCAGGATAAGATCACTCCTAACTCTAGAGGGGGGTGAATAGAGTTATTTAAAATAATTTTCCAAATAAAAACTTGTAGAGAAAATTTTTACTTTACTTAGTGTATGGTGCTATAGCAAGTAATCAGAGTAAAAAAAATAAATTCACAGCACAAAGCAAAACACAGAAAGGGGCAAGCAATCCAGATGACACAAGGAGCTATAGTGGTTCCCCAAATCTGGGTACATCCACTCTTCTATCACCCTTGATAGGAATCCACTTCAAGATGAGTTGATCAGGTGTCTTGAGCACCAGAGAGTTTTTGATCAGGTTCTCACAAACCAACAGAAGCTGATTTTGACCAGGTTTCAGCAAAACCAAAAGTAACTTTTGAAGGGAGTTAGAACCCTGTACAGAAAGAAAAAGAAAAAGAATGAAGTTGTCTTCTCTTTTCAACAAGCAAAGAGAAGCAGAAGTGGATCTGAAGTTGTTGTCAAAGCTCCCCCTGAGATCAAGATGAGGTTCAGGAAGGAGAGCTCTGCACAAGGGTGACAGGTCTTCAAAGGTCTGATTTGCTCCAGCAAAGAATGATCCAAGTGAGTTGGATGGAGGTGTCTGAAGCAATCAGATTTTCTGTAAGAGAGTCTTTCAGAAAATAATTTTTCACTGAGAGAAAGATGAGAAGTCTTGTATTGTTGTTCTCTCCTTGTTCTGTGTATTCTCTGTGTATTCTTATTATTGTCCAAGAGAAAAAATATATTTGAGTCTTCTTCTTCCTTTACTTTGATAGCCGTTGGAAGTCAGCATTGATTGCTTTCCTTAACTGTCCATGCCTCAAAGGAAATGACAGGCAGACATTCCTTAGAAAATTCCTTGAGCCATGCACCAGATATGCTGTAACGGCCAATAAATTCTTCAGCATTAATTGCCTGTCAGAAGGAATTTGAATTCCTATCCAAAATCGACGGAAGTCTGGAAGGCGTCGAGCTCACAGAAAAACGTCAATCTGAGCACGACACACGTTGGTCAGAGAGTGTTTTCTGTAAGCAGAGCTGGGATCGACGGAACGTCGAGCTGAGGTCGACTCCACGTCGAGCTGAGGTCGACTCTGCGTCGAGCTGAGATCGACTCTGCGTCGAGCAGAGGTCGACTCTGCGTCGAGCTGAGATCGACTCTGCGTCGAGCTGAAGTCGACTATGCGTCGAGCTGAAGACTACTCTAACTAGCCTATGTGACCTATATAACAACATGGAGGTCACAGCATACAATCCCTATAGAAATATAGTCATCCTGGTCCAAATAGTAATAGGGTGTTCCAACAATCTCCCCCTATTTGGATTAGGATTACTATTTACATGAATTTTAGGGAATCAAAGAAAAGAAATAAAGCAGATACAACACAATATAATACAACCAGACATAACAGAATAATATGCAGCATATATGAAGCACTATATAGCAGCAGAATTGTTTAAATGTCCTGAGTCCAGAATATAGAAAGTGTCAGAATACCTTACTTTACTTGTCCTTTGATGCTTTGACTTGATCACTCTTTTTGAAGATGATTTCTCTGTTTGGATTGGAAGCTTCCTTTTTAGATCTGAAGTCATCAGCTGCACCTAAAGATTTTTGATCTCTAGCACTGGGTGGTACAGCTGCAGGGTGGAGTTCCATGTATCTGTCTGAATCAAAAAATTTCTTTGAGCCATACTTTTCCAATTCTTCTCTTCTTTGTTCTGACATAGTACTGATATGAGATGTATCCAGTCCTCTTTCTCTGGCTTTGCTGATCTCATTTAAGGCAGCCATTTCTGTCATCCTTGCTTTCCAGTAAGCAGGAGTCTTGGTAGGATCTTCAAAGGGGACAGCTGGTTCAAATTTGTTAGAGGATGATTCTTGAGAAGTTCTTGGAGTGAGGTCAACTCTAGGCCTATAGGGATAGGGACCAGAGGTTGGATCAAAGGTTCTTCCCCTGGACTGCCTGCCTTTATAATTTCCTCTTTGTTGACCTCCCCTTTGCTGGCTACTTCCTTGATATCTTCTGGCTTGATAAGTTTTTCCATGAAGAGCTGAAGGGGCTGGTTTTGAAGAAAGACTAGCACCTGCACCTGCATCAGGAGGAGGTGGAGGTGGAGGCTGATGGACTGTTTTAGATGGACCTTCATTGAATTTTCTCTTCTTCTTCATTGCCTTTCTCTGATTCTGAGAGTACTGCATCCAAGGCTCTGTGATTTCACAATTATATTTGATGTAATAGGGAATGTCATGATCTGTAGTTCTGGCAGAAGGTACTCTTTTCAAGGCTTTTGATCTGGCTTTCCTCTTCCTTGCAATAGTTGCAGAGGAGTCATCAGAATCTGTGGCAAACTCATCTTCAGAACTTTGTGATTCTTCATATGGATCTATATATTTTCTTTTGGAGAGGGGAAAGCTGATGGAGGCTGGAGCTGCTGAGGAAGAGACTAAAGGAGGCTCTGCTGTCAGTGGGAAGGAGGAAGCAACCACTGCAGGAGAGGGCACAGCCTCAAAAACCATAGAGGCTGAGGAGACTGGTTCCTGAAGAGCTTGGGAGATATTGGCCTCTGCAGCATCAGGTGTCTCAGTCACTTCACCTGAAGTCTCAGCAGAGACTACCACACCAAATCCAACACTAACAGGAGCCACTGCTACCACTGCTAAATCAGAAGTCAAGACCTTCTGGAAGGGGACAATAGCCCTGGACATATCTTCTTGAAGCTGTTTTTCTGCTATATCAAGGTCTTCTTGTATTGAAGCTGGAGGAGAGAAGATCTGAAGAGAAGCTGCCAAAGACTGAATATCTAAGGCACTGCTGATTTGCTGCTCTGAAACTGGAGGAGAGGCCTCAGATACCATTTGAACTTCTGCAGCAGACACTGTCTGTGAACAAGTAACTGATACTGTCTCTGAAGGAGTCTGAGCAATCTGAACTGAAGAAGGAGGCAGCTCTTCTTCTGCTGACATCTCCCCCTGCCTAGAATCAGGGGCAGCTGACTCTAGGCCCCCAGAAGAAGGGCGTGCCAAATGGGAGGAAAGGGAGGAGACAGAGGCAGAAAGAGCTCTCAATGAAAGTAGGAGAGGAGCCAGCTTGGCATCCAAAAGGGAGGAGAGCCTAGGAGACAGAAGATCAAAAAGTTGATTGGCTAAGGGCAGGAGGGCTACTTGCTCAAGGGGAACTTGAGTAGAGGTAGAGGGAGTAGCAGAAGCTGAGAATGAAGAAGATGTTGAGAGAGGAACAGACAGAGGAGGTGTAACTTGTTCCTGAATGGAGGAGAAGAGTAAGTCGGAAAAGGTAGATGAATTGAGGAAGTCATGAGGAGAGGAGGTAGAAGCATCCATGAATGAGTCTTCATGCATGTCAAGTGAAAAGATATCCTCATGAGGGGTGGAATCCAAGTTTATTGGAAGGAAAGTAGTTTGAGGAGGAAGGGAGAAGGCAATGGTGGATATGGAGGAGGGTAGAGTTTGAGAGGATGAGATAAGTGAGGTTGAGGGGATGAAGGTGGATGGAAGGGTGAGGGAGAGAGATGGCATAATCCCTTCTTCTGGACCAGTGGACTGAGGGGAAGTGACCTCTATAGTCCTGGTGTCTGCAGAGGATTTCATGGCTGCTGCTGCCCTGGGATTCACGATTCTCCTGTCCCATTTGCCAATTAAAGCACATGTGAGCCTCTTGGAAGCATTTATGTGCTTCTTGGAGGACACCAGCAGTTGGGGGCAGCAGTGGTTGAGAATCAACCCAAGAACTCTTCCAAAATGGACAGAGCTTTTATCCAACTTTTTCTTAAGCATATCAAACACAATTAATCCCCAGTTGGGATGTTTCTTATCCATTAGAGCAGCCATGAGGCAAAACTGATGCCTTGTTATTGCATCATGTGCAGTTCTCTTTGCACAGATCACCTTTCCAGTTATATCTGCTAATAACTTGTACTCAATTGCTAGGTTAATTTTAAGGAGTTTGGAGGGGTTACCAGCAGCATGCCCCATCCTGTCCAGCATCAAGGTATACTCTTCCACTGATAGTTCTATATCATCATCTCCAGCAGCAAAGTTGAAGGCTTCTGTAATGACTTGAGGTGAGATGGCTACCTCATTTCCTGCAATCTTCCCAGTCAAGATGTTGTTATCTGAAATGATTGCTGTAAGACACCATTCTTTAATTTCTGATTCGGGAAGGGGTATCCTGGTAGACATAAAGGGAACTAGCTGCTGCTCCTTGAAAAGATTCAGTATATCCAGAAAGTGTTGTGGAGATCCATCAAAAGAATCGAAATCAATGTCGAAACCAGAGTCGAACTTCATAGCCGCCAGAGCTCCTGCTGTAATTGCCATTGTCCTGCAAAAGAAAGAGTACCTTCCAAGATCAAAAGTATAGTATTTGGAGGGAGAAAGCTTGAGCAGAGAAATATGAAAGCGCAACTGCGAACGACGGAGAAAAAAAGATTTTATACTTAGGGTTCGACGCAGAAAAGGAAAGAACGTCGAGCTCAGTTCGACGCTCAAGGGCTCTAGGAGAACTGAAACGACTCAACAGCGTCCAGCTTAGGTCGACGTTCGACGCTTTGGCTGAAGCTATACGTCGAGCTCAGGTCGACGTTGAACGAAGACGTCGACCGGGGAGAGAAAAAACTCAAGAGGCCAGGAAGCTGTGAACTCAGTTCGATGCTAGAAGCTGAGTTCGACGTTCGACGCTTTTGAGGGCGACGGACCGTCGATCTCCGTTCGACGCAGCGTCGAGCTTAGTTCAGAGCTCAGAACAACCACTCAGACAGGGAAATTTTGAAAAGAAATTTTTCTTATTCCTGTTAATTATGGGTTTCAAAATCTTGGAGTTTTAATTTATGCTGTCTCCATCTAGCATTCCCAACTGATTGAGGAAAAAGAGGTGCTTCTTTTCATCCAAGGGTTTGGTGAAGATATCTCCTCTCTGTAGTTCAGTGGAAATGTATTCTAGTGCAATTTTCTTCTTTTCTACATTGTCCCTTAAGAAGTGATGTCTGATTTCTATGTGCTTAGTCCTACTATGGAGAACTGGATTTTGAGCAATAGATATTGCACTGGTATTATCACAAAAGATTTTAGACATCTCTAAGTTGTACCCATAGTCTAGGAGCTGGTTTTGAATCCACAAAATCTGTGAGCAACAACTACCTGCAGCCATGTATTCAGCTTCAGCAGTTGATGTGGACACAGAGGTTTGTTTCTTACAAAACCAGGAGACAAGTCTATCACCAAGAAATTGACAAGTTCCACTGGTGCTTTTCCTGTCTACTCTACATCCAGCATAATCAGAATCTGAAAATCCAGTTAGATCAAATCCTGAGTCATGTGGATACCAGAGACCTAGATTAGGACAACTTTTTACATACCTAAGAATCCTCTTAACTAATGTGAGGTGGGACTCTCTAGGGCTTACTTGAAATCTAGCACAAATGCATGTGGCAAACATTATATCTGGTCTAGTAGCTGTTAGATAAAGTAATGAGCCAATGATTGCTCTATAGTTTGTCTGATCAACTGGTTTTCCAGATTCATCAGCATCTAAAACAGCATTTGTAGGCATAGGTGTTTTCATGGATGATGCTTCAGACATTCCAAATTTCTTAACCAGTTCTCTTGCATACTTGGTTTGAGAAATGAAAATGCCATCCACATGTTGTTTAACTTGCAATCCAAGAAAGAAAGCAAGCTCACCCATGCTACTCATTTCAAACTTTGAGTGCATAAGTTGTGAGAACTTTTTGCATAAATTTGAATCAGTAGATCCAAATATGATGTCGTCTACATAAACTTGTACTAGTAGGGTATGGGACCTATGGGTTCTAACAAAAAGAGTTTGGTCTACACTACCCCTTTTAAAATCATTTTCCAACAAAAAACAAGCTAAGGTCTCATACCATGCTCTAGGAGCTTGCTTGAGACCATATAAAGCTTTATGCAGTTTAAATACATGATCAGGAAAAGTTGGAGAGATAAAACCTGGAGGTTGCTTTACATAGACTTCTTCCTTGATGTCTCCATTGAGGAATGCACTCTTGACATCCATCTGATATACCTTGAATCTCTTGTGAGCTGCATATGCAAGGAAGATTCTTATGGCCTCCAACCTTGCAACTGGTGCAAAGGTTTGGTCATAATCAATTCCTTCTTCTTGGCAATACCCTTGTGCAACAAGTCTTGCCTTGTTTCTCACAATTATTCCTTGATCATCCAATTTGTTTCTGAATACCCATTTGGTTCCAACAATTTGCTGGTTCCTTGGTCTTGGTACTAATTTCCAAACTTTATTCCTCTCAAATTGATTCAACTCTTCTTGCATTGCAATGATCCAGTTTGGATCTTGCTCTGCATCTTGTATGGTTTGAGGCTCAATTTGAGAAAGGAAGCAGGTGTGCATAATATTTTGGTTAACTTGATTCCTTGTTTGCACACCCACTGAGATATCTCCAATCACTTGTGAGATTGGGTGATCTCTTGTTGTTGCTAGATCAACAAGGGGTGTTGATGATGCACCAACCTGTGTTGTTGTTTCCTCTTGTGGAACAACAACTGGTTCTTCAATTTGTTGGCCCTTTGAACTTTCCAGAACTTGAAATTCCTCTTCATTGTCACTAAGTTCAGTGACTTGTTGAATTGGTGAAGGTGATGACCCTTTGTCTTTGATGGTAAGCTGCTTCAGATTTTCTGAAATTGAATGTTCTTGCAAATTGCTTATGGTAGAAGTCTCCTTCTCCTTATAAAACATGTTAGTTTCATCAAATGTAACATGCATGGATTCTTCAATTTTATTTGTGCACTTGTTAAAAACCCTATAAGCCTTGCTAGTCATGGAGTATCCCATAAACACTCCTTCATCAGCTTTGGCTTCAAATTTAGCTAGGTATTTCTTGTTATTATTGTGAATGAAACAAATGCAACCAAATATTTTGAAGTAGTTCACTTTAGGTTTCTTCCCTTTGAGTAGCTCATAAGGAGTCTTACCCTTTAGCTTATGTATCAGGCTTCTATTCAGAACATAGTTGGAGGTGTTCACAGCCTCTGCCCAAAAGGTTAGAGGAAGGTGAGCATCTGTCAACAATGTTGTGGCAGATTCAATAAGGGTTCTGTTTTTCCTTTCAACTACCCCATTTTGTTGAGGAGTTCTAGGAGCTGAGAAAGTATGCCTGATACCTTCATTCTGGCAGAACTCTAGCATAAGAAGAGAATCAAACTCTGTCCCATGATCACTTCTGATCAGGGCAATGTGAGTATTGAACTCAATCTGTATGCCTTTGAGAAAATCTGTCAAAATTTTGAAGTTATCAGACTTCTTCCTCAGAAAGAACACCCAAGTGAATCTTGAGAAGTCATCTACAATTACTAAAGCATAAGATTTCCCTCCTAGGCTTTGTACATTAATTGGTCCAAAAAGGTCCATGTGCAATAAGTACAAGATTCTAGGTGAGTCACTCTTATTAAGTGACTTGAAACTGTTTTTGGTTTGCTTGCCTAATTGACAGGCCTTGCAAAGTCCTTCCTTCTTGTAGGGACCAGAAGGTAGTCCTCTAACAAGGTTGTCTTGGGATAACTTAGCAATGGTTCTAAGGTTCACATGTCCTAATCTTTTATGCCACAAGATGTTTGGTTTTGAAATGGAGTTAAACAGGCAAATATCTACTACAGGTGAATGAAAATCCACTAAGTAAATGTTACCTCTTCTGTTACCTGTCAACACAGTTGTGTTGTCCACTGACTTGACTTTGCATATGGCTTTGTTAAAGGTTACTTGGTATCCTTCATCACACAATTGACTGATGCTTATCAGGTTGTGTTTGAGTCCTTCAACATATGCCACCTTTTTGAAAGTGACTAAGCCAATTTGAACTGTCCCATATCCTTTTGTAGTTCCAAAGCTTGAGTCTCCAAAAATTACTTTGGGTCCAAGCTTGGTTTTGAAGGAAGTGAGGTTGTCCTTGTCTCCTGTCATGTGCTTTGAGCACCCACTATCCAGATACCATTGATGGTTCTCACTTGGATAGGTCTTTACCTGCACAAAAACAGCTTATTTGTTTTTGACCCAGTTAACCTTGGGCCTAGGTTGATATCCCTTAAATTCTGAAATGAAGGACATCTCAGGTTGACTCTTATAGCCTACAGGATGATATCTCCTAGGAGGTATGATCCATTCAGCATAAGGGTTAAAGTAATGAGATGTGGAGCTAGAATTGAAATTTGAGTTAACCCTTGAGAACTGGGTTTTGCTCTGAACTCGGCTCGACGCACGTCGAGCTTCGGTCGACGGACTCAAGTGAGTGCGTCGAGCTCCGTTCGACGGCAAGGTCTTGCTTTGTTCAGAGAGTAGAGGGCGTTGACCTGGGTTCGACGTTTTCTTGCGATTACGTCGAGCTCTGGTCGACGTCCGTCGAGCTTCGTTCGACATTTTTTGTCCAGTTTCCTGGGTTAAGTCAGCATTCTTCCTAGCCACTATCAAGACTCCTTTACCTTTCTCACTGGTAAATTTGATTGGAGTTGTCAGCACTATGGGTTGGCTGGATGAAGCACCCAAGCCCAGTGAACCATTCAATCTTGAGTTCACTGTACTTGTGATGTCCATCAATTTGATACTTCTCCCATTAAGGGTTTCTTCAAATTGTTTGGCCTTAGATAGCTCACTTTTCAGTGAAGCTATCTCCTCCCCACACTGCTTCAACTCTTCTAAGAGTCTAAGGTTATCTGAGTTAATGGATTTGCATTCAATTAATTGTTCATTTAGAGTTTTAATCAGCTTTTGAGACTCAATTAAGTCAATGCACATAGATTTAAACTCAGATTTGAAATCATCAGAAGTAAAGTCAAATGAATCTATTACCTGATCCTCAGTAAGTTCCTGATCAGATGGATAGTCAGCCTCAGGCTCTGAATCAGTGTTCTTTTGAGATGCACTGATGGCCATCATGCAGAATCCCTTTTCTTCTGCATCATCCTCATCATCACTAGAACTGGATGATGAATCAGACTCATCAGAGTCACTCCAGGATTCAGCCACAAATCCTTTCCTGGTGTGCTTGCTGTTGCTGGAGGAAGGCTTGTCATGGTATTTCCTTGACTCCTTGTCCTTCCTTTTATCCTTCCTTTCCTTCTTGTCCCTTCTGTCCTTGTCTTGATTTTCTGGACAGTTTGGGAAGATGTGTCCTGGTTTCCTGCAACCAAAGCAGATAATATCTTTATTATTGGATCTGTCATACCTTGGCTTGTCTTTGTCTTTGGATGACCATCTTCTGAAGTTCCTTTTATTTAGCTTATTGAACCTCTTGACCAGTAGGCTCATAAGCTCTTCATTTCCCAACACCTCTTCTTTAGGTTCTTCTTCCTGTGCTTTGAAGGCAATAGTTTTCTCAGCCTTCTCTGTTGGTGTGGATGTCTTCTGCTCTTCTTCTCTTTTCTTAATAAATTGCTCATAGCTCTTGAGCTTTCCTAGAAGAGCTTCTGTGGATAGCTCACAGACATTTCTTCCATCTTTAATTGACCATATTCTTGAGTCCCAAGAGCTAGGGAAACAAGTCAGTATCTTGTCATTTATCTCAGTAAGAGATATGTCCTTCTCTAGTGATCTAAGTTCACTTATGATTAGGCTCAGTCTGTTGTACATGTCAGCAACTGACTTAGACTCTGCCTTTTTGAAGTTTTCATACTGTGTGATGAGATAGGATCTCCTATCCTTTCTTTCATCTGCAGAACCTGATACAATTTCTGAGAGTTTTTCCCAGATCTCCTTGGCAGTATTGCAATCTGCTACCTTCTGGAAAATGTCATCTGACATGGTTTGAGCCAAGATGTTCATGGCTTTAGCATCTGCTGCCTTCCACTTCTTTATGTCAGCATCAGTCCCTGAAGGAGGAGGAACAGCTGATGTACTTGTTCCTGTGGGAGGTCTTGGACAATCTGTCAATACAGAATTGAAGATGTCTTCATCAAAAGAGTTCATATAAAGTCTAATCCTTGCCTTCCATAGTGCAAACTTAGATAGATTGCACATAGGAGGTCTGGTGCTAGCAAAGTCTTTGTTTTGTGCCATGAGTTTTAAAAGATAAGTAAAACTAAGAAAAGTAACCCTTTGAGGGAAATGATCTTATCAGAGATCTTTTGATCCAGGTGTTAGCCTGTATGAATGATCAACCTGCCTCTGATACCAATTGAAAGTGCAGGATAAGATCACTCCTAACTCTAGAGGGGGGTGAATAGAGTTATTTAAAATAATTTTCCAAATAAAAACTTGTAGAGAAAATTTTTACTTTACTTAGTGTATGGTGTTATAGCAAGTAATCAGAGTAAAAAAAATAAATTCACAGCACAAAGCAAAACACAGAAAGGGGCAAGCAATCCAGATGACACAAGGAGCTATAGTGGTTCCCCAAATCTGGGTACATCCACTCTTCTATCACCCTTGATAGGAATCCACTTCAAGATGAGTTGATCAGGTGTCTTGAGCACCAGAGAGTTTTTGATCAGGTTCTCACAAACCAACAGAAGCTGATTTTGACCAGGTTTCAGCAAAACCAAAAGTAACTTTTGAAGGGAGTTAGAACCCTGTACAGAAAGAAAAAGAAAAAGAATGAAGTTGTCTTCTCTTTTCAACAAGCAAAGAGAAGCAGAAGTGGATCTGAAGTTGTTGTCAAAGCTCCCCCTGAGATCAAGATGAGGTTCAGGAAGGAGAGCTCTGCACAAGGGTGACAGGTCTTCAAAGGTCTGATTTGCTCCAGCAAAGAATGATCCAAGTGAGTTGGATGGAGGTGTCTGAAGCAATCAGATTTTCTGTAAGAGAGTCTTTCAGAAAATAATTTTTCACTGAGAGAAAGATGAGAAGTCTTGTATTGTTGTTCTCTCCTTGTTCTGTGTATTCTCTGTGTATTCTTATTATTGTCCAAGAGAAAAAATATATTTGAGTCTTCTTCTTCCTTTACTTTGATAGCCGTTGGAAGTCAGCATTGATTGCTTTCCTTAACTGTCCATGCCTCAAAGGAAATGACAGGCAGACATTCCTTAGAAAATTCCTTGAGCCATGCACCAGATATGCTGTAACGGCCAATAAATTCTTCAGCATTAATTGCCTGTCAGAAGGAATTTGAATTCCTATCCAAAATCGACGGAAGTCTGGAAGGCGTCGAGCTCACAGAAAAACGTCGATCTGAGCACGACACACGTTGGTCAGAGAGTGTTTTCTGTAAGCAGAGCTGGGATCGACGGAACGTCGAGCTGAGGTCGACTCCACGTCGAGCTGAGGTCGACTCTGCGTCGAGCTGAGATCGACTCTGCGTCGAGCAGAGGTCGACTCTGCGTCGAGCTGAGATCGACTCTGCGTCGAGCTGAAGTCGACTATGCGTCGAGCTGAAGACTACTCTAACTAGCCTATGTGACCTATATAACAACATGGAGGTCACAGCATACAATCCCTATAGAAATATAGTCATCCTGGTCCAAATAGTAATAGGGTGTTCCAACATAGCGTTTCCTACCACCCTGGTTCTACTAAGATGTATAGAGATCTAAAACAGATAGTTTGGTGGTATGGTAAGAAAGGTGATATAGCCAAGTTTGTGTCAGAATGCTTCACCTGCAAGCGGGTTAAGGCTGATCATAGGAGGCCTGGTGGCAAGTTGACGCCTTTGGAGATTCCAAGTTGGAAGTGGGAGAGTATTTCCATGGACTTCATTACTGGTTTCCCGAGATCTCCCAAGGGACATGATTCTGTATGGGTTAAAGTAGATAGACTAACGAAGTGTGCTCACTTTGTGCCATTCAGGATTGATTACTCCATGAAAAAGATAGCAGAGTTATACTAGGATGAGGTTATCAGGTTACATGCAGTACCTATTAGTATTGTGTTGAATTGAGACTCCAGGTTTACGTCTCATTTTTGGAAAAGCTTACAGTAAGGATTAAGTACCGATCTGAGGCATTCCACCGCTTTTCATCTGCAGACAAATGGTCAAACAAAAAGAGTAAATCAGATTTTGGAAGAAATGATAAGATGTTACATCTTGGACCATGGAGGAGCGTGGGACGAGCGTTTGAGGCTGATGGAATTTGCTTATAATAACAGTTATCAAGAGAGCTTGCAGATGGCCCCGTTTGAGGCCTTGTATGGGAGACGTTGTAGATCTCCCTTGTTTTGGGCTGAGGTTGGCGAAAGACCATTGTTGAGTATGGAAGCCTTGGAAGAAATGGATATTGATGTGAAGCATATTCGAGAGAAGCTTGGTATAGCTTAGGAGCGTTATGAGAAGAACGCTAATCGACGAAGAACTGATTTGGAATTTATTGTCGGGGACATGGTTTTTTTTAAGGTTTCCCCGATGTCTGGTATAAAGAGGTTTGGAAAGAACCACAAGCTGAATCCTAGGTATGTGGGTCCTTTCCAGGAATTTGATCATATAGGAATGTCATCTTATAGGCTGGGTTTTCCCGCAAATTTTCCTGGTGTGCAGATGTGTTTCACATAAGCCAGTTGCGGAAATGTGTGCTTAGCGACCGGCAGGTTCTTGATATTGTGCCCCAGTTGGAGCCCAACCTTTCTTATGTTGAGATGCCTGTTCTAATTCTGGATACTCAAGATCGATTTTTGCGAAGATAGTCCATACCAATGGTTAAAGTTTTATGGCTGAACCTAGACGTGGAAAACACGACTTGGGAGTTGGAGTTAGTTATGTGGGAGGCTCATCCTCATCTGTTCTCCTAGTTTCTTTCGGTATTTATTCTCATTCTATAATCTTGAATTATTTTCCTTCTATAGTAATCTTTTGTGTGTAAAGTTTCAGGAAGAAACTTTCTTTTAGGAGGGGTGGCTGTAACGCCTCTGATTTTTCAAGGTTTATTTAAAACCCCTTTAGTGACGTATTTTGTCTTTAGGGCATTACGTTGACGCTTAGTTGGTGGGTACAATTGTTTGAGCATGACTTTTGCTCGTTGGTATCCAAGGTTTTGGTTAGGGAGAATTAGCTTGGCTAATTTCTCCTGTGTTTTGTTATTTCCCTGTGAGCCAGGATTCGTTTTGGAACATGGCAGAGCGTTTTTGGAATATTTTGTATTTTGACTTCGAGGAGTGTTTTCCCGAGTTTGGTTTGTCGGACTTCGATGTTGCCTTCACCGTTGGATTCGTAGGGTCGATATTTAGCTACGATGAGATTTTCATAGAAATCCGAGTTAGTGTGAGTTTTGGTCATTTGGACGTTTTAATAATAATAATAATAATAATATATTATTATATTATATTGTTTATTCCATATAAATTGCATTGTGATAAGACGGAAACCATATTCATTATCTTCTTCCCCAAATCATTTGACTGTTTTTGCGGAAGACAAGAGCGGCGACCTTGCGAGTCCTTCATCCATTGATTGTAGGAGCTCCAGTGCACAAAATCGTCGTTAGAGAGTAGATACGGTTAGCTCTCTGTAAGATCTACGTTTCTACGGTGAGTTTTTCCCATTTCTTAGATTTTTAGAGATTAAGGTATGCAGTTTTTACCTTCTATCCTCTCGAAAAGTTTTAGGTTTTACTGCTTAGGTGTTTTTGCGGCCAGATCCGTGAGGAGGAGTGGTGGTGCGATCGGATTTCAGCAAGATCGAGGCAAGTTGTGATTCCTTCCCCTTGCCGAGATTTCATTCCTTATATTCACTGTTATTGCCCCTTTTTTCCTTCTTACAATTTAGGAATATGGTAGGGTTCGGTCAGGTTCTACCTGCTACATAGGGTAGATCCTTGTTCCGGTGGTGTGTATATCCATCGAGTATTGGTTAGAAAGCCCTAATTTAGCTTGTCGTGTATGGCAGTGAGGGGATTCGTCGGGTTTGAAAATTAGCTTAGGATAATATCGTCTTATATGGCTGATTAGTTTATTAAATTAGTCAATTTTTACAAACGTCAAAATCGGAAAAAGTAATTAAGAGCTAAGGCAAAAGCGTTGAGTGCGCTGAATGCACTCAACACGGCGTTAAGTGAAGTTCACTTGGCGTTGAGTTGTCTGTGAGGCTAAGGAAAAAGCATTGAGTGCACTGAATGCACTCAACGCGGCGTTGAGTGAAGTTCACTTTGCGTTAAGTGGTCTGTGAGGCTAAGGAAAAAGCATTGAGTGCGCTGAGTTCACTCAACGCGGCATTGAGTGAAGTTCACTTGGAGTTGAGTGGTCTATAAGGCTAAGGCAAAAGCATTGAGTGCACTGAATGCACTCAACGCGACATTGAGTGAAGTTCACTTGGCGTTGAGTGGTCGGTGAGTCTAAGGCAAAAGCGTTGAGTGCACTGAATGCACTCAACACCGCGTTGAGTGATACAACATTGAGTGAAGCCTTGGCGTTGAGTATGTTGGATCCCTAGATTGGATTTGGGCTAGGTTCACTAATTAGGTTGTGTTTGACCCACATTGTATAGCCAGGGTCAAGTCTATGAGTCCTAGAGTTTAGGCTAGTCATTTGGTTCAACCTTCATGGACCAGCCAGCAGAGGACGTCAGTAGATTCAGACTTAGAAAAATTCAGAGTTCGAAATTATCAGTTCGAAATTCTTCGAACTCAGCTCGACGATCGTCGATCTCAGATCAACGAACTCAGAGTTCTTTCTCTGAGTTGAGCTCGATGATATTCGAGCTCAGGTCAACAATCGCTTCATTCAGACAGATTCTCAGCTCGATGAACTTAGAGTGCAGAATTGGCAAGTTATTTCCAGAATGCAGTTCGCAGAGCTCAGGTAGACAAACAGGAATTCTCAGCTCGACGATCTTGGAACTCCAGTCGACGAATTCTGTTTAGAGGTCGACGATTTCTGTCCCGAGCCAGATTGAGAAGTCTTCTTTATTTCTGTCCCTAATTTATTATATTATTTAGCTGTAATCCTCTGAGTAATTAATGCTCATATTCCCCAGAATATAGATGTTATTGGCAGGATTAATTATGGTCTTCATCAGGGTTAATTACTGGCTTATTTTAATGGGATAGTTGGGGAAAATCATTAAAGTCAAATATTCTAGCCATTTCATTCTCCAGATGAGTTAGTAATTAATGCTTGGAATTCAAATTTCAAAGGAAATTTTGACAGCAGAATATAAAAGAGATTTTCTCTTTTCAAGACGAAAAAAAATCCATGCTTACACAGACCAGATAGTAGTGAGAATACAGAGAAGATACACAGAACAACATACAAAAATCTCTCTCTCTCTCTCTCTCTCTCTCTCTCTCTCTCTGTGCAGAAAACATTCTGTTTTCCCTTGATCTTACTAAAAGTTGAAGAAGAACAACCATCACATATCAAGAGTCTTCTTCAACTTCTACTCCAGGAACATTCAAGGACACTAACTTTGAATCAGTTAGAAAGTTCTAGGATCTTTCAAGACAAGGCTGAAGACCTACACCCTGAGCAAGGCTCCATGTTTTTTTGAACCATCTTTACATTTCAGAAGGAGTCTTGACAATAGAATCCACAAGTCTTCTCTGTTGTATAGAGAAAAGAGAAGACATCATCACCTCTCTCACCTCCTGTAAAAGGGTTTATTAACTCCCTTCAAAAGTTTATTCTTGGTTTTTGGGCACCTGATCAAAAGCCTAAAGGGTTGTGAGATCTCCCTAGAAATAGATCTTGTGGTGGCAGTCACCTGATCAAAACCTGTAAGTGGATTCATACCATGGTGGTAGAAGAGTGGATGTACCCAGGTTGGGGAACCATTATAAAATTCTCGTGTTGTCTGGTTGATCATTTTCCTTTTGTTTTGTTGTGTTGTGATAGAATAGCTTAACCTGTTTCCATTTCATTTATTTTATTATTGGTATCACTTATTTTCTCTGATAAATTAAAAACAGCCAAAAGTTTTAAATACTCTATTCACCCCCCTCTAGAGTAAATCAGGTTTATCCCCTACCTTTCAGAGTAGCTTCGAGTCTAAGTCAAAAGCGTTGAGTGGACTCAATGCGACATTGAGTGGACTCAACGCGGCGTTGAGTGGACTCAATGCGGCATTGAGTGAAGGTAAATTCGCTGAGTAAATTGTTTGGCATTGAATGCAATGAATGCACTCAATGCGGCGTTGAGTGTAGGACAGGCGTTGAGTTGACTCGCTGCTTTTTCCGTGACTTGGATTTTTTGCCGATATGTTATGTATCAAGTTGAGGTTTTTTGTTGAGTGAAATTCGTCACGTGTTTACTGATTTGTCGAGTATACTTGATGAATCTGTGTGGACCTAGAATATTTTTCACCAAATTAAGTTGAATTCGTCGAGTATGACCTAGAATGATTATCACTTGGGAATTTTTTGCCTTTATGTCAAGGAGAGTTTTTGTGTCCTAGTTGAGGTTATAGATGTTTGTGGATGTTAAGTTTGGCTTTTGGTTGGCAGTGGATAAAGGACCCTCAACCTAGTGTCAAATTGTGAATCATTACACTGATGGGCTTGTTTTTTGACTGTGAGTTGACTTGGACAATGCGGCCACCACCATAACACCTTGTATATATATTTGGATTGTTCGGTTGAGTTAGGCATTGAGGCCACCACCCTAGTGCCTTGTTGAGATAATTGGACTGTCTCGTTGTGTTGGACAATGTATCCACCACCACAGTACCTTCTTGAAATGTATTGGGTCTGTAAGTTTGGGTTGGACAATGTGGCCACCGACTCAGGACCATTTCTTACCCGTGTTAATGATTCATATGATTGGAGTTATTAAGTATCTTTCCTCGTATTGTACAGATATATGATATTCTGCTTACTTTTGCAGATATTCTCGAAGCATGGCTTCGTTTCGCACTTGTTGCAACTTTGTTACTTTTGAACTCAATAAGTAATTCTTTTGCCATTGTCATATGAATAATTGTTGAGATTTGACAGTTTTCTTATGTTTAGGTTGCTAACCCTTTTTTCCTTTTTGGTTTATTGCTAACCTTTTGATCATTGATCTCCACTTGTATTTTTATTCTTGCTGAGATTTTCTTTTCAATGATTGCCTCAGGTTTGGAGAAGTAGCCGGTTGAGCAGCTAGGGTTGGTTTTTGGCTGGTACTCTACAACTGTCATTTCCTCGCCGATTGTGAGGTAGTTGTTGTTTGTTTTCTTTTAGTTCAGACATACATACCTTTTAGTGGGTTCGTGTCAGGTTGTTGATGCCCACTAGATTTTTTTTAATGTTAAGTACTTTCTAACTGCTAAGCCTTTTTCTATATGATGGTGTGGATTTACTTGCTCTCTGGGAAGGCTTTATGCTAGGTTGCATGCTAGATATTTTAAATTATAAAATTATTACTTCTATCACCTCTACATGACATCTTTCAAAACTAAAGTCACTATGTTCGATGAACGTAAAAGCTATTTTCATACTTATACTAAATCTAGAGTCATGTAGACCATGAGTTGTCATATATGGATGTTTTGCTCATTTAGGATGTCAATCAATGTAAACAAACTATTTCCGCAGTGTATACTTATTTTTTCATTCATGTACCAGTTGATCCACTGAGCCGAGGGATACGGCCATCAAAACTTAACTTGAAACATGTTTTTCTCACATCATAACTTGGTATTTTCATACACTGTGTTAGGGTTGGAGTTTTCCTGAACGTCTGCAGTTATCCCCTGCATGGCGTGACATCACGACGCGTGTTTTCTCTTACTCTGATATATATTTAAATTCAGAGAAAATGGGGGTTGTGACACCTTCTGCCGTGTGTTGTGTTTCTGGAGGGGGGTCTTACACCATGTGCTTACCCCAAGCGAATAAGTGCAAAATTGCACACCACAATGGGCTAAAAATGCACTTCATGTGAGAACTAAGATTAAGTGAAATATGAGTGATAACATGCTAAAAGTGAAGTGCTTGAGTGAGAAAACGAGTCTAGATGAGTCCAATAAACCTTATATAAATTGGACACATCACCTCCCCCAGACTTACTCGTTTGCTCATCCTGAGCAAATTATCTCCCATGCAGACTAGAAAAACATTACCTGGTACTGTAATTGAATACGCAGACAAAGTACCTTACGATTCTTTTCAAGGTGCTCAATCTCACAATGTTTATTAAGACTTATCAGGAGGGTGAGTAGTGTTAGGTGGAGTTTCCTTGTCAATTTATTTTATCGCATAAATTTATTTATCATCATCATATTTTTTTCATATTTGACAAAGGACTCCGAATCCACTTATTTCGCAACCATATTTTCATGTTGTAAGAGCCATGACAAGGAAACTAAGAAATTGTGCAAGAATCATACATGAAATAAAGAACTTGTGTAATTCAAGTAGTTAAATGTGAAATTTTAACTAAAAACAAGCACTTGGGCTATTGGGGAAACCCTTATGATTTACCTTAACAAATTATTTTAAGTGATTTTACATCCTAGGTTTATTACCAATGATGTATAGAGAGAGCAATATTATCTTAAAAGTCCTAGGGTGTCATTGGTAGGTATGCTGACTTTGCTAACTTCTTAGCAAGCAAGGCGCTGCCGCCACATTTAACGTATCAACAGAAGAGTATTGCCTAAGATAAGGGATTGTGACGATCTCCAAAGAAATCCATCAATGAAGATGACCATAAGCTCGCCCGTTCGCACTCTCTCCATGAAACTCACTACAAGAAAATTAACATCTTGTGTCAAAATTTAAGGGACAAAATATATTTCGTCACTAAAAACACATCTTTAGTGACAAAGTAAAAGTTTCGTCACTAAAGACACATCTTTGGTGACGTTGAAGTAGAAGTTTAGTTACTGAAGACAGATTTTTAAAGATGAAATAAAACATTAGCCACTAAAGATGAACCTTTAGTGACAAAATAAAAAATTTCTCACTAACGACAAAACTTTAGTGATGAAAAGTTAGTGACAAAATATATTTCATTACGAAAGACACATCTTTACCGACAAAGAAAAGTTTAGTCACTAAAAACACACTTTTAATCAAGAAGTAAAAGTTTAGTCACTAAAGACAAATCTTTACTGATGAAGTAAAAGTTTAGTCACTAATATAGTGATATTTTGTGAAAAATTAAATAAATATAGTGATAGTTATTATTATTATAACATATATTTAGTGACAAGATATTTCATCACTATTAATATATATTTAGTGATAGAATTAATTTGGTCATTAAAAAGATTTTGTGAGTGAATTTATCTGGTCACTAAAAGATGTTTTGGTGACCAAATTTATTTAGTAACAAAAACATTTTTTAATGACTGAATCAATTTAGTCACTAATAGAAATTTTAGTGTTCAATGTAGTTTGGTCAATAAAAGCAGTTTTAGTGACTAAATTAATATAGTCACTAAATATACATATTTAGTGACAAAAATTATTATGGTCTCTAAGAACATTTACTGGCGGGGCTTTTGTGATGACAGTGTGACAAAATAAATTTGTTCATTAAATGTCATTAGTGACAAAAATCTAACATTTAGTGACGAAATTTTTCTTCAGTAAAGGTCAATTTTCTTGTAGTGTCTAGTTCAGTTCGAAGTACGAATCAATAGTACTTTAGGTTAAGATTTAGGCTTGGGTTTAGGTGGGGTAAATAATGATAAAAGCGGTTGCTAAGCACACCTAGCCCAAATGAGCTTGCAAAATAAATACTATTCACGCACAAATGAAAATGCGTACACCACTCCCCTAGACATGAACATGAAACTATATATTGGGTGTGCACACTATCTATTCCCAAATACAATTCTTTTATTCTTTTCATTTCATATTTTTTTCCTTTTTTACTTCTTTCTCTTTTTTCAATTTTTTTTACCATCAATAATCAAAATCAGCTAAATTTTTAATAAGGCTTTGCCACTGCATTCACAACAATACACCGCATCAACACCCCAACTTTTAAATGTAATTATATCTTATGCTCAGAGTTTGGTATGCGATTAGGATAGGCATTTTGGCTTTGGTGAATTGGTGGTGGAGCTGAATCAAATGGTAGGGATTAGGCACAAATGGGCTAAGTAAGGATATAACATTTAGGTTTGGTGTTAATGCTCAACCGGGCCAAAGAATCGACTAAATCACATTCACACACACGAATTAACCTATAACCATGCTTTGAGAGTCTCTAGGGGCGAGTTGTCAACCACCAAAAAAGACTGTATGACCTCCTGACTCAAGCAATATGATTCTAGCTATCGTCTACACACTTCTCTTACACTACCATCATATCTCACTGGATTCACCAATTATGAGTAGAATAAACCATATTTACGCAGCTAGAAAATTATAAAACTAAGTGCAAAAGAAAATACTAATTCTACACAAATTTCTATGCGAGACACGAACACTCGACTAGGAGCGCTGTAGGAGTCAATTTTTTTACTCGGTCTCTTAATTCTATGACAACATAATGATTTTCCAATCACACGTGACAAATAAAATTAACCCGCGATGCATCAACAAATAAGTGCAGGCTCAAGTGGGTGTTGTGGTGTGCACGACAAATGCAAACTATAAATAACTAAACTGAAATAAAATGGTGCTTCTGATATGATCGTGGCAATGCGCATGAGGAGTGGTAACGAACACACTCACTCTCCCCCAGACTTAGAACAAGCTTCACCAAACAAGATATAGCAATTAAAATTAAAATAAAGACTAAGGAAGAGATTACCCATTGTTCAGGATTTGAGGATGCCAAAAGACACAAGAATACCAAGAGATTGTCCCCATCCGCATCCAAAATGATCACCAATACCTATAGGAAGAAGATCTCCAAGCAATATATATAACAACTATACTATCACAATCACACATTTAAACAACTAAACTATAGGCTAGATTACAAACACAGTCACATGGTCACAACACTAACAAACTAATAGAACAAAAGCGAATTGCAACTAAATATCCATAAGTCCATAAAATAGAATCATCAGTCCCATAATAATTGTCATAATAAAAAACATAATAAAAATATAACAGAAAAAAACAGAAGTTGTGCAGCCTTGCGAAGAGAACGGTAGAGCAAGGGATCTGGATCCTCTCCATTTCAAATGAAATGGAGGGGATCCGTTTCATATTTAATGGACAAGATCAGTCCAAAAAAGATCTAGTGGATAAGATTTTTTTGAATAAAAAAATATATAAAAGGATGGGAAATACAGAACCTGTCGGATCAAAAAGTAGAAGATAGTGAAATGGATCCCCTCCATTTCGTTAGAAATGGAGAGGATCCTGATATTCAAGACATCTAGTGAGGCAGATACTATGGAGGCGGAGAAGTAGCCCTACGGGACTGAGAAGTCAAGACGCAGACAAGATCGAGGAAGCAACACAACTCCCATGTGTTTTTCCATAAGAGTCAGTAGATTATACTACCAAAAGACAGTATACACCATATGCACATAACGCTCGTAGAAGTTTGAGAACTACTGCTCAAAGCTCCTATGTGTAGCATATCACAGAGGAGAAGGAGCATTGCTTATAGACGCAAAAGAAATAGGCTCAGCAGGAATAGGATCCGAAGTCTCCGAGGAATATGTTGCATTTACCGAATCGACCGTAGTATGGACGCCAGCAACACTTCCACAAAGATGGTTGTACCAGGTCTCGCCATCCTACACCTTTCGAATAAGCTTGAATGCCATCATCACAGCCAGAGTACTCGGATGTCCCTGGGAAAACTTTGTCATCGGAGGCAAAGTGTTCCAAATCCCAAGTCCTTTGACAATCCCAGTAATGAAATGCAAATCGCCGATCAACTTGAGCAGGATGTACGTGGCCTAATGTAGCAGATAAAGAGCCATAATGTGGCCAAGGTGGAGGGGGACACATTGATGCATGATGTAGAGGTAAAGAAAGTCCTACCACCCATCACATTTTGGCTCATTTCACATGCGTTGTTACTGTAGTCGATAAGGTGTTGCATGTACCGAAGACCAGGCAAGAGGATATGAGTCAACTTTACGGATCGGGCTTCATACGCTTGAACCCTTCCAGAGATCACTTGCCAGAACTCGATCAGACAGACTCCATCGGGGAACTGGTAGGGGTGGGAGTGAAATTTTCCTATAAAAGTTCCGTTTGGGAGTAAATTCCAGCATAGTCTGCCAAAGAGCAAATACCATATGTGTATGTGCAGCTTATCACCCGAAAAGAGACCGAGGTTGGATTGTTAATAATAAATGTAATATTTGTATTTTAGTTTAAACCCACACCGCTTGTGGTGTTTCCTCCTTCTCCTCCTCTCCTATATATAGACCCCAAGGGTCCTCCTTTTATACATGAATAAAATTTACTTGTTACTTCTAACATGGTATCAGAGGTAGGTTCCTGATAATTTTTCTGCACTCGCACCTCTGCTCGCGCCTTTGTCCACAGTCCGCGACCCTCTGCTCCTCAGCCCACAAGGACGCTCGGGCTCTGCCGGGCTCTAGAAACCAGCTCTACCGAACACCAGCCCACTCGTCCTCTGTTCGTAAACTACCACAGCTCGCCAGCCCCCAAGTTCGCCAACCCGCAGACCTCCAAATAGCCCCTTGCCACCAGTACGCAGTCCGCTCCTTGCCGACCAGTTCGCCTCTTACCGCCAGTCTGCCAGTCCGCTCCTTAATGCCACTCTGCCAGCCCGCAGGCTGCTGGTTCCCCAGGCCTCCATCCCGCCAGGACGCAACCCGCAGCTCGCCAGCCCGCCAGCTCACCAGCACGCCAGCTCACCATCTCGCCAGGTCGCAACTCGCCAGCCCGCAACTCGCCAGGTCTCAACCCACCAGCCTCCAGGCTGCCATCCCGGTAGGATTCTACCTGTAGACCACAAGCCCACAGCTCGTCAGCCCCCAGGCCGCCCCTTGTCTCTGCGAATTGATCCACAGGCCGCCAGCCTGCCCGACTTCTGACCAGTATGACACCCTGTAACAGTGGTTTTGCCTCTTTGACCGCTCTGCTCGGCTCCTTTTCACAATTCCGACATCATGACCACCCCTTTGATCTCGCCACATCTGAAAGCTACTTCCTTCCAACTGGCCACCGCTAGCAACTGGTCCGACTGGGATCTTACTATCGAAGCCTCCCTCTCCACTCGTGATCTCTGGGATCACATCATCGGTGCTCCCCCACCTCTGCAAGCTCTACTGCTATCAGCTCTGCCAGCACCACTAATGTCGTCACCACTCCTGATGATGCTAATCTTTGGCGACGTCGCGATTAGGCCATTCAGTCTTACATCCTGTTGTCTATTGCTCGTACTCTCCTCACCTCCATTAGTTGCATCTCCTCCGCCTGTGCTATGTTGGAGTATCTTCGGGACCGCTTTGTTCCCAGCGGTGGAGCATGCTGTCATCATCACATCTAGGATTCTCAGTCTGCATGATAGAAAGGGCGATCTATTCAGGATTTCTTCACCAAGATGAGCACCTTCTGGCATGAATTGGATTCCATGGTCCCTTTACCCTACGGTCGTGCTCGTTCCTTGGAGTTTCAACGCCATATTTCTGAGGGCCATCTCCATCAGTTCCTTGCTACCCCGCGACTAGAGTTTGCTCTCCTAGTAGCCCAGCTCCTTCATCGAGTTCCTCTTCCTACTTTGGATGAAGCCCTGGTTTCCCAACTTGATTAAGAGACTCGCCTTCGTCCTCCTGTAAATATTCCGCCTCCTCCTAGGATCGATATAGTTCTTGTAGTTAGACTGTGGGACGTCATTATTACCTGTAACTATTGTAAAAAGTGGGTCACATGAAGTTCGAATTCCCCACACGTCCCCCACCCCTGATGACAACCGTCGTAACAGCCTTGTACGCGGACTTTGTCGTGGCCCAAGTCCTAATACCACTACTGCTACTACAGATCAAATACATTGTCTCGAGGAGTTACTTATTCATTCACCACTGCTTCAACGCACCACTTCTACAGCACACAACCTGTTCATTGCTCCTAGTACTAATTTTGTTCGGGTTCCACCAACAACGCCTTGGTATTTTGACTCTGGGGCCTCCTGCCACTTTACAAACGATTCAAAACTTCTCACCAACTATACCTCATACCCCACTCAACTTCAGGTCATCGTTGTTGATGGGGGTTCTGTCCCCATTATGCAGTCTAACTCGATCACCCCAACCTTTGCTCCCTCTGGTCACCTTACCCTCTCCAATATACATCATGCCCCTCACCTCCACAAGAACCTTATTTCTATTAGTTCTCTTTGTGATCTTGGCCTAACTGTTTTATTATCCTCCACTGATTGTGTTGTGCAAGATTTACGGACGGCTGAGAGGATTGGACAGGGCCGTTGGACTGGTGGCCTGTATCAGCTGGAGTATCTTCATGTTCCACCATCTTCATCTTCATTACCTTCTACTCTTTCTGTTACCTCTGATGTTGACTTGTGGTACATACATTTAGGCCATTTGTCTGGTGACCGACTCTGAAGTGTTATCCGCTCTAGAGCTTTGGGTCATGTATTTTCTTCCCCCTCTCTGTCTATACGGGAAGTTTTTTGACAAAGAACCTTGCTCTACCATTTTCCATCAGTGCTTCTCAAATAACTGCCCCCATTGATATAGTGCATTCTGACATTTGGGGCCCGACCCCTATTGCTTCTCATTCGGGATATCTCTATTATGTCAGTTTTATTGATGACTTCTCTCGCTGCATTTGGATTTATCTTCTACGATATTGCTCTGAAATACACATTGTGTATCACTCGTTCACCACAATGATTCATACTCAGTTTGGACATCACATTAAAATCTTTCATTTTGACTATGCTCAGGAGTTTGTCTCCTCCACAATGCACAACCTCACCCAATCTCATGGAACCCTCCCTCAGTAGTCCTGCCCGTACACCATTGAACAAAATAGGGTCGTTATACGAAAAGATCATCACATCATCGAAACTGCACGATCCCGTCTCATCTCTGCCTCTGCTCCCCATTCTCTCAGGGCTAAAGCTGTTCTCACCATTGTTCACCTTATCAACATCACTCCCACCTCCTCCATCTCTGAAGCCACTCCCTATGAACGAATTTACTCTCGCCCACTGACTTATGCACCTCTTTGTACATCTGCTTTGTTCTCCTTCCTGCCCCTGAACGCACTAAACTCTCTACTCGCTCAGCTTGCTGTGTTTACTAAGGCCTCAATCCTCACCACAAAGGATATCGTTGCTACGACCCTGTGACTTGCCATATCCGCATCTCTCGCCATGTTTCCTTCCTTAAACATGAGATGTTCTTCTCTTCCTTCACGCCCCACTCAACACCATTTCCCACACCAACCACTGTTGCTCCACTGCTCCTCTTTCTTCTACTTCCTCCTATACCAACTCGCCCAAGGACCCACATTGCTCCTCCTATCCTGTTCCCAGCTAGTCCTCCGGACGAAGATCCTCCTTCCACACCAGCTCCCCCTCTTGCTCCTGATCCTTCTGATATGCCTTCGTTTGACGCTCCGTCCGCCCCTCTGCACATGGATCCTACTCCTCATCGACGCAACCCTGTTCGCCCTTGAAATTTGCATGCTTGCTACAACCACAGTCCTTACAGGTATAACCAATCTGCCCTCACCACAGCTACCTCCTATTCTCATACTCTACAGGACTTTCTCACCGCTCTCCACTCCCACCGAGAGTCCCAGTCATATCGAGAAGCAGTTGCACACCCCGAATGGTAGCAAGCCATGGTAGTTGAACTCCAGAATTTCCACTGAACCCATATATGGGACCTCGTCCCCTGTCCCCGTGGAGTTACGCATGTGCCCTGCAAATGGATATTCAAGAATAAGACCCTACTGGATGGGTCTATTGAGAGACACAAAGCCCATTTAGTTTCCTGTGGTTTCTCGCAGGAGCATGGTATCGACTACGATGAGAATTTGGCATCGGTTGCCTGTATAACAACCGTGCGCACTTTACTTGGAGTTGATGCTGCTCGATATTGGTCGTTATATCACATGGACGTCACTAATTCTTTCTTCATGGTGGCCTTGCAAAGGCGGTATACTTGGCTCCTCCATCAGGTCTCTCCGCTCCCACCGGTCATATATGTCACCTCCGTTGGGACCTATATGGTCTCAAACAGGCCCCACATGCCTGGTTTGAACGCTTTCGCATGGCTGTTCTCAAAGCCGGGTTCATCGAGCAACGGACTGATCATGCCTTGTTCACTCGCACTTCTGCTCAGGGATGTGCCATCCTACTTCTCCATGTGGATTATATGATTATCACTGGCGATGATCATGCCACTATTGCCTCTCTTCAACTACACCTCTATAGTTAGTTCTAAATGAAGGGCATTGGACCCCTCCACTAATTCCTTGGGATGGAAGTCTCCCGATCCAAATGTGGAATTTTTGTCTCCCAATAGAAGTACATCTCTGACATCCTCTCTGTTGCTGCTCTCACTGACACCCGGACAGTTGATACCCCGATCTAGCTCAATCTAAATCTCCTCTCCACCGACGGCAAGCCTCTTCCAGATATCTCTCGCTATCGGCGCCTCACCGGGATATTGGTCTATCTCACTATGACTAGGCCTAACATTGCCTATGCTGTTAGCTTTGTCAGTCAATTTTTCCAAGCTCCTCACTCAGTTAACTATGACGTAGTTCTCCGGATTCTTTGCTACCTGCGCACTTCCGTCACCCGATCACTATTTATCTCTGCCACTTCTACACTCACCCTCCAAGCATTCTATGATGTTGACTGGGCGGGGGATGTTACAACTCGTCACTCCACTACTGGTTTTTGTATCTTCCTGGGCGACTCTCTTATATCCTGGTGTAGCAATAAACAGGACTCCATTGCGTGCTCCAGCACTGAGGGCAAGTATCGTGCCATGGCTTCCACCACTGCTGAGATTGTTTGGCTTCGTCGTCTACTCTATGACCTTGGCGTATCTATATTGGGATCCACTCCCTTATTTTGTGATAATCGAAGTGCCATACAAATTGCCTCCAAACCAGTGTTTCATGAATGGTTGAAACACATCGAAATTGATTGTCACTTCACTCACCAAGAGTTCCTCGCCAGCACCATCTCTCTACCGTTCATCGCATTTGGAGAACAAATAGCGGACTTCCTCACCAAGTCCCTCACATCTGCAAGATTCCGATGTCTTATTAGCAAACTCTCGGTTCATGATCCACCGTGAGTTTGAGGGGAGATGTTAATAATAAATGTATTATTTGTATTTTAGCTTAGTCCCACACCGCCTGTGGTGTTTCCTCCTCCTCCTCTCCTATATGTAGACCCAAATGGTCCTCCTTTTATACATGAATACAATTTACTTATTACTTCTAACATGGATCTACCGTTCATTCATCTATGGCGTCGAAGATGTAGAGAGTCGTCAGGAACTCGAGGAACTCGAGCGTAAGCTCCTGAAATCTATCCTCTTCATTTAAGAAAAGTGTATTCCAGTTTCCTACCTTGAGTTACATTTCCGCATCCGCAGCCAACCCCACGGTCGTCAAGTGGCATCCATAAGGTACGATAGTCTTAGAATTTTGTGTGCCTTAGTCTCTCATACCGCTTGAGGTTCTCGAGATGAGAGAAACTCACCGTAACAGCAGTAAAAACTCCACTCGGTTGGAAGATGCACCCACATGAAGTGCAGCTTGATCAACATCTTAATACCCATGGAAATGCAGTGACAGAATAGATTAAGGAGGAGTAAGGATGGATTTAGAGCAGAATTGGAGCTGGAGACGGGAGAGATTGATGGAGGAGAGGTGGAAAAGATGAGCAGCACAGAAGGTCAGGATGATTTTGCGAATTGCACAGTACATGAAAGGAATTAGGCTGTAGAAAGAAGAGATGAAATGAAAGGTGCAAATATATTCATCCTCATAGGGGCATTAAATAGTAACTATAACATGACACCCAACACCAATAGGCGGTGTAGGACTAAACTCAATATCATTAAAATACTAACTCTAACACTCCCCCTCAAGCTGAAGGGGAACCCTACAGCTTGAACACAACATAAATTGGTAGGTAAAAAGAAGGTTGGCAACGTGGGACAAAACATCAGCCACCAAGGCCCAACCACGAGTCACCAGGGATACTTCAACCGGGCGAGAGGCACACGACGTTGGTCCACAAACCGACCATGATCACGCTGGATACACTCGGAGCAAATACTAGGTCAACCACGTAAGACCAAACCAACCCTACCAAACCCAGAGAAGACGAGGAGGAGACGCAAACAACATACGAAATCAACCTAGCAGCCATGTGTGACTAAGGCAGGAGTCGGGAAAGAAGCATCCGAGTCGTCGTGATCACAAACCCTCCCCCTCACATGGATCATATGCAAGAAGACATAGGTTATACCTAGGGGCCATGTGTGACTAAGGCAGGAGTCGTTTTAGAGGCATCCGAGTTGCCGATATCAGAAACACTCCCCCTCACGTAGAATACGTGCATGAAGGTATAGACTACGCCTAGAGGCCGTGCCGTACACTCCCCCTCACATAGATCACGTGCAAGAAGGCAGAAATCATAGAGACGCAACAAAAAAACAACAAAAAACAACTTAAAAATAAACTAAATGTTAAAACCTAGGGGCCGGGCTGGATCTGAAGAAGAAGTAATCATCGTCAGCATGAAGGAGCAACACGGTAGCAGCGGAGGAGAAGCACAGCTCGCAGAGCAGCCAGAGAAGAAGTAGCAGTCTGGAGAAGATGAGCAGCAGCGGCACGGAGAGGAAGAAGCACCTGGCAGCCTGAGAAGAAGCAGCTGCGGCAGCAACAGGACGGAGAAGAAGCTGCAGAGCAGCATCCATGTCGGAGAAGAAGAGATCTGGAAAGAAGATGAGTAGCAGCCGGAGAAGCGGCATGGCAGCAGGCCTGATGTGCCGATGACGCACAGGAAGAAGAGGCCGATGGGCCGTCGATGTCGCAGAAGGAGCAGAGAGCCATCGATGTCGCAGGAAGCAGAGAGCCGTCGATCCATCGATGTCATAGGAAGCCGAGAGCCGAAGGATCCATCGACGTCGTAGGTGGAAGCAGTACAGGGCAGCGGCGGCGGAAGCAGTCGTCGACACGATGGGAGAAGCAGACGAAATGTCGGGAGAAGGGCCCGCTCCCGTCTTCGGAATCAGACGACGATTCCGTCGACGGGAGCGAGGGGAAAGGCTCTTCCCATGAGCCGCAGCCTATATCGCAGAAGGAAGGGTCAGGGAAGAAGCACAGGTCGGGACCGGGAGGAGGAAAAAAGAGCGGAAGCTGAAATTTTTTAATTTTAGGTCTTCAGAACCTTCGTTCTGATACCATGTAGAAAGAAGAGATGAAATGAAAGGTGCAAATATATTCATCCTCATAGGGGCATTAAATAGGAACTACAACATGACACCCAACACCGATAGGCGGTGTGGGACTAAACTCAATATCATTAAAATACTAACTCTAACATAGGCCCAGCGTGTGAATAGGTGCGAGAAAACAATTCATAAAAATATAAAAAGGGTGTTGTTATTAGCAAACCCACTTTCGTTACTAGCAAACCAGAAAAAAATAGATTCAGCTATTTTTGCATTTTTTTCACTTTCCAAAAATTACTACTAGCAAACCAATCTTATTTTTTTGCAATTTTTGCATTTTTGAATTTTTGAATTTTGAGCCCCAAATGTTTCTCATTTGAAAAAGTGATCAACATGAAAGTTGTAGCTCTTGATGATATCTACAACTTTCATGTTAACTGGTTTTTTTGAAGCCATTTAGGCCTCCAATTTGGGCACGAAAAAAGACACGCACGAAACAAGTCGTCTGTACAGATTTTCGGCGTGACTTTTTTCGGGGCCCAAATCGGGGGTCTAAACTGCTTCAAATAAAAAAGTGCTCAACATGAAAGTTGTAGATCTCTATTTAAATCATTTTCAACTTCTTGAAGTATGCTAAAGTTTTGGCCAAAAACACTCGGAGCTACGCTTGGGATGCAGTTGACTCCACTATCTTTCCCTTTTCACCATACGACGCACCCATCTTTTTCTCACCTGTTGCACAACCATGCCAACAATCTCGAGCCAGATGTCCCACCTTGCTACACGTGTAACAAGTGAGTGGACTTCATCATGTCGTCACTTCATAAATAACAGAAGAGGTTGGTCCCGCATACTTAGCCTTTGCTGGGTCCATTGATCTCAATGTCCTAGCTTCGGGGAGATTGTTGGGTCCATTGATCTCAATGTCCCAGATTAATAAGAAGTCAAAAAAGTCAATGGTATACACATAGTTGTATTTGATGTATGTTTAAGTTCATGCATGCAAGTTGGTCTATGTCATATTGGTTGGACAGGTGGTCCAAGTGACATTGATAGGTGGACTCAAAGAAGCTGACTGGAGAGACAGAAAAATGACTAAGTCTGTAGGCGTTGAGTTAAGCCAGTTCACTCAATGCCATACAACTAATAATGCTGAGAAAGGGCAGTCAGTCAAAGCTTTAAGTGTTGGCAAGGCAAAAAAGTGACTAAGTCTACAGGTGTTGAGTGAAGTCAACTCACTCAACGCCATATAGACGGAAGCATTGAGTGAAGCTTGATCTCTCAAAGCCATGTTATTTCTGTCAAAGCCAAAGGAAAAGGAGACAAAAAATCGTCTAAGTCCAGAAGCATTGAGTGAAGCCAGTTCACTCAATGCCATACAGCTAACAACGCTAAGAAAGGGCAGTCAGCCAAAGCTTTAAGTGTTGGAAAGGCAAAAAAGTGACTAAGTCTTCAGGTGTTAAGTGAAGTCAACTCACTCAATGCCATATAGCCAGAAGTATTGAGTAAAGCTTGATCTCTCAAAGACATGTTGTTTCTGTCAAAGCCAAAGGAAAAGGAGACAGAAAATTGACTAATTCCAGAAGCATTGAGTGAAGCCAGTTCACTCAACGCCAAGATCAAAAAGCTTTGAGTCAAACTAATACAGTCAGCCTAAGAGGAAACAGAGAAATCAGCTAACTCCAGAAGCGTTGAGTGAAGTCAGCTCACTCAACGCACTCAACACCAGATTTTAGAGGCAAAGGCAGAAAGCATTGAGTGAGGCTAGCTCACTCGACGCCTTCAAACAAAAGGAGATTTGGCTAAGTATAAAAGCATTGAGTGAAGCTTATCCACTCAACGCTCTCAATGCTTTTAGATATAAGGATGCAGAATGTTGGCTAAGTATATAATCGTTGAGTGAAGCTTATCCACTCAACAATCTCAACGCTTTCAAACAGAAGGATGCAGAATGTTAGCTAAGTATAAAATCGTTGAGTCAGTTCACTCAACACTCTCAATGCCTTCATGCAGAGCAAAATTATTCTAAGTCCAGAATCATTGAGTGAAGCCAGTTCACTCAACGACATAGTTACAAAAAGAGATGAAAATTATTCTAAGTCCATAATCGTGGAGTGAAGCCAGTTCACCCAATGCTCTCAACGCCAAGGATGTAGAATGGGCTTAAGATCAAGCTAAGGCAAAAAGCGTTGAGTGAAGCTTATACACTCAACGCTCTCAACGCCTGGACAAGCTACAGAATTGACTAAGTATAGAATCATTGAGTGAAGCCCATTCACTCAACGCTTTCAATTCCTAGAGTGATTTTGTGAAATTGGCTAAGTCCATAACTGATGACGTCAGCAAAGTCAACAAAAGTCAACAAAACTCTAAAATGATCATGGAAGAGCTACAACTCATCACTAATGTCGTCGTCAGTCTCATTCTGTAAAACTAAGGATATAATCAGCCGTTAAAGAAATGACATGTGTCAATCATCTCGCTGGATGATGAGATTATAAATAGAAGATGAGATCTGGATCGAATAAAGTTTCTGAGGGATCAATTAATTACGAAAAGGTTGTGCGGGACTTCGTATTCTTCCTCTGCCATTGTTGCAGAGACAAGAGCTTCAATTCAAAAAAACTGAACTGTTTCTGAGTTAGTTGTGGCAATCAACATCTGCTATAGCAAGATCAGAGGATTTCTCTAAGGAACAAGAATCGGCCAAGGCTAGCCCTAGCTAAAATGGCATCAAGATCCAAGCCGAGCCGAATTTGAAGATCAATCTCTGGATCTGTGAAAAAGAGGTAGAGCAATATGTATTCTGCAAAATAGGTTAGCTGATAGAAGATATTTCTTCTCTCTCCTTCATCAACAGAATAAGAATCAAGGTTCCGAGGTACTTCCAGCACAAGCAGCAGATTCTTGAAGATTGTTATTCTTATTACTGTGAAGAAGATAGGGCTGAGATTCTCTTAGCTCAGGAGGCAATTGACTAAGAGATTAATTTCACTTGAGTCAAAATGAATTTTCTATTCAAATTCTGTAGGATCTGTTCAAGATCTGTATTGTAAGCCTAAATTATAAAGGCTGAGTGGTTGGATCCAGTCTTGGATATGTATGTGATAGGGTTGTTTTCCTCAGCCTGTGTTGTTCGGAATTTGTTCCTGTGGTAGGTGATCAGGTGATTACTGAGTGGTTGGGTTGTGTGCATGTGTTGTAAGTCTCTGTGGAGACTGTGTGATCCTGTGGGATCGTGTTGTAATCACTGATGAACCAAGTTATTAGAGAAGTGCCTTGTTTAACATTCAGTTAAAAATATGGGAGGAACAGTGGATGTACCCATATACGGGGGAACTACTATAAAACTGTAGTGTATTGTGTGTGAATGTCTTGAAAGCTGAACTAATCAATCACAACAGGGCCTAAATAAGTTTAAGGTAAAAAGAATATAAAAAGATCTTAATAATCTATTCACCCCCCCCCTCTAGGTGATTAGCTACCCTTGTATTCAAATACTTTCAAGTGGTATTAGAGGGAGGTTACTCAAGAAAGACTTAACAGTTTGAGTAGATCTCAAAGGGTAGACGATAAAAGATAAGTATGGGTTTAGGAGAAGACCATAAGGAACTAAGTTCTATGAAGCTTCCTTTATGCAGGAAAGAAAATGTTGGAATATGGAAAGAAAGGGTCAGATTATTTATGGAAGCATCAAACCCTAGTATTTATGTTACAGTACAAGAAGGACCATTCATTCGCCTGAAGGTGTCAGTTCTTGATGCCAATATCAATACTCCTAAGACTTATGCATAAATGGCTAAAGATGAAATCATCCTCGCTATAATGGATAAAAGGGCACAGAACATTATAGTTAGTGTCATAGATGACTCTACATTTCAAAACCTGGTGCACTACAAAACCTCAAAGGAAATATAGGACACTCTGGTGATATATATGGAGGGTACTGCGGAAGTTAAAGATGATAGGAAGTCTATGCTTAATCAAGAGTATGAGGCATTCAGACAGATCAAGGAGGAGACAATAGCTAGCTTCTATGAAAGGTTTTTCAGAACTGTAAATGAGTTAAGGACCTATGGCCTAGTATTTAGTAACTATGAGCTAAATGATAAGTTTCTTAGGTCTCTTACTAGAGACTAGGACACTAAGATATGTGTCATTAGAGAAGTGTCAAAGCTAGCAGATACTCCACCATCTAATTTGTTTGGGAAGTTGCTGACATATGAAATGCAGCTGACTGCAAGGAAGGAGGAAGAGAAGACTAGTGTTGGGTCCATTACTCCCAATGTCCCTGATTTGTAAGAAGTCAAACAATTCAATGATATACACCAAGTTGTATTTGATGTATGGTTAAGTTTCATGTGAAAGGGTGAAAACTTGAAAAAATGACCAAGTACAATAGTGTAAACACACTTCACAACTATGTCTACACTTTATAAGAGAAGTGCTGAGTACAGAATTAAAGCAAGTACAAAAGTGTCGACACACTTCACAACTATGTCGACACCTTTGTCGAAGAAGTGTCGAGATCAGAAACATACAAGACAGTAGTGTCAAGATACAAAAGTGTCGACATGCTTCACAACTATGTCGATACCTTTGTAGGAGAAGTGTCGAGATCAGAAAGATATAAGATTGTAGTGTCAAGAAACACCACTTCACTCGACAGTTCAGACAACTGTGTCAAGACAATTCAGTTATCTCGATACCTTGAAGATAAAGTCAGCTGATGGAAGCCAGAAAAATAGCCAAGTCCACAAGCGTTGAGTGATGTCAACTCTCTCAACGCCATGCAGCTTAATTCATCGAGTATTGCTGCCTAAGTCAAAGCCACAATGTTTTAGTCAAATAAAAATAAGATAAGTCCAGAAGCATTGAGTGAAGTCAGTTCACTCAACGTCATACTGATTCTGTCAACGCCATAGAAGATAGACTAAAAATTCGTCTGAGTCCACAGGCGTTGAGTAAAGGCTGTTCACTCAATGCCGGATGATAGAAGGCTTTGATTCAAGCTCTAGCAGTCAAAGCCAAGGGGAAAAGTGACAGAAAAATGGCTAAGTACAAAAGCGTTGAGTGATCTCAACGCTCTCAACGACATGCAGTAGAGCAGTTACGACCAAGTATAAAAGCGTTGAGTGATGAAGCTACACTCAACGCTCTCAATGCCAAAGTTGCTGAAGAAGCAGAAAATAGTCTAAGGCAAAAAGCGTTGAGTGATAAAGCTACTGTTGGGTCTATTGATCCCAATATCCCAGATTTGTAAGAATTCAAACGGGTCAATGACATACACACATAATGTATTTGATTTGTGCCTTAGTTCTTGCATGCAGGTAGTACATGATTGGACAGGTGAAGAAAAATGAGTTTGGTAGTAAACTCAAAGTTCGTCGAGCTCAGTTTGCAGTTCGTCGAGCTCAGCTTACAGATTTGCTGAGAAGAAGAAAGCGTCACAGCTGAGAAGAAGAAAGCATTGAGACCGCTGATAAGAAAGCACTAAGACAGAAGCTTGCCTCAGCTGTTAAGAAGAAACCGCTGAGACTGCTGAGAAAGAACCGCTGAGACAAAGCCAACAAAATTTGTCCAAGTCAAGAGAAGTGAAGTTTCGTCGAGCAGAGCTCACATTTCGTTGAGCTCAGCACCGAGTTCGTAGAACTCAAATCGACGATCATCAAGCTCAATTTAATGTATGAAGATACAGAGTTAGTCAACCCAAGCTTACATTTCATCGAGCTCGGGTTGAAGGTTGTAAACTCAGATCGTTGAGCTCAATATAGAGTTCGTCGATCTCAGATTGACGATAGTTGAGCCCAGTTCAATTATTTCAAGCAATTGCGGGAAAGCTACAGTAGCGCCAGAATCTATTGTTTGTCCTCTTCTGAGGTAGGCGGCGCTCCCCATACTTGACTGGTCCCACATTTGAATTGTGTCGTTGATTCAAATAAATATATATAAAAAGAAAAGAGGAGATGGAATTAGGGAAACAAATGGGACAAATGCAGAAAAGAAAATACAAAAGAAAATGAGAGGCGGCTGGACATCTTCTTCCCCATCAAGCTTGAAAGCTTAAGTCCAACAGAGATAGCCAGAGGGAAAAGGAAGATAGTTGAAGCTCTTCAGGTTTAGCAAGATAGTTCTCTCTAGAACAAAGAAGCTGATTCATCCATTCAGCAATCTAATTGCTACTCACCTGTGCAACAAAGAAGATAGTTGTAGAAGAAGACTCATCCCTTCTACAGCAAGATAGCTGGACTGATATCTGCTCAGTTCTGCAAAGTTGACTTAGAGATTTTTCTCTGAGTCAGTTGCTTTTATTTTCTTAACAACTTGTATTAACCACCTGTAGGATTCAGTTTATCTGAATCTGAGTGTAGGGCACTTTGTTCTTGAGGTAGGTGACTAGTTGGTCATTGAGGTAGGTGCTCTGTTGGGGCACTAAGGTAGGATCCAAAAGTGGATCTGAGCTGCCAGAAGGCTTAACAGCCTGAGGTAGGGGAGTGTTTCTCTCTATGCTAGGATCCTTTATAGATCTGAGGTAGGGCTATCCTCCCAGCCTGAGTGTAGGGCTTAACAGCCTGAGGTAGGTGACTAGAGAGTCACTGAGCTGTAGATGACAAGTGTGTCACTGAGTTGTAGGCCTTGGAGGAGGCTGAGCTGTAAGTGCTTGGAAGGGCACTAGGTAGGTACCTAGATCGGTACTCAGTGTAGGAGTGTTGCAGCACTCTGAGAGTAGGGTTGTGTGCCTGAAGCTGTAGGGCTGAAGACCCTGAGTTGTAGGACTTAGAAATAAGGTTGAGGTAGGTGATTAGTGGATCACTGACCTGGAGGAGTTCTACAGGGCTCTGAGGTACGAACCCTTGTGGTTCTGTATTTGGATTCTTAAGTGAACCTGTGTGTAAGGCTAAGAGCCTGAGGTGTAAGCTCTGAGGAGCATATTGGTGAAGTTTGTGCCGAGTCCAACAAATCAGTTGGATAGGTGGGAGGGAAAGTGGATGTTCCCAATTGGGGAACCACAATAAATCTTTGTGTGTTTGTTGTGTTGCTTGTTTACTTTCTTATTGCAGGATTTGAGGACAAGCTCTAGATAGATAAATTTGAAATCTGCAAAAGAATAAATAAAATTTTTCAAAGACCTATTCACCCCTCTAGGTGATTAACTAACCTTCAGTTAAGTAACTTTCAACTACATTCAACGCTCTCAATGCCTAGGATGCAGAAAGAGCAGAAAGCTAAGCTAAGTATAAAAGCATTGAGTGAAGGTCGTTCACTCAACACCACTCAATGCCAAGGAAGCTGAAGAAATGCCCAAGTCCAGAATTGTTGAGTGAAGCCCATTCACTCAACGCTCTCAACTCCTTAAGCGATTTTGAGAATTTGGCTAAGTCTAGAATGGCTGACGTCAGTATGAGTCACCAAAAGTCAACAGAGTCAACGCAGTTCAAAATAGGTGTGAGAAAGCTGTAGAATAGCGTTAATGGCACTGATGGCCACCTGGTTGTCTTCTTGTGTTAAAGGAAGGCGATATTCCAACAATTAAGGTTGCGCCCACACAGAAAAGAGACGTTGATCAATGTATAATAAAAAGGGAAGATTGGCTGATCGACGACAACAATTAGGGTTTTTTGAATACGCAAAGTAGCAGAACATCGTCTTCTTCCTCACCATTAACATCGAGCCTATAGCACAAGTTCTGTTCAGTCAACTTGAAAGCACAAAGAGATAGCTGTTGTGATCATCATCAGTGATAGCAAGTTTAGAATCGATTTTTGATTGTGAAAGGAAGCAGAGCCTTCAGATTCTGCTAGTCCAGATAGCTGTTTGAAGAAGATACATACCTTCAGATTCATTGTATTCAACAATATATCAGAATCTTGATTCTGAGTTACTTCTAGCACAAGCAGCCCAGTACTAAAGACCTTGTCAACTTATTGATGTGAAGTAGATAGGGCTGAAATCTGCTCAGCCCAGGAAGACAGACACATAAAAAACTCTCTGTTGTCAAACTATAAATCATCTTTTTTATTTTTTGTAGGATCCTTTTGGATCTGAGTGTAGGTCGAATTTATAAAGGCCGAGAGGTAATATTCTTGTGTGAATCTGATTTATAGGCCTGTGTTATAAGGGTTGAGGTAGGATCATTTGTTGATCTAAGTGTAGGGCTTAGGCCTGAGTTGTAGGATCCTTTGCATCTGAGGTAGGGATTAGTGCCCGAGTGGTTGGTCTTGGAGAAGACTGAGAGGTACTGCGGGATCTGTGTTGTAAGCTCTTAGGAGCCGAGTGTTGGTGTTGTGCCTTAACTACCACACTATTAGAGAGGTGGGAGGGACAGTGGACGTACCCAAGATCGGGGAACCACTATAAATCAACTGTGTCATCTATGATTGATCTTGAAAGCCAAACTAACCTAATCACTAAGAACATCAAAATCAATTAAGGTTTAAATAAAGCAAAACGAGACGTAAAACCTATTCACCACCCCCCCTCCCCCCTCTAGGTGTTTAGCTGACCATGAAAACAAGACTTTCAAGTGGTATCAGAGGGAGGTTACTCTTTAAAGACTCAACATTCTGAGTAAGATCTCCAAGGTTAGTAAGAAAATCTGTCTTTTTGGGTTCAGGGGTGAACTATAAGGAGCTGGGTGCCATGAAGCTTCCAATCTGTAGGAAGGAAGTGTTTGGCATCTACAAGGAGAGGGTTAGGCTGTTTATGGAGGCAGATGACCCTAGGATCTTTATCACAATCAAGGAAGGGCTTTTCATCCCTATAAAAGTGTCAGATCTGGATGCAAATTTCCAGAAACCCAAGACCTACTCTGAAATGACAAAGGATGAAGTAATCCTTGACACTATGGACAAGAGGGCACAAAATATAATAATTAGTGTCATAAATGACTCCACCTTCCAAAATTTGGTACACTAGAAGACTGCAAAGGAGATGTATGACACACTAGTGGTCTATATGGAGGGTACATAGGAAGTAAGAGATGACAGAAAGTCCATGCTCAATCTGGAGTTTGAGGCATTCAGGCAGAGCAAGACTGATAGCATAACTGAGTGCTATGAAAGATTCTTTATGATTGTCAATGAGCTGAGGACATATGGAAGAGTCTTCAACACTTATGAGCTGAATGACAAGTTTCTTAGGTCTCGAATTAGAGACTGAGATACTAAAATCTGTGCCATCAGACAGGTGGCAAAGCTTGCTGACACTCCACCAATAACTCTATTTGAGAAGTTGCTGTCCTATGAAATGAAGTTGACAGCCACAAAAGAGGAGAAGAAAGTCAGCAAGTCCCGAGCTAAAGAGAAGAATGTGGCATTCAAGGCTGAAGCCTCAAAAAGGAGCAGAAGGAAGACCCCTTCTCTGCTAAGGAAGGATGCTGAATTTGACTCAGAAAAATTAGAGACCAGCACATCAGACTACCATATGTATGATGAATACTTTTATGCCTTCTCCATGCAGTTCCAGAAGTTTATGAAGAAGAAACACTTGAGAAGCAAGACCTCCTCCTCCTCTCATCCCAAAGAAGACTATTATAAGGGCAGGAAGAAATCCTCTAAGGAGTACATGTATGGTTCTAAACCCAGCAAACATGTTTCATCTAAAGTGATTTGCTATTGTTGTAGCAAGCAGGGGTATTATAATAGTTGACTGCCTTGCCAAAAGAAAGGAATCTGGTGAGAAGAAGAACCACCAACAAAATGGCAAGAAGGAGAAATCCTTCATTGCCAAAAAGTAGAAGAGTTGTACTGACTCCTCCTCATTAGAGTCAGAAGAGGAAGATGAAGATGAAGCCTACATAGGGATGTATTATGCTAAAGTAGAAGCTGAAGAAGAAGCCTTCATTGAGTTGCTAACTGCTATTGCTGAAGAAGCTGATGAAGATCATCCTACTTCCAGGATTGAAGTCAGGGCCCCTCAATCACAGTCAGATGGTGATATAGAGGTGGATGAAGAAGAAAAATAAGGTAGATGTTGTTATGGGCTGATGGCTAGGACTGATAAAGAATCCAGCCAGGATTTTCCTGGTCAATAAGAGGTACACCTCCTATCTAAGTCTTCTTCTGAGTCAGGCTATGAGACCAGCCCAGATTTTGAAGCTCACTCATCAAGAGATGAAGGAGATTCTGAATCTAAGGAAGATGTCAATTCTATGTTGCACCTTCTAAACCAAGAACTACTATCAATACTGCCGGCAGGCCTTCTCAGAAAAGAAGGTATTTATGAGTGCTTGTGTTGTGGCAAGGTAGGCCACTATACTATTGATTGCTGGCACAATCTGAGTGTGTAGAGAGCAAATGTTTGCTTGTCTATCATAAGAGCTATAGGTAGGCATTATCAGAATAACATGCATCTAGGACCCAATAAGTATTGGGGTCCTAATTAACTGACTGATGTCTTACAGGTTAGTCCAAGTAATCATACCCCTGTATGGTACTTGGACAGTGGATGTTCCAGGAACATGACTGGAATAAGGAGCATGCTAAAGGAATATAATCCAGTAAAGAATGGACCAAAGGTTATCTTGGGGGCTCATAAAAAGGAGTGACTAGAGGTTATAGTAAGATTTCTAATGGCATAGTCACCATCACAAAAGTTGCCTATGTAGAAGGGTTGCAACACAACCTGATAAGCATTAGTCAACTCTGTGATCTTGGCTATGACATAGTATTCCACAAGGATGAGTGCCAGATTAGGAGGTTAAGTCACCAAGAGGCCATCTTAGCAGGCACTAGGAGTGGAAATGTGTATTGTTTAGATTTCCTATATTTGAGTAAGGACCCCTCTGTATGCCTAGTTGCAGATGAGAAAGCCTCTTCCTGTTTCCAGTGGCACAATAGGCTAGCCCATCTGAATTATAGAACCATAGGCAAGCTTTTCCGTAGGAAGCAAGTCAGGAATGATCCTATGTTAAAGTGCACTAAGGACGGTATCTGCTCTGCATGCCAAAAGGGCAAACAGACCAAGACCTCCTTCAAGAGAATTGACACCAAAGACTCAGTAAGGTGCTTATACCTCCTGCATATGGATTTGATTATTATTATGCCAGTTCAGAGTTTAGGTAGGAAAGTCTACACCCTTGTGGTTGTTGATGACTTTTCTAGATTTTCCTGGGTGTTCATTTTAAGGAAGAAATCTGAAACCCCTGATGTCTTCCAGACATTTGTCAAGCAAGTTCAGAATGAATTTAATAGTACTGCGTTCAAAATCAGAAGTGACCATGAGACTGAATTTCAGTCTGAGTACATGACAAGGTTCTGTGAAGAGCAAGAGATTCATCAAGAATTCTCCTCTCCTAGAATACCCCAGCAAAATGGGATTGCTGAGATGAAAAATAGGACTCTCATAGAGGCTGATAGAACCTTGTTAAGTGACTCTTTTCTCCCAGAATACTTCTGGCCTGAGGTAGTTAACACTGCATGTTATGTCCTTAATAGGGCTTCTATCACCAAGAGCCACATGAATACTCCATATGAGATCTTAAAGGGAAGAAAACCAAACCTGAGCTATTTCATGATCTTTGGTTGCAAGTGATATGTGCTTAACAATGGAAAATCTCATATAACTAAGTTTGCTACCAAGTCCCATGAAGGGATCTTTGTTGGGTACAATATTCATAGTAAGGCATATAAAATCTACAACTTAATAAGTTGAGTTGCATAAGAGTCAATGCATGTTGTCTTTGATGAATCCAATATAATTAATAGTGAGCTGCCTAACTCCTCTTCTAGTATTGCAGGTATAGAGCTGATGATGGACAAGCTAACCATTAAGGAAACTGATCCCACTGTCCAAGATAAAGCTGATGGACTAATCATTCCTAAAGAAGGGAAAGACATAGTTGAAGTGGTTGAAGAATATCTAGCTGAAGACCATGAAGAACAACAAGCTGAAGTTAGACTGCCTTCAGCTATAAGGCATCTGAGGGACCATCCAACCCAGCAAATCATTGGTGATGCAAGCCATGGAGTATAGACCAGAAGCAAGAATATCAACACAGCTCTCTACTCAAGATTTTTATCTCAAGAAGAGCCCAAAAAGTTTGAAGAGGCAATCAAAGACCTATTATGGATTGGAGCAATGCAGGAAGAACTGAACTAATTCAAGAGATGTAGAGTCTGGAAGCTAGTTCCCAGACCTAAGGGACATAATGCCATATAAACTAAATGGATATATAGGAACAAGTTAGATGAGAATGACATTATTGTCAAGAATAAGGCTAGACTGGTGGCTAAAGGATGCAGACAAGAAGAAAGGATAGATTTTGGCCAAACATTTGCCCCAGTAGCCAGATTGGAAGCAATAAGACTCTTCCTTTCATTCGCTGCCTATCAAGGATTCAAAGTATATCAGATGGATGTGAAGTCAGCCTTCCTGAATGGGGACTTAAAAGAGGAAGTATATGTAGATCAGCCACCAGGTTTTGTTGACCATAACTCTCATAATTTTGTTTATAGGCTTAGGAAAGCTCTATATGGGTTGAAGCAAGCCCCTGGAGCTTGGTATGAGACTTTGTCTAATATCCTCATTGAGAACAAATTCTCAAGGAGGGAAATAGACAAGACCCTATTCCTAAGGGAATCTAAGGGTAAGATCATCCTAGTCTAAATTTATGTAGATGAAATAATTTTTGTGTCTACTGATGATAACCTTTGAAGAAAGTTTGCTAAACTTATGCAAAGGAAGTTTGAGATGAGCAGTATGGGTGAGCTCAAGTTCTCCTTGGGAATCCAAGTAAGACAAACTGATGATGACTTATCCATATCCCAGTCCAAGTTTACCCAAGAGTTGATTAAGAAATATGGTATGGAGAATGCCTCAGCTGTTAAGAAGAAACCGCTGAGACTGCTGAGAAAAAAACCGCTAAGACAAAGCCAACAAAATTTGTCCAAGTCCAGAGAAGTGAAGTTTTGTCGAGCTGAGCTCACATTTCGTTGAGCTCAGCACCAAGTTCGTAGAACTCAAATCGACGATCATCGAGCTCAAGTTAATGTATGAAGATACAGAGTTAGTCAACCCGAGCTTACATTTCATCGAGCTCAGGTTGAAGGTTGTAGACTCAGATCGTTGAGCTCAATATAGAGTTCGTCGATCTTAGATCGACGATAGTCGAGCCCAGTTCAATTATTTCAAGCAGTTGCGGGAAAGCAACAGTAGCGCCAGAATCTATTGATTGTCCTCTTCTGAGGTAGGCGGCGCTCACCATACTTGACTGGTCTTACATTTGAATTGTGTCGTTGATTCAAATAAATATATATAAAAAGAAAAGAGGAGATGGAATTAGGGAAACAAATGGGACAAATGCAGAAAAGAAAATACAAAAGAAAATGAGAGGCGGCTGGACATCTTCTTCCCCATCGAGCTTGAAAGCTTAAGTCCAGCAGAGATAGCCAGAGGGCAAAAGAAGATAGCTGAAGCTCTTCAGGTTTAGCAAGATAGTTCTCTCCAGAACAAAGAAGGTGATTCATCCATTCAGCAAGCTGATAGCTACTCACCTGTGCAACAAAGAAGATAGTTGTAGATGAAGACTCATCCCTTCTACAACAAGATAGCCGGACTGATATCTGCTCAGTTCAGCAAAGTTGACTTAGAGATTTTTCTCTGAGTCAGTTGCTTTTATTTTCTTAACAACTTGTATTAACCACCTGTAGGATTCAGTTTACCTGAATCTGAGTGTAGGGCACTTTGTTCTTGAGGTAGGTGAGTAGTTAGTCACTGAGTTAGGTGCTATGTTGGGGCACTAAGGTAGGATCCAAAAGTGGATCTGAGCTTCCAGAAGGCTTAACAGCCTGAGGTAGGGGAGTGTTTCTCTCTATGGTAGGATCCTTTATGGATCTGAGGTAGGGATATCCTCCCAGCCTGAGTGTAGAACTTAACAGCCTGAGGTAGGTGACTTGAGAGTCACTGAGTTGTAGATGACAAGTGTGTCACTGAGTTGTAGGCCTTGGAGGAGGCTGAGCTATAAGTGCTTGGAAGGGCACTGAGGTAGGTACCTGGATCGGTACTCAGTGTAGGAATGTTGCTGCACTCTGAGAGTAGGGTTGTGTGCCTGAAGCTGTAGGGCTGAAGACCCTGAGTTGTAGGCCTTAGAAATAAGGCTGAGGTTGTGTAACACCCCAGAATCTCAAAATGGGTTTTCAAACTTATTTGAGTTGGAGGCTGTCTGACACGGCCTGGGACACGGGCGTGTCCCAGGGCGTGTCGGGGGTACACGGCCTGGGACATGGGCGTGTCCCAGGGCGTGTTCAACCTGGTCGACTATTAGTGTTCGATTATCGTCGAACCTGGGACACGACCATTGACACGGGCGTGTCCCAGGGAGTGTCACTCAAGAAATGGCCGGGTTGAGTCAGAGAAGTACACGGCCTGGAACCCAGCCTTGAACACGGCCGTGTCAGGTTTGACACGGGCGTGTCCGAGGGCGTGTGCGTACCCGTGTACTGCTCTGTTGGTTTTGGAGCTCGTTGAGTGTCGTGTTACAGGGGTGACACGGGCGTGTCATTTGACTGACACGGGCGTGTCAGGTTCGACACGGGCGTGTCGATGCCCGTGTTCTGGTAGATTCCAGTCGGTGCGAGTGCCGCGTGTGCCGCTTAAGGGTACAGGGCCTGTGACACGGCCGTGTCACAGGCCGTGTCAGCCAAAAAAATAGGCTTTTTCAAGCAGATCTTGGCCATTCATTTTCTTTAAAGCAGATCCTGTGGCTGGGGATCAGTCCTGGTCTGATAAGTCCGGGAAAGGAGGAGGAAAAGCTCACTTTTGAGTTTCATCTTCTCTTTCTAGTTTTAAGAGAGAGGTGAGAGCAAGGTGAGGAAGAGGAAGTGGAATCCGGCTGCCGGTGGTGCTACGGTGGTCCAAATCGCGAGTCGAGTTCGGATTTGCGAAGGCAACGCTGCTGCGAAGGCTTTCATCCGTCTCAATTTCTCTCCATGGCTCCGAAGCGAGTTCCTAGGGTAACGATTTCCTTCTTGGACATGTGAAGTCCTTATTTCCTGCATTGCATAGGGAAAACCCTTCCCCGCGAGTGTGCGGTGGGTTGTGGCGTCCCTTGGGGTAGATATGTGAAGTCCCCCTTGTTAGAGTCCGGAATTGGAGTACGGATCTAGGCATGCTGTGTGAAGCCCATCTGGACATGTTGGTCTGGATTGGTGATGCTTGTTTGCATATCGGAGAAGACTCCGTGATTATTGCTTGTATGCATGATGGATAAAGTACTGGAGGAAGTCCAGGAAATTGTGAGAGTTGGGTGCAACTCTTGTGGCCGTGCGTTGCCACTTTGTGTGCGGTTGAGCGTTGGGCTGCAACTGTATGAAAAGGCTTCGTGCCGAACAGGCAAGGTGAAACCGACCCGCGCCTTTAAATGTGGCCTCAGGTACGATGTACTTGGTTGGGCAAGGCGATTTGAGCAACGGGGGGTGGCTGATCTGTACCTGCGTTATGTAGGCTGGACATGAGAGCGCCAAGGCATTGGGCTTTCGTCAGCAGCATAATGAAAGTCTTGGGCTTGCGTGCCGGACTAAATGCTCAATGGTGAGATCCGGTGTTTCCGGTGCACCCGAGTGTGCCATGAGTGCACGGGACGTCGGGCCGTCGTGCCGGCGTTTGTGATATGTGACTGTGCGGTCGTGCACGTCTTGCTTGAATTGCTATATATCATATTGGACGATTGCTATGCAGGGATGTAATTCCGCTGCCCCGTGCCAGGGGCAGGGTCATTATAATTGGTCAGCTGAATGCTGACCGTTGCCCTGTTTGCCACCGCTTGGTGGATTGGTTCTTACAGGTACTGGAGGTGCTGGTCCGAGCGGGACTTAGCGGGCTGAAGCCCATGCTGCGCTGCTGCCCTCGAAGGCATTGTTTTGTTTCTTTTATTCATGTGTGGCCGGCCTGCGTGCCGATGTCTGTAATCCACACTCTTGTTAAGAGAAATGTTGTAAGGCCTTAAGGCCAGACTCTGTTGTTGTTTTTCTACATTCCTATGTTATAGTGGACAATGTTCTTTATCTTGAGTTCAAAGATTCAACCGTGAAGCTTCCGCTAGAATGCTCTGTGTAGGATGCGTTGGTATTGATATTAGTTCGTAGCGTCTCCGCCTGTTTGTGGAATATGGTGTGGGGCCCCGGCCGGACCCTCTATTATATTCTTCTTGACGGGTAGAGGTGTTACAATTTGGTATCAGCTTGTTGGTCGCTCTCTTCCGAATTCGTGGACGAATTATTTTGAGGGGTGGCGAGCACGTGTTAGTGCTGTCGTTATAACACTTAATTTGAACTCAAGATTGTCCACTTAGGAATGCAAATACACTTGTTTGTTGAACTTGTGTATTCTTTTTGTATGGTTACCGTTTTCATTGGTCGTTAAATTGTGTATTTTACACATATAGGTGACCAAAAGTGTTGCGGGTCAATCCGAACCACAACGTTCTGTTTAAAGTGCGGCACCAGCTGAGGTGCCCACAACTCCTCCATCCGCTGAAACAGTCTGTCTCATCACGGAAACAGTACTTGCTGTGATGAATGCTCAGCAGGCTGGGCAGGCACGTCCTGTAGTGGTGCCAATGCAAGCTGGGGTACGACAAGAACCGGTAGAAGCCGAAGTTGATCCGCGGGTAGCAGATCAACAATGGAAGCAATTCTTGAGCTTCAACCCGCCGCAATTTCATGGGGCGGGTACACCGGCCCAAGCAGAGGATTGGCTTGCAAGGATCAAGAGGATTATGAGAGCTATCAAGGTTGAGGAGGAACAGGAAGTCATGTTAGCAACTTTCCTACTGGAAGGAGAGACGCGATTGTGGTGGGATGAGATTGAACTACATCACTTGGCTGGCAGGCAATTGGCAGAGATTACAATGGAAGAATTCTCTCGGTTGTTTTTAGCACAACATCTGCCGATGCAGCAAAGGATATCAATGGAAATGGAGTTTCAACGGTTAGCACAGGGAGATCGAAGTGTGGATGACTACCTGCATGAGTTCACCCGTTTGGGTAGATATGCGGGCACGATCTTCGCCGAAGAAGAGCGTAAGACTAGTAGGTTTTATGCGGGACTGCGAGATGAGCTGCGGTATTTTCTCTCGAGTTCTATGAGTCAGGGATTCCAAGCCTTAGTCTGTACGGCTCGTTCTTTGGAGACGGACATGAAACGGGGGGCAAGCAAAGGGAAACTTGGCTGTTACGAAGCCAGAGTTTAAGCCGCCGCGTCCGGACAAGTTTGGCTACCGAAAGAGATGGTATAAGAAGTCTAAGTCTTCTGGACAAGCTCCTTCTGCGACTGTGACGGATACATCTGGGTATGGATCTCGTGCTTGTTTTACGTGCGGGAAGGTTTGACACTTCGCATGTGAATGCCGATCTAGTCCTCCAAAGGGTGATAAGAAGACGGGAGCGTCTTATGCGGAGAAGGGGAAGGCTGTGGTGGAGTCTTCTGCCTCGCACGCACAGCCTAGGGTGTTCAACCTTGGACAACATGAGGCCATTAAGCAGGAAGATGTCATCACAGGTGCGCGTAGGTTTTAATGTTCTTGTTTTTGATGTGCTGTGCTTGTTTTAATTGTAATGTTATAGGGTTTGTCCTTATACGATAGTATCCGGCGCGAGCACTGTTCGACACAGGTGCTTCACATTCGTTTCTGTCTGAGGACTTTGTCTTTCGTGTCGGGGTACCTATACGGACCACGACAGACAGTATAAAGGTGTTGTTGCCTAACGGATGTTTGATGTGCGCGGATCGATCTTGCGGTCTTGAGGTCAAGATAGGGAGTCGGGAGTTCAAGGTGGAAACATTAGTATTGCCGATCAAGGAGTTTGATATAATCTTTGGTATGGACTGGCATTCAGAGCAGCGTGCCTGTATAGATTGCACTTCAAAAGAGGTCACACTTGGGCAAAATACCGAACAAGAGACCAAGTTCATTGGTATGCAACGGATGAGTGGGATGTTGTTATCCGCTCTCCAAGTTGTTAAGGCAGTTCGGAAGGGTGCGGAGTTGTTCTTCACACTCATAGAGGCTGTGGCGCCAAAGGCCATTGTGAGTGAAGTGCCGATTGTGTCGGAATATGCTGATGTGTTTCCAAAGGACCTTCCGGGGTTACCTCCCCAAAGGGAAATCGACTTCGCTATCGAGCTGGTGCCGGGTGCGAAACCTATGGCCCGTTCGCCGTATCGGGTAGCGCCAAAAGAAATGGCCGAACTGAAAGTTCAGTTGCAAGAATTGTTGGAGCAGGGATACATACGCCCAAGTATGTCACCTTGGAGCGCGCCTGTTCTTTTTGTGAAAAAGAAAGACGGTGGTTTGCGGCTGTGTATTGATTACCGCGAACTAAACAAGCTGACGGAGAAAAACAAGTATCCGATTCCACGGATCGATGACTTGTTCGATCAACTAGCAGGCTCAACCGTCTATTCGAAGTTGGATTTGAAGTCCGGGTATTACCAGTTGCGGATTAGGGAAAGTGACATTCCCAAGACAGCGTTTGGCACACGCTATGGTCATTATGAGTTCACAGTGATGCCTTTCGGCTTATGTAATGCGCCTTCGGTATTCATGGATCTCATGCATCGAACGTTCCGCGAATACCTGGATCTATTTGTGATTGTGTTTATTGATGATATCCTTGTATATTCACAATCGGAGGAAGATCATGCAAACCACTTGCGATTGGTATTGCATACCTTGCGAAAGAATAAGCTGTATGCCAAGTTCTCTAAGTGTGAGTTCTGGCTCTCGTCGGTGGCTTTTCTAGGCCATGTGGTAAGTGGAGAGGGCATAGCGGTAGATCCGGCAAAGATAAGTGTCATTCGTGATTGGCCAGTGTTCTCTTCAGTGGCCGAGGTCAGGAGTTTCCTTGGACTGGCGGGCTACTATAGACGGTTCGTGGAGAACTTCTCCCGGATTGCTTTGCCTCTGACTACGTTGACAAGAAAGGATCAGAAGTTCGTTTGGACGCCGGAGTGCGCACGAGCTTTTGTGGAGCTGAAGTGTCGTTTGACCACGGCGCCTGTCTTGACATCGCCATGTGGTACAGATGGATTTGAGATATACAGCGATGCGTCAGGAAGCGGCTTAGGCTGCGTTCTCCTGCAATTTGGCAAGGTGATCGCTTATGGCTCACGTCAATTGAAAGTGCATGAGCGTAATTACCCCGTCCATGACTTGGAGTTGGCGGCGGTGATCTTTTCGCTAAAGTTGTAGCGACACTATCTTTATGGCGTGAAGGTGGATATTTATACAGATCATAAAAGCTTAAAGTATCTGCTCGATCAAAAGGAGTTGAATATGCGACAAAGGAGGTGGATGGAATTCCTTGGGGATTATACCTTCGACATTCACTATGTTCCCGGAAAGGGAAATGTGGTCGCTGATGCCTTGAGTCGTCGGACTCCGGTGCGGGAAAATTGGTTGCTGATACATGATGAACGTCTCATACAGGTGTTGGAAGCTTTGGAGATATCTTGTGTGGAAAGAGATTCTTCGACCGATGCATGCGTGAACTGGTTGGAGGTTCAATATGACCTTGCTGACAGGGTTCGGCGGGCAACGAAGTTGGATGAAAGTCTCCAACGCTATGCGAAGGAAGGGTCTGGTGACCAATTCTCCTGGGATAACGGTTTATTACGGAAGGATGGCCGATTGTGCGTCCCTAGTACGGGTAAATTGCGAGAGGAATTGCTTTATGAAGCACACTTTACAAAGTACTCAATTCACCCTGGGAGCACAAAAATGTACAAGGACATGAAGAAACTGTTATGGTGGCCTGGTTTAAAGAAGGACATAGCCGCGTATATGGCTAAGTGTCGTACTTGTGCTTTGGTAAAGGCAGAATGTCAACGGCCGAGTGGTTTCTTGAAGTCGTTGCTGGTTCCGCAGTGGAAGTTTGAGGATATTTCGATGGATTTCGTGCACGGTTTGCCGAGATCTCAGCGTGGCCATGACTCAATCTGGGTGATTGTAGACCGGTTGACAAAGGTGGCTCACTTTCTACCAAACAAGTGGGATGATTCAGTGGAAACATTGGCAAAGCTCTATGTGGAGCAGATTGTTCGATTGCACGGTGTTCCCCAGAGCATCGTAAGTGACCGAGATGGGCGATTTACTTCGAAATATTGGAGGCTCGTTCATCAGATGTTGGGCACAAAGTTAGCATTCAGTACGGCCTTTCACCCGCAAACGGATGGCCAAACTGAACGAACCAACAGAACGATGGAGGATATGCTCCGTATGTGCGTCCTGGACTTCGGTAAGAAATGGGAAGAGCATCTTGTTATGGTGGAGTTTGCCTATAATAATAGCTATCAAGCAAGTATAGGCATGGCCCCGTTTGAAGCTCTGTATGGTCGCAAGTGCCGTACACCGCTAGCTTGGGCAGAAACTGGCGAGTCCAAAATTTTGGGACAAAAGGCAGTCGAGGAAGCTACCTCAACAATACGTTCTATTCGAGAGAGGCTCCTAATAGCCCAGGATCGGCAAGCTAAGTATTACAATGCTAAGCACCGGAACGTGGAGTTCGCGGTGGGTGACTGGGTCTATTAGAATATTAAGCCCTTCAAAAGCGTATCTCAGATTCGGCGATTGAAAAAGCTAAGTCCGCGATACCTTGGTCCGTTTGAGGTGGTGGAGCGAGTTGGGGAAGCTGCCTACCGGTTAGCTCTTTCATCGTAATTGGGTGGATTACATGATGTGTTTCACATCTCAGTGCTACGCAAAGCAGTCAAGGATCCAGTTCAAGTGATTACGAATAATCGACTGCCGGTTGAGTATGGGCTAACGACAAAGGTGAAGCCTATACAGATCGAGGATCGAGCCGAGAAACAGTTGCGGAACAAAGTGATCGGGATGGTCAAAGTCCGATGGGACAATTGTGGCCGAGAAGAGCTAACATGGGAGCGCGAGCAGACCATGCGAGACGAGTTTCCCGAGTTATTTTCGTAACTTGTTCGCTCGTTGTATATGTAATAAAAACATATAAGTGTTTTGTTTTCTCCCTACTGTCTTCAAATTTCGGGACGAAATTTTATTAAGGAGGGGAGGATTGTAACACCCCAGAATCTCAAAATGGGTTTTCAAACTTATTTGAGTTGGAGGCTGTCTGACACGGCCTGGGACACGGGCGTGTCCCAGGGCGTGTCGGGGGTACACGGCCTGGGACACGGGCGTGTCCCAGGGCGTGTTCAACCTGGTCGACTATTAGTGTTCGACTATCGTCGAACCTGGGACACGGCCATTGACACGGGCGTGTCCCAGGGCGTGTCACTCAAGAAATGGCCCGGTTGAGTAAGAGAAGTACACAGCCTGGAACCCAGCCTTGAACATGGCCGTGTCAGGTTTGACACGGGCGTGTACGAGGGCGTGTGCGTACCCGTGTACTGCTCTGTTGGTTTTGGAGCCCGTTGAGTGCCGTGTTACAGGGGTGACACGGGCGTGTCATTTGACTGACACGGGCGTGTCAGGTTCGACACGGGCGTGTCGATGCCCGTGTTCTGGTAGATTCCAGTCGGTGCGAGTGCCGCGTGTGCCGCTTAAGGGTACACGGCCTGTGACACGGCCGTGTCACAGGCCGTGTCAGCCAAAAAAATAGGCTTTTTCAGGCAGATCTTGGCCATTCATTTTCTTTAAAGCAGATCCTGTGGCTGGGGATCAGTCCTGGTCTGATAAGTCCGGGAAAGGAGGAGGAAAAGCTCACTTTTGAGTTTCATCTTCTCTTTCTAGTTTTAAGAGAGAGGTGAGAGCAAGGTGAGGAAGAGGAAGTGGAATCCGGCTGCCGGTGGTGCTACGGTGGTCCAAATCGCGAGCCGAGTTCGGATTTGCGAAGGCAACGCTGCTGCGAAGGCTTTCATCCGTCTCAATTTCTCTCCATGGCTCCGAAGCGAGTTCCTAGGGTAACGATTTCCTTCTTGGACATGTGAAGTCCTTATTTCCTGCATTGCATAGGTAAAACCCTCCCCGCGAGTGTGCGGTGGGTTGTGGCGTCCCTTGGGGTAGATATGTGAAGTCCCCCTTGTTAGAGTCCGGAATTGGAGTACGGATCTAGGCATGCTGTGTGAACCCCATCTGTACATGTTGGTCTGGATTGGTGATGCTTGTTTGCATATCGGAGAAGACTCCGTGATTATTGCTTGTATGCATGATGGATAAAGTACTGGAGGAAGTCCAGGAAATTGTGAGAGTTGGGTGCAACTCTTGTGGCCGTGCGTTGCCACTTTGTGTGCGGTTGAGCGTTGGGCTGCAACTGTATGAAAAGGCTTCGTGCCAAACAGGCAAGGTGAAACCGACCCGCGCCTTTAAATGTGGCCTCAGGTACGATGTACTTGGTTGGGCAAGGCGATTTGAGCAACGGGGGGTGGCTGATCTGTACCTGCGTTATGTAGGCTGGACATGAGAGCGCCAAGGCATTGGGCTTTCGTCAGCGGCATAATGAGAGTCTTGGGCCTGCGTGCCGGACTAAATGCTCAATGGTGAGATCCGGTGTTTCCGGTGCACCCGAGTGTGCCATGAGTGCACGGGACGTCGGGCCGTCATGCCGGCGTTTGTGATATGTGACTGTGCGGTCGTGCACGTCTTGCTTGAATTGATATATATCATATTGGATGATTGCTATGCAGGGATGGAATTCCGCTGCCCCGTGCCAGGGGCAGGGTCGTTATAATTGGTCAGCTGAATGCTGACCGTTGCCCTGTTTGCCACCGCTTGGTGGATTGGTTCTTACAGGTACTGGAGGTGCTAGTCCGAGCGGGACTTAGCGGGCTGAAGCCCAAGCTGCGCTGCTACCCTCGAAGGCATTGTTTTGTTTCTTTTATTCATGTATGGCCGGCCTGCGTGCCGATGTCTGTAATCCACACTCTTGTTAAGAGAAATGTTGTAAGGCCTTAAGGCCAGACTCTGTTGTTGTATTTCTACATTCCTATGTTATAGTGGATAATGTTCTTTATCTTGAGTTCAAAGATTCAACCGTGAAGCTTCCGCTAGAATGCTCTGTGTAGGATGCGCTGGTATTGAAATTAGTTCGTAGCGTCTCCACCTGTTTGTGGAATATGGTGTGGGGCCCCGGCCGGACCCTCTATTATATTCTTCTTGACGGGTAGAGGTGTTACAGGTAGGTGATCAGTGGATCACTGACCTGGAGGAGTTCTACAGGGCTCTGAGGTACGAACCCTTGTGGTTCTGTATTTGGATTCTTAAGTGAACCTGTGTGTTAGGCTAAGGGCCTGAAGTGTAAGCTCTGAGGATGATATTGGTGAAGTTTGTGCTGAGTCCAACAAATTAGCTGGATAGGTGGGAGGGAAAGTGGATGTTCCCAATTGGGGAACCACAATAAATCTTTGTGTGTTTGTTGTGTTGCTTGTTTACTTTCTTATTGCAGGATTTAAGGACAAGCTCTAGATAGATAAATTTGAAATCAGCAAAAGAATTAATAAAATTTTTCAAAGACCTATTCACCCCCCCCCCTAGGTGATTAACTAACCTTCAGTTAAGTAACTTTCAGCTACACTCAACGCTCTCAATGCCTAGGATGCAGAAAGAGCAGAAAGCTAAGCTAAGTATAAAAGCATTGAGTGATGGTCGTTCACTCAACACCACTCAATGCCAAGGAAGCTGAAGAAATGACCAAGTCCAGAATTGTTGAGTGAAGCCCATCCAGTCAACGCTCTCAACGCCTTAAGCGATTTTGAGAATTTGGCTAAGTCTAGAATGGCTGACGTCAGTATGAGTCACCAAAAGTCAACAGAGTCAACGCAGTTCAAAATACGTGTGAGAAAGCTGCAGAATAGCGTTAATGGCACCGATGGCCACCTGGTTGTCTTCTTGTGTTAAAGGAAGGCGATATTCCAGCAATTAAGGCTGGGCCCACACAGAAAAGAGCCGTTGATCAATGTATAATAAAAAGGGAAGATTGGCTGATCGACGGTAACAATTAGGGTTTTTTGAATACGCAAAGTAGCAGAACATCGTCTTCTTCCTCACCATTAACATCGAGCCTAAAGCACAAGTTCTGTTCAGTCAACCTGAAAGCACAAAGAGATAACTATTGTGATCATCATCAGCGATAACAAGTTTAGAATCGATTTTTTATTTTGAAAGGAAGCAGAGACTTCAGATTCTGCTAGTCCAGATAGCTGTTTGAAGAAGATACATACCTTCAGATTCATTGTATTCAACAACATATCAGAATCTTGATTCTGAGTTACTTCTAGCACAAGCATCCCAGTACTAAAGACCTTGTCAACTTGTTGCTGTGAAGTAGATAGGGCTGAAATCTGCTCAGTCCAGGAAGACAGACACACAGAAAACTCTCTGTTGTCAAACTATAAATCATCTTTTTTATTTTTTGTAGGATCCTTTTGGATCTGAGTGTAGGTCGTATTTATAAAGGCAGAGAGGTAATATTCTTGTGTGAATCTGAGTTATAGGCCTGTGTTACAAGGGTTGAGGTAGGATCATTTGTTGATCTGAGTGTAGGGCTTAGGCCTGAGTTGTAGGATCCTTTGCATCTGAGGTAGGGATTAGTGCCCGAGTGGTTGGTCTTGGAGAAGACTGAGAGGTCCTGCGGGATCTATGTTGTAAGCTCTTACGAGCCGAGTGTTGGTGTTGTGCCTCAACTACCACACTATTAGAGAGGTGGGAGGGACAGTGGACGTACCCAAGATCAGGGAACCACTATAAATCAACTGTGTCATCTATGATTGATCTTGAAAGCCAAACTAACATAATCACTAAGAACATCAAAATCAATTAAGGTTTAAATAAAACAAAAAGAGACATAAAACCTATTCACCCCCCCCTCTAGGTGTTTAGCTGACCATGAAAACAAGACTTTCAAGTGGTATCAGAGGGAGGTTACTCTTTAAAGACTCAACATTCTGAGTAAGATCTCCAAGGTCAGTAAGAAATTCTGTCCTTTTGGGTTCAGGGGTGAACTATAAGGAGCTGGGTGCCATGAAGCTTCCAATCTGTAGGAATGAAGTGTTTGGCATCTAGAAGGAGAGGGTTAGGCTGTTTATGGAGGCAGCTGACCCTAGGATCTTTATCACAATCAAGGAAGGGCTTTTCATCCCTATAAAAGTGTCAGATCTGGATGCAAATTTCTAGAAACCCAAGACCTACTCTGAAATGACAAAGGATGAAGTAATCCTTGACACTATGGACAAGAGGGCACAAAATATAATAGTTAGTGTCATAAATGACTCCACCTTACAAAATTTGGTACACTGGAAGACTACAAAGGAGATGTAGGACACACTAGTGGTCTACATGGAGGGTACAGAGGAAGTAAGAGATGACAGAAAGTCCATGCTCAATCAGGAGTTTGAGGCATTCAGACAGAGCAAGACTGATAGCATAACTGAGTTCTATGAAAGATTCTTTAGGACTGTCAATGAGCTGAGGACATATGGAAGAGTCTTCAGCACTTATGAGCTGAATGACAAGTTTCTTAGGTCTCGAATTAGAGACTGAGATACTAAAATCTGTGCCATCAGACAGGTGGCAAAGCTTGCTGACACTCCACCAATAACTCTATTTGAGAAGTTGTTGTCCTATGAAATGAAGTTGACAGCCACAAAAGAGAAGAAGAAAGTCAGCAAGTCCCGAGCTAAAGAGAAGAATGTGGCATTCAAGGCTGAAGCCTCAAAAAGGAGCAGAAGGAAGACCCCTTCTCTGCCAAGGAAGGATGCTGAATTTGACTCAGAAAAATTAGAGACCAGCACATCAGACTACCATATGTATGATGAATACTTTTATGCCTTCTCCATGCAGTTCCAGAAGTTTATGAAGAAGAAACACTTGAGAAGCAGGACCTCCTCCTCCTCTCATCCCAAAGAAGACTATTATAAGGGCAGGAAGAAATCCTCTAAGGAGTACATGTATGGTTCTAAACCCAGCAAACATGTTTCATCTAAAGTGGTTTGCTATTGTTGTAGCAAGCCGGGGTATATAATAGCTGACTGCCTTGCCAAAAGAAAGGAATCTGGTGAGAAGAAGAACCACCAACAAAATGGCAAGAAGGATAAATCCTCCATTGCCAAAAAGTAGAAGAGTTGTACTGACTCCTCCTCATTAGAGTCAGAAGAGGAAGATGAAGATGAAGCCTATATAGGGATGTATTATGCTAAAGTAGAAGCTGAAGAAGAAGCCTTCATTGAGTTGCTAACTACTATTGCTGAAGAAGTTGATGAAGATCATCCTACTTCCAGGATTGAAGTCAGGGCCCCTCAATCACAGTTAGATGGTGATATAGAGGTGGATGAAGAAGAAAAATAAGGTAGATGTTGTTATGGGCTGATGGCTAGGAATGATAAAGAATCCAGCCAGGATTTTCCTGGTCAATAAGAGGTACACCTCCTATCTAAGTCTTCTTCTGAGTCAGGCTATGAGACCAGCCCAGATTTTGAAGCTCACTCATCAAGAGATGAAGGAGATTCTGAATCTGAGGAAGATGTCAATTCTATGATTGACAAGTATGGTGTCTTGCTGAAATCCTTCAAGAAGAACAAGTTGCTGGCTAAGAAGCATGCTAAGGAGATCTCCTCCCTTTAGCTTGCTGCTTCCCAGCATGCTGATTCAGCTTCACTGCTTAATCAAAAAATAAAGGAAATTAGTGAGCTGGAAACAATCTCATTAATCCAGTTAGGCACCATAGAGTAACAGTAAAATAGAATAAGGGATTTGGAAGTGCTGCTGGAGAGAGAGAAGAGGATTGTCGTCAGTTATTCAAAGCTAAATTCAATGCTTCCCTTCATAGACACCTTCACCTCCCAGAAGGGTAAGAAGGGGTTGGGATTCAAGGGATCTACAAGAGTTACCAATCCCAAAGAAAAGGGCAAAGCTCCAGCACAGCCACTGGCCTCCAAGCCTCCTATTCCATTTAAGAGTGTACAGCTACCTTCAAACAGGTATGACTAAGAAAATATCTTTGGTCACTGGATGAATGGTAGATCCACTAGTATGAGTAAAGATTCTCAACACTATGGTGGTAGATATAGCAAGGGGGCAAGTGCCTTCAAGGTAGCCCATGAGGAAATTCAAATGGCCCACCCTGGACCATTTGTTTTTGGTGCACCATCCCCTTCACTCAAGGGTAAAGCTGCAGACTATTCTCAGAATATTCTAACCCACTCTAAGACTAAGGGAAACTCTGTCAGTAGACTTGATTTGGGCATCACAGAGGCCATCAAGAGTATGCTTTCTAGAAAGAAGACAACTGCTGGTAGGGCTCAAGATATCCCAAGCACTTCTACTGTCAAAGCCGCCACTAGTCAGACTGGGGCTTGGAACAAAAGAACAGGATTGTTGTTGCACCTTCTAAACCAAGGACTACTATCAATATTGCCGGCAGGCCTTCTCAGAAAAGAAGGTATTTATGAGTGCTTGTGTTGTGGCAAGGTAGGCCACTATACTATTGATTGCTGGCACAATCTGAGTGTGTAGAGAGCAAATGTTTGCTTGTCTATCATAAGAGCTATAGGTAGGCATTATCAGACTAACATGCATCTAGGACCCAATAAGTATTGGGGTCCTAATTAACTGACTGATGTCTTACAGGTTAGTCCAAGTAACTATACCCCTATATGGTACTTGGACAGTGGATATTCCAGGAATATGACTGGAATAAGGAGCATTCTAAAGGAATATACTCCAGTAAAGAATGGACCAAAGGTTATCTTGGGGGCTCATAAAAAGGAGTGACTAGAGGTTATAGTAAGATTTCTAATGGCATAGTCACCATCACAAAAGTTACCTATGTAGAAGGGTTGCAACACAACCTGATAAGCATTAGTCAACTCTGTGATCTTGGCTATGATATAGTATTCCACAAGGATGAGTGCCAGATTAGGAGGTTAAGTGACCAAGAGGCCATCTTAGCAGACACTAGGAGTGGAAATGTGTATTGTTTAGATTTCCTATATTTAAGTAAGGACCCCTCTGTATGCCTAGTTGCAGATGAGAAAGCCTCTTCCTGTGTCCAGTGGCACAATAGGCTAGCTGATAGTCTTACTTTGAAGACAACCTAAACACCTAGAGGGGGGGGGGGAGTGAATAGGTTCTAATGCTTGTTTTAACTTAAGGCAGAATATAACTACAGGTTATATTATATTTCAGAAATCTCTGCAGCTAACACAGCACAACAATCACAAATATACACACATCACAGATTGCACACAGATTTATAGTGGTTCCCCAAGGTCTGGGTACATCCACTTTCCCCCTTCACCTATCTAGCAGTGTGCTAGATTCGGCCTAACTTCCTCCTTTATCTCAGATCCTCAGATCCTACAACTCAGAACCCTGAAAGGTTCCTACAACTCAGGCTAACCAGCCCTACCTCAGCTTTGCCACAAGGCCTACAACTCAGAGAATACCTTCTCCTACAACTCAGACATAAACAACCCTACCACTCAGAGAACAAATCTCCTACACTCAGCCTTTATAAAATAGGCTTACAACTCAGATCTATAAATAGATCCTACAAAATTTAAAAATAATGTTTTATAATATCTTGCCCTGTTGAGAGAGAAGGGATAAGACTATTCTTGATCAGCTTCTTGAAAAGGCTGATGGATGAAATCAACTGGATCTTAGCTTTCTTCAAAGCTTCTTGAATCTGAACTTAGTTGAGTTGATTTCCTTTGGAATATACTGACTGGCAGCTTCAACCTTAGATTCCAGAAAATGATATGAATCTTCTTGACAGATGAGTTCAGTACCTGCTTCTTGAGAAACTTATGATAGCTTCCTTCTTGTATTCAAATGGCTGGATCTCTCTCTATCCAAAACCCTTGATGATACTCCTGAATTCTTGAATGAATTCAACTTAGACTGAATCTGAGTGGATATTCACTTCAGAATGTCTTCTTAAATCTTCACACGAAGATCTTCTTCTGTGCCTTGCAATTTCTTGATGAGAGATCTTATCTCACAATTGATGTGTTTCTGTGTTAATAATGATCAATGAAATCGTATGTTCTTCTTCTGAATCTGTCTATTTATAGACTTCATCCATGGTAACCGGCTGATCCGGTTTCTAACTAACTTCTGATAAGTCTGACAGCTTCAGTCAACCTGTTGTAACTCACAGCTGTCAAGACTTCAAGCTGATCTTGTGTCTTTGTCTTTGTCAGCAAAGCGTCGAGACTGTTTGTTAGTATGTGTCGAGACCATCTGTCAATATGTGTCGACATAAATGACTTAAGTGTCGACACAGCCTTTGGGGATGTCGACACAGCTGCCTTTATGTCGACTCAGCTTCTTGACACTGCATCTTGAGAATGTGTCGACACTGAGTATTTGTGTCGACACAAACACTTCATCATTCACTAGCAATTAACTTGGTCTAGACTCTGCTGTGTGTCGACACAAGTCCTGTGTGTCGACACAGCTGATGTAGACTCAGAACATAGTGTGTGTCGACACTGCCTCCAGGTGTCGACACAGTTGTTGTCGACTCTGCCTCTCTGTGTCGACTCAGTCTTCTAGTGTCGACACAATTGTTGTCGACTAGCAATTCTGTGTGTCGACATAGCCTCTCAGTGTCGACACTGTTGATGTCGACCAATCTTCTGTGTGTCGACACTGCCTCCCGGTGTCGACACAATTGTTGTCGACTCTTTTTCTCTGTGTCGACACAGCCTTTTCCAAGTGTCGACACAATCTTTCTGAAGTGTCGACACAGCTTCTTCTGGTGTCGACACATGGACTTAGAATATTTTTCCTGCATTCTAGTACATTCTTAACCTACACATATAAACTCAAAACAACATCAAATACACCTTGATGTATATCGTTGAGCTAAGTTAGGCTTCTTCAAATCAGGTACACATTTTCCAATGTACCCAACAATCTCCCCCTATTTGGAGAAGTCATAACCCTTTTAGCAAATGATATACACCACTTATGAAAATTCAATATGATGATGTATATAAGCATAATATTACAGGAAACTTTATAAACAAAACACTAAACACAGATACATCACAGAATAAATATGTAAATGAAAAAATGATTACAGAATAAAGTTTTGTTTACTAATTCAGAAATGTTTGTTACAGCTTGTTTACATTGAATGTTTTAACAAACTAATCATTCAAATCTCTTGAACAAAAACTAGTAAACTTAAACTAAGACTGATCAGGCTCCTTGATGACAATTCCTTTTCCTGGTTGAACTTGAGCCATCACAGGAGGTTCTGCATCATCAGCAGGCTTTTTGCCTTTCAAATCAGCTTTCTTCTGAGCCTCAGCCTTGATCCTTTGCCTCTCGAAATATTGAAATGGCTTGGGGAAATACTTTCTAGGCTCCTGAGCATTAGGAGGTAGCTTTCCACCCTTAGCCTTTCTCCTGAATTGAACTATGGCCTCCTGCCTGGCCTCATACTTTTGCCATTCTAGTTCATTATACCATTTTCCTCTTTCATGCACCTGATCCTTCACAGCCTTCCAGGAAGTTAATATAATGTTCCTTGATGTGGGGTTCCATTGCTCAAAATCAGGTTTTAGTTCTGCTTGCTCTCTGAATCTCTTCTTTGAAAATTGAGCATCTTGTTGAGCTTTCAAACCAGCTTCTGGCTTATCTACTTTTTCAATTATAACATTTGTAACCTCCTGTGGAGGACTGTACATTGCTTGTACTTGCTGCTGAATCATTTCAAAATCAGCAGGGGGGTATATAACTTGAGCAACCTCTGGTTGATTACCTTCAAGTAGAACTTGTTGTATCCCTGACTCAACAATATTATCATCATCACATAATGGTGGATATCCCAATGTGGCTCTGACATTGTTGGTTACCCACTTGGCATGTTCTGAGCCAGCATGGATGAGTATCCTCTCCCCCTTTAGGACTTCTCTAGCAACATGATCCCTAAGATCATCCTTCTGAAACCTTAATTGGCCATCTAGAAAATTCACACCATCTTTAAAGAATGGTTTTAATTTTTGTAGCTTCTCAGATATTACTTTCTGTGAGGTGGTTATAGCAGTTTGAATTGAGTCTAAGGCAGCCTTGAGCTTCTGATCATAATCTTCCATTTCTTTAGCCCTTACAGCAGTCAGCCTTGTAGCAGTATCTTTTAACTTAGTGACAATCTCATTGTGAGATTCAGCAAGATTGTCATTCATTCTTAGCTGATTCTCAAGGACATATCCTTGTTTCAATGCAATATCATCCACTTTAACTTGGATATTTTGTTGTTATGTAGCTAGAAATACCACAACATTACCTCCCTTATGGAAACAATCTGTCATCTCCTTTTTATGCTGATTTACCTCAAATCTGATAGACTTTATATCTTGGGCCAGATCAAACTAAAGAGACTTTTGGCTTTCATCCACAAATTTTTCAAGAAGCAATCTCTGCTCATCAAATTTTACTTGTAGGTCAACCAAATATTTGTTGTAATCAAACTCAGGAGTAGAGTGGGAAGTAGTTGTTTGGAGAGCCTTCTTATAGCTTTGACTTCTTCTCTTGAAGACCATTAGCTTCCTTTTCTTAGCCTCCCTTACTTCTTCTTTCTCAGATTCTGAAGAACTTTCAATATGAACTCTTTCTGGAGGAGTGGTAGGAATTTCTTTCTCAGTTCCATGTTACTCCCCCTCAACATGCACTTGCTCCCCCTCAACAACACCTTGCTCCCCCTCAACCCCTAGGGTTTCATCCTGATCAGCTATCTTTTCAGATTCAGGAAACAGCTCTTCTAGAGTGTATTCCTTTTGTGCTTGAGCAGGAGATGATACATCAATTCCAGCAGTGTTCAAGCCTTCTGATAAGTTTATTGTTTCTTCCTCTTGTACTTGTTCAATAATGGGCTCCCCCTGCAACTGTGCAGGATCAGTAATGTTCTGAGAAGTAGAATGATCTGGCTCCCCCTGCATCTGTGCAGATATAGTGTCCACTTGAACTTGAGTAGACCTAGTCTGGTCCTCAGCCTGCTCTCTAACTTGTTCTTCTTGAACTGGTGCATTGCCATGATCATGTCCTGGTGATTTCTCAGCTGTTTCCTACCTATCCACATCAGGCAACTCCTTTGATAGAACTCTATCCCATCTGGAGAATAACCTCATGTCCATTTTCCTCATATGGTTGATCTTGGATCCAGAAATCTGTTGCATTACCTCTGGAATGATTCCAACTAGGTATAGACTCATGATCCTAGACAAGTTTGGCTTCTTGATTCCTTCTTTGATTTTATCAAACAGAACTGCTGACCAACTGGTTGGAATTTTAAAGACAATTCTTGTCATCAGGCTGAACATATAGGCTGAGATCCTATCATGTCTACCTGGTTTGCATAAGATCACTTTGCCTACTATTTCAGACAGGAATTTCCCTTGAGGATTCATGCCTTTCCTGTTGATGGCAGCTCCTATCTTTAAGGTTGGATCCAATCCACACCATTGAAGAGCCTCTCTGGTCCTTGTGGCTGGAACCTCTTCCTCATCTTGTATCCTAGGAAGATGGAGAATCTTGCTCAATCTCTTCTGAGATAGTTTGACTGTTTCTCCATGTACAGTGGATTTGATCTTTAATCCAGTTGAGTCCATTGAGGCAGCAGAATAGAACTTGAAAACTTCTTTCTTCCATATCTTAGTAGGTTCAGAGACAAGATATTCCAATCCGGTGTCTGCAAGAAGAGAAATCACCTGTTTGATTTCTGGCACGGCATTATCGAATGCAGCCCTAACCAACTCATATCCCTCATTGATGTTGTCTTCAACCTTTGGCGCCATTGGAATGATGATAATGCTTGAGATGAGAGAAGAGAGATTGTCGACACAGGGTTTTAGTCTCAAAAACCTAGTGAGCGTGTCGACAGAATATGTTCTCTACCTATTTATACCTTTTCAAAACACAGAAGGTCAAGAGGCGGGCAAAAATTGTCTAAAAGTGTCGACACTATTGAAAAGTGTCGACATATACTTCTATTGTCTCGACCACGGCGCAGACTACCATGTGTCGACACCAATTGATGATATGTCGACACAGGAGATACTTAGTAGTGCATCAGAAATTCTGTGTCGACTCTTAGTACAAGTGTCGACACAAAATCTGTAAGTGTCGACACCATTACTCTGGTTATGTCGACACTACATTTCTGGATGAGTCGACTCTTTGACCCTTAGGTGTCGACACATTTTCTCTGTGTTGACACAATTTCCCTGACTTGTCGACATGACTTCTCTGTGTCGACACTTTATCACTGAATGTGTCGACACCATTTTACTTAGCCAATTTTTTTTTGGTAAACTAACCTATGGTCAGCATTCCTAATTTCAATTTTAAATTTATTGAATTTAGTTTCATCCAGAGGCTTAGTAAATATATCTGCAATTTGATAATCAGTTTTAACAAATTCTAATGAGATGTCTCCTTTTTCTACATGTTCTCTAAGAAAATGGTATTTTATCTCTATGTGCTTAGTTCTACTATGTGAAACAGGATTGTTTGCAATAGAAATAGCACTTTTTGAATCACACAATAAAGGTGTTCTACTTACTTGAATACCATAGTCTCTTAGCTAATGCTGAATCCAATATAGCTGTGCACAGCAACTTCCTACTGCCACATATTCATACTCAGCTGTGGATATTGCCACACTAGTCTGCTTCTTACTGCTCCAGGATATCAACCTTCCTCCCAAGAATTGACATGTACCTGTACTAATTTTTCTATCTTCTCTACAGCCTGCAAAATATGCATCTGAATAACCTGTTAGTAGAAAATCTCCATTCCTAGGGTACCAAAGGCCTAGATTAGGTGTGCCCTTTAGATATCTCAAAATCCTCTTGATTGCAGTATAATGTGATTCTTTAGAGCATGTTTGGTACCTAGCAAAGACACATGTAGTATACATAATATCTGGTCTACTAGCATTGAGATATAATAGAGAGCCAATTATTCCTCTATATAAAGACTCATCTACAGGTTTACCTGCATCATCTTTGCATATAGGCATACTTGTTCCCATAGGAGTTCTCATGGTGGTCGATGATTCCATACCATACTTCTTAATTAACTCTTTGGTGAACTTAGACTGGGATATGGACAATCCATCATCAGTCTGTCTTACTTGGAGTCCCAAGAAGAACTTAAGATCCCCCATACTGCTTATTCTAAACTTCCCTTGCATAAGTTTGGCAAACTTTTTGCAAAGGTTGTTCTCTATAGACCCAAAAATTATGTCATCTACATAGATCTAAACTAAGATTATCTTACCTTTAGATTCCCTTAGGAATAGAGTTTTGTCTATTTTACCTCTTGAGAATTTGTTCTCAATAAGGAAAGTAGACAGGGTTTCATACCAAGCCCTTGGGGCTTGCTTTAACCCATATAATGCTTTCCTAAGTCTATAGACATAACCAGGTTTAATAGAATCTACAAAACCTGATGGCTGTTCTACATAGACTTCTTCTTTTAGATCACCGTTCAGGAATGCTGATTTCACATCCATTTGGTATACCTTGAACCCTTGAAATGCTGCATAGGCAAGGAACATTCTGATTGCTTCCAGTCTTTCTACTGGAGAAAATGTTTGATCAAAGTCTATTCCTTCTTCCTGCCTGTATCCTTTGGCAACCAATCTTGCTTTGTTCTTCACAATTACTCCACTCTCATCCAACTTATTCCTAAAGATCCACTTTGTGCCAATTATGTTGTGATCTCTTGGTTTAGGAACTAACTCCCAGACTTTGCACCTTCTGAATTGATTAAGCTCCTCTTGCATAGCATTAATCCAGTGTTGGTCTTGGATGGCTTCTTCAAATTTCTTAGGCTCCAGTTGAGATAGAAAACTTGAGTGCAGGACTGTGCTCAGATTTCTGCTTCTAGTCTGCACTCCTTATCTTGGATCACCTATTATTTGATTTGCTGGATGGTCTTTTAGATGTCTAATAGCTAGAGGAAGATTTCCTTTAGGTTGAACATCTCCAGTTCCTTCATTATGCTGCACCTCTTGGTTGTCATCAGCTTCTATAGAGTCTTATACTCCCCCTGGACAGTAGCCATCATTTTCTAATACTTCATCTGCAGTTGTGCCTTCTGCAATGGAAAGCTTGTCCATTCTATTGCTTATACCTGCTGGACTGTATGATCTACAAGGCAACTCACTGTTGATTAATCTTGTTTCATCAAATACAACATGTACAGATTCTTCTACAACTTGAGTAGTCAAGTTGTAGACTCTATAAGCCTTACTATTGATGTTGTACCCAATAAATATCCCATCTTGGGATTTGGAAGCAAACTTAGTTAGATAAGACTTGCCATTGTTAAATACATAGCACTTGCAACCAAAGATCCTAAAGTAAGATAGATTTGGTTTTCTACCTTTCATAATTTCATAGGGAGTCTTTTTGTGTCTCTTGGTGATAGAAGCCCTATTGATCACATGACATGCAGTGTTTACTGCCTCAGCCCGGAAATATTCTGGAAGAGAAGTGTCACTCAATAGAGTTCTACCAGCTTCAATCAATGTCCTATTCTTTATTTCAGCAATACTATTTTGCTGTGGTGTTCTAGGTGAGGAGAATTCTTGGAAAATCCCAAATTCTTCACATAATCTTGTCATACTTTCAGATTGAAATTCAGTGCCATGGTCACTTCTGACTTTGACCACTGTACTGTTCAGTTCATTCTGAATTTGTTTAACAAAACTATGTAAAATACTTGGGGTTTCTTGATAGTTTCACTTTCAAGACAACCTAAACACCTAGAGGGGGGGGGGGTGAATAGGTTCTAATTACTTGTTTATACTTTTAGGCAGAATTCAATTTCAGAAATAACATTCAGCACAGTAATCACAGAAATAGAAACATCACAGATTGCACACTGTTTTTATAGTGGTTTCCCAAGGTTTGGGTACATCCACTTTCCCCCTTCACCTATCTAGCAGTATGCTAGATTCGGCCAAACTTCCACTATTCTCAGATCCTCAGATCCTACAGCTCAGAACCTGGATAGGTTCCTACAACTCAGGCTCCACAGCCCTACCTCAGCCTTGACTCAAGGCCTACAACTCAGAGAAGAACCTTCCCCTACACTCAGGCAAATAGCCCTACCACTCAGAGATCACCTCTCCTACACTCAGCCTTTATAACACAGGCTTACAACTCAGATCTGTGTAAACAGATCCTACAAAAATTTAGAAATGATATTTTCATGTCTTGCCTTTATTGAGAGAGAAGAGGACAAGACACTTCTTGATCAGCTGATGAAACCAACTGAATCTGAGCTTTCTTCAAAGCTTCTTGAATCTGAACTTAGCTGAGTTGATTTCCAAACAGCTTCTTGAGAAACCACAGATGGCTTCCTTCTTCTTCTTCAAATAGCTGGATCCCTCTCTGTCCAACTCCTTTGATGATTCTTCTGAATTCTTGTTAGAACTCTTCTTTGATCTATCCTGAGATAGTCTTCTTAGATCTTCTGATGAAGATCTTCTTAAGTGCCTTGCACTTTCTTGAATTAATACTTCAGTTGAATTGTTATCCTACTATCTGTGTGTCTTTTATTCTTTTCTCTCCATGTCTATTTATAGACTTTCTTCATGGTAACCGGCTGATCCGGTTTCTAACTGTTTTCTGACAGGTCTGACAGCTTCAGTTAACCGGTGGCAACCCACAGCTGTCAAGTCTTCAAACAGTTCCTTTACCTTAGTCTTTGACAGCAAAATGTCGAGACAGTCTGTCAGAAGGTGTCGAGACCAATCTGTCTATCTGTGTCGACACAAGTGATTTTGGTGTCGACACAGCTTTTGATGATGTCGACTAAGTTGCCTTTAAGTCGACACAGCTTCTTCAGAAATTAACTTGGTCTTGACTCTGCAGTGTGTCGACACAAGTCCTGTGTGTCGACACAGTTGTTGTAGATTTAGAACTAAGTATGTGTTGACTCATTCTCAAGGTGTCGACACATCCTCCCAGTGTCGACAAAGTTGAAGTCGACTATCTTTCACTGTGTCGACAAACATTCTCCTGTGAGTCGACTATCTTTTCCTGTGTCGACTCTCTTCCTCTGTGTCGACAATCTTCTTCTGTGTCGACTATCTTCTTTATGTGTCGACACTACTTCCCAGTATCGACATAAATGTGGTCGACTAACTTTCTCTGCGTGTCGACTATCTTCCTCTGTGTCGACAATCTTCTTCTGTATCGACTATCTTCTTTATGTGTCGACACTACTTCCCAGTGTCGACATAAATGTGGTCGACTAACTTTCTCTGAGTGTCGACTATCTTTCTCTGTGTCGACACAGATATTCTGAAGTGTCGACACACTTTCTTCAGGTGTCGACACATGGACTTAGAATATTTTTCTGCATTCTTTAATACTTCTTCACCTGCACATGTCAACTCAAAACAACATCAAATACACCTTGATGTATATCATTGAGCTAAGTTGGGCTTCTTCAAATCAGGTACACATTTTCCAATGTACCCAACATTTCTGATTTTTGTCTCAGAAAGAACACTCATGTAAATCAAGAATAGTCATCTACAACCACAAAAGTATAGACCTTCCTACCTAGACTATGAACTGGCATAGGACCAAAAAGATCCATATGTAAGAGGTATAAACACCTCACTGAATCCTTGTTTTCAAGGCTATGAAAGGAGGATTTTGTCTGCTTGCCCTTTTGACAAGCTGAACATATCCCTTCCTTTGTACACTTAACTTGAGAGGTCTAAGTTGTTAGCCTAAATCACCTAGAGGGGGGTGAATAGGTGAAATGCGTGTCAAATGCGGAATTAAAATCTAACACAGCACATATCAAGCAATCACAGACGACAAGAGATTTATAGTGGTTCCCCAATCTTGGGTACGTCCACTTTCCTCACCGATCTAGCAAATCACTAGACTCGGCTACTCCACTATCTCGGATTGAAAATAATCCTACACCTCGGAACCACGTTCCTACAAAACTCGATCCAAACTGGATCTACAAAAACTCGGAAGACAAAACTTCCTACAAGTCTCGGAGAAAAACTCCTACACAATAATTTTGGTTTGAGAATAAAAATCAAAACAACAATCTCAGATCTGGATCTTTGACGGTCTTCTTCTTTAGGAACTTCGGCTTGATCAGAAAAGGTTGAAGATGACTTGAGAGAGATCCACGAATCTGAAAACTAGAACCACCTCGATCGAGAAGATAGATCTGAAATCTTTGAGGCTCGGCGAGATCGAGTGATTCACTTATGTCTGGATCGCTGGAGAGATAGTCGTTGAAGACGGAGATCGGCGATCCAAAGTTTCTTCCGTGAACAACAATGGCGGCGGCGGCGTGAGAGTTAGGGTTCACGGAATTTTCTCTTTCTTAAAAGAATATCTCTGTAATCTTATTGTTAATTAGTCAATTCTGAAATGACCTATTTATAGGTGGATTCCAACGGTCATAATCTTAATTAAGGATGGCACGTGGACCAATCAGAAATGACGGATTCAAAATACTTAAGACGAATTCTGGAATAAAGAACTACTATACTCGAGTAAGAGAGGATATACTCGAGTATGGGAACTTAGATACTCGAGTGACAAAGAGGAGTATACTCGAGTATGAGAAGAGAAATTTACTAGAGAAAAAAAATAGACTACTCGAGTATCAGAAGAGATATACTCGAGTATCAGAAAAACTAAACTCGAGTATCAGAAAAGATATACTCGAGTATCAGAAAAGTTATACTCGAGTATCAGGAAAGATATACTCGAGTATCAGGAAAGATATACTCGAGTAAAAAGGGAAATTACTCGAGTATCAGAATATGTATCTGGGAAACATACACTTACTCGAGTATGAAAAGAAACTACTCGAGTATCAATACTTGAACTTGCAGAGAAGAGAAGAAATGGATCTACTCGAGTATGAAACATGATTTACTCGAGTGATCAAGTTACTTACTCGAGTATGAAAAGAACTTACTCGAGTGACTAACTAACTACTCGAGTATAGATTTATCTACACGAGTATCCAGACCCTACTCGAGTAAGTCTAACTGATTACTCGAGTATGTCTAACAAGCTACTCGAGTATTCAGACCCTACTCGAGTTAGTATAACTGATTACTCGAGTATGTCTCACTAACTACTCGAGTATGGATAACTAGCTACTCGAGTATTAAATCTGATACTCGAGTATAAGAAGGGGTTACTCGAGTATTTGGACTTAGAAATATTTTCTGAGGAAATTTGCTCCAATGCTTCTGTCCATCAATCCAAGTGCATGAATGAGAAGTGTATCCCAATAGAGAGGCTATATATGGGCCAACACTTTGGATCACACAATGAGGGATTACATTGCATGGTCCTGTGTTTGGTGATCCATTATAGACTGACATTGGTCTACACTTGGCAATTAGAACCTGCACACATACAACTCAAACACCACATCAAATACATCTTAATTCATCTTAGTTCAAGGTCTGACCTCCTACAAATCTGAGGTATTGTGGAGACAAACCCCAACAATCTCCCCCTATTTGTAGATGTCAGCACTCTCTATACTAAGGTGAATTACTTAAGAGTAAAAGAACAACATGCATATAACAGGAGAATAAACTTAACTAAAGCAGGGTAAACAAAACATTTCCATAATCAGAATTAAATATATATATATATATATATAGAAAAGTTTTAAGCACAGAAACAAAAGTCCCATTCCACATTCTCAGTTCAACTCAAGAAGGGGCATCCTTGTGCATCCTTTCTTTTTTTAGCTCTTGCCTCTCTAGGTAGCTGAAAGGCTTTGGAAAGTAAGTCTTGGGCCTAGGAGGGGCAGATGGATTATTGTGCCCCCAATTTCTGTCATGCAGCCTAATCTTTATCTGAGATGCTTCATAGGCTTTCCACTCTGAATAACTGTAGTAATTATCTCTGTTCTCCCCAAGATCAGTCACTAACCTCAAAGTATCAAGAATTAGGGACTTAGAGGTAGGACTCCACACTTCAGCATGAACAACAGGTGGTCTACCTTCAGAAGCTGGCTCTTTCCTGGGAGCAGAGCGGCTGGCAGAAGCGCCGTCACCATATTTTCTTTTCTTCTTAGAAGGACCTAGAGAACTGGAAGGAAAATTATCTTGCCACATGTCAGAATAGGTAAGAGGGGGCTCAGTCACATCACCTTCAGGTCTGGGTGAGAAGACTGGCACACCTCCTTGAAAGGTTGCTTGAGCTGAGGCATCTGCTGGGGGCTGATCTGCAAGAGTATCTAGGTGCTGAGGAATGATGGCTGGGTTGAGCTGGGCATTGGGGAAGTTCATGTTGTGTAGCCAGACAGCAGTGTCATAGGTATAAAATTTTACAGATTGGAGCTGGGAGAGAATGTCTGCTTTCATTTCTTTTACAAGTCCATCCACTGTATCTTGAGCTTGTTTAGAGAGAGTTTCAACTTGTTCTTTTACAACTGTTTGAGCTTGCTCAGACAGTTTTGCCACTTGTTCTTTTACTAACTTCTCCCCCTTGGTGATATCTACATTTAGCTGAGCTATAGCTTCATCTCTGAATGTTCCAACTTCTTCACAGATTTTCATAAGATTTTTATCAGCATTCTTGTCTAACTGGATCTGATTATTGGCAACTGTCTCTTGTTGATTTCTCAGTTCACCAATGCTTGTGATAGTGTGGTCTATTGCCTTTCCATCTATCTGGAACAATCTTTTTAGTTCATCAGTATTGGCTTGGATTTCTGCAAAGCCTCTACTCATCTCTTGTTCAAGAGTAGTGACCTTGTTGGTGACTGATACTAGAGATTCATCAAAGTATGTTCTCTGAGCAAGGAGCAATTGAGTTATCTGACTTACCACATCTGAAGAGGAGGGAGCTGAGGTTGGAGCAGGAATTGAAGGAGCAGGAGCAGGAGCAGGAGCAGTCCAAGGAGGGATTTCTGTAATCACCACTGAGCTGACAGCCCTTTGGAAGGGTGCTATCTCAACAGATTCTTCTGTATCTAGAAAAGATGGCATGGAGAAATCCAAAGTCTTCAGAGGTGCCTCCACAGGATCTGGAGACATTTCCTCATCATCAGACAAGAGAACATGATCTGATTTGCTGGGCTCATTCTCAGGAGATTTGGCAGGAGATTGGACTGGAGTCTGTGCAGGAGATGGAGCTGGAGTTCTTGCAGGAGATGGAGCTGGAGTTCTTGCAGGAGATGGAGCTGGAGTTCTTGCAGGAGATGGAGCTGGAGTCTGAACTGGAGACTTTTCAGGAGACTGAACTGGAGACTTTTCAGCTGATTCATTCTGAAAGAGAGGGGCATCTGAGCTGAGCTCATCAATGAATCTGTTTATATCTTCAGCTGTAGACAGAAGGTCTGCTGTTTCTGGAATCTCTGAGTCTGGGTTTGCTGATTGAATATCTGCTGGAGGAGGAGTGACCTGAGGAGTAGGAACTCTTACTTCTTCTTGTTCTGGAATCACTGATTCTGAGGAACCTTGATTCTGAGGAAGAGAAGAGGCAGGCTCCCCCTAAACTATTGCACCAGAGGTAGCAGTAGTTTGATGTAGAGGAGGAGATGGAATCCTGTCTTCAGGCAAGCTGGTTTCTTTGGGAATTTCTGAGGTGGCAGCAGTCTTAGAAGCTTGGGCAGTATTCAGAAGCTTGAGGTCATATCTTTGGATGGAGGAGATGGAGACCTTCTTCATATGGTGAAGAGGAGTCCCTTTGGATAAATCAAATACTGTGGGGTTAATTTCATGGAGGAGGAGGGAGATAATCCTTTCATAGCTGGGATGTTTCACGCTTTCTCTGATCTTGTCCAGTATCATCATTCCAAACTGGAATTTCTTGCGACAGATGATGGCTTGCATAATGTCAAACATATCCATTGAGATATCTCAGATAGAGTAGGTCTTGCAGAGGAGTACTTTGGCAATGACATCTACAAGGAATTTCCCCTCAGAATTGAAATCTGCGCGGCTAAACGAGTCTGCTTCAGGGTTTGCTCCACAGAAGAGACTGGTGCGGTCGGAATCCTCTGGAGTCAGATCATCTTCTTCATCAACGACGGGCAACTTTAACAAGGTAGCTACTGAAGTTTTGTCCAGACGGATTTTGAGCCCTCTGACCATGGATTTTAGTACTTTGCCATTCCGTTTGACCTTCAAATTCTTGTAGAATTCCTCCACAACAGGGAAGATTACTCGGCACGGCGACATCAGAACAAACGATAAGCCGGCGGTGTCGAATAGGATGAGAAGATTGCGGAAATCGTCGGAGAGGTCGGCTATACCTTCTGGGAAGAGCTCTGAGCCGATTCCGATCTTGGAGGAGGGAGGAGCCATCAGCGATTCTGCAATGCGAAGGAGCCAGAAGGCGAGGAAGACAGAAATCTTGCGGCGACGGAAGACGCAGAACAGGGTTCGGGAATACGAGAAGTCGGCGGCTACTCGAGTGAATGAGGAGTGGAAAGGACTTTTTCGTTTTGAATATATATATAAATAATCCTAATTAGGTTTAAAAAGGATTAAGTATAATGACATACCTGAACGAGGCGGCAATTTGCTAGGTGCGAGTAGAAATTTTGAAAATCCAGAAAAAATTCCGAGTACTCGAGTAGAGGATGACGGCATACACGAGTAGGAGGTTTAGTATACTCAAGTAGATCAAAACATACACGAGTAATGAAGAGGGCATACTCGAATATGTAATCAGCATACACGAGTATGGAGTCCTTGACGAATTTTCATACTCGAGTATAAGAAGTTCATACACAAGTAACTTTTGGATTACTCGAGTATATGAAACTTTTTACTCGAGTATTAGCCGTTTACTCGTGTAAGTGTAACGATGCTCGAGTCTCTAATACTTGAAGGAATTTCCCTGGTAGATGTCTAGATCCACTGAAAAACTGTACCTCTGAGCAGCCAACATTACTGATGTCTTCTTAATTTGAGAGTCCATCACTGGTCTTCTTTGTTGAGCAGTCCAAGCTCAGTTTTGAAGAACGAGAACTTGGACTCGTCCAGCGGCTTGGTGAAAAAATCTGCAACTTGCCTGTCTGTGGAGACATACTGTAGATCTATATCTCTATTTTCCACATGCTCCCGGATGAAATGATAGCGGAGCTCTATGTGCTTGGTCCTGCTATGGAAGACTGGGTTGTTGGCAATTGCTATAGCACTGGATGAGTCGCAAAACAAAGGAATGTTTTGGAACTTCATGTTGTAGTCTTCAAATTGATTCTTGATCCATAAGAGCTGTGCACAACAGCTGCCTGCAGAGATGTATTCTGATTCAGCCGTTGAGATGGATACACAGTTCTGCTTCTTGCTGCTCCAGGAGATAAGTCTCCTTCCGAGAAATTGGCAAGTCCCGGAAGTGCTTTTCCTGTCGTCTTTGCTACCTGCAAAATCTGCATCTGAAAATCCAATTAGTTCACTATCATTACTTCTTGGGTACCATAAGCCAAGATTTAGTGTTCCTTTGAGGTATCTCAAAATTCGCTTTGCAGCGATGTAGTGAGATTCCTTAGAGTTCACCTGAAATCTAGCACATACACATGTTGAAAACATTATATCTGGTCTACTCGCAGTAAGGTAGAGCAAGGACCCAATTATGCTTCTGTACTTGGTTTCATCAAAAGGTTTCCCTTTCTCGTCCTTGTCCAGAGACATAGTTGAGGCCATTGGAGTCCTCATAGAGGTTGCATTCTCCATTCCGAATTTCTTAAGCAGCTCTTTGGTGAACTTGGTCTGAGAGATGAAAATTCCATCCTCAGATTGTTTCACTTGAAGCCCTAAGAAATACTTCAGCTCTCCCATACTGCTCATTTCAAACTTCCCTTGCATAAGTTTAGAAAACTTCTTGCAGAGGTTGTTGTCTGTAGAGCCGAAAATAATGTCATCGACATAGATTTGCACTAGCAAAATCTTGCCTTTTATTTCCCTAAGAAATAATGTCTTGTCTATCTTTCCTCTCGTGAACTTGTTCTCAAGAAGAAAGGTAGACAGCGTCTCATACCAAGCTCGAGGAGCTTGCTTAAGACCATATAGTGCTTTTTGCAGTAAATAAACATAGTTAGGAAAGGTTGAATCAATAAAACCTGGCGGTTGCTCTACATACACTTCTTCCTTTATGTCACCATTTAGGAAGGCGGACTTAACGTCCATCTGATAGACGGTAAACCCCTTAAGTGCAGCGTAGGCAAGAAATAACCTGATCGCCTCCAGTCTTGCTACTGGAGCATAAGTTTGGTCGAAGTCGATTCCTTCTTCTTGACGATATCCCTTGGCGACAAGTCTGGCTTTATTCTTTATAATTGTTCCATCTTCGTCCATCTTGTTCCGGTAGACCCATTTTGTCCCGATGACGTTCTTATGCTTGGGTCTAGGAACAAGTGTCCAGACTTTGCATCTTTTGAACTGATTCAATTCTTCTTCCATGGCTAGAATCCAGGATGCGTCGGAGTTGGCTTCCTCAAATTTCTTTGGTTCAACCTGTGAGAGAAAGCTTAAGTGTAAATTCTCGTTAGTTGTACCTCGACGAGTTCTAACACCATCCCGAGGATCTCCTATGATTTGGTCAACAGGATGATCCTTCAAGTGTCTGAACTCTAAAGTCCTTGCATCTGGGATCTCTTCAGCCACTGGAGTTGCATCTTCAGCCGGGATGTCTTCTTCATCTTGATCATCTATCTCTCCAATAGTGGTTGTAGAGGGGATCTTGATGAACGTCTCATCTTTATCTTCAATAGGTTCATCCAAGCTGATTTCTTTCAACTTTGTACCTGCATCTACAATAGGCACACTAGACGAGTTGCTTTGCAACAGACTCGTCTCATCAAATACAAGATGTATCGACTCTTCCACAACCAGAGTTTTTCTATTGAAAACTCTATAGGCCTTACTATGGCTACTATAACCTACAAAAATACCTTCAAAGCTTTTCTCGCTAAACTTTGTAGTGTGATACTTGCCATTGTTAAGTACGAAGCACTTACAGCCAAAGATTCTAAAGTATGAAATGGTTGGTTGCCTGCCTTTTAGAAGTTCGTAAGGAGTCTTATCATGGTTCTTGTTGATGAGTGCTCGATTTTGCACGTGACAAGCGGTGTTGACGGCTTCAGCCCAGAAGTACTCCGGAAGTGAGGCATCACTCAACATGGTCCGACAAGCCTCTATGAGTGTTCTGTTCCTTCTCTCAGCTACTCCATTTTGCTGTGGAGTGCGGGGAGAGGAAAACTCATGAAAGATACCTTGACTTTCACAAAATTCTGTCATGGCTCCAGACTTGAATTCCGTTCCATTGTCACTTCTGATTTTGACTACGGAACAGTTGTATTCATTCTGGATTTGCCTCACAAAATTAGTGAAAATACCGAGGGTATCTGACTTGTGTTTCAGAAAGAACACCCACGCAAAGGGCAGGTAATCATCCACAATAACCAACGTATATTCCTTACCTCCCAAACTTCTAACCTGCAGTGGATCAAACAAGTCCATATGGAGAAGCTGTAAACTTCTATTGGAATCCTTGCCTATTATGCTTTTAAACGAACTTCTTGTTTGCTTGCCTTTGATACAAGCGTGACAAGGACTGTCCGTAACGCACTTGACCTTAGGTGCATCACGCACTAAGTTTTGGGAGAATAATTTATTAATAGTTTTGAAATTAATATGTGCTAGTCTCTTGTGCCATTGGTCAGCAAGAGATGCACTACTTTTTGCCAAAAGACACACTGGTGTCGAAGAGTCTATACAAATAAAATTTAAACAGAAAATATTTCTGCTTCGAGTGCCTGATAAAATAGTTTCCATATTGTTAACCGATTTTATCAAACACTTGTCAGCATGAAATTCAACTACGTATCCTTTGTCGCATAGTTGGCTTATGCTGATGAGATTGTGTTCCAATCCTTCAACATAGGCTACATCCGAAAAGGATACGCTACCGTTAGAGATCATACCATAGCCTTTAGTGATTCCTCGATCTGAACCTCCAAAGATGACCTTTGGTCCGTTGCAGACTGAGGTGTAGTTCAGTAGTAGGCTCCTTGTCCCGGTCATATGCCGAGAACATCCACTGTCCAAGTACCAGATTGGCATTTTGGTGGCCTTTGGACATACCTGCAATTACAATCATTTAGCCTTAGGAACCCAAACGAGTTTGGGTCCTTGGTCTCGAGTTAGAATACTCCCCCTACGAGTATTAGCCTCATGAGTGGTCACTCTCACGTTGCTAACTTTAGGGGTAGCATCATTTTTAGGATTGAACCAACAATCACTGGCAAAATGACCAATTTTGCCACAACACCAACAGTTGAACCTGTTGTATCTTTGCCTTATGTAGTCCTGTTTGACTTTCTGGAATGAAGGTCTAGCAGGAGCTTTACTCTTGGAGGAAGAGGCTTCATGATGATGGCAGTTACATGAAGTCTTCTCCTTCATAGGCTTTTCTACAATGGGTTTCACTTTTGGTGTCTTTATGAAATTATGACCATGAGCATAAGGTCCATAGCTTTGAAGCTGAATCTCCTCATAAGGTGCCTTGAAGACACTCTCGCCAAAGTTACGAGGGAGAGTCCAACCTTGGTATCTTGACTTAGGCTTCTCAGGGATCGGCCTAGAAAAGTGTCCGTAGGTGGACTCATAATCGAGTTCGTTCGTGGGAAAGATAACTTTCTTGAACACAACAGGTTCCAAGGGAGCCTTCCCTTTTTCTTCAGCTAGAGCCTTCCGGGCAGCCTTATTCTTTCTCTTGGCCTTGTTTCTCCTAGAGGATTTACTAGAAGAGCCAATGTGGCCTAAACCAGCACCCTTGGCCTTAGCAGAGAATTCAGCAACGATTGGAAGAACTGTCTTAGGCTTAGAGAAACTCTCAACAAGCTTCTTTTCAACCTCGAGTTGTTGTTCCAATTCTTTGATGATTGTCTCTTTAAGGTCGAGGTGCTTGAGAGCTTTATTGTATTCCTCCATAGCTACATTGAGGTTCTCTTGAAGAGAGTTAGTCTTATTGACTTCTTCTCTCAAGCTGCTCTCACTAGCCTGTAGAGATTTTATCTCTTTGGCTTGAGTTTTCACAACTCTACGACATTTTTCGTAAGCGGTGAGTAACTCCTTATACTGACTCATGAGCTCAGATTCATCTTCAGAGGAATAGCCCTCTTGCTCATTGTCATCATCAGAATCAGAGAGAGGAGTATGAGATTTTACCTCCCCAGTAAACTGGGGGACTTGTTCATCATCTGAATGAGCCATGAGCCCAAAGTAAGCTTCCTCTTCTTCACTTGACTCAGATGAGTCAGAGTCGCTGAGAGTTTTGCTCTTCTTGGCTACTAAGCTTTTCTCTGTCCTCTACTTATGGTGTGAGGATTTCTTTTCCTCTCTTCTTCCACCCTCTTTCTTTTTGTGAGGGCAATCGGCGATGACATGACCTGGCTTATTGCAACAATAACAAATGATGTCAGTTGAAATATGTTTGTTCTGTTTAGAATTGTACCTGTCATGGCTGCTTGAGCCTTTCTTCCGATGATCACCGTCATGTCGTGATCTTCTATATGAGGCATCCTTGCCTCTCCATTGCTTCTTCTTGTTCAAGAATTTCTTGAACTGCCTTGAGAGTAGGGAGAACTCTCCATCAGATAGTTCTGAGCCAGATGAGCTAGGCTCAGATGATTCTTCTTCATCAGCCTCAGGAACTGGGGCAGGAGAGCTAGCCTTTATCTTCCTTGAGCTATCTGCCTTTAGAGCGACAGATTTCTCCTTGGATGCAGACCTGCTTGTCTCTTCTTCAGCTTTTCTTGAGTTGATTTGCAGCTCGTAAGACATAAGCTTTCCGAACAGATTCTGCGGGTCTGTCTCAGCTAACCTTCCAAACTCCCGAATGGCACATACCTTATTATCCCATTCCTTGGTTAGGGATCTTAAGAATTTGTCATTGAGTTCCCCGTTGGTGAAGACACGTCCATAAACTCTTAGGCCATTTACTATCTTGAAGAAGTTCTCAAAAGTGTCAGCTATGGCTTCCTTATGACCCTGCCTGAAGGCTTCATATTTCTGGTTCAGTAGGGATCTACGATCATCCCTCACTTCTTCTGTACCTTCCATTAGAGTCACTAGGGATTGCCACATCTCCTTGGCAGACTGGCAATGAATCAGATTCTGTAGCATTGAGTCATCGACTGCACTTGCTATAATATTTTTAGCTTTCTTGTCCAGAGAGACAAGTGCAATCTCATACTTATCTAGATCCATCAATTTCTTGGGAACTTGCTTGGTGGAATCTATGGTGGAAGTAGTCATAGGAATGTAGGGACCTTCTTCAACAATCATGAAGATCCGGGGATCTACTGCTTCCATAAAGAACTTTACTCTTTCCTTCCACATAGGAAAATTGTTCTTGGTGCAGATGGGGAGTTTAGCAAAATCCTTGGTCTTACTCATGCTTGATAGTTTTCAAGAAACAACTTAGAAGGATAAGATCAAGGTGTTAACCTTTTAACGATCAACCTTGCTCTGATACCAATTGAGAGGTCTAAGTTGTTAGCCTAAATCACCTAGAGGGGGGTGAATAGGTGAAATGCGTGTCAAATGCGGAATTAAAATCTAACACAGCACATATCAAGCAATCACAGACGACAAGAGATTTATAGTGGTTCCCCAATCTTGGGTACGTCCACTTTCCTCACCGATCTAGCAAATCACTAGACTCGGCTACTCCACTATCTCGGATTGAAAATAATCCTACACCTCGGAACCACGTTCCTACAAAACTCGATCCAAACTGGATCTACAAAAACTCGGAAGACAAAACTTCCTACAAGTCTCGGAGAAAAACTCCTACACAATAATTTTGGTTTGAGAATAAAAATCAAAACAACAATCTCAGATCTGGATCTTTGACGGTCTTCTTCTTTAGGAACTTCGGCTTGATCAGAAAAGGTTGAAGATGACTTGAGAGAGATCCACGAATCTGAAAACTAGAACCACCTCGATCGAGAAGATAGATCTGAAATCTTTGAGGCTCGGCGAGATCGAGTGATTCACTTATGTCTGGATCGCTGGAGAGATAGTCGTTGAAGACGGAGATCGGCGATCCAAAGTTTCTTCCGTGAACAACAATGGCGGCGGCGGCGTGAGAGTTAGGGTTCACGGAATTTTCTCTTTCTTAAAAGAATATCTCTGTAATCTTATTGTTAATTAGTCAATTCTGAAATGACCTATTTATAGGTGGATTCCAACGGTCATAATCTTAATTAAGGATGGCACGTGGACCAATCAGAAATGACGGATTCAAAATACTTAAGACGAATTCTGGAATAAAGAACTGCTATACTCGAGTAAGAGAGGATATACTCGAGTATGGGAACTTAGATACTCGAGTGACAAAGAGGAGTATACTCGAGTATGAGAAGAGAAATTTACTAGAGAAAAAAAATAGACTACTCGAGTATCAGAAGAGATATACTCGAGTATCAGAAAAGCTAAACTCGAGTATCAGAAAAGATATACTCGAGTATCAGAAAAGTTATACTCGAGTATCAGGAAAGATATACTCGAGTATCAGGAAAGATATACTCGAGTAAAAAGGGAAATTACTCGAGTATCAGAATATGTATCTGGGAAACATACACTTACTCGAGTATGAAAAGAAACTACTCGAGTATCAATACTTGAACTTGCAGAGAAGAGAAGAAATGGATCTACTCAAGTATGAAACATGATTTACTCGAGTGATCAAGTTACTTACTCGAGTATGAAAAAAACTTACTCGAGTGACTAACTAACTACTCGAGTATAGATTTATCTACACGAGTATCCAGACCCTACTCGAGTAAGTCTAACTGATTACTCGAGTATGTCTAACAAGCTACTCGAGTATTCAGACCCTACTCGAGTAAGTCTAACTGATTACTCGAGTATGTCTCACTAACTACTCGAGTATGGATAACTAGCTACTCGAGTATTAAATCTGATACTCGAGTATAAGAAGGGGTTACTCGAGTATTTGGACTTAGAAATATTTTCTGAGGAAATTTGCTCCAATGCTTCTGTCCATAAATCCAAGTGCATGAATGAGAAGTGTATCCCAATAGAGAGGCTATATATGGGCCAACACTTTGGATCACACAATGAGGGATTACATTGCATGGTCCTGTGTTTGGTGACCCATTATAGACTGACATTGGTCTACACTTGGCAATTAGAACCTGCACACATACAACTCAAACACCACATCAAATACATCTTAATTCATCTTAGTTCAAGGTCTGACCTCCTACAAATCTGAGGTATTGTGGAGACAAACCCCAACATAACTTGAGGACCATTCCTCACTAATTCTTTACTAAAGAGTTGGTCAATTGTCTTATAGTTAAGATGAGCCAGCCTCTTGTGCCATTTGACACAATGAGATGCATTATCATCAACTACAAGACAGATAGGAGAAACCTTGTTCTCACATACAAAGTCAAGACAATAAACATTTCTTTTTCAATACCTAGTCAATATGACCTTTTGATCACTTGACCTTTTGATATGACATCCATTCTTAACAAATGAAATATCATATCCAAGATCACTCAGCTGACTTAAGCTTATCAGGTTGTGTTTCAAACCTTTTACATAAGCCACTTGAGTGATGGAAATTTGGTTTGAAGAAATGTTACCAAATTCTTTGATGATTCCTCTTTCAGATCTACCAAAGATTACTTTAGGCCCATCCTTGATAGGTGTGTATTCCTTCAGCAGCCCCTTTGTTCCAGTCATGTGTGTTGGAACACCCTAGTTTGAATTTGGGTCAGGATCACTATGTCTTTAAGTTTATTAGATTGACCCATCAATGTATAGCTAAGGGTCATAGGTTGTGCTAAGTCAGAGGCTCTCAGAGATTGAAGAAATCAGCCAAGAGAAATCAGCCAAGAGAAATCAGTCAGAGAAATCAGCCAAGAGAAATTAGTATTCAATATTATGCTCAGGTCGACGATCGTCGAGCTCCGGTCGAAGATCGTCGAGCTCAACTCTGCAGGACCGTCGAGCTCAACTCTGCAGAAACTTCGAGCTCTGGTCGACGCTTTCCGTCTAGCTGAGATCGATGCTTTCCGTCTAGCTGAGATCGACGCTTTCTGTGAAGCTCAGGTCAACGCTTTCTGTGAAGCTCAGTTCGACGCTTTCTGTCTAAGCTCAGGTCGACGTTTTCTCTGAGCTCAGGTCGACGATAGTCGAACTGAGATCGACGATTTCTGTCTCAGACCAACTCCAATATCTGCCAGCTCAGATCGACGATAGTCGATCTCCGTTCGACGATTTCTGGCAGAATTCAGAATGCAAGTTTCCAGGCGGATTTTCAGGATATCTTTTGTCCAATCAAAGCCAGCTGTTATTATTCCAATACAGCTATATTACAGGCAAATTACAAGGACGCATTTATGAATATTATAGCCGTTGGAGTATCTAAAAGGAAGCAGCAATAATTGCAAGAATTAATAAAAGCAATTATTCAAATGTTCATTGCTCAGCTATCAGAATAAAATACAGAGAATAGAGATTAACCGAGATAGAGAGAAACATACAGGAAGATCTCATCATCAAGTCTTCATCATTCTCTCCAAGACAACTCACATTTCAGCCTTTGCTGAAATCATCATTTGCTGGAGCAGTCATCCATTGAAGGCCTATCACCCTGTGCAAAGCTTCCACGCCTGAACCTTCTGCTAATCTCAGGGGGAGCTTTGACATCATCATTAAATCCACTTGTGCTTCTCTTTGTTTGTTGAACAGAGAAGACATCTTTATCTCTTTACTTTTTCTTTTCCCGCTGTAAAAGGGTTCTTGAACTCCCTTCAAAAGTTCTGCTTGGTTCTGAGAGCCTTGTCAAAACTCAGTGGTGGCAAGACACCTGATCAAAAAATCTATGTTTGGTTTTTGAGCACCTTATCAAAAGCTCATTGGTGTCAGGACACCTGATCAACTCATCCTGAGTGGATTCCTACCTAGGGTGGTAGAAGAGTGGATGTACCCAAGTTGTTGGGGAACCACTATAAAATTCTTGTGTTGTCTGGATTGCCTTTATTTTTATTTTTATTCTTGCTGTGTGATTGCTCTAATCTCTAGGATAGATCTCACTTTCAATTGGTATCAGAGTAGGTTGGTTATACAACAACTAAACCATCACTAGGTTGGTTGTTCATACAGGCTAACACCTGAACCAAAAGATCTCTGTTTTGATCCATCCTAGTTAGATTAATTACTCTATTTCTCACATAGCAAGAATATGGAACTTTCTAGCACCAAACCTCCTAAGTGCAACATAAACAAATTTGTACTTTGGAAGACAAGAATTAAATTATATATGAACTCTATTGATGAAGATGTTTTCTCTTCTATTATGACAGGTCTCCCAACCTCAGCAATAATAACAAAAAGTGCCAGGCTAGCTGATGCCAGAGCCATGAATATCCTAGCACAGTCATTATCTGATGACTTGTTTCAGGAAGTTGTTGAATGCTCAACAGCTAAGGAGATATGGGATTCTCTTCATCAAATGGCTTCTGAACCAATGGATGGAAAAACAGAAAGAAGCCACAACATCTTATTTGAAGAAGAAGAATCAATATCCCCAGATGTTATTTGGGATGTATCAGATGATGAGTCATCATTTAAAGATGAAGAGGAGGAAGCAAGAGCCATAGAATTCTGCTTAATGGCCATAAATACCTCTTGCAGAAATTTAGAGGCTGAACAAACAAAAGGAAAATCAAAACCTGAAGAGGATCAGATATTATCTAATTGTGTTTCCAGTTCAGTTAACTTAGAAATTCAGATTTGCTGCCAAGATACAATAAAACCTGAGGAGGAAACAAAACTTCTCAGAGAAATGATTTCAGAATATATTCAAAGAAAGAAGAAATATATTAATCAACAAAATGTGTTCAGACCATCGAAATCAATCTGCCTTTTCATAAATCTGATTCATAAATATAAGGATAAACTAATTAAAATATTTTCAAATCCTTTTCTTATTTGGAACAAATTTATTAGGAAACATCTTTTCTTAGGGCTGTTTCTATTCTTTTGATATTTTGTTCAAAATTATTTTAGGAATTCTGTATGTGAATTCTCTGTTAGATACTTTATATTTCTTATAGATCTTTTTCTAAATTCATCTAGATTGAGTCCTCTACTCTAGTTGCATTGGTCAGCAGTGATCATGGCACTGAGTTTGAATCTCTTCTGATGAAAAGAAATTCTATAGGAAGGAAGATATCAGACTTTGTTTTTCAGATTCAGAATCCTAATAAAATTTGCTGGACAAATATCATTTTGCTGCTAACATATCCTTTTTTCAAGGAGAGAGCAATCTCTACCATAGCTTTCTGCAGGTACCATCTATAATAGTTAGTTGCATGACTCAATCAAAATAAAATTTTCAAAGTCATCCCAGCCTCCTCCAATCACAGTTACTGCATCAACATAGGGGGAGTTTGTAGTGCCAGCAGCAGTTAGCAACAGAAGCCAGAATTGCAAAGTTTTTCTTTTTATATCTTATGCTTTGTAAAATTTATTGTAATATTTTCATTTTCATGTAAATAGTAATCCTAACCCAAATAGGGGGAGATTGTTGGAACACCCTAGTTTGAATTTGGGTCAGGATCACCATGTCTTTAAGTTTATTAGATTGACCCATCAATGTATAGCTAAGGGTCATAGGTTGTGCTAAGTCAGAGGCTCTCAGAGATTGAAGAAATCAACCAAGAGAAATCACCCAAGAGAAATCAGTTAGAGAAATCAGCCAAGAGAAATTAGTATTCAACATTATGCTCAGGTCGACGATCGTCGAGCTCCGGTTGAAGATCGTCGAGCTCAACTCTGCTGGACCGTCGAGCTCAACTCTGCAGAAATGTTGAGCTCTGGTCGACGCTTTCCGTCTAGCTGAGATCGTCGCTTTCCGTCTAGCTGAGATCGACGCTTTCTGTGAAGCTCAGGTCAACGCTTTCTGTGAAGCTCAGTTCAACGCTTTCTGTCTAAGCTCAGGTCGACGTTTTCCCTGAGCTCAGGTCGACGATAGTCGAACTGAGATCGACGATTTCTGTCTCAGACCAACTCCAATATCTGCCAGCTCAGATCGACGATAGTCGATCTCCGTTCGACGATTTCTGGCAAAATTCAGAATGCAAGTTTCCAGGCGGATTTTCAGGATATCTTTTGTCCAATCAAAGCCAGCTGTTATTATTCCAATACAGCTATATTACAGGCAAATTACAAGGACGCATTTATGAATATTATAGCCGTTGGAGTATCTAAAAGGAAGCAGCAATAATTGCAAGAATTAATAAAAGCAATTATTCAAATGTCCATTGCGCAGCTATCAGAATAAAATACAGAGAATAGAGATTAACCGAGATAGAGAGAAATATACAGGAAGATCTCATCTTCAAGTCTTCATCATTCTCTCCAAGACAACTCACATTTCAGCCTTTGCTAAAATCATCATTTGCTGGAGCAGTCATCCATTAAAGGCCTATCACCCTGTGCAAAGCTTCCACGCCTGAACCTTCTGCTAATCTCAGGGGGAGCTTTGACATCATCATCAATTCCACTTGTGCTTCTCTTTGTTTGTTGAACAGAGAAGATATCTTCATCTCTTTACTTTTTCTTTTCCCGCTGTAAAAGGGTTCTTGAACTCCCTTCAAAAGTTCTGCTTGGTTCTGAGAGCCTTTTCAAAACTCAGTGGTGGCAAGACACCTGATCAAAAAATCTAAGTTTGGTTTTTGAGCACCTTATCAAAAGCTCATTGGTGTCAGGACACCTGATCAACTCATCCTAAGTGGATTCCTACCTAGGGTGGTAGAAGAGTGGATGTACCCAAGTTGTTGGGGAACCACTATAAAATTCTTGTGTCGTCTGGATTGTCTTTATTTTTATTTTTTATTCTTGCTGTGTGATTGCTCTAATCTCTAGGATAGATCTCACTTTCAATGTGCCTAGAACATCCACTGTGCAAGTACCATATAGGGGCATGGCAACTTGGACTTTCCTGCAATACAAAATTAATTTCCCTTAGAACCCAAGTAAGTCTTGGGTCCTTGGTTCAGGTTAGCACCATTCATATCAAAACTACCAGCAGCTCTTCTAACTGGTAGACTATTGTTCTTCCTGACACTTATGTTATGCCAGCAGTCTAAGGCAAAATGGCCTGTCTTGCCACAGCACCAGCATTCATACTTGTTATATCTAGGTCTATATACATTCTTGGTAGAAAAATTTCTGTTTTATGCTGGTGCTGCTGCAGCTACACCCACTGATTTCTTATAATCATGGGGTTTATGAACATGGACTGACTTATTGGCATAAACATTCTTGTTATTCAGAACATCAGTCTTACTATGACCATGAATGTTTTCAAGATCATATTTGTTAGAAGACACTTGTACCTTTCTAAACATAACAGGCGCTTTAAGGTTTAGTGGCTGGACTGGAGCTTTGCCTTTTCTCTTGAATTGGGCAGCCCTGGTGTTACCTTTGAAGCCTAAACCTGCCTTACCCTTTTGAGCCACAAACTCATCTATTAAAGGTAAGACTGATTTTGGCTTAGAGTAACTAGCCACTAAATCTTTCTCTACTTTCAGTCTGGCCTCCAGACTTTTAACTTGATCATTCTTAAATGTGATTGTGCCCATCTGAATAATAGTTATATTTTTCGGTTTGGCAATCTCATTTAACTTTTGATCCAATACTTTTTCTAACTCAGATGCATCCATCTTAAGATCTGCAATCTCCTGAGCCTGAGTTTTGGCTAGGTTCTTGCTTTTCTTATAAGCCTTCAATAACTCCCCATATTCATCTATCAACTGATGAATATCTCCTTCAGATTCAGATCCATCCTCATCACTTGATGAAGATGAATCTGACTCTGAACCAGTACTGTAATCAGAAATTCTAGAATTACTTTGTACCTTACTGGGACCAGACTGATCCTGGCACTTGTTGTCTTCTAAATCAGCCATCAGTCCCATATAATGATGGTCTTCTTGATCATAGATGGAGTTCAGCAATTGCATAAACTCCTCTTCTTCATTAGCTGCATACAGTCCAATGTATGCTTCAGCATCAGATTCTGACTCTAAGGTGGATTGATCTGTAAGACTCTTCTCCTTCTTAGCAATAAGGGATTTCTCCTTCTTTCCCTTTTGTTGAGTCTTCTTTCTGTCTGTTGATAACTTCCTCTTTTCTGGACACTCAGCCACCACATGTCCAGGCCTATTGCAGCAACAGCAAACAATCTTTGATGATGTAGCTTTGTTGGGCTTAGACCTGCTCCTTTCCTTTCTTGATGATTTTCTCTTCTGATAGTAATCATCAACTGGCTGTGATGTGGAGGGCCTTGACTTCCACTGCGTCTTCTTCAAGAACCTCTGAAACTGCCTTGTAAAGGCAGTAAAATCTGCATCTGAATCACTGCTTTCTGAGTTCTGATGGTCTGAATTTTCTGAGTTAACTTCAACAACTTCCTTAGGAGGTGATGGAGACATCCTCCTGCTCTTTCTAGTGGCTTCAGCCTTGAAGGCCACTGACTTCTCTCTATGCTCTCCTTTTATAATTTTTTTTCCTCCTTCCTAGCCATTAGTTGCATTTCATATAATAGCAACTTTCCAAATAAGGTTGGAGGAGAAATGTCTGCCAGTTTGGCCACTTCTCTTATGGCACAAATCTTGGGATCCCAATCATTTGTCAAGGATCTTAGGAATTTGTCATTCAACTCATATGTACTGAAGACCCTTCCATAGGACATCAGTTCATTCACTATCCTGTATAATTTCTTGTAGCATTCAGTTATGATATCAGACTTCCCTTGTCTGAAACTCTCATATTCTTGATTAAGCATAGACTTTCTATCTTGTCTAACTTCTTCAGAACCCTCCATGTAGACAATCAAAGTGTCCCACATTTCCTTGGAGGTTTTGCAGTGAATCAAATTTTGGAAAGTAGAATCATCTATGGCACTCACTATGATATTCTGAGCTCTTTTATCCATAGTTGTCAGTATAATCTCATCCTTAGTCATTTCAGAGAAATCTTTAGGAGTTTTTTGATTTGCATCTAGAGCAGACACATTCATTGGGATATATGGACCTTCTTTTACTGTAATATAGATCCTTGGGTCAGATGCCTCCATAAACAACCTAACTCTTTCTTTCCAGATTCCAAAAATATCTTTCCTGCAGATGGCTAATTTCATTGACCCTAGTTCCTTGTGATTCTCTCCAGAACCCATTTTCTTGATTCTTGATTCTGCCTTAGGGATCTAACTCAGACTGTTAAGTCCTTCTTTGAGCAACCTGGCTCTGATACCACTTGATAGTTTTATTTTCAAGACAACCTAAACACCTAGAGGGGGGGGGGGGGGGTGAATAGGTTTTAATGCTTGTTTTAACTTAAGGCAGAATATAACTATAGGTTATATTATATTTCAGAAATCTCTACAGCTAACACAGCACAACAATCACAAATATACACACATCAGAGATTGCACACAGATTTATAGTGGTTCCCCAAGGTCTGGGTACATCCACTTTCCCCCTTCACCTATTTAGCAATGTGCTAGATTCGGCCTAACTTTCTCCTTTATCTCAAATCCTACAACTCAGAACCCTGAAAGGTTCCTACAACTCAGGCTAACAAGCCCTACCTCAGCCTTGCCATAAGGCCTACAACTCAGAGAATACCTTCTCCTACAACTCAGGCATAAACAGCCCTACCACTCAGAGAACAAATCTCCTACACTCAGCCTTTATAAAATAGGCTTACAACTCAGATCTATAAATAGATCCTACAGAATTTGAAAATAAAGTTTTATAATATCTTGCCCCTGTTGAGAGAGAAGGGATAAGACTGTTCTTGATCAGCTTCTTGAAAAGGCTGATGGATGAAATCAACTGGATCTTAGCTTTCTTCAAAGCTTCTTGAATCTAAACTTAGTTGAGTTGATTTCCTTTGGAATATACTGACTAGCAGCTTCCACCTTAGATTCCAGAAAATGATATGAATCTTCTTGACAGATGAGTTCAGTACCTGCTTCTTGAGAAACTTGTGATAGCTTCCTTCTTGTCTTCAAATGGCTGGATCTCTCTCTATCCAAAACCCTTGATGATACTCCTGAATTCTTGAATGAATTCAACTTAGACTGAATCTGAGTGGATATTCACTTCAGAATGTCTTCTTAGATCTTCTCACGAAGATCTTCTTCTGTGCCTTGCACTTTCTTGATGAGAGATCTTATCTCACAATAGATGTGTTTCTGTGTGTTAATAATGATCAATGAAATCATATGTTCTTCTTCTGAATCTGTCTATTTATAGACTTCATCCATGGTAACCGGCTGATCCGGTTTCTAACTAACTTCTGACAAGTCTGATAGCTTCAGTCAACCTGTTATAACTCACAGCTGTCAAGTCTTCAAGCTGATCTTGTGCCTTTGTCTTTGTCAGCAAAGCGTCGAGACTGTCTGTTAGTATGTGTCGAGACCATCTGTCAATATGTGTCGACATAAATGACTTAAGTGTCGACACAGCCTTTGGTGATGTCGACACAGCTGCCTTTATGTCGACTCAGCTTCTTGATACTGCATCTTGAGAATGTGTCGACACTGAGTATTTGTGTCGACACAAACACTTCATCATTCACCAGCAATTAACTTGGTCTAGACTCTACTGTGTGTCGACACAAGTCCTGTGTGTCGACACAGCTGATGTAGACTCAGAACATAGTGTGTGTCGACACTTCCTCCAGGTATCGACACAGCTGTTGTCGACTCTGCCTCTGTGTGTCGATTCAGTCTTCTGGTGTCGACACAATTGTTGTCGACTAGAAATTCTGTGTGTCGACATAGCCTCTCAGTGTCGACACAGTTGATGTCGACCAAACTTCTGTGTGTCGACACTGCCTCCCGGTGTTGACACAATTGTTGTCGACTCTTTTTCTCTGTGTCGACACAGCCTTTTCCAAGTGTCGACACAATCTTTCTGAAGTGTCGACACAGCTTCTTCTGGTGTCGGCACATGGACTTAGAATATTTTTCTTGCATTCTAGTACATTCTTAACCTGCACATATAAACTCAAAACAACATCAAATACACCTTGATGTATATCATTGAGCTAAGTTAGGCTTCTTCAAATAAGGTACACATTTTCCAATGTACCCAACACTAGCCCATCTGAATTATAGAACCATAGGCAAGCTCTTTCATAGGAAGCTAGTCAGGAATGATCCTAAGTTAAAGTGCACTAAGGACGGTATCTGCTCTGCATGCCAAAAGGGCAAACAGACCAAGAACACCTTCAAGAGAATTGACACCAAAGACTCAGTAAGGTGCTTATACCTCCTGCATATGGATTTGATTGGTATTATGCCAGTTCAGAGTTTAGGTAGGAAAGTCTACACCCTTGTGGTTGTTGATGACTTTTCTAGATTTTCCTGGGTGTTCATTTTAAGGAATAAATTTGAAACCCCTGATGTCTTCCAGACATTTGTCAAGCAAATTCAGAATGAATATAATAGTACTGCGTTCAAAATCAGAAGTGACCATGAGACTGAATTTCAGTCTGAGTGCATGACAAGGTTCTATGAAGAGTAAGAGATTCATCAAGAATTCTCCTCTCCTAGAATACCCCAGCAAAATGGGATTGCTGAGAGGAAAAATAGGACTCTCATATAGGCTGGTAGAACCTTGTTAAGTGTCTCTTCTCTCCCAGAATACTTCTGGGCTGAGGCAGTTAACACTGCATGTTATGTCCTTAATAGGGCTTCTATCACCAAGAGCCACATGAATACTCCATATGAGATCTTGAAGGGAAGAAAACCAAACCTGAGCTATTTCATGATCTTTGGTTGCAAGTGATATGTGCTTAACAATGGAAAATCTCATATAACTAAGTTTGCTGCCAAGTCCCATGAAGGGATCTTTGTTGGGTACAATATTCATAGTAAGGCATATAGAATCTACAACTTAATAAGTTAAGTTACAGAAGAGTCAATGCATGTTGTCTTTGATGAATCCAACATAATTAATAGTGAGCTGCCTAACTCCTCTTCTAGTATTGCAGGTATAGAGCTGATGATGGACAAGCTAACCATTAAGGAAACAGATCCTACAGTCCAAGATAAAGCTGATGGACTAATCATTCCTAAAGAAGGGAAAGACTTAGTTGAAGTGGTTGAAGAATATCTAGCTGAAGACAATGAAGAACAACAAGCTGAAGTTAGACTGCCTTCAGCTATAAGGCATCTGAGGGACCATCCAGCCCAGCAAATCATTGGTGATGCAAGCCATGGAGTCTAGACCAGATGCAAGAATATCAACACAGCTCTCTACTCAAGATTTTAATCTTAAGAAGAGCCTAAGAAGTTTGAAGAGGCAATCAAAGACCTATTCTGGATTGGAGCAATGCAGGAAGAACTGAACTAATTCAAGAGATGCAGAGTCTGGAAGCTAGTTCCCAGACCAAAGGGACATAATGTCATATAAACTAAATGGATATACAGGAATAAGTTAGATGAGAATGGCATTATTGTCAAGAATAAGTCTAGACTGGTGGCTAAAGGATGCAGACAAGAAGAAAGGTTAGATTTTGGCCAAACATTTGCCCTAGTAGCCAGATTGGAAGTAATAAGACTCTTCCTTGCATTCGCTGCCTATCAAGGATTCAAAATCTATCAGATGGATGTGAAGTCAGCCTTCCTGAATGGGGACTTAAAAGAGGAAGTATATGTAGATCAGCCACCAGGTTTTGTTGACCATAACTCTCATAATTTTGTTTATAGGCTTAGGAAAGCTTTATATGGGTTGAAGCAAGCCCCTGGAGCTTGGTATGAGACTTTGTCTAATATCCTCATTGAGAACAAATTCTCAAGGAGGCAAATAGACAAGACCCTATTCATAAGGGAATCTAAGGGTAAGATCATCCTAGTCTAAATTTATGTAGATGATATAATTTTTTGGGTCTACTGATGACAACCTTTGAAGAAAGTTTGCTAAACTTATGCAAAGGAAGTTTGAGATGAGCAGTATGGGTGAGCTCAAGTTCTCCTTGGGAATCCAAGTAAGACAAACTGATGATGACTTATCCATATCCCAGTCCAAGTTTACCCAAGAGTTGATTAAGAAATATGGTATGGAGAATGCCTCCACCATGAGAAATTTCATGGGGTCAAGTATGCTTATCGGTAAAGATGTGATAGGTAAACCTGTTGATGAGTCTTTGTATAGAGGGATAATTGGATCCCTTTTATACCTAACTGCTAGTAGGCCTGACATCATGTATGCTACATATGTCTGTGCTAGGTATAAGGTCTGCCCTAAAGAATCTCATTACTCTGCTGCAAAGAGAATTTTGAGGTATCTTAAGGGCACACCAGATCTTTGTCTATGGTACCCTAGCAATAGGGATTTTGATCTAACATGCTATTTAGATGCAGATTTTTCAGGCTACAAAGAAGATAAGAAAACTACTTCCGGTACATGTCAGCTCTTAGGTGTAAGACTGGTGTCATGGAGCAGCAAATAGCAAATGAGTGTGACAATCTCAACTGCAGAGTCAAAGTACATTTTAGTAGGAAGCTTTTGTGCTCAGTTTCTATGGATTCAACATCAGCTTCAGGATTATAACATTGAGATAAGTAGAACTCCTCTTTATTGTGATTCTACTAGTGCCATTTCTGAAAGTGAGGGATAGATCTAACTTTACTCTAGAGGGGGTGAATAGAGTATTTTTAAAACTTTAATTAATTTTTATAGAGGATTTAAAGTAAGTGATATAAGTATATATATATGAAGAGAAATCACAATACACAAATAGAAAGAAAACAATCACAGACAACACAAGGATTTTTATAGTAGTTCCCCAATAAATCTAGGTTCGTCTACTCTTCTACCACCCAGGTAGGTATCCACTACAGGTTTGTGCTCAGGTGCCCTATCACCACAAGATCTATTTTCTAAGGGAGATCTAGCAACCCTTTGAGCTTTTGACCAGGTTCCCAAAAACCAAGCTTAATTCTTTTGATCAGGTGACTTAGGAACAAAGAGTTAACTTTTGAAGGGAGTTAAAAACCTTATACACAGTTTGTAAATAAATTATAAGAAATGATGTTGTCTTCTCTATCAAGAATCTCTGAGAATACTAGTGGATGATGTTGCAAAAAAAAGCTCCCCCTAATTTGAATAGATATTTGTGATCAGGAGTGGAAACTTTTCTTTAGGGTGTAGGCCTTCTTGTTTTGATTGATTGAAGATTTTGCACTAGAAGACTCTGTAGCAGAATATCTGTATCTATATATGTGTTGATCTATATTGATCTTGTCACACTTCGAAGTTGCAAACTTCTGAATATATAATATCAGAGAAGAATTCAAACATTTGAATTAAAACCATTCTGAAAAGCCTGAAGAATCTCTGAGAATTGTAACTTTCCTGGGAATTAATTATAAAGAAAACTCTGTGATAAATCCATATTTAAAGCTGCCTTAAACGACTATATTCAATTAGAATATTTAGCATTAAATATCAGAGTTATAAATGATTGTAATTAAACTTTTGAAATCATTCTTCCACTGAATATAGAAAATGCCTAATCGTCAAACTGAGTAAGGAAATCGTCGAACTGATCCTTGAGTTTGTCGAACTGAATTTTCTCATTCGCCAAGCTGAGTTCAGAGTTCGTCGAACTGATCTTGGCTTTTGTCGAACTAAAATTCCGAGTTGAGATCAGAGTTCGTCGAATGGATCTTAGCGTTCGTCGAGCTAAACTCAGAGTTAGAAACCTGAGTTCGTCGAACTAAGCTCGACGTTCGTCGAACTGAGCTCTGCATTTGTCGAACTGAACTTCTTTGAAATTTCTTCTGTAGTAACAACCCTAGAAATAATCGTATGACCCTAGTCTATACAAGTTGGGTCAAACTAAACATCCTAAACATAAAATAGTGATCCTAACCCAAATAAGTAAATGGGTGTTCCAACAATTTCCATTGCTAGGAATCCTGTCTCGTACAACAAGAATAAGCTCATAGAAATTAGTGTTGGAACCGGTGTTTCACATTCCCTGTGTTTGAGAATATCAACTCCTAGGTTGTATTTGAACACGTCTTGTGTTGATAGAGTGTGCAGGTTGACAGGTGCAAGCGAAGAAGAAGACTCCTATGGACACTAATGCCGAGCGATAGAAGTTATCGCCTGGTGGTAGACATGAATTAATTGGACAGAGTCCTCGGGAAACTACAGCACCGCGCTAGCCTTACCGCCCGTGCTAACGCTAGTGATTATTTTGGCTAGCCTCTCAGGAAACTACCGCCAGACGGTTGTTCTTACCGCGCCACGCTAGCCTCTCGATGAATGTTGAGACGGGCTTCTCACGAAACCCTAATTACCACAGGCGATATCTGTTATTGCGCCGCGCTAGCCTCTCAACGAGTATCGACACGACTATTCAGGATTGTCGTGTCCTATTTTACCGTGCCACGGTAGATCTAACCGCACGGCGCAAGCAACGATAAAACGACAAATATTCGTTTTGAATATTATTCCAGATTTGGACGACAGCTGGCACAACAAGCGCGCGAACCTACTGCCAGGCACTAGTCTTATCGCCGGTGATAACATATTTTCACGAAGACGTATAAAAGGCCGCCTTGATTTCTGTGCATTGGACTAATAATAGATTCCAAACGAAAAATAGACTGAAGTTCCTACACTCTAGGGTTCAGCCGCGGTCTTGCATCCGTTCAAATCGTCTTCATTTAAGAAGAAGAGTGATGCACACAGAGGGAAAAGGGGTTCTGCGCGGCAAAAATTATGGAGGCAAGTGCACCTGTCGCAAGTAATACAGTATATTTTGGAGGGGAATATCGAGGTCGTATATTTCCCGGGGCATGTTTACTATTTCTACTCCTTCCGGAGGGACTATTATTTTACCGAAAATAACTTATCAGGTTTTAGTTAATTAAAGCGGTTTATAAAAGAAAGTTGTAAGAAGACTTAGAAAATATTCGATGAAGGGTTAACGCTCGACATCGAATCGGATCGAAACTAAAATGAATCTTAATAATTATAGAACTTAGTTTTCAAATTAATTAAAGGCAACTTGGCCGTGGAGGTTCCAAAAACATGAGCTCACCTAGCTCTAGGAATATCGCTGACATAAACATTAAGACTATACGACCGAACTCTCGTCCGACGAAGGATTCCTCCTAATGCCCGCTTTACACTAAGAACCACGCTATTGGGTGGGGAACCCAATCCGGTAGAATTACGCATCTCCTCTCTCGAGGGTATGCACGCAACTCTTTTTACCCAAGGGCGATCAGTCCATACGCACGGCCTCTCGGCTAGCTAGCGTATGGATAACGGAAATAGATCCCACACATCGATATATGGTACTACACGTCGTAAAATCGGGGCAAACCTTAAGCCCTTAAATTAAAGCGAGAAAAGGATCCTTTAATTATTTAGAGTGATTTCATATATCCCAATGCTCTTCGATGCCGAGGGCTAAGAACGATTAACCACTCATCGGTATGAGGACGGCTTATGAGTTTGATGAGGCGCGAGTTCAAAACTAAGCGCTAAATGGTTATAAAAGAGGACATAAAAATAACGTAACGTTAGGAACAAAAAGTCTAAAGACTGTAATTGCTAAACAAAGAACTCACACACACATCGAACCCATAATTTAAGAAAAAGCTAAGTTACCGATAGGAAAACATAATTCAAATTATATGTCCTACTCAAACGAGTAGGAGGGAAATTGCAAGTCCTACTCAAACGAGTGGCGGGAAATTGCAAGTCCTACTCAAACGAGTAGGCCGGAAATGACAAGTCCTACTCAAACGAGTAGGTGGGAAATGAAAGCGAGACCTACTCAAATGAGTAGGCGGGAGATAAATGCACACACACACACTCTACATATTTGAAAGAAAGCAATAAAAATTATCTCATACACACACACTCTACATGAAATTGAGATAGCGATAAAGAAAGCAATAAAAGAAAGCAAAAAAAAAATTTAACTCATACACTCACACACTCCACATAATTAAAAGAGCAAAATGAAACTTATTCTCATACACTCACACACACACAACAAAAAGAAAAAGAAAACAAACTTATCATAAAAATTAAAATAACAACATTTTCATTGTTATAATTTTATAAAAGAGTTTAAAAAGTGGGAAAAAAAGTTGAAAAGAACAAAAGTTTTACAAAAATAAAAAGAGTAAGTAAAAAAATAGAAAGACACTTTGGAAACACTTGTATAAAACCATAAAAATGAAATTAAAACTAAATAAGACATAATACGCTTGACCGATTGGATAGGGTTAGGGTCGGCCATAACTACGGCGGAGGGTTCTCCGATATATTTTTCGGGGACTAAAAAAGGATTTCTGCGTTGAGCTCGAATACGCGCAAGGGAGCGTTCGATCTCAGGGTCAAAATCAAAATCTTCAGACTCCGAGGTTGTCCACGGGTCATACACCCTAAAAAAACTAAATAAACTCTTTTTATTTTTTTAGATTTTTAAATAGAGTTTTTTTGTTTTTTTTTGTTTTTTTAGAAAATAGGTAAAATTAATAGACTCGGAAATTCAAAATAGCAACACGAAGATTTCCCGGCAACGACGCCAAAAACTTGATACGCGCGGAGGGAAAGGGGTTTCGCGTGGAGAAAATTACGGAGGCAAGTGCACCTATTGCACGTAATATAGGATATTCCGATGGGGAATATCGAGGTCGTATATTTCCCGGGGCCTGTTGACTATTTCTACTCCTTCCGGAGGGACTATTATTTTACCGAAAATAACTTGTCGGGTTTTAGTTAATTAAAGCGGTTTATAATAGAAAGTTGTAAAAAGACTTAGAAAATATTCGATGAAGGGTTAACGCTCGGCATCGAATCAGATCAAAACTAAAATGACTCTTAATAATTATAGAAATTAGTTTTCAAATTAATTAAAGGCAACTTGTCCGTGAAGGTTCCAAAAACATGAGCTCACCTAGCTCTAGGAATATCGCTCACCTGAACATTATGACTATTCGACCGAACTCTCGTCCGACGAAGTATTCCTCTTAATGCCCGCTTTACGCTAAGAACCCCACTATTTTTACCCAAGGGGGATCAGTCCATACGCACGGCCTCTCGACAAGCTAGCGTATGGATAACGGAAATAGAGCCCATGCATCGATATGTGGTTCTACGCGTCATTTACCCGGGGAAAACCTTAAGCTCTTTAATTAAAGTGAGAAAAAGATTCTTTAATTAGTTAGAGTGATTTCATATGTCCCAATGCTCTTCGATGCTAAGGGCTAAAAATGATTAGCCACTCATCGGAATGGGGACGGCTTATTGGTTTGGCGAGGCGCGAGTTCTAAATTAAATGCTGAAGGGTTACAAAAAAATAAAAAGAAATAAGGTAACCTAACATTAGAAAGAGAAAAGCTACTAAAAAAGGAAACACACGCACTCAACCAAACTCATAATAAAGAAAAAAAATCTAAGTTAAAAAAAATAAAATTGCAATATTGAAATGACATGTCCTACTCAAACGAGTAGGCGCAAAATGACAAGTCCTACTCAAACGAGTAGGCGGGAAATGACGAGCCCTACTCAAACGAGTAGGCGGGAAATGACAAGTCCTACTCAAATGAGTAAGCAGGAAATTAAAGTGAGTCCTACTCGAACGAGTAGGAGGAAATAGATGCACACACACACACACACTCTATATAATTGAAAGAAAGCAATACACACTATCTCTCTCACACACACAAAACTCGATATAAGAAAGCAAAAAAAGCTAACTCATACACTCACACACACAAGCAAAAATAGAGAAAAGCAAAGTGATCGAAAAATTAAAATGTTTACATTTTTACCGTTAGAATTTGTTGGAAATGCATAAAAAGTAGAAATAAAAATTGTTCGAGCAAAAGAGTTTTTAAGTAAATGTAAAAATCAAAGTGGTTGAAAAATTGAAATAACACATAATCTATTCTTATAACTTTGTAAAAGGGTTAAAAAAGTGGAAGAAAGTAAAAAAGAAGCAAAGGTTTTACAACCTAAAAAGGAAAATCTAAGTTAAGGAGTAATGAAAACCACTTTTGAAATAATTTTACAAATTCATAAGAATGAATATAAAAGCCTAAAAATCCTAAATCTAAACCAATCTAAGGAATAAGATAAGAAAAAAACTATAATAATGACTAGTAAATTTGAGAAAATCTAAGATAAAGCTAAGTGATTTTTTTTTCATTTGAAAGCATAAATTCCACAAATCTAACTCATACACACACACCCATATGAAAATGAAAAATAAAGATACATAAGATTGCTGAAAGAGAGGAACTCAGAGGCATTCCACTACAATATAAAGATGAAAAACTAACAAATTTTATTAAGTAAAAAGTCGGATTACAAAAGCTAAAATAAACACAAAGAGGAGGGCGGAATTATCCTTACATAGCACAAAAAGTCTCCTAACAGCAACCCAACAACAAAATGGATCAAAAGATTGAACCCTTGGACCATACAAAAACTTTTTATTTATAAACAAAAAAAGGGGTGACACACCCCAGGTCACGGGCATGTAGGGGGGCGTGTCGGGTCTGGGGTGTTGAAGATGGTGAAATTTCGTTGACTGGTCGATTTCTGGAAACTTCTAGAATGAGAGACGTGGCGACCACGGGCATGGCAAGCTTTGTCACGGGCGTGTAGGAGGGCTTGTTGGGGGGGGGGGGGCGTGGAAGGACACCTTGTAGTTTGATGGCGGTATCAACTGATCTTGGATTGGTGGAGTGGTCACAGGCGTGTAGCCTATTTGATACGGGGGTGACGGGCAGTTTTGACGAAGGTCGAATGTCGAACGTCGCGCTGTGATCGACGAAAGTTGAATGTCGTGGGGCGTGACACGGGCTTGTCAGTATGGGACATGGGCGTGTACTTTGATTTTTTGATTTTTTCTGAAAAATTCTAAAAAAACAAAATAAAGATAAGTTAGAACAATATTTACAAAAAAGAAACATTTTATTGAAGAAAAATAACTAAAAATAACGAAAATAAACTAAAATGACTTAATAGAAGTATTGAAAAATACGTATATTTACAACTTATCAAATACCCTCGTATTTAAGCTTTTGCTATTACAGAGCAAAAGTTGGGGATGAACTTATAGGGAATTAAAAGAAATTCTAAATTTAGCTACCGCTTAAATTAATTAAAAGAGAGATCTAAGTAAACATCCGGGATATAAGAGTTAAGTCCTAATCCATGAAAAGATTTAAATAGAGAAAAAGTTTTGGCCAAAAAGATTTCTTGAAGTAACCAAATAGCAAGCATAAATTGTAATCGTTAGCTAACAAAAATAGATTGGAATTATTGGAACTTTAGCTTATAAGAGTTTTAAAGGAAATAATGCAATTTAAAATTATGCTCTCAAAAAGATTTTAAATTAATTCTAGAATAATTGAATTTGGCTAAGGGTGTTGTTTTGGTTTATGAAGAGGGCTTAGGCTTAGAGGCGGGGTAATTTTTTCTCGAACCTCTAATGAAATTTTTTTTGTGTGGATGTTTTAGGAAAATGAAATCTTATTTTCCTAACATATATATATTTTGAACAACTTCAATATAACCCAATATATATGTATAGGAGTAATGAATTTTAACATCTTACTCCGTAACATATAATCATTTAAAATATTGGATGCCTATATTTACAAAACGAAATCTTATTCCCATTAACATAAGTTATTTTAAGGATAGAAATTTTATCATGTCAAGTAAAACATTATAAATATGGGTAGATAGGGTTTATTTTTTTCAAGAAGAAAACTAGCTTTTAATAAAAGCACTTTTTAAGAGCAACTTTGATAAATTAAACGTTCTAGTATTTCAAGAAGCTTGAAGTAGAAATAATTGAAGTCTATAGTTATTTTTTCTAACATAATACACGTACCTCTATTTTAGATAAATTAGAAGTAGTGTCTGAAACAAGTCCACTATATTAAGAAGAAAAACATAAGATATTCTTTAAAACTTAACCCCACTATTTAAATTGATCAATCTCCAATTAATAAACGAATAGTAAACAAAGAATTAATGAAATTCACATATAAATATACTCACAACGATATTTTTGGAGAGAAAAAATGGCTAAGAATGGAATATTCGATTTATTTGTTTTATAATTTTTGGATTTTTAAAGTTATCTTCTTTTTTTGTGTTTATTTCTATAATATATACATACGGAAAATGCGAAAAAGATATATATATATTTTTTGAAATATTTTATATTTGTTTTAAATTGTTTTTTGTTTTTTTAAGATTTGTAAGCAAATATTTACAAAAGAGGAAAAAGAGAGAACTTATTTACAAAGAGGAGGAAAGAAAGAGGGGAGAGAGAGAAGAATATTTACAAAAAAATATTTACAAAAAACATTTACAAAGAAAAATATTTACAAAGTAAAATATTTACAAAGTAAATCTAAATATATTTTTTTGTTGAATATTTGTTTTGTATTTTTTTTTTGTAATTTTTGATGATAAAACAAGCAAAACCAATTTTTTTTTTTGAGTTTTCATTTTATAATTTTTTTGTTTAATTTTTTTTTTAATTTCGTTTTTGTATATTTTAAAATTTTGTAAGTGAAGAAAGGAAAGCACGAAAACACCCTCATACTTAATTCCAACATTGTCCCCAATGTTGTAATATAAGTATGCGGAACAAAAAAGAAATGAAATGCAGTATATACAAAAAAAGGGAGGGTAGAAACTTCCCTGGAATGTGTTCGGGGAGGCCCATCAGAAACCCTGCATTATTAGAAAGAGTAGCAAACAAAATAAGGAAAGAGCGAAAAAGGAAGACGTGGGGTGACTCCCATCAGCGCTTTGTTTATAGTCATGTAGCTTGACTATTATGGAGGGGTTATAATGTCGAGGAAAGTTATGATTTCGTTAACACCGATCACTGGATCACCCGCTATGTATAATTTTAACCGATGACCATTTACTTTAAACGACCCTCTTTCTGGGTGAGAGACGAGTACAGTCCCATATGGCCAAACCTCTTCCACTTTGAAGGGGCTAGACTAATGTGATTTTAGTTTACACGGAAAAATCCTAAGACATGAATCGTAAAGAAGGACTAGATCGCCAAGAGAAAAAAAAATTGGGTCTTGATTTTTCAAACGTGATAGAACTTAGAATGCTCCTTATAGAACTTATTGCACTCATAAGCGTTTGAACGCCATTCATCAAGATCATTTAGTTGTAGTTTTCTATTTTGAGCGGCTAAGTTAGCGTCGAGGTTTACGAGTTTTAAAGCCCAAAGACCGTGATGCTCTAGTTCTACGGGGAGATGGCACGCTTTGCCATAGACTAATTGAAACGACGTACAACTAATTGTGGTTCTGTATGCCGTCCGATATGCCCACAATGTATCGTCGAGTTTGACGGACCAATCTTTCCTATTAAGTGAAACGGTTTTTTCTAATATACGCTTAATCTCTCGATTTACTACCTCGACTTGGCCACTTGTTTGCAGGTGGTAGGGGGTGGCAAGTTTGTGTGTGACTCCGTATTTAGCTAACGTCTTAGCCATTTGGGTGTTACAGAAATGTGTTCTCCTATCACTTACAATAGCGCGAGGTGTGCCGAAGCGAGAAAATAGTTTTTTAAGGAAGGTAACGACGACTCGCGCATCATTGGTGGGGAGAGCTTGCGCTTTCCCCCACCTTGATACGTAGTCGACCGCCACTAAAATATAAATATTTTTAAAAGAAGTAGGTAGGGGGCCGACAAAATTGATGCCCCATAAATCAAAGACTTCGCACTCTAAAAATAAATTTTGGGGCATCTCATTGCGACGAGAGATCTTACCCGACCGCTGGCAGTTATCGCAGGAGTGCACAAAAGTGTGCGCGTCTTTGAAAAGAGTGGGCCAAAAGAAGCCCGCCTTCAGCGCCTTTCGCGCGGTCCGGTTAGCTTGATAATGCCCACCGGCCGGACCCTCGTGGCAGTGCCTAAGTATTTGCGTACAATCCACTCCTGCGACGCATCTTCGGACCATCTAGTCCGCGTATATATGAAAAAGAAAAGGTTCATCCCAAAAGAAATTTTTCAAGTCAGAATAGAATTTTTTCTTTTGTTGGCTCGAAAATTCTTTTGGGAGCACCCACGCAACTAAATAGTTCGCAAAATCTACGAACCAAGGCGGAGAAGACGAAATGGAATTTATGGCTAGCAGGCGTTCCTTAGGGAATCTGTCATTTATGTCGGATTCGACGAGCAGTTCCGCACCCGGATTTTCTAAACAGGAGAGGTCATCGGCGGTTAAATTTTCCGCGCCCTTCTTATACCGGATCTCCAAATCAAATTCTTGAAGGAGGAGAACCCATCGAAGAAGGAGGGACTTGGCGTAGGTTTTAGCGAGTAAATATTTAAAGACGGAGCGGTCGGTAAATACGGTAACTTTAGATAGCGATATATACGAGAGAAACTTATCAAATGCGAAAATGACGGCTAAGAGTTCCTTTTCCGTTGTCGTGTAATTTACTTGTGCGGAAGTGAGCGTCTTGCTAGCATAATAAATTAGATGAAAGTGTTTATCTACGCGTTGGCCAAGAACGACATCTAAGGCAATATCACTAGCGTCGCACATAATCTCGAACGGAAGTGACCAATTGGGCGCCACTAAAATGGGTGAATTGATAAATTTTTGTTTTATAAAATTAAATGCGGACTCGCATTCGCTACTAAAGAAAAAAATTGACTCCTTTTCCAAGAGGCGAGTAAGTGGCTTTGTTATTTTTTAAAAATCTTGAATGAAACGTCTATAAAGGCCCGCATGGACTAAGAAACTCCTAATAGATTTAACTTTGAAAGGCGCGGGAAGTTTTTCTATAAATTCTACCTTGGCCTTATCTACCTCCATCCCCTTACACAAAATCTTATGACCGAGAACCAAACCTTCTCGAAACATAAAGTTACACTTTTCCCAATTTAAAACGAGATGCGTGTCATCGCATCGCTGGAGAACACGATCTAGATTTTGAAGACAAGACGGGAAAGAGCGTCCGAAAATAGAAAAGTCATCCATAAAGACTTCCATAATCTCTCCTACCAGCTCGCCAAAGATTGCAAGCATACATCTTTGGATTGTAAACGGCGCATTGCAGAGGCCAAATGGCATTCTTCGGTAGGCGAAGGTGCCAAATGCCACGTAAAAGTTGTTTTCTCTTGGTCATTGGGAGAAATTGGGGATTTGGAAAAACCACGATAAACCATCAAGAAAACAATAAAATGGATGACCTGATAAACGCTCCAGAACTTGGTCTAAAAGTGGTAGTGGAAAATAGTCCTTACGGGTGACATCATTTGTTGGAACCCCTAGGTGATTTGGGCTAGGTTCTCTTATTAGGTTGTGACCCATATTGTATAAAAGGGTCAAATTTTATGTATTTCTAGAGTCTAGGCCATGTCCTTAGAGTCAACAGTACAAAGGACTAGCCTCCATCCTGCCAGAGACTCAAGACTTAGAGAAATCAAGATTTAGAAAAAGAAATCTACGTTCGTCAATCTCAGGTCGACGATAGTCGTGCTCAGCTTGACTAACTCAGAGATAAATTCTCTGAACTGAGTTCGACGATCTCTGTTCTCAGGTCGACGAATACTTCATCTCTCAACACCAAAGATCACTCAGCGCCATAATGGACTCTGCGCTAAAATTCACTCAAAGCCAACGCTGACTCAGAGCTAAAGACCACTCAACGCCAGATGTGCTATTATTTCAACGCTGTCTGTTTGACCAAGTACTTAGGTCGACTAACTACACACTCTCAGGTCGACGTACTTAGAGCACAAAATCATTTAGTTTATGCAGTACAGTTGTTCGCAGAGCTCCGGTCGACGAAAGATGATCTCAGGTCGATGAAATCACAGGTCGACGAAATCACAGGTCGACGGAATTACAGGTCGACGAAAGCTGATCAGAGGTCGACGAAAGCTGATCTCAGGTCGACGAAAACTGTAAGACATTTTGTTATTTATTCTTTCTTTTTTTGTCTCATTACTTTATATCTATTATAGGCTATTAATTCCCTTGTTAATCAATGCACTTATATTCTCTTAATAGAGCTGTTACTGGAAGCATTGATTGCTAACATCCTCCATGGAATTAATTGCTTATATCTCGGGACAGACATATAATAGAATATTTGACAACATTCTTGCCATTTTTCATTCCCGAGATTTCGGCTGAACATTTATTGCAGAGTTTTTGAATTCGACCAAGTTGCAGTTATCATTCTAATATATCTCTCTGCTAAGAAAAAGAAGACAGACATATAGAAACTCGAATCTATCAACAACACAGTTACAGAAAAGAAAAGAGACAGAAAAACAAAGTGCAGTAAAAACAGCTCTCAGAAAAACTACTGCTGTCAAGAGAAGAAGAAAGAACAATAATCACCATTGTTGGGTATTGTATCCACAATTACCTGGATTTGAAGAAGCCTACTGTCAAGCTAAGATGAATTCACAATGTATTTGATGATTTTCTTCAAGATGTGCTTGCATTTATTCCACGCTAAGTACACACCAATGTCAGGGTGCAGTGGGTCAATATACACGGGTCTGTGCAACGTAATCCCTCGTTGAGCTGATCAGTGTGTTGGCGTACGTGTACTCTCTCTATTGGAGTGTACTTACTTTCAAGTACAGGGTTGTGATAGTTCAAGAGCAGACAAGGAGCAAGGATGGGTCAAAGACCAAGTGCAAGGGAAAGAAGAAGAAATCCTCTAAGGAAAAATCGACGGGAATCACTAAGTGATTCTCGCCGATTCGACTAGTGATTCTCGCCGAATCGTCGAGAATCACTCGCTGATTCCCGCCGACTGCATCCGGCTGACTCAAAGCCGTCAAGAATTCTGCTAAGGCAGAATCGGCGGGAATCACCAAGTGATTCTCGCCGATTCGTCGAGAATCACCACGCATTCTCGCCGATTCTCTCCGGATGGCAAGTTTTCCTGCAGGAATTCTTCTAAGTAGAATTTGACGGGAATCATAAGTGATTCTCGCCGATTCGTCGAGAATCACCAATGATTCCCGCCGAATTTGCCTTAGGCGAATTTCGTCGGCTCGCTGGACCGGACCAAATGTTCTGGCGCTGTTTGAACCGGATTTAGGGTGTCTTCTGGTAGGGCCCACAACGGTCATAAAGGAGTATTCTACAGTATAAATACTCTCCTATTTTGAACAAAATAATGAGCGGACACAAAGATAAAGCACGACCGCCTCGCGTTACCTAACTGATCGCGTAATTTCCGTCCGCCGCCGTCGCCGCTCGGAAGTGTGTCGCCGCCGCTGATCGGACTCTTCTTGATCTCTCGGCGACAGAAACTTAGCCAAGCAACGCGTCTCACGTTTCTTCTTGAGATCCTTTGTATCTTAGTTTGTTGAACGCGAATATTTTCCCCTTCCGAATCGATTGAGGCGATCGATCCAAGAAAGATCGTTGGTAGACCTTGCTAGCTTTATTACGAAGTTTGGATCTTTAAAGTATCGCCGCCGCAATCTTTTGCCGCCGCCGATCTCGTGGAGATCCTCTCTAAGAGAGTGCTTAGGTCGTGGACTCTTCGTCTTCTTCAAGAACGCTTCATCGAACGAAGAGGGACACCAAGCGCTCCAAACGTAGTTTGTATTTTTGTACATTCCAATTTTGCTTTTGTTGTAAAGGAACTTTGTTTCCTCATTGTAAGGGTTGGGTGCAACCCGTGGTGGAGGAGTAGTGACTCCTTCAGGTGGAAGGGTTTCTTCCATAGTGTGAGGATTGGATTTCAATCCGGTTGTTGAAGTGACCGAGTCATCCCTTGTTGGGAGATAGGTCGAAGGGGGAAAGTGGATGTACCCAAATCCGGGAACCACTATAACTGCCTGTGTATTTCTGTGTTGTGCTTGTTTTGTTTTATTGTGCAGGTAAATTTTTAATTCCGCAAAAAGACTGCAAATCACCTATCCTCCCCCCATAGGTGAAGGTAGTTGACACTAAATTGACTTTCAAGTGGTATCAGAGGGAGGTTACTCATCAAAAAGGTTAACACCTTGAGTAGAATCCTGCCTCTAGTGTCAACAAGAAGATCAGACTCAAGCATGGAGTTATATTCTGAGGTCTCTCCCCTAAGACTCCCGGCATGCACAAAGGAGTATTATCCCATCTAGAAGATGAGAGTGCTGTTTCATCTGGAGGCCATCGACCCTCGAGCGTCACTCATCTTGGAAGAGGGTCCCTTCATTCCCATGAAGGCTTCCGGTTCAGGAAAGGATATCCAAATCCCCAAGAGTCCCGAAGAGATGTCTGAGACCGAGCTCTCACTGTTCAACTTGGACAAGTTGATTCGTCAGATCATCACTGACGTCTGGTCTGGTGTATCTCGTTCAAGAGTGGACAAGTGTAGGACAACCAAGTCTATGTGGCAAACCATCTCAGACCTCATGGAGGGATCAGAGAAAGCAGGGACCAGTTGTCAGCATGAGGATGAAGCCTATGTGGGGGTCCACACTTCTGAAGATGAAGGTCATGACCAATCTTTCATTATCAGGGCTTATGTGTTCTTGTCAGAGACTGAAGAAGAAGTTGAGGAAAGCAGTTCTGATGAAGCTGACTCAACAGTCTCTACCGATCTTAACGGTAACCCTGAACAGCAAAGTCAGGAGCAGATAACTTCTTCATCATGCCCCTCTCCTCTTGATACTCCTGAAGACAGGAGTAGTTCAGAGGCTTGTTCCTCTAGTGATGAAAGGGATATGGATAGCTTCAATCAAAAGATTGAAAATCTTGATTCCCTTGAGAGTGCCCTTCAGACGAGCAACTTACTTGTTGAGGAACAGGCTAAGGAGATTGCCCAGCTGAAGATCTTGATGAATCTCCAATTGGAATCCATCAAGGTAAAGGACTCAAAGATCTCGGATCTAGAGAGTCGTCTAGAGACCGAGAAGAGAATAGTCTCTAACTTTTCCAAGATAGATGTTATCAAGAGAAAAGGAGAAAATGGGTGGATCTCCCAAATCATTAATTCATGGAGGAATGGGGAAACTGTGTTCAGACCCCCCACCCCGAGTAGGAAGGGCACACATCATGCTTTCAGGTATGACCACAGGAACAACAATGGTCACTGCAAGAATGATCGGCCCTCAGGTGGAAAGGCCCACAGTGCAAGAGCTATCATGGCTACCCATGAGAGAATACCCAAGGCTCATCCTGAACCCTTTGTATTCTCGGCCTCAGCCCCAACTCATCATGAATCTGCAGGAACCAGCTCTCACTGCATTAATCACCACCTTAGGACATAGGAAAGGGGGGTTAGGAAACATGTAGTAAGTACTCATGGGGCCCCTTGAAGGTTTCTGACTGAAAGGAAGGCACCACCTCCCAGGCCTCATGACACTCACCAAATGCTCTCTATCCACCCACCCACGTGTTATAGTGAAAAAGGCCAATTTGTGAGAAGAACCTGTCCTGTCCCGTTTAGACCTAAGATCACGACTACCTCAGTCAGTAGATCAGGTCAGAAACGGCGATACAATATTCATGAGTGTTGGTGCTGTGGCAAGGTGGGTCACTTTACCGTAGATTGCTGGCACAATCCCTCTGTGCCAAGGTCAAGGGTATGTCCACTTCCTCTGGGCAGTGTTAGCCTTCCTGACAGGATTCCTGTATAAATGCATTCATGATTTTATGCTGACAAGAACCTAGGACCCAATACATATTGGGTTCCTAAGGTAAGATAATCCTTTTTGCAGGTTAGTCTAGGTTCCCGTAAACATGATGGGAACTAGACATGTGATGTTCCACAAATAGAAGACATGGAATAAGTATTTGGGATAAGAGCAGTGCTAACTACAATGGCCTATTCAAATCGGACACCTGGTGTTCCTCAAATAGAAAATCTGAATGATCAATTTTATGATCCAAGGTACACGCGTTCAGTTTTGATACTTGAGTCATATTATATTGATGTTTACATATATACATACTCATATATCCACACGAATTTGTAAATTCTTACTCTAAAAGTAAATGGTTGTATGTATATATACACATATATGTTCACACACTTGATGACAGAACGAAACTGATAAATGACCCTCAGGTATAATCTGAAGAATTCCTTGTAATTATATTTAGAGTTGAAAATTAATCTCAATAGGCATAAATCAGCCCATTTGAAATTAACGAACGTATGCCAGTGGGTGTAACAAAATATTACAATCTTTCACCTAGAATTACTCTAGAATTACGTATAGGTCTTATATATGATGTAGGCCTCTACCGTAGACGCACTAAGGACTCGGGAAATAAGCAGACGCCTCACTAACTCCACTATTGCACACACACGAGCTGTAAGCGCAGCGCACTCGCAAGTAAAATATCACAATTTATCAACGCACGGTATCCACACCGCTGAAAGGTTGAACAAACGACTATGGGTCGAAGTTCTTCCAAGGCAAAGAGACCCACCCGGTCCGGACAAGCGAGGATGTACCAAAAGAGTCTACCGAAAAGTGCGATCGAGAATCGGTAGATCTCTCCCAACAAAACTACGGGGTTCTCCAAACCCTTCCGGAAAACAATGCGATTAAGAGAGTTGCAAAAATCAAAAGGAAACCACGAAGAATCTAACGATTCAAATCCAACGCAAAAATCATTCCAACCACTAGAACACCAAGAGGGAATCACACTTGAGTGGAGAGGTTCGTTACCCAAGTCGGAATAGATGATTCCGACTACCTTCAAAGGATCACTCTTCCGCGGTTCCGTCGGAGTTGCGCCGGATGGAGAGATAGTTCGTCCGCCTTGGCCGCTTCACACCGGTCCCCGGATTCCACGTCATGGAAGGAAACTCCTTCTCGGGAAATACTCCACGAGGAGAGGAGTGGCCGGCCTCTTTGTTTCAAGGTGGTGCTCGGGTGGGGAGATAGGGTGGTCGGCCGGTTATGGAGGAGAAGCTCGGGTTGTGAGGAGGAGGTAAGGAGGCGGCTAAGGGAGAGGGTGGAGTAGGGCGGCCGGATTTGGGGAAGGTTGAGGTGGATGTCGGCTTTGGAAGGAGGTGGAGTGGAAGAGGAGCTCGGGTTAGGAGATGAAGAGGGGGGTGGTCAGATTTGTGAGGGAAGAGGGAGGGTTCGGGTTAGGAAATGGTGGTAGAGAGGAGGAGGGAGGAGAAGGGAGGAGGAGGCCGAGAGGCCAAAGGGGAGGGGAGGAGAAGGGAGGCCGGCGGCCAAGAGGAAGAGGAGGATAGGGGAAGGGGAATTTCGGCCAAGGAGAGGGAGAAGAGAATTCCAAGGAGTTTTAGGGTTTTCTTAATCTTTCATTCACTAATCCAAAATGAAAACATACTTGCCTATATATAGGCTACATCAAAAGTTCGGCTATTTGCAGCCCATAGTAAATAAATAAAAACAACACACATTAAACTAAAACAAAACATGGCATAAACATTGCCATAGACATTGCAAATTAAAGAAACATAAAAATGATTTAATTAAGCTATCGTTAGATTGGTTCGCGCCACGGGCGGATCTTTTGGCGTCGTACCACATGATCGTCACGGCGCTGCAAATATTTACTTGGAGGCGGAGAGAGAACTTCCGTAAGCATGTCGTCGTCTTCTTCCATCATCATCTTCAATTGTAGGAGAACGCCATCGCCGTCGCCGTCACCGTCATCATCTTCAACTGTAACACATTGTAGGAGAACGCCATCGTCGTCACCGTCACCGTCATCATCTTCAACTGTAACACATTGGGGGTTGCCGTTATCAATCCTCCCCCGCTCAAAAGAACTCATCACCGATGAGTTGGCATGGAGGTGCTGGCGCCGAAGAACATCATCCAAACGAGCGACCTTCGCTTCCGGGAGCCAAGAGTCATCAGAGGCGGGGCGATCATACCAACGAATCAAGTAGCGGCGCACATCTCCATCTGCAGTGGGAAACACATCATCCTGAAGAATCCTGTCTGGCAAAAACGCTGTCCTGGCAAACCTGGGAAGAGCATTAGGCAGCAAAGGGGGAAAATCTATATCATCAACATTTAGCGTACCTCCGTTGGAGACTGACGGAGAGAGCGATCCCTTACCCCACTCAACCCCATACCCATGAGAATTTGTAGTGGAACGAAATGGACAGGAAGATAATTCTAGTGGCGGAGCAATATATGGCGTTAAATCCAAAACATTAAAAACAGGGGAAATACCCCAATCAGTTGGTAATTCCAAAAGAAATGCATTGTCTCCTAACCTCTTTAAAATCCAAAAAGGTCCCGCTCGCCGATCCGCTAACTTTTTTAAGGTGCCCGTAGGCAGCCGTTCAGGGATGAGACGCACCAAGACTAAATCGCCTACTTTCAAGTGAGACACTCTCTTATGTGCGTTGGAATTAACTTGATAAGATGCGTATTGAGTGGTAAGTGTGTCAATGATGTGCTTGTGCAGAGCATGAATGTGAGAGGCAAGGTCCTGTGCACATTGACTTAACGTAGAAAATGGCGGTAACGGAACTACATAAGGTGGCACAAACAGAAATAAATAGGGTGGCACCAGCGGAACTACATCTGGTGGCACCAATATAACAAGATCAGGTGGCACTAACGAGACTACATCTGGTGGTACTAGCAGAATGAAATTAGGTGGCACAATCAATGACCACATCAATAACGTATACTCAAGGATTTGACTAAACGTGGGAGTTCGGGAGGATACAAGACTATCAAAAATTTTATAGTGACCACACACGAATTCTATCAACGCTCATCGAGGCATGTCCAAAGACGGGACCAGCACGGTTGGTAAGATAAATTCATCTCCGAAAGGATCTGCTGGTCGGGTCAACATAACAGGGGAAAGAGTCGGTAAAACTAAAACTGGGAGAGAGTTAAGATCGCATTTAAATTCACGCCATGGTGTTAGCATCAGGGGACGCGCAACCGGGTCCACGTCTATATCGTCTTCTAAAAATATAACTCTCTCGCTAGGATATTCTTCCAACTCATCCGTCATAACTTCCAAGTCAGTCGCAATAAAAATCTCAGGAATGGGCACTACATTATGTCTCAGACTAAAAATAACTAGCTCGAGCGCTAACATTTCATCGCCTCCTTCATGAGTGGGTAAGCTCTCAACAAAAGGAAATTCATCCGACTCAACCGAAATTTCAACTGCCTCAGGGTCATCAGAAGACTCCATGGAAATCAAGGTAGACGACTCTGAAATATCGTCGAAAGGGAATGGGGGTGATTCCTTAGAGGAGAAATCATCATCCAGATCACTCGGGTAACCAATCTCCTCATCGACACTCAAATCATCGGAGATAACAGCCTCGTCCTCAGTGATGGGCACTTCCTTAGACTCATCAGAGGAGTTAACAACAAGAGCAGGTAACTCGCGGGGAGACTCAATAAGGTCTACGTGCATGATCAAGGTAGGACGCTCAATAGAGTCAAGATCAGATACGCCACTAGACTCATAGGTATTAATCGTCTGACCAGAGTGAACCTTTCTCCTAGGAATTTGGAGCTTCTCAATTTCCAAAGCCGTAATAAAGGTGGCGTCTAGATCGGTGTGGAAATAAAGTAGTAACTTCCCCTGGATGTAGGGGTCTAACCCCCTACGAAACCTAGACAGGGTAACCTCGGGCATTTCCTTCACACCGCTCCTAACCGTCCTTTCCCTAAAGAGTTGCATATATTCTGAGACTGTCTTATTCCCTTGTTTAAGGGTAGCCAAATCATATGTTATATGTCACTTGGCCTGGGCATTAGGTCTATAGTCACCCCTAATGGTTGATGTGGAACCTACAGGTTTCATTCGGGACACGGGGACATCATGGGCCATTTTCCCGTGGGGAAAACTGGGGATAGACTACTCGGATTTAGTGCACAAGCAAGGATAAAAAGAACCTGAACCACAATTTTATAATATATGGAATTGTTCCCACTAAAATAATATGATACCTAAAATATTTTTTTTTGTTTTCTTGCAGGAAAATAGTTGAAGATTATTAATTAAATTTTTTTTGATTTTTTTATTGCAGGAAATAGAATATAAGTCGCTATTGACAGACCAAAAAAATTAATTTTTTTTGTGATTTTTTACTCCAAAACGTGCCTACAAAGTGCGTGTAAACGTGATAAATAAGAGGGGTGGGTGCCAATTGAAAAATTGACAAGAACCTCCTCTGATACCAAATTGATGTAGGCCTCTACCATAGACGCACTAAGGACACGGGAAATAAGCGAACGCCTCACTAAATCCACTATTGCACTCACACGAGCTGTAAACGCAGCGCACTCGCAAGCAAACTATCACAGTTTATCAACACACGGTAGCCACACCGCTGAAAGGTTGAACAAACGACTATGGGTCGAAGTTCTTCCAAGGCAAAGAGACCCACCCGGTCCGGACAAGCGAGGTTGTACCAAAAGAGTCTACCGAAAAGTGCGATCGAGAATCGGTAGATCTCTCCCAACAAAACTACGGGGTTCTCCAAACCCTTCCGGAAAACAATGTGATTAAGTGAGTTGCAAAAATCAAAAGGAAACCACGAAGAATCTAACGATTCAAATCCAACACAAAAATCGTTCCAACCACTAGAACACCAAGAGGGAATCACACTTGAGTGGAGAGGTTCGTTACCCAAGTCGGAATAGATGATTCCGACTAACTTCAAAGGATCACTCTTCCGCGGTTCCGCCGGAGTTGCGCCAGATGGAGAGATAGTTCGTCCGCCTTGGCCGCTTCACACCGGTACCCGGATTCCACGTCGTAGAAGGAAACTCCTTCTTAGGAAATACTCCACAAGGAGAGGAGTGGCCGACCTCTTTGTTTCAAGGTGGTGCTCGGGTGGGGAGATAGGGTGGTCGGCCGGTTATGGAGGAGAAGCTCGGGTTGTGAGGAGGAGGTGAGGAGGCGGCTAAGGGAGAGGGTGGAGTAGGGCGGCCGGATTTGGGGAAGGTTGAGGTGGATGTCGGCTTTGGAAGGAGGTGGAGTGGAAGAGGAGCTCGGGTTATGAGACGAAGAGGGGGGTGGTCGGATTTGTGAGGGAAGAGGGAGGGGTTCGGGTTAGGAAATGGTGGTAGAGAGGAGGAGGGAGGAGAAGGGAGGAGGAGGCCGAGAGGCCAAAAGGGAGGGGAGGAGAAGGGAGGCCAGCGACCAAGAGGAAGAGGAAGATAGGGGAAGGGGAATTTCGGCCAAGGAGAGGGAGAAGAGAATTCCAAGGGGTTTTAGGGTTTTCTTAATCTTTCATTCACTAATCCAAAATGAAAACATACTTGCCTATATATAGGCTACATCAAAAGTTTGGCTATTTGCAGCCCATAGTAAATAAATAAAAACAACACACATTAAACTAAAACAAAACATGGCATAAACATTGCCATAGACATTGCAAATTAAAGAAACATAAAAATGATTTAATTAAGCTATCATTAGATTGGTTCGCGCCGCGGGCGGATCTTTTGGCGTCGTACCACATGATCGTCACGGCGCTGCAAATATTTACTTGGAGGCGGAGAGAGAACTTCCGTAAGCATGCTATCGTCTTCTTCCATCATCATCTTCAATTGTAGGAGAACGCCATTGCCGTCGCCGTCACTGTCATCATCTTCAACTGTAACACACTGTAGGAGAACGCCATCGTCGTCGCCGTCACCGTCATCATCTTCAACTGTAACATATTGGGGGTTGCCGCCATCAATATATTGTTCAACTCGATCGAGGTTTCATGATCAAGAAATAACTTGGGGGCAAATAACATGCCATGGTTATTAACTTGCGTGTAACAAAATTAACAGGCCACTTGGAGTTGTATAGAAAAACCGGTCGACTTCCCCGGTTTGGAAGATATAAATAGCATAAATTGGTTTGACTCTTCATCTCCCCGAATATCGCTGAACTCCCTACGAATCCCCTAGAGCATCCCGTCGACTTCCTAGTTTCCTCGCGTAATCTTGTGGTCGTGCGGAAGCTGCTTCGCCTGGTGCTCACCGTCTCTCCGCCGGGCTCCCGTCGACAACACCCTCAAATCACAAGGACCATCCCGTGCTCCCGTCGGCTCCGTGAATCCTGCACATTCCCGTCAGGTTTCCATCACCGGTCGACGATCCTTCCAGTCGCAGTCATCCAGCCTAACCGCTCAGCGCTAGGGTAAGTTTCCCTCTTCCTTGAAGTTTCGTGTCTAAGTGTAGCTCCTATTCTAGAAGTACTGATAGGGTTAGACACTTGAACATGTCCTGTTTAGGTTTGCAATGGCTCCTAGAACCACTGCAGGACTCCTCACTGGAAGTGAACTGGTTCAGACAGGCTTCTCTCATGCCTCCGATGAGTTCAGGAATATTATCCTCATGCTTGAAGAGGCCGGACTTACATTCATCCTGGAGCATCCTTGCAAAATTCTGGATAAGGAGGTGCTGAAGTTCTTTGCAATGGCAAAACTACGGCGTGAAGATATAGTGATCAAGAGTAAGATTGCCGGTGTACGGATCAAAGTGTCTGCAGGAAAATTGACACAATATTTGCAGCTCTTCAGTTCTGAAGATGAGGACTATCTGGAGGAAGAGGATCGAGCCAGGACTCTCCACTTCTGTGGACTAGCTCGAGGAACCAAATCAATCAAGAGAAAGGAAATGAATGAGGAAGGGAAGCTACTGTCGGATATCATTGGGAAAGTCCTAATCTGCAAACCAGGATCCCTTGATCATATCTCGGGTGACATGTTCAAGATCTTAATGGCTATAGTCTGCCGAAAGAGATACAACTGGGGGGCTATGCTATTTGAGAAAATTAAGGATACTCTACGAACCCCAAGTTTTGGAAGAATCATCAGCCTATATCTCAACTAGTTGGATGGAGATAGGTTCGATATGAGTAAGGGAGTTCCTCTGCATTATCTGAAGAAAATGTATTCAAGTGTGTTTGATAGATGGGAAAGAAGAATTGGTCAAGCAGTCATTGCTGAAGAACATGTTGAACCCTTGGCTGAGTCCCATGGGGATGAGGACAATACAACTCTGGAAGATCCCGTGGTTGAACCCAGTGACGTTCCTGATATGCTGCCTGCAGGAACCGAGGGGGAGACTCTACCCGCTCATACTGAAACTCACAGGACAGATATCTCAGTCACTGTTCCTGATGATGTTGTTTCTGATATTTCTCAGATAGCCAAAGATGCAGTTGATACACTGGCTACTGATCTTGATGATGAAGAGGAAGACGAGGAGGACTTGGACAATGATGCAATCGACAATGAGGATATAGATGATGAGACTGCTGAAGAAGTACATGATGTGGTTGAAGATGAAACAATCTTGAGGGAGAGGGTGGAGATGGTGAAACCACAAGATGATGTTGAAGTCCCATCAGAGGAACGGGCTCTAGTGACAGCTTCTGAGAAATCTGGTGCATCAATGGAGGGGGAGTCCTCTCAGCAGAGGCTGTTAAACATTCCTGAGAAATATTCTAAGGCTGCCAATATCCCCCTATTGGAGACTGTGCAAGTGTCCAGCTCTCCCAGTGAATCTGCTGAAGAGCAAGGCCAAGGAATGCCTCAGGGTCATCCACTACGAGCTGATCTAGCAAATCACACTGTGAACATCATTCAAGGTATAGTGGATGAGCTCAAAGTGTCTTTTAAGAAATCACAAAACAAAGTGTTAAGAATGATTAAGAAATCTGAGGATCTAATGCTGAAGAACGTAGTGGAAATCAATCACAAGCTGGATGTGATGGAAAAGAAGTTCGAGGCCAACTATACAGAGGCTGGCACTGCTGTCACACTACTTATGCAAGGACTCAAAAAGAACACAGATGACCTGGCAGTGGTTAATCAGAATGCACATGTTGTGGCTAATAACATCCGGAAATTCGATGCCAACATGGTGCTCCTTAACGCAAATCAACAATCATTGCTAACTGAGTTTTCCAAGACTGAAAAGCATATAGATGAGTCACTGCATTCTTATGCAAACTCAATTGCCCTCGAAGCCAAAAAGGGGGAGGAAGAATATAAATCTAAGATGGCAGGGCTTCAGGAAATAATAATCGGAAACTTCAAACAGTCAAATGAGTATGTGTATAACAGTTGCCAGTGGCTTGTTCAACAAGTGTCAGGCACTGCTACTCCTGTTAATCCTGAAGTTAATCCTACTGTTGAGACTAATACTGCTGCTGATGAGGGGGAAAGTGTAGACGAAATTCCTCTCAGTGAAGCCGATGCTAAAAGGGCTGCTAGGGCCACTTCCAAAGCTAATCTCAGGGGCATGTTTGACCAGGAAGCCTTAGAAAAAGGAAAAAGGAAACGTCAAGAAGGGATGTCCAAAGAAACTCCAACCGAGAAGATAGTAAGACTGAAGGAGGATGAAGTGAGAAATGAAAGATGGAGTCCTGTTTCAAGGAGCATTATCTTTGATACTTTTACGCTACAGCAGTGGGGGGAAATCAATCGGAATGATGTATACAATCAGTATGAGTGGGAGTTGCATAAAGAATATGTAGCTAAACGGAATATCTTTTTCAGGTCCAACACCGTGGAACATAAAGCTCCTCCCCCCAGATATTATCCGAAGCCCAAAGAATAATTTGAGAGACAAAGCAAGAAGTACTTGGCTCAATAACTGAAGGATAATCTAGCTAAGGAGAAATAGGCCTAGGATTTTGACTTGTCTTTTTCTTCATATTTGCTTATCTCTTCATGGTTTTGTATGAACAATTCTTTTGGATATATATATATATATATATATATATATGATCTCTTGTTGGCTCAAGTATTGTTCTGTATGCTTTTAATTATATGTGTCTTGTCTCTCTTAATTTGTTATGCATATTACTCTGGTTAGTGAAATTCATCTTAGCTAGTAGGATTTTGGATTCTTCAAATAGGGGGAGATTGTTGGGTATTGTATCCTCAATTACTTGGATTTGAAGAAGCCTCCTGTCAAGCTAAGATGAATTCACAATGTATTTGATGATTTTCTTCAAGATGTGCTTGCAGTTATTCCACGCTAAGTACACACCAATGTCAGGGTGCAGTGGGTCAATATACACGGGTCTATGCAACGTAATCTCTCGTTGAGCTGATCAGTGTGTTGGCCTACGTGTACTCTCTATATTGGAGTGTACTTACTTTCAAGTACAGGGCTGTGATAGTTCAAGAGCAGACAAGGAGCAAGGATGGGTCAAAGACCAAGTGTAGAGGAAAGAAGAAGAAATCCTCTAAGGAAAAATCAACGGGAATCACTAAGTGATTCTCGCCGATTCGATGAGAATCACTCGCTGATTCCCGCCGACTGCATCCGGCTGACTCAACGCCGTCAAGAATTCTTCTAAGGCAGAATCGGCGGGAATCACCAAGTGATTCGCGCCGATTCGTCGAGAATCACCACGCATTCTCGCCGATTCTCTCCGGATAGCAAGTTTTCCTGCGGGAATTCTTCTAAGTATAATTCGACGGGAATCATAAGTGATTCTCGCCGATTCGTCGAGAGTCACCAATGATTCCCGCCGAATTTGCCTTAGGCGAATTCCGTCGGCTCGCTGGACCGGACCAAATGTTCTGGCGCTGTTTGAACCGGATTTAGGGTGTCTTCTGGTGGGGCCCACAACGGTCATAAAGGAGTATTCTACAGTATAAATACTCTCCTATTTTGAACGAAAGAATGAGCGGACACAAAGATAAAGCACGGCCTCCTCGCGTGACCTAACTGATTGCGGAATTTCCGTCCTCCGCCGTCGCCGCTCGGAAGTGTGTCGTCGCCGCTGATCGGACTCTTCTTGATCTCTCGGCGACAGAAACTTAGCCAAGCAACGCGTCTCACGTTTCTTCTTGAGATCCTTTGTCTCTTGGTTTGTTGAACGGGAATACTTTCCCCTTCCGAATCGATTGAGACGATCGATCCAAGAAAGATCGTTGGTAGACCTTGCTAGCTTTGTTACGAAGTTTGGATCTTCAAAGCATCGCCGCCGCAATCTTTGCCGCCGCCGATCTCGGGGATATCCTCTCCAAGAGAGTGCTTAGGTCATGGACTCTTCGTCTTCTTCAAGAAAGCTTCATCGAACGAAGAGGGACACCAAGCTCTCCAAACGTAGTTTGTATTTTTGTACATTCCATTTTTGCTTTTGTTGTAAAGGAACTTTGTTTCCTCATTGTAAGGGTTGGGTGCAACCCGTGGTGGAGGAGTAGTGACTCCTTTGGGTGGAAGGGTTTCTTCCATAGTGTGAGGATTTGATTTCAATTCGGTTGGTGAAGTGACCGAGTCGTCCCTTGTTGGGAGATAGGTCGAAGGGGGAAAGTGGACGTACCCAAATCGGGGAACCACTATAACTGCCTGTGTATTTTTGTGCTGTGCTTGTTTTGTTTTATTGTGCAGGTAAATTTTTAATTCCGCAAAAAGACTGCAAATCACCTATTCCCCCCCCATAGGTGAAGGTAGTTGACACTAGATTGACTTTCAACCATCAAGAGTCTTTCTTCCTCCTCTTCTTTTGTTTTCAAGGATCTCAAGTGATAGGAACATTCAAATCAGTTAAGGATCTCTGAAAAGTTGCAAGGCCTACTCACCCTTTGCAAAGCTTCCACTCCTGAACCATTCAAGATCTCAGGGGGGAGATTTGACAACACAACTTAGAATCCACATAGTCTTCTCATTTTGATTTGAGAAAAAAAGACTTTATCAACCTCTCTTTCCTACCTCTGTACAGGGTTTTAATTCCCTTCAAAATTATTCCTGGTTGCAAGTCACCTGATTAGAAGACTTGGGTTGGTTTTTGAGCACCTGATCAAAAGCTCATTGGTGGCAGTCACCTGATCAAAACCTGTAGTGGATTCCTACCTAGGGTGGTAGAAGAGTGGATGTACCCAAGTTTGGGAACCACTATAAAATTCTTGTGTTGTCTGTGTTGCTGTGATTTTCTTTTTGTGCTTGTGCTGTGATATATCTATGTTGTGTAGTTTAGTTATTTATCTCTTGTTTACTTGTTGTACCTGTACACTTATACACTTATATTATAGTAACATATTTTATTACAGACTTTTTATCTCAGCAAAAATCAAAAGATTTCAATAACTATATTCACCCCCCCTAGAGTTTTCAGAGCTTACCCTATCTTTCAATTGGTATCAGAGGAAGGTTAATCATATCATACAGGCTGACACTTGGATTAACCAAGATCCTCAGGATAAACTCTGAATAAGCTTTAGTAGTCTCTCTGATTATATTTTAGTTTCTGATATCATGGCATAAAACAAGAATTATGCCAGCACCAGACCTCCAGTTTGCAACTTGCAAAAGTTTGGATTCTAGAAGGCAAGAATCAAGCTGTACATTAACTCTATTGATGAGGATATTTTTAATTCTATCTTGACAGGAGAACCAGCTCCAATGGCCTCTACCTCAACTTCAGTAAATCTCAGTGTAGTGCCTCCTCCAGATCAAGCTGATGCACATAAGAAGGCAAAGATTGCTGATGCCATATCTATGAACATACTGGCTCAAACTATGTCAAATGACATATTTCAAAAAGTTGCTGAATGCACATCTGCCAAAGCCATTTGGGTTTCCCTCAACCAAATGGTAGCAGGCTCTGCTGATGAGAGGAAGGACAGAAGATCAAACCTCATATCCCAATATGAGAACTTCAGGAAAGATGAATCAGAATCTGTAGAAGTAATGTACAACAGGCTGAGCTCCATCATCTGTGAGCTCAGAATATTGGATAAAGAAATCACTCTGATTGAGGTCAATGACAAGATCCTCATGTGTTTCCCTAGTACATGGGACTCCAGAATCTGGCCCATCAGAGAAGCTAGAAGCATGGCTGAAATATCAACAGAATCTCTACTTGGAAAGCTCAAATCCTAGGAGCAACTAATCAAGTCAAGAGAAGCTGCAGTTGAACCAAAAGCTTCAACACATACCAGAAAGGAACAGAACTTGGCACTCAAAGTTATAGAAGAATCTCCCAGCTTATCAGCCAATGAAGAACTTATGAGTCTCTTTACTAAGAGATTTTATAAAATGGCAAGGAAGGACTTCAGAAGAAAGCCTTCAAGGAATGAAGATAAACCCAGGTATGACAAAACCCCTTCTAAAGAGGTTGTCTGTTTTGGGTGCAGGAAACCTGGACACTTCATCTCAGAATGTCCAGAAGCTCAAAAGAAAGACAGAAGACAAGAAAAGGAGTCAAGAAGACATCAGCACAACAAGGCCTCTTCCAACAAGTACAAAAAGAAGGAGAAGGGCTTTATAGCTGAAACCTGGAGTGATACTGAAGATGAAACATCTTCCTCCAGTTCCAGTGAGGATGATTCAGAAGAAAAGAAGGCAAAAGAAGTTTGCCTTATGGCAATAAATGCTGGAAGCAGCAGAACAGACTCAGATGAATCAGAAGATGAAGAATTTCTCTCTGAAGAGGATCAGGTAATTGCATCATATGATTTTCAATCCAAAGAATTTCAATCTGAATTTAAACTCCTATGTGTAGACCTAATAGGATCTGAGAAGGAAATCAAACTTCTCAGAGAAAAACTGTTAAAACAAGAAAAAATCATTGCTGATAATGAAAAATTAACTGAAGAATTAAACCCAGCTAATCAACAAATAATGTTTCTAAAATCTAAATTGAGTAAGGCTAAGGAACTAGAAGAATCATTAAATGGTAGAAGTTTACAACTGATAGACATAACTAGCACAGTTAATACAAGATCTAATAATAACAACCTAGGATTAGGAGCCTCATCTAGTGAACCAATCCTTATTCAGAAAAATCAACTATCAAAACCTATTAATTTTATTTCTGAAAGTGGTAAGAAGAATACTGAATAGGTAGAGAAAGTCAAAGAAGTTCTTAAACAACTAGAACTTAAGAAAACAAATCTGAAAAAGAAAAACAAACAACATAACTATGTTCAGCAAATTTCGTCGAACTCAGAACGACGAAATGGGTATAGTTCGTCAACCTCAGAACGACGAACTCTGAACGCAAATAATAATGTAATCTATTCTTCGAACTGGGATCGACGAAACCAGTATGGTTCGTCGACCAGAGATCGACGTTTTTTGGGCTCTGAGAATGCATACTTCCATTCTTCGAGCAGAGATCGAAGAACTCAACCCCGATCGTCGAGCTCAGGTCGACGAACATACTCAAATTTGTCCAATTCAGTTCATAACCAGAGTAACCTAAAAACTGATAAATCATTTAATCCCTTTAGTCAGTAGGTCATACCTCCTAGAAGGTATCATCCCTTAGGTTATAAGGATCAACCTGAATGTTCATTCATTTCAAGCTTCAGCTATGTCAAACAACAAGGACCCAAGGTAACCTGGGTCAAAAATTGCTAATCCTCTTTGCAGGTAGAAGAGAACCCTGTCACTCAAAACAAATGGTACCTGGACAGTGGTTGCTCTAAACATATGACAGGTTGCAAAGAATGCCTAATCAACTATAAAACCAAGAATGGACCTAAAGTAATCTTTGGGGACTTAGGCTTTGGACTGACAGAAGGCTATGGTGACTTCAACTGTGGAGCTATCACATTCAAAAAGGTGACTTATGTAAATGGTGTAAAGCATAACCTGATATCAGTAAGCCGACTATGTGATACAGGTTATCAAGTAGGCTTCACTAACTCCTTGTCTATTATTTCTCTAAACAACACAACTGTTTTAACAGGTATTAGACAAGGCAACATCTACTTAGTAAATTTTGAATTAGCTAAATCTGAAATTTGTCTATTCAATTCTGTTAGCATTCAAACTAACTTATGGCACAAAAGACTATGTCATGTAAACCTTAAGAATATAGCTAGGTTATCCAAGGACAATCTTGTCAGAGGTTTACCTTCTGATCCCTACAAGAAGGAAGGCCTCTGCAGGGCTTGTCAACCAGGCAAGCAAACTAAATCTAGTTTCAAATTCATTAATAAGAGTGATTCACCTAGAATTTTGTATTTTCTCCATATGGACCTTTTTGGTCCTATTGCTGTACAAAGTCTAGGAGGATAGTCTTATACATTAGTTATTGTAGATGACTTCTCCAGATTTACATGGGTTTTCTTTTTTAGAGCAAAGTCAGATACTTTTCAAGTTCTTACAGATTTTCTCAAGAACATACAAATTGAGTATTCTACTCAAGTTGCATTGATCAGAAGTGATCATGGCACTGAGTTTGAGTCTCTTCTTATGCTAGAGTTCTTTAGGAAAGAAGGTATAAGACACTGCTTCTCAACTCCCAGAACTCCTCAACAAAATGGGGTAGTTGAAAGGAAGAATAGAACACTCATTGAAGCTGCAACTACATTGCTTGCAGATGCTTACATGCCTCTATCTTATTGGGCAGAAGGAGTAAGCACAACAAATTATGTCCTGAATAGAAGCCTAATACATAAACTAAAGCTTAAAACTCCCTATGAACTACTCAAAGGGAAGAAACCTATAATCACCCATTTTAAAATATTTGGATGTATATGCTATATTCACAATAATGACAAGAAACATCTTAGAAAGTTTGAAGCTAAGGATGCAATGAGAATTTTTCTAGGATATTCCCAAGTCAGTAAGGAATATAGGGTGTTTAATAAATCAACACTAAAAATTGAAGAATCTATGCATGTAACATTTGCTGAATCTAACATATTTTATAAGGAGAGAGATATCTCTACCAACAGTCATTTGCAGGCACAGAATTTATGTGAGAGCTTGGATGATCTAAACCTTACCTCAAAGGTTGAATATCATCCCTCTCCACAAGTTATATCAGAAGCTGAAAGTGAAGAAGAGATTGTGGAAGCAATTCAGTCTTCTCCAACAGTTGACATAATTCCACAAGAGGAATTTAATCAAATAAATGTTGCTGAACCAACTTATCTTAATGATTTTGTCACACTTAGGGATCACCCTAGATCTTAAGTAATTGGAGACATATCAGCAGGAGTGCAGACAAGGAATCAACTCAATCCTGATGTGATGCTTGCCTGCTTTTTCTCTCAAATTGAGCCTCAATCCATATCTGATGCAGAGAAAGATCCAAATTGGATCATTGCAATGCAAGAGGAACTCAACCAGTTTGAGAGGTGTAAAGTTTGGGACTTAGTTCCAAGGCCTAAGGGCTATCCAGTAATTGGGACTAAGTGGGTATTCAGAAACAAACTTGATGCCCAAGGTGTGATTGTGAGGAACAAGGCAAGGCTTGTTGCTCAAGGATACATGCAAGAGGAAGGGATTGATTATGATCAAACCTTTGCACCTGTTGCAAGGCTTGAATCCATCAGAAATTTCTTGGCCTATGCTGCTCACAAGAAATTCAAGGTATATCAAATGGATGTCAAAAGTGCCTTTCTTAATGGGGAACTGAAGGAAGAAGTATATGTGGAACAGCCACCAAGTTTTATCTCTTCAACTCACCCCTCTTATGTTTTTAAATTGCATAAGGCTCTCTATGGTTTAAAGCAAGCTCAAAAGCTTGGTATGAGACCTTAGCTAGCTTTCTTTTAGAGCATGGTTTTTTAAGAGGCATGGTTGATAGAACCATTTTTACAAAATTGCATCATGATAAAATTCTATTAGTACAAATATATGTAGATGACATAATATTTGGTTCTACTGATCCAAATCTGTGCAAAAAATTTTCTGATCTAATTCACTCAAGGTTTGAGATGAGTAGCATGGGTGAGTTATCATATTTCCTTGGTATCCAAGTGAAACAAACCCCTGAAGGAATCTTCTTCTCTCAGTCTAAATATGCTAAAGAGCTTATTAAGAAGTTTGGGATGAATGATGCCTCTATCATGAAAACTCCCATGGCTGCCAATGCTGTTATAGATGCTGATGAATCTGGAAAACCAGTTGATCATACCAAGTATAGGGCTATTGTTGGATCCCTCCTATATTTAATAGCAAGAAGACCAGACATTATGTTTGCCACATGTCTTTGTGTTAGGTTCCAGGTGAACCCTAAATAATCTCACCTTATTTTCTTGAAAAGGATTTTAAGATATATAAAAGGTTGTTCAGATCTAGGCCTCTGGTATTCAACAGAATCAACATTTGTGTTAACTGGATTTTTTGATGCTGATTATGCTGGATGTAGAGTAGACAGGAAAAGCACCTCAGGAACTTGTCAGTTCCTTGGTGTCAGACTTGTATCTTGGTTATGTAGAAAGCAAACATCTGTTTCAACATCCACTGCTGAAGCTGAGTATATGCCTGCAGGCAGTTGCTGTTCACAGATTTTGTGGATACAAAACCAACTACTGGATTACGGTGTCAACTTAAATAATTCAACTATACTATATGATAATACAAGTGCTATTTCAATTGCACAAAATCGAGTATTGCATTCTAAAACCAAGCATATAGACATTAGACATCATTTCATCAGAGATTGTGTTGACAAAGATAAGATTAAACTTGAATTTATCTCTACTGATTTGCAAAGAGCAGATATATTCACTAAGCCATTAGACTCATCCAAGCATCTGTTCTTTGTCAATCAGCTTGGTATGCTAAATGGTCAGGATTTAATCTAATGCTATGTCTGTGGTCAAAGAATTGTCTCTATTCGTCGACCTGAAATCGACGAACTGATAACTGTTCTTGAGAATTTTTATCGACCTAAGATCGACGAAATCTCTTAGTATAGCTCATTCGTCGACAAGAGGATGACGAATTCTATCTCTGGAAGTTTTCTGTGAACGACGAAAACTTTCCCTCTCCTTGTTCTCAGATCGACGAACTTTTTCCCTGTATGAAGTTTTCGTCGACCTGAGATCGAAGAATCTTGCATTTTCGTCGGGTTGAGAATGTCGTTTCATATTCTGAAAACCTTTATTAAGGCTTTCTTCTTCGACCTCAATCCCGTGCTATCAGAATTTCCCCTACTGCACTTGATCTTGTGATTTCTCTTGCAGGTGATCTCTCTCTCTCTCATTAGATCTCATCGTCGCAAATGGCCGCTACTGGATCAACCGCCATGAAGTTCGATCATGGCTTTGATATCGACTTTGACTCTTTTCAACAGTCTGATAAAGTTTTCCTAGACATTCTACAACTATTCGAGGAAAAAAAACTGTAGCAGTTCATGACTGAAAGGATCAGGATACCTATAACTGAAATCAAGGAATGGGTTGGTTCTTCATCCTCAACTGATACTGAAATGACTGGAACTATCAGCGGAAATCAGGTGATTCTTACTCCCACCGTTCTCTCTGAACTTTTTAATCTGAATACTGGAGAAGATGATCTAGAAATAGATGATAAGGAATATGAGGACATGCTGACTGTTATGGGTCACTTCGGCGAAAACCCTAACAAATTATTTAAGAAAAATTTCTCCCTGGCATATAAATTTCTTGCGGATGTCGTTGGGAAGGTGTTGTTTGCTAAGCATACAGCACATGACTATATTTCCAGGCAATAGTTCCTGGTTATGGCCGCTTTGGTCAGTAAGAAGAATGTGGACTGGCCGCAGATCTTGTTTGATATAATCAGGAAAAAGAATAGCAAAAAGGAGGTTTGCTATGGAATAATCTTGGGCTTGTTCCTGAAAGCCAAGGCCAATGAACTACTGGTATCTCAGACCACATGAATTAATGCATCTAAGAGGCTCTCATCTGCCCTCTTTGGCAGATGTGAGAGGACTATAACAAAGCCATCTAAGGGCAAGTCCTCCTCTAACACTTCTGAAAATACAAGGGCTGCACCAGCCTCTCCCTACCCCACTAAAGGGCTTATCTCCACCCCTCCACCTCCTCCTGCCCCTCAAGTTCCATCCCAACTTCAAATCAAACCAACTCCACACTCCACTACAACTCTTATACATACTCATACACCTCCAGCTTCTCAAATTCATTATTCTCCTACACATCTGCCATCCACTCCTCCCTCCCTTCAGCATACTACATCAATACCAACACCTCCCCAATCCCCTCTTCCATCTCATCTGGCAGATCTCCCATCTTTCAATCTATTATCATCCCCCCCTAAACACTCCTTCTCCTCAATAGAACTCCCCTCCAGACACTTCCAATACACCAACTCCACCAGCAACTACCACCAATACCACTGTCCCTACTCAATCATCTCCTGCCAACACCTCTGCCTCAACAACTTTTGATCACTCAATCATCCAACCACTCATTGAACTTCTTAAACCCCTCCTTCAAACCATCATAGCAGAGGCTATTTCCCCTCTTGCTGCCTCCATCTCATCTCTTTCTACTCAAATCTCTACCCTCACCTCTACCCCCTCTTCATCTAGGGGCCTGACTTCAGTACCTACTGAAACCAGACAGGGGGAGATATTTGATGATGAAGTAGCAGTAGCAGCAGAACCAACAACTTTAGCAGAACCAGCAGCAGCAGCAGGAATAGAGGTTGACATGGACACAAACTTCTTACATTTTCTTGAAACTGATATGGAAACTGATGATGCAATGATAACTAACTCAGTAGCAGATGTCAACAATCTATGTACAGATATTGTAGTATCCAATGCTCAAGAGACCAGCTTGCCAGAAGTTCTGCCTGGAAGGGTCTACTTTATCAAATCTAAAGTGAATCTATAAACTATGCTAAGAACTTTTGGATCTTATATTTGTTTCTGCCTCTCCTCTCCCACTCAATCATCCAAAGCATTAGTATGCTACACCTCCCCTGCAAGTTCAGAAGTATTAGATATTATAAAGAAAAGTCTGATAGCTCCTCCAGTAGTATTATATGAACAAAGATCTAGCCCTCCTGGGCCAACTTATATCATGGATGATAGACCTATTCCTAATCTGGATGATCTGATAAATCAGGATATTGTTATGGAAGCTGAAGCAGCTGAAGCTGAAGTTGTTCCCACTCCAGCTAGTAAAGAGATTTCCCAAGATGTGTTAAGTCAGATTGATGTTATGTATGACAATCCTTTGTCTTCTAATGATGATAGTAATGATGATGATGATTCTGATGATGTTCCAAAGAGGAAGCAAATCTCCAAGAAAAGGAAAGCACCTCCTCCTCCTTCTCCAAAACCAAAATCTACAAATGCTATTCCATACTACATTCTGCAAAACATAACTCCTTATAAGGGTATGCCAGCTTGGATGTGCCTATCAAAGAATGAACAAAAGAGCAGAAAGAAAAGCATAAGATACTCTCCTCCATCTCAGAAATTCAAAAGGGACCCTCCTCCTCCTCCTCCTCCAACTGCAGGTGCCTTAGGAACCTTATCTCAAAGTTCAGAAGCATTCTCCAAGCCTACTCTTACTAAAACATATCAAAGGCAAGGAAGACCATCTCAATCTTCTAGAGGTAGTCAGCATCAACATAGACATCAGATGTCCTCTAGAATCTCTTACAATGCTCAGCAGTCTGCTCCCCAGCCAACATTTTCCCCTCCTCCATCTCCTGGCAAAGCTAATAGCCCTGAAGAACCTTCAATTCCAGCTTATGATCCTGAAGCTATTCCAACTACAATAATGGCTAGATTCAAGGAATCTGTGGCTCTTTCTCAAATCAGGCCAGCCAGAGAAAAAGGCCAAGATCCTTATCAGTTCTCAACCATGTCAAGATATAGAAAGAAAGAGTTTGAAAGATATCAAGTAGGGAAATTTTTCAATGCTGATTAATACATGAGTCTACATCCTGAAGCTGTGGTTCCAAGAACTACCTCTCAAAAGACTCTTGGGGATGCAGACATGACCATGACTCTGAGACAAGCTCAAGATCCAAATAGGATAATCAAATTTGCTAAGTCTTCTGATTCTCACAAGAACATTTAAATTATTTATTTCCTGTGTTTTCTGTGAACAATCTGGGTACATAGCTTTATAAAGGTACTGATAGCTTATTTATTCTATCAGTTATCTCAGTTTTCATGCTATGTTTACTTCATTTTGTCTTGTGATCTTTATCTATTTTTTTGTTTGAAGTAATCTCACCCAAATATGGGGAGATTGTTAGAACCCCTAGGTGATTTGGGCTAGGTTCTCTTCTTAGGTTGTGACCCATATTGTATAGAAGGGCCAAATTTTATGTATTTCTAGAGTCTAGGCCATGTCCTTAGAGTCAACAGTACAAAGAACCAGCCTCCATCACTGCCAGAGACTCAAGACTTAGAGAAATTAAGATTTAGAAAAAGAGATCTATGTTCGTCGACCTCAGGTCGACGATAGTCGTACTCAGGTCGACTAACACAGAGATAAATTCTCTGAACTGAGTTCGAAGATCTCTGTTCTTAGGTTGACTAATACTTCATCTCTCAACGCCAAAGATCACTCAGCGCCATAATGGACTCAGCGCTATAATTCACTCAAAGCCAACGCTGACTCAGATCCAAAGACCACTGAACGCCAGATGTGCTATTCTTTCAACGCCGTCAGTTTGACCAAGTTCTTAGGTCGACTAACTACACACTCTTAGGTCCACGAACTTAGAGCACAGAATCATTTAGTTTATGCAGTACAGTTGTTCGCAGGGCTCCGGTCGACGAAAGCTGATCTCAGGTCGACGAAATCACAGGTCGACGAAATCACAGGTCGACGAAATTACAGGTCGATGAAAGCTGATCAGAGGTCGACGAAAGCTGATCTCAGGTCGACGAAAACTGCAAGACATTTTGTAATTTATTCTTTCTTTTTCCGTCTCATTACTTTATATCTATTATATGCTATTAATTCCCTTGTTAATCAATGCACTTATATTCTCTGAATAGAGCTGTTACTGGCAGCATTGATTGCTAACATCCTCCATGAAATTAATTACTTATTTCTCGGGACAGACATAGAATAGAATATTTGATAGCATTCTTGCCGTTTTTCATTCCCGAGATTTCAGCTGAACATTTATTGCAGAGTTTTTGAATTAGACCAAGTTGCAGTTATCATTCTAATATATCTCTCTGCTAAGAAAAAGAAGACAGACATACAGAAACTCGAATCTATCAACAACACAGTTACAGAAAAGAAAAGAGACAGAAAAACAAAGTGCAGTAAAAACATCTCTCAGAAAAACTACTGCTCTCAAGAGAAGAAGAAAGAACAATAATCACCATAAAGAGTCTTTCTTCCTCCTCTTCTTTTGTTTTCAGGGATCTCAAGTTACAGGAACATTCAAATCAGTCAAGGATCTCTGAAAAGTTGCAAAGCTTACTCACCCTTTGCAAAGCTTCCACTCCTGAACCATTTAAGATCTCAGGGGGAGCTTTGACAACACAACTTAGAATCCACATAGTCTTCTCATTTTGATTTGAGAAAAGAAGACTTTCATCAACCTCTCTTTCTCACACCTGTACAGGGTTTTAATTCCCTTCAAAATTATTCCTGGTTGCAAGTCACCTGATCAAAAGACTTGGGTTAGTTTTTGAGCACCTGATCAAAAGCTCATTGGTGGCAGTCACCTGATCAAAACCTGTTGTGGATTCCTACCTAGGGTGGTAGAAGAGTGGATGTACCCAAGTTTGGGGAACCACTATAAAATTCTTGTGTTGTCTGTATTGTCTGTGTTGCTGTGATTTTTTTTTGTGCTTGTGCTGTGATATATCTGTGTTGTGTAGTTTAGTTATTTATCTCTTGTTTACCAATTGCACCTGTACACTTATACACTTATATTATAGTAACATATTTTATTAAAGACTTTTTATCTCAGCAAAAATCAAAAGATTTCAATAACTCTATTCACCCCCCCCCCTCTAGAGTTTTCAGAGCTTACCCTATCTTTCATCATTTATTTTTCTATAATTGATGCACACCCGCCAACCCATAATAGTACGAGTTGGGACGAGTTCATTGTGCTTATTTTCCACTACGGTTAGACCGCCCTTCTTGGGCACGACATGAACGGGACTAACCCACGCACTATCAGAAATGGGATAAATAATCCCCGCATCTAATAATTTAATTATTTCGGCTTTAACGACGTCTTTCATGTTTGGGTTAAGATGTCGCTACGGCTGAATGGTTTTGCGGCAATTATCATTAAGGAAAGTCTTATGAGTGCAAAAAGAGGGGTTAATCCCCTTAAGATCAGAAATTTGCCACGTAATTGCATGGCAATGTTTGAGCAAAAATTCCAATAAATTGGAAGTCTCCAAATCACTCAAATGTGAAGAAATGATAACGGAAAGGGTATCATTTTTTCCCAAAAAGGCGTATTTGAGAGAGTCGGGTAGGGGTTTGAGGTTTAGGATGGGTGGTTCTTCTAGCGAGGTTTTGATTCTAATGTCTTTCGAATCAATTGGTTCGAAAGGCAAGCCTATATATTTATCTTCTTTGCAATTAAAAGTTTCGAGCGCGAAAATATCGTCGTTAAGAAAAATTGACTCGAAAATGGGAGAAGAACGATATCCGAAAAAAGTATCTAAGTTATAACAGAAATCATCGCTTGATGATGAGTCCTCCATCGAGGGATTAATAGAAAAAGTAACCTCATCATCGCCCACCCGAAAGAGGAGACGACTGTTACTTACTTCAATTAATGCGCGGGAGGTGGCGAGAAAAGGGCGACCAAGTATAATTAGTACATCAGTGTCCTCCTCGATGTCCAAGATGGCGAATTCTACTGAAAAGATAAACTTGTCAACTCGGACAAGGACGTCCGCCACTACCCCAACGGGGAACTTAACCGAGCGATCCGCTAATTGGATACACATATTAGTAGGAGCCGGAGTGCCCAAACCTAATTTTTGAAAGAGCGACAACGACATCAAATTAATGCTCGCGCCTAAATCTGCAATAGCGTAATTCACTAATATATTGCCAAAAAGGCACGAGATAGAAAATCGTCCCGGGTCATTTTATTTTGAGGGCAATTTATTAGTAAGAGCCGCCGAATAGTCTGCGTTGAGGGAGATATGCAAAATATTTTCTAATTTTTGTTTATTATAAAGAAGTTCTTTCAAATATTTCGCATATTTAGGCATCTGCGAGATCGCCTCGCAGAAGGGAACATTAATAGGAATTTTTTTAATAGTAAAATAATTTTTTTATATTGCGCGTCCTTACGCTCATTATCTAACATATGCAAATACGGCAGGGCCTTGTTTAAAATAATTTTTTCGTTTAAAATTGGTAAAGGCGTAATCGAAGAAGGGGAAGAGGGGTTGGAGGGGAAATATGTACCCGTGGATCGATCTGTTTTGGATCGACCACCTCCTTACCGCTACGGAGGGTTATAGCGTTGGCGTTCTCCCGAGGGTTTGGATCCGTGTATCCTGGCAGTGCCGCGAGCGCGCGCTCGGACATCATTCTCGCCAGTTATCCAACCTATTGTTCAAGGGTTTTTAACGATCCGGTGATGTTCCGGATATTTGATTCGTTGGACTCTATGTATTTATAAAAATTTTCCTCAACCGGAGAAGGTTTCGCAGGAGGAGGCGGGAAAAAAGCGGGCGTAAAAGAATTAGAGGGGCGTTGCGCGTTGTTTGGGTTGCTCCAAGAGAAATTGGGGTGATTCCACCAACCAGGATTATAGTTATTACTATAAGGGTTGTTGTTGGGGTTGAAGGAAGGGCGACCCGAATTTCCTATGAAGTCCACGAACTCTTCAGCCACGCAGACGTTATGGGGAATAAAATAAGGTAGAGTGGAGGAGGCAGCAGACATCTCTGCCACCTGCTTTGTTAACCTTTCAACTTGAAGGGTTAAGAGAGCAGTGACATCCACTTCAAAAAGGTCGGCCTCCTGCTTTGGGCGTCCCCGCGGGACGTTCCACCGGTAGGCATTCATATCCATTTCTTCGAATAAAGCCTGGGCAGCCTCGGGGGTTTTGTTGTTTAATGTGCCCCCGACAGCCGCGCCAATCATTTGACGCGTCTGAAAATTAAGGACATTATAAAACATTTGTACCTGCAACCACGTTGGTAGCGCGTGGTACGGGCACCTGTGGAGGAATTCCTTAAACCATTCCCAAGTCACTTATAGAGGCTCTGGATCATTTGGCACAAACGAAGAAATATCCGCCCGCAACTTTGCAGTTTTTGCGGGCGGAAATAACTTCGTCAGGAAGCGCTCCGCCAACTCAGCCCAGGTGGTGATACATCCTCGCGGGAGGGAATTCATCCATGCCTTAGCTTTGGATTTAAGGGAAAAAGTAAATAGTCGCAAGCGAATGGCGTCATTAGTGATGCTATTATTCTTGAAGGTGTCGCATATTTCCAAAAAATTGGACAAGTGGACATTTGGGTCCTCATCCGGCAGTCCATCGAACTGCACGACATTTTGGATCATTTGAATGACACTTGACTATATTCCAAAATTATTATTCTCCGCCGTAGGGCGAAGATACTAGACCCAGTATCATCAAGGTTAGGCCGGGCATAATAAGACATAGTACGCTCGACTGCTTGGGTAGGGTTAGGGTCGGCCATAACTATGGCGGAGGGTTCTCCGATATATTCTTCGGGGTCTAAAAAAGGATTTCGGCATTGTGCTCGAATACGCGCAAGGGAGCGTTCGATCTCAGGGTCGAAATCAAAATATTCAGACTCCGAGGGTTGTCCACGGGTCATACACCCTAAAAAAACTAAATAAACTTTTTTTGTTTTTTTGGATTTTTAAATAGAGTTTTTAAGTTTTTTTTGTTTTTTTTTAGAAAATAGATAAAATTAATAGACTCGGAAATTCAAAATAGCAACACGAAGATTCCCCAGCAACGACGCCAAAAACTTTATGCGCGCGGAGGGAAAGGGGTTCCGCGCGACGAAAATTATGGAGGCAAGTGCACCTATCGCAGGTAATACATGATATTCCGGTGGGGAATATCGAGGTCGTATATTTCCCGGGGCCTGTTGACTATTTCTACTCCTTCCGGAGGGACTATTATTTTACCGAAAATAACTTGTTAGGTTTTAGTTAATTAAAGCGGTTTATAAAAGAAAGTTGTAAAAAGACTTAGAAAATATTCGATGAAGGGTTAACGCTCGACATCGAATCAGATCGAAACTAAAATGACTCTTAATAATTATAGAACTTAGTTTTCAAATTAATTAAAGGCAACTTGGCCGTGGAGGTTCCAAAAACATGAGCTCACCTAGCTCTAGGAATATCGCTCACCTGAACATTAAGACAATTCGACCAAACTCTCGTCTGACGAAGGATTATTCTTAATGCCCGCTTTACGCTAACAACCCCACTACTGGGTGGGGAACTCAATCCGGTAGAATTACGCTTCTCCTGTCTCGAGGGTATGCACGCAACTCTTTTTACCCAAGGGAGATCAGTTCATACACACGGCCTCTCGGCAAGCTAGCGTATGGAGAACGGAAATAGAGCCCACACATCGATATGCGGTTCTACGCGTCGTTTATCCGGGGAAAACCTTAAGCCCTTTAATTAAAGTGAGAAAAAGATTCTTTAATTACTTAGAGTGATTTCATATGTCCCAATGCTCATCGATGCTGAGGGCTAAGAACGATTAGCCACTCATCAGAATGGGGATGACTTATTGGTTTGGAGAGGCGCACGTTCTAAATTAAATGCTGAAGGGTTACAAAAAATAAGAAGAAATAAGGTAACCTAACATTAGAAAAAGAAAAGCTACTAAAAAAGGGAAACATACGCACTCAACAAAACTCATAATAAAGAAAAAAAAGCTAAGTTAAAAAAAATAAAATTGTAATATTGAAATGACAAGTCCTACTCAAACAAGTAGGCGAGAAATGACAAGTCCTAACGAGTAGGCGAGAAATTAAAGCTGGAAATGACAAGTGCTACTCAAACGAGTTGTCGGGAAATGACAAGTCCTATTCAAATGAGTAGGCGGGAAATGAAAGCAATAAAATGGCAAGTCCTACTCAAATGAGTAGGCAGGAAATGACAAGTCCTACTCAAATGAGTAGGCGGGAAACTAAAGCGTGTCCTACTCGAACGAGTTGGAGGAAATAGATGCACATACGCACACACTCTACATAATTGAAAGAAAGCAATAAACACTATCTCATACGCACACACAAAATTCAAAATAGGAAAGCACAAAAAATCTAACTCATATAGTCACACACATAAGCAAAAATAGAGAAAAACAAAGTGATCGAAAAATTAAAATGTTTACATTTTTACAGTTAGAATTTGGTGAAAATGCATAAAAAGTAGAAATAAAAATTGTTTGAGCAGAAGAGTTTTTAAGTAAATGTGAAAATCAAAGTGGTTGAAAAATTGAAATAACACATAATCCATTCTTATAACTTTGTAAAAGGGTTTAAAAAGTGGAAGAAAGTTAAAAAGAAGCAAAAGTTTTACAACCTAAAAAGGAAAATCTAAGTTAAAGAGTAATTAAAACCACTTTTGAAATCATTTTACAAATTCATAAGAATGAATATAAAAGCATAAAAATCCTAAATCTAAACCAATATAAGGAATAAGATAAGAAAAAAAACTATAATAACGACTAGTAAATTTGAGAAAATCTAACATAAAGCTAAGTGATTTTTTTTCATTTGAAAGCATAAATTCCACAAATCTAACTCATACACGCACACACACCCATACGAAAATGAAAAATGAAGATACATAAGATTGCTGAAAGAGAGGCACTCAGAGGCATTCCAGTACAATATAAGGATGAAAAACTAACAAATTTTATTAAGTAAAAAGTCGGATTACAAAAGCAAAAACAAACAAAAAGAGGAGGGGGCGGGAAATTATCCTTACATAGCACAAAAAGTCTCCTAGCAGCAGCCCAACAGCAAAATGGATCAAAAGATTGAACCCTTGCACCATACAAAAACTTTTTTTATAGACAAAAAAGGGGTGACACACCCCAGGTCACGGGCATGTAGGGGGGCTTGTCGGATCTGGGGTGTTGAAGACGGTGAAATTTCGTTGACTGGTCGATTTTTGGAAAGTTCTAGAACGGGAGATGTGGCGGTCACGGGCATGACAAGCTTTGTCACGGGCGTGTAGGGGGGCATGATAGGACACCTTGCAGTTTGATGTTAGCAACAGCTGATCTTGGATTGGTGGAGTGGTCATGGGCATGTAGCCTATTGGATACGAGCTTGATGGGTAGTTTTGACGAAGGTCAAATGTCAAACATCTAGCTGGGATCAACGAAAGTTGAACGTCGAGGGGCGTAACACGAGCGTGTCAGTATGGGACACGGGCGTGTTAGTATGGGACACAGGGCGTGTACTTTGATTTTTTGGCTTTTTCTGAAAAAATTCTGAAAAACAAAATAAAGATAAGTTAGAAAAATATTTATAAAAAAGAAACATTTTATTGAAGAAAAATAACTAAAAACAACGAAAATAAACTAAAACGACCTAATAGAAGTACTGAAAAATACGTATATTGACAACTTATCAAAGAGAATCGTCTCCCTCCCCGCTTGTGATAGAAATACTCCGGTGATCCAAGATCTACATTGACTACGAAGAGCTGACCAATTGCTAGCAAACGAAGATCTCTAGCACCGGTCGTGGATCGCTCAACAGAGGATTCGTCAAGAGGGAGAACTTCATCATTGGAATATTTACATCTTTTATTCTTGTACTCTTTCTTTTTTCTAAATCTTCTGGTGTGGAAAATCGACTAGTAAGGGTCATTGGAATCCGGGTAGCATTTCGCGGGAAATCATCCCGGGGATAGGGACGTCTAGATCAGAGGATCTAGCGGGGCTCTAAGACCCTTCCTTATGAGGAGGTGTAGAGTCAGCTTGAAGTCTTTTTCCTGGAGGGAAAAGGAGAGAACCAATCGGTCCGTGGAGAGGATCGGTATAGAAACCAAAAGATCATTTCTACTCACCGCCTTAGATCTCTGGCGCCACAGAGATCACCTTTTTGTACTAATCTAGAACTATTGTTATTTGATTTTATGCAATGAAATACATTATTTCTGTGTTGATTACCTCTGGTTGTGTGTTGTGATTGCTTAGCGATTGTGAGTGTTTGTTGAGTGGAATTCGGATCTGAATATGAAAACGAGCTCTGTGACTTACTGTTGCGCGTTAGCTACCTAACGCCCCGCAGTAGCTTCCAGAACTCAATTTTTTGGGTCGAAATATTTTAAATTCTATTTAACGTTACAAACCTTATTCACCCCCCCCCCTCTAAGGTTGGTCACTAGATCCAATAATTAGGTATCACTTCATTAGGGAACATATGGAAAAGGAAGACATCAACCTCGAGTTTGTCCCCACTGACAAGCAAGTCGCTGACATCTTCACTAAGCCACTAGATGAAGCAAAGTTCAACACCTTCAAATTTGAATTGGGTAAGTTGAAGTTAGTTTAGCTTCAGTTACTCCCTATAGTATTTTTGTTGGAGGTTTGTTCATTTTCTTGCAGGCTGAGAAGATCTTTATGGGTATAAAGATTATGGAGACCAAAGTGTCTATCAGGAAAATGTGATAGAAGATGCTCCTATTGAGGGGGAGCAATTAAAACAACTGCAGAAGAAGGTTCAGCCTTGTGAAGAGAGGAAGCTAGCAGCTGTATCAGTTGATCTCCTACACACAGCTAGGGGGAAGAAGATCAAATGAAGCCAGATCTCCCTGACAATTCTTTAGAAGTGAAAAAGGGGGAGAAAAGGTGTTGATCAAGTTATAGATCAAGTGGTATCAAAGCCAAAAGAATTGATCAAGCTCAACTGTGGCAGTAAGACAGGGGGAGCAGGGATGCCTCTAAATAGGGGGAGTAGGTAACCTTCCTGTAACTGTCTTGTTATAATGTTTATTGTTTCAAATATGGTGTGTATGTCATTGAATAAGAAATTGAAGTGAGATTTTGACTTCTTCAAATAGGGGGAGATTGTTGGGTCCATTGCTCCCAATGTCCCTGATTTGTAAGAAGTCAAACAATTCAATGATATACACCAAGTTGTATTTCATTTATGGTTAAGTTCCATGTATAGGGTGAAAACTTGAAGAAATGACCAAGTACAATAGTGTCGACACACTTCACAACTATGTATACACTTTATAAGAGAAGTGTCATGCACATACTTGAGGCAAGTACAAAAGTGTCGACACACTTCACAACTATGTCGACACATTTGTAGGAGAAGTATCGAGATCAGAAAGATGCAATACATCAGTGTCAAAATAACAGTGTCAAGATACAAAAGTGACGACACACTTCACAACTATGTCGACACCTTTATAGGAGAAGTGTCGATATCAGAAAGATACAAGACAGCAGTGTCAAGACACAACACTTCATTCGACAGTTCAGACAGTTGTATCGAGACAATTCAGTTATCTCGACACCTTGAAGATCAAGTCAGCTGATGGAAGATAGAAAAATAGATAAGTCCAAAGGAATTAAGTGATGTTAAATCTCTCAATGCAATGTGGATTAATTCGTCGAGTATTGCTACCTAAGTCAAAGCCGCAAAGTTTCTGTCAAAGAAATATAAGCTAAGTCTAAAAGCGTTTATTGAAGCCAGTTCACTCAAAGCCATACTGATTCTATCAACTCTATAGAAGATAGACTGGAAAATTCCTCTAAGTCCACAGGCAATGAGTGAAGCCAGTTCACTCAACGACAGATGACAGAAGGCTTTGTGTCAACCTCTAGCAGTGAAAGCCAAGGGGAAAGAGTGACAGAAAAATGGCTAAGTGCAAAAGCATTGAGTGATCTCAACACTCTCAACGCCAATGTAGTGGAGAAGTTGCGGCCAAGTACAAAAGCGTTGAGTGATGAAGCTACACTCAAAGCTTTCAACACCAAAGTTGCTGAAGAATCATAAAATAGTCAAAGGCAAAAAGTGTTGAGTGATGAAGCTACACCCAACGCTCTCAACGCCTAGGATGCAGAAAGAGCAGAAAGCTAAGCTAAGTATGAAAGCATTGAGTGAAGGCCATTCACTCAATGCCACTCAACGCCAAGAAATCTGAAGAAATGAGTAAGTCCAGAATCGTTGAGTGAAGCTCATTCACTCAACGCTCTCAATGCCTGAAGCGATTCTGAGAATTTGGCTAAGTCCAGAATGACTGACGTCAGTATGAGTCAACAAAAGTAAACAAAGTCAACGCAATTCAAAATAGGTGCGGGAAAGCTGCAGAATCGTATTAATGGCGACGATGGCCAGCTGATTGTCTTTTTGTGTAAAAGGAAGGTAATATTCCAACAATTAAGGCTGGACCCACACAGAAAAGATGTAACATCCCAAAATCAAAAGGAGTCACAGGTTAAGAGTCGACCTGTGCTTGACGAAATCGTCGAGTAGAGCTCGACGAAATTCGTCGACCAGAGCTCGACGAAATTCATCTACCAGAGCTCGACAAAATTCGTCGACCAGAGCTCGACGAAATTCGTCGACCAGAGCTCGACGAAATTCATCGAGCAGAGCTGAGGGGTGTGCTCCAGTTCGACGAAATTCATTCGCCAATTTTGGATCCGTTCGACAAAGATCGTCGAGCTGAGCTCGATGACTTTGAGGCAATTCGTGTCTGTCGACTGGTGAGCAGTCAACAGGCGGTGGATGACTTTTTCAACTTCAACCCGAGCCATTGCTTGGTTTTTGTTGATGTAATCGTGTGGATGGGCTAAAAACCCGATGCCTTAACTGTTAAGGGATGGAATTAGGAAATAATTATTTCCATTCTATTCTCTCCCTTTCAAATTCTGGAGCAGAAACCCTCGGCTGGAGCTAGAGCATGTGGAGGTTGCTGGAGAAGATCTTGTGGCCGAAATGTAGGGCTGAAGCTAGATTCGCGAAGGGGAAAGTGAGGCACTCATTTCCATACGCGTAGAAAAGCTTCATCATGGCCCCGAAGAGACCTCCAAGGGTAACAATCTTCTTCCTTGGACATATGAAGTCCTTGTTTTGGCATGTGCATGGATTTACCCCACCAAAAGGTGGAAGATTGAGGGATTTCCATTGGGTTGATTCTTGAAATCCCCAAGAAGTCTTGCATATAGATCCGTAAATGTGTAGTATGGAATAGGAATGCTGTGTGAAGCCCATCTGGACATGTTGGTCTGGATTGATGATGTTTTATTTTGCACATCGGAGAAGACTCCATGTATAAATGAGTATTTTGTGGAGTTGGTGGGTTGTACCTGTGAAGTGGAATTCCAGGAAAATTCCCTTGAAGTTTGTGTGCTATATTCTAGCACTGCAGATGCTGCATGGTTTGGGTTGAGTTTGGGCGCAGAAAGAGAGCTTCTGTTGATCCCGCCAAGCGATTGTGACGAACGTTTGAATTGACTCCAGCTTTGATTGTGAAGCCAGTCCTTTGGGGACGTTGTGGTTATTTTGAGCTATGCGCTCTTAAAGGCCGGTGAGCCGAACGGACAAGGGGAAGCTGACCCGTGTCAGTCTAGATATTTAACTGGCGATTTGAGCAACGAGCAAGGGCTGAACTGTATCTGTGTTATGGTTATCTAACTTGAGTGCCTAAGTTATTGGATTCATTAGGTTCACATAATGAGAGTCTTGGGTTGTTCGCCATCAAGACTAAAGTATCCAACCATGGGCCGTGGAGCATGAATGCTCAATGTTTACTGTTGTGTTTTTGACCCCTAAACGGTGGTGGGACCCTTGTTTTCCGGTACACCGTTAATGTTCCCTGAGTGCACGGAGCGTCGGGCCATGAGGACAACGTTTGTGTTATATATTGAGTTGTTCATGAGTGCACGTTATATATATATGTCTGTGAAATTGCTTTGCCTGCAGGGAAGAAATACCACTACCCCAGAAAAGGGGTAGGGTCGTTATAAATTGGTCAGCTGAATGCTGACCGTTACCTTGTTTGCCCCCATTTTGGTGGGCTTTGTTGTGTAGGTGCTGGACCGAGCGGGAAATAGTGGGTTGAATCCCATGCTGCTGATGCTGGCCCTCGAACGCCGAATGAAGAAATTTTACTATTTTCATGTGTGGCCGGCCTGCGTGCCGATGTTTGTAATCCATAATGTTGAGATGTAACTGTAAGGCCTCGAGGCAATAACTTTTGTGTAAGTGACATTCCTATGATGTTACATATAAATGGTGTTTTATATATATTGTGGACATTCAAATGACTTTAAAATAACTTTAAAAGCTTCCGTTAGCATGCACTGTATTAGGATGCGAACAATTTTTGGTATTAACCTGTAACCTTTCCGTCTGTTTGTGAACTATGGTGTGGGGCCCCGGCCAGACCCTCTATTATATTTCATTTAACGGATGGGAATGTTACAATTTGGTATCAGAGGGAGGTTTCGATCCTCCGACCTGTGGGTTATGGGCCCACCACGCTTCCGCTGCATAGTGCAACTCTATCTCGTCCCACCATAGCCGGGCCTCTCCTTCCAGCAAGAAGGTGGCCAAGGTGACTTTTTGTTCTTCCTCCGTCCTTATCGTCGTCAATATTCTCTTAACGCGGGACAACCAATCCTCCACCTGTGTTGGGGATTCCACACCCGTAAACGTCGGAGGATTGAAGCTCATAAGCTTCTTCAACTGTCGTTCAGCTGCTCGAGGATCAACAATAGCCTCAACAGGTTCTGGCCTCACACCAACCTATTCTGGCACCATTGCAGGTTGTGCCTGCCCAGTAGGCTGTGTATGAATCATTGAAAACAACGCCTTAACAACTAAACGTACTATCTCTGTAGAACGAGGAGGTGTAGGCATCTCAGCTGGTGCTGCACTCTCATCAGAAAGTAGGGGCTCAGACTGCCCAACACCACTTTGAGTCAGCTATATGTGGATAAGACACACTTTAGCAACTATGCACAAGCAACAATAACAACATAGGAATGCATAGGTTCCTCAAACAGGTGTATTTGCATTCCTTAGTGGACATTCTTGAGTTCTTTTATATAAAAGCGGGTCGCACTTACACGTGCTCGCCACCCCACAAAAGAATTCGACCACGAATTCGAAAGAGGAAGACCGAGATAAGCTATAGTGTGTCTTGTCCAACTATAGGTTACTCGAAGTGGCGCTGGGAAGTCTGAGGCCAGCATTCTGATGAGAGTGCACCATCAGCTGAGGTGCCTACACCTCCTTCTGCGGAGACAGTACGTTTAGTTGCCGAGGCGCTGTTTGCAATGATTCATGCACAACCTACTGGGCAGGCGCAACCTGCAATTGTGCCAGAACAGGTTGGTGTGAGGCTAGAACCTATTGAGGCTGTTGTTGATCCTCGAGCAGCTGAACGGCAGTTGAAGCAGTTTATGAGCTTCAATCCACCTATGTTTACGGGTGTGGGATCCCCAACACAGGCGGAGGATTGGTTGTCCCGCGTCAAGAGAATATTGACGGCGATAAGGACGAAGGAAGAACAGAAAGTCACCTTGGACACCTTCTTGCTGGAAGGAGAGGCTCGGATATGGTTGGACGAGATAGATTTGCACCACTTAGCGGGCAGACAACTAACAGAAGTCTAGATAGATGAGTTTTCGAGACTGTTCTTGGCAAAACATTTGCCAGCAGCACAACGCATTGCCATGGAAAATGAGTTCCAGTGGTTAACTCATGGAGAAAGTAGTGTCGATACCTACTTACATGAGTTTACACGGTTGGGACGCTATGCGGGGTCTATCTTCGCTGATGAACATCGTAAAACCAATCGGTTCTACGAAGGGTTGCGGGATAAGTTGAGATTCCTGCTCTCGAGTTCGGTGAACTAAGGGTTTCAGGCGTTGGTGGATACGGCGTGTACGTTGGAAAAAGATATGAAGCGGGTGCAAAGAAAAAGGAACTTGGCTGTGACAAAGTCCGAGTTCAAAGCGCCGCATTCTGGAAAATCGAGCTACCAAAGGAAGTGGGGTAAGAGATCAGAGTCTTTTAGACAGGCTCCTTCTACAGTTGCGTCGGGAGCAACTTTGAGGCAAGAGTCTCGTACCTGCTATACATGTGGTGGAGTGGGGCATATAGCCCGATTCTTTCGGGTGGGCCCTCCAATGGTTGAAAAGAAGACAGGAGCGTCATATGCTGATAAGGGAAAGACAGTGGTGGAGTCCTCTGCATCCCTGGCGCAACCCCGAGTGTACAATCTTGGCCAACATGAGGCCATAAAACAAAGTGACATTGTCACAGGTACGATCGAAGATATTGATTGCTTACTTTTCATATTTCATACCTTGTATCTTCTTGTGTATGATGTGTTTGTCTTAGGATTTGTCCTAATTCGGGACCGTCCGACGAGAGCATTATTTAATACGGGTGCTTCACATTCATTTCTATGTGAGGAATTCGTAGCATGAATCAGAGTACCTAGTCATATGACGATAGATAGTGTGAAGGTGTTTTTACCAAACGGATGTGTGATGCGTGTGGTTAGGGCAAGTTATGTGAATGTGCAGATAGGAAGTCAGGATTTTTGGTTAGATGCATCCTTGCTGTCGATATCTGAGTTTGATGTGATCTTTGGTATGGATTGGCATTCGGAGCAGTGTGCCTGTACTGATTGCAACTATAAGGAAGTCATACCGGGCAAGAATACTGAGCTTGAGACTAAATTAGCTGGTATGCGAGGAGCGAGCGGGGTCTTGATGTCTGCTCTCCAAGTCGTCAATGCTGTTCGGAAGGGCGCGGAGTTATTCTTCATGCTTATTCAGGCTGTTGAGCCAAAGTCCTTTATGAGTGACACTCTGATTGTATCGAAGTTCGCCGATGTGTTTCCAAAAGATCTTCCTGGGTTACCGCCCGAGCGGGAGATTGACTTCGCTATTGAGCTAGTGCCAGGTGCGAAACCTGTGGCCCGCTCGCCATATCGTGTTGCGCCAAAGAAAATGGCAGAACTAAAAGTTAAATTGCAAGAGTTGCTGGAACAGGGATATATACGCCCAAGTATGTCACCTTGGAAAGCGCCTGTTCTTTTTTATGAAAAAGAAGGGTGGTTGTGTATCGAATATTGTGAATTGAATAAGCTGACGGATAAAAATAAGTATCTGGTTCCATGGATTGATGACTTTGTTGGATCCCCTACAGTTGATTTGGGCTAGGTACACTTCATAGGCATTTTTTGTGATCCTTGTTGTATAGAATGGGTATTTATTTTGTTTTGTAGTCTTTAGGTCAGTCCTCCAGAAGAAGATCATCTTGGACCAGCCTGAAGAAAGCCTCAGAAATTTGCCGTATGAAGAAATTTATGAAGACTGATTATTAGTTTGACGTTCGTCGAACTCAGCTCAACGATCGCAGAGCTCAGCTATGAGATTTTGGAATATATATTCTCTATATTGAGATCAACGACCTGTTAGCTCAGGTCGACGAACTGCCAGCTTAGAACTAATTATGTGGTCGACGATCATCCAGTGTAGATCGGATTATATCTCTGCTTAGCGAATTCAGCTTAGCCAAGTTCTTTGGTCGACGAACTTGGAGTACAGACTCAGAACAATCTTTTTGCAGTGCAGTAGTTGTAGTGCTTAGGTCGTAGAAATGACTTTCTATGGTCGACGAATTTTAAACTCAGGTTGATGAAAATCATTCTCTGGTCGACGAAAACTGTGAGTCATCTTATTATTTATTCTTTCTATATATGTTGCCATATTTTATTGATTATGAGTCATTAATTCCCCAGATAATCAATGCATATATTCACTATGTATTGAGCCATTACTAGCATCATTGATTATAGGTATTCACCAGAGAATTAATTACTGATATCTCGGGACAGACTTAGAATGGAATATTGACAGTATACTTGCCGTTTTCCTTCCCAGATTTCTTGCTCTCATTTATTGCAGATTTTGAATTCCCTCAGTGACTCGATTATCATTCTGATATACTTAGAATCATTACAAGTAACAAACAGAGCCAGAGAGAACTCACATTTACACATAGATAAAATTCTCAGAGCAATAGAAGTCAAAAATAGCATTCAGAGAAAAGCTCTAACAGAGAAAGTATTTTCAGAAGAAGAAGAAGGAAGAACAACTATTCAAGATCAAGAGTCTTCCTTCTCATCTTTAGCTCTAGGATCTTGCTGTGACAACTGTTCTTATCAGTCAATAGATCTCTGGACTTGGTCTCCATGTTGAAGACCTACTCACCCTAGTGCAAAGCTTCTCAGCCTGAACATTGCAACATCTCGGGGGGAGCTTTGACAGCATCTCAATCCACATAGTCTTCTCATTTGATTTGAGAAAAGAAGACTACCATCAATCTTTTTCCCACCTCTGTACAGGGTTTTTACTCCCTTCAAAAGTAATTCTTGTTATCAAGTCTCCCTCCCAAAAGACTTGGTTTTGGTTTTTGAGCACCTGGTCAAAAGCTCAAAAGGGTTGCTATATCTCCCTTGGAAAAATAGATATTGTGGTGTACATGCAGCTGATCAAATCTTGTAGTGGATTCCTACCTAGGGTGGTAGAAGAGTGGATGTACCCAGTTGGGGAACCACTATAAATTTTCTTGTGTTGTCTGTGTTGTTTTGCTTCTCTCTTTTTGATTGTGCTGTGATAATTGTGTAGTTTAGTTTATCTTAGCTCCTTTGATATTGCTGCATATACATACACATATATATACTCACCTATATTCTAAAGATAACTCTTTTCAGTATAAAGATATAAAAGATTTTATTAACTCTATTGACCCTCTCCACCCTCCCCCCTCTAGAGTTAATCAGAGTTTATCTCACTTTTCTTTCAATTGGTATCAGAGGCGGGTTTGTCATTCTTACAGGCTTACACCTGGACAAACCAAGAACCTCCAAATAAGCTATGAATAAATTTGTAGTTCTTTTGTTGTCTATTAGTTTTTCTATTTTCTTGGCACAGAACAAGGATTATGCTAGCACCAGACCTCCAGTGTGTAACTTGTCCAAGTTCACAATCTGGAAGGCAAGAATTAAGCTTTACATGAACTCTATTGATGAAGATATATTTAATTCTATCCTAACATGACCACCAGCTCCAGTGGCTTCAACCCCAGCTACATCAACTGACATGAGTGTAGTTCTACCCCCTGGATGGACAGATGCATAGAAAAAGGCAAAGATAGTTGATGCCAGAGCCATGAACATATTGGCTCAAACAATGTCTGATGACATCTTTCAAAAGGTTGTTTAGTGCTCATCAGCCAAGGCCATTTGGGACTCCTTGAACCAAATGGTGGCTGGATCAGCAGATGAAAGGAAAGATAGAAGATCAAACCTCATCATTCAGTATGAAAATTTCAAGAAGGATGAAGAAGAAACAGTTGAAGTAATGTACAACTGGCTTAGCTCCATTAGTGAGCTAAGGACCTTAGATAAAGAAATCACTTTAACTGAAGTGAATGACAAAATCCTTATGTGCTTCCCCACACATGAGACTCAAGAATCTGGCCCATCAGAGAATCCAGAAGAATGGCAGAGATCTCAACTGAATCTCTTCTAGGAAAGCTAAAATCTTTTGAGCAACTGATGAAAATAAGGGAAGCAGCAGCTGAAGTGAAGACTCCTACACAAAATAGAAAGGAGCACAGCATAGCTTTCAAAGCTACAAAAGATTCTGAAGTCATTCCTGTGAATGAAGAGTTGATGAGTCTCTTTACCAAGAGATTCTTCAAGATGGCTAGAAAAGATTTCAGAAGGAAGCCATCCAGACATGAAGATAAGCCAAGGTATGACAAAACACCATCTAAAGAAGTAGTTTGTTTTGGATGCAGGAAACCAGGGCACTTCATTTCTGAGTGTCCAGAAGTTCAGAAGAAGGACAGAAGAAAGGAAATGGACTCAAGGAAGAGTCACTACAGCAAGTCTTCCTCAAGCAAGCACAAGAGGAAAGATATGAGATTTGTTGCTGAAACATGGAGTGACACTGAAGAAGAGTCAACATCCTCCAGATCCAGTGAGGATGAAGAAGAGCAGAAGGCTAAGGAAGTTTGCCTCATGGCCATTGAGGCAGGCAGCAACAGTTCAGATGCAGATAAATATGATGATGAAGAATCCCTATCAGCTGAAGACCAGGTAATAACATCTTATGATTTTGAATCTGAAGATTTCAAATTTGAGTTTAAGAACTTATGCTTAGATCTAATAGGATCTGAGAAGGAAATTAAACTTCTCAGGGAGAATCTTTCAGAACAAGACAAAATTGTAGCTGAAAATGTTCGGTTAACTAATGAATTTATTTCTGCTAATGAGTAAATATCTTTTCTGAAATCTGAACTCAGCAAGGCTAAATTATTAGAAGAATCACTAAATGGAAGAAGTTTGCAATTATTATATATCACTAGTACTGTAAATGCTAGGATCAATAATAGTAAACTAGGACTAGGTGCCTCCTCTAGTGATCCACCTCTAATTCAGAGAAATAACCTTTCCAAACTAGTAAATTTTATATCTGAAAAGTGAAAGAAGAATACTGAACAAGTTAATAAATTTAATGAAGTGATTAAGCAAATGGAAATCAAGAAAATCAAGAAGAACCATAAGAATAGTAGAGATAACAAAGTTCAGCTGTTTTCGTCGAACTCAGATCAACGAAACCTGAACAGTTCATCAACCTCAGAACAACGAACTCTGAACGAAAATTGTAATAATAACAATTCTTCGATCTGCGATCGACGAAACCAGTATGGTTCGTCAACCAGAGATCGACGATTTTGGGGCCTTGAGAATGGAAACTTTCATTCTTCGATCAGAGATCGACGATCTTATCCCAGCTCGTCGAGCTCAGGTCGACGAACTCACTAGAATTCGTCGATCCCAGATAAATTTAACAGAAACTTAAATTCAAATAAAAACTTTAACCCCTTCAGTCAATGGACAATTCCACCTAGGAGATATCATCCTAAAGGCTATAAAGATTAACCTGAATGCTCATATATATCTAGTTATAGCTATGTTAAACAACAAGGACCCAAGATATCCTGGGTCAAAAACAATTAGTTGTTTCTCTTGCAGATGAAGACCTGTCCAGCATATAATCAACATTGGTATATGGACAGTGGCTGCTCCAAGCACATGACCGGCAGCAAGGAAAATTTAATTGATTACAAGTCCAAGCTGGGACCAAAGGTCATCTCTGGTGACTCAAATTGTGGCCAAATAGAGGGCTATGGCAAAGTCAGGATTGGAGCAGTGACTTTCAAGAAAGTTGCATATGTGAGTGGATTAAAGCATAACCTGATCTCTATAAGCCAACTCTGTGATGAAGGTTATCAGGTATCATTCAACTCTAGCTCATGTACTATTACTTCTAAGGAAAACAAACCTGTTTTAATTGGAAATAGACAAGGAAACATATACTTAGTTAATTTTCATTCTGTTGCTTCAGATATATGTTTTCTTAACATATTTAGTAGTCAGAATGACTTGTAGCATAAAAGATTAGGACATGTAAACCTGAAAAATATTGCTAGGATATCTAAGGACAACCTTGTTAGAGGATTGCCTTCTGGATCCTACAAGAAGGAAGGCCTCTACAGGGCTTGTCAATTAGGCAAGCAAACTAAATCTAGTTTCAAATCTATTAATAAGAGTGATTCACCTAGGATATTGTACTTGCTACATATGGACCTTTTTGGCCCTGTTGCTGTACAAAGCCTAGGAGGAAAATCTTATACCTTAGTGGTTGTAGATGACTTCTCCAGATTCACTTGGGTATTCTTTCTGAGATCTAAGTCAGATACCTTTAAGGTTCTTACAGATTTTCTCAAGACCATACAGATTGAGTATTCTACTCAAGTTGCATTGATCAGAAGTGATCATGGCACTGAGTTTGAGTCTCTTCTTATGCATGAGTTCTGCGAGAAGGAAGGTATCAGACATTGTTTCTTAGCTCCTAGAACTCCTCAACAAAATGGGATAGCTGAAAGGAAAAATAGAACACTCATTGAAGCTACAGGTACATTACTTGTAGATGCTTACATGTCTCTATCCTATTGGGCAGAGGCAGTGAGCACATCAAACTATGTCCTGAATAGAAGCTTGATACACAAACTAAAACATAAGACTCCCTATGAATTACTCAAAGGGAAGAAACTAATAATCACCTATTTTAAAGTTTTTGGTTGTGTATGTTATATTCATAACAATGACAAAAAGTATATTAGAAAGTTTGAAGCAAAGGCTGCAGTGGGAATTTTTCTAGGATATTACCAAGCCAGCAAAGCTTATAGGGTCTTTAATAAATCTACATTGAAAATAGAAGAATCTCTGCATGTTATATTTGATGAGGCTAACATGTTTTATAAGGAGAAAGAGATTTCCACCAAAGACTCTTTGCAGGTACCCAACTTGTGTGAGAAATTGGATGACTTAAATTTTACCCCAAACGTTGTATCCCATCCTTCTCAACAAGTCATTGAAGAAAGTGATGAAGAAATCGTGGAAGCAGTTGAACTTCCTACAACAACAGAAGTAATTCCACAAGAGGAATTCACTCCAATTGTTGTTGCTGAACCAACTCCACTAACTGACCTTGTCATACTTAGGGATCATCCTAGATCTCAAGTGATTGGAGACATGTCAGTAGGTGTACAGACAAGACATCAACTCAACCATGATGTGATGCATGCTTGTTTCCTCTCTCAAATAAAGCCTCTATCCATAACTAATGCAGAGCAAGATCCCCACTGGATCATTGCAATGCAGGAGGAGCTCAATCAGTTTGAGAGATGTAGAGTTTCGGACTTGGTTCCAAGGACTAAAGGATACCCTGTAATTGGGACCAAGTGGGTTTTCAGAAATAAGCTTGATGCCCAAGGTGTGATTGTGAGGAACAAGGCTAAGCTTGTTGCTCAAGGATATAGGCAAGAGGAAGGGATTGACTATGATCAAACCTTTACTCCAATTGCCAGGCAAGAAGCTATAAGGATTTTTCTAGCTTATGCTGCATTCAAAAAGTTCAAGGTCTATCAAATGGATGTAAAGAGTGCTTTCTTAAATGGGGAACTTAAAGAAGAGGTTTATGTTTAACAACCTCCAGGTTTTGTTTCTCCAACTCATCCCTCTTATGTGCTTAAATTGCATAAAGCTCTCTATGGTTTAAAACAAGCTCAAAGAGCTTGGTATGAGACCTTAGCTAGCTTCCTTTTGGAACATAGGTTCACAAGGGGCATGGTAGATATGACTTTATTTACTAAAATGCATCATTATAAAATACTGTTAGTGCAAATATATGTAGATGACATAATATTTAGTTCTACTGATCCCAAACTTTGCAAAAGATTTCTGATCTAATGCACTCTAAGTTTGAGATGAGTAGTATGGGAGAGCTATCCTACTTCTTTGGTCTCCAAGTGAAACAAACTTCTGATGGAATTTTTATTTATCAATCTAAATATGCAAATGAGCTTGTTAAGATGTTTGGGATGGTTCATGCTTCCTCTATGAAGAGTCCTATGGATGTCAATGCTATTGTAGACTCAGATGAACATGGAAAACCTGTTGATCAAACTAGGTATAGGGCCATTGTTGGATCCCTACTATATCTAACAGCAAGCAGACCTGATATCATGTTTATACATGTCTTTGTGCTAGGTTCCAAGTGAGCCCTAAAAATCCCACCTTATTTTCATAAAAAAGATTTTGAGATATATAAAAGGTTGCCCTAATCTAGGACTCTGGTATCCAATAGAGTCAGCATTTGAGCTAACTGGATTTACAGATTCAAACTATGCTGGATGTAGAGTGGATAGGAAAAGCACCTCTGGAACTTGTCAGTTCTTAGGTGACAAACTAGTGTCTTGGATTTGTAAGAAACAAACTTCTGTTTCAACATCAACAGCTGAGGCTGAATATGTCGCTGCAGGCAGTTGCTGTTCACAAATGTTGTGGATTCAAAACCAGCTTCTTGATTATGGTGTCAACTTAAATAATTCAATAATATTTTGTCATAACACAAGTGCAATATCAATAGCACATAATCCAATGCATCATTCAAGAACAAAGCATATAGATATAAGGCATCATTTCAATAGAGACTGTGTGGAAGAACAGAAAATTAAACTTGTATTTGTCCCCATTGATTTGCAAAAGGCAGATATCTTCACCAAGCCCTTTGATGAAACCAAACATCTGTTCTTTATGAATCAGCTTGGGATGATGAATAACAAGGATTAATTTTAAATCTGTCTAAGTGTGCAATCGATCTGACAAAAAGTCGTCGACCTCAGATCGACAAATCGCCATCATTTTGTTAAGAGATTGTCGACCGGAGATTGATGAAATCTTTGTGTGAAGTAAACTTCGTCGACCGGATATCGACGAACCTACTTCAGGAAACTTTTCTTTCAACGACGAAAACTTTCCCCCTCTTCGTTCTGAGATCGACGAATTTACTCTTCAAGAAATTTTTCGTCGACCTAAGATCGAAGAATTTTTTTTTTCGTCGGGCAGAGCCTGTCGTTTCATATTCTGAAAACCTTTAATAGGCTTTCTTCTTCGAGCTCTGTCCCGCAATTTCATAATTTCCCCTCCTGCACTTGATCATTTGTTATTTATTGCAGGTGCTCCATCATCTTCTCCGAAAGATGGTTGTTTCTGGATCTGTTCTGGACGGAATGAAGTTCGATTCAGGTTTCGACATTGATTTTGTCTCTTTCCAGCACTCAGATCAAATCTTTCAGGACATTCTATAACTCTTTGAAGAACATAAACTTAAGAAGTTTATGACTGAAAGAATCAAGCTTCTAGTGGCCGAGATCAAGGAGTGGGTATATTCATCGTCTTCCTCTGATGAAGAGATGATTGGTTCAATCGGCAGCACTCAGGTCTCTCTTTCCCCCACCGTACTTTCTGAGATTTTTGGTTTTGATAATGGAGCAGATGTCATTGATCTCGAGCATGATGAATTTAAGAACATGTTGAAGGTTATGGGTCACCTAGAAGGAAACCCTAACAAACTGTTGAAAAATAATTTGTCTGCAGCTTATAAATTTCTTGCTGATGTCGTAGGCAAAGTGTTGTTTGCCAAACATACTGCACATGACTATATAACTAGGCAGCAGTTCCTTATTATGGCTTCTTTATTTACCAAGAAACAGGTGATCTGGGGTCAGATTTTCTTTGACTTGATCGGGAAGAAAAACTGCAAGAAGGAAGTGTGTTTTGACAGGGTCTTGGGTCTGTTTCTGAAGGCCAAGGCAGATGAATCTTTAGTCTCTCAGACGATCTTCATAAATGCCTCCAAGAGGCTCACATCTTCTCTCTTTGGCAGATGGTAGAGAAAAATTCCCAAACCAACCAACGAAAAATCTTCTTCAGTAGCATCTGAGAGCACCAGGGTGGCAACCACCTCTCCCCACCTGGCTGAAGGAACCTCTACCTCTACTCCTCCAGCTTCTCCCCTACCTCAACGTCTTGCCAACATACCAACCTCCACCATTCTTCTTAACCCCAACTTTGATCTCATTACATCAAGTCTCTCACCTCATAACTCCCCTCATCAATCTCCAATTCACATTCAATCTCCTCAGACTCCATCTTACTCACCTTCTTCATCCCCTCTCCATAACCAAGATTCCATCATGCTAGATGTCATCCAACCCTCATTCAATCCTCAACCAATCATCTCACCCTCTTCTGCCCTTCCTCCATCTTTGGACAACACTTTCATCTCCACCCTCATTTCCCAGCTTACTCCCCTCCTCAAGGAATTAATAGCAAAAGAGATAGCCCCTCTTATGAATGCCATTTCCTCCCTAACCTCTCTGCTTTCTGCCTTCTCCATCCCTCACCCTTCTTCAGCCAGTGGCATGGCTTCAGCTCCATCTGAAACCATGCAGGGGGTGATTCTCCATATAGAAGCTGTGTCGTCTCCAACATCAACAGATATAGTAGAATCAGCAGCAGCAACAGAGATAGTAGCTCCAGCAGCATCAGAGATACTAGCTTCAGTAGCAGGTGCAGATGATATTACTTACTGTACAGACATTATACTGTCAAATATACTGGATGCATAAGAGATTGTTTTACCAAAGATCCTGACTGGAGGTGTTTGTTTCATTAATCCCTCAGTGAATTTATCAGTTTTGCTAAAAGTGTTTGGTTTATACGTTCTCTTCTCTCTTTCCTCCTCTACTTCATCATCTAAAGCCATAGTGTGCTACACTTCTCCTGCTAGTTCAGAGATGTTAGTCACTATAAGGGCAAGTTTTACAGCAGTTGCTAAGCCAGATACAATGATAATTGAGGAAGTATCTGTGGAATCCAAGGTGCTGTCTTCACCATCCTTTATAATGAATGACACACCACTGCCTAATTTGGATGTCCAACAGTCAGAAGAATCTAAAGATATTTATATGACTGATCCTACCCCAGCACCAGCTCCAGTTGTTACTCCTACTCCTCAGGCTCTTCCTCTTCCTTCTCTATCTTCTAAGTTAACAGATGAATAGCTGAAAGCATTAGATGACATGTATGACTTTCAAGAGTCTGATGATGATGATGATGATAGTGAAGAGAACATCTCCTCAAAGAAAAGGAAATTGAAAAAGAAACCTCCACCTGCTGCACCTAAACCTAATCCAACAAATGATATCCCAATTTACATTGTTCACAATATAGAACCATTTACTGGTATGCCTCATTGGATGAGACTATCTAAAAATGAACAGAAAGCTAGAGAGAAGTCCAAAAGGTACTCTCATCCTCCTCCTCCTAGAAGAGATAGAAGAGATCCTCCTCCACCTCCTCCTGGTGCAGCTCCATCAGTCAGTAATACCCCAATATTTTCCAGCACTACCAAAACTTACTCCAGACATGGCAGAGCTCCTCCCTCTTCAAGCAGCAGACACCAATCCTATCAGCCTTATTCCTCTTCCAGGAATCCAACTCCTCCTCAAGGCTTACATTTCAGTCCTCCAAGGCCAACTTTTTCTCCTCCCAGAAGGTCTACTCCAAAGGTTACCAAGGAAACTCCTACTTCCAAACCTTCTCCTTCTCCTGAGAAAATTATCAGTCCTGAAGGATCCCCCATTCAAACCTATGATCCAGAGACAGATTCAAATACCAGGATGGCTAGATTTAAGGAATCTGTTGCACTATCCCAGATAAGAAAAGAAAAAGAAGAAGGAAAAGATACTTCAGAGTTCTCAATTATTTCCTCCTACAGAAGGAAAGAGTTAGATAAGTACCAGGTTGGAAATCTTATCAATGCAGAAGAGTATATGAGTTTACATCCTGAAGCTGTTGTTCCTAGAGCATTTGATCAGAGAACCATAGGAGATGCAGATATGACAATGACAGTCAGAGAAGCTAGGAATCCTAACAGGGTAATCCAGTTCGCCAAATCTTATGCCACTCCCAAGGACTCTAAATGAACTATTTGTTTTCTGTTTAGTTATATGCTCTGAATAATATGTACCATAACTTATATATGCTGCTGATAACTTATTTATTCTATCAGTTTCCTATTTCATGCTATGATTTTCTGTGTTTTTATTTTCTGAAGTTACCTCACCCAAATAGGGGGAGATTGTTGGATCCCCTAAAGTTGATTTGGGCTAGGTACACTTCATAGGCATTTTGTGTGACCCTTGTTGTATAGAATGGGTCTTTATTTTGTTTTGTAGTCTTTAGGCCAGTCCTCTAGAAGAAGATCATCTTGGACCAGCCTGAAGAAAGCCTCAGAAATTTGTCGTATGAAGAAATTTATGAAGACTGATTATTAGTTCGACGTTCGCCGAACTCAGCTCAACGATCGCAGAGCTCAGCTATGAGATTTTGGAATATATCTTCTCTATTCTGAGATCAACGAACTGTTAACTCAGGTCGACGAACTGCCAGCTTAGAACTAATTATGTGGTCGACGATCAGCCAGTGTAGATCAAATTATATCTCTGCTCAGCGAATTCAGCTTAGCCAAGTTCTTTGGTCGACGAACTTGGAGCACAAACTCAGAACAATCTTTTTGTAGTGCAGTAGTCGCAGAGCTGAGGTCGTAGAAATGACTTTCTATGGTCGACGAATTTTGAACTCAGGTCGACGAAAATCATTCTCTGGTCGACGAAAACTGTGAGTCATCTTGTTATTTATTCTTTCCATATTTGTTGCCATATTTTATTGATTATGAGTCATTAATTCTCTGGATAATCAATACACATATTCCCTATGTATTGAGTCGTTACTGGCAGCATTGATTATAGGTATTCACCAGAGAATTAATTACTGATATCTCGGGACAGACTTAGAATGGAATATTGACAACATACTTGCCGTTTTCCTTCACAGATTTCTTGCTCTCATTTATTGCAGATTTTGAATTCCCTCAGTGACTCGATTACCATTCTGATATACTTAAAATCATTCCAAGTAACAAACAGAGCCAGAGAGAACTCACATTTACACACAGATAAAATTTTCAGAGCAATAGAAGTCAAAAACAACATTTAGAGAAAAGCTCTAACAGAGAAAGTATTTTCAGAAGAAGAAGAAGGAAGAATAACTATTCAAGATCAAGAGTCTTCCTTCTCATCTTTAGCTCCAAGATCTTGCTGTGACAACTATTCTTATCAGTCAACAGATCTCTGGACTTGTTCTCCTTGTTGAAGACCTACTCACCCCAGTATAAAGCTTCTCAGCCTGAACATTGCAATATCTCAGGGGGGAGCTTTGACAGCAACTCAATCCACATAGTCTTCTCATTTGATTTGAGAAAAGAAGACTACCATCAATCTTTTTCCAACCTCTGTACAGGGTTTGTACTCCCTTCAAAAGTAATTCTGGTTGTCAAGTCTCCCTCCCAAAAGACTTGGTTTTGGTTTTTGAGCACCTGGTCAAAAGCTAAAAAGGGTTGCTATATCTCCCTTGGAAAAATAGATATTGTGGTGTATAGGAACCTGATCAAATCCTGTAGTGGATTCCTACCTAGGGTGGTAGAAGAGTGGATGTACCCAGTTGGGGAACCATTATAAACTTTCTTATGTTGTCTGTGTTGCTTTGCTTCTCTCTTTGTGATTGTGTTGTGATAGTTGTGTAGTTTAGTTTATCTTAGCTCCTTTGATATTGCTGCACATACATACACATATATATACTCACCTATATTCTAAAGATAACTCTTTTCAGTACAAAGATATAAAAGATTTTATTAACTCTATTCACCCCCCCCCCCCTCTAGAGTTAATCAGAGTTTATCTCACTTTTCTTTCAGGCTTGTTTGATCAACTGGATGGGTCAATGGTATACTCAAAGCTTGATTTGAAGTCTGGCTACTACCAGTTGTGGATTCGGGAATATGACATTCCCAAGACAGTGTTTGGAACATGCTACAACCATTACGAGTTCACCGTGATGTCGTTTGGGCTATGCAATGCGCCATCGGTATTCATGGCCGCACTTTTAGAGAGTACTTGGATTTATTTTTTATCGTCTTCATTGATGACATCTTGGTGTAATCCCAAATCTAAAGAAGACCATACGAACCATTTTCGGATGGTGTTGCACACCCTGAGGAGTAACAAACTCAATGCCAAGTTCTCCAAGTGTGAATTTTGGCTGTCATTGGTGGATTTTCTTGGCCATGTGGTTAGTAGTGAAGGTATAACAGTGGATCCAGTGAAAGTCACTATAGTACAAGAGTGGCCGATTCTATCTACCGTAGCTGAAGTCAGGATTTTCCTTGGACTTGCGGGCTACTACAGACGCTTTGTATAGAACTTCTCCCGGATAGCTTTACCCCTCGCCACACTGACGCGGAAAGATTAGAAGTTCGTTTGGACACCGGAGTGCGCACGAGCTTTTGAAGAGTTGAAGAGTCGATAGACCACGACGCCTGTTTTGACGCCGCTATGTGGTACAAACGGCTATGAGATTTATAGTGATGCATCAGGAAGCAGCTTAGGATGCGTTCTTCTTCAATTTGGAAAAGTGATAGCATATGGCTCGCGACAGCTGAAAGTGCATGAGCGAAACTATCTCGCCGACGACTTGGAGTTGACGGTGGTAATTTTTGCTCTTAAATTGTGGCGTCACTATTTATATGGCGTGAGAGTGGATATATTCACGGACCATAAGAGCCTGAAGTACTTATTGGATCAGAAAGATCTCAATATGCGACAACGAAGGTGGATGGAGTTCCTCGGGGACTATACCTTTGATATTCATTACACACTACGGAAGGGAAACATTGTCGCAGATGCCTTGAGTCGTAGAACTCCGATAAGGGAAAATTGGTTGCAGATGCATGATGAGCGCCTGATCCAGGAGTTGGAAGCGTTAGAGATTTCTTGTGTTGACAAGAATTCCACAACAAATGCATGCTTGAACTGGACGGAGGTATAGTATGACCTTGCGGACAGGGTTCGGCGAGCAACAAAACTCGATGAAAGTTCATAACGCTATGCAGTGGATGGGTCAAATGTCCAATTCTCCTGGGATGACGGTCTTTTGCGAAAAGATGGTCATTTGTGCATCCCAATTACGGGTAAGTTAAGAGAAGAGTTGATGTATGAGGCTCACTTCACAAGATACTCAATTCACCCAGGGAGCACAAAGATGTACAAAGACATGAAAAAGCTTTTCTGGTGGCCGGATTTAAAGAAAGACATAGCACATTTTGTGGCTAAATGTCAGACCTATGCCTTAGTGAAAGCTGAATGCCAGAAACCTGGAGGTTTCCTGAAGTCACTACCTATTCTGGAATGTAAGTTTGATGATATTTCGATGGATTTCGTGCACAGTTTGCCGAGATCTCAACGCGGTAATGATTCGGTTTGGGTGATCATAAATCGGTTGACTAAAGTGGCACACTTCATTTCGAACAAGAGAGACGATTCAGTAGAGGTCTTGGCTAAATTGCACGTTGATCAAATAGTACGATTGCATGGTGTTCCCCGTAGCATCGTAAGTGATCGAGACGGGCACTTCACTTTAAATGATTGAAGACTAATCCATCAATTGTTGGGGACAAAGTTAGTATTCAGTACGGCCTTTCATCCGCAAACGGATGGCCAGACTGAGAGAACCAACAAAACGATCGACGACATGCTTTGAATGTGCGCCTTGGATTTCGGGATAAAATGTGAAGATTATCTCTATATGGTAGAATTCGCCCATAATAATAGCTATCAAGCTAGTATCAATATGACGCCTTTTGAAGCCTTGTATGGTAGGAAGTGTCGTACACTATTAGCTTGGACGGAAATAGGCGAGTCAAAATTATATAAGAGTAAGGAAACGAATAGGCTAATTCGACGATACGCTCTATCCGGGAGAGGCTACTGATAGCCCAAGATAGACAGGCAAAGTATTACAACGCCAAACACTGAAATGTGAAGTTTGTTGTTGGCGAGTGGGTATACTTGAAAATCATACCATTCAAGGGCGTGTCCAAGATTCAGCGTTTGAAAAAGTTAAGTCTGTGGTATCTTGGTCTGTTCGAAGTAGTGGAGCGAGTTGGAGAAGTTGATTATTGGCTAGCTCTTTCGGCAGAATTGAGTGGATTGCATGATGTGTTCCACATATCAGTGCTTCGAAAAGATGTGAAAGATCCTACTCAAGTGATTGCGGATAATCGAGTACCGGTCGAATCTGGGCTAACGACAAAGGTTAGGCCCATTCAGATTAAGGATACGGCAGTTAAGCAGCTGCGGAACAAGACAATTGGGATGGTCAAAGTCCGGTGAGACAACTGTGGCCGTAAAGAGCTAACATGGGAGCGTGAGCAGACCATGCGTGATGAATTTCCTGAGTTGTTTGTATAAACTATTATAACATTTTTGTTGTACAGAAAATGTATGTTGTAACATATTAGTTACTGGTTCTGCTCTGTATTAAATTTCGGGACGAAATTTTAGTAAGGAGGGGAGGATTATAACATCCCAAAATCAAAAGGAGTGACAAGCTAAGAGTCGACATGTGCTCGATGAAATCGTTGAGCAGAGCTTGAAGAAAATCGTTGAGCAGAGCTCGAAGAAAATCGTCGATCAGAGCTCGACGAAATTCGTCGAGCAGAGCTCGACAAAAATCGTCAAGCAGAGTTGAGCGGTGTGCTCCAGTTTGACGAAATTTGTTCGACGATTTTGGATCCGTTCGACGAAGATCGTCGAGCTGAGCTCGACGATTTTGAGGCTATTCGTGTCCGTCAACTGGTGAGCGGTCAGTAGGCAGTGGATGACTTTTTCAAATTTAACCCGAGCCGTTGCTTGGTTTTTGTTGATGTAATCGTGTGGCTGGGCAAAAAACCCGATGGCTTATCTGTTAAGGGATAGAATTAGGAAATCATTATTTCCTTTCTTTTCTCTCCCTTTCAAATTCTGGAGCAGAAACCCTCGGCTGGAGCTAGAGCTTGTAGAGGATGCTGGAGATCTGTATGATCTATTCAAGATCTGTGTTGTAATCCTAAATTATAAAGGCTGAGTGGTAGGATCCAGTCTTGGATCTGTGTGTGATAGAGCCATTTTTCTCAGCATGTGTTGTTGGGCATTTGTGCATGTGGTAGGTGATCCAGTGATTACTGAGTGGTTGGGTTGTGTGCCTGTGTTGTAAGTCTCCGTGGAGATTGTGTGATCTTGTGGGATCATGTTGTAATCTCTGAGGAGCCAAGTTATTGGAGAAGTGCCTTGTTTAACATTCAGTTAGAAAGGCGAGAGGGACAGTGGATGTACCCATATACTGGGTAACCACTATAAAACTATGGTGCGCTATATGTGAATGTCTTGAAATCTGAACTAATCAATCATAATAGGGCCTAAATCAGTTAAAGGTCAAAAGAATATAAAAAGACCTTAATAACATATTCACCCCCCCCCCTTTAGATGATTAGCTATCCTTGTATTCAAAGACTTTCAGCCTTCTTCCTCCACCTTCCCTATCCAGACCTTGCTGAACTCGGTACTTTAAACTCTGGCTTCTTTACGGCCAAGTCATTCTTACATTGCACTCACTTCATATCTTGATCCAAAGATCGGGTTGTATTAACCAATGTCAGAAAACCATGCATCATCGGACCTGAGAGAAGTTGTAACACCCCCCATCCATCATGTATAATCGATATAAGGTTCGATCGGGTCCCCACACCATATTCTACAGATAGTCAGTAGAGTTACTCGTTGAAACCATTGCATTATTCATACGCATCCTAACTCAGAGTGCATTCTAGGGAGCAATTAACTTAGTTATAGAACCCACATACTAGGAATGTCCACTATCAACATAGGAATGATATATTAATACACAACATGTTTTGGCCATAAGGCCTTACAACTGTTTCCTTTAAAAAAATATGTTTTCATATATCGGCATGTAGGACAGCCACACATGAAAACAGTCAACATTCTCCTTTGGGCCTTCAAGGGCCAGCTAATCGCATCATAAGGGACTTCAGCCCACTACTTTCCACATAGCTCTCCAGCACCTGCATAACACAGCCCACCAATGTAAGACCCCATTTTTTGCTATGCTACCGAGTCTTATACCAAAAATTGTCATTTTGCGGTGACACCAACACTCGGGGACGTCGTCACTACAAAACGCCGATCATGCCGGCATTACTAAAGACCAAAGAAGTAGAAGTACATAAAGAAAGACAATTAAGTCAAGACTACAAGTCACAATAGATATATAGATGAGCATGAAAATCACAGTAAGTTTACATGATATAGAGGTACTGAAATAGAAAAGTAAAGTAGAAATATAAACGGGCTCATGCCTGGTACATCATGACCTCACTACAACACTCTCGCGGAAGCTAAGTAAAACTAACACTCACGGAGCCAGAAGCTGGTGCTCCCGTACTAGACTGGCCCACCTATATGTGCACCGCACTCCGTTGGTGCTGCATCTTCTGCTACTGCTCCTTGTCCCCCATCCGGAGCCCATGAAATGTTTGGTCCACCGACCGTTAGTCAAAATACTAAGCCTTATTTTCCCCACCCCTCCCCCAATGGCTCCTAGGCACTATGCGGGGGGAATGATAGGAAATCTATAGTGCTTGAGAGTAAACAAAAGCATGTGACAGTGGTCCTAATCTAGCAGTTTATATAGTATACCATATACAAGAGTCTAAACTAGTAGTTCTATAACAAGTAGAGCAGTAATAAAGGAAAAGTAAAGAGACAAACTATATTTAAAGGTAACCTTAATTTATAAGAATGCCTATACAAACATATAAATTAAGGGGTCATTTTGCAGGGCCTATCGTATAAAAAGTAACATACTAATTTATACGATAGGTGTAGGGGTTTAAATGCAATAATGGCATGCTATGCTATGTTATGCAGATTTAATGTTATGTTTATATAAGTGCAACACACACACATGACTCTATGCGCACAGACCTTTAGTTCCTCAGTTTTGAAAGCTATCTTCACTCCCAGAAGCCTCTGTAGTGGCCACTGGTGACAGTGGGTTTGGCCACCCCACTCCTAGGCCGGTATTCACACTACCAGTCCTAGCCCTTACGTATGCCTCTGAAGGACACACCAGAGTCACCACGTAATAATGCTGGCAAACCCACTTGTCTTTTCCTTGGCTAAGTGTAAACCACAACCGTCGAGTCATCATATCAACGTCGGTATGAACGACCATCAAATATCGAAGACCCACCACCTTATGCACATGCACCCATGAATTCCCGAGCCATTGGCTCCCTGGACTAACCTGTTCGTTACAACTACCTTCCAAGCCTTCGGCTCGCCGGGATAACTTTCCCATTTCCACAACCACCGACCCTACCGCTCTGACAACCCAACCAAGCTAACCTCCCGAGTCATCGGAGTGAGTGAAGGTGAAGCCCTTGTTTTACTAATTCATCTTAAACATTTTTGTCTTACGGTTTAAGGTTAACCTTGGACTGCCCAGGGCATTCCCTGTGAAGGGCTCTCCGGGGCACTAGGAACTACGATGAGCTGAAGTCCAAAGCTCTCTTTCGCAAGGTACTTATTATTATTGGTGTCTACCCATGTCCCAATTTGTTATCATTACTCTTGAACTAGCTCTAATCTTATTTAGACATTCCCTCTCTAAGGGAGGACGGTCCACCATCGATTCCGAGTACAATTCTGCCCTTGCACAACCGCGCTCTCACAACCTACCTTCTTTTGGAGACCCCATATATTCCAACTAGACCAGGTACACCAATAACCCTTTCCCACACAAGTTCCATATGCTTCCCTACTTTTACAATTTCTACTAAGTGCAGACCAAATAACCTACATGATGTGTATGAGCGATGATACTCCAAATACTCCTCCAAATAGCCTGAGATTATTATTGGGGGTCTATCATGATACTTTATGAATAAATCCAGAATATTATAATTTACTAATTTATTCAGCCTTTATTTTAATTTCTACAAAATCAGGCCTCATGAGCCTTTGAACACCAAGTGCACTTTTCTGACTAAGTTTGGTCTTAACAAAATTATGATAAACTACTAACATCAAAATAACAGTAAATACCAAAAATCACAGTTTTCCAAGGTGGATTTGACCTTCAACAAATTATAGGACAAACAAGCACAATATTAATTTAATTAGGGGAAAATTAGAATTAACCATCTAAAAATTATGTGAAATTTACTAGATGATAAATATGACCAAAAAAGGCTGCTGACCAAGAATTATGATTTTACAGCTCCAATTAATCACATAAATGAATTATATTAAAATATTCAACAAATGGGTACTTATGAAGGATCATATATGAAAAATCTTCCAATAAATTTTAAAAAATTCACACAGCATGATTGTGTCCTCAAATGTTCTTTGACAAAGTTTCATAATTTTACAGTTAGCAAATAAATCTGAAATAATTATATTGTGATCGAATCAAACATAGGATTGAGAATGAAGTACTAAAATTATCAATCTAAAATTCACAATAAAATTACTAGGGAACAATATCATGTAATAAGATCACTGTTTAAGTTTCATGAGAATCCAAATTCATTTGAGCTTATAATTAAATATGGGTGCTGTTATTAGCAAACTCACTTTCGTTTCTAGCAAACCAGAAAAAAACAGATTTAGCAATCTTTTGCATTTCTTTCTTTTCCAAAAAATTACTACTAGCAAACCAATCTTGTTTTTTTGTAATTTTTGTATTTTTTAATTTTGAGTCCCAAATGTTTCTCATTTAAAAAAGTGTTAAACATGAAAGTTGTAGATCTCGATGAGATCTACAACTTTCATGTTGACCATTTTTTGATTTGAAGCCGTTTAGACTTTCAATTTGGGCCCGAAAAAAGACACGCACGGAACGAGTCTTCTGTACATATGTTCGGCGCGATTTTTTTCGGGGGTCAAAGCGGGGGTCTAAATTGCTTCAAATTAAAAAATGTTCAACATGAAAGTTGTAGATATCGTCGAGATCTACAACTTTCATGTTGATCATTTTTTGATTTGAAGCCGTTTAGGCTTCCAATTTGAGCCCGAAAGAAGACACGCACGGAACGAGTCGTCTGTACAGATTTTCGGCGTGACTATTTTCGGGGCTCAAATCGGAGGTCTAAACTGCTTCAAATAAAAAAGTGTTCAACATAAAAGTTATAGATTCCGTCGAGATCTACAACTTTCATGTTGAATACTTTTTATTTTGAAGACATTTAAGCCTCTGATTTGGCCTACGAAAAAGGTCACGCCGATCCCGCGTGTCCGTACATATGTTCGGCGTGACTTTTTTCAGCGGTCAAATCGGGGGTCTAAATTGCTTCAAATAAAAAAATATTCAACATGAAAGTTGTAGATCTTCTCGAGATCTACAACTTTCATGTTGAACACTTCTCATGAAAATGTACGCATAAAACGCAGTTCAAAAAACGCGAATTTTTTTATATTGGTTTGCTAGTAACAAAATGGTTTTCAAATAGCCATTTTGAAAAATGAGGGTTTGCTAATAGTAATGGTTTGCTAGAAACCAAATTGGGTTTGCTAGTAACAGCACCCTTAAATATTGGACCAAAATGCCCAAAACTTATCCTTATCTATTTCAAGAGGGTATATGTTCCTAAAGATCCTACAAACACTCTTCTAGAGCTTATTTTTACCCTAGGAACTCACAAACCAAGTTCCAAGACCATCCAAGGACATATAGCCCCATGTCCTTCAATAGGCCCCAAACTTCAACCCTAAGGCCTATACTAGGGTCTTTGGGCATCTCAACCCCAAACCACTCAAAATCTCTTGAGGGGGGTGCTTTAGAGGACTTTGAGGCAGTGGCCAAAGTTTCATCCCTCATAAAACACACATTTGCCCCAATTTACCCCTAAGGGACCAAGTTTTGGTTATACTAATACCTACTCAAACTAACCCCGAATGGGCTGAGATCTTTACAAGAGTCTTGTCATGATACTAATGGTCACCCACCAAAATATTGGGTGGTTTTGAGGTCATTAGACCCCTTAAATAAATCATACATGATTTATTAAATGTTTTCTAAAACTATACAAAAATGTATTCAAAAAATTCCCATTTTTGGATATGCTTGAGACATAGATGAGACTAACCTATGATTCAAATTTCAAAGCATTTGGATGATTAGTTTAGTGGGGGCACACAAATTTGTGTCTGGTTAACCCTAGGTATAACTTGCACCATTTGATGTGATGTGGTCAGACAAGTGATCGAAATTCGTGGAAACTAATTTTAAAATAAACTAGACTCAAAATACTACAATTTTGCTGCTAAACATTTTTCCAGAAAAACCCTCTAAATTTATTTAATAATTAAATCTAACAACTGTATTTTATGTGACAGAAAAGAAATAAAAATGAATTAATAAACATCATCAGCGACGCGAATCTTGGTGTGGAATGGATGGAATCCTGTCGTCTTCTTCCTAGAGCCAATGGCAAGGATTGGATCGTCCTGGGCGATGTTTTCCCATGAATTCCTGGCCACCTACGCCTCATCCCGCCCGGCCTCCACCACCACCACCTACGTTGAGGTGGTGGCTGGCGATTCGTGGTAGTTGGCCGGCCGGAGGTGGCTGGAACAGTGAAATGTGGGTGGAAGAAGAAAAAGCTTAAAAACGAAGCTCTCAGGCAGCGTGATCTAGGGCCAATTGGACCCAAACCTTGCATACAGTAGATGTGGATCTATCCACTGAGATAGAGGAAGAGGATAGGACCTTCTGGGAGGCCTGGAGCCTAGCCGATCGTCGGGTTGCCATTGACGGTGGTGGTGGAACTCGGTGCTCTGCAACAACACTACCAGAGGGCTCGGTTTCTTCAAAGGAAATGTGGAAATGGTTGCTCTGGGTCTGGGGAAGCTTTTAAAAGAATAAGGAGTGGTAGGGGAGGGGTTAAACATCAAAGGCCATTAATGGCCATGGGGGAGAGTTTTCAGCCAACTTTAACTTCTGAATACAACCACCAATGAGGTCGACATGGCTGCTGATCTCCTCAAACCATAAGGGGGAATGAATCTACAACAATTGGAATTGAAGAGAGGAGGCCCTTGGCCTCCCTTGGCCATGAATGGCCTCTTCTTCACTTTCTCTCTCCTCCATTAAAGGGGAAGTGGAGCTTTCTCTCTCCTAGTCACTATTTCTAGAAAATGAATGGAATTTTAGGTAATTTCCTGCCTCTTAAAGCTAATGGGTCACTTAAATTGGGCTTAGCTCAAGTTGATTGGGCTAGCTTAGGTTAACTTTAGCTTGTTTAACCCATTTTAGGGTTGAGTTGACTTTGGCTAACTTGGCCTTTTGAGTTGACCCCAATGGGTTCTTGGTGACCCATTGGCCTCCGGTAAGATCTAGGAAAGGTTGGGTAAGGTTGGTTTGGCACCTTGGAGGTCACTTGACCCTTAATAGGGCACTTCGACCACTTTAGGGCTAGAGTTGACTTTGGTCAACTTGACCTCTTTAGTTGACCCCAATTAGTCATTGGTGACCCATTGACCTCCCTTAAGTGTTAGTAAGGGCTATGGAGGGTCAATTTGGCTAAGGGAAGGCCAATCGACCCTATGTAGGTTAGTTTGACCCATTTAGGGTTAGGGTTGGCTTTAGTCAACTTGACCACTTGATTGACCCCAATGGGTCCTTAGTGACTCTATAGACCTCCTAAAGGGTTAGGGGTGTTGTGGTGGGGTCCTAGAGTCAAGTTGAGGCCTTAAAGTCATACCCTAGGGTGGGTAATTGGAAATTACTATTTACAGACCAAGGTGATTTTCACCTTCTTGCCCAAGTTCACTTGGTCTCTTGAGCTTCCCAGGTTTTTGTCATGACCTAGTCATGACAAAACCACTCTTAGGGATCTAGTTGTTTGAGGGATGTTACAAATCCCAATACATAAAAATAAAAATTTCATCTCCATAGGACCTTGACCAGCGGAACCTTCTTGTGTCGTAAGACCCGCACTGTTGTGTCATCGATCCTAACCGACTCCATGCTGACTGATCGATCAGAAGCCACCGAGCCATCTGTAGTGGAAATCAGCTGCTCAGATCGTAGTAGAGCCCTCCGAAGTGAAGAAACGTGGAAGACATCATGCAATCCCGCTAACTTCGGCGGTAGCTCCAGCCTGTAAGCCAAGGGGCCGATCCTCTCCAAGATCCTGTAAGGCTCTATGTATCTCAGACTGAGCTTCTTCCGCCCGCGTACCCGCGAGACTCCATGCATCGACCGTATCTTCAAGAAAACCCGGTCCCTTATCTAAAACTCCACCTGACAATGTCATGCATCATAGTACTTATCCTGTCTACTTTGGGACTCCAGCATCCTGTCTCGAATCAATCTCACCTGAGCATCTGTGTCCTCCGCTAACTCCGAGCCGAGTGCCTTTGGATCCTCATCCTGGATCCAAGATATTGGGGTCATGCACCTCCATCCATAAAGTACCTTATAAAGGGTCATGCCTATGCTGGACTGATGACTTTTGTTATAGGAGAACTCGATCAATGGTAACAGTATCTCCCAGGGTTCTCCGCGGTCCAAAATGCATAGACGCAGAAGATCCTCCAGTGTCTGGTTAGTGCACTCCATATGCCCATCCTTCTGAGGGTGGGAGGTTGTGTTAAACATCAATCGAGAGCTCAGGTAAGCCTGGACTGACCTCCACTCCTTGGACGTAAACCTTCCATACAGATCTTATACAATCGTCCTGGGCACTCCATGGTAGAGGAAAAATTGCTCCACAAATCTCCGCACCAGATCACTGAACGGAGCATCCTTCCTGACTGGAATAAATCTGGCCACCTTCGTCAACCTGTCAACGATGACCCAGATCGATTCATTCATCACAAGAGATCGAGGGATTTCATGTATGAAGTCCATGGCTATGTCCTCAACTTCCACTCCAGCACCGGAAGTGGCTACAATAATCTGGTCGATCTCCTACTGTTGGAACACTATTACTGATTTGGGCTAGGATTACTATTAGGATGTTTAGTTTGACCCATTTTGTATAGTCTAGTGTCATAGGTTTATTTCTAGGGTCATTGCCTCAGAAGAATTCCAGCAGAAATTCAGTTCGAAGAAAGCAGAGATGCGTTCGACGAACGACGGTCTCAGTTCGACGAATAAGAGTCTTAACTCTAAAGTTCAGCTGAACGAACAATGAGCTCCGGTCGATGAACTCCAATATCTACTCAGAAACTCAGCTTAATGAAAGTCAAGCTCAGCTCGATGAACTCTGATCTCAGGTCGACAAATAAGAAGATTCAGTTCGACAAACTCCAGGCTCAGGTCGACGAAATGCTTGCTCATTTTGACTAATTCTTTATAGTGTTTTAGGTAGTTTTATTTACAGAAGGCAGAAATGTTTCAAGCTTAATTTCAGGCTGTTATATATTATGAAGGCAGAATAATTTGAAGGCTTAATTACAGACAGCTATGACTCTGATATTTAATGCCAAATATTCTAACAAATATAGATGTTTAGTGGCATCATTAAATATGGATTTATCACAGAGTTTAAGGCTAATCAATTTCCAAGGAAGTTACCAATCTCGTGAATTCCTCAGACGTTCCAGAATCGATTAATTCAAATATTTGAATTCTTCTCAGCATTCTATATATATGTACAGAAGATTGTTGCCTCAAGGTTACTCACTTAGATATACTCACTTAGAGATATTGACTTAGAGACTTGCAGATCAACACATACTCTTACAGAATTAGATCTTCAATCCCTGCTTGTTCAAATTCTTCATCTCTCAGATACAAGAAGGCCTACACCTTGAAGAAAGGACTCCCTCTACTGATCATAAACTCTACTCAAATCAGGGGGAGCTTTCTGCTTCAACATCCAATAGTCTTCTCAGAGAATCTTGATAGAGAAGACATCATCACTTTTTGTTTATTTTTATAAACTGTGTACAAGCTTTTTAACTCCCTTCAAAAGTTATCTTTTGGTTTCTAAGTCTCCTGATCGAAAGATTTAAGTTGGTTTTTGGGCACCTGATCAATATCTCAAAGGGTTGCTAGATCTCCCTTAGAAAAATAGATCTTGTGGTGGCAGGGCACCTGCGTAAAAACCTATGGTGGCAGGGCACCTGAGCAAAAACCTGTAGTGGATTCCTACCAGAGTGCTAGAAGAGTGGATGTATCTATATTTATTGGGGAACCACTATAAATTTCCTTGTGTTGTCTATGATTGTTATACATTTTTTTGTGTGATGTGATTGCTTCTTTATATATATATATATATAGTGTAAAGTAGATCTATCCCTCATTTTCAATTGGTATCAGAGGTAGGTTCTTTGGTTTTACAGGCTAACACCTGAACCATAAGATCTGATAGATTTTACTTTTACCTAGAAATTTATCATGCCACAAAATAAGGAATATTCAAGAACTAGACCTCCTGTGTGCAATCTTAATAAGTTTGCACTGTGGAAGGCAAGGATTAGGCTTTATATGAAATCTATTGATGACAACAAGTACAAGTGTTGTACCACCTCCAGAATGAACAGAAGCATAAAAAAGCTGAAGATTGCTGATGCCAAAGCTATGAAAATCATAGCTCAAACAATGTCAGATGACATTTTCAAGAAGGTTGTTGAATGCTCTTCAGCAAGGTATATCTGGAACTCTCTCAACACAATGGTTGTTGGATTTGTTGATGAGATAAAGGACAGAAGATCTCACTTAACCTCTCAATATGAGAATTTCAAGAAGGGAGAATCTGAATCAGTTGTTGAGATGTACACAAGAATCAGTCTCATTATCAATGAGCTGAAAACCTTAGAGAAGGACATCACATTGACAGAAGTCAATGATAAGATCCTCATATATTTCCCTAGCACACGGGATTTAAGGATCTGGCCAATCAAAGAAGCCAGAAGTTTAAATGAGATTACAACAGAGACCCTGTTGGGCAAGCTCAAATCTTATGAGTAGCTCATTAGAACCATAGAAGCTGAACAGAAGTCTTCACCCCCCCCCCCCCCCAGTAAGGAAAAAAATCATTGCTTTCCAAGCTATCGAGGAGGAAGAACAACATCCAGGGAATGAAGATCTCATGAGTCATTTGGCCAAAAGATTGTACATGATTGCCAAGAAAGACTTCAGGAGAAGATCTTCCAGAAATGATGACAAATCAAGGTATGATAAAACTACCACTAAAGAAATAGTTTGTTATGGTTGTAGGAAACCAGGACATATCCTTCAAGAATGTCTTGAGAATAAGAACAAAGACAAGATGAAGGAGAAAGACTACAAGAAGCACCCACACAAATCTTCTTCAAGTAAATACAAAAAGAAGGAGAGAGTCTTTGCTACTGAGACTTGGAGTGAATCTGATTCAGAATCTTCATCTAGCTCAAGTGAAGATGAAGAAGAAACAAAGGCTAAAGAAATCTTCTTGATGACAATCAATGCATCATGCAAAAATTCTGAGTCTGAGTTAGAATCCGAAGAAGTCCAGGTAATATATACTTTTGATTTTTCTTCAGATCAGTTTAAATTAGACTTCAAATTAATATGTAAAGATTTAATTCAATCTGAGAAGGAAATAAAAGTTCTCAGAGAGAAACTAACTCAATTAGACAATATTTCTTCAGAAAACCTTGAACTTAAAGAAAATTTAAAAATTGCTAATGAACAAATAGGTTCTTTAAAAAATAATTTAAATAAAGCTAAAATGTTTGAAGAATCCCTTAATGGGAGAAGAATCAAACTGATGGATATCACAAGCACATTCAATGCCAGGCTTAATGACAAACTAGGCTTGGGGGCTTCATCTAGTCAGCCTTATCTTCTTCAGAAAAACATTTTATCAACCCCTATAAACTTCATATCAGCTAAAGGAAAAGAAGTACTACAAATTACAGATAAAATTACTAGAGTTTCATAAGAGAATAAATCAAAGCAAAATAGAAATTCACAGAAAAATTATGTTGAACAAAATTCATCGAACCGAGATCGACGAAATCAGTATTACTTGTCGAACGACAATTGACAAACTCTGTACCCAGAATTTGGGTATAACTACTCAACACCTGGTGCTCGACGAAATTAATATGATTCGTCGAATAGAGATCGACGAACGTGGAATGCAGAAAATGAATACTATCATTTTGTGAACCGAGCTCGACGAAATCAATATTATTCGTCGAATGAAGCTCGACGAAATAATTATAATTCGTCGAACCCTATTTCCTCAAACAGAAATTTTAATTCTTTCAAAACAATAATCAAAAACAAAAATTGAAAAACCACTTTACTCAGTGGATCATCCCTCCTAGTAGATTTCATACACTTGGTTATAAAAATCAACCAGAGTGTTCTTATATTTTCAATTATCATTATGAAAGAAAAATAGGATCCAAGATAACCTGGGTCAAGAACACCTAATTAGTTTTTCTACAAGTAAAGAACTATCCTACCATAGAGGAACAGTGGTATCTGGATAGTGGGTGTTCAAAACACATGACAGGAAGCAAGGCTAATCTAATGGATTTTAAACCAAAGCTTGGGCCAAAAGTCATCTTTGGAGACTACAACTGTGGCCAGACTGAAGGTTATGGAAATGTCAAGGTTGGAGCAGTTACCTTCAAGAAGGTAGCCTATGTGAATGGTCTCAAGCATAACCTCATCTCCATAAGTCAATTATTTATTGAAGGTTATCAGGTAACTTTTAATAAGTCTTTATGTTCAATTACTTCTAGTTTAAATAAAATAGTTTTAACTAGAGTTAGACAAGGTAATATCTACTTAATTATTTTTAACTCTGCAAAAACTGAAATCTGTTTATTTAATTAGTTTGGTAAAACTATTGAACTTTGGCATAAAAGGTTAGGACATGTAAACCTTAGAACTATTGCTAAACTATCTAAGGACAATCTTGTCAGAGGACTACCTTCTGGTTCTTACAAGAAGGAAGGACTTTGTAGGGCTTGTCAATTAGGCAAGCAAACTAAAAATAGTTTTAAATTCATTTCTAAAAGTGATTCACCTAGAATTTTGTATTTGCTACATATGGACCTTTTTGTACCTATTACAGTACAAAGTGTGGGAGGAAAGTCATATACCTTAGTTATTGTAGATGATTTCTCTAGATTCACTTGGGTATTCTTTCTGAGAAATAAGTTAGATAAATTTAAAGTACTTATAGATTTTCTTAAGAGCATCAAGATTGAGTACTCTACTCAGATTGCATTGATCAAAAGTAGTCATAGCACTGAGTTTGAATCTCTTCTAATGCAAGAATTCTGTGAGAAGGAAGGTATCATGCATTATTTTTTTGCTCCTAGAACTCCTCAACAAAATGGGATAGCTGAAAGGAAAATAGAACCCTAATTGAATCTGCTAGAACATTACTTGCAGATGCTCACTTGCCCCTATCTTTTTGGGCAGAGGCAGTAAGCACAACAAACTATGTCCTTAGCAGAAGTCTAATACATAAACTTAAGGGTAAGACTCCCTATGAATTACTTAAATCTAAGAAACCTAAAGTAAATTATTTTAAAGTTTTTGGTTATAAGTGTTACATTCATAACAATAATAAGAAACATCTAAGAAAATTTGAAGCCAAAGCTGCAGAAGGAATATTTCTTGGATATTCTCATATTAGCAAGGCTTATAGGGTTTATAACAAATCTACTCTTAAAATGGAAGAATCTGTACATGTAACTTTTGATGAGACTAATATGTTTTACAAGGAGAGAAATATCTCTACCATAAAATCTTTTCAGGTACCAAATATATGTGAGAAAATGGATGAATTAATCCTAACACAAGAGGATACATTACATCCATCTCAACAGATTGCTGATGATGACAGTGATGAAGAAAATTCAAAAATTCATGCTGAAATTATTTTGGAAAATGAAATTCCAACAAAGGAATTAGCACCACAAGTAGTTGAAGAACCAAATCTACCTATTGATCTTGTCACAATTAGGGATCGCCCTAGATCTCAAGTGATTGGAGACATATCAACTAGTGTTCAAACAAGGCATCAATTGAATCAAGATAAGATGCATGCTTGTTTTATCTCTCAGATTGAACCTCAATCCATCAAGGATGCAAAACAAGATCTCTACTAGATCATTGCAATGCAAGAGGAACTCAATTAGTTTGAGAGATGTAGAGTTTGAAACATAGTTCCAAGGCCCAAAGACTATCTAGTCATTGGAACCAAATGGGTCTTTAGGAATAAGCTGGATACTCAAAGAATTATTGTAAGGAATAAAGCAAGATTGGTAGCTCAACGATATTCACAGGAGGAAGGCATAAAATATGACCAGACATTTGCTCCTGTTGCAAGATTGGAAGCTATCAGGATCTTTCTTGCATATGCATCATTCAAGAAATTCACAGTATATCAGATGGATGCGAAGAGTGTCTTTCTAAATGGAGACCTTAAAGAAGAAGTTTATGTTGAACAACCACCAGGTTTTATCTCTCTAACTCACTCTTATTATGTTTTTTGACTTAACAAAGCTTTTTATGGTCTTAAACAAGATCCAAGAGCTTGGTATATGACTCTTGCTAGTTTTCTTTTAGAAAATAAATTTAGTAGGGGCATTGTAGATAAAACATTTTTTGTTAGACATCATAAAAATAAAATTTTTGCTAGTTCAAATCTATATAGATGTTATAATATTTGGATCTACTGATTCCAAACTATGCAAAAGGTGCTCTGATCTAATGCATTCTAAGTTTGAAATGAGTAGCATGGGTGAGCTTTCCTACTTCCTTGGTTTACAAGTGAAGCAAACTCCTGATGGTATTTTTATATCCCAATCTAAATATGCTAAAAAGCTAATTAAAAGATTTGGGATGTCAGATGCCTCAGCTATGAAAACACCCATGCCCTCCAATGTTGTTGTTGATAATGATGAACATGACAAACCTGTTGATCAGGGATTATATAGGACCATCATTGGGTCTCTATTATACCTAACAGCTAGTAGACCAGACATAATGTTTGCTACATGTATTTGTGCTAGGTTTCAAGTAAATCCCAAAGAATCTCATCTAATTTTAGCTAAAAGGATATTGAGATATATAAAGGGTTGCCCAAATCTAGGATTCTGGTATCCAATAGAGTCAGAATTTGAATTAACTAGATTCTCAGATGCTGACTATGCTGGATGCAGAGTTGACAAGAAAAACACATCAGGAACTTGTCAGTTTCTTAGTGATAGGCTTGTGTCATGGTTTTGCAAAAAGCAGACATATGTTTCTACCTCAACTGCTGATGCTGAATATATGGCAGCTGGTAGTTGTTATTCACGGATTTTGTGAATTCAAAATCAATTACTGGATTATGGTTACAACTTAAATAATTCAACCATATTTTGTGATAATACCAGTGTAATTTCTATTGCACAAAATCTAGTTCTGTATAGTAGGACTAAGCATATAAAAATAAGACATCATTTTCTTAGAGATAATATAGACAAAAATAAAATTAATCTTGTCTTCATTTTTACTGATTTACAAAGGGCAGATATTTTTACTAAACTCTTAGATGAAAAGAAACATCTTTTATTCCTAACTCAGCTAGATATGATAAAAAGAGAATCATTAATTTGATTTTTGTTTCTGAGATCGGCGAATTACACACCTTTCGTCGAATGGAGATCGACGAACTATGTTCTTTTCGTGAATCGTTCGTCGAATGGAGATCGATGAACCTTCCTTTAGAAACTTTCATCGAATGGAGATCAATGGATTAGTTTCAAGTATTTTTCGTCAAACAGAGCTCGATGAAATATATTTCTTTCGCAAAACTTTCGTCGACCGGAGATCGACGAAATGTATTTATTTTAAGGATTTTTCATCGAACGGGATTCAATGCTTTATTTTTCATCGGACAGAGTTCACCGTTATGACTTCAGAAAACTTATATCTAGGTCTTTTCATCGAACTCAATCCCACACATTTATTTTTCCCTTTGCACTTGATCTATTCTATCTTGTAGAGCAATGGCGATTTCTCAAGCAATCCTTTCCGGAATGAAATTTGATGTTGGATTCGACATTGACATGGAGTCATTTAGCTATTCAGACCAAATATTCAAGAACATATTACATCTGTTTGAAGCTCAGAATCTGCAGTATTCCATGTCTACAAGGATCAAACTCCCAATAGAAGAGATCAAGGAATGGACGCATACAACAAAGAATCAAGATAACCCAGTTATTATAGGATAAATCTCAGGAAACTAGGTTCCTTGATCTTCTGAAATTTTAACTGAAATTTTTGGTTTTGTTAATGGAGAAGATGACATAGATTTGTCTAGTTCTAAACTTACTAAAATGTTAGATAGGTCGGGTCACTCCTAGGGAAAACCTAATCACCTATTAAAGAAAAACTTTTCTATTGATTACAAATTTTTAGCATACATTGTTGGTAAAGTTTTGTTGGGCAATCACTCTACCCATGACTATATAACCAGGCACCACTTTCACTTGATGAGTGTTTGTGTTAATCAGAAAAGGATAAACTAGGGATCAATCTTATTTGATTCTATTAAGAAAAAGATTACCCGTAAATCTGGAGGGTATGGTAGGATCCTAAGAATTTTCCTATAGGCCAACTGTCCAGAGTTGTTGGTCTCTCAGACCATTTTTATTAATGCATCTAAGAGGCTTACTTCTAATTTGTTCGGAAGATGGGAGAGGGTAATCCCTAAGCCATCTTGGGCTACCTTCTCTAGATCAACTTCAGAAAACACAAGGGTTGTAACAACAACTCTCCCAACCCCTGCAGAAGTTTCTGCTCCTCTTGTTTCTTCTCCTCCACCATATCATCACCAATCCCCTAGTCCTTCAACACCTCCTACTCTTCAAACCACTTTATCTGAAGATATTCCAACAATATACTTCCATCCAGAATCACCAATTCATCAGTCATCCTCATCCCCTTTACTTTCCAATCTACCTAATTTTAATCTACTTCCTCTGTCTCCACCTCACTCATCTAAAATTCATATATATCCATATCCACCTCACTCCCCTATACAGGAAGAAACTATTCCTGATTTCATTCCTTCTGTAATCAATCTTCAACATATAACTCATGCTTTCAAAATTTGTCAAATCTGTGTAAATAGATCCACTCCATCTTCTTCTACTCCAAATCCAACATCAACATCTGTCCAGAATTCTTCTGAGTTTATGTTTTTGGATTTCTCTTCCATTGCCTCAAATATTATTGAATTTATTACTCTAACTCTCAAAAAGCTGATAGATGAAGCTATAGCTCCTCTTGCTGCTTCCATTTCTGCTCTTTCTTCTCAGCTATCCTCTTCCTCTATTATCCCTTCTTATGGGGGCCTAGATACAGGTCTCCCCAGATCTAGGCAAGGGGAGATGTTTCATAAAGAAGCTCCTCATCTACAGTTTCAGTTCCAGAGGTTACAACAGTAGCAGCAACAGTGGTTGGTGAACATGAAGATTCAGAAATGTTTGAAGATTCAGTTGAAGAAGTAGTTGCAGAAATTCCAGAAGTAGTTAATGTTTTGGATGCCTCTATGCATCCCACAGTCAACTTGAATTCTTTACTATCATATTTTGATACTCTGCATAATAGTTATTCTCCAGTTTTTGAGCTTGATTGCAATAAGTCTATAGTATGTTATACTGCTCCAGTTAGTTCTTTAGTTCTGGAATAACTAAGGACCAATTTTTCAGTTGTTTCTCCCAATTATAATCCAGTCCTTGAGACTGTAGTAGCTATTGAGAATATAGATATTATAGAGCCAGTTTCTTCCCCTACTACTTATGCTTGGAATGAAACTCATATGCCTAATCTTGATGATATCCTTTTTCAAGATATGGAACAAGATGACAGTGTACATATACAAGCAGCAGATACATATATTCTAAATACACTGCCAGTAGTTTGAATTCCTGATCAGTTGGATTTGATTAATTATTTAGGTGATCTATATGATCAAATTGCAGAAGATTCTTATGATGATGTAGAATCAGATGAGTCAGATGATTCTAGTTCTAAGAAAAGGAAGTTTAAGAAAAAGGCTCCTGCAAAGGTTGCTCCTCAACTTTACTCTAGAGCTGATATCCCCTATTATATTTTGCATGGGATTACTCTTACACAAGACCATCCACATTGGATGAGTTATTCTAAAAATGAACAGAAAAGGAGGAAGAAATTGAAAAGTTATCATTCACCTCCAAGGTCTAGCAGAGGACCTCCTCCTCCTCCAGGAGCAGGTGCAGTAGGAAATATTTCTAACTCTCAAAGGTCTACTTCTTCTCATCATCAATCAAGACATACTTAGAGAAGACAAGATAGACCCTCAAGGTCTGATACTCAAAGGAATCAAATAAGCAAACAATAGAAGACAAGTCAAAGCAACAGTCAACAATAAATAGATCAAGAAAAGCCTCCTTCACCAACATATGATCCAAAAATGGACCCAAATTTCAGAATGGCCAGATTTAATGAGCTTATTGCTCTATCTCAGATTAATAAAGCTAAGGCAGGAGGAAAGGACACCTCTCAGTTCTTAACCATGTCCTCTTATAGAAAGAAGGAGCTAGATAAATATCAAGTAAAGAACTTATTCAATGTTGATAAATACATGTGTTTTCATCCAGAAGCAGTTGTGCCCAGAGCCATATCTTTGAAGATTATTGGATCTCAAGATTTAAAGATGAATAAAAGAGAAGCTGAAGACCCCAACAAGAAGTTAATCTTCACAAAATCTTTTCAGATTCTCTTGTAATTGCTCCTAAAAAGGATTTTTAGTTTTTTATTAAAGTTTAAACTATGTTGTTATGTTATTTAAATTCTCAAAGCACTTATGTTATATCTACTGAAAATTTTATTTCTACTATATATCTTTGCTTTGTGTTTTAATTTTGTTTAATAATATCCTCACCCAAATAGGGGGAGATTGTTGGAACCCTATTACTGATTTGGGCTAGGATTACTATTAGGATGTTTAGTTTGACCCATTTTGTATAGTCTAGGGTCATAGGTTTATTTCTAGGGTCATTGCCTCAGAAGAATTCTAGCAGAAATTTAATTCGAAGAAAGCAGAGCTGTGTTCGACGAATGGCGATCTCAATTCGACGAATCGTAGTCTTAACTCTGAAGTTTAGCTCGACGAACTTTGAGCTCCGGTCGACGAACTTTGATCTCTACTCAGAAACTCAGCTCGATGAAAGTCAAGCTTAGCTCGACGAACTTTGAGCTCGGGTCAACAAAAAAGAAGATTCAGTTCGACAAACTCCAGTCTCAGGTCGACAAAATGCTTGCTCAGTTCGACTAATTCTTTACAGTGTTTTAGGCAGTTTTATTTACAGAAGGAAGAATAGTTTCAGGCTTAATTTCAAGCTGTTATATATTTTGAAGGCAGAATAATTTGAAGGCTTAATTACAGACAGCTATGACTCTGATATTTAATGCCAAATATTTTAACGAATATAGCCATTTAGAGGCAGCATTAAATATGGATTTATCGCAGAGTTTAAGGCTAATCAATTTCCAAGGCAGTTACCATTCTCAGGAATTCCTCAGACATTTCAGAATCGATTAATTCAAATGTTTGAATTCTTCTCAGTATTATATATATATGTACAGAATATTGCTGCCTCAAGGTTACTCACTTAGATATACTCACTTAGAGATACTGACTAAGAGACTTACAGATCAACACATACTATTACATAATTAGATCTTTAATCTCTGCTTGTGCAAAGTCTTCATCTCTAAGATACAAGAAGGCCTACACCCTGAAGATAGGACTCCCTCTACTGATCATAAGCTCTACTCAAATCAAGGGGAGTATTATGCTTCAACATCCACTACTCTTCTCAGAGAATCTTGATAGAGAAGACAACATCACTTTTTGTTTATTTTCATAAACTGTGTACAGGGTTTTTAACCCCTTCAAAAGTTATCTTTTGGTTTTTAATTCTCCTGATCAAAAGACTTAAGTTGGTTTTTGGGCACCTGATCAAAAGCTCAAAGGGTTGCTAGATCTCCCTTAGAAAAATAGATCTTGTGGTTGCAAGGCACCTGAGCAAAAACCTGTGGTGGCAGGGCACCTGGGCAAAAACCTGTAGTGGATTCCTACAAGGGTGGTAGAAGAGTGGATGTACCCAGATTTATTGGGGAACCACTATAAATTTCCTTGTGTCATATGTGATTGTTATTTATTTTAATTGTGTGTTGTGATTGCTTCTTTATATATATAAATATATCACTAGTATTTAAATCCGCTATAAAACTAAATCAATTTTTTAATATACACTATTCATCCCCCTCTAGTGTAAAGTAGATCTATCCCTCACTTTCTCATGCACTCCTCCTTCACGAGCTGGCAAGCCTCGCAGTGCGTCACACAGTATGTGATATCTTTCTTCATGCCCGGCCAATACATAGTCCTCTTCAGATCTGCTGCCATCTTCGTGATCCCTGGGTGCAGTGAATATCTGCTGCAATGAGCCTCAGTCATGATATCCTCACGAATTCGGCCTCCTGCCGGTATATAAACCATGCCTCTAAAACATAGTAGCCCATCACTCAGAGAGTAATCCTCTGCCATGCATTCCTCCAAGGCCCTGAATATCGGCTCCATCCTTGCATTCAGCCTCTTCTCATCCCTAATACGATCCCGGATGTCGTAGGTGGTACTCATCGACGCCAGGTATTCCTCGTAAATCTCTGGATCATCCTTGGATACCAAAGATATTTGCATATCCTTCAACATCTGTACCAGCTCCATAGCCATCATTTGAGGCCCCTCTCATGATGTAGTGGCTCTTCCGCTCAGTGCGTCTGCTACCACGTTGGCCTTCCCGGGGTGATAGTGCATGGTGTACTGATAGTCTGACAGAAACTTTACATAGCATCTCTGTCGGATGTTCAGCTCCTTTTGTGTGTCCACGTACTTCAAATTTTTATGATCCGAGAAAATATCACAGTGGACACCGTAGAGATAGTGCCACCAGATCTTAAGAGCGAAGATAATCGCTCCCATCTCCAAGTCATGTACTAGGTAGTTTTACTCATGTTTCTTTAGATATCTGGAGGTGTAAGCAATCACGTGCCTGTTCTGCATCAAATGAAACTGATCCCTGATACTACGCATCCGTATAGACCTAAAATCCTTCCTTTCCAGATGGAAGGGCAAGGATAGGAGCTAAGGTAAGCCGACCCTTCAGCTCCTTGAAGGCAGCCTCGCACTGCGGTGTCCAGACGAAAGGGGTCTCCTTATTCGTCAGAGATGTGAGCGGGAGAGCAATCCGGGAGAATCCCTCTGCGAACTTCTGGTAGTAACCGGCAAGTCCTAGGAAGCTCCTCACATCAGTGGTTGTCTTCAGCGGTGGCCAATCTCTTACTGCCTGAACATTTGTCGGATCCACTGCTAGTCCTGCTCCACTTATAATATGGCCCAAGAAGGACACCTCCTTCAGCTAAAACTGGCACTTCTTGAACTTGGCATACAGACTGTGCTTCCGGAGCCTCTCCAGAGTCAGTGCCAAATGACGTGCATGCTACTCCTCAGTCCTCGAACAGCTGAGGATGTCGTCAATAAACAATATGAATAAGACATCCAAATAGGCCTCAAATACCCGGTTCATTAAAATCATGAATGCGGATGGTGCATTCGTGAGCCTGAAGGGCATCATAGTGAACTCATACAACCTGTATTTACTATTGAAAGCGGTATTCAGGATGTCCTCCTCCTGAATCCGTAGCTGGTAGTATCCTGGCCTCAGATCCAGCTTCAAAAACCAGTGAGCTCCCTCCAACTGGTCAAATAGCTCATTAATCCTTGGCAGAGGATACTGTTTCGGATCATTGTCGGTGCCTTGAAGGTTACACCATCAATGGTCACTCCCAGAATATATGCACTTGGCCATAGACTGGATCTTCGTCTCATTGGGGAGATGCACCCTCCTGACGACTCCCTCAAATCTCTTGATCTGGTCCAGGTCTCTGATTAACTCCTCTGAGACAAAATTTTGTGATGCTCCCATGTTGAATAGGGTGTGGGCAGGCTTTCCACACACTATCACTATACCTGAGTTAGTTCAGTTTTTCCTCTTAGATATCTAGTTTCAGATTCTTCCCTGATTCTAAAGTTCTATATCCATGTAATCTAGCTTCTAGAAAAGAAAGGATTTTTAAATCACCGGTGTACTTGCTATCACCCGCTCCGGGTTCCGGGGCTGAGCCACATCCAAGGCATATACCTTCCCTCTATCCTATCTACAATTAGCACACTGAAATTCACATCCTCGGTCGTATCCTCGACCACCAAACTGTTGTGCAGGTGGGGCATCCTGAAGTGTTGGTGGGGGTGCTTCCCTCATGGGGCAGTTCCTCTGAATGTGCCCCGGCTGTTTACACCGAAAGTATGTCGGTGCCTCCTCCACTTCCCTCTACATCTCCCGAATTTGCAAGGGCTGAGGAGCTAACACCACCTGATTCCTCTGCTCCTACCTGTCCTCTTAGCGTGGTTGATCCCCATTCCTCCTTTCCCATATGGAACGACCTTTGGGCTGGTACCTCTTGCCACCAATCACTGAGTCATTAGTCGGTCTATTCCGGCCCCGGACTGTAAGCTGGTCTGCCTCCAGCTTCTTGGCCATCTCTAAGATCCTGACCAAGCTCCCGTCAAAAATGAAGAGGAGGGCCTGCCTCATGTCATCATGAAGTCCCTTGTATAACCTCTCCGTGTAGCCCACGTCGTATAGCTTATATGAGTCCACAAAGTGGGCTAGATGTGTGAACTCCCGGTAGTATTCCAACACCGTAATATTTCCCTGCCTCAACTACAAGAACCTGTACTCCAACTCATCCCTCGCCGATTTTGGTACAAAATGCTCCAAAAGAGCTGCTCTGAACTACTCCCAGGAAATGTTTGAACGCTCCACTCTAGTAAAGGTGGTGTCTAACAGTGACTTCCACCATCTCTTCGCATGCGATTCCAAGCAGGAAACTGCCAAGGTTACTGCCTCCTCCGTAGGGCATCGAATTCCAGCCAGCATCTCGTAGATAATGTCCAGCCACTCCTCTATACGGACTATTGACTCTGTCTTGAGGTAGGCTGGAGGAGAAAGCCCCCGAAAGACGCTCAGCCAGTTGGCCCCGGGATTTGGTTGAGGAGTCGGATCCTGCTGAGCCCTGAAGGCCTCCAGAATAGCCATTAATGTTTGTCCCATCTCCATCTGCTGGAACAGAGTCAGATCCGGCGGGGTTGGAACCGTGTGCTGTTCCTGAGGTGTACCCTATTGAGGGTTAGGGTTCGCTGAAGGATATACGGAAAATTCCAATAGTTAGCTAATTTACAAATAATGCCAGTGGTATCTCTACCGCTGGGTTGTGGCTTACCGAAATCTCTTCCACCCTTCTCACGATACTACCGTCAGCGATAACAACCTACCGCCCGCGGTAGACTCAGCTTCATATCAACATGGCGCTCTCGACGCCATGCCGCTACCGATGTGTGGTATCGCTACCGCCAAGCGGTACCTCACAGACACCATTTTCCTGCTTCAGGAACTTAGGGCGTCACAAATCTCCCAACTTAAAGAATTTCATCCCAAAATTAAACCATGCAGGAAACTATAGAAGTAACGATAACAAACTGTGTACCTCAAACAAATAACTCGGGGAACTCCGCCTTAATGGTTTGCTCCTGCTCCCACGATAGTTCCTCTCAGCCACAATTGTCCCAGCGGACCTTGACCATCATGTTATACTTATTGTGAAGTTGCTTAACTTCCACATACTCAAGTCGAATGGGCTTGACCTTCATTTTCAGCCCAACATCCATCGGTACCTGGCCCGCCGCAACCACCGCAATACCTATATGTTGAACCTGTCGTGCAGACCACTAAGTTCCATTGAAAGCTTCCACTGATAGGCAGCTTCACAAACACGCTCTGAAACTTCAAAAGGCCCAAGGTATATCGGACTCAGCTTTTTCAAACGTCGAATCGTTGACACGCCATTGAACGGTTTGAGCTTCAAGTATACCCAATTGCCTACGGCAAACTCGACTTTTCTATGCTTGGTGCTATAGTACTTAGCCTGCATATCCTGAGCGATCAGCAACTGCTCCTGGATTGTTCGAACAATCCCAATAGCATCCTCGACTTCCTTCCGCTTAAACAACTTTGATTTGTCCGCCTCCAGCCACGACAATAGAGTACGACACTTTCTACCAAAAATGGCCTTGAAGGGTGCCACATGGATGATTGCCTAGTAGCTGCTATTGTAAGCGAACTCGATCATAAACAAGTGATCCTCCCTTCTCTTCCCAAAATCTAGGGTGCATATGCGAAGCATGTCCTCCATCATTCTGTTTACCCTCTCTATCTGACCATCCTTCTGTGGATGAGAGGCTGTACTGAACTTCAGCTTGGTATCCAACAATGATGTATTAACCTCCAGTCGTTAGACGTGAAGGGCCCATCTCGGTCTCTCACGATGCTACATGGCACACCGTGTAGTTGTACAATATTATCCACGTAAAGCTTTGTCAGCTTTTACACTGAATCGTCCTTCCTGATTGGGATGAAGTTTGACACTTTCATCAAACGATCAACGATCACCAAGATGGCGTCATTTCCCTTCTGTGATCTCGGCAAACCATGCAAGAAATATATGGATTTATCGTCGAACTTCCATTCTGGTATAGGCAAATACTTCAAAAATCCACTGGGCTTCTGACATTTGGCCTTTACCAAGGCACAAGTCTGACACTTTGCCACATATAGCTCTATGTACTTCTTCAATCCTGGCCACTAGAATTTCTTTTTCATATCCTTATACATTTTTGTGATCCCTGGGTAAATCAATTACTTGGTAAAATGAGCCTCGTAAGTTAATTCTTCCCGTTGTTTACCTACCTTTGGGACGCACAATCGGCTGTTCTTCTTTAACAGCCTATCAAAATCAGTAAACTGGGCATTTGACCCATCCAAAGACTCAACCATGTAATGTTTCATACTGTCATCCAACTCCAAAGCCTACTGAATCTGGACGGTAAGGTCATATTGTACCTCTGTACAATTCAAACATGCTTCAGCACTAGACCTCCAATCAATGCAAGAGATCTCTAAGGCCTCCAAATATCGAATAAGACGCTCATCATGAATCAATAACTAATTGACCTGTATGAGAGCTCTACGACTTAACACATCTGCAACTGCATTACCTTTGTCAGGGACATAATGTATCTTGAAGGTGTAGTCACCAAAGAACTCCATCCACCTCCGCTGGCGTATATTTAAGTCCTTCTGATCCAACAAAAATTTCAGACTCTTATGGTCTGTATAGATATTTACATACACGCCATAAAAGTAGTGCCTACATAGCTTTAGAGCGAAAATCATGGCCGCTAGCACCAAATCATGGACCGGATAGTTCCTCTCATGCACTTTTAAATGGCGCGATCCATGTGCCATCACCTTCCCATGCAGTAGCTAAACGCAGCCTAAGCCTCTCCCAGAGGCGTCGTTGTAAATCTCAAAGCCCTCTGTTCCACATGGCAAGCACAAAATATGCACTGTGGTAATACGACTTTTCAATTCTTCGAAAGCTTGAGTGTACTCGAGATAGCACACAAATTTGTGATCCTTCCTTGTCAGGGTCGTGAGGGGTAACACTATTCGCGAGAAGTTCGCCATGAAGTGCTTGTAGTAGCTGGCAAGATCCAGAAAACTCCAGACTTCCGCCACAAAAGACAACACAAGCCACTCCCGCATCGCAACAATCTTCGCCGGGTCCACCACGATTCCCTCTCCACTAACAATGTGACCAAGGAATGCTAGCAAAAATAGCCCAAAATCACACTTAGAGAACTTGGCGTACAACTGATTACTCCTTAGGGTCTCCAGAACAATATGTAAATGATCTGCATGATCATCCTCAGACTGGACGTAAACTAGGATATCATCAATAAATACTACCACAAACTGATCCAAATACTCACTGAACATCTGGTTCACTAAGTCCATAATCACGGATGGCGCATTTGTCAGCCCAAAAGGCATGAAAGTGAACTCGTAATGCCCAAAACGTGGACTGAATGCTGTCTTGGGAATATCACTTTCTGGGATTCTCAACTGATAATATCCAGACTTCAGATCGAGCTTCGATTATACAGTCGATCCAACTAGCTGGTCGAATAGATCATCAATCCTTGGAATCGGGTACACTTTATTCTCTGTCAGCTTATTCAATTCCCTATAATAAATGCACAATCGCATACTTCCATCCTTCTTCTTCACGAAGAGGACCAGGGCGCTCCAAGGCGACGAACTTGGACGCACATACCCCTGCTCTATCAATTCTTGAAGCTGCGCCTTCAATTCTGCCATCTCTCTCGGTGCTAAGCGGTAAGGAGACCACGCCATAGGTTTGGCACCAGGCACCAACTCGATGGTGAAATCGATCTCTCTCTGAGGTGGAGCTCCACAGAGATTTTCGGGGTAATCGTCGGTAAACTCTGACACCATCGGAATACTAACCAAATCATACTTGGGCTTCTTAGCCTCTAATAGGGTGAAGAACAACTCTACCCCTTCATGAAATACTTTGACTACTTGGAGAATAGACATCAGCATCTTGCTTGATCCCTTCATAACAGAGAAAGTTCTTTCATGACTTGTGTTCAGCCCCAGTTTAACCATCTTCAGACTACAATCAATGAAAGGACGTTGCTCCGAGAGCCAATCTATGGTAAAGATCATGTTAAACTCCACTATCTGCAGTAGTGATGCTTCCAAGTCAAAAGCATGACTTCCTATCAGCACCTTAACAGAACAGACCCTATCCGTGCGCATCGAACACCCATTACGGAGCAACACATCAAGTCTATCCTTCACCATATAAGAAGGCACTCTGATACGTTATACAAAGTTCTCAGATAGGAAAGAGTATGAAGCTTCTGTATCAAACAGTGCTCGAGCCAAATAGTCCATAATTACGATAAAGCTAAAACACGACAGGCATACAACCAAAGCATAATACGTGAGGTATACAAGGCTTTATGGCTAAAATCTAACACATACCTGTAACAAAATCGCCTTGTTTGATGGCCTCCTGTTGGCCAAGGTTGTAGGCTCTTGGCTTTGCCGGATTATGCTAGGACGCGATCAACTCCACTTTCTTCCCTTTCTCCACATATGTCGCTCCTGCCGTTTTGTCTGACTTGCAACTCCAACACTAGCGGGCCATGTGTTTTGGCTTTCCACAGTTATAACAATGAATTGGGATTTCTCTCCCTGACGATTCTCTAGTAGTAACAGATGAAGTTGTCGGTCCAAATTTTTTGTGCTTCTTACACCACTTTCGATGCCTAGACTTCGATGAACTTGGAACTTTAAATTTTGATCTCTTCATAGCGAAGTCCTTCTTACCTTGAAATCTCTTTAGATCCTCCTCCAGAGATCGGGCTATATTGACTAGGGTCAGAAAACCCTGCGTCATCGGTCCTATGAGCAGCAACCTCAAATTGTCACGTAGTCCTTCAAATAACTAGTTGGTCTTATGCTCCACATCCATAAAACAAGAGCATGCATATCACCCCAATCTCGTGAACTCATGTAGGTAGTCATCCATGCTACTCTTACCCTGAGTCAGTCTCTGAAACTAGTTTTCCATAGAGATGTTTTTCATTTATGGGATATATTGTGCCAAAAATAATCTCGAGAACTCCTCCATCGAGATATCGGTGAGTTTTCTCCCAGCAAAGTGATGGAGCTCTAACTCATCCCACCACAATATTGCTTCACTATCCAAAAGGAAAGTGGCTATCGTAACCTTCTGCCACTCCTCAGTCTCTGTTGCAGACATGACTCTCTTAACCCTAGAAAGCCATTCCCCAGCTTGCATTGGGGTTTCAGTCCCCACAAACACTAGTGGGTTAAAGCTCATCACATGCTTTAGTTTCTTTTCAGACGCTCTTCTTTGCACCGCGGGTTTGGCCGCTACATGATCCACCACGATGTGTTCCGCTGCATCAATCAGTACTTGACCCAATTCAAGAGCAAGAGGTTGTACTTGCCTCCTTGGTTGAGCAATCATCATGGCACTACTTCTTATACCATTCGTATGGTCTCAGTAGAAGGAGGGGTCGCATGCACTTCATTAGGCACACTACTCTCCACAGAGTACTGGCATTGGGACTGCTCTGCACCACTCCTAGTCACTTATAATCGTGAAACACGCAATTAGGCAACAAACAAATTGCCAATAAGCAATTATAGGAACACACAAGTTCCTCAAACATGTGTATTTTTATTCCTAAGTGGACTTTCATGGATTCTTTCTTGTTATACAAACACACATATACATGTGCTCACCACCCCTTAAAAGAATTCTCCCACAAATTCGAATAAGAAAGACCGACACCAGAATTTGATACCAAATTGTAACACCCCCATCCATTACAAAGCATATAATAGAAGGTCTGGTCGGGGCCCGACGTCATATACTACGAATATTTAGTGGAGCTACTTATTGAGACCACAATCTGTAATCGTTTATCCTAACACAGAGTGCATTCTAGCCAAAGTAAAATAAATGCTTAAAAGAACCCAACCATTTGAATGTCCACACAACTAAATGTTAACCCCAGAATCCGCAACATGTCCAGATAGGCATCTCACTCCTCCTTTGTCGGGTTCAAGCCATCAGTCCGCCCAGCTTGCTAGTTGGCCAGTGGAAATCCCGGTCACCTAGGCGACCTCCAGATCGCAGTCCGCCCAGGTCGCCCTTGGTCTTCAGATCTTGCCAGCTTTTGGCGAGCCCCGAGTCAGGTCGCCCAGGTCGCTCAGGTCGCAACTAGTCTGACAGGATTGCGCTCGACGCGACCAAGAGAGGATTTCAGCTCGCAGGCCCAGTCCGCCGGTCCCGCGCGGACTGCTTGTTCTTTCTTTCTTGATTACCGTCACCGCTGCCCGGCTCTCTTGTACCCCGGGCAGCCGGTTATTTTATCCCTGACCGTTTGGGCAGGCCCCCAGCCTATAAATAGGGGGAAGTGGTGCACTCAAAGGACACTGACTCGAGCCCAGGAGGCCACTTGTTAAAGGCTGCGGACTCGAATCTCTGGCTTCGCGATCTCCAGCTTGCTTTCCACATTACTTTCCTTTTCCCTCCTTGTAACCGCTTCTTTGCAATCAAAAGCAAGCCCGCCGCAGGAGTGGCATTCAGGCCGTGACGGGCGAAGTCTGGTGTTGCCGTGATCCACGGCTCTGCTGCTTTTCTTTTCCTCTTCTAGTCCGCCAGTAGACTGCTGCTCGCAGTTTGTTTTCCTCTTTCTTCCCTAAGTGCTCGAACAGTTAGCTGCTGGTTCTCATTTTCACCTTCGCATTTCGTGCATCAACAGTTAACACGCGACCTTCAGATCCGAGCAGCTTTTTGAACTCGCGGATAGAAATGTCAGACCGCCGAGCTCGCCGTTCCGATCGCTCCAGCTCGCCTGATGACTCGTTGTGGGAAGCGTTGGAGCAGTCTCACTGGGAGGCTGAAGTATCTCGCAGAGAGACCGACCAGCGGCTCCATACAATCAGCCAAGCCCTGTTAGCGCTGACTCAGCGGCTTGCTCCCCAGGTCGCCGAAGAAGTTGCTGAGACTCCTGTCCGCCAGACTCCGGTCCGCCGGACCCAGCTCGCCACACCCCTTTTCAGCAGTCGCCTGCGACCGCACCTCCGCCTCTCCACCAAGCTCAGCCCGCAGCTCCCCTGCGACCTCAGGCTGATCAGTTTGCCCCCCAGATGGATTTCTTCAGGGAAGCATCCCGAGGGACTCCGGCTCGCCGACTAGATTTCGTTGATCGGCTGTCCGCGGAGCCCGCAGATCCTCGCCCTCCAGTCCGCCCTTCTGCTGATTCAGAGACTCCCACTCCCTTCGTCGATCGAATATGATGGGAGTCAGCGCCAAACAATTTCAGAGAGCCCCGTCTCCCTTTTTATTCAGGGGAGACTGATCCGGTTTCTCACTTGCAGGCATTCGAAGGGGCAGTTGCATTGAGGAGCCTCTACGACGCCTTGAAATGCAAGCTCCATGTGACCACTCTCGATGGGCAAGCGAGAGAATGGTTTTATGAGTTTCCTTCGGGCACAATTTCTTCCTTCGCTGAGCTTCGCAGCGAGATCCTTCTGAGGTTTGCAACCTCTAAGAAAAGAAAAAGATGGGCCGGCAGCCCTTTTTGACATTAAGCAGAGAGACAACGAATCTGTGGCACGGTTCGTTGATCGGTTTCAAAAGGAGATTCAAGGGGTAAGGAATGTGAACTCCGATTATTATAAAGTTGCCTTGATTCACGGCCTCCGGGAGGGCCCGTTGAAATTCAAAGTGACAACAAAGGCACCATCAACTTATCAGGAGCTCATAGCGATAGCTAATCGCTTTATTGAGGGAGAAAATGCCAACCCGACCTATATCTCATCCCTGACAGCTAAAGCTGGAGGAAGGGATGCCTCTAACTCCTTTTCTAACAATCAGTATCACAGCAAGCCTCCTCGGCCTGATTTCCAACCTCCATCTCAGAGGGAGCGTAACCTCCGCCACAAGAAACCCTTCCTTGGCCATGAACAGTTTCATGATCAGAGACTGTCGTTGGCCGCCACTCCCGCCATACCCCTTCAAGCGCTTCCCATCCATCAGGGTGCTTTGCCAGCTCCCAATTCGCATGAGAGCAGCTCCATGGAGGAGTTTGCAGATCTGGGGCTCGACTTCGAGGAGGTCATCCAGATAATCCAGAAGAAGGCTGAAGAAAAGAGGCAAGGGCCTCAGAGAGACTGGAAGCCCAGGAACAGCTCTCAGTACTGTGAATTTCACAAGGACAAGGGCCACACAACTGAAGATTGCAAGGCTCTCCGACAGCTGGTTGAGAGGCTGTTTGCCGAAGGTAAAATCATGGACCTGGGCAAGAAGAGTGATTCTTTAAAGCCTTCCACCTCCAAGGGCAAGGAGGTGGATGAAGTTCAGCAGGAATGTATAAAGGTAAGGGATGAGGGCCGTCTGGGGCTCATTGATATACCAAGTGAATGCATTGATGTGGTCGACGAGGGAGTCTTAGGAAGGCTCTTTTTCATCCATGGCGGAGCAGGGGCTGAGTCTACCCGGAAGTCTTCTCTGTCAAGGCTTTCCCGAGTAGAGATTGCTTCTACTTCTTCTGCTCCCCCTTTGGAAAGCGTTACCTTTGGTCCTGCAGACCTTCCCGAAACCGCCAATCCCTTCGATGATGCCATCGTAGTCCAAGCAGCCATCAGAGATTTCACGGTCGATAGAATTATCATTAACCCATCAAGTTCTGCAAAGATGGCCGTCAGTGCAGGGTCAGGAGCGACCCAAGGCAAGCTCGAGAGTGATACCTCCGCACAGTTAACATGACTGAAGTTCCCCCCCAGCTTTTCCAGCAGCAGCAGAAGCCTCCTCTCCATCAGAAGCTATTGTGGATAGAGAGGGTGCTCACCTGGAACCTGCCCAGGTGACGCAAGGAGTTCCCATTGCAGAAGGGGAGGAAAGAAAGCTCTCCATCAACTCCGAGTTACCAGAAGATCAAAAGGCGGAGTTGATATCTTGCCTGCTAAAGAATCTGGATGTCTTCGCTTGGTCAGCAGAGGACATGCCAGGGGTGGATCCTGACGTAGCTTGTCATCATCTCAATGTCGATCCAGCTGCCAAGCCTGTCCAGCAGAAGAAGAGGGATGTAACTGTCAAGTTGGCAGAGCCCATCAGAGAGGAGGTTGCCAAACTCCTCAAAGCGCGCTTCATACAAGAGATTCAATATCCTGAGTGGATATCAAACGTTGTAATGGTTAAGAAACCAGGGGGGAAGTGGCGTATGTGTGTAGACTTCACCCGTTTAAATAAAGCGTGCCCAAAAGATTTCTACCCCTTGCCTCGGATAGATTTATTAGTTGATTCTGCGGTAGGGTATCCGTTTATGAGCTTTCTAGATGCGTTCTCTGGCTATCACCAAATAAGAATGCATAAACCCGATATCCCTCGCACATCGTTCATCACTAATGATGGTTGCTATTGTTATCTTGTGATGCCCTTTGGGCTTAAAAATGCTGGCGCGACTTATCAACGCATGATGGACCATGTGTTTAAAGAGCAAAAAGGTAAAAACCTCGAAGTGTACGTTGATGACCTTTTGATTAAGAGTAGGTCCCTTCCACAGCACTTGATAGATCTAGCAGAGACTTTTTCCACTCTGCGAAGGCACAAAATAAAGCTTAACCCGTTAAAATGCATCTTTGGGGCGGGTAGGGGGAAGTTTCTCGGCCATCTCCTTACTCCTGAGGGCCTTGCCCCTAATCCTGATAAGGTTAAAGCCATCCTTGATATGACTCCTCCCCGTTCTCCGAAAGAGGTTCAACAGTTAGGGGGGAGGTTGGCAGGACTCGGGAGATTTATCTCTCGAGTCGGGGACAAAAGTGCGCCATTCTTTAAGACTCTTCGGGGAGCGTCCAAGTTCCAATGGACGGAAGAGTGTTCTTTGGCCTTCGAGCAGTTGAAGCAGCAGCTAACCTCGACACCCTTACTCCAAAGCCCCCGAGCAGGGGAGATGTTATACCTATACCTGGGAGTTGGTCCCGAGGCAGTTAGTTCTGTCCTGGTCCGACAAGAGAGCAGGAGGCAGTTCCCTGTTTACTATGTCAGTCACATTCTGAAAGATGCAGAAGCAAGGTACCCAATCCTTGAGAAGCTGGCTTTGGCATTGGTTATGTCTGCCCGCAGGATCCGTCCATACTTCCAGGCACATTCAATTTAAGTGGTTACTGATCAACCCTTGAAGAGTGTGTTAGAAAAGCCAGAGCATTCAGGCAGGCTAGCTAAGTGGGCAATTGAACTGAGTGAGTTTGAAATTTCCTATGTGCCCAGAACAGCTATCAAGGCACAGGTACTTGCAGATTTTCTGATTGACACAGCAGAATCTAGCTCGGATCAGGCAGCAAGGTCTCCTTTAGCTTGGACCATCTATGTTGATGGGGCTTCCGGCAGAAATTCTTCTGGGGCAGGGGTAGTTTTAATAAACCCGAATGGCATCAAGCTTGAGCAAGCCATCAAGTTCTATTTTCCAGTGACTAACAATCAAGCAGAGTATGAAGCTCTATTGGCCGGCTTGAGGCTTGCAAGAGAGCTTGGAATTGATCATGTACATATTAGGACTGACTCTCTGGTAATGGCTTCACAAGTTCTTGGTAACTTCGAGACCAGGGAGCCAGTATTGAAAAAATATCTTGTGCTGGTAAAAGTTGAGGTTGGCAGGTTTAAAAGTTTTACTACTGAGCACATTCCGAGAACAGAGAATGAGGAGGCCGACGTTCTCGCCAAGTACGGGCTCTCGTCAGGAGGGACAACTTCTGAGCTTTTCCACCCGGCAGTGGAGGAGGAAGGATTAATGCAAATCGATCAGTGTTCCTCTTGGATGGACCCATTCATTCTCTACCTGTCGACTGGGAATCTGCATCAGTCAGTAAAAGATAAGAAGAGATTCAGGTTGAAAGCAGCGCACTATTACTTGATATCGGATATTCTCTATAGAAAAACCTTCTTGTCTACAATGGCAAGATGTGTTTCAGAAAGTGAAATTCCTACTGTTCTTCAAGAAGTGCATTCTGGCGAGTGCGGGAGTCACTCGGGAGCAAGAACATTGGAAAAAAGGATCCTGCGGCAAGGCTATTTCTGGCCCATAATGAAAAAAGATTCGGAGACCTATGTGAGAAAATGTGTTCAATGCCAGAAATTCGCTCCTCTTCAGCATCAAGCAGCTCAATCTCTCAGATCAATTGCAACTCCTTGGCCCTTTGCTGTTTGGGGGATGGATCTCATTGGTCCTTTTCCCATGGCAAGTGGGCAGCGGCGTTTCATTATAGTCATGATCGACTACTTCAGTAAGTGGATTGAAGCTAAAGCACTGGCAAAGACAACAACTCAGGTTGTGAGGAATTTTATTTGGGGGGAGATAGTCTGCCGGCACGGAATCCCTATGGCAATAATCACTGATAATGGACCGCAGTTCAATAATGCGGAGATGATAGATTTTTGCAGGCAGATCGGAACAGAGCTGCGCTTTGCATCAGTTCATCATCCTAGAAGCAATGGTCAAGCAGAAGCAGCTAATAAGCAAATACTCAGCCTGCTTAAGAAGAAAATTCAAAATCTCAAGGGGAGTTGGGTTGATCAACTTCCCTCAGTTCTCTGGACCCTGAGAACGACACCTTCATCTGCAACAGGGGAAACCCCGTTTAATCTTTCTCACGGGTCCGAAGCATTAATTCCTGTTGAGTTTGAAGTTCTGTCACCAAGAGTGCTGCTTGCTAGGAAAGGTACGGAGGATTGGCTTGATCTGAACAGCGAGGAGATGAGGTTCAGTTTGGAGTATGTTGAAGAGGTTAGAGACAAGGCTGTCATCAGAAAAGAAGAAGTTAAAAGAAGAATGGCCCGTTACTTTGATAAGAATGTAAGGATCAAACACTTTCAAATAGGAGATCTGGTTCTTAAAAAGGTCGATGCTGCTGCAAGAGCCAGCTCAGTGGGGAAGCTTAATCCTAATTGGGTTGGGCCGTTCATTATTAAAGAAGCACTTGAAAATGGAGCCTACAGCTTGCAAACATTTGAAGGAGAAGATATGCCGCATACGTGGAGTGGAGATGACCTAAAGCGGTTCTATTCCTGAACTTCTTTTCTTTTCCTTCTTATGTAAACTCTTCAAGAGGGTCATTATTAATGAAAGTTCCTTGCTAACGCTTCATCAACTGTCTTTTTGTTTCAAGTGTTGACAGTTAGTATATTGAGCAAGGACAACTCTAAACGGTTCTATCTCTGAACTCCCTTTTCTACCTTAAGCAAGTTTCTCAAAAAGATGATATTTATCAAAGTTTCCATACTGACACTTTTTCAAATGTTTTCTCGATTTTATTCCCCCAAGAAACTCCAGCAGTTGCCTAACACCAGGAGACATCGCCGAGTTCAGCAAAAACCTCCCTTAGAACCGTTGTTGTCAGCATAACACCACGAAGACCACGTGTTGCGGGGAGATTTCGCACCGTGTAGTGGGAGCTTACCGGTTCTAGTGCGGCAGGATACTGGATTTCGGATCCCGGCTAGTACCTAACCCCACTTCTGCCTTATGGAGGAGCAGAGTGGTGGTCAGATCTACCGTGCCATTTAAGGGATATCGTTACAACACGAATGATCTCGCGGGGAAAGCAATGCCGCTCCTGCCGCACCTGCCTCCAGATCATCTTAAGGTTGTAACCGTCGAACACTCCCGGTACCCTCAAGCAGTGCATGTAGGAGACCCACAGTCTTGTCGATCTCAGAGGAAAGCAATGCCGCTCCGGCCGCACCTGCCCGAAAGATCGACTTAGACTGTACTCCAGGCAAAAGGGCATTGAATTGTATTGTTAAATCTGCAGATCTTAAGATCCTGTGAGGAAAGCAATGCCGCTCCGGCCGCACCTGCCCACTTGATCTTTAGACTGCAGCTTTTTTCTTCACAGGGGTTTTCGATCATTATTGATACAGTGCGGACTCCAATTCTCCTGTCCGCTCAGTCCTCCGTTTCTTGGGTTGATTCTGTAATTCATAACCCTGTGAGGAAAGCAATGCCGTTTCTGCCGCACCTGCCCACTTGGTTATGAATTATAGGTCCTTTCTGTTATTATTATTGATAAAGTGCGGACTCCGGTTTTCTAGTCCGACCAGTCCGCCGTCCCTTGAATAAATTACTATTCAGTTTATTGCGGACTTCGGTTTTCTAGTCCGCCTAGTCCGCAGGATTCGTTCAGTTCATATAACAATGGTTAGTTGGGAAGATTCAACTAGAAGTATCGCCGAGTTCGCATATCAACATTATCTGAGTTAGCAGATTATGGCTTTCGTCATCTTGATTCTCGCAAAAAACTGGCAGAGGTTTTGCAAAACGTGGACTGCTGACCGAACTCGTCCAAGTCCGCCTCATTCATTCCCTTCGCTAAGGGAGCACATTAATTGTCAATATTATAGCAAACTGTGGTTATGCACTTTCAGCAGGTTTTAAATATGCAACAAAGCTTTAACGAAGATTGATATAAAAAGTGTGACCTCTAAATATAAGCGAGACAAAAGCAGAACATCTGTAAGACCCCCTTTTTTTTTCTTTTTCAACCACCGGGGGTCTTTGCCCAGAATTGCCGCTTTGCGGTGGCACCGACATCTCGGGAAGGCAACCACTACAAAACGCCAATTCTGCCGGCCCTTTTCGATCACAAGAGAGAAGCATTTTATACAAAAGTGTAAACAAGTCCACAGAAAACATGTATATAAAAGTGAATCATATCCAGTCCATCAATACATAACAACAGGTAAATAGATAAATGGGCTCGAGCCCAATACATCAGAGTCCTCACTACAAGTCTCTCATCGCGGAAGCTAAGAAAATGCTAATCACTCACGGAGCTGGTCGCAGGTGCACCGGTACTAGACTGTCCCACCTCCATGCGCACCGTACTCCGCTGGTGCTGGTCCCTGTCTCCCATCCGGAGCTCCTGTAATGTTTGGTTCGAAAACCATTAGTCATAAAGACTAAGCCCTATCATCCCCTACCCCTCCCACCACGGCTCCTAAGCACCGGGCGGAGAGGAGGAAAGGGAAGCTACAAAGGTGGAGAGTAGTCAAGCAAGTGACGGTGGACCTATCTAGCAAGTTATATCAGGTGAACAGTATAGTTGTTGTAATAGGTAGAACAATTAATAAATAGCAAATTGTATTAAAGACAGCTAGAGAATAGTAAGTAAGCAGCAAGTAAGTAAGTATGTGAGTAACCTTAACTTATATGAATGCCCATACAAACTTATAAGTTAAGGGATCTTCTGCAAGGCTTCCATCGTATAAAAAGTCTCATACCGATTTATACGTTGGGGTGTCGGTTGTATGCAAATATGTGTGTAGTGATATGCTATGCCATGATTCATGCAAGTGCAACCCACGCACACGACTCTATGCGCACAGACCTTTAGTTCCCCCTGTTCGGGAGGCTATCTTCACCCCCAGGAACCTCCGTAGTGGCAAACGGAGACAGTGGGTCGGGCCCCCCACTCCTAGGCGGGTAACCACACTACCAGGCCTAGCCCTTCCGTACGCCCCTAGAAGAACACAACCTAGAGTATCCGCGTACTGCTGCTGGATGTACCCTCCAGACTTTTCGCCGAGTCATCGTACCGCTGTCGGTGTGATCGATCGCCTAGTACCGATGACCCACCACCTTTCTCCGTACTCCAACCCTCGAGCCCGCGGCCCCCCGGACAGTACTGTCCGTGCATCTACCTTCAGAGCTACTGTCTGATGGCAAGTAATCCTATAATTCTACTTTCCTAGCTACCGGGGAGTGAGTGTGTGCAATCCTAGTTATACTAGTTGCTCTTTTAATTTATTACTCCTATGGTTTACGTTAGCCCAGGACTGCCCCCGGTATATCCCGTGAAGGGCTCTCAAGGGGCACTAGGAACCAAGACGGTGCATTACGGCTCGAAGTTCCCTTTCGCAAGGCACTTATTATTATTGGTTGTCTACCCTTTACCCAATCCCCTTTAATGTTATAATGAATCTAACCCTAGCGTATTAAGACTCTTCCTCTTCTTCCCGGGACGGACGATCTTTCGTCGTTCCCGTACTCCCTTATCCTAACCAGTCCCACATTCTACTTATCCTGACTTCTAATAATGAACTCATTCTTAACTCGCCCTACCAACCATCGATTATCAGAATTCCGTGGTTTTACTAAACGCAGACCATCCTAAAATATATGAGGTACACAAGGGGAGGTACTCCAAATTATCTTCCAAATCTCCTATAATATTTACTGGAGGACTATCATGACTTAATTAGCTTAAATCCAGAAAATTTAATTTTCCTAATTAATCTGATATTTATTTTATTTTTCTCAAAGATTGGCCATGGGTAATTTTTAACATGAACTACATGATATTCTTAAGTTATGGCCACCCAAAAATTGTGATCACTAAATAACAGTAAGGTATCATCAAATACTAATTTGCAGGATTTTACAAAAGATATTTAGCCTCTAATTAATTTATCCATTATAATCCCATTATTCTCATGTAAAGAAGGAAGTACTGAAATTACTCTTTAGAAAATTATGGAAAAATTACTGATTAATAGTATGGTGCAGAAAAGATCTTAGTGCAAAGAATCATAATTTTACCAGCTTGCTAAACACCAAAATAGATTTAATCCAATATCCATGATAAATACTACTTAATGAAGCAAGCCTTAGAACTAAGCTTCTAAAAATACCATAAAAATTCACAGAGTTTTAAAATCATAATAAAGGTTCTCTGCCTAAATTTCATCAATTTCCAGAAAGTTTGTACTCCATAATAAATTTTCTAAGCAAATCATACAACTACTAAATCATTAAAGAAGTACCCAAAATAGTGATCATAAAATTCATAGAAAAATACCCAGAGCTTGTACTACCCCTATAATCAACTCTACCCAATTCTCATCACTTTTCAATGTGATTTGGTGTCATTTCCTATCTCTACAAGTTTTGCTCCCTAAACTAGGGTTAGATTTTTAGATGTCCCAACGGTCTCCTAATCTACTAAGATCTCATCCAGAGAACTATATTAGCCCTATGGTTCTCATCACCCAATCTCGGGTCAATCCAAGGTCATTTGACCACATGACCTTCACAAACCACCAAGATCCATCCTTAGGGTTTGGCCTTGGTCCTTAGGGTAAACTTACCCCGATCCACCTCAAACTCCATGAGAGGGTGCTAAAGGACATTACTAGCCAGTGGTAAAAATCTCAGCCTCTGTTGAGGTGATCTCACCACTCAAACTTCAAAAGTGCACTTTTAACCTAAGGCCCCTTATTAGGGCAAAACTTAGGGTTGAACATTTCTAATCCAAACCATCTCCAAATGAGATGAAAAAATTATACAGAAACTTATGGTGAACCCAGGGACCACTCACCAAAATTTGGGAGGGTTTGGAAATTATTTAACTACCTAATTAAATTCGGCTAGGATTATTGAATTTTTCTAAAAAACTATAGAAAAATATTCTCCAAAAATTCTCATTTTTGGATAGCACCTAGATATATGTAAGATTAGACCACACCCCAAATTTCTAGTCATTTGGATGACTGGATTGGAGTGGGGAATTTTTCTAAGGTCAAGGCAGCCCTCTGAATAGACCTCACCAAAAAGGGTGCTGTGGTCTAACCAGGGTCCCAAATCGAGTGAAATTAATTTTGAATTAAAGTAGACTTCAAGGGCTACATATCCTATGTTGATCATTTTTCCTGTAGGAGCCTCTAGGTATTTTTCCCAAATTATTTAACATGACCAATATCTCATTAAGAAATTGATTTTAAAAAATAAAATCTAATTAAAAGACACTGTTCATCTTCTTCTACAGCCCGAACCAGAGTCTGAAAACCTAATATCCTGTAGCATTTCCAAGCTATTTCCCGGTCATCCGGCCATCTCCCTGGCCGGCCACCACCACCACTACCTCCGTTGAGGCGAGGGCTAACGTCGGGCGGCGGCACGGCCGCCGGAGAGGTGGTTTCCGGCGAACCCGCCACCATGAAATTTTCGGAAAACCACCAATACGCTCACCCGATCTGGCTCTTTTGAGCCCGATATCTCTCCTAACGATTCCTAAGATCTATCCGCAGAAGAAGAGGGAGGGGAGGACCTTGTTCGCGGGTTGAAGGCGTGCAGAGCGTCGGGAAGCCATTTGCGCGGTGGTGGCGTCGCCGGAAATTCTTCAACAGCAAGGGGAAGTCTGGAATAGTTTGAGGGAGTGTAACCGTTTCCTCTTGCTGTCAGGAATCTTTTATAGATGAGCAAATGGGGAGGGGAAAGGGTGAAACGTTGGAGATAAAACGTTGGCGGCCATTAATAACACTCTTATGACGTTTCGGTTATGACGAATGGCAGTTGAAAAGTTGGAGATGAAGAGGTGCTTGCCAGGTGGCAATTTCCTATTGGACCCACTTTTCCTTAATTATTAACATAATTAAAGCAGGGAATGACCCATAAATACTCTTGATTTTTCATCCCCACAGCCAGAATTTATTAAGGCGTCGGTTACCGAAACTTCCAGTCTGGCTGACGTTTCGGCCTTGGTCACGGGCGTGACACATAGGTCACGGGCGTGACAGGCCCGGTTAGCAGTTCGGGGTTCGACGATCGTCGAACTGAGATCGACGATCGTCGAAGGGTGGTCACGGGCGTGTCACTTGGGTCACGGGCGTGACAGGTCTGGAGACCAATTCTGGTTCGACGATCGTCGAATTGGGATCGACGATCGTCGAGCGTGTCATGCCCTATGTCACGGGCGTGACATGGCGGGTCACGGGCGTGACAGGCCCGTGCGGCCAAATTTGGTTCGACGATCGTCAAATTGGGATCGACGATCGTCGAGCGTGTCACGCCCTTTGTCACGGGCGTGACATGGCGGGTCACGGGCGTGACATGCCCGTGGGGCCGAATTTGGTTCGACGATCGTCGAATTGTGATCGACGATCGTCGAGCGTGTCACGCCCTTTGTCACGGGCGTGACATGGCGGGTCACGGGCGTGACAGGCCCGTGTGGCCGAATTTGGTTCGACGATCGTCGAATTGGTATCGACGATCGTCGAGCGTGTCACTCCCTTCGTCACGGGCGTGACGGGTCGGTCACGGGCGTGACCAAGCCGTGACCCGATTTGTTAGTCGATTTATTTCAAGTTTTGGGCTCCCTAGGGTTCTACCACAACCAACCGACTCCTAGGGGTCTAGCCGAAAATGGGATGTTACAAATCCCAATAAACAAAACAAAGATTTCGTCCCCGAAATCAAGGTTAAGCCTACGGGACTCAAATCGGGAAAACTAAGCTTGTAACATCCCATGAGAACCGAATGATTACCTCCCTACGTTACGTTTGCTTGTGCGGTTTCGATTCTAAGGTTAACTCGCCCACCTAACTAGGTATGTACACCCCAATAAACAAAAGATTAGCCCCTATTCTTGAAATTTCAATTCCATTGGTTTAAAACAGGAAGGCAAATTGATCGTCCAGAGGGGTTTGAGGTATACCTGACGGAAAAGTTCCGGATATTTTTGCCGCATCAAGTCCTGTGGCTCTCATGTATGCTCCTCCTGCCCATGATTGTTCCACAGAACCTTGACTAACGGGACCTTCTTTCTCCGCAAGACCCGCACTGCCGTATCGTCAATCCTGATAGGCTCCACGTTGACTGACCGATCCGAGGCCACCGGGCCATCTGCCGAGGGAATCCGCTGCTCAGGGCGTAGCAGAGCCCTCCGAAGTGAGGAGACGTGGAAGACGTCATGCAATCCCGCTAACTCCGGCGGTAGTTCCAGTCTATAGGCTAAGGGGCCGATCCGCTCCAGGATCCTATAGGGCCCCATATATCTCGGACTGAGCTTCTTCCGCCCGCGAACCCGCGAGACTCCGTGCATCGGCCGTATCTTCAAGAAAACTCGGTCCCCCACCTGGAACTCCACTTGACGATGCCTCGCATCGTAGTATTTCGCCTGTCTACTCTGGGCTTCCAACATCCTGTCTCGGATCAACCTAATCTGAGCATCTGTATCTCCCACAAACTCCGAGCCCAGTGCCTGCGGATCCTCATCCTGAACCCATGATAGTGGGGTTCTGCATCTCCTTCCGTACAATGCTTCGTATGGAGGCATGCCTATGCTGGACTGATGAGCGTTGTTGTACGAGAACTCGACCAGTGGCAACAATCTCTCCCAAGGCTCGCCACGGTCCAAAATACACAGTCGTAACAGATCCTCCAGTGTACGGTTTGTGCGCTCTGTCTGTCCGTCGGTCTGAGGGTAGAAAGCCGTGCTGAAAGTCAACCGAGAACCCAGATGGGCCTGGACTGACCTCCATTCCCTGGATGTAAACCGCCCATCCCGATCCGAAACGATAGTCTTGGGCACCCCATGATAACGCACAAACTGTTCAATGAACCTCCGTACTAATACACTGACCGGTGTGTCCTTCGCCACTGGGATGAATCTGGCCACCTTTGTCAGCCTGTCCACTATCACCCAGATCGAGTCGTTCCCCGCACGGGATCTAGGTAGCCCATGTATGAATTCCATGGCTATATCCTCAAACTTCCACTCCGGCACTGGAAGCGGCTGCAGCAAGCCTGCCGGGTTCCTACACTCCGCCTTCACGAGCTGGCAGGCCTCACAATGCGTCACAAAATATGTAATATCTTTCTTCATGCCCGGCCAGTACATCGTCCTCTTTAAATCCTTTACCATCTTGGTGATCCCCAGGTGTACCGAATACCGGCTGCAGTGAGCTTCCGTCAAAATGTCCTCCCGGATCCGTCCTCCTGCTGGTATGTAGACTCTGCCCCGGAAACACAGAAGCCCATCCCTCAAAGTGTAATCTCCTGTCGTGCCTTCCTCCAAGGCCCGGAATATCGGCTCAGCTCTCTCGTCCAGCCTCTGCCCATCTCTGATGCGGTCTCGGATGTCATCTGTAGTAGCCATCGACCCCAGGTACTCCGTGTACAGCTCCGGGTCATCCTCAGATACTAGCGAAATCTGCATCTCCTCGAATGATCTAGTCAACTCCAAGGCCATCAGCTGCGGGCCTACTCCAGTCGTATTCGCTCTCCGGCTCAGAGCATCCGCAACCACGTTCGCCTTCCCCGGATGGTAGTGCATGGTATACTGGTAGTCCGAAAGAAACTCCACCCAGCGTCTCTGCCTGATGTTTAACTCATTCTGGGTGTCGACGTACTTCAGATTCTTGTGATCGGAGAAGATATCACAATGTACCCCGTAGAGATAGTGCCGCCAGATCTTAAGAGCAAAAATGACTGCCCCCATCTCCAAATCGTGCACGGGGTAGTTCTGCTCGTGCTGCTTCAACTGACGGGAGGCATAGGCGATTACGTGCCCATTCTGCATAAGGACGGCGCCCATCCCCTGATAGGAAGCATCTGCATATACCTGAAATCCCTCCCTCCCTGATGGGAGAGCAAGGATAGGGGCCGAGGTGAGACGATCCTTCAGCTCCTGGAAGGCAGATTCGCACCGCGGCGTCCAAGTAAAAGGGGACTCCTTCTTCGTCAGAGACGTAAGAGGAAGGGCAATCTGAGAGAACCCCTTTACGAACTTCCGGTAGTAACCGGCAAGTCCCAAGAAACTCCGAACATCCGTGGCCGACTTTAGTGGTGGCCAATCCCGTACTGCCTGGATCTTTGTCGGATCCACTGCCAGACCTGCTCCACTGATGACATGGCCCAGAAAGGTCACCTCCTTTAGCCAGAACTGGCACTTGCTGTACTTGGCATACATCTCGTGCTCCTGCAGCTTCTCCAAGGTCAAGGCTAGATGTCTCGCGTGCTCCTCCTCCGTCCTTGAATAGATGAGGATGTCGTCGATGAATACAATGACGAAGACATCCAGGTACTCCTCAAACACCCGATTCATCAAAGTCATGAATGCGGAGGGTGCATTCGTGAGCCCGAACGGCATCACGGTAAACTCGTACAAGCCGTATCTGCTGCTGAACGCCGTCTTCGGGATGTCCTCCTCCCGAATGCGAAGCTGGTAGTACCCTGACCTCAGATCCAGCTTTGAGAACCAATGGGCTCCTTCCAGCTGGTCAAAAAGCTCATCTATCCGTGGTAAGGGATAAGTGTTCCGGACCGTCAACCTGTTCAGAGCCCGGTAATCTATGCACAGTCGAAGGGTCCCGTCTTTCTTCTTAACGAACAGCACCGGAGCTCCCCATGGTGAAGAGCTAGGCCGAACGAACCCGGCCTCCACTAACTCCTGAAGCTGACTCCGGAATTCCACCAACTCCTTTGGGGCCATTCGATAGGGAGCTCTGGATACCGGCTTAGCCCCCGGTACGAGCTGAATCTGAAAGTCCCTCTCTCGGTGCGGGGGTAACCCTGGTAGCTTCTCTGGAAACACGTCGGTGAAGTCCCGCACCACTGGAATATCTGCAATGGAGTCCTTGGCTACGACCGCCTCAAAGAGGATCTGATAAACCTCTTCCCCCTGCAGGTGGGCCTTAACGGCCTGCACAGACGATAGTAAAGTACGGGGTGCTGATATAATACCTTCGATAACAATGAAGGAGTCGCCGTGCCTCACGGTGATCCTCTTCGCCACGCAATCGATCTGGGCATGGTTCCAGTACAGCCAGGTCATGCCCAGAATCAGATCGTAATCTGGCATCCTCAAAACCGTCGCGGGTGCCTCAAACGCCTTTCCGCCGATCCTTGCTTCCATATCACAATGAGTAGAGGTCAATATCTCCGATCCATCGGGTAGGCGCACCCTCAGCATCTTCCCGGTGCTCAGCTCCACTCCTGCCAGTCCTTTCACGAAATCCTCTGACACGAATGATTGCGACGCACCGGTGTCAAAGAGGGTGTGAGCGGGCTTGCCGCTAATGAAAACTATGCCTGGGGTAATTAAGTGTCTTAGTATTTTGTTGCAGTTCATCTTCTCTTAAATTTCTAAGCAGGTTACGTCTAAAATAGTAGTTTGTATGAAGAAAATTTAAAAGTGCTGTCATACCTGTGATAACCTGCTCCGGGTTCCGAGGCTGTGTCAGGTCTAGAGCATACACCTGCTCTCTCTCTTGCCTACGGCCTCGATCCTGAAATCCTCGTCCTCGGTCCTGTCCTCGTCCGCCAAACTGTCGGGGAGGTGGAGCGCCCTGATGTGCTGGTGGGGGTGCTCGCCCCACAGGGCAGTTCCGCTTGATATGCCCCGGCTGGTTGCACTGATAGCATACCGGTGGCTGCCCTGCCGTCCTTGGCATTTCCAGCATCTGTATAGGCTGGGGAGCCAATATCCCCTGAGTCCTCTGCTCCTGCCCAAACTCCTGACGGGGCTGATCCCCGTTCCTTCTCTCTCCAATAACCTGGCCTCGAGGGCGGTCTCTGCGTCCTCCAATCACTGTATCATCAGCCGGTCTCTTCCGGCTCCTCACTGTAAGCTGATCCGCCTCTCTCTTCTTAGCCATCTCCAGAATCCTGGCTAGACTCCCCTCTGAAACGAAAAGGAGGGCCTGCCTCATATCGTCCTGCAGCCCCTTATAAAACCTCCGGGCATAGCCATCATCGTCTAACTGGTAAGCGTCCGCATAGCGGGCCAGGTGAGTGAACTCCTGATAGTACTCCACCACGGTCCTGCTCCCCTGCCTCAACCGCAGGAACCTATCCTCCAGGTCATCTCTCGCCGACTGAGGTACAAAATGTCCTAAGAGCGCTGCTCTGAACTCCTCCCAAGTAATATCAGCACAATCCATCCCTGCAAAGGTGGTGTCCAGCTGAGATTTCCACCATCTCTTTCCGTGTGACTCTAAGCAGGAGACTGCCAAAGCAACTGCCTCCTCCGTGGGGCATCGAATCCCTGCCAGCATCTCGTAAATGGTGTCCAACCACTCCTCCGTATGTACTGCGGACTCCGTCCCCTGGTAGGATGGAGGGGATAGTCCCCGGAAGACAGTCATCCAATTGGCCCCGGGGTTCGGCTGTGGGGCCGGGGCTTGCTGAGCTCTGAAGGCCTCCAGGATGGCCGTCAATGTTTGCCCCATCTCCGTCTGCTGGAACGGAACGGGTGCTGGCGGAGTCGGGACCACATTCGGAGCCTGAGGTGTCCCCTGCTGCGATGTAGGGTTCGTCGCAGGCTACAAGCAAAAATTCCATTTGTTAGAGAGCGAATGAATGGAATTTAAGAAGAGTTATGATGGACTTTCACATGTGATTTCCCTTATGGGCACACCACTGCTTCCGCTGCTAGTTTGTCCGCAAACTAAGCTCGCACGGGGGTGGCCCAAGGTTTTTGTGGACTACTTCTCTTTCGATCGAGGTCTGCTCTGATACCACTTGTAAGACCCCCTTTTTTTTTCTTTTTCAACCACCGGGGGTCTTTGCCCAGAATTGCCGCTTTGCGGTGGCACCGACATCTCGGGAAGGCAACCACTACAAAACGCCAATTCTGCCGGCCCTTTTCGATCACAAGAGAGAAGCATTTTATACAAAAGTGTAAACAAGTCCACAGAAAACATGTATATAAAAGTGAATCATATCCAGTCCATCAATACATAACAACAGGTAAATAGATAAATGGGCTCGAGCCCAATACATCAGAGTCCTCACTACAAGTCTCTCATCGCGGAAGCTAAGAAAATGCTAATCACTCACGGAGCTGGTCGCAGGTGCACCGGTACTAGACTGTCCCACCTCCATGCGCACCGTACTCCGCTGGTGCTGGTCCCTGTCTCCCATCCGGAGCTCCTGTAATGTTTAGTTCGAAAACCATTAGTCATAAAGACTAAGCCTTATCATCCCCTACCCCTCCCACCACGGCTCCTAAGCACCGGGCGGAGAGGAGGAAAGGGAAGCTACAAAGGTGGAGAGTAGTCAAGCAAGTGACGGTGGACCTATCTAGCAAGTTATATCAGGTGAACAGTATAGTTGTTGTAATAGGTAGAACAATTAATAAATAGCAAATTGTATTAAAGACAGCTAGAGAATAGTAAGTAAGCAGCAAGTAAGTAAGTATGTGAGTAACCTTAACTTATATGAATGCTCATACAAACTTATAAGTTAAGGGATCTTCTGCAAGGCTCCCATCGTATAAAAAGTCCCATACCGATTTATACGTTGGGGTGTCGGTTGTATGCAAATATGTGTGTAGTGATATGCTATGCCATGATTCATGCAAGTGCAACCCACGCACACGACTCTATGCGCACAGACCTTTAGTTCCCCCTGTTCGGGAGGCTAGCTTCACCCCCAGGAACCTCCGTAGTGGCAAACGGAGACAGTGGGTCGGGCCCCCCACTCCTAGGCGGGTAACCACACTACCAGGCCTAGCCCTTCCGTACGCCCCTAGAAGAACACAACCTAGAGTATCCGCGTACTGCTGCTGGATGTACCCTCCAGACTTTTCGCCGAGTCATCGTACCGCTGTCGGTGTGATCGATCGCCTAGTACCGATGACCCACCACCTTTCTCCGTACTCCAACCCTCGAGCCCGCGGCCCCCCGGACAGTACTGTCCGTGCATCTACCTTCAGAGCTACTGTCTGATGGCAAGTAATCCTATAATTCTACTTTCCTAGCTACCGGGGAGTGAGTGTGTGCAATCCTAGTTATACTAGTTGCTCTTTTAATTTATTACTCCTATGGTTTACGTTAGCCCAGGACTGCCCCCGGTATACCCCGTGAAGGGCTCTCAAGGGGCACTAGGAACCAAGACGGTGCATTACGGCCCGAAGTTCCCTTTCGCAAGGCACTTATTATTATTGGTTGTCTACCCTTTACCCAATCCCCTTTTAATGTTATAATGAATCTAACCCTAGCGTATTAAGACTCTTCCTCTTCTTCCCGGGACGGACGATCTTTCGTCGTTCCCGTACTCCCTTATCCTAACCAGTCCCACATTCTACTTATCCTGACTTCTAATAATGAACTCATTCTTAACTCGCCCTACCAACCATCGATTATCAGAATTCCGTGGTTTTACTAAACGCAGACCATCCTAAACTATATGAGGTACACAAGGGGAGGTACTCCAAATTATCTTCCAAATCTCCTATAATATTTACTGGAGGACTATCATGACTTAATTAGCTTAAATCCAGAAATTTATAATTTTCCTAATTAATCTGATATTTATTTTATTTTTCTCAAAGATTGGCCATGGGTAATTTTTAACATGAACTACATGATATTCTTAAGTTATGGCCACCCAAAAATTGTGATCACTAAATAACAGTAAGGTATCATCAAATACTAATTTGCAGGATTTTACAAAAGATATTTAGCCTCTAATTAATTTATCCATTATAATCCCATTATTCTCATGTAAAGAAGGAAGTACTGAAATTACTCTTCAGAAAATTATGGAAAAATTACTGATTAATAGTATGGTGCAGAAAAGATCTTAGTGCAAAGAATCATAATTTTACCAGCTTGCTAAACACCAAAATAGATTTAATCCAATATCCATGATAAATACTACTTAATGAAGCAAGCCTTAGAACTAAGCTTCTAAAAATACCATAAAAATTCACAGAGTTTTAAAATCATAATAAAGGTTCTCTGCCTAAATTTCATCAATTTCCAGAAAGTTTGTACTCCATAATAAATTTTCTAAGCAAATCATACAACTACTAAATCATTAAAGAAGTACCCAAAATAGTGATCATAAAATTCATAGAAAAATATCCAGAGCTTGTACTACCCCTATAATCAACTCTACCTAATTCTCATCACTTTTCAATGTGATTTGGTGTCATTTCCTATCTCTACAAGTTTTGCGCCCTAAACTAGGGTTAGATTTTTAGATGTCCCAACGGTCTCCTAATCTACTAAGATCTCATCCAGAGAACTATATTAGCCCTATGGTTCTCATCACCCAATCTCGGGTCAATCCAAGGTCATTTGACCACATGACCTTCACAAACCACCAAGATCCATCCTTAGGGTTTGGCCTTGGTCCTTAGGGTAAACTTACCCCGATCCACCTCAAACTCCATGAGAGGGTGCTAAAGGACATTACTAGCCAGTGGTAAAAATCTCAGCCTCTGTTGAGGTGATCTCACCACTCAAACTTCAAAAGTGCACTTTTAACCTAAGGCCCCTTATTAGGGCAAAACTTAGGGTTGAACATTTCTAATCCAAACCATCTCCAAATGAGATGAAAAAATTATACAGAAACTTATGGTGAACCCAGGGACCACTCACCAAAATTTGGGAGGGTTTGGAAATTATTTAACTACCTAATTAAATTCGGCTAGGATTATTGAATTTTTCTAAAAAACTATAGAAAAATATTCTCCAAAAATTCTCATTTTTGGATAGCACCTAGATATATGTAAGATTAGACCACACCCCAAATTTCTAGTCATTTGGATGACTGGATTGGAGTGGGGAATTTTTCTAAGGTCAAGGCAGCCCTCTGAATAGACCTCACCAAAAAGGGTGCTGTGGTCTAACCAGGGTCCCAAATCGAGTGAAATTAATTTTGAATTAAAGTAGACTACAAGGGCTACATATCCTATGTTGATCATTTTTCCTGTAGGAGCCTCTAGGTATTTTTCCCAAATTATTTAACATGACCAATATCTCATTCAGAAATTGATTTTAAAAAATAAAATCTAATTAAAAGACACTGTTCATCTTCTTCTACAGCCCGAACCAGAGCCTGAAAACCTAATATCCTGTAGCTTTTCCAAGCTATTTCCCGGCCATCCGGCCATCTCCCTGGCCGGCCACCACCACCACTACCTCCGTTGAGGCGAGGGCTAACGTCGGGCGGCGGCACGGCCGCCGGAGAGGCGGTTTCCGGCGAACCCGCCACCATGAAATTTTCGGAAAACCACCAATACGCTCACCCGATCTGGCTCTTTTGAGCCCGATATCTCTCCTAACGATTCCTAAGATCTATCCGCAGAAGAAGAGGGAGGGGAGGACCTTGTTCGCGGGTTGAAGGCGTGCAGAGCGTCGGGAAGCCATTTGCGCGGTGGTGGCGTCGCCGGAAATTCTTCAACAGCAAGGGGAAGTCTGGAATAGTTTGAGGGAGTGTAACCGTTTCCTCTTGCTGTCAGGAATCTTTTATAGATGAGCAAATGGGGAGGGGAAAGGGTGAAACGTTGGAGATAAAACGTTGGCGGCCATTAATAACACTCTTATGACGTTTCGGTTATGACGAATGGCAGTTGAAAAGTTGGAGATGAAGAGGTGCTTGCCAGGTGGCAATTTCCTATTGGACCCACTTTTCCTTAATTATTAACATAATTAAAGCAGGGAATGACCCATAAATACTCTTGATTTTTCATCCCCACAGCCAGAATTTATTAAGGCGTCGGTTACCGAAACTTCCAGTCTGGCTGACGTTTCGGCCTTGGTCACGGGCGTGACACATAGGTCACGGGCGTGACAGGCCCGGTTAGCAGTTCGGGGTTCGACGATCGTCGAACTGAGATCGACGATCGTCGAAGGGTGGTCACGGGCATGTCACTTGGGTCACGGGCGTGATAGTTCTGGAGACCAATTCTGGTTCGACGATCGTCGAATTGGGATCGACGATCGTCGAGCGTGTCATGCCCTATGTCACGGGCGTGACATGGCGGGTCACGGGCGTGACAGGCCCGTGCGGCCAAATTTGGTTCGACGATCGTCAAATTGGGATCGACGATCGTCGAGCGTGTCACGCCCTTTGTCACGGGCGTGACATGGCGGGTCACGGGCATGACATGCCCGTGGGGCCAAATTTGGTTCGACGATCGTCGAATTGTGATCGACGATCGTCGAGCGTGTCACGCCCTTTGTCACGGGCGTGACATGGCGGGTCACGGGCGTGACAGGCCCTTGTGGCCGAATTTGGTTCGACGATCGTCGAATTGGTATCGACGATCGTCGAGCGTGTCACGCCCTTCGTCACGGGCGTGACGGGTCGGTCACGGGCGTGACCAAGCCGTGACCCGATTTGTTAGTCGATTTATTTCAAGTTTTGGGCTCCCTAGGGTTCTACCACAACCAACCGACTCCTAGGGGTCTAGCCGAAAATGGGATGTTACAACATCTCAGAAGATATCAAAAATATCCTTTTTTTCATTCATTCAAAAATATATTTAATATGTCCTGGCGGACTCACGCAGAGTCCGCCCCCTTTTACATTAAAAACCAAAAAATTACAGTATTTCCTCCTATTCGGTCCATTTGCTTCTTATCTGCAGGTTTCTCCGGGCTTAACCCATCCACATCCACCACAGGCGAATAGCCGCTTGAGTGGCTGCTACTGCTGTCATCGGAACGACAAGCGGCCGAGGGTTCTGTTCGCGTGCTGCCCTCATCAGATCCGGAGTTAGCAGACTGATCCGACTGGCCTCCTTGCTGCTGACTTGAGGCCACATCTTCAGGAGCTTCCTCATCGGCAGACTCCTCCTCGTCGTCCTCAGCAACCGCTTTCCCTTTAACAGCTCGCTCGAACTCGGCAACCTTGTCCTTCAGCTCTGGAAAAAGCTTCAGGAAAGGAATAGAGTCCACACCTGCTTTCGCATACCCCTCAGTGATAATGCATTCGATTGCGACCTCCACGCTTTCCCTGACGAAAGGAAACATGGCTTTCTGGAAGTCGGGGTTAGTTACCTCATATGCGGTCTGCAGAAGAAATCAAAACGTCAGTCCGCAACAGATAAGCGACAAAAGATAAACGGCGATTAATAAACACTTACAGCTTTCTCCTCTTTATACTGATTGATCTTTGCGCCTAGTCGTTTATTTCTGTCTTTCAGCAAGTTGCTCTCTTTCCTATGTCGCGCATCTTCCCGGAGCAGCTCGCGAGTAAGCCTGCCCATGAAGTGATTGGTGACAACGCAGTTCGCGCTGGCCTGTGCAGCAAGAAGGGGAAGCTCGTCGGGAGCCACACTCTGCAGGTCGCGGAGATTCTGCTTCCCGTACAAGGCAGAGATGGCGACATGGGCGTGGAGGGACGGACGCGGACTTCTCCAGGAGGGGAGAGCTGTGGAAAGGCGAACATATTTCTTCTTCTCGTGCCAATGGATCATTGGGTTGCCCCTTAGATCATTTTGCTTCTCGCCGAAGCCCGCGATGTTGAAGCTATCATCGGAAGAGTAACCCACGACGGGATCTCCGTCTTCTCTCCTTTTCTTCGAAATTTCTTTTCTTCTTTCTCGTTGTGTAGGAGTCTGCCCAGCCGGCGCGAAGGGCAGATTTGCGGGCATCGCCAAGGTCGATGCAAGAGGAAAAGTTAGCTAAACTTCCAGGTCGCTGCGGATACAAATGAAAGTCGCGAAACTTACTCTCCTGGCGGCTTACGGTGTCCAGTCCGGGCAGCAGGGGAATGTAATAGTCAACATCAAGCCTTGCTCCAGCAAGGAACTTGACAATGGCGGTCTCGGTATCATTCAGCCGTACGCTTTTGAAGTCGGCGTCTGAGCGCAGCTGCGGGTTAGTATGAAGGAACCCCAGGTCGCCTTCGAAGATGAGGTACCTAGAGTTCCAGTTGTGAATCTTGTTCGGCAAACCCACAACCTTCATCCCCCTGCAGTAGAAGTAGATGATACCCTTGTACTCGCGGTCTCCCGGTGGAGTGATGGAGCGGACAGAGAAAATTTTCCTGAAGATCTTCAAGGAAAACTCGATCTTCTCAGAACGCAGGTAGGCGAGGTAGCTACAGATGGCGACCATGCTGTTCGGCGTGAGCTGGCCTGGAACAGATGGAGACCATGCTGTTCGGCGCGAGCTGGCCTGGAACCACCCCGTAATGCTCGAAGATCTCCGCGATCTCCCAAAGCAGGGGGAATTTGAACTCGCAATCGAAGTGATCGATTGGCACTGCAAGCTGGGTAGCGGTGGAGAAGTTCAACCGCTCTTGATGCTCGGGAAGCCGCGTGAGCACCGGCGAGCCCGCCATGTTCACCTCCAGAAAGGCTTCCAGATCAACTGCGGTTAGCCTGCTTCTTTTGTGCTCGGCGGCGTGGAAGGCAACTGCGGCATCAGTGCGTGAGGATACCATATTTTCAGACCGCAGGGCTTCAACTTTGACTGTTTCCTTTACAAAAAGAAAATGAAGACTCTATTTATAGAAAAACCGCCTGACATGATAGCAGTCAATCCGCCCAGATCGATTGCTCAGTCTGCGCAGCTCGCTTCTTCCCTATTTTCCCTGCAAATTCAAACAATTTCTCAAGGCTTTGCGGATTCAAAGGCAGTCCGCGCAGCTCGCTTCTTCCCTGTTTTCCCTGCAAATTCAAACAATTTCTCAAGGCTTAGCGGATTCAAAGGCAGTCCGCAAGTTTCCAGCTTTCCAGCAAATTATCTACAACCGCAAATTCACAGGCAATCCGCAAAGATCGCAATTTTCAAAAGAATAAAATGAGCAAGCATAAAACCAGCCCGCACAATTCACATTCATCACGACAGGATTGTTAAAATTTAAAAAGAAATATACAACAAGCAAGAGTCGCATCACAGCACAGATAAAGCAGAGATAATGTTCTAACACAAGATTATACAATGCACAGTTCAAATTAAAATGGTTCCCTCAGCGGCTTCTGCGGTCTCGTTGGGCAGGTCGCTCCTCATCATCCACCCCAACATGGGCCGCCTGGTCGCTTCCTCGCAAGATCTCCCTGTAAAGCTGACTGACCAGGTGATGCATGTTGTTGAAAGTGTGATGCATGCGAGCAGTATCCCGGACTACCCGGGTAAACGGAATTAATGGAACGCCTGCCGGGGTTGGATTTGCGACCACCGCGGGCTGCCCGCTCGCTGCCGGGACTGACCCCTCTCCAACTGCAGATTGAACGGATGTTTGCGGTTCCCCTCCAGCGACCTCGCCTACTTTCTTCTTCCCTTCTCTCGCCAAAGCCAAGTATTTGTTCCTATAGTGGCAGGCGTCTCCGCTTAGCCGCTGTTTTCCTTCTTCATTCCTTCAAGTGCAGAAGAGAGGCTGGCGACCTCGTTCTCTAAGATCTTTTCTCTCTCTTTACCCTTCTTTAATTCAGCTCGAATTTCGCTTAGCTCCTCCTCATATTTCCTCGCTAACAGCGCGTACGTTTCCTGGACAGGCCGCTCCTCCTGTGCGAGCTCAGCGGCAGACCACGCCGCAGCCTCCACCGATATGTCTGGTGGCGTAGGCACGATCTTGCCAACCTCGACAGAATCGGGTGTTGACTTCCGAACTGCAACAAAGAAAGTGAAATTCGCTTCAGTTTCTAGGTCGCAATAAGCCTAAAAAGGTAAAAAGTTTAATTCAGTTTTTGTAATCATGGCGGCGATCTGGCGACTATCAAAGGCAGGTCGCCTCGCGCACTCTGGATCGAAAGCGCCTAGGCGATGCCTCCATTCTAGACGGACTATCGCCCTTGTCTCGGCCAGCGATCTGCTTGAGGCAACTATGTCATCGGTTTCCGTAATGATCTTAACCGGCCGCGATTTCCGTGGAGGGGATTTATATAACCATGAGCTCTGGAATCTCTTGGGCGCCGGATGCAACTTACCTGATCGCATCAGTTCGGCAGCGGTCAGGAGATCTTCAGCCCGCTTATCCGCAGCAAGCTTCTCCGAGACCGCTTCGACCTTTGCCTTCATTGCTGCGAGCTGCTCCTTGGTCTTTTCCCTTTCTTCAGTTGGAAGAAAATAAGAAGGGTCAGCAAGTTCCTTTCCTCCAGTCTCGGCATCAGGCTGCAGCACTTACAGCAGAGAGCGATTCATGCTCGCAAGCTGCTCGTTATCTATGAAGTCAAGAATCTCAGTAGTTGATAGGCTGAGCGTTGAGGGGGGATCACCTTCCGCGGGCAGAGGATTGGGGGTGACGAGATCGCTATCTTGAACTTCCTTTTCTCGCGGCTTATGATGCAAGCTCGCAGCTCCAGTCCGCTTGGATATATTCTTCTCTTTCCTAACTTGCAGTTTCTTCCCTACTCGCTCCGCAACCGTACTCTTGTCCCTCTTCCTCTTTTTCTTTTCAGGCGTCTTATCCAAGTCAATGAAGACTTGCTGCGATTTGCAGGCTGAGGTTGGTGCGACGACCAGAGCCAGGGAAGACACTGGTTCCTCAGTTTGCTTCTCAACAGAACTCTTAGCCGCGGCCTCAGCGGCTTCCTTAGCTCGCTCCTCTGCTATCTCTTCTTCCTTTTCCGCTACTTGATCATCAGCTGGAAGCTTCTCCTCGACGATCTGCTGCTGGGTTTTCGGCGACGACACTTCTTTGTTCAGATCTATCCGCAGCACAGCAGTTCCGGAGGCAGAGCGGTGCACCTCCATATTGGAAGAACTGACGGGGTTCTGATCAGAGACAGATGGCGGATTCGGGTTCTCGCTCAATGGATTCTGAGTAGGAACAGTCGCAGTCTTCTCAGGCTCGATATCGCGGGCTGGGTCTGATTTCTTCTGGCCTGAACCCTCTCCTTGGTGGCGGGCAGGAATATCATGTCGATGACTGGTCTTCTTAGGTCGAGAATTCGCCTTGGGCTTCTCAGTCGAAGTGGCAAGGCTGCCAAAGAAGGATCCTAATCTTGCCATGCCGGACTGGAAAGTTGATACCGCAAGAGGTGAATAACGACCCGTCGCGCAGACAATTCTGACAGAAGACAATACTTTCGGCGGTATTTATAGCACAGACAGCATTTATGATAGTTGCGGACTCAGCGGTTAAGGAAACATTTTCCGAATTCTCCAAAACTCAAAAATGTGCGGGGATTATGTTAACCCCAGAATCCGCAACATGTCCAGATAGGCATCTCGCTCCTCCTTTTCCGGGTTCAAGCCATCAGTCCGCCCAGCTCGCTAGTTGGCCAGTGGAAATCCCGGTCACCAAGGCGACCTCCAGATCGCAGTCCGCCCAGGTCGCCCTTGGTTTTCAGATCTTGCCAGCTTTTGGCGAGCCCCGAGTCAGGTCGCCCAGGTCGCTCAGGTCGCAACTAGTCTGACAGGATTGCGCTCGACGCGACCAAGAGAGGATTTCAGCTCGCAGGCCCAGTCCGCCGGTCCCGCGCAGACTGCTTGTTCTTTCTTTCTTGATTCCCGTCACCGCTGCCCGGCTCTTTTGTACCCCGGGCAGCCGGTTATTTTATCCCTTCCCGTTTGGGCAGGCCCCCAGCCTATAAATTGGGGGAAGTGGTGCACTCAAAGGACACTGACTCGAGCCCAGGAGCCCACTTGTTAAAGGCTGCGGACTCGAATCTCTGGCTTCGCGATCTCCAGCTTGCTTTCCACATTACTTTCCTTTTCCCTCCTTATAACCGCTTCTTTGCAATCAAAAGCAAGCCCGTCGCAGGAGTGGCATTCAGGCCGCGACGGGCGAAGTCTGGTGTTGCCGTGATCCACGGCTCTGCTGCTTTTCTTTTCCTCTTCTAGTCCGCCAGTAGACTGCTGCTCGCAGTTTGTTTTCCTCTTTCTTCCCTAAGTGCTCGAACAGTTAGCTGCTGGTGCTCGTTTTCACCTTCGCATTTCGTGCATCAACACTAAATATGAATGAATGTACAATACACAAATGTTGCGTCCTTGTAAGGTTTTTCTCAAATAATAATGTCTTACATATATCGGCACATAGGCCGGCCACACATGAACGATAAATAAAGAAACAGGTAATTCGCTTTGGCCTTTAAGGGCCAGCTTAGCAATCCTGCGCTCCAACCCACTGCATCCCGCTTGGCTCAGCTTCACTTGCACAATACACTCCACCATAATGGTGGAAAACATAGCAATGGTCAACATTAGCTGACCAAATTATAATGACCCCACCCCTCATAAGGGGTGGCGGTGCTCCTTACCTGCAGGCATTAGCTACGACCAAGTCATGGAGATCATAGATCTACACTTCGACTCACTCCAGGTTGATCGGCATAGGGTTGGGTATAGTACAGCTATTTCCCTTGCTCAAATTGTCAGGCGCAGCAGCTATGACGTTGGTTAGCATCCCCTTTCTCATCTATATGATACATATCCCTGTTATGATCCTAGACTAGCACTCACGACAGCCTAAGCTTGGCCTCGTAGGCTCAGCTCCACACATTAGCCCCCAGGTCTTTAAGAGACAGGCCTCACCAAATGATGGCCCCTAGGTCTCCACAAGATATGTCTCACAAATTAATGACCCTCTGGTCTCCACGAGACAGGCCTTACCAACAATACTGTGCTCACAAGGAACTACCACCGTCAGTAGCACTACAGCTAGACGGTAGAGGACAGACTATCGATTGCTCCCTGAAAGACTTTAATTTCAAGGATAGCTAAATTATCTAAAGGGGGGTGAATCGGTTTCTTAGTCTCTTGTGACTTTCTTTTATTTTCCTTCTTAATTGCTTTGTGAAGTAGTAGTTTTCTGCTTTCAAGAAACACACAAACTACAACAAGGAAACAACACAAAAAGCACACATCGAATTCATAGTGGTTCCCAAGAATATAGGTACGTCCACTTTCCCTCCCACCTTTCTAACTTCTTATTAGACAAGGCACTTCTCCAAAAACTCAGCTCCAAGAGCTTACACCACAGATCCCATAAGATCTCTTCGTCTCCTCCAAGACTTACTACTCAGGCACTAAGCCCTACAACTCAGTGATCAGCTGATCACCTAACTTAGGCCAAAGGACCAACCACTCAGGTTGCGAGGAGTGATAAGATGTAAATATACCTATTTTATAGTATTTTTATTATGTCATTTTAGTTTATTTTTGTTATTTTTAGTTATTTTTCATCAAAAAAATGCTTCTTTTTGTGAATATTATTCTAACTTAAGTTTATTTTATTTACTGAAGTTTTTCAGAAAAAGTCAAAAATAACCCGACACGCCAGTGTCCCAAGACTCGACATGCCCGTGTCACTCCCTCGACGTTCGTTGATCTCAACTCAACGTTCGACAGTTGACGATTGCGGTACACGCCCATGTCACATCTCCCGACACGCCCGTGTCACGCCCTCGACATTTGTTGATCTCTACCCGACGTTCTGTAACGGCCTCCCCATCCCACGACTTGTAAGGACGGCCGCCGACACCCCCAGCATCCAGCTCGAAAGGGTTCAGCCTAACCAGGTCTGCAGACCATGCACCCCAACCCCTCCCCATCCACAGGCGGGTTGTTGAGGCCGGGGATCGAACCCGATACCTCCTTGATAAGGAGTTTTCAAACCACTCCTCATCACCAACTGAGCTGCATGATGATGAGGAGTGGTTTAAAACCTCCTAATCAAAGAGGTCTCGGGTTCGATCCCGTCCTCAACAACTCGCCTGTGGATGGAGAGGGGTTGGGGTGCATGGTCTGCTGACCTGGTTAGGCTGAACCCTTTCGAGCGTGGTGTTGGGCGTGCCGGCGGCCGTCCTTGCGAGCCGTGGGCTGGGGAGGCTGTTACAAAAAGTGCACTTTTTGTAACGACCTCCTCAGCCCACGGCTCGCAAGGACGGCCGCCGGCACCCCCAGTACCATGCTCGAAAGGGTTCAGCCTAACCAGGTCTGCAGACCATGCACCCCAACCCCTCTCCATCCACAGGCGAGTTGTTGAGGCTGGGATCGAACCCGAGACCTCCTAGATAAAGAGTTGCAGCTCAGTTGGTGATGAGAGTTGTGGTAAAGAGTCTCTTATCAAGGTCTTGGGTTCGATCCCCAGTGGCAACAACCTACTGTTGCTGAAAATTCCTTATCAATTGGTGATGAGGAGTGGTTTGAAAACTCCTTATCAAGGAGGTCTTGGGTTCGATCCCCGGCCTCAACAACCCGCCTGTGGATGGAGAGGGGTTGGGGTGCATGGTATGCAGACCTGGTTAGGCTGAAGCCTTTCGAGCGTGGTGCTGGGGGTGTCGACGGTCGTCCTTGTGAGCATGGTTCTGGGGAGTCCGTTACACGTTCGACATTCGAAATTTGCCAAACCAGACATGACACGCCCATGTTCCAAGACCCGACATGCCCGTTTCATGCCATCAGTTCAAGTCAGCTGCTGCCGACATCAAAAGTGCAAGGTGTCCTGTCACGCACCCCGAAACGCCCGTGCCCAACACATGTCCCGTCCCGAAGCTTCCATAATTCAATCGAGTCAACGAAATTTTGACTTCTTTAGCACACCAGACCCTACACGCCCGTGTCACATGCCACGACACGCCCATGTCACCCCCTTTATTTTGTCTATAAATAAAGATTTTCTGTATGAACTCTTGTTCCCCTTTTTGAACCACTTTGCTTAAGGTAGGTGTGATGCTTGGGTGCTTTCTATGCTATGCAAGGGAATTTCTTCCTGCCCTATTAGTGTTTGTTTTTAGATTTCTTGTATTCACTTTTCTATTAATAAAATGTGTTAGTTTTTTCTCTCTTTGCATAGCTTGGAATCCATTTATGTTCCCTACTCGTAGTGATTTTTAATATTTATTCTTATTTTGTGTTTTTATGTTTTTCAAAATCTTGTTAACTTAGTTTTTATTTTAAGGTTTTCTCCTAATTTCTAGCCGTTGTTATAGCTTTTTCTCACCTTGTTCCCTACTTTAGGGTTAGCCTTTTTACTTTGTATTCATTTCTATGGGTTTATTTTTTTTTAAAAAAGGTGGTTTTATCTTTCTTTAACTTAGGCTTTTTTGAATTGTAAAACTTTTCGTTCTCTTTTAGCTTTATTTCCACTTTTTATGCGTTTTTATAAAGTTATAGAAATGAATTTATAGTCATTTTAATTTTTGCACAACTTTGCTTTTTGATTTTATTTCCAAATCTTTTTGCTTCTTTTGTTCTTATTTTCTCTTTTTAAGTGTTTTTATCAAATTCTAGGAGTAGATTTATAATCGTTTTAATTTTTGGAGCACTTAGTTTTTTTCTAATTTTCGTAGAGTGCGTGAGTGTATGAGTTAGATTTTATTGTTTTCATTATTTATGTAGAGTGTGTGCGTTTTATTTATGTAGAGTGTGTGCGTGTGTTTTAATTCAAGTAGAGTGTGTGTGTGCGTTTTATTTATGTAGAGTGTGTGAGTGTGTTTTATTTTATGTAGAGTGTGTGAGTGTATGAGATAGCATTTTCAGTTTTCATTTCCCGCCTACTCGTTTGATTAGGACTCGTCATTTTACAGCTTTCATTTCCCGCCTACTCATTTGAGTAGGACTCGCACTTTACTGCTTTCATTTTACAGCTTTCATTTTCAGCTTTCTTTACTGCTTTAATTTCCCGCCTACTCGTTTGAGTAGGACTCGCACTTTTCAATTATGGAATTTCTTTTCCATAGTCGTCCCCATTCCGATGAGTGGCTAGCCGCTCTTAGCCCTCAGTACCGAAGAGCATTGGGACAGATAAACTATCTTTAAATAATTAAAGGTCTCATTTTTAGCTTTAATTAAAGAACTTAAGGTTTGCCCCGGGTATACGATGCGTAGGACCACATATCGATGTGTGGGCTCTATTTCCATTGTCCATACGCTAGCTTGCCGAGAGGCCATGCGTATGGACCGATCACCCTTGGGTAAAGAGAATTGCATGCATAACCTCGAGAGAGGAGAAGCGTAATTCTCCTGGATTGGGTTCCCCACCCAATGGGGGGGTTCTTAGCGTAATGCGGGCATTAAGAGGAATCTTTCGTCGGACTAGCATTCGGTCGAATAGTCTTAATGTTCAGGTGAGCTATATTCCTAGAGCTAGGTGAGCTCATTATTTTGGAACCTCCTGTACTCTAAAAGTAAGCCTTTAGAACTTGCTGGTGTGTGTAAAAATAGCACCAACTAATTTGCTTAAGATCCCAGATCATGCAGCTCTAGTTACACCTTGGCTGCTCTCTTTACCTCAGAGATTATCTCTGAACTAGGTGTTTTCGATGAAGAGGATAACAACTAACTTTTTGAGCTTTTAGACCAGTTGATTTGAACTATATTATTCCGCCTCTGCAATAATGGTGAGGATGAAGATGACTGCCACTTGTATGTGTGAAAAGTTAATTTCTTCAATCTGAGCTCTTCCTTTTCTAATTCGACGCTCAACGGCTCTTTGAGCTATGGGGCCCACATATGGAGTTGCCCGTTGCAACCTTGCATTATCTGCAAAAGTCGTATGGTAGACATGCAGTGTCATTTGTCACGTACTGTAGCCTTCCTGCAACATTTTGAATTTTGCTAACAATTGCTGACATCAGCACCTATGGACTTGGTCAAAATCAAGCATTAGAGCATAGGCGTTGAGTGAGCAACCTTCACTCAATGCCCCAACACTTTCGACGGATTCTGTCACAAGGCATTGAGTGATCAACCTTCACTCAACGCCAAAACACTTAGACAGATTCTCTGTCACAAGGCGTTGAGTGAGCAACCTTTAATCAATGCCAAAACACTTGGAAAAGTTTTCTGTCGTTAGGCGTTGAGTGAGGAACCTTCACTCAATGCCAAAGTCCTTAGACATGTTTTAGTCACTTGGCGTTGAGTGAGCAACCTTCACTCAATGCTTTTAGACTTAGCCAATTTTCCTACACGGGAAGCATTGAGATTTGCTTCTTCACTCAATGCTTTCTGCATCTATCAATTTTATTGACCTGCTGTTGAGTGAGTAGGCTTCACTCAATGCTTCTGTCTTTAATACAATATAGCAGTTGATTAGGCGTTGAATGAATACCCTTCACTCAATGATGTTGTCCTTTGACAATTCTATGTTTGAAACAAAGTGGCTCTGATTGAACAAGTGTCAGTCAACGCTATGTCCCCAAGGCGTTGAGTGAGCTTGCCTCACTCAATGCCTGTGGACTTAGTCAGATAATTACATAGATTTTCTGTGGCTTTGATAGGTTGAGCTATACTCAACAAATATGATGTATGTCGTTGAGTGAGTAGACAACACTCAATGCCTGTGCACTTAGCCATATTTTCAGCTTGCCAAAAGCTTAGCATTGACTATGCATGTTGTACTCACAGCTTGTAGTCATCTGGCTTTGAGTGAGTAGACAACACTCAATGCCTGTGGATAGATGGTTTTTCGTCTTTCCGCAACCTTGCCCAATTATCACATGTCCTTACCACATCAGCAACATGTCTAATCAACGCATATGAGGTATCCTGTATGCAAAGAACTTGTAACACTTGTTATATTACAACATGTGTGTACCATTATTTATTAGGCCTTCTTCAAATCTGGAACATTGGGATCAATGGACCCAACAATCTCCCCCTATTTGAAGAAGTCAAAACCTAAGACAATATTGTACACTAACATGTATATGCAACACATACAGAAAGTAATACTTGCATAACTCGGAGATAATGATCATATAATTCATTTAACACAGGTTTATTAGTTATGAAGGTTAAATGTTTCGATGTGCATAGTACAATATCACATATCCTTTGGCCCTTTTAAGATGAATAGGAAACATCGCATGTTTCAGGTTCTCTAATAACAATTCCACTGCCCTTTGGCTTCTTGACTATTTCATCTTTCTTCTCAGCTTCAACTGTAGCGATCTTCTTGCCTTTCTGCTCTTCTTCCTTAGTTTTGGCTTCAGATATCTTGTTTCTCTGCCTCTCGATGTAACTGTAAGGCTTAGGTATGTAATTTGTCGGCTCAACAACATCAAGAGGAAGTGTGCCTGCTTTCTTGTTCCTCGTGTATAGCCTCCTTTCTGTGTCCCTCTTTTCCATTTTGTTCCACTCAAGTGGGCTATACAGTTTGCCCCTTTCAGTCTTCTTTGACTTGACTTGCTCCCAGGCTGCCAAGATGATAGTCCTTGATACAGAGCTCCACTTTTTCAAGTCAGACCTCTTTTCCATCTCTTCTTTATATCTTTTCTTGCTCATCATTATCCCTCCTTCTCCCTCAACAACAGTCGTTCCCTTTGTCATCTGTATCTGGTCTGCATAGGAGCTGAACTAGGGAGATACAACAGCTTCTTCTCTCCATTGAACGCCTTCTCCTCTATTCTGAATATCTTGCAGTTAGCCTTCTTGTTGAGCAGACATTCCAGGATTCAAGACTTCTTGTACTTGTGTAGGAAACATAGGGATGTTGTCATATTGGATAGGTTCAATCTCAAATGATCCCCTCACCACATTAGTAGCCCAGACCATATTTTTTAGTATTTGTTCTTATGACATCACTCTCCCCCTTTTTAACTTCTTTACATATTTCCTGCGTTTGGGAGGTGCTTTCCTTGCTTCTTGCAGATTCTAGATAGTTTATACTGCTGTTACTTGATTCTTGACCTCCAGCATATGGTCATCTAGCAGCTTGGTACATCCATCTACCTTGGTTAGTATGGTATCAATTTGTTGTGTTAACATCACTTTCTCAGCATTTTGGAGAGCTAGTATATTTTCATTCTGAATTGTCTGATTTGCTATCACTGTAGTGACATTTGTGTCCATGACATCCAATTTGTCCATAGTATAGTCAACTACTGGGGCTGCCCTAGTGAAGAATTTAACAGCTTCACCCTTTAGAAGATTGACTTCATATCTGATAGACTCTATCTCTGTAGATAGCTCATTTTTGATGTTCTTGAGTAAATCATCTACAAAGGTTTCTATGGTTCTCCTCTGCTCATCCAACGGGTCCTTCAGCTGGGCCAAAAACATTAGTAGAATTTGATCCATCCTTGCAGAGGTGCCTTAATCATTGGTTTCTTGGCTGGCCTAACCTCTTCCCTGTTGGCAGAGTCAGCCATTGTGAATTCAGAAGAATGAGCTTTCTTTTTAACACTCTCTTCCTTCTCTGAAATAGATGAGTCAATGACATGGACCTCATCATGAGTAGGGAGTTCAGAGCAAAGCTCCCCCTCAACATTTGTCATGTCCTCAGTGACATGCAGTTCATTAGCAGCAACAACAGTCTTCTCAGCAGCCGGATTTCTCTCGAGAACCTTGGAACTACTCCCCCTCACCCAATGCATCTTGCATTACTTATTCTATGAGTGTCTCCCCTGACTCTGAGGGGTAGTTACATCAGCATGATCTGGTATATGAATGTTTCCAGCAGCAGTATCAGGCCTTAGAATCTCCCCCTCCATCCTAGTTGAGATTCTGTTGGCAATATCTTCAGCCACTTCCCCAGCATCCTCAACTGATGGTAAGTCAACATCATGGTCTGGAACATCATCAAATTGAGCCCTGCTCAACTGATTTCTAACGTCAAGATCAAAAGATATTGATACTTGGGCAGCTGTGTCTCTCCTGGTTTCATCCTCAAACACAGTCAGATTGGGGTCATGTGGCTCTTCCTGATCTTCTTCAGAAGAACTACTTGAGCTGCTCTATGCTGGAACTAGAACTTCCTTTTGCTTTTTCTTGGTGACAAGATGTCCATGGGGCTAAAGAACCCTGTCCCATATATCTAGCATCTTGATGTCCATTCACCGCATGTGGTGACTCCTGACTCCTAACCTCATATAGAGGATCTCAGGAACAGTTCTAAGTAAGAACAGAGGCAGTATCCCTCCCAGGTTTGGCTCAGTCAGGCAATCTTCTATCCTTTCCAGTAGAACACTTCCCCAATCAATTCTTTTGGTGTGAATCACTCTAGTCATGAGTTCAAACATCTTTTTAGATATCTTATCATAGGACCCTGTCTTGCAAATCAGAGCCTTTCCAATGACATCGGCTAGGAATTTACCTTTTAGGTTCATTTCCTTCCTAAGGATGGAACCGGAGGTGTGCTTAGATAGGCCACACCATTTCAAAGCAGACCTGACCTTTGATTGATCAAGGTACTCTTCTACATGACCTTTTGTGAACTTTGGAAACAAGAGGGCTTTGCTCAATTATCTTGATGTTATATTTATCTTTTTTCCACTGACTATAGTTTTGATCTTACTCGTAGATGCATCTGTCTTGACATTGGAAAACAATTCTAGGACCTCCCGTTTCCACATCAAACAGGGCTCCATCAGAACGAAAGTTAGGTTAGAAACCTGGAGCAGATGGAGAACATATTGCACCTCCTCTATTGCATACTTGAAGCCATTCCTAACTAGTTTGGAGCCTTCGAACAGAAAATCATGACCTTTCAGCGCCATTTTGTATGGAATTTCTAGAGTTCGGCAAGACCTTTCTGTCGTTTCGGCGAATACGGGTAGAGGAAGACAAGGAACAGTGTATTTTGCACTATGCACAAGTCCTTCTATTTATAGTTATTTCTAAGTGAGAAGGCGGAAAGGCACTTACCTGTTTGGTATCACAATATGATCAATGGCTGGGATTGACTCTCTATACTTAGCTGCAAATAGACACTCCCATAGTATTTGTTAAGTTAAATCAATACACTCAACTTTCTCAACACCTTTATACCTAGTCTTATTTGACTAACCTTCTCTCCATGGATTACATAAACCTGGAACCTACAATCATATCACATATGTATAATAGGGAGCTACTTAGGCCGAACTAAATTCAACATACCGATTTCAATTTGAAGGAGTTGAACTTAGCTCCAACTAATGGCTTAGTAAGGATGAGAGCCATTAGTGTGTCCATTGACACAAATTTTCAAGACTAATGTCTTTTTCCTCCTTATGTTTTCTAATTTAACATGATATCTTGTCTCAATATGCATAGTCCTGCTGAGAGAGATAGGATGCCTAGCAATTGAGATTGCACTTAGTAGAAACATAATATGAGGGATTTCTACTTATCTTAATAATGTAGACCATATATAGGTATGGGTACTTGGACTATCCTGCCAAATCTCTTTTATCTACATGTGTACCGTATATGGGTATGGGTACTTGGACTATCCTGCAAAATAGAATTTATTTTACCTTAGGACCCCAAAATGAATTGGGTCCTAGGTTCTTGTTAGCATAAAGATACACATGTCTACCTATAGAAGTACTGTTAGGAAGACTCACCCTTGCCCTTGACACACTAGGGTTATGCCAACAGTCTATGGCAAAGTGTCCCGCTTTTCCAAAGCACCAGCACTCATGAATATTGTACCTTCTCTTCTGAGCAGGTCTGCATTTATGGCATGTACTAACAGCAGACTGTTCAGAATGAAGAGCAGCTTCCTTCTTTTTATTTCTCTCAGCCACAATCTGATTGAAGGTGAGTTTGTCAGTAGAAGAGCTTGTTTTTTCTTGAGATCTACCAATAGTGTTCTTCATTACTGAAGACATACTATTAATGGCCTTAGAAATGCCTAAGTCTGACTTGATGACAGACTTGTCCTTGGTCTGTATGTGGGCTGGGAGAATTTGAGAAAAGGACATTGCCTTATTCTTGAGGGTAGGGGCTAGTGCACCAAATACAAATGGTCCATGATGGGCCATTTGGACTTCTTTATGGGGAGCCTTATGTGCACTCAACCCTAAGTACTTTCTTCTTCCACTATAAGATACATTTGTACACTTACAGGGAAGATTCCCATTCTTCCAGTGACCATGCATGCATTCAAGGTCATACCTATTGGAAGGGAGGATTACCTTGTGAAAGGTGGCTTGAGGCACTACAGGAGCTTTGCCTTTCCCTTTAGAAAGGTCAACTTTAGAATTATACTTAGACCCGAAACCTCTCTCATCTTTTTGAGAGATAAAGGAGTCAATCAGTGGCAACACAACTTTGGGCTTATTGAAATCAGCCACCACCTTTTTCTCCTTTAGGAGTTTCTCTTTCAGATCCAAGATGATCTTGTCCTTCTAGCTTAAAGTCTCAATTTCTAGATTTGAGATGGCCTTTAGTTGGCTAACTTCCCTTGCCTTCTGTTCCAGCAAGGTTGCTGTCTTAGCTTGCTTGGAAGCAGCTAGCTAAAGAGAAGCAATCTCCACAGCCTGCTTTTTAGCCAACTTCTTGCTTCTTTTCAAGGCCTCCAGAATTTCAACATACTTGTCAATCAATTGATTGACATCTACCTCAGATTCATAGTCTTCTTCATCATTGGATGATGATGAATCAGAATCTGGACTGGTCTCATAAACTGAACAATAAGAAGAACTAGACAAAGAATGCACCTTTTCAGGACCAGGCTGATCCTGACAGGATTCTTCAACTATCATGGCAATTAGCCCATAACAACTGTAGTCATCTTCCTCATCATCATCACCCTCTGAATCAATGTCTGAAAGAGACAGTGGGGCCCTGATCTCTATTTTTGCATTTGGATAGACATCATCTATATCACTGTCACTGAACATAGAGAACAGTGGTGCTATGATTCCTATCCTAGCAACAGAATAGTCTTCATCATCTACAATAGCTGCCAACGGCCCTTTATAGGACTTTTCCTTTCTGCAGACTTGAAACTTTAATGAGCTCCACTCCTTATGGTTCACTACTTGACTCACAAGCACAAACCTTTTAGCTATCCTTGGAGATCACTCAGACTGTTAAGTCCTTTTTTAAGTAACCACCCTCTGATACCACTTGAAATTCTTTAATTTCAAGGATAGCTAAATCACCTAGAGGGGGGGGGGTGAATAGGTTTCTTTAGTCTCTTATGACTTTCTTTTATTTTCCTTCTTAATTTCTTTGTGAGTTAGTAGTTTTCTGCTTTCAAGAAACACAACCTGCAACAAGGAAACAACACAAAAAACACACACAGAATTTATAGTGGTTCCCTAGAATATGGGTACGTCCACTTTCCCTCCCATATTTCTAACTTCTTATTAGACAAGGCACTTCTCCAAAAACTCTGCTCCAAGAGGTTACACCACAGATCCCATAGGATCTCTCAGTCTCCTCCAAGACTTACAACTCAATCACTAAGCCCTACAACTCATTGATCAGCTGATCACCTATCTCAGGCCAAAGGCCTTACCACTCAGGCTGGGAGGACAGCCCTACCTTAGATCTATATAGGATCCTATAACTCAGGAACAAGTGCCCTACAACTTAGAGAGAATGACTCTCCTACCTCATGCTCAAAAGCCCTACAGCTCAGTGATCAAAAGATCACCTACCTTAGATCCAAGCTAGATCCTACAACTCAGATTCACACTTGAATCCTACTGCTCAGGACAAAGCCCTACACTCAAAGTCTCAACAGAATCCTACCTCAGATCAACAAATGATCCTACACTCAGCCTTTATATATTCAGGCCTACAGCTTAGATCTGTAAAGATCCTATAGGGTGAAAGTGTGTGTAGTTGATTTGACTCCAGAGAAATTTCTCTATGCCTTCTACTTTCTGAGATGAGATATTCTCAGCCCTAACTCCTTCACAGCAACAGGTATAGATCTGTTTGGGTTGGATGTAACCTACAAAAACTAGTTCTGCTTCTTCTTTCCTTTCTGGACTAAACCATAACCTCATTTTTTTCTTCTTCAAAGCTCAAGAAGTTGATCTTCAGAATAAGACTGGCTTGAGCTGAGAAGTAACTGCGGCTGGGGCTTTTCCCTTAACTGCTTCTTGAGCTGAGATAAGCTCAGTCCTATCTTCTAGATTGCTGAAATCAGATTATTCATCTTCTTCTTCTTACTTAAAAAGTAAGCCTTCAGAACTTGCTGGTGTGTGTAAAAATGGCACCGACTAACTTGCTTAAGATCCCAGAACTTGTAGATCAGGTTACACCTTAGCTGTTAACTTTACCTCAGAGATTATATCTGAACTTGTTGTTGTCGATGAAGAGGATAATAGCTAACTTTTTGAGCTTTCAGACCAGCTGATTTGAACTCTATTCTTCTACCTCTACAACAATGGCAAGGAAGAAGATGACTACCAGCTATATGTGTAAAAAGCTTATTTCTTCAATCAGAGCTTTGCCTTTTTTAATCCGCCACTCAACGGCTCTTTGAGCTATGGGGACCACACAAGGAGTTGTTCGTTGCAACCTTACAATAACTGCAAAATTCTTGTGGTAGGCTTGTGGCGTCGTTTTTCACGTACTATAGCCTTCCCGCAACATTTTGAATTTTGCTGACAATTGCTGACGTCAGCACCTGTGGACTTGGTCAAGATCAAGCATTAGAGCATAGTCATTGAGTGAGAAACCTTCACTCAACACCCCAACACTTAGACAGATTCTCTCACTAAGCATTGAGTGATCAACCTTCACTCAATGCAAACACTTAGAAAGATTCTCTGTCACTAGGTGTTGAGTGAGCGACCTTCACTCAACCCCAAAACACTTGGAAAAGTTTTCTGTCGTTAGGCATTGAGTGAGCAACCTTCACTCAATGCCAAAGCCCTTAGACATGTTTCTGTCACTTGGCGTTGAGTGAGCAACCTTCACTCAATGCTTTTATACTTAGCCAATTTTCCTACCTGAGAAGCGTTGATATTTGCTTCTTCACTGAACGCTTTCTGCATCTGTCAATTTTATTGACGTGGTTTTGAGTGAGTATGCTTCACTCAACGCTTCTATCCTTAAGAGAGTATCACAGTTGATTAGGCGTTGAGTGAATAGCCTTCACTCAATGCTTTTGTACTTTGACAAAATTTTGTGTTTGAAACACAGTGGCTATGACTGAAGAAGGTTCGGTCAACGCTATGTCCTCATAGCGTTGAGTGAGCTTGTCTCACCCAACTCCTCACTCAACGCCTATGGACTTTGTCAGATAATTACATAGATTTTTTATGTCTTTGACAGGATTAGCTATACTCAACGAATATGTTGTTGTATGGCGTTGAGTGAGTAGACAACACTCAATGCATGTGGACTTAGCCACAATTTCAGCTTGTCAAAGGCTTGGCTTTTACTATGCATGCTATACTCACAACTTTTAGTCATCTAGCATTGAGTGAGTAGACTTCACTCAATGCCTATGGACAGATGGTTTTTCGTCTTTCCACAAACTTGCCCAATTATCACCTGTCTTGGCCAAATCAGCAACCTGTCTAATCAATGCATAGAAGACATCCTGCATGCAAAGAACTTGTAACACTTGGTAGATTACAACATGTGTGTACCATTGTCTATTAGGCCTTCTTCAAATCTGCGACATTGGTATCAATGGACCTAACACTCCCCTTAATGGGTGTTTCCCTGGAGGTCATCCCCCAGTACTCTCTCTACAGCTAACTGCACACCCCGTGATTCGAAAATCTACGTGATTACCACGGAGTCTTCTCCGACATACATAATATGCAAACATCACCAATCCAGACCAACCTGTCTGGATGGGCTTCACATAGCATGTCAATTTCGTACTTCGATTCTGGATCTAAATGCAACACTAACGGGGATACACGGATCTACCCGTTGGGAGAACCATTTCCAAGTGTTTGTGGAGCATCCACCCTCACATGCTAAAAAGGACCTCACATGTCCAAGGAGGAGGATCGTTACCCTAGAAGTCTGGTTCGGCGCCATGAGAGTGATTCTAGCCGGATGGAAATGACTGTTACGGCTTTGCATCCGAAGATGTGAATTTATCTCATGGATTGGGACTCCGAAACTCCAATAGTGATGTGATGTCCTGTGACCGGTGTTTCTCTTCCTTCCTCTAGCCACTCAGAATTAGGGCTCAGAAGAAAAATGAAGTGAAAATGCCACTGCCTAGGAATTAAACCGGCTACCGCCGTGTGGTAACTTCCTACCGCTGTGTGGTAACTTCCTACCGCCGTGCGGTACCCTAATCGATGGCTCGATTCGCATGTCCACCGCCCAATACCTCCAATCATAGGTTGACATATATCCATTCCATTATAGTCGACTACCGTCGTGCGATAGGATACTACCTCCATGCGGTATCTAATGTTAGTTACGACACGACCACTGCCACTACCGCTACGTGATAACTGCAACCATCGTATGGTAACAAGATGAGAGCTTTGCCAACTAAACGGACTATGCTAATGCCATTGGTATCTCTACTGCTGGGCAATATCTTCCTGAAAGCTTTGCCACCCTTCCCACGGTACTACCGCCGGCGATAACAACCTACCGTCATGCGGTAGACTCCGTATCGCATCCACACGACGCTCTCGATGCCCTGCCGCTATCGTTGTGCGGTATCGCTACCTCCAAGTGGTGCCTCACAGACACCATTCTCCTTCTTCAGGAACTTGGGGTGTTACATCATTTTCTATAAATAGATCTTCATTCTTAGACCATTGCATGAAATGCGCCCGAAGCAGAAGTCCTCACAATCTGCAAAAATAGTGTTCGCTCAAACTGGTGTTGTTGGTGTATTCAACACCGCTGATCACCAGAAGTGCAAATTGTTTGAGGTAGATCTAAATGAGTTCGTTATCGAATATATGGAGAGTTTGCCTGTCCATGACCGCTTGCCACTGGAGAATTAAAGAATTAATTCTTCTTTAGCAAATCAAATTGCATCCCGATCGATCACTTTCCATGCAAGTTCCTATTCCCGCTGCTTTGGGAGGTCGCGGAGATATTCGAGCACTATGGGGTCATCCCGGGCCAGTTCGCTCCAAACACAATCATCGCGATCTATGGTTATATTGCTTACCTATAATCTGAGCGGGTAGCATTTAAACTTGGTATTTTAAGGAAGATTTTCTCAGTTCACTCTATCACCCCCACAGGAAACAAACCATATAAGGGAATAATATGCTTCTACTGCCGCGGGCTGAAGATGATGAATCTGATAAATAAGATCCACAACTGGACCTCCCGTTACTTGATGTTCGAAGGAGACTTGGGCCTTTAATATACATATCCACAAGAACGGGCGGATAGCAAATTTAGAAGCATCAAGCTCTCAGATATGGATGGGAAGTTTGTGGATTTCTTGAAAGGCTCCAGGTTAGACATCGACTATAATCTTCTGCTATTGTCGAGCTTGAATGTCCTAGCTCGGTAACAAAGTGAGTAAATTCTGCAGACTTAAATTTGAATCTGTATATTTTTCATAATTTCATCTTGCTGACCTCATTCCTTTCTCAACCACTTTGAACATCCCGGCCAATCTCCCGAAAACTCCCGGCAGACTGGCTTTTACTTAAAGGGAAAGGAAGAAGGAGATCGCTTGAAAGAGGAGGGAGGAGAATCATCACGCAGCACACTACTCCCCTTCCGAGACCTTCGACCTCCACTACTTTGTAGTAGAAACGCGAACATGATTATTCTTTGCAACCTGTAATGAATGGGATGAGCTACAGGCTTAGGTGACCTAGTGGGCGGGTGTGTACGAAGCTGCATTGCTTTCCTCAGCGAGGTCACGAAAGCTGTAAACTCCTTCAAGTTAGAGAAAAAGGATGCATTGCTCTCTCGCATGGGGATACAGAGCAAGTTGATCATTTGGGCAGGTGCGCGCAGGGCTACATTGCGTTCTTCGGAGAGATCAACCTTATTGTGGGTCCCTTAAAGGCACTACTCAAGAGTATCAAGGAGTGTTCGAGGGTCACGGGCTATGATGATTAATTGGGCAGGTGCTCGCAGGGCTATATTGCTCTTCTTAAATAGATCATCAAAGCTAAAATGATATCCCTTACGATGCATAGTAGAGCTAATACCCACCATTTCCCTTCAAAATGCAGAAGTGGGTTTAGATACCAGATGGAATCCGTAATCCAGAATTCCTCTGCATGGGAATTTGCAAGCTCCCACTACACGGTGCGAAATCTCCCCGCATCACGTGGTCATCATGGTGTTACGCAAATGACAATGATTCCTATAGGGGTTTAAGCTGGACCCTGCAATTTGTCCTGATCCAGTGATCTTTAATCTCGAGTTGTAGATAAAGAAGGAGAATGACTTGACAAATAAAAGTGTCAGTATGAAGCCTTTTTATTGATATGATCATTGAAAATAAGAACAAATGAGGAGACATCATTCAAGAATAAAATAGCTTTAAATCATATCCACTCCAGGTGTGAGATATGTCTTCTCCTTCATAAGTTTGCATTCGATACACTCCACTCTTTAGAACTTATTTAATAATGAATGGTCCAACCCAATTTGGATTCAGCTTTCTTACTAAACTGGCTCGTGCGACTGCATCAACTTTTTTCAAAACAAGATCCCCCACCAGAAAATGATTGACCTTGATGTTTTTATCAAAAAATCTCACCACTCTTCACAAGACTTCCTCTTGTCTGATGGCGGCCTCATCACAATTCTCCTCAATTTGATTCAAACTGCATTTTATCTTCTCATTGTTGATCTCAAGTCAATCCTCCCAACTTTGTCTAGCAAGCAAGACCCTTGGGGTTGGAACCTCAAATTCCATATGTACTAGAGCCTCTGAGCCATGAGAGAGTTTGAAGGGACTTTCCCCAGTAGCGGATGATGGTGTCATTCTCAAGGTCCACATAACTGAAGAGAGCTCATCTGCCCAACTTCCTATCATATTTTGCACCTTCTTTTTTAGTAGGTTAAGCACTTGTTTATTTGCTGCTTCAACTTGACCATTGCTCCTAGGATGATGGACTGATAAGAATCGTAGTTCTATGGCAATCTGCTTGCAGAAGATAATCATTTCCTCATTGTTGAACTGTGGCCTATTATCATGGAAAACTGCCATCGGGACTCCATGCCTGCAAATTATCTCTCCCTGACCAAATTTTTTCACTATTTCAGTTATTGTTCTTGCCAATGCCTTTGCTTCAATCCACTTACAGAAATAATCTGTCACAAGTAATATAAAACACTGCTGCCCGATTGCCATAGGAAAAGGACCAAGGAGATCCATCCCCCAAACTACAAAGGGCCATGGTGTTGTGATCGACTTGAGTTGTTGGGCTGGCTGGAGCTGAAGGAGCCAACTTTTGGCATTGAACACATTTCTTTGCATATGTCTCAGTGTCTTTCTTCACCCTGGGCCAAAAATATACTTGCAGCAATATTCTCTTTTCCAAAGTCCATGCTCTCGAATGACTGTCGCATTCCCCATAGTTAATTTCATGGAGCACGACTGAAATTCTTCTTCATATATGCACCTTACCATTGGTGAGAGAATGGTCCTTCGGTAAAGAATCCCAGAGATGAGATATTAATTTGCAGCTTTAATATTGAATCTTCTCTTATCCTTCACTGACTGGTGGAATTCTCCTCTTGATAGATATAATGTAACACCCCAAATCAAAAGAGTGAGTGCAGGTTGGGCAACACGGCCTGGGATATGGGCGTGTCCCAAGTCGTGTCCTACTCTGTGTTGTCGGGTTGACACACAGCCTGTCAAGTTCTCAACACAATGCACTCAACATTTGTCAAGAGGGCAACACGGGCGTGTCCCAAGCCGTTTCCGGCTCTGTTTACTCGAGTGTGGATTGGGTCTCAAGTGTGTCTCGAGTGAGGAACACGGCCTGGGACACGAGCATGTCCCAAGTTGTGTCCTGCTCTGTGTTGTCTCGAGTACTCGATGAAATACTCTCGACGTTTGTCAAGAGGGTACAGGACCTGTGACACGGGGGTGTCAGAGGCCGTGTCCTCCTCAAGTTTTCGCCAGGTTTGTGAGGCCTATTGAACGCGGGCTGGACACGGGCATGTCTGAAGCCGTGTCTAGGCACACGGCCTATGACACGGGCGTGTCACAGGGTTGTGTCCAGTTCTGGATAAGTCGGTTTGTGTGCTGCTTAAGGTACATGGCCTGTGACACAGGCGTGTCACAAGCCGTGTTCGGCCCAGGAAAAGTTATTTCAGGGCAAATTGTGGTCGTTCATTTCCTTCATATTGGATCTAATGGTCCTAGCTTCTCCCTACTGAGTTAAGACCAATGATTAAGAAGATAATTCTCATTCATCTTGGCTATTCTCTTTATAAAAGAGATAGAGAGAAGGGAGAGCAAGGAGGAGGAGGAGAAGAGATCCGGCCGCCGGTGGAGCTTCAACATTCGGAATTGCGAACCGAGTCCAGATTTGTGGAGGCAAGAGCGTTACGATGCTTTCTATCCGGCTAGAATTCCATGGCTCCAAAGAGATCGTCAAGGGTAACGATCTTCCTTCTTGGACATGTGAAGTCCTTGTTTTGGCACATATATATGGATTTCCCCCACCAAAAGGTGGCTGTTGAGGGATTTCCTTGGGTTGATTTTTGAAATCCCCAGTCTTGCATATAGATCCGGAAATGTGTAGTACGGAATAGGCATGTTGTGTGAAGCCCATCTGGACAGGTTGGTCGGGATTGGTAATGTTTCATTTTGCGCACCGGAGAAGACTCCACGTATAAACGTGTAGTTTGTGGAGTTGATGGGTCGTACCTGTGAAGGGCAGTAGTAGGAAGTACTAGAATGGAATTCCAGGAAAATACCCTCGTAATTCTTGTGCTGAATGCTATGAAAGACCAGTTTTCTGGCACTGCAGGATGCTGCAGGGTTTTGGGTTGAGTTTGGGTGCAGAAAGAGAGTTCTGCTGAACCCGCCAAGCGGCCGCGAGGAATGCTGGCACTAACTCCCTTTTGGATTATGAAGCCAGTCCTTGGTGGACAGTGTGTCTATTGTGAGGTGTGAGCTCTTGAAGGCTTCGTGCCAAACGGATAAGGGGAAATCTGGCCCGCGTCATGTTAGACGATTTGAGCAACGGGATTGGCTGAATCAGACCGCGTTATGTCTGACCGACTGGTAGACCTAGTTATTGGTCTCGTTGGAGCGCTTAATGAGAGTCTTAGGCATGCGCGCTATTAATACTAAATGCTCAATACCGTTGGGTTTTGGTCCTTGAATGGTGGTGGGACCCTGGTTCACTGGTACACCAAGAATGTGCCCTGAGTGCACGGATCGTCGGGCTGCATGGTCGACGTTTGTGATATGTTGAATGTGCGTGAGTGCACATCGTATGATATATCTGTTTGTGAAATGCTATGCCTGCAGGGAAGGATTACCACTGCCTCGAGAAAGGGGTAGGGTTGTTATAAATTGGTCAGTTGAATGTTGACCGTTGCTTTGTTTGCCACCATTATGGTGGGCTATCCTTGTGCAGGTGCTGGAGAGACGAGCAGGAAATAAAGGGTTTAGGCCCCTGCTGCTGCTGCTGGCACTCGAAGGCTTAGCAAAGACTTTTGTTATGTTCATGTGTGGCCGGCCTGTGCGCCGATGTTTGTAATCCACACTTGTAAAGTGTAACTGTAAGGCCTTAAGGCCAAACTCTTGAGTATTTGTTGTACATTCCTTCGTGAGTATATATAAATGTGGTTGTTTATGTATAGTGGACATTCATAGTTTGAGTTCAGTTTAACGTTAAAATCTTCTGCTATATGCTCTATGTTAGGATGCGTACCTATTGGTATTAACATGTGACCTCGCCGCTCGTTTGTGGCATATAGTGTGGGGCCCCGGCCATACCTTCTATTATATGTTATTTAACGGATGGGGTCGTTACAATTTTGGTATCAGCTTGTCTCGATCTTCCTCGTTCGAATTCGTGGTCGAATTCTTTTGTGGGGTGGCGAGCACGTGTCAGTGTGACCCGCTTTAACTTTAATAAACTCTTGAATGTCCACTAAGGAATGCAAATACACCTGTTTGAGGAACCGACGTGTTCCTATATTGTTGTGATTGATTGTGCAAGGTCTCTAAAGTGTGTCTTGTTCACCTATAGGTGACTCGTAGTGGTGTTGGGCAGTCTGAGCCCCAACGTTCTGATGAGAGTGTGACACCAGCTAAGGTGCCCACACCTCCTCATTCTGCGGAAACAGTACGCTTAGTTGCTGAGGCACTATTTGCAATGATTCATGCACAGCCTACTGGGCAAGCGTAGCCGGCATTGGTGCCAGATCGGGTTGGTGTAAGACCAAACCCTATTGAGGTTGTTGATCCTCGAGTAGCTGAGCGGCAGTTGAAGCATTTTATGAGCTTCATTCCTACGACATTTACGTGTGTGGTAACCCCAGCGCAGGCGGAAGATGGGTTGTCGCGCATCAAGCGTATATTGACGGCAATAACGATGGAGGAAGATCAGAAGGTCACCTTGGCCACCTTCTTGTTGGAAGGAGAGGCCCGACTATGGTTGGACAATATAGAGTTGCATCACCTAGCGAGCAGGCAATTAACACAAGTCTCGATTGAGGAGTTTTCGCGACTCTTTTTGGAAAAGTACCTACCAGCGGCATAATGCATCGCCATGGTAAATGAGTTCCAACGTCTAACGCAAGGAGAAAGTAGTGTTGATACTGACTTGCATGAGTTTACAAGGTTGCGCCATTATGCGGGATCTATCTTTGCTGATGAACAACGGAAAACCAATAGGTTCTACGAAGGGTTGCGAGATGAGTTGAGATTCCTGCTCTCGAGTTCGGTGAACCAAGGATTTCAGGCATTGGTTGATACTGCTTGTGCGCTGGAGAAAGATATGAAACAGGTGCATGGAAAGAGGGACTTGGCTATGGCGAAGTCTGATTTCAAAGCGCCCCGTCCTGGAAAATCGAACTACCAAAAGAAGTGGAGCAAGAGATCCAAATCTTCTGGACAGGCTCCTTCTACAGTTGCGTCGGGAGCAATGTCAAGGCAAGAGTCTCGTACCTGTTTTACATGTGGTAAAGTGGCACATATAGCCCGTGATTGTCGGGTTGGTCCGCCAAAGGTGGAAAAGAAGACGAGAGTGTCTTATGCTAAGAAGGGAAAAGCAGTGGTTGAGTCCTCTGCATCCCAGGCGCAGCCCCGAGTATATAATCTTGGCCAGCAGGAGGCCATAAAAGCAAAGTGACGTCATCACAGGTACGATTTAAGGTATTGATATTTTTTTATATTGCATACCTTGTGTGTAGCTTGTGTATGATGTGTTTGTCTTAGGCTTTGTCCTCATTCAGAACAATACGGCGAGAGTACTATTTGATACGGGTGCTTCGCATTCGTTTCTGTCTAAGGAATTCGTAGCACGAATCGGAGTACCTAGTAATTTGACGACAGATGCCGTGAATGTGTTATTACCAAATGGATGTGCGATGTGTGCAGATAAGACTTGCTTCTTAGAAGTACAAATAGGAAGTCAGGATTTTTGCTTGAGCGCATCTGTGCTACCGATATCGGAATTTAATGTGATCTTTGGTATGGACTGGCTCTCGGAGCAGCGTGCCTTTATTGATTGCAATTCAAAGGAGATCACACTGGGCCAGAATATCGAGCTTGAGACTAAGTTCGCTGGTATGTGAGGAGTAGGCAGGACCTTGATGTCTGCTCTTCGGAAGGGCGCGGAGTTATTCTTCACACTTATTGAGGCTGTTGAGCCAAAGGCCAGTGTGAATGATGTTCCAATTGTGTCGGAGTTTGCTAATGTGTTTCCTAAGGATCTTCCTGGGATACCACCCCAGCAGGAGATCGACTTCACTATTGAGTTGGTGCCAGGTGCGAAACTTGTGGCCCGCTCGCCATATTGCGTAGAGCCAAAGGAAATGGCTGAACCAAAAGTTAAATTGCAAGAGTTGCTGGAACAGGGTTATATACGCCCAAGTGTGTCACCTTGGAGCACACCTGTTATTTTTGTGAAAAAGAAAGATGGTAGTCTGCAGTTGTGTATTGATTATCGCGAGCTAAATAAGCTGACAGAGAAAATCAAGTATCTGATTCCACTGATAGATGACTTGTTCGATCAGCTAATAGGATCAACAATCTATTCTAAATTGGATTTAAAATCTGGATATTACCAATTGAGGATTCGGGAAGGTGACATTCCCAAGACAGCGTTTGGGACACACTACGATCATTATGAGTTCACTGTAATGTCGTTTGGGCTATGTAATGTGCCATCGGTATTCATGGATCTAATGCACCGAACATTCCGAGAGTACTTGGATCTATTTGTGATAGTATTCATTGATGATATCTGTGTGTACTCTCAATCCGAAGCTGATCATGCAAACCATTTAAGGTTGGTGTTGCATACCCTGTGGAGAAATAAGCTCTATGCCAAGTTCTCAAAGTGTGCGTTTTGGCTATCGTCAGTGGCTTTTCTTGGTCAAGTGGTAAGTGGAGAGGGCATTACGGTGGATCCGTTAAAGATAAGTTCCATACGAGAGTGGCCAGTGTTGTCTTCGGTGGCCGAAGTCAGGAGTTTCCTTGGACTGGCAGGCTACTACAGACATTTTGTGGAAAACTTCTCACGGATCGCTTTGCCTCTTACCACATTAATGAGGAAGGATCAGAAGTTTGTTTGGATTCCAGAGTGAGCACGAGCTTTTGAAGAGCTAAAGATTCGTTTGACCATGGCACATGTGCTAACATCGCCATATGGTACAGACGGCTATGAGATTTACAGTGATGCTTCAATGAGCGGCTTAGGCTGCGTTCTTCTGCAGTTCGGCAAGGTGATTACATATGGTTCACCTAGTTGAAAGTGCATGAGCGTAATTATCCCATCCACGACTTGGAGTTGGCGGCGGTGATCTTTGCGCTTAAATTATGGCGGCACTATTTATATGGAGTAAAAGTGGAAATCTTTACAGATCATAAGAGCCTAAAATACTTGTTGGATTAGAAGGATCTCAATATGCGACAATGGAGGTGGATGGAGTTCCTCGCGGACTACACCTTTGATATTCATTATACTCCCGGGAAGGGAAATATGGTTGCGGATGCCTTGAGTCGTAGGACTCCGGTAAGGGCAAATTGGTTGTGGATACGTGATGAGCGTCTGATCCAGGAGTTGGAAGCATTAGAGATTTCTTGTGTTGACAAGAATTCCATAGCCGATGCATGCTAGAACTGGACAGAGGTACAGTATGACCTTATGGACAGGGTTCGGCGAGCAACAGAACTTGATGAACGTCTCAAACTCTATGCAAAGGATGGTTCAAATGACCAATTCTCCTGCGATGACAGCCTTTTGAGGAAAGAGGGTCGTTTGTGCGTCCATGGGTAAGTTGAGGGAAGAATTGATGTATGAGGCTCATTTTACAAAATACTCAATTCACCCAGGGAGCACAAAGATGTACAAGGACATGAAAAAGTTATTCTTGTGGCCAGGATTAAAGAAAGACATACCACATTATGTGCCTAAATGTCAAACATGTGCCTTGGTGAAAGCAGAATGCCAAAAGCCTGGAGGTTTCCCGAAGTCATTACCTATTCCGTAATGGAAGTTTGATGATATTTCGATGGATTTCGCGCACGGGTTGCCGAGATCTCAACGTGGGAACGATTCGGTTTGGGTGATCGTAGACCGGTTGACTAAAGTGGCTCACTTCCTACCGAACAAGAGGGACGATTTAGTGGAAGTCTTGGCGAAACTTTATGTTGAGCAGATTGTACAATTTCACGGTGTTCCCTAGAGCATCGTAAGTGACCGTGATGGGCGATTCACATTGAATGATTGGAGGCTGATCCATCAGTTATTGGGAACAAAGTTAAAGTTTAGTACAGCATTTCATCCCCAAACAGATGGCCAAACTGATAGGACCAACAGAACGATGGAGGACATGCTCCGAATATGCTCCTTGGATTTTGGTAAGAGATGGGAAGATCATCTCTATATGGCAAAGTTTGCCTACAATAATAGCTACCAAGCGAGTATCGGTATGGCTCCGTTTGAAGCTTTGTATGGTCGGAAATGCCGTACACCATTAGCTTGGGCGGAAACAGGCAAATCTAAAGTATATGGGCATAAAGAAGTCGAAGAAATTAATTCGACGATACTCTCTATTCGGTAGAGGTTATTGATTGCCCAGGATAGGCAAGCCAAATACTATAACGCCTAGCACTGAAACATTGAGTTTACGGTGGTCGATTGGGTCTATTTGAAGATCAAACCCTTCAAAGGTTTGTCCAGGATTCGGCGTCTGAAAAAGTTAAGTCTGAGATATCTTGGTCCATTTGAAGTTGGGGAGAGAGTTGGGGAAGCTGCCTATCAGCTAGCTCTTTCGGCAGAATTCAGTGGATTACATTATGTGTTCCACATATCTGTGCTTCGGAAAGCCATCAACGATCCAGCTCAAGTGATTGCAAACGATCGTGTATCGGTCAAATTTGGGCTAACGACGAAGGTTAGGCCCATTCGGATCGAGGATAGAGCCGATAAATAGTTGCTGAACAAGACAATCGGGATGGTCAAGGTCCGGTGGGGCAACTGTGGTTGTGAGGAGCTAACATGGGAGCGATAGCAGACCATGCAGGCTGAGTTTTCCGAGTTATTTGTGTAAACTGTCGTACAGTGCGTGTCAAGTTGTATCAACCTTTTGTGAAGTTATAACATCTTGATTGCTGTTTTCCTTACTGTTTGCAAATTTCGGGACGAAATTTCTTGTACGAAGGGGAGGGTTGTAACACCCCAAATCTCAAGAGTGAGTGCAGGTTGGGCAACACGGCCTGGGACACGGGCGTGTCCCAAGCCGTGTCCTACTCTGTGTTGTCGGGTTGACACACAGCCTATCGAGTGCTCGACAAAATGCACTCGGCGTTTGTCGAGAGGGAAACACGGCTTGGGACACAGGCATGTCCCAAGCCGTGTCTGGATCTGTTTACTCGAGTGTGGATTGGGTCTCGAGTGTGTCTCGAGTGAGGCGCACGGCCTGGGACATGGCTGTGTCCTAAGCCGTGTCCTACTCTGTGTTGTCTCGAGTACTCGACGTTTGTCGAGAGGGTACATGGCCTGCAACACAGGCGTGTCAGAGGTCATGTCCTCCTCGGGTTTTGGCCAGGTTTGTGAGGCCTATTGAACACGGGCTGGACACATGTGTGTCCGAAGCCGTGTCTAGGCACACGGCCTGTGACACGGGCGTGTCACATGGCCATGTCCTGTTCTTGATAAGTCTGTTTGTGTGCCGCTTAAGGTACACGGCCTGTGACATGGGCGTGGCACAAGCCGTGTTCGGCCCATGAAAAGTTATTTCAGGGCGATTTGTGACCGTTCATTTCCTTCAGATGGGATCTAATGGTCCTAGCCTCTCCCTACTGAGTTAAAGCCAAGGATTGAGAAGATAATTCTCATTCATCTTGGCTATTCTCTTTCTAAAAGAGATAGAGAGAAGGGAGAGCAAGGAGGAGGAGGAGAAGAGATCCGGCCTCCGGTGGAGCTTCAGCGTTCGGAATTGCGGATCGAGTCCAGATTTGTGGAGGCAAGAGCGCTGTGGTGCTTTCTATCTGGCTAGAATTCCATGGCTCCAAAGAGATCGTCAAGGGTAACGATCTTCCTTCTTGGACATATGAAGTCCTTATTTTGGCATTATATGGATTTCCCCCACCAAAAGGTGTTATTGAGGGATTTCCTTGGGTTGATTCTTGAAATCCACAGTCTTGCATATAGATCCGGAAATGTGTAGTACAAAATAGGCATGCTGTGTGAAGCCCGTATGGACAGGTTGTTCTGGATTGGTGATGTTTCATTTTGCGCATCGGAGAAGACTCTGCGTATAAATGTGTAGTTTATGGAGTCGATGGGTCATACCTATGAAGTGCAGTAACAGTAAGTACTGGAATGGAATTCCAGGAAAATACCCTCGTAATTCTTGTGTTGAATGATATGAAAGACCAGTTTTCTGGCGCTGCAGGATGCTGCAGGGTTTTGGGTTGAGTTTGGGTGCAGAAAGAGAGTTCTGCTGAACCCGCCAAGCGACTGCAAGAAACGCTGGCACTAACTACCTTTTGGATTATGACGCCAGTCCTTGGTGGATAGTGTGGCTATTGTGAGATGCAAGATCTTGAAGGCTTCATGCCAAACAGATAAGGGGAAAGTTGACCCGCATCATGTTAGAAGATTTGAGCAACGAGATTGGCTTAACCGGACCGCGTTATGCCTGACCGACTGGTAGACCTAGTTATTGGTCTCGTTGGAGCGCATAATTAGAATCTTAGGAATGCGCTCTATTAAGACTAAATGCTCAATACCGTTGGGTTTCGGACCTTGAACGGTGGTAGGACCCTGGTTCGCTGGTTCACCAAGAATATGCCCTGAGTGCACAGATCGTCGGGTCGTTTGGCCGACGGTTTTGTTATGTTGAATGTGCGTGATTTCACATCATATGATATATCTGCTTGTGAAATGCTATGCCTGCAGGGAAGGATTACCACTGCCCCGAGAAAGGGATAGGGTCGTTATAAATTGGTCAGCTGAATGCTGACCGTTGCTTTGTTTGCCACCATTATGGTGGGATATCATTGTGCAGGTGTTGGAGAGACGAGCGGGAAATAGAGGGTTGAGGCCCCTGTTGCTGCTACTGCTTCTGCTGTTGGCCCTCGAAGGCTGAGCAAAGACTTTTGTTATGTTCATATGTGGCCAGCCTCCGCGCCGATGTTTGTAATCCACACTTGTAAAGCGTAACTGTAAGGCCTTAAGGCCAAACTCTTGAGTATTTGTTGTACATTGCTTCGTGAGTATATATAAATGTGGTTGTTTATGTATAGTGGACATTCATGGTTTGAGTTCAGTTTAACGTTAAAATCTTCCGCTAGTATGCTCTGTGTTAGGATGCGTACCTATTTTGGTATTAACCTGTGACCTCACCGCCCGTTTGTGGCATATATTGTGGGGCCCCGGCCGGACCTTCTATTATATGTTATTTAACGGATGGGGTCGCTGCATATAACATCAATGGGTCTATCCAATAGGGACGTTGATCAACCTGCATCAATTCCCCTTCCTCTATTGCTGGTTGAAAAGGCTCCGAGGTTGTCCCTCCCAAAGAGAGACCAAACTTCGACAACTCATGTCCTTCCGTGTTCTACACTCTCGAGATATGCTCAATGGTAAAGATTTTAAATCTCCAAACTTCTGCCTTGACTAGTATTAAATACTTCTTCAAGATCGGCTCCCTGGTCTCAAAGTTACCAAGTACTTGTGAAGCCATCACCAAAGAATCCGTTTTAACATGTACATGTTCAATTCCAAATTCTTTAGAAAATCTCAAGCCGGCCAAGAGTGCTTCACACTTTACTTGGTTATTCTTTGCTGGAAAAGAGAACTTTACAACTTGCTCTAACTTGATTCCATTAGGATTGATGAGAATAACTCCAACCCTAGAGGTGTTTCTGCTTGAAGCCCCATCTATATAAATTGTCCAAGCCAAAGGAGATCGCTCTGCCTGATCAAAACTTGATTCTGCTGTATCCATCCAAAAAACTGCCAACACATGTGCCTTAACAGTTCTCCTGGGCACATTAGTGATCTCAAACTCGCTAAATTTGATCTCCTATTTGGATAGACTTCCTGAATGTTCCAACTTTTCTAGGACGTTCTTTAAGGGTTGATCAGTTATTACCTGAACTAAGTGTGCCTGGAAATATGGTCAGAGTATTCGATCAGACATTACTAGTGCCAGAGCCACCTTCTCTAGAATTGCATACCTTGTTTCAGCATTCTTAAGGATATGGCCTATATTAAACACTAGATACTGCCTTCTTCCTTCTTCTCTGACTAGAACAGAGCAAATTGCCTCTATGCCATCTCCTGGGTAGATGATTAACATTTCTCCTTCTGGAGGGCTCTGGATAAAAGGGGCTGATGTGAGTTGTTTCTTAAGCTTTTTAAAAGCTTCATCACATTCTTTAGTCCACTCAAACTTTGATGCCCTAGAAAGAGTTTTGAAAAAGGAAGCACTTTTGTCCCCTACTCTGTAAATAAATCTCCCTAGGCATGTTAGCCTTCCTCCTAACTATTGAACCTCCTTGGGGTAACGAGGAGGTGTTATATCAAGAATCACCTTTACTTTTTCTAGATTGGGAGCAAGACCCTCGGGCATAAGGATATGACCGTGAAACTTCACCTTACTCTCCCCGAAACACATTTTAACGGGTTCAATTTCATGTTATACCTCCGCAGAGTAGATAACATCTCTGCGAGGTCTTGCAGATGCAACACAAAGGTTTTACTTTTTATAAGGAGATCATCCACATAAACGTCAAGATTTCTCCATTTTAGTTCCTTAAAAAAAATCCATCATTCATTGATATGTGGCGCCTGGGTTTTTGAGCATGAAAGGCATCACAAGATAATAATAGCAAGCATCGTTTGTGATGAAGGACGTGTGAGGGATGTCAGGCTCATGCATTCTAATCTGGCGATAACCACAAAATGCATCTCAAAAACTCATATGAGGATACCCGATCGCAGAATCTACTAAAGCATCTATCTGAGGTAAGGGGTAACAATCTTTAGGGTATGTTTTATTTAACTTTGTGAAATAAACACATGTACACCACTTTTCCCCTGGTTTTTTAACCATTACAACGTTTGACACCCAGGTAGGATATTGAATTTCATGAATGAAATTTGTTGTAAGGAGCTTGGCGACCTCCTTTCTGATTGGCTCTGCTAATTTAGTTTCCGCCACCCACTTCTTCTACAGAACTTGATTAAATTCGGGGGCGATGTTAAGATGATGGCAAGAAACATTTAGATCCACTCCTGGCATGTCCTCCACTGACCAGGCGAAGACATCCCGGTTCTTTAGCAGGAAAGCGATCAACTCTTTTTTCTCCTCTTCAGGCAGCTCTGAGTTGATGGAGAGTTTCCTCTCCTCTCCTTCTATGACCAGAACTCCTTGAGTTACCTGGGTATGTTTCAGGTGAGTCCCTTCTCGAGCTTCCTCCTCCGAGTACTCGATTGCTTCAGAAGGATTGCACTTTCAGTAGCAGCAATGGAAACTGCTGGAGGTGAGATTTGATCGGCCATATTGACCATCTTGATGTAACATTCCTGGGTCATCCTTGGATCGCTCTTAATCCAGTACTACTTTCCCTTAGTTGTGAACTTGATAGCAAGGTAGTAGGTTGAATCCACCGCCTGATACTCATTGAGGAGTCGTCTCCCAAAGATAGAATAGTAGTTGTTTGGCGCGTCAACTACTATGAACTGAATAAGCTATGTAACCCCTCCGATTGTTACAAAAAGGGCAACACTCCCTTCCACCTCTTTCCTCTGGCCGGAGAACCCGTAGAGTGTCACTTTGGTGGAAAGCAAAGGCTTTCCAGTCTTCAGGGCCGCATAATTTTGCTTGAAATTGAGGTTCACCAAACTACCAGTATTGCTCAAAATTCATCTTACCGTGTAGTTCACAATGTTTGTTGAATCACGACTGCATCGTTGAAAGGATTCGCTGTTTGTGGAAGGTCATTTGGGGCAATGTTGATGATCCCCCTTAATGGAGTAGTAGAGGTTGCAGCTACTTAATGCCGAAAGATTCTAGCCATAGAAGATTTCCCGGTTGACTCTGCCATGACCCCTTCGTGGATGCAGAAGAGTTCACCGAGAGTGCCCTCGTCGTCTGCATCGGTGCACTCTTCACTAACACTAATGTTGCCAAGATAGCCAACATCCTCAACTTCTTTATACTCCTAAAAAACCTTTGCCAGCTCTTTTCCCTTCAAGGTGGACAGTTTTGTTGGAGCCTCCTTTTGTCCAAGATCCATCATCTTCCCTATTCAAAGAAGTCATTCCACTAACTGATAAAGGGCTCAATAATTCCCAGTAATATGTACCTTCTTCTTGTGGAAATCACAATAAAATTAAGAGCTTCGGGGCCTCCCCTCCACTCTATGGAATCCTTTCTTGAACTATGTCTTCCTCTGTAGGATCTGGATGACCTCATCCACTATTATACCTATAGCTGAAAGCACATCCATGGGATCTCCGCTCTGCTGATAATCAGGGAATGAATAATCCTAGTCTTGAAGAATTGGGAAGGCTTGAGGAGTAGCTGAAGCGAGTGCGGTGGACAACGTCAGTTTCTGATCACGAAACTGTTGGTGGAATTGAAAAGGTCGCTTATGTCAAAAATTCCTTCCCCTCTGAGCTGGGGGCTGGTATTATGGATGAGGGTGCCTGAATGAATGACGATTTGTAGAGGAGTTTGCCTCATCCCATCTCTCTTCAGCCCTAGATGTCAAGGAGGAAATATAGGTAGGGTTGGCATTTCCTTCTTCATTAAACCAATTCACCAAGGCAATCAGCTCCTGATATGTTGCAGGCTCTTTGGTATTTGCTTTGAATTTCAGAGGTCCTTCCCTTAGGTCGTTGACAAAAGAAACTTTATAGAAATCTGGGTCCACGTTCTTAACTCCTAGAATTTCTTTCTGAAACAATATACGAACCATGCCGCTGATTTGTTGTCCCTTTGTTTAATCTTAAAAAGAGTTGTTGGCTCTCTCTTCCTCCTCTTAGAAGTAAAAATCTTAACAAGAACTCTCTGCGTAGCTCTACAAAACAAGCGATAGATTGGGGATACAACTCGGGGAACCATTCTCTATCCTTGCCATCAAAAGTGGTAACCAAAAGTTTGCATTTCATAGCACCTGTCAAGCATCTCAGATCCACGACATCTTTAAAGGCTTGTAGATGTGTGATCGGATCAGACTCCCCAATATAGGAGGGAAAGTGTGGTTCCGTGAAATTTTTCGGAGCCAGCTCCCAATGGATCCAATCAACGAAGGGTGAGGGCTATTCAATTTCAGCTGGGGCGTAGGTCGCGGCGGGTCGTGTGACCTGGAAATCTTCTACAAAATCAAGCATGTGGGATGGGCTCCCCCTGGCTGCCTCACGGAATAATTCCATGAGAGAAGTGAATTCCTACTCCTAAGGTTGTAGGGTAGCTATGGACTGTATGGGTGGATTTGCTGGCGGAGAAGGCGCCACTATTGGAACCAAACGAACTGGTACGCGGTGAACTGGCATGTCTACGGGTGCAGCTGTGGGCTTTGGGCCTGGTTGATTGCATCGAGGTGTTGGTCAGTATCCCTTCGAGATTGTTCGGCCTCCCTGCTAGATCGCTCAAGTGCATCCCATAATGCATCTTGCGAGCTTAAGCAGTATGAGCGAGCTGGGAGAGGAGAAGATCAGCGATCTTACATGGTTATCCGCGATTTCGACAACTACATGGAACTGAAGGTCGCGTGTTAAATGTTGGTGCAAGAAATGCACCTCTGGAATCTACGAAGAGAAATGATGGTGGAGGAAACTGCAAGTAGCTATTTACTAGCGGTTAAAGGAGAAGAAAAAATCTGAGCAGCAGATTGCGACAACACTAAACTTCACTCGCTGTAACAAATGTCACTCTTGCGGCGGGATTTCCTTTGATTAATCAAATGAGATTACAAAAAATGGGCAAAAAGTGCAGATTTGTGCGAGCAGCAGTCTGCAATGCCTGAGAATCAAGTCCATAACTTTTAATAAGGGGGATCCTAGGCTCGAGTCAGCGTGCATTGGGTGTGCCACTCCCCCTATTTATAGGCTCGGGGCCCTGCCAAAATGGGCAGGGCTAAAAATAACTGCATGCCCGAGATATAGGAGAACCAGGCAGTTGTGACGGGATACAAAGGAAAAGAATAGATAAGATTGTGAGTCCTTCAAGGATGGGGCGGACTGATCCTGGCGACCTGGGGCCTTTGCCTTAATCTGCTGCTAGATTGGTGCTGAATGTGGCAAAATGATACTTCTTTCCTCTACTGCTGATGGCGACCTGCTCAGCCTGCAAGGCTGAGGAGATTGAGGCTACCTTATCAAATTAGATGCTTGCGTGGCCTCAGGAATGAGTCCGTAGAGACCTGCTGATTAGGGTGAGGATGCCTTACAGACTCTAGGGTTAACACCAGGATTACACCATAAGATGATTCCACTTTATATCATTATACTAATTTATTTCTTGATCCTACTCTCATGTCTGGTTCTCTGCAATGGCCCATTTTGGTTCTAATTCAGAAGACTGATGGGCCTGTTGTATTGACCAACGTTGGTTTAGATCAACTGCATGAGGAAATGTACAATGAGATGTCCTCTTCGTACTACATTCCCCTACATGATGTTCAGTTCAGGTATATTTATTCATGTATGTGGGTAGGTGTCCTGTCACTGTATCGGAACCGTTATCTAAACAGATAATTGGGCAGCTACTTGTGCACTTTACTTTTCATAAGACAATAAGTTATTGTTTTGTTATTATTAAATAAGTCATGCTGGGACAATAGTAACCCCAGTACTTATAAAGGAGTAGGAGTAATCTTAATAAAGTTTGTCTGTTGTAAATCTTTTGACTGCAAGTTGTTCGTAATTTGAGTTATTATAGTTTTTTGAATGCTACGTGTGCCATGTAAGAAGTTTAATTAAGATGTCATTGATTCTATTCAAGATTCTTGCCCTTTGTTTTCGTATGTCTTGCTTTTAGTTTCCCTCTCAAAGAATTTGACTGCTCGGGCTGTTTATGCAATTTGCACGGGAGGGAGCTGTGCGTGAGGAGATCGCATGACAATGCGATTTTTAATTTTCTTAAATCCCTTTTCGACTTCTCCTCCCCCACGCATACCTTAATTTTCTCCCGTTCACGCAAAGTGCAAGATGCACGACGCCTTCTTCTCCAACATTAATCTCCTTCTTCTTATTTCTTCCCTCCACCCTCCATCTTCTTACCTCTTCTGGATATTTGAGCAGTTTATCATGCCTTCAAAGAGAGCAGTGAGCTTGGTCGATCGCGGTTTGGGGTATTCTTCTTCTTTGGCAGCGACGGTAACTGTGGAGGATATGCTTAGGTTTGAGGCTCTGGAGGATATTACGAGGAATATTACTGTGGCATAAGGATTTCTTAAATTATCGCTTGGTATGCCTTTCAGAACTCTCAAAAATTGGTCTCGTCGATGCGGTAGACATGCTTCTAGTTGTGGGATCTTAAAGAAACCTATTCTCCATTGCGGAGACTAGTTACGGAGAGCTCACCCTTTAGTTCATGTCTTCCATTCGCATCGTCGAGGCGGTGGATGAGTGAACCAGTGAGCCGACATCCGTGACCATCCAGATTGGAGGCCATACCCACTTTTGGGGTATGGTACACAGGCAGTTTATGTTGGGATTTACTTCTAGGATGATCTTGAGGGGTTGGATGTCCTCCACTAACCTCATGAGTTCCTCATGGGGGTCTCACCATCTAATTCTGGCAGGCCATTACACGAGGGAATCTGTCGTACAAGGCTCGTGCAACTAATTCTACCTTGGTCATCTCTCCCGCACTACGTTATGTTCAATACTTGATATGGAATAGTATCAATGCCCGAACCATGAGCCATAACATAGATGGCTGGCATGATCTACTCTATCTTTACAACAAGCACTAGCATGTGCCCCTTAACCTTTGGTGGATCCTTGCCCAGTACCTTCTTCAGCAGGTCACTTATACCACCCCCCTCATTTATGTAGGAGTGTCTCATTATATCACCTGGATTGCCAGGGGACTGAGGGTCCTTGATATGATGCCCCAGATTACTATATTCACAATGGGTTGGGAGATCACAGTGAACATTATAGATGTCTTCAAGTTGACCAGGAAGGTGCGGGATGATGAAGGATGGGGGTATGTGATTCGAGAGGTTAGGGCTGATGTTGCAAGTTCTTCTGATGTTACTGAGGCAAGCGCTTATTCTGTGGCAGATTTTCCTGATCCTATGGTTGTCTGTACTGCTACTCCTGCCTCCTAGAGGCGTGCCTCTTGGCAGGATGAGGAGGAGAATCCAGTTATGTCTACACGTCTCGACCTCCTGGAGGATTCTATGTTCAGGCAGCTCGATTTATTTCCCTGATTAGGGGAATTTCTGGGTATGAATAACACTAGAGAGCGCCCTTCTCGCTCAGTATCAGTGGCATCATTGTCCTGTTCCTCCACCTTTGGCTCCTCTGCAGTCTCCATAATTTATTCTTCAGCGTCTTCTTGGTTATCTTTTGCAGGGATTATGCGTTCTGCTTCCTACAGTTCGTTGTTTTTTATTTTTATTTAGCTTGTTGTGTACTTAATTTATTTGTAATCTTTGTCGAATTTTTGCTGGAGTAGGTTGTGCACACATCCATAAAGTAAAATCCAAGTCTGGGGGTGTAGTGCACATGCACTTCTGTATTGTGGTGCTATAGATTTTTGTGCATGATCTCTTTTGTGTTTGGTGTGTGAGCCTTTATGTTTATCTTTGTATACCCCCACCGAAACCCAAGCATCAATTTAAACCTAAAGTCCTATTATTTTGCGCGCTTGAGTCAAACAGTGTCATGGAGAGAGTGTGAACGGGTGAGCGTATGACCATCAACATTGACGAATTTCTTTGGAGGTTTCCCTGAGACTCGGTCTTTGGCAATGCACACCTCTTTGTCTTCCTTCTTTTGTCCTATGTGTGACCCAATGATTCACCGTGATTCAGATTTTAGTAAAAATAATATATTTATATGCACCTAGAAATTATAAACACCTCTATATACTTAGAAATTTCTTCTACCACTTTTCTGTGTGCATGAGTATGCAACTTCGCATTGTACACTTTTTTCGCAGTTTCTTTTCTAGCAAGTTATTTTTATTTCCATTGCGAGATGATTTGCTCGGGACGAGCAAACGGTTGAGTCTAGGGGTGTGATGAGTTTTATATTTATAGTGTTTTTCAGACTCATCCGGGCTAGTTTTCACGCACATGCTAAACACTTTACGATCATTATTGCATATATTCGACGCGAGTTGTGTTTCACACACAGTACACTATTTAGGCTCATTGTGGTGTGCAATTGCACACTTCATTGTTGGGGGTAATCACTTGGTGCTCCCCATTATTTTCATTGTATGGTTATGTTTCTATGAGTGGTGGTGGCATGTGCCCCAGCTGTGTTCTTCCAGTGCCGGTGGGCAGAGCCCCATCTCAGGGGAGTTCTTTATTGTTGGAATCACAAGGTTGTGTTTTTCTATTCACGCATGGTTGTTGAGACTATGTGATACCTACATCATTTATGTGCTCTACCCTGGGTCGCGCATTTTCTTAACGCATGGTTGTTTTGCTCGTTCGTGACCAAATCACACGACCATCTCTTTTATTCAAAATATTTTATGAAATTTTTGTCCGTGCATTTTCTTCATGCATGGTTGGATTCAACTGTGCGTGAAGGAAATTGTATGCCTTCTAGTTTTACCTGATTTTATTGTGATGTGACTCCGCCCGTGCATTTTGTTCTTGTACGGGCTGGTTTCCCGTGTGTGGTCATAAATTCGTGGGCGGGTCATCTTCCAGTCTATGCATTCCTATACTATTATTAACCCACGATGTATGCATGATCGTGTGTTCGACTATGAATTCCTTATTTTCTGACTGGTTACTATTTAGGATGCAATATTCCGCCCTACATTGGATCATCACTTCATTTATGCACCCTAAGTTCCATTTTCGCGCCACTTTGCCGCTCCACCACTACCCATCATCCCGAGGTCCTCCGACACCATTTCGAGCCAAATCTCAAGCTAGGAGTTCATCTCGACCTCCTCTAATGTTCACAAGTTTCCAAGGTATATTTCGAAGGATTTCTCTCTTGCATTAGAGTTCTTCGGCGAGTTCGTGGTTGAAGAAGATTGACGGAGAAGATGGGTAAATTAGGACAGAGTGACAACTCTTCTATACCCCGAACGATAGATGGAAACCAAGCTTAGACAAGGATTAACAACCCTTCAGTCTGTTCGTGATCTTCCGACAAGTATCCTCCCTTCGGTTGTACTCTTACCTTCCTCTTTTACTTTTTAGGACTTTGTTGTAAATCTTATGATGTATTGAATGCTATTTGTAAACGCATTGTGTTTTTTGTTTAATTTCTTGTCTATGTGAAATGGTTCATTTGAGTTTATTCTGGTGAGTAGTGTCGCACCACCACCATATTTCCACCATGACAGGTGTGTTCGCCACACTAACAATTGCTAGTTACATGTTTTTCGAAGAGGTGCTTATGAACCTCTGTAACACCCCAATTTTCTTAAGACTGGAAATGGTTTCTGGAGGTTATCGCCCGACGCTAGCTAGTTACTATGTGTTGGTAGCTCCAATTATATCCTTGAGAGCGTTGAGTCAACTCGACGCTGGACTTACTGCGTGGCGGTAGTGTTACCGCGTGGCGGTAGTGTTACCGCGTGGCGGTAACTGGGGAATTAAAATGGCAGAGCTCTTGAGAAGTTATCGCCCGACAATAGGGATACCGCTGGCGATAGTTGGAACAATTTAATTTACGAGGCTCTATGGATCCTACCGTACGGCGGAAGCAGTTATCGTGCATAATAGCAGTGGGTGTCGTGTTATAACCGACGCCGGCTATCGTGCGGCGTTAGAATCTTATCGTGTGGCGATAGTGAATCTGTAACGGCGTGTCCACGTATTGGCCGGTGATTGGAGGGCCTGGGCGGTTACACGTGAAACGAGGCAGTACCGCATGGCGGTTGATACTTACACTTCATTACTCTGGAGTTGGAGAGTTTGGCCTGGTTTTCTGGAGGAGGAGTAGCAGCGTCGGAAGAAGGGACTTCTCACCGTCGTTCCTGTTTCTAGTCTTTGATTCGCAAGGCAAGTTCGGATTTGCTGAGGCAAAGTCGGAACGGTCATTTTCAACCGTCTGGATTTCTCCCATGACGCTAAAGTGTACATCAAGGGTAACGATCCTCTCTCTTGGACATGTGAAGTCCTTCATTTTGGCATTTTGGGTTGACGCTCCACGAGCATGTGGAAGTGGTTCTCCCGACAGGTAGATCTGTGCATCCCGGTAGTTTTGCATTTAGATCCGAAAGTGTATTATAGAATAGGGATGTTGTGTGCAGCCGATCCGGACGGGTTGTTCTGGATTGGTGATGTTTATTTGCTTTGTAGGCCGGAAAAGACACCGTGTTAATCGTGTAGATTTCAAATTCGTGGGGTGTGCAGCTGGCTACAGTGAGAGTACTGGAGGAAGTCTCCAAGAAAACACCTGAAAGGGGATGTCACAACCCGCATTTTCTCAACGATTAAATCGTATCAGAGCAAGAGAAAATACGTGTCGTGATGCCACATCGTGTAGGGGATAACTGCACACGCTCAGGCAAAACTCCAGACTTTAGATTTAAAGGAAAATTCATAGTTTAATATGAAAGAAAACCAGTTATATTTTAATGGTCGTATCCCTCAGCACAATGGATCAGCTAGTCCAAAATATATATTTATATGCAGCGGAAAATACTTTGGTTAAGTTGCTTAGACATCCTGAATGAGCATAAGTGTCCCCGAGGGACGACTCATGGTATGCACGACTCTAGAGGTTAGTACAGTATATATAAAAATATAGTCTTTACGTTAATAGAAAAAGTAGTGCCTTAGTTTTTTAAATATGATGCGCATGAGATACATATTGTAACATCCCATTTCCGGCTAGACCCCTAGGAGTCGGTATGTCATGACAGAGCCCTAGGAGATCAAAGAATCGAAGTCCATCGGCCCAGATCTCGGGTCACGAGTTGGTCACGCCCGTGACCGATCCGTCACGCCCGTGACCCCTTCGACGATCATTGATCTCAGGAAGACGATCATCGAGCTCAGGAATTTCATTACGGGTCTGTCACGCCCGTGACCTACGTGTCACGCCCGTGACCTAGGGCGTGACCCCATTCGACGATCGTCAACCTCAGGAAGACGATCATCGAGTTGAGAATTTGCATCATGGCCCTGTCACACCCGTGACCTACGTGTCACGCCCGTGACCTAGGGCGTGACCCCTTCGACGATCGTCGATCTCAGCGAGACGATCGTCGAGCGCAGAGTTTGCATCATGGCTTTGTCACGCCCGTGACCTACATGTCACGCACGTGACCTAGGGCGTGACCCCCCTTCGACGATCGTCTATCTCCGGAAGACGATCGTCGAGCTCAAATTTGTCAGCAGGTGCCTGTCACGCCCGTGACTGACATGTCACTCCCGTGACATTGGCCGAAACGTCGGTTCAGGCCCGAAATTATTCTAACACGCGTGGCATTAAATACTGGTGTGGGAAGTTACACCAGGAGTATTTATGGGCTGTTTCCTTCTGTAATTATATACTAAAAGGAGGAAGTGTTGGTCCAATAGGAAATCGCCAACTGGACACACCTTTTCATCTTCCACCGTTTCTTATCCCTCCACCGTAACCGAAATGTTATTAAGGGGAATAATGATAGAGCCTTCATGGCCATTAATTCTTTACCCTTTTCCCTCCCCACTTGGTGATCTATAAAAGTCCCATTAGAGCAATATGAGAGGTTTACACTCTTGACCAACGGATTGAAGCCTTGTACCTTGCTGTAGAGGAGATTCGGCAACGCCACCACCGCGCCATGACAACCCGTCGTTCATCTCATCTCCAAACCGCGAACAAGGTCCTCCTCTACTTCTTCTTTCATGGGTAGATCTTAGGATTCTTAGAAAGGAAGTTCGTGATCAACGGAGCCGGACCTATCTCTCGTCTTCATGAAGAAACCATGAAAGACATAATTGTTGGGTTCGCCGGAAACTGCCACCTCCGGCGATCAAACCACCGCCGACCGATAGCCACCGCCTCGATGGAGATAGTGGTGGTGGTGGCTGGCCAGGGAAGTGACCGGACGGCCGGCGACAGATCGCGGAAGAGCGACAGGAAGTAAGAATTTCTGAGTTCTGGTTTCGGGCTTCTGTAGAAGATGAACAGTAAAACACTTTTATAATATATAAATTATGTATATGGTAGATAAAGAAAATATACTTTATATGAGCATATTTTGATGCTGCAAAACGAGGCACTTAGAGGCGGATTTAGGAAAAACGGCCAGTCACGACATTTGTAGTCCTTCGAGTCTAGATTAATTTAAAATTGGTTTCAACTCGATTGGGTAAGTGGTTTGTTCGCAGCACCCGTTTGAGTGGGGGCTGTACCTAGAGTTGGGCAGAAACTAAAATGGATGCCCACTCTTCATCCCTTGTCCAAATGACCTGAAATTTAGGCAGGGGGTTACCCTTGGATATACTTAGAGTCTTTCCAAAAATGGGTATTTTTGGAGACACTTTGCCTAAAGTTTTTGTTTTAATTTAATTAAGTTATAGTAATTTATTTGAGTGGTCAAATGACCTCCATACCCTCCCGAATTTTGGTGAGTGGTCCCTGGCTATAAAACCTAGATCTGTATAAAATTCCAACTCATTTGGATGAGTTTTGGGTAGGAAATCACATGTCCTAAATTAGGCATTAATGAGGCGCGCTTGAGTAAAAAGTGCACTAAGAGTTTGGAACGGTCAAATCACCTCAACAGAGGCTGATATTTTGACCACTGACTTGGAGGGGTTGTTACAACCCACTTGGAGAAACTCAAATCCTAAACGGAGGGTTTTGAGGGTTGTGAAGGACAAGGGGGAAATTGCTCTCGTATGGTCTTGAAATTCCGTGGAGTTGGCACTAGGATGATAAGAATCATCTGGATGAAATCTTGTAGGATTTGAAGACCGATAGATACCTCGAAACCCTAACCTTAGCTTTAGGGTAAAATACTAATTAAGTACAAGCTGCCACTAAACATTATCTAAAATATATGAAACTCGGTTATAGTGAGTTTTGGAATAGGTAGAACCTATATCAATTTTACTGGAATTTTATGATGCTTATTTCTAGTGCTTCATTTGTAAAGTTTGTTATAGCCCTAATTGATGTTTTAATTATTTAGATCTTTCTGATCATTGAAACCCCATGAAATCTTGGAAGTAAATGTTTTAGGTCATAATGGTTGCCCCAAAATCTTCGTATGATTTTTAGTTGAGTAAATCTAGTACTTCATTCACAAATGTTAAAAAGGGGTTTTATGGATAAAAATTAATTATGGATGATATACTTGCTGAAAAATTATGAAATCTGGCCAATATTATTTTTATGGTCTTATCTGCATAGTATAATTAATTTACAATTTTTGGATGGATATTTTCTGCACTTGATTCATAAATAACAAAAGATAGAGAATACTGCTAAAATAGTTTTAGTGCCCTTTTGATGATATAAAAATTGTGATACTTTGGATTTACCATATGGAGATAACATACTATTTATAATAATTTTACTAGACATCTTGCATGATTACTTAGGGTAGTTCATGTTCAACCGGTAGCCCTTGGAACGTTTGAGGAAATTAATTAAATGTCAGGTAAATTAGGAAAATTATTATTTTCTGATTATAGCCTGATTTTATCATGATATACCTCTAGTAAATAAGTTAGGGTATTTGGATTAATATAGGATCATCATCTACTCGGTTGGCATATAGCATAGGATAGTCTGTAATTAGCAAATTGTGTTAACAGTCATAGGATATGATGGGGCACAGCGTTGGAATTAATTAATCTGCTGAATTGAAAGGATATGAAAGTGTTCTCCATATAAGGATGGGTAGGTTAGTGAGAAGAGGTGTTGATTAGAGTTAAGAGGTGTTTGGGTTCGACGAAAGATCGTCTTTCCCGAAGAGAGGAAGGTTAAAAATCACCCTAGGACAGTCTATCGTAGCATGAGAAAGGAATGGGTAAAGGGAATCAACCAATAACAATAAGTGCCTTGCGAAAGGGAACGATGGGCTTCAGCTACCATTATAGTTCCTAGAGCCCTTTGAGAGCCCTTCACGGGGTATGCCGGGGGCAGTCCTGGGCTAACGTAAACTGTATAAACAAACTGAAAAGAGTTACTTAGTAATTAGGGTTGCACATTTCACAGACACCACGAGCATAGGAAGATTGTTGGGAGCTTCGGCTCGGTTGGTTAAGAGATGGACGGAATGGTCCGGGGAGCTTCGGCTCGGTTGGTTAAGAGACGGACGTTTTGGTCCGGGGAGCTTCGGCTCGGTTTTTGTCTGATTACGATTAAATTTGCATGTGCATAAAAGGAAAGAAAAATTAAGGTGGTGGGTCTTCGGTACTGGGTTGTCGTAGCACCGACGCCAATACGATGACTCGGCAAGTGTGGTTTTTACACTTCACCAAAGCTAAGTCCGGCGGTCCAGTCGGCAAAGAGTACGCAGGAGTCCGCTTTGTGCACCAAGCGTTGAGGCATACGATAGGTCAGACCGGTAGTGCTATACTGGTTTTGAGGTGGGCGAGGCCCAACCCACCGCTTCCGTCTGCCACTACGGAGGTATCCTGGGAGGTAACGGCTCTGAAAGGGGGAACTAAAGGTCTGTCTGCACAGAGTCGGGTGTGTGTGTTGCACTTGCATGATTCATCATACCCACAAGCATGTCATTGCATAATCGATTCATTTAACCCCTGACACCTAATGTATAAGTGTAATGGGACGCTTATGCATTAGTACTTGCAAAACGACCCCTTGGTCTATAAGCTTGTGTGGGCAAGTTTATAAATTAAGGTCAATTTGATATATATATATATATAAACTGTTGATTGATAACCGACACCCCAACGTATAAATTGGTATGGGACTTTTTATACGATGGGAGCCTTGCAGAAGACCCCTTGGCTTATGTGTTCGCACATAAGTGAAGGTTACTTTTCATATTTCATTTTATTACCCTTAGTTACTATAGAATTGCTAGAGTAGTTCCGCTGCTACCTGTTCTTTTGTTTTATTCTCCACCTTCATGTCCTTCCCTTTCTTCCTCTCCGCTCGGTACCTAGGAGCCATGGGGGAAGGGGTAGGGGATTATAGGGCTTAGTCTTTATGACTAACGGTTTTCGAACCGCATCATTTAGGGAATCGTGGAGCTCAGCACTAGAGAGCAGCCCCAGAGACCGGTGCGCTTGGAGATGGGGCAGTCTAGCTCCGGAGTTCATACAGCCGGGACCGTGAGTCTCGACCTTGAGTAGATGTTTGTTCTTGCTTCCGCATGAGTGACATGTAGTGAGGATTATGATGTACCGGGCATAAGCCCGTATTCTAGTACTCTGATGTGTTATCCTGTGGACACTCCCTTCGTGGAGATTTTACATTATTTATATATATGTGATTTTCTGTGGACTTACATCTAGTATCTTGCACTGCTACTTTTGATATCAATAAGTCCGGCAGAATCTGCGTTTTGTCGTGACAATCTTCCCGAGCGCGAAGGTGTCACCGCAAAGCGGCGGTTCTGGGCATAAGACCCCAGGTTTTAAAAAGAAAAAAAGGGGGTCTTACAAGTGGTATCAGAGTAGACATCGATCGGAAAAAGTAGCAGTCAACAAACCCTGGGTCACCCCCGCTCGAGTTTAGTTTGGGGACAAACTAAGCAGCGGAAGCAGTGGTGTGCCCATATGGTGATCACATATAAATTGTCCACTTCTTAAACAAACGGAATTCTTCTTTGTAGCTTGAGGCAAACCCCGCCCCCAGCAGGAAACACCTCCGGCTGTAAAGACCTCATCTTATAATTCTTTAGTCAATGAGTTAGACTCAACCCATTAGGACACATGACTAACCAAGACGACTTATAGCATGCCCTAGTTCAAAATAGACCGTAGGTATGAACTTGTTTAAGGTAAGGAGATACCCAAACAGAATAAAAGGAGGAGTTTAACAATAGAATGACAATCTAATAGGTAAACTCAAATGACCGTCCCTATCAAGGATTACTCAAATCAGTAGACTGCTTTAAGGAGAATTGAGATCAATAATCCATTAGTAGAATGAATTGGCAGAATGGTCAAATGGATTCCAAAGTTCGGAAGATTCGGAAGATTCTCATTCATCCATTAGCAGAATGGTAGAAGATAAGTGGTCTTAACCCTCGTACAGGTAATAAGATTTCTCGGAGACAACCACGAAGACAAACACCGAGGGTCGGATATGAATTCAAGTTCGGAAGATGCCCATTTGGGATTGGGAACATTTTGACCGGATAAGGTTGTCGTAAATGTGACTTACAGAGTTTAAATATTGGGAGTATATCAACAGGTTTCAGGTTGGAACCCCAAGTCGAAGATTGATTCCCTAGGGATTGTGCACCAAGCTAGGACGGATATAACAAGGTAATATCAAGGATACTTAGCCCAAGGAAGATAGGGGCTTGTCTTTTGTTTATTGGGCAAATTAGGATTGACTTGGGTTTCCTTAGACCTAATTTAGAGAATGTGGCGTAATAACATGGTGAGATTGAATTTGATATAATTCGACGTTATTTGGGCGAAGATAAGACTAAATCGGTATGTTGTATCATCGGAAGTATGATGACTCCAGGAAACTGCAAGAAGTTGGCAAACAATATATTGGAAGACGGAGACCTTAGATATAACCAGTAAGGTTGAATTGATTGATTACTCGGGCGTACTCGAAGGAATAAGACAATGATCATGTGGAGATTCTATAGAGCTGTTGTCTACCCACACAAATGAGAAATTTAATCACCGGAAGTATGGTGTATCTCAGAACATGTACCCCTGGAGTGAATAAAAGTGTCATGGATTTTGTAATGCATGGTGAGGTCCGTCAGTTGTTGAATGCTAAGTGAAAGAGTTTTTGGGTAACTATTACAGTCACGGCCCAAGTTAGAGTGGAAGTCCGAGGATATAATTAGGGATTTCATACACAGGATTCCTCGTCCCCACTCCGGGCACAATTGTAAAGGGAGCATCGAGGATAGACTGGACGAGGTAGCTGGGGTCACCCCGACCCGAAAGAAAACTCTCGTGAATGTTTCATAAGAATTGCGAGTAGCTGTTCATTATCATGGTGTACACAAGATGATCGCGTCGAATCAGGATGGACAATGTACGTCCAAGGAGAGAAGATCAGCCCAGGCTTATCTGGGCTCGCGACCTACATTCAACACAACTCTACACCCTCGTATGGAGGTGCAGGATTCCACCTTCATGGATCTAGGATAAGGATCCAAAGACACTCAACTCGGAATTTATGGGAGAACTCAGATACCCAGGTGCGATTAACTCAAGGTAGGATGCTAGAAGCCCAGAGCAGGCCGACTAAATATTACGATCTGCGGCATTGCCAAGTAGAGTCTCAAGATGGAGACAATGGTTCTAGTAGATACATCTGGTGCATCGAGTCTCGCGGGTACGCGGGCGGGAGAAGATCAGACCAAGGAATAAGGGGTGCTATAGGATCCGGGAGCGGATCGGCCCATCGGCTTACAGGCTGGAGCTACCGCTGGAGTTAGCGGGTTTGCACGACATCTTCCACGTTCCCGTTCTTAGGAAGGCTCTACTTCGGCCGGAATAGTTGGTTCTTGGTATAGATGGCTCGATAGATTTTGATCAACCGGTAACAAGATGAGCAGGTCAGGATAGATGACACAGCGGTGCGGATCTTGCTCCGCAAGAAGATCCCCTTAGTCAAAGTTCTGTGGAGGAATCACGGTCAGGAGGAGCACACCTGGGAACCACAGGACCTGATGAGGCAAAAATACCCGGAGTTGTTCAGTCAGGTATACCTCACCACCTCTCAGTATACTATAAATTACCTTCTTGTATTGAACCGGTAGGACTGGATAAGGAAAAATTGAGAACCTAGGCATGCGCACTCAGTCAGGAAAGTATGGGCTAACCTTTTGTTTATTGAAGGATCTCCTTCGTTTATTAAACAAATAGACGCTTCGACTTAATAGGAAAATCATATGGGATATTACAAGTTTATTTTATTCCGGTAGGAATTCCCGTAGGCTTAACCTCAATTTCGGGGACGAAATTTTTGTTTTATTTATTGGGATTTGTAACATCCCATTTCCAGCTAGACCCCTAGGAGTCGGTCTGTCATGACAGAGTCTTAGGGGATCAAAGAATCGAAGTCCATCAGCCCAGATCTCAGGTCACGGGTTGGTCATGCCCGTGACCGATCCGTCACGCTCGTGACCCCTTCGACGATCATCGATCTCTGGAAGACGATCGTCGAGCTCAGGAATTTCATTACGGGTCTGTCATGCCCGTGACCTACGTGTCACGCCCGTGACCTACGTGTCACGCCCGTGACCTAGGGTGTGACCCCATTCGACGATCGTCAACCTCAGGAAGACGATCGTCGAGTTGAGAATTTGCATCATGGCCCTGTCACGCCCGTGACCTATGTGTCACGCCCGTAACCTAGGGCGTGACCCCTTCGACGATCGTCGATCTCAGCGAGACGATCGTCGAGCGCAGAGTTTGCATCATGGCTTTGTCACGCCCGTGACCTACGTGTCACGCCCGTGACCTAGGGCGTGACCCCCCTTCGACGATCGTCTATCTCCGGAAGACGATCGTCGAGCTCAGATTTGTCAGCAGGTGCCTGTCACGCCCGTGACTGACATGTCACGCCCGTGACATTGGCCGAAATGTCGGTTCAGGCCCGAAATTATTCTAACATGCGTGGCATTAAATGCTGGTGTGGGAAGTTACACCAGGAGTATTTATGGGCCATTTCCTTCTGTAATTATATAATAAAAGGAGGAAGTGTTGGTCCAATAGGAAATCGCCAACTGGACACACCTTTTCATCTTCCACTGTTTCTTATCCCTCCACCGTAACCGAAATGTTATTAAGGGGAATAATGATAGAGCCTTCATGGCCATTAATTCTTTACCCTTTTCCCTTCCCACTTGGTGATCTATAAAGTCCCATTAGAGCAAGATGAGAGGTTTACACTCTTGACCAATGGATTGAAGCCTTGTACCTTGCTGTAGAGGAGATTCGGCAACGCCACCACCGCGCCATGACAACTCGTCGTTCATCTCGTCTCCAAACCGCGAACAAGGTCCTCCTCTACTTCTTCTTTCATGGGTAGATCTTAGGATTCTTAGAAAGGAAGTTCGTGCTCAACGGAGTCGGACCTATCTCTCGTCTTCATGAAGAAACGATGAAAGACATAATTGTTGGGTTCGCCGGAAACCGCCACCTCCGGCGGTCAAACCACCGCCGACCGATAGCCACCGCCTCGACGGAGGTAGTGGTGGTGGTGGCTGGCCAGGGAAGTGACCGGACGGCCGGCGACAGATCGCGGAAGAGCGATAGGAAGTAAGAATTTTTGAGTTCTGGTTTCGGGCTTCTGTAGAAGATGAACAGTAAAACACTTTTATAATATATAAATTATGTATATGGTAGATAAAGAAAATATACTTTATATGAGCATATTTTGATGCTGCAAAACGAGGTACTTAGAGGCAGATTTAGGAAAAACGGCCAGTCACAAAAGTTGTAGTCCTTCGAGTCTAGATTAATTTAAAATTGGTTTCAACTCGATTGGGTAAGTGGTTTGTTCGCCGCACCCGTTTTAGTGGGGGATGTACCTAGAGTTGGGCAGAAACTAAAATGGATGCCCACTCTTCATCCCTTGTCCAAATGACCTGAAATTTAGGAAGGGGGTTACCCTTGGATATACTTAGAGTCTGTCCAAAAATGGGAATTTTTGGAGACACTTTGCCTAAAGTTTTTGTTTTAATTTAATTAAGTTAGAGTAATTTATTTGAGTGGTCAAATGACCTTCATACCCTCCGAATTTTGGTGAGTGGTCCCTGGCTATAAAACCTAGATCTTTACAAAATTCCAACTCATTTGGATGAGTTTTGGGTAGGAAATCACATGTCCTAAATTGGGCATTAATGAGGCGCGCTTGAGTAAAAAGTGCACTAAGAGTTTGGAACGGTCAAATCACCTCAACAGAGGATGATATTTTGACCACTGACTTGGATGGGTTGTTACAACCCACTTGGAGAAAAAGGTGTGGTTTAGGGTTGGATTACCCTAGGATCCAAACTCAAACCCTAAACGGAGTGTGTTGAGGGTTGTTAAGGACAAGGGGGCAATTGCTCTCGTATGGTCTTGAAATTCCGTGGAGTTGGCATTAGGATGATAAGAATCATCTGGATGAAATCTTGGAGGATTTGGAGATAGATAGATACCTCGAAACCCTAACCTTAGCTTTAGGGTAAAATACTAATTAAGTACAAGCTGCCACTAAACATTATCTAAAAGCTATGAAATTCGGGTAGAGAGAGTTTTGGAATAGGTAGAACCTATATTAATTTTACTGAAATTTTATGATGCTTATTTCTAGTACTTCATTTGTAAAGTTTGCTATAGCCCAAATTGATGTTTTAATTATTTAGATCTTTCTGATCATTGAAACCCAATGAAATCTTGGGAGTAAATGTTCTAGGTCCGAATGATTGCCTCTAAATTTTTGTATGATTTTTAGTTGAGTAAATCTAGTACTTCATTCACAAATGTTAAAAAGGGGTTTTATGGATAAAAATTAATTCTGGATGATATATTTGCTGAAAAATTATGAAATCTGGCCAATATTATTTTTAAGGACTTATCTGCATAGGATAATTAATTTACAATTTTTGGATGGATATTTTCTGCACTTGATTCATAAATAACAAAAGATAGAGAATAATGCTAAAATAGTTTTAGTGCCCTTTTGATGATAGAAAAATTGTGATACTTTGGATTTACCATATGGAGATAACATACTATTTATAATAATTTTGCTGGACATCTTGCATGATTACTTAGGGTAGTTCATGTTCAGCCGGTAGCCCTTGGAACTTTTGAGGAAATTAATTAAATGTCAGGTAAATTAGGAAAATTATTATTTTCTGATTATAAGCTGATTTTATCATGATATACCTCCAGTAAATAAGTTAGGGCATTTGGATTAATATAGGATCATCATCTACTCGGTTGGCATATAGCATAAGATAGTCTGTAATTAGCAATTTGTGTTAACAGTCATAGGATATGATGGGGCACAACGTTGGAATTAGTTAATCTACTGAATTGAAAGGATATGAAAGTGTTCTCCATATAAGGACGGGTAGGTTAGTGAGAAGAGGTGTTGATTAGAGTTAAGAGGTGCTTGGGTTCGACGAAAGATCGTCTTTTCCGAAGAGAGGAAGGTTAAAAATCACCATAGGACAGTTTATCGTAGCATGAGAAAAGAATGGGTAAAGGGAATCAACCAATAACAATAAGTGCCTTGCGAAAGGGAACGATGGGCTTCAGCTACCATCATAGTTCCTAGTGCCCTTTGAGAGCCCTTCATGGGGTATGCCGGGGGCAGTTCTGGGCTAATGTAAACTGTATAAACAAACTGAAAAGAGTAACTTAGTAATTAGGGTTGCACATTTCACAGACACCACTAGAATAGGAAGATTGTTGGGAGCTTCGGCTCAGTTGGTTAAGAGACGGACGGAATGGTCCGGGGAGCTTCGGCTCGGTTGGTTAAGAGACGGTCATTTTTGTCCGGGGAGCTTCGGCTCGGTTTTTGTCTGATTACGATTAAATTTGCATGTGCATAAAAGGAAAGAAAAATTAAGGTGGTGGGTCTTCGGTACTGGTTTGTCGTAGCACCGACGCCAGTACGATGACTCGGCAAGTGTAGTTTTTACACTTCACCAAAGCTAAGTCCAGCGGTCCAGTCGGCAAAGAGTACGCAGGAGTCCGCTTTGTGCACCAAGCGTTGAGGAATACGATAGGTTAGACCGGTAGTGCTATACTGGTTTTGAGGTGGGCGAGGCCTAACCCACCGCTTCCGTCTGCCACTACGGAGGTATCCTGGGAGGTAACGACTCTGAAAGGGGGAACTAAAGGTCTGTGTGCACAGAGTCGAGTGTGTGTGTGTTGCACTTGCATGATTCATCATACCCACTAGCATGTCATGGCATAATCAATTCATTTAACCCCTGACACCTAATGTATAAGTGGAATGGGACGCTTATGCATTAGGACTTGCAAAACGACCCCTTGGTCTATAAGCTTGTGTTGGCAAGTTTATAAATTAAGGTCAATTTGATATATATATATAAACCGTTGATTGATAACCGACACCCCAACGTATAAATTGGTATGGGACTTTTTATACGATGGGAGCCTTGCAGAAGACCCCTTGGCTTATGTGTTCGCACATAAGTGAAGGTTACTTTTCATATTTCATTTTATTACCCTTAGTTACTATAGAATTGCTAGAGTAGTTCCGCTACCACCTGTTCTTTTGTTTTATTCTCCACCTTCATGTCCTTCCCTTTCTTCCTCTCCGCTCAGTACCTAGGAGCCATGGGGGAAGGGGTAGGGGATGATATGGCTTAGTCTTTATGACTAACGGTTTTCGAACCGCATCATTTAGGGAATCGTGGAGCTCAGCACTGGAGAGCAGCCCCAGAGACCGGTGCGCTTGGAGATGGGGCAGTCTAGCTCCGGAGTTCATACAGCCGGGACCGTGAGTCTCGACCTTGAGTAGATGTTTGTTCTTGTTTCCGCATGAGTGACCTGTAGTGAGGATTATGATGTACCGGGCATAAGCCCGTATTCTAGTACTCTAATGTGTTATCTTGTGGACACTCCCTTCGTGGAGATTTTACATTATTTATATATATGTGATTTTCTGTGGACTTACATCTAGTATCTTGCACTGATACTTTTGAGATCAATAAGACCGGCAGAATCGGCGTTTTGTAGTGACGATCTTCCCGGGCACGAAGGTGTCACCGCAAAGCGGCGGTTCTGGGCATAAGACCCTGGGTTTTAAAAAGAAAAAAAGGGGGGTCTTACACATATAGTAATGCATTAGGGTTTAAAATACCTAACATGCAACCTAACATAAATCCTTCCTAGAAGACAAGTAAACGACCCTAAAAATGTAAAGATATCAGTTTTAGTTCATACCCAGCATCGCAAGTAAGCCACCAGTAGGCGTCAACAACCTGACAGGAACCCACTGGTGAGTATGCATGTCCATACAGAAAGGAAAACAACTACCTCACAAGGAGAAAGCCATACTAATAATCCTAAGGAAACACACCAAACCCAAGGCAAAAGCGTCGAGTTCACTCGACGCGGTGCTGAGTGGGTTACTCAACACCAAGCACTAACCATGGCGTTGAGTGAGGTCACCCACTCAACACAAGGAACATATCCACAAAAAGCCTAACCATTGCATTGAGTGGGTTCACCACACTCAACTCCAAACAGCTTCGGCGTTGAGTGAGGTCCACTCACTCAACGCCAAGTAACCTAACCGCAGCAACAAGCTTTGGCGTTGAGTGAGCCTACCACACTCAATGCCAAAACAGCCACGACGTTAAGTGAGGTCGACTCACTCAACGCCAAAAGACTTAACCGCAAAAACAGGCTTTGGCGTTGAGTGAGTACACCACACTCAACGCCAAAACAGCCACGACGTTGAGTGAGGTCGACTCACTCAACACCAAATGACTTAGCCGCAAAAACAGACGATGGCGTTGAGTGAGTCCACCACACTCAACGCCAAAACAGCCACGACGTTGAGTGAGGTCGACTCAATCAACGCCAAATGACTTAGCTGCAAAAACAGGCGCTGGCGTTGAGTGAGTCCACCACACTCAATGCCAAAACAGCCACGACGTTGAGTGAGGTCGACTCACTCAATGCCAAATGACTTAGCCGCAGGGAAAAGCTGCGGCGTTGAGTGAGTCCACCTGACTCAACGCCAAACAGCCACGGCGTTGAGTGAGGTCCTTGGTCTGTTTGTAGTATATGGTGTTGGGCCCCCGCCGGACCTTCTGTTATATGTTCTGTGACGAATATGGGTATAACAAGTTGGTATCAGACTCTGGCGTCGGTCTTTCTTATTCGAATTCATGGGTGAATTCTTTTAAGAGATGGTGATCACTTGTATGTGCGTTACCTTTATAACATAAAAGAACCCATGAATGTCCACTTAGGGATGGAAATACACATATTTGGGGAACCTGAGCGTTCCTATGATTGCGTTTTGGCAATCCATTTGTCTCCTGATTGTGTTTTTTATGTCTATAGGTAATTAAGAGCGGTGCGGGGCCGTCGCAACAACAGCACTATGCGGAGAGTAGTGCACCTAACGATGTGCCTGTGACCCCTCCTTCTGCGGAAACTATATGGATGGTAGTAGATGTAGTGTTCGCTATGATTAATGCACAACCAAGATGTCAAGTGCAGCCTCTTATCCCTGGTGTAGCGGAACCTATGGTAGTGGATCACAGAGCGACAGATCCCGTAGTGCAGAGGAGAGCGACAGAGAAATAGTTAAAGCATGTGATGATCTTTAATCCACCGGTGTTTTGGGGTTTGAGACCCCAACGCAGGCTAAGGACTGGCTGTCTAGAGTTAAAAGGGTCATGTCTTCAGTAGAGACTGAGAAGTGGCAGAAGGTTACAGTAGCCACTTTCCTTCTAGACGGCAAAACAATACTATGGTGGGATGAGTTGGAGCTTCATCATCTTATTGGGAGGCAACTTTTTGATATCTTGATGGAGGAATTCTCAAGGCTATTTCTGGCATGGTTCATCCCGATCGTGCAGAAGATAGCTATATTGAATCAGTTCCACAGGCTGACTCAAGGTGTGAGTAGCGTGGACGACTTCCTTCATGAGTACACGAGATTGGGACATTATGCTGGCTCCAATCTTACTGATGAGGAGCACAAGACCAACCGGTTCTATGAGGGACTGCGTGACGAACTGAGGTTGCTACTCTAAGGTCAGATGACGCAGGGCTTTCTGGTTTTGGTCAATACAGCTCGATCTCTAGACCAGGATCTGAAGAGGGTTTATAGCAAGAAGGAGTTAGAAGTGAGGATCCCAGAGTTCAAAGTACCGAGACCGCTGAAGTCTAGTTACCGGAAATGGAACAAGAAGGCCAAGCATTCCAGACCGGCTTCTTCTTCGGTTACTTTTGGGACAACGATTGGACGTGGAGGCCCGATACACTGTTTTACTTGCGGTAAGCCGGGGCATATATCCCGGGAATGTCAAAGTGGCCCTCCCAGAATAGAGGGGAAGGCAAGAGCAACTTATGCTGAAAAGGGAAAGGCAATGGAGTCAATCGCATCCTATCAAGCTCCGACCAAACTAAGAGTCTACAAACTTAGCCCACAGGAGGCCATCAAGTAAGGCGATGTGGTGACAGATATGAATTAGTTTCTAGCATTAGTACTTTTTATACTTGCGCCCAATGCTTTGGTTATCTGAATGTTATGTTTTAGGATTTGTCATAATTATGGACTGTCTGACTCGAGCACTGTTCGATACAGGAGCCTCACATTCTTTCTTATGCGAGGACTTCGTATCACGAATCAGAGTGCCTACTTCAGTGGCAAAGTATAGATTGGATGTTATTCTACCGAACGGGTGTTCAATGCGCGCGGATAGAGCCTGTTACGTGAAAGTGTTGAAAGGGAGTCATGCTTTTGACTTGGAAGCATCACTACTTCCGATAGTAGAGTTTGACGTAATCTTTGAAATAGATTGGCTCTCGAAGCAACGTTCGTTCATTCACTGTAGTTTTAAGACTATTTTATTGGGGTTGAATACAAGCCAAGAAACTACTTTCTCCGGTATGAAGGGGCCGAGCAAGACGATGATGTCTGCCCTTCATGTAGTTAAGGCTATTCATGAGGGTGCAGAGTTGTTCTTCACTCTTCTAGATGCTAAGAAGCCCAAGCCTGGATTAGTCATAATTCCAGTGGTGTCGGAGTTTACCGACGTGTTCCCTAAAGATCTCCCTTGAGCTCCACCCCAGCGAGAGATTGGTTTCAAGATCGAGTTTGTGCCTGGTGCCAAACCTATGTTGCGGTCTCCTGACCTCTTAGAACCAAGGGAGATGGCAGAATAGAAAGAGCAGCTTCAAGAATTGATAGAGCAGGGGTATGTGCGTACGAGTACGTCTCCTTAGATCGCCTTAGTCCTTTTCGTGAAGAAGAAGGACAGAAGTCTGCAACTTTGTATTGATTATCGGGAACTGAACAAGTTAATGGAGAAGAACAAGTACCTGATTCCAAGAATAGACGATCTGTTCGACCAGCCAGTTGGGTTGATGGTGTATTCAAAGATAGATTTAAAGTCTGGTTATTATCAGCTAAGAATCAGGGAAAGCGATATTCCCAAGACGGCATTTAGTACACGTTATAGGCATTACTAGTTTACGGTCATGCCTTTTGGGCTGACTAATGCGCCATCCGTATTTATGGACTCGATGAACCGAACATTCAGGGAATATATGGATCGGTTCGTGATAGTGTTCATTGATGATATTCTCGTGTACTCCCAGTCCGAGTTTGATCATGCGGAATATTTACAGATTGTTCTGGAGACTTTGAGAAGCAGTCAGCTATTTGCCAAGTTCTCAAAGTGTGAGTTATGGCTTTCTTCGATGACATTCCTTTGTCATATTCTTAGCGGTGAGGGAATCGTAGTGGATCCGGCGAAGATTACTGCGATTTGGGAGTGGCCTGTATTGTCTTCGGTGGAGGAAGTCCGGAGTTTTCTGTGGCTTGCCTGCTACTACAAGCGCTTCGTGGAGAACTTCTCGTTAATAGTGTTACCCCACATGACCTTGGCAAGGAAAAATCAGAAGTTTGTCTGGTCGCCGGCGTGCACGCAAGCTTTTGAAGAGCTGAAAAGTTGTCTGACCATGGCGCCTATTCTATGTTCGCCATGTGGGGCAGAAGGCTTTGAGATAAAAAATGACACTTCGGGCAGCTGCTTAGGCTATGTTCTGCTACAACATGGGAGTATAATATCGTATGGCTCGCATTAGTTGAAGGTGCATGAGAGGAATTATCAAATCCATGACTTAGAGTTGGCGGCTGTGATATTCTCTCTAAAGCTATATGGTGTGAAGGTCGATATCTATTAGATCAGAAGGACCTAAACATGCGACAGGGAAGGTGTATGGAGTTCCATGGGGACTACACCTTCAAGATACACTACATACATAGGAAAGGTAATATAGTTGCGGATGCGTTAAGTCGCAGAGCTCTCGCGCAGGCTAATTAGTTGTCAATGCATGATGAGAATATGGTTCGAGATTTGAAGGCCATGTAGATCTCTTGTGTTGATAAGAGGCCTAGTGTTGAAGCTCAGTTGAACTTGACAGAGGTACAGAATGACTTGGCTGATCGGGTTCGGCATGCATTGGAGTTGGATGATGGCATGAAACGGTTCATGGCTGAGGCTTTGGATTGTTCAAATGCTCGATTTACTGCCGATGATGGGTTATTGTGGAAGGACAGTCATTTGTGTGTCCCAAGTGTGCATAAACTATGGGAGGAATTAATGTATGAGGCTCATCATACTAAGTACTTGATTCGCTTGGGGAGCGTAAATATATCCAAAGATATGAAAAAGCTATTCTGGTGGTCGGTACTGAAGAAGGACATAGCACTTTATGTGGAGAAATGTCAAATGTGCGCCTTGGTCAAGGCTGAGTGCCAGAAGCCCGGAGGATTCTTGATGTCTTTGCCTATACTGGAGTGGAAGTTCGATGATATATCCATGGATTTCGTGCATTGTTTGCCGAGATCGAAAGAGGGAAATGATGCCATGTGGGTGATCATAGACCATTTGATGAAAGTGTCACACTTCATCCAAAATAGGAAGGATGATTCAGTTGATAAGTTGGCAAAGCTGTATGTGGAGAATATTATTCGTCTACATGGTGTGCCACGTAGCATCGTGAGTGATCGGGATGGGCGGTTCATGTCTAATGATTGGAGGTTGGTGCATCAAATATTGGGGACCAAGCTGAAGTTCAGCATAGCCTTTCATCTGCAGATGGATGGTCAAACCGAGAGGGTCAACAGGACGATGAAGGACATGTTTTGCATGTGCGCCCTAGATTTCAGTAAGAGGTGGGAAGATCACCTATATATGATTGAGTTTGCATACAACAACAACTACAAGGCGAGTATTCAAATGGCTCCCTTCGAAGACCTTTATGATAGGAAAAGTAGTACTCCGTTGTCATGAATGGAGACTGTCGATTCCAAGATATACAAGCGGAAGGACGTCAAAGACGCGACATTGATTGTGCGTACAATCCGAGAGCGATTGCTAATTGCACAAGATAGGCAAGCTAAGTAATAAAACGCCTAGCACAGGAATGTCGAATTTACCGTGGGCGATTTGGTATACTTGAAGATCAAACCGTTTAAGGGTGTGTCGAGGATTCGTCGGCTGAAAAAGCTAAGTCCAAGATACCTTGGGCATTTTGAGGTGTTGGAGCACGTTGGCAAAGAGGCTTACCGGTTTAAGCTTTCAACGGAACTGAGTGGTCTACAAGACGCATTCCACATATCAATGTTGCGAAAGGTAGTGCAAGAGCCTACGCAAGTGGTTTTTGCAGATAAAGTACCGGTTGATAGTGGGTTTACAACGAAGGTAAAGCCCATTCGAATTGAGGATGTAGAAGCCAAACGACTTCGTAATAAAGAGATTAGAATGGTCAAGGTCCGATGGGACAATTGTGGCCAAGAGGAGCTTTCATGAGAGCGGGTGCAAACCATGAATTCGAAATTCCCCGAGCTATTCAGTTGAGGTACATAGTTTAAAGTAGATTAAATTCTTTTGTTTCTTGTAAGACTTCATTTCAGGACGAAATTATTTAAGTGGGGGAGATTTGTAACGCCCCAATTTTCTTAAGGCAGGAAATGGTGTTCTGGAGGTTATTGTCCGGTGCTAGCTAGTTACCGTGTGGCAGTAGCAACAGTGATAGCGTTGAGAGCGTTGAGAGCGTTGAGAGCATTGAGTCAAATCGACACTGGACTTACCGCATGGCGGTAGTGTTACCGTGTGGCGGTAAATGGGGAATTAAACTGGCAAAGCTCTCGGGAAGCGATCACTCGGTGATAGGGATACCGCTGGCAATAGCTGGATCAATTTAATTGACGAGGCTCTCGGGATCGTACTACACGGCGGTAGCAGTTATCGTGAGGCGATAGCAGCGGGTGTCGTGTAGAAACTGATGCCGGCTATCGCGCGTCATTAGAATCTTATCGCATGGCGATAGTGAATCTGTAACGGCGTGGCCATGTGTCGGCCTGTGATTGGAGGGCCTGGGTGGTTACACGGGAATGAGGCAGTACCGTGCGGCTGTTGCGAGTTACCGTATGGCAGTAGATTTATATATATACTTAGTTTGTCCATTTCCTCTTCATTATTCTGGAGTTGGAGAGTTTGGCATAGTTTTTTAAAGATGAGGAGCAACGCTGGAAGAAGGGATATCTCACCGCTTTTCATGTTTTGAGTCTTAGATTTGCAAGGAGAGTTCGGATTTGTAGAGGCAAAGTCAAAGCGGTCGTTTTCAACTGTCTGGATTTCTCCCATGGCGCCAAAGCGTACATCAAGGGTAATAATCCTCGTCCTTGGACATGTGAATTCCTTCATTTTGGTATTTTGGGTAGACACTCCACGAGCACGTGGAAGTGGTTCTCCCGACGGTTAGATCTGTGCATCCCCGTAGTTTTGCATTTAGATCTGGAAGCGTAGTACGGAATATGCATGTTGTGTGAAGCCCATCTGAACGGGTTGGTCAGGATTGGAGATGTTTATATGCTTTGTATGATGGAGAAGACTCTGTGTTAATCGTGTAGATTTTGGAGTCGAGGGGTGTGCAGATTGCTGCTATGAGAGTACTAGAGGAAGTCTCCAGGAAAACACCCGAAAGGGGAAGAAAAGATAGTCTGTCCCCAACTGCATGGTGGTAGTATTATCGCTGGTGATAGCTCCCAGTGAGCAATGTATTGTTTTGAAGCCTGTCTCGTGGAGACCTGAGGGCTATTATTGTGAGGACTGTCTCGTGGAGACCTGAGGTACATATGTTGGAGCGTAAGCTTAATCTGCACAACTTTGGTGCCCGTGTGTGCCAGCCTTGGGCATAACCAGGTAATGCGTGTTGTGAATGGGCAAGGGGACGCTGAACCCGCGTCATGTAACAACCATGAAGGTTTCAGCTTTCGGCGCGTGACGGTATGAGCAACGGGCATTGGCTGAACTGCACCCACTCTATAACGTTCGACTTGGAGTCAGTCAATGGCATGTATCTGGTAGGGAGCGCCTTGAATTTTTCGTAGCATAGAGAGAGACTTTGGATTCAACCCTGGGAAGTCTTTTAATGCTCAAAGGTGTCATTATGAGAACGGTGGTGGGGCCTGAAACCTCGATACACCAATAATGTTCCCTGAGTGCACGGGGCATTGGGTCGGCCGTGCCAACGTCTGTGTCAAACAGTGCTTAGACTGTGCTTTTTGTTTCCATATTATTTTTGATGCAAATGCCTGCAGGGAAGGAGCACCGCCACCCCGAGTGAGGGGTAGGGTCATTATAATTTGGTCAGCCAATGCTGATCGTTGCTTTTGTTTTCCATATATGGAGTCCGGCCCCGGCCGGACCTTCTGTTATATGTTATGTGATAGATGGGGGAGTTACACCCTCAACATATCTGACCTTGCTAATCGGTCCTCTCGCAAGCCTACTAGTCCATTCGCGTACCAAAGTAGAGCATAAGGGCTTGAAATTTCCACCTTCACCTTGTAAAGCGGTGTTGGCGACCTGCACTAGTGTAGTTGGTTTTCTTTCAGTGCAAACCAAATCAATCCCCATTTTTACTTTCAAATCTTTATAATTGATCTTTCGAACAATTGAATCACACACTAATCTCCGTTCCTCAAGAGATTAATACTTGGGGAGTTACACCCATTTTATATTACTTGAGCGACTGGTGCACTTGTCGAACTGTATTAAGAGTATCATTCAGTCAACGCCTATGAGTCTTGAGCGTCGAGTGCGGTGAGATGTCTCGAAACATTTAAACATAGGCAGATTCTCTTCTTCTCTTATGAGGCATTGTGTGATTAGTATTGAGTCAACGCCTATATACCTTGAGCGTTGAGTGAAGTCAGATGACTTAACACATTTGTACTTAGCAAATTTTCTTCACTTTTGAGTGTTTTAACTTACTCCCAAGCTGTTAGTCAAACATATATTGATTTCCTGCACATGATAACTTAGAGGAAAGGTGAAATACATATTTGTGTATATTATTAACTTATGGAGTTTCTTCAAATCTAGGACATTATGGTCATTGTTCCCAACAATATCCCCCTATTTGAAAAAGTCAGAATCCTGGTCAATTATATACACCACTTCAAAACAGATAATAAGGATCAACTCAAAATAAGAAACATTCAGACAAGTAATATAGAATATTTCAGACAACATTGATAAAAAAAAGATGAGTGAGTCTACAATAAACATTCACATTCTACAGCCATTAGGAACCAAAAATTTATAACATTGCTAAAGATTAGGTTCCCTAATTAAAATGCCCCCAAGCTTCTTTGCAATCATTTCCTCAACCTCTTTCCTTTTCTATCTTTGTATCTCAATGTAGTTATAGGACATTGGATGGTATCTGTAGGGTTCTGGGGCATCTATTGTACAATTCTAGCAAGCTTTTCCTTTCTGAAATTTTTCCTAACTTTTCTTGTTGGAGATGACGGTTCACATTTCCTTAGTTTGATAATATCAAATCCCATGTTGTGTTTGATCACATATTGTGTTTGGTATATTATGCAAGTTTATAGGATTAAGAAAAGTGAGGAACTCTTTTCTGACACCTACCATTGTGCGGTATCCTTTATCATCAAACGGTAGACTAGTTTAGATTGTGAAGGCACTTGGGATTCTATCGTATGGCGCTAGCACTATCGCCCATTCTTGATTCTAGATTTAATCTGGACAGGCGCTCTAGAACCTACCATGCAATGATAGCTTCATACTGCGTAGCGCTAGCTCACTCAACGACCGTCGAGGCAGATTTTTCGAAACACTTGAGCTATCGTGAGGCGATAGCATAGTACTGTGTGGCGCTAGCATGAAAAAGAGGAAAATATTATTTTTGAATTTTTTAAAAATTTGTTGGACAACTGTTAGCATCAAGCTCATCAACCTACCATCGGGGAATAGCACTACCGCTGGCAGTTGTCTATTTTTGAAAATGTATAAAAGGCTTTGTTTTTCATTCTAGATATGAGGAGACACCTATTCTCAAGACTAGGGTTCATGTGCTGCCTCTAGAGCATAAAAATGTCGTCTACGTCGAAGGAAAAGAAAACTTCCTCCCTCCTGTTTGCGCATAAAGATATTCGTCAAGCCAAGGACGTAAACGACTATATGGAGTTGATCGGTAGCAACCAAATGAAGATCACTAAAACTGGTTACAGATTTCTCAAAGGGGAAATCTTTTGAGGGAGATTCAATCCCAAATTCTTCTTTAATCTTTTTGTACTTTTCTCTTTTTTGCGTTCTTGTGGTGAGGAAAATCGACCGGTGAATGTCATCAGAATCCGGGGAGGATTCTGTGAGAAATAATCCCTGGGAAGGGACATTTAAATTGGGTGATCTAGCGAGGGCTCTAAGACACTTCCCTAATTGAAGGTGAATAACCAACTCGAAGACCTTTCTTGGAGGGAAAGGGAGAGAGCCAACCGGTACGGGCAGTGGGTTGGTATAAAAAACCAAAAGAGATTTGATATTCACCACCTCTGATATCCGGGGTCACGGAGATCAAACTTTTGTAATTGTAAAATAATTTTGATTGTGATTGAATAAAATATTTGTGTTTTTATTTCTGCGAAAAACATCCTAGTTGTTCTCTTGTGGATCTCTAAAGGGGGTGTATTTCTCCAAGGAGAAATTTTCCCAAGATAACGAGGTATGTGACCTACCGCAGAGCGCTGGATAGTTAGTGCCCCGCGACTTCTTCCAAAACTAGTTTTTTCTGGACAAAATATTTAAAATTTTTAATTAACACGTCAAACCTTATTCACCCCCCTCCCCCTCTAAGGTTGGTCACACGATCCAACAAGTGGTATCAGAGCGAGGTTACTTCAAATAGGCTTAAAGTACTGAAGTAAGATGGCCTACGCGGTTCATTCTTTCCCTAAGGGACAAGGTGTGAGTAGACCTCCACTATTTATGGGGAGTGACTACAGTCACTAGAGAATGCAAATGAAAATATTTTTAATGACCCAAAATATGGATGTGTGGGCCATGATCAAAACAAAATACACCGCACCTACTATCAATGTAGGTGATACCATCTGTTGTCAAACCGCAGGATAAATGGGATGATGTTAATAAGCTGAGATGTACGAACAATGCTAAAGCCCTAAACTCGTTATTCTACGCATTGGATAAAGCTGAATTTAATAGAATCTGTAATTGTGAAACTGTGTATGATATATGTCATTTACTTGAGCTTACTTACCAAGGTACCTCGCAGGTGAAGGAGTCGAAGATGTTATGACTAGAATCTGAATACAAATAATTCTAGATTGAGATCGACGAGGAGGTGGACAACATGTATACCCGCTTCACCAAGATTTTCAATGCCTCAAGATCCCTCGGGAAGAGCTACTAAAATGGAGTTCTGGTGAGGAAGATCCTATGATCTATTCCTCCATGTTTCAACCCGAAGGTGACAGCTATTGTTGAATCACATGATGTCAGCATCCTGGAGATAGAGAGCCTCGTTGGAAACTTGAAGACACATGAGCTCAAATTAAATATAAAAGATGAGGAATATCCCATAGATATAAAGAAGAGGGGCTAGTGCTGAAGGCTGCGAGGGAGAGGAAGACTGTTGAAGAATCTGAGGATGTCGACGAAGAAATCCACTATGTTTGAGAGTTCAGAAGGTTTATGAAGAATCCCAAGAGATAGGAAAAAGTGTCTCTACCTGAGTGCTACCATTATCACAAGCCTGGACACATCAAGTGGGAATGTCCAAGGCTCCAGAAGGAGGAAAAGGAGAAATAGAGCCAGCACAAGGGAAATAAGAAGGTGTTTATGGCGCTAACGTGAGACAAGGATGGACCTAACGAGTCAAGCATAGAAGATAAGGAGAATCTGTGCCTCTTGGGGAGGAATCAGGAGGAGCCAGAAGAAGAGTCTAGAGTACGGAGCTACATTGAGCTAACCCCGCCCTCTTATAGTGAACTTCTTGAAATTTATGAACATCTATGTTTTAAGCTGGATAGTGTTATACTTGAGAAAAAAGCCATTAGAAATGAAAATAAGAAAAATAAAAATGACCCAGAAAATATAAAGAGTGAATTAATTAAATGCGGTAAAGAGACGATCGAGTGCCTGAAGTGTCCTCACTCAATGGCAACGATCAAAGAGTTAAAAGTAAGTCTCTCTAAGGCATCAGTGAAAACGAACAATTATATAAATGAAAGGATGTCTTAGAGAAAAGATTTCAAATATCTCTGACTAAAGTAGAAGAAAGTAAAATACAATTCATCAATCGTTGTGTAATGCTAGTCACAAAAAACACCGCTCTAAAGGCGAGGATCCATAATCTTAACTATGTTATCCAAAAATTTGGAATAGGACAAATATTTCTGAATATGTTGTTGAATGCATAGTGTCATGGATCTGGAAAGTTTGGAGTAGGGAACATGAGTCCAACGCTACCATCGAGCGGTAATCACTTTCAAGCTAAGTCTAAAATCATCTTTGAAAAATCACAAAATAAAATCAATAATTCTGAAAGGCTATCCACGTCCTCCAACACAAGCCCAAGGAACACAAAAAAGGCAGTGTCTACTACTTGCACCTTATGTGCCAACTATCAAAAGTTTGGTCACTCATCCGGCTCATGTTTGAGGAAATGTGCCAAGAAAACTATGCAAGTCTGGCTATCAAAGTCTTCTACCTATCGCATGGGTGGGACAACTTGGGTAACCAGAATTTCATCCTCATCTTCCTTTTTGGTGTGTTGGTAGGCTAAGGATTAGGAGAACGTATCATACTTGGACTATGGGTGTTCCAAGCACATGATAGGAAATAAAGACAAGTTCCTTTGCTTAGATAAGAAGAAAGGGGGGATGGTGACATTCGGGGACAACAACAAAGGACATATTCTTGGAATCAGCACGATAGGTAACAAAGCATTTTCAATTTCAAATGTGTTGTTTGTAGATGGACTGAAGCATAATTTAATATCAATTAGTCAACTGTGTGAAAAAGGCCTTAATGTTATATTTGAATTTTCTACAAACACCTGCAAGAGTATAGATGCTAGGACTAATAATGTAACTATTAGTTTTGAAGAAATATCTACTTCTAATTCGAAATGCTTAATTACCTAGAATGAGAAATTAGATCTTTGTCATAGGAGGTTAGGACACTCTAGAAGTAAACTGATTACCAAACTATCGAGACATAAACTAGTTCGTGGAGTCCCAAAATTAAGCGGTAGTTTGGGCTCCTTATGCGCTCCGTGTTAAAAAGAGAAATTTGTTAAAACCTCATTCAAAAGAAAAAAATGGTATTTCCACGTCTAGACCACTTGTGCTCATACACCTGGATCTATTTGGTCCTCTTAGTACATACAGTGTTGGTGGAAAACAATACATGTTTGTTCTCATAGATGATTACTCCCATTATTATTGGACGATCATTCTTGCAAATAAATTAGACACATTAAGTGAATTCACAAATCAATGCACCATACTTAAAAATAAGAAGAAACTAAAAATAAGATGCATAAGGACATATCATGGGGGGAGTTTGAGAATGAAGACTTCACGAACTTTTGCAGTAATCTTGGAATAAACCACGAATTCTCCGCCCTACGCACTCCACAACAGAACTGGGTAGTAGAAAGAAAGAATCATACACTTCAAAAACTATCATGCACAGTGCTCACCGAGTTCGGCTTACCTCGATATTTTTGGGCTAAAGCGATTTAAACAGCAAGCTATGTGATGAACCGGATCATGCTTCGCCCCATTATTGAGCGAACTCTATATGAGTTGTATTTCGATAAGAAACCCTTTGTATCGTATTTTTGAATCTTTGGTTTCCCGTGTTACATTCTAAACACTAAGGATCACTTAGGAAAATTTGACGAAAAATCATACCTCGGCATCCTCTTAAGATACTCGAGTTCGAGTCGGGCCTATAAGGTCTATAATAAAAGAACCTTAGTTGTTGAAGAATTGGCTCACATGTACTTTAACGAAAATACACCAACTGAAGAATTTTGGCTGAATGAAGAGGACGTTGATGACGATGTGCAGTTAGGCGATAAGGGTGAGGAGAGAGAAGTGGAGGTTGATGTTCCAACTCTCGTAGAAGGATATAGCCTCCAAGCACTCTAAACTTTTCAAAAAAACATCCACGAGAACTAGTTATAGGAGAGCCCTCACACGGAGTTAGAACTTGATCGGCCCTGCATGAATCCTTCTTGAACCTATGCTTTATTTCTGAAATTGAACCCAAAAATATCTCGGAAGCGTTAAAGGATGAATCGTGGTTCTTAGCTATGAATGAAGAATTAAATCAGTTTGAGAGAAGTAAGGTCTGGTTATTAGTGGAGAGTCCTGATGACCATCCAGTTATCGGTCTGAAATGGGTATATAAAAAAACTTGAAGGTAAATCTAGGATAACAAAGAATACTGTCCGATTAGTGGCATAGGGTTACTCATAAATAGAGGGTGTGGACTTTGAAGAATCTATTGGGTCCATTGATCACAATGTCATAGATTTGAAGAAGCCTCACCAGTCAATGGTATACACATGAATGTATTTAATGTATGCCCCAAGTTCAATGTATGTAGGTCATTCTCTATTGAACTGATTTGACAGGTATTCAGAGTCACAAAGTCAGATCGACTCATGACAGGATGCTGGCAAAGTAGAAATCTGGTTATGTCTAGAAGCTTTGAGTGAAGGCAGTTCACTCAACACAAAGAGGCTAAAAGCATCGACTAAAGCTCGGGCTATCAAAGCGTCGGTATAGCCAAAGCAAAAATCTGGTTAAGTCCAAAAGCGTTGAGTGAAGGAAGTTCACTCAATGCTTAGAACCAAAAGCATCGAAAGAATGACATACACTCAAAGCCGCAGAGTTGCTGTTAAGAAATCTATCCAGGTCCAAAAGCTTTGAGTGAAGGAAGGTCACTCAACGCCTACTCAACAGACAATCCATCCAAGTACAAAACATTGATTGAAGACATGCCACTCAATGCCTCATCAATAATCTAGGCAAAGGAAAAAAACATTGAGTGAAGAAGATGCACTCAATGCCTTCATTAAGAGAAATGGAACTAAGTTGTTGGAAATATTACCCTCAATGTTCCCTAGATTTGAATAGGCATCACAATCAATACTAAGAGCATAATTGTATTTGATTTATGTTCAAGTTCAAATGTGCAGGATGTTCCTTGGAACAAGTTAAGACATGTTGTCTAAGTGATTGTGACAGGTGGTCACAAGGAAGAAAGGTGGAGGGACAAAAATCTACCTAAGTCCACAGGCGTTGAGTGAAGAAAGTTCACTCAACGCCAGATGATAAGGAAGAATGCTGGAAAGACAGAAATTCATCTAAGTCCATAGGTGTTGAGTGATGTTATTTTACTTAACACCAGATGCCAAAAAGCACTGAGTAAATCATGGACAGTAAAAGACCAACAGTTTGCAAAGAAAATTTATGACAAAGTTTACAGGCATTGAGTGAAGACAGTTCACTCAATGTCATATAACAAGAGGCGTCGAGTAAAGCTCAGTCTGTCAAAGCTTTAGCATTGGCAAGGAAGAAATCAGGCTAAGTCCAGAAGCATTGAGTGAGGACAGCTCACTCAATGCCTAAAGAAAGAAGCGTTCAGTCAAGCTCAAGCAGTTAAAGCATTTAAAGAATCTGTCAAGAATTCTGGCTAAGTCCAGAAGAATTGAGTGAAGACAGCTCACACAACGCCCAAAGAAGAAAGTGCCAACATACCAATGTTCAGTCAAAGCTTAAGAAATATAGACATAAAATTCTGTCTAAGTTCAGATGCATTGAGTTAGGACAGCTCAATCTACTCATGCTCATCAAGAAGATTGGCTAAGTACAGAAGCATTGAGTGAAGGCAGTTCACTCTACGCCTTATCAATAAGTCAGGTAAAGACAGAAGAGTTGAGTGATGAAGGTTCACTCAATGCATTCATAAAGATGTAAATCTTCTAAGTACAGAAGCATTGAGTGAAGGAAGTTCACTCAACGCCTCAGCAAGATGGCAGGCATTCAGAGAAGTCGCAATGTTAAGAAGCATTGAGTGATGAAGGTTCACTCAACGTACTCAACGCCTATCAATAGAAAGTTTGTCTAAGGACAAAAGCATTGAGTGAAGGCCGTTCACTCAACGCAATCAATGCCTAATGGTACAGAGATATTGGCTAAATACAAATTCATTGAGTGATGAATATTCACTCAACGCACTCAACGCCTACCAGTGCAGATTATTTGACTAAGGTTTTTTGTGCTGAGTGAAGGTTGTTCAATTAACGCACCCAATGCATGGGATGAAACTGTGAATTTGGCTAAGTCCACAGATGTTGACGTCAGCAAGAGTCAGCAAAATTCAAACTAGTTGTGTGAAGTCTACAGTACATGACAAATTGCGACACAGGTCTACCGTATGACTGTTTCTATAAAAGCAAAGTTGCAACCAACAACTTCAGCTCGGCCCTCAGGTCAATAGCTGTTGGATAGTGGAAGATAAAAGAGATGAGATCGGCGGAAACAAAAAAACTTTTAGGGTTTTATCTTTTTGCAAAGAGGCGGAACTTCTTTTTCTTCCTCTCACCATTGTTGTAGAGCCTGAAGCTAAAGTTCAACCCGGTGATCTAAAAGTTCAAGTAGCTAGTAATTGCAATTTTCACCTATAACATCATGTTCAGAAAAATATTCTAAGAAAGAAGAATAAGCAAAGCTATTTTATTTCTACAGTCAAGGTTAGCTGAGTGAAGAGCACAAAGAACTGTCAACTCATTTGTCTTCATTAGCAAGTTCAAACACTTGTGTTTCAGAGTTACTTCCAGCACAAGTAGCAGTTTCCTGAAGATCATCTTTCTTGTTGCTGTGAAGAAGTTAGGACTGAGTTCATCTTAGCTCAGGAAGAAGAAGGCTCAAAAAATATTTCTCTGAAGTCAAATCAACATCAACACAACAATTTACTTTCTATCGGATCCTTTGGATCTGAGTGTAGGCCTAATTATAAAGGCTGAGTGTAGGATCATTTGTGTATCTGAGGTAGGATCTTGTATGGATCTGAAGTAGGGCATGTGTGCCTGAGGTAGGGCAGTTTGCCTGAGATAGGAGAGACATTCTATCTGAGTGGTAGGGCCTTTGTGCCTTAGTTGTAGGATCATTCTATGGATCTGAGGTAGGTCCTTTTATGCCTGAGCTGTAGGAGAGTCATCCTCTCTGAGTTATAGGGATATCCTCCTAGCCTGAGCTGTAGGACTATTAATTTAGTCTGAGGTAGGTGATCTTTGGAAATTTGAGATGTAGGAGCAAGCTTGCTCTGAGGTAGGACTTTGTGCCTGAGGTAGGTCTTGGAGGAGACTGAGAGATCCTGAGGGATCTGTGTAATAAGCTCTTCGGAGCTTAGATTTGGAGAAGTGTCTTCTCTAACAAGATGCTAGAAAGTTGGGAGGGACAGTGGACGTACCTATAATCTGGGGAATCACTATAAATCTTGTGTGTGCTTTGTGTGTTTGTTTTGAAAGCAGAATATAGCTAAATCACAACACACCAAAATAAAAGATTGTCATAAAAGACTAAGAAACCTATTCACCCCCCCCCCCCCCTCTAAGTGTTAGCTATCCTTGAAACTAAAGACTTTCAAGTGGAATCAGAGGGATGTTGCCCAAAAAGGACTTAACATTCTAAGTTGATCTCCAAGGACAGCTACAAGTATTATAGTTAAAGAGGGTCATTCTAAGTTGATCAGGAGCTGGGTTCCATGAAGCTTCCAATCTATAGGAAGGTGAGCTTTGAAATCTGGAAGGAGAGGGTCATGCTTTTCATGGAAGCAACTTACCAAAGGATCTTTATTATAGTTAAAGAGGGACCTTTCATCCCTATGAAAGTCTCAGTTTTGGATGCAATAGTCCAGACCCCAAAGAAATATTCAGAGATGACCAAGGATTAGGTCATTCTTGCCACCATACACAAGAGAGCTCAAAACATCATAGTCAGTGTTATTTATGATTCTACCTTTTAGAATCTGGTTCACTGCTAGACTTCCAAGGAGATGTGGGACACTTTGTTGGTCTACATGGATGGCACAAAAGAGGCCAGACATGACAGGAAGTCTCTACTGAACCAAGAGTATGAGGCTTTTAGGAAGAATAAGAAGGATAGCATTGCAGAATGCTATGAAAATTTTTCCAGAATTGTGAATGAGCTGAGAACTTATGAGAGAGTCTTCAACCATTATGAGATAAATGACAAGTTCCTTCGATCTCTAACAAGAGAATGGGACACCAAGATCTGTGCAATCATAGAGGTGTCAAGGTTGGCTAATACTCCCCCTCACACACTATTTGGAAAGATACTCTCCTATGAGATGCAGCTATCTGCAAGGTAGGAGGACGATACCATCAGCAAATCCCAGGACAAGGAAAAGTCTTTGGCCTTCAAAGCTGAGAGCACCAAGAAGAGCAAGGAGAGGATTGCCTCTCCTCCAACGAGGCCTGCTGATTCAGACAGCACAGGGCCAAGCTCATCAGATTGCAACAGCTCTGATGAAGTGTTGGGTATTGTATCCACAATAACCTAGATTTGTATGAGGTAACCCTTGAACTAAGATGAATTAAGTATGTATTTGATGTTATTCTGTAGTTGAGTGGTTGCAGGTCATTATTGCTAAGTGTAGACGAATGTCAGTTTAAAATGAGTCACTAAATACAGGACCATGCAATGTAATCCCTCATTGTGTGATCCATAGTGTAGACTCATGTATAACCTCTCTATTGGGATGCACTTCATTTTCAAGTATTAAGGCAATGGAAGAAAGGAAGGGTTGCTGGCTTTTTACAAGAAGAAAAGAAAATTTTTCTTAAAAAATTTCTATGCCCTTTTCACGAGAAAATTGAAGTCTGTTTCTCAAGAAGTCTAAGTACATTTCTCGAGAAAGCAAGCTGTTCTCGAGAAACCTTTAGACTTCTCGGAAAACTGTCTGAAACTATCTCTAAGTCTTTTCTCGAGAAAATCCCAGAAGATTTCTCTAGAAACCAAGTTCATTTCTCGAGAAAGGAAAGTAGTTCTCGAGAAATCTAAAGTCTTTCTCGAGAATCCAAGTTCTTTCTCGAGACATCAAGTTCTTTCTCGAGAAATAAGCCCTTAATTTCACAGAATTTTTGTTAAGTAAATTTCTCGAGAAGGTCAGGCCATTTCTCGAGAAAGCAACTTATTTCTCGAGAAATCATATCTTTTTTGAGAAATCTGTCTTCAGTTCTAAATTTGCGCTATGTACTTTTCTCGAGAAATTATATCCTTCTCGAGATATCAGGTTTTCTCTTGAAAGAAATTTTGTTAAGTATTTTCTCGAGAAAGTCATGTCTTTTCTCAAGAAAGCTAGTCATTTCTCGAGAAATCTATTTCTTCTCGAGAAATGAAGTTGCAGAATTATTCGTTCTAAATCTGTCTGACGGATTTAAAATTTTATTCGAAGTTCCTCATGATTGATCCACGTGGATCTTTCCTGAATGACATATGACCGTTAGAAGAAGATCTATATATAGACCTTTCAAAGGATTCGCTAACCCTAATAACAAGAGAATAATTACAGCAATCGAATCGCATTCGAACTTTCCAAATTCGGGAGAAGCCGCCGTATTCATCGTCATTCTTCTTTGTTGTTCTCTCTCAATCCAGCGATTCAATAGGAGAAAATATTCGACAGATCTAAGATTCAAAGATTCTTCAACATATATTAGATCGTACCAGATTCTAAGTTTTCAAATCAAGCTTCCTCGGGTTTTCTTCCTCAACCTTCTTCACCGAGAATTTCCGTTTTCAAGAAGGAAGATCCCTAAAGATTTCTGATCTAGAAGAGTAAATTTTTATTGTTCTTGTAAAAATTGTTTTAACATTTGTAGGAGCTTTGTCTCTGAGACTGTAGGAAGTTTGTTCTTTCGAGTGTAGATCCAGTTTGTGGATCGAGTTTGTAGATCCGGTTTGTGGATCGAGGTGTAGATCCGTTTGTGGATCGAGGTGTATGAGAGTTTGTTCTCCGAGGTGTAGGAGCCTTGCTCCGAGGTGTAATATTGTGAAAATATGAGAAAGGTGAAGTAGCTAAATCTATCCCTTTGTGGTAAATAGGAGAGTCAGGACTGTGGACGTACCCAATACTGGGAACCATTATAAATCTTTGTGTTTGTGTGCTTAAATTTTTAGATAATTTTTATTCCGCAAAAAGACACAAACATCACCTATTCAACCCCCCCCCCCCTCTAGGTGATTTAGGTAGACGCTAAGTACTTTGAATTGGTATCAGAGGGGCGTTTTGTTCGATAAGGCTAACACCTTGAACAAGATCCCTGATCTAGTGTTTATAGATTCCGCATATTCACCATGGATCGAAGCAAAGACATGTCATCCATGAAGCTACCAGTATGTACCAAGGAAAACTTTCCCATATGGAAAGAACGAGTAAGGTTCTACATGGAAGCTGCTGATCCGAGGATTTTTTAGATAATGGAAGAAGGACAACACATCCCTACACATGCTTCAACGATAAATCCAACAATTAGGATTCCCAAGAAGATGATGGATCTCACCAAGGATTAGATTGCCTTAGTCTCCCTAGACAAGAAGGCAAAGAATATCATAGTTAGTGCAGTGGCGATTCAATGCTCCAGAATTTATTCCACTGCAAATCTGCCAAAGAGATGTTGGACTGTCTTGTTGTCCTGATGGAAGGAACAGAAGAAGTGTGAGATGATCTCAGATCATTATTGAACCAAGAGTACGAAGCCTTCAAGCAAGGTGCCAATGACTACAAAGCTGCCAGCTTCGAGAAGTTCTTCAAGATCTTCAATGGCCTCAGTAACTATGGCCGTGCATTCACTCATGGTGAACTGAAAGACAAGTTCCTTAGATCCCTCACAAAGAACTGGGACACAAAGGTCATCGCCATTAGAGAATTTGGGAAGTTGCTGGAGATTGACCCTCTGAATCTTTTCAGCAAATTGCTCTCCTACGAACTCCAAATGAACACCAGAAAGAAGGAGGAGCAAGCCAACCGATCTTCAAGCAAAGAGAAGTCTACAGTCCTAAATCCTGAAGGTTCAAGGAAGTCTAAAGTTGTGTCACCCATAAGGACACAAGCTCCAGACACTAATGAAGACTCTGAGCCCAGCACATCAGGCTCTGAGCTATCGGATGGAGAGTTCTCCCTTATCTCCAAGCAGTTCAAGAAACTGCTCAGCAAGAGAAGGTAGATGAGGAATCCATCCTCCTCCTCAGACTATAGGAGATCACATCGTGACGGTGATTGTACCAATAAAATCTACAACAAGGAGGACAGTTATAAATCAAAGCCTAATAAATTTTCTACCTCTGACGTTGTTTGCTACTACTGTAATAAATCATGCCACATGATTGCGGAGTGTCCGTATAAGAAGAAGGATAGCTCCAGGAAAGACGAGAAGAGATACATCAAAGGGAAGAAGAAAGAATAAAAGAGCTTCGTCACCAAGAAGTCAAAGACTCTAGGTGACAGTGACTCGAGTGAGTTGAGCTCTGAGAATGAATAAGCCTACTTCGAGCTCATGGCTCATACAGACGAGGAAGTTGGTGACTCTGAGTACCACGGGAAGGTAAACTCACACATGATACTCTCTGAATCTGAAACGTCCTTGAATGGTCATGATGACTACTCTTCTAAAGAGGAAGGTGATTCTGAGTTGATGGTTCAGCACAAGAACCTTTTAAAGGCTTTTTAAAAATACCATAAGGTAGTCAAAAAGCAGTTAAAATAGATTGCCTCCCTCAAGGCATTGGTGAAAGTCCACCTAGTGTCAACTACCTTCACCTATGGGGGGGGGGAATAGGTGTCTTTGCAGCGTGTTAGCGGAATTAAAATTGTACCTGCACAAGAAAATAAAACAACCAAGCACAGAGAGTACAGGCAATTTATAGTGGTTCCCCGATTTGGGTACGTCCACTTTCCCCCTTCGACCTATCTCCCAACCAGGGACGACTCGGTCACTTCACCAACAGGATTGAAAACCAATCCTTGCACTATCGGAAGGAACCCTTCCACACGTAGGAGTCAACACTCCCACAACCCGGGTTGCACCCAACCCTACAACTAGGAACCAAATGTTCATTTACAATAAAAGAGAAAATGAAAATAGCTTGTAAGAAATACAAACAACTTGAAGATCTAGGTGTCCCTTTTCGTTAGACTACGTGTTCTTGTAGGCAACGAAAAGTTCACAACACTTGATCCTTCTTGGAGTAAATCTCCCCGAGACCGGCGACGGCAAAGAGCGGCGGCAAGGATCTCGGTGTTGGCATCGGCGACTGAACACAGTAGCAAAGCTCTGGAGATTCAATCTTCTTAGCGAAGTCGGCAAGGTCTACCAACGGTCACACGAGGATCGATCGTCTCGATCGATTCGGACGGGGAAAGATTTCCCTATCTCAAATCAAGAGACAAAGGATCTCTGGTTAGACACGTGAGACGCTGTGCGGAACTTGGCTTCTATCACCGAGGATCTGAAGGAGATCGAGATCGGCTTCGGTGATCGGCGGCGGCGACGGAGGCGGAGCAGATTTGCGATTTTAGGGTTAGTCGGCCGCTTATTTTCGTATCTCGTGTATTCTTCTTCTTATCTACTGTACATACAAACAAGTGTATTTATACAGTAGGTCAAGAGATGACCGTTGTGGGCCCCACCCAAGCAAAGATCTAAGACCGGTTCAAAATGCCGCTGGAAGTAACAGGGACCGGTTCAGGAATTTCTGGAAAAATTGCCAAGTCAAAATCGGCGAGAATCGTTGGTGATTCTCGACGAATCGGCGAGAATCACCTACGATTCTCGCCGAATTCTACTTAGCGAATTCTGGCAACACAGGTTGTAGAGGCCGGGGAGAATCGGCAGGAATCACTTTTGATTCTCACCGAATCGTCGAGAATGCAAGGTCATTCTCGACGAATCGGCGAGAATCATAAGTGATTCTCGTCGATTCTGCCTTGGAGAATTTTCCTGTCTGTGTCATGACAGCCGGCCCAACCCGGCGAGAATCAACTAGTGATTCTCGACGACTCGTAGAGAATCACTAGTGATTCTCGACGAATCAGCGAGAATCACCTAGTGATTCTCGACGATTTACACTTAGACGATTTTCGTCTTTCAACCCGTGAGCTGGTCTTTGGCCCATCCTTGCTCCTTGTTTGCTCTTGCTTTATCATAGCCCTGTACTTGAAATTAAGTACACCCCAATAGAGAGAGTACACGTAGGCCAACACACTGATCTGCTCAACGAGGGATTACGTTGCACAGACCCGTGTATATTGACCCACTGCACCCTGACATTGGTGTGTACTCAGCATGGAATAACTGCAAGCACAACTAGAAATATTTCATCAAATACATTGTCTATTTACCTTGGCTTGCACAGGGCTTCTTCAAATCAGGTACATTGTTGATGCAATACCCAACAATCTCCCCCTATTTGAAGAAGCCTAAACCCTGCAAGCTAAGGTGAATAGAGCATATAGGAATGAAAAACCGAAACTTAAAATTGAGGTGAGAGAGATATACGTTACCAGTTACTTGAACTAGAACATGGAGCTACCTTAGCCTTAGCCGAGAGGGTAATCTCCCCCTTTTCGGCTTCTGCAAATCTAGGTCTGGTGCATTTGACACCAAGCTCCCCCTCAGTTCTTGCACCTATGCGTTCACTTGAGTTTCTGGCAGATGCTCCCCCTAGAGGCACGAGCCAGGAGCTTCTGGAGTCTTTATTCCTCATAGTTGAGCATCCCCAATTCATTTTTGAAGAGACTGAACTTGGCCTCGTCTAAGGGCTTTGTGAAAATATCTGCAATCTGCTTGTCCGTGGGGACATAGCAGAGAGAGATGTCCTTGTTCTCCACGTGCTCCCGAATGAAGTGGTAGCGCACTTCAATATGCTTCGTTCTGCTGTGCGATACTGGATTGTTTGCGATAGCAATTGCACTGGAGGAGTCGCAGTACATTGGTACTTCCTGGAACTGGAGATCATAGTCTGCTAACTGGTTTCGTATCCATAGGAGTTGTGCGCAACAGCTCCCTGCCGAGATGTACTCAGACTCTGTTGTGGAGGTTGCGACACAGTTTTGCTTCTTGCTGTTCCATGAAATAAGCCTTCTTCCGAGGAATTGACACGTCCCGGAAGTGCTTTTCCTGTCATCCCTACTCCCTGCAAAATCAGCATCTGAAAAACCTATTAGCTCGACATCATTGTTTCTCGGGTACCACAAGCCAAGATTGGGGGTACCTTTAAGGTATCTAAGAATTCACTTTGTAGCGACATAATGAGATTCCTTAGTGTTCCCCTGATATCTGGCACAAACACATGTGGAGAACATGATATCCGGTCTACTGGCAGTAAGGTGGAGCAGGGATCCAATGATGCTTCTGTATTTGGTTTCATCGAAAGGTTTACCTTTCTCATCCTTATCCAGAGACATAGTGGATCCCATTGGAGTCCTCATAGAGGTTGCATTCTCCATTCCGAATTTCTTGAGGAGTTCATTTGTGAACTTCGTCTGAGAGATGAAGATTCCTTCCTCAGACTGTTTCACTTGAAGTCCCAAGAAATACTTCAGCTCCCCCATACTGCTCATTTCAAAATTCCCTTGCATAAGTTTGGAAAACTTTTTGCAAAGATTGTTGTCAGTTGAGCCGAATATAATGTCGTCAACATAGATTTGCACCAGCAAAATCTTGCCTTTGACTTCCCTGAGAAACAATGTCTTGTCTATTTTTCCTCTAGAGAACTTGTTCTCAAGAAGAAAACTAGACAATGTCTCATACCAAGCTAGAGGAGCTTGTTTTAAGCCATATAGTGCTTTATTAAGAAAATATACATGATTAGGATAAGTCGGATTGATAAAACCTGGAGGTTGAGCGACGTATACTTGCTCTTTCAAATCTCCATTCAAGAAAGCCGATTTCACGTCCATCTGATAAACTGTGAAACCTTTGTGGGAGCATAGGCTAGGAATAGCCGGATTGCTTCGAGCCGTGCAACTGGTGCAAACGTCTGGTCAAAATCAATCCCCTCCTCCTGTCGGTAACCTTGAGCCACTAGCCTGGCCTTGTTCTTTATGATGACACCATGTTCGTCCAGTTTGTTTCTGAAGATCCACTTGGTGCCAATCACATTCTGCTTCTGTGGTTTGGGCACAAGCGTCCAAACGTTGCATCTTTCGAACTGATGTAATTCATCTTGCATGGCCAGAATCCATGCAGCATCTTTGTTCTCCTCGTCGAACTTCTTTGGCTCAACCTGTGATAGGAAGCTAAGATGCAAAATCTCGTTAATAGTACCTCGTCGAGTTCTGACCCCGTCACGGGGATCTCCGATGATCTGATCTCTTGGGTGATCCCTCACGTGTCTGAGCTGTAGAAGTCTGGCGTCAGGAGCTTCGACTACTTCTTGGGCATCTCCTTCTTCTAAAGGATTTGCTCCATTTTGATTTTCAACTTCTCCGATCTGCGTAGAAGTGGAAACCTTGACGTATGTTGGAGTTGCATCTTTCTCGGGCTCATCCAGTTGCAACCTTTCGAGTCTGGCACCTGCATCTTCAGGAAGACGACTAGAAGTCTTGCAATTAAGCAAACTTCCTTCATCAAATACAACATTTATTGATTCCTCTACCACTAGGGTTTTCTTATTGAAAACTCTATAAGCCCGGCTATGACTACTATAATCCATGAATATGCCTTCGAAACATTTTTCACCAAACTTAGTACGCGGGTTCTTCCCATTATTCAGTACATAACATTTGCAGCCAAAGATCCTCAAGTAGGACATGGTTGGTTTCTTGCCTTTCAGTAGCTCATAAGGAGTCTTACGATGGCTCTTGTTAATCAACGCCCGGTTTTGTACATGACAAGCCGTATTGACAGCCTCGGCCCAGAAGTATTCTGGGAGAGAAGCGTCATTCAACATTGTCGTGCACGCCTCGATAAGTGTTCTATTCCTTCTCTCTGCCACTCCATTCTGTTGAGGAGTGCGAGGGGAGGAGAACTCATGAAAGATGCCAAGTTCTTCACAGAACTCTGTCATAGCCCCAGATTCAAACTCTGTTCCGTGGTCACTTCTGATTTTGACCACGGAGCAGTTAAGTTCGTTCTGTATCTGCTTGACAAAATTAGTGAAGATGTCAAACGTATCTGACTTGCGTTTTAAAAAGAACACCCACGCAAACCGAGAGTGATCATCTACAATCACTAGCGTATACGACTTCCCTCCTAAGCTATGAACTTGCATAGGACCAAACAAGTCCATGTGCAGAAGATAAAGACATCTGGAGGAATCTTTGTCTGGGATGCCCTTAAAGGTAGCCCGAGTCTGCTTGCCCATCTGACACGCAGGACATGGACTATCTTTAATGCACTTAATAATGGGAGCATCCCTTACTAAGTCTTTGGAAAGCAGCATATTAATTGTCTTGTAATTAATGTGTGCCAATCTCTTGTGTCATTGTTCACAAAGAGGTGCACTGCCTTTTGCTACTAGGCATACGGGGGTGGAAGAATCTAGACTGAGAAAATCTAAACAGAAAATATTTCTGCTCCTAATGCCGGTTAATACTATCTCCGAAGAGGCACATGATATTATCAGGCATTTATCCTTGCAGAACTTAACGTCATACCCTTTATCACATAACTGGCTTACGCTGATCAGGTTATGATTTAACCCTTCAACATAAGCTACGTCAGAGATAGAGAGTATACCGTTGGAAATCATACCGTAACCTCTGGTGACTCCTCGATCAGATCCCCCAAAGATGACTTTGGGTCCATTCTCGACTGGAGAGTACTCCCGCAGCAGGCTTCTTGTCCCAGTCATGTGACGGGAGCATCCACTGTCCAAATACCAAATGGGAGTTTTGTTGGCCTTTGGACATTCCTGCAAAACAGAATTAATTTGCCTTAGGAACCCAATCGAACTTGGGTCCTAGATTCCTTGTTAGCATACTCCCCCTCGATTGGTTAGCCCTACGAGTGGTCGGCCTCGCACTGCTAGCATAAGGAGTCTCGTTATACCTTGGATTAAACCAACAATCCACGGCAAAGTGACCAACTTTGCCACAGCACCAACAGTCAAATCTGTTGTACCTCTTCCTAAGCTCCTGCTTCACCCTGGGAATGGTGGGTACAGCTGGGGCCTTGGATCTGGAGGTGGAGGCATCATAGTGATTGCAGTCACATGATTTCTTCACCTTCTGTTCCTTCAGTATAACAGGCTTGGCTTTTGGTGCCTGCTTTCTATTATGGCCGCTAGAGAATTGACCATAATTTCCCAAGTGGATTTCCTCATAAGGTGCCTTGAAGACACTCTCACCGAAATTGCGGGGAAAAGTCCAACCATCATATCGGCTCTTAGGCTTTGCAACCGAGGGCCGGAAATGATGACCAAAGGTTGACTCAAAGTCATGTTGGTTGCAGGGAAAGCTTGGCTTTCTGAACTCAATAGGACTGAGTGGGGCCTTTCCCTTTTCAGCAGCAGAGGCCTTCTTGGCGGCCTTATTCTTTCTCTGGTTCCTGTTTCTCCTGGATGAGGAACCGGATACCCCTATATGCCCCAAGCCAGCTCCTTTGGCCTGAGCAGAGAAGGTATCAACTAATGGAAGAACAGTTTTTGGCATAGAGAAGCTCTTGACGATCTTCCTTTCTGCCGCAAGTAGTTCTTCCAACTTGTCGACTTCCTCCTGCTTGAGATCAAGGAGCTTAAGAGACTCCGAATGCTTTGAAGTTAGGTCCAAGTGCTCCTGTTGGAGGGAGATCAAACTGGTGATCTCTTCCCTCAGGGATACACTTTCACCTTTAAGGAATTTTACTTCCTTCTTCTCAGCCTTCAGTCTCTTTCGACATTCCAGGAAAGTATTGAGCAGAAGCTCATACTTATCGAGGAGCTCAGCTTCACGGGCAGAAGAGCTATCCTCAGGGTCATCATCCTGAGACTCAGGATCAGAGTCAGAGTCAGAGAGAGGGGTGTGAGCTTTTACCTTCCCCGTAAATGGGGGGTAGTCTCCTTCCGAGTCACAGTAACCCATTAGCCCAAAGTAGGCTTCCTCGTCATCGCTGGTATCTGATGTGTCAGATTCACTCAGCGTCTTTGGCTTCTTCTCAATGTAGCTCCTCTCCTTCTTCTTGTCTTTTGAGGACCTGTGCTCCTCTCCCTTTCCCTTTTCCCTCTTGCCTTGATGGCAGTCGGCCACGACGTGTCCTGGCTTGTTGCAACCAAAGCAAATTATGTCAGATGAGCGGTGTTTGTTCGGTTTGGATACATACCTGTCAGAAGAATAGTTCTTCTTCTGATCCCTCGAAGAGGAGCCGTTTCTCTTTCTCTGATTCCTCAGCTTGAGGAACTTCTTGAATTCCCTTGTGATAAGGGATAAGTCTTCCTCAGACAATTCTGAGTCGGAGGAGCTTGGCTCCGAGTCTTCCTCTTCATCTTTCTTCCACGCACGGGAAGAGGCAACACCCTTGCCCTTTCTGGAATGAATGGCTTTCAGGGCCACCGTCCTTTCCTTGGCCGCGGCTTTCTCTGCTTCCTCTTCAGCCTTCCTTGTGTTCAACTGAAGCTCATAGGACATGAGCTTCCCGAACAGAATCTGAGGGTCGGTTTCCGCAAGTCTGCCAAACTCGCGGATGGCGCAGATCTTTGTGTCCCATTCCTTAGTGAGGGACCTAAGGAACTTATCATTGAGTTCACCGTCAGTGAACACTCTGCCATATCCTTTGAGTGCATTGATGATCTTGAGGAAGTTTTCGAAGGAGACTCCGATCTCCTCCTTTGGCCCTTGTCTGAAGGCCTCATATTTCTGATTGAGGAGGGATCTTCGATCGTCCCTCACTTCATCTGTGCCCTCCATTAGGACAATCAGACAGCTCCAGAGATCCTTGGCTGTCCTGCAGTTGCTGAAGTTCTGCATCATAGAGTCGTCAACTGCGCTCACCAGGATATTCTGAGCTTTCTTGTCGAGTCCGAACAGCACCATTTCGTCCTTGTCCATTTCCGAAAGTTTCTTGGGTACTTTCTTGGTAGGATCAATGGTGGAGGCCTTAGTGGGAATGTAAGGTCCCTCCTCCACTATCATGAAGATCCGGGGGTCGACTGCTTCCATGTAGAATCTGATTCTTTCCTTCCAGATAGGAAAGTTCAGTCTGGTGCATACTGGGATTTTGCCGGAGTGCTTGAGTCCGTCCATGGAAGATATCTGTCTGCTTCTTGACACTGGTGGCAGGATTTTACTCAAGGTGTGAACCTTTTTGATGAGTAACCTCCCTCTGATACCACTTGAAAGTCCACCTAGTGTCAACTACCTTCACCTATGGGGGGGGAATAGGTGTCTTTGCAGCGTGTTAGCGGAATTAAAATTGTACCTGCACAAGAAAATAAAACAACCAAGCACAGAGAGTACACAGGCAATTTATAGTGGTTCCCCGATTTGGGTACGTCCACTTTCCCCCTTCGACCTATCTCCCAACCAGGGACGACTCGGTCACTTCACCAACAGGATTGAAAATCAATCCTTGCACTATCGGAAGGAACCCTTCCACACGTAGGAGTCAACACTCCCACAACCCGGGTTGCACCCAACCCTATAACTAGGAACCAAATGTTCCTTTACAATAAAAGAGAAAATGAAAATAGTTTGTAAGAAATATAAACAACTTGAAGATCTAGGTGTCCCTTTTCGTTAGACTACGTGTTCTTGTAGGCAATGAAAAGTTCACAACCCTTGATCCTTCTTGGAGTAAATCTCCCCGAGACCGGTGGCGGCAAAGGGCGGCGGCAAGGATCTCGGTGTTGGCGTCGGCGACTGAACACAGTAGCAAAGCTCTGGAGATTCAATCTTCTTAGCGAAGTCGGCAAGGTCTACCAACGGTCACACGAGGATCGATCGTCTCGATCGATTTGGACGAGGAAAGATTTCCCTATCTCAAATCAAGAGACAAAGGATCTCTGGTTAGACACGTGAGACGCTGTGCGGAACTTGGCTTCTATCACCGAGGATCTGAAGGAGATCGAGATCGGCTTCGGTGATCGGCGGCGGCGACGGAGGCGGAGCAGATTCGCGATTTTAGGGTTAGTCGGCCGCTTATTTTCGTATCTCGTGTATTCTTCTTCTTATCTACTGTACATACATACAAGTGTATTTATACAGTAGGTCAAGAGATGACCGTTGTGGGCCCCACCCAAGCAAAGATCTAAGACCGGTTCAAAATGCCGCTGGAAGTAACAGGGACCGGTTCAGGAATTTCTGGAAAAATTGCCAAGTCAAAATCGGCGAGAATCGTAGGTGATTCTCGACGAATCGGCGAGAATCACCTACGATTCTCGCAGAATTCTACTTAGCGAATTCTGGCAATACAGGTTGTAGAGGCCGGGGAGAATCGGCGGGAATCATTTTTGATTCTCACCGAATCGTCGAGAATGCAAGGTCATTCTCGACGAATCGGCGAGAATTATAAGTGATTCTCGTCGATTCTGCCTTGGAGAATTTTCCTGTCTGTGTCATGACAGCCGGCCCAACCCGGCGAGAATCAACTAGTGATTCTCGACGACTCGTAGAGAATCACTAGTGATTCTCGACGAATCGGCGAGAATCACTAGGGATTCTCGACGAATCGGCGAGAATCACCTAGTGATTCTCGACGATTTACACTTAGACGATTTTCGTCTTTCAACCCGTGAGCTGGTCTTTGGCTCATCCTTGCTCCTTGTCTGCTCTTGCTTTATCATAGCCCTGTACTTGAAATTAAGTACACCCCAATAGAGAGAGTACACGTAGGCCAACACACTGATCTGCTCAACGAGGGATTACGTTGCACAGACCCGTGTATATTGACCCACTGCACCCTGACATTGGTGTGTACTTAACATGGAATAACTGCAAGCACAACTAGAAATATTTCATCAAATACATTGTCTATTTACCTTGGCTTGCACAGGGGCTTCTTCAAATCAGGTACATTGTGGATGCAATACCCAACAATTGGAATCAAATCTGAAGGAGGAAATTACAAAATTGCTTCCTCTCAGAGATGATGTCCACTCCTTGAAAGAGGAACTCAAGGGCTCTACTGAGGCGTTAAGTTTAAAAGAGAAATATATTAATGAGCCGGAAGAAAAGCTTTTGGTTGAGAGGAAACTCGTTGAGAGCTACTCCAACCCAAAGACTATCATCCCTCTCATTGATGAGTTTTCCACTCCGAAGAAGGGTAGTGATCTTCGCCATCATGTTGAAAAGGGTAAGGCTGCTAAGAAAGCCTCTACCAAAGAGAAAAGGAAGGCCCCTTTTAGTAAAACCTCAATTAAGAAGGCAATATTCCCAACGAACAAGTTTGATATTGAGTCGTCCTATGGGCACTATACTCGACCTACTCATGTAGAGCATAAGTCGCGCTATCAAGGATGGACCTATCCCCAAAACTATGGTGAGAGTGTGTTCAAAGCTCCTTATGAAGAAATTCAGTTGAAAAATTATGGTCTATATGTTCATGGTCATAACATTAAGAAGGCACCTAAAGCAAAGTCCGTTATACAAAAGGAAAACGAGATGCAGAAACCTTGTGTATGCTGCAATTATGAGACCTCCACCTCAATGTACGGTGCCTCTCCTAGACCTAAGTTTCAAAAGGTAAAGCAAGAGCACCCGAGAAGGCACATTATGTTTGACTGTTGGTGTTGCGGTAAAGTTGGTCACTTTAGCGTAGATTGTTGGTACAACCCCGCCAATTTTGCAACCCTACGAGTTTGCTATGCGATACCGACCACTCGCAAGGTTAATGTTCCTAGTGGTGTTCAGCTGACCAGCAAACAAGAACCCAAATACGTTTGGGTTCCTAAGGTAAAATGATCTGTTTTGCAGGTATGTCCAAAGGCCAATAGAACTCCAATCTAGTATTTTGATAGTGGTTGCTCTCGGCACATGACCGGGATAAGAAGCCTTTTGCGTGATTATACTTCAGTCAAAGACAGACCAAATGTCATCTTTGGAGGTTCACACAGGGGAACAACAAAAGGTTATGGTATGATTTCCAACGGCGTAGTCACTTTCAAAGACGTGGCTTATGTTGAAGGATTACACCATAATCTCATAAGCATAAGTCAACTATGTGACAAAGGCTGCATCGTTGAGTTCTGCAGGGACAAATGTTTGATAAAGTCATCTGAAAATTTGGAGATGGTCTTAATAGGCACTCGGAGCAAAAAAATTTTGTTTAAATTTCTTTTGCTTAGACAATTCTACCCCAGTATGTTTTATTGCAAAAGATAGTGCATCTCTTTGTGACCAATGACACAAAAGATTAGCACATATTAATTTAAAAACCTTAAATATGTTATTTTCTCATAACTTAGTGTGTGATGACCCAAACATTAAGTTCCTTAAAGAGAGTTCATGTCACTCCTGTCAAATGGGTAAGCAAACACGGGCTACCTTTAAGGGTATTGCTGAAAAAGATTCCTCACAAAGCTTATACTTGCTTCATATGAACTTATTAGGTCTTATGTCTATTCACGGCTTAGGAGGTAAGGACTATACATTAGTGATTGTTGATGACTACTCTCATTTCACTTGGGTGTTCTTTATGAAACACAAGTCAAACACTTTCGATTCCTTCACTAATTTTGTCCGGCAAATTCAGAACGAATTGGACACCTAAGTGGTCAAAATCAGAAGTGACCACGGAACAGATTTTGAGTCTGGTGCCATGACAAAATTCTGTGAAAGACAAGGTATCTTTCATTATTTTTCCTCCCCTCGCACTCCATAGCAAAATTTAGTTGTCGAGAGAAGGAATAGAACCCTAATTGAAGCATGTACAACCATGTTGAATGACGCTTCACTTCCGGAGTACTTCTGGGTTGAAGCAGTCAAGATGGCTTGTCACGTGAAAAACAGATCACTCATCAACAAAAACTATCATAAGACCCCCTATGAGCTATTGAAGGGCAGAAAACTGACTGTGTCCTACTTTAAAATCTTTGGAAGTAAATGCTTCGTTCTTAATAATGGGATGTATTACCGCACAAAGTTTAGTGAAAAGTGTTTCGAAGGTATTCTTATAGGATATAGTAGCCATAGTAAGGCATATAGGATTTTCAATAAGAAAACTCTGGTAGTAGAAGAGTCGATAAATTTTGTATTTGATGAGACTAGCATGCTTCATTGTAGCTCGTCTAGTGTTATTGGTGTAGATGCAGGTACCAGGTTCAAGGAGCTAATCTTGGATGAAGCTGTTAAGGAAGAAGCTCCAAGCTCAATCAAGCTCGTCGATCCAGGCTTGGTGGATGAAGAACCCATAGAGGAAGAATTTCCTCAACCTACAGAGGCGGCACCGGATGTTGCAGAGCCTGCTGTAGGGAGAGCAAGGAACCTAGGGCTTAGACACCTAAGAGATCACCCAGCTGATCAGATCATTGGAGAGCCAGGAGACAGCGTTAGAACCAGAAGAGGTACAACTAATGAAATTTTGCATCTCAGCTTTCCGTCTCAGGTTGAACCGAAGAAGTTCAAGGAAGCAAACAAAGATACATCTTGGATAATGGCAATGTAAGAGGACCTCAACTAGTTTGAATGATGCAAAGTCTGGGAGCTAGTGCCTAGGCCAAAGGGATAGAACGTGATAGGAACCAAGTGGATATTTAGAAACAAGCTGGACGAACACAGAGTATTTATCAAGAACAAAGTCAGGCTTGTAGCGCAAGTTTATAGACAAGAAGAGGGGATCGACTTCGACCGGACATTTTCTCTAGTGGCTCGGCTCGAAGAGATCAGGTTGTTACTTTTGTATGCTGCCCTCAAAGGCTTCATCGTCTACCAAATGGACGTGATGTCAGCATTCCTCAATAGGGATCTGAAAGAGGAAGTATACGTAGCATAACCCCTAGGTTTTGTCAATTCTAAATTCCCTGACTATGTTTATTTTTTAAATAAAGCTTTATATGAATTAAAGCAAGCTCCCCGATCTTGGTATGAGATGTTGTCTAGCTTTCTTCTTGAGAACAAATTCACAATGGGAAAGATAGACAAGACATTATTTCTTAGGGAAGTTAAAGGCAAGATTTTGCTAGTGCAAATCTATGTCGACGACATCATATTTGGCTATATAGAAGATAACTTTTGCAAAAGGTTTTCCAAACTTATGCAAGGGAAGTTTTAAATGGGCAGTATGGGAGAGCTGAAGTATTTCTTAGGACTTCAGGTGAAGCAATCTGAAGATGGAATTTTCATCTCTCAGACGAAGTTCACCAAGAAGCTTCTTAAGAAATTCGAAATGGAGAGTGCATCCTCCATGAGGACTCCAATGGGTTCGACTATATCTCAAGACAAGGATGAGAAAGGGAAACCTTTTGACGAAACCAGGTACAGAAGCATTATTGGATCCTTGCTCTACCTGACTGCAGTAGTCCAGATATAATGTTTTCAACACGTGTCTGCGCTACATATCAGGTGAACACTAACTAATCTCATTACGTTGCTGCAAAGCGGATTTTAAGATACCTTAAAAGTACACCCAATCTTGGCTTATGGTACCCAAGAGGTAATGATGTCTAGCTAATTAGATTTTCAGATGCTGATTTTGCAGGTTGCAGGGATGATAGAAAAAGCACTTCCGGGACATGTCAATTCCTCATAAGACGGCTTATTTCTTGGAGCAGTATGAAGCAAAATTGTGTGGCAACATCTACTACTCAGTCAGAGTATATCTCTGCTGGTAGTTGTTGCGCACAACTTCTAAGGATCAGAAATCAACTTGAAGATTATAATTTGAAGTTTAGAGAAATTCCGATGTATTGCGACTCATCCAATGCAATATCTATTTCAAACTATCCAGTTTCCTACAGTCGGACAAAGCACATCGAGGTATGCTACCATTTCATCCGGGACCATGTGGAGAATAAGGAAATAGCCCTCAGGTATGTCTCGATAGACAAGCAAGTTGAAGATATCTTCTCGAAGCAGCTGGACAAGTCCAAGTTCTCCTTCTTCAAGACAGAACATGGTATGCTCAACATAGACTCCTGAAAAGTTCATTTTTAAAGTCAAGAGAAGATTCAGCATCAGCCACTCAGAAAATTCCAAGAGAATTCAAACTCAGAAAAATCTCAAGCTCAGATATGGATTTCTCAGAAACTTATTATATTTCTCGAAAATTTACTGAATTTCTCGAGAACTTAAAGTGGATTTCTCGAAAGTTTATCAATTTCTTAGGAAAACCTTATGAATTTCTCGAAAGCATCAGAATTTCTATTTCTCGGATAGTCTAATGGATTTCTCGAGAACCCCTATATTTCTCGAGAAATGTCCAAATCCGCCAGTATAAATTTTTTAAGAATTCGAACCGCCATTCAGGTTCGCCTTTCGTTAGACTTCAAAATTTTTAATTTTATATAAATAGAAAATAAATCCATAGAAATACCCAAATCCACAGATTCGAAAAAAGGCTTTCCCGAGAAAGGCATTTCAGTTCCGCGAAGGTCAACGTCGTTCTTTATGAACTTCATCGATTCTTCTCCGAAAGATCTGAAATTTTTATTTCTTCTCCATTGATGGCTCCTTCTACAAAGATTGGCATGGGCAGTGAGTTCGTTCGATCAGGAATCGAAGAAATTTCAGATGATTTCAAGAATGTTATTCTACTTCTTGAGTCCGCCGGCCTCACCTTCATCCTAGAGCATCCGTGCAAGGTTCTGATTCCAGATGTAGAAGAGTTCTTCATAAATGCCAAGCTTAAGCGGAGAGGGAAGTTGTTAAAAACTTCAGACAGAGATATGAAAATCAAAATCAAGCTGTCTTCTCTAAAAAAGTCTCTAATATTGCCCTACGTTGATGAGGAAGAATATTTGGAAGAAGCTGATTACTCAAGAACCTTCCCCTTTTGTGTTCTTCCCAAATCCACCACTTTTGTTACAAGACATCACATGTCAGATGAAAGTAAACTTCTGGCTGACATTCTAGGAAAGGTCCTACTCTGCAAAACAGGCTCCATTGGATACATCTCTGTTGGGTACATTGAAAAATATGTACCTGATTTGAAGAAGCCTAACTTAGCTCAATGATATACATCAAGGTGTATTTGATGTTGGTTTGAGTTTATATGTGCAGGTTAAGAATGTACTAAAATGCAGGAAAAATATTCTAAGTCCATGTGTCGACACCAGAAGACTGAGTCGACACACAGAATTGCTTGTCAACAACATTTGTGTCGACACCAGAAGACTGAGTCGACACACAGAATTGCAAGTCAACAACATTTGTGTCGACACCAAAAGACTGAGTCGACACACAGAGGTAGAGTCGACAACGGCTGTGTCAACACCTGGAGGCAGTGTCGACACACACTATGTTCTGAGTCTACATCAACTGTGTCGACACACAGGACTTGTGTCGACACACTGCAAAGTCTAGACCAAGTTAATTGCTGGTGAATGATGAAGTGTTTGGGTCGACACAAATACTCAGTGTCGACTCATTCTCAAGATGCAGTATCAAGATGCTGAGTCGACATAAAAGCAGACATGTCGACATCATCAAAGGCTGTGTCGACACCTAAGTCACTTGTGTCGACACATATTGACAGATGGTCTCGACACTTTCTGACAGACAGTCTCGGCACTTTGCTGACAAAGACAAAGGTAGAAGATCTGTTTGAAGACTTGACAGCTGTGGGTTACAACTGGTTAACTGAAGCTGTCAGACTTGTCAGAAGTTAGTTAGAAACCGGATCAGCCGGTTACTATGAAGGAGGTCTATAAATAGACAGATTCAGAAGAAGAATGTGGCGGATTGGTTGATCAACACATCTATTGTAAGATAAAGATTACTAATCAAGAAAGTGCAAGGCACAGAAGAAGATCTTCGTGAGAAGATCTAAGAAGACATTCTGAAGTGTACAACCACTCAAGATCAGTCTAAGTAGATTTCTTTCAAGAATTCTGAAGTATTATCAAAGGTGTTGGATAGAGAGAGATCCAGCCATTTGAAGACAAGAAGGAAGCTGTCACAGGTTTCTCAAGAAGCTGTCAGGAAATCAACTCAACTAAGTTCAGATTCAAGAAGCTTTGAAGAAAGCTAAGATCCAGTTGATTTCATCCATCAGTTGTTTTTAAGAAGCTGATCAAGTGTTGTCTTGTCCCGTCTCTCTCAACAAGGGCAAGATATTATAAAATCTTTTCAAATTCTGTAGGATCTATTTTTATAGATCTGAGTTGTAAGCCTATTTTTACAAAGGCTGAGTGTAGGAGATTTGTTCTCTGAGTGGTAGGGCTGTTTATGCCTGAGTTGTAGGAGAAGGTTTTCTCTGAGTTGTAGGCCTTGTGGCAAGGCTGAGGTAGGGCTGGTTAGCCTGAGCTATAGGAACCTTATAGGGTTCTGAGTTGTAGGAACCTTTCAGGGTTCCGAGTTGTAGGATCTGAGGATTTGAGATAAAGAAGGAAGTTAGGCCGAATCTAGCACACTGCTAGATAGTTGAAGGGGGAAAGTGGATGTACCCAGACCTTGGGGAACCACTATAAATCTGTGTGCTATCAGTGATGTGTGCATACTTGTGATTGCTGTGCTGTGTTTGCTGCAGTGTTTTCTGAATTCTCTTATAGTCTGTAGTTATATTCTGCCTAAAGTTAAAACAAGCATTAGAACCTATTCACCCCACCCCCTCTAGGTGTTTAGGTGGTCTTGAAAGTTAAACTATCAAGTGGTATCAGAGGGAGGTTCCTCAAAGAAGGACTTAACAGTCTGAGTTAGATCCCTAAGGCAGAATCAAGAATCAAGAAAATGGATTCTGGAGAGAATCACAAGGAACTAGGGTCAATGAAATTACCCATCTGCAGGAAAGAGATTTTTGGAATCTGGAAAGAAAGGGTTAGGTTGTTTATGGAGGCCTCTGACCCAAGGATATATATATCACAGTAAAAGAAGGTCCATATATCCCAATGAATGTGTCTGCTGTAGATGCAAATCAGAAAACTCCTAAAGATTTCTCAGAAATGACTAAGGATGAGATTATACTGGCAACTATGGATAAAAGAGCTCAGAATATCATAGTAAGTGTCATAGATAATTCTACTTTCCAAAATCTGATTCACTACAAAACCTCCAAGGAAATGTGGGACACTTTGATTGTCTACATGGAGGGTTCTGAAGAAGTTAGATAAGATAGAAAGTCTATGCTCAACCAAGAATATGAGAGTTTCAGACAAGGGAAGTCTGATAGCATAACTGAATGCTTCAAGAAATTCTACAGGATAGTGAATGAACTAATGTCCTATGGAAGGGTCTTCAGTACATATGAACTGAATGACAAATTCCTAAGATCCTTGACAAAGGATTGGGACACCAAGATTTGTGTCATGAGAGAAGTGGCCAAACTGGCAGACATTTCTCCTCCAACCTTGTTTGGAAAGTTGCTATCATATGAAATGCAACTAATGGCTAGGAAGGAGGAAGAAAAGAATTCAAAAGGAGAACATAGAGAAAGGTCTGTGGCCTTCAAGGCTGAAGCCACTAGAAAGAATAGGAGGATATCTCCATCACCTCCTAAGGAAGTTGCTAAAGTTAACACAGAAAATTCAGACAATCAGAACTCAGAAAGCAGTGATTCAGATGCAGATTTTGCTGCCTTTACAAGGCAGTTTCAGAGGTTCTTGAAGAAGAAGCAGTGGAAGTCAAGGCCCTCTACATCACAGCCAGTTGATTATTACTATCGGAAGAGAAAATCATCAAGAAAGGAGAGGAGCAGATCTAAGCCAAGGAAAGCTATAACTTCAAAGATTGTCTGTTATTGCTGCAATAGGTCAGGACATGTGGTAGTTGAATGTCCAGATAAGAGGAAGGAGTCAACAGACAAAAAGAAGACTGAACAAAAGGGCAAGAAGGAGAAATCCTTTGTTGCTAAGAAGGAGAAGAGTCTTACAGATCAATCTTCTTCAGAGTCAGATCTGAAGCTGAAGCTTACATTGGACTATATGCAGCTAATGAAAAAGAGGAGTTTATACAATTGTTGTACTCCATCTATGATCAAGAAGACCATCAGTGTATGGGACTGATGGCTGATTCAGAAGAATACAAGTGCCAGAATCAGTCTGGTCCCAGTAAGGTACATTGTTCTTCTATAAATTCAGTTTGTAGTACTAGTGCAGAATCAGCCACATCTGCATCAAGTGATGTAGATGGATCTGAATCTGAAGGAGATATTCATCAGTTGATAGAAAAATATGGGGACTTACTGCAGGCTCTTAAGAAAAGCAAGAACCTAGCCAAAACTCAGGCTCAGGAGATTGCAGATCTTAAGATGGCTGCAACTGAGCTAGAAAAAGTATTGGATCAAAAGTTATATGAAATTGCCAAACTGAAAAATATAACTATTATTCAGATGGGCACAATCACATTTAAGAATGATCAAGTTAAAATACTGGAGGCTAGTCTGAAAGTTGAGAAAGATTTAGTGGCTAGTTACTCTAAGCCAAAATCAGTCTTACCTTTAATAGTTGAGTTTGTGGCTCAAAAGGGTAAGGGAGGTTTAGGATTCAAAGGTAACACCAGGGCTTCCCAATTCAAGAGAAAAGGCAAAGCTCCAGTCCAGCCACTAAACCTTAAAGACCCTGTCATGTTTAGAAAGGTGCAAGTGCCCTCTAACAAATATGATCTTGAAAACATTCATGGTCATATTAAGACTGATGTTCTGAAAAACAAGGGTGTTAATGCCAATAAGTCAGCCCATGTCAATAAGCCCCATGTTTCAAGAAAGACAATGGGTGTAGCTGCAGCAGCACCAATACTGGACAGAAATTTTTCTGCCAAGGGTATATCTAGACCTAGATACAACAAGTATGAATGTTGGTGTTGTGGCAAGAGAGGCCATTTTGCCTTAGACTGCTGACATAACACAAGTGTAAGGAAGAACAATAGTCTACTAGTTAGAAGAGCTGCTGGTAGTCTTGATATGAATTTTGCTAACCTGAACCAAGGACCCAAGACTTACTTGGGTTCTAAGGGAAAGTAATTGTATTGCAGGAAAGTCCAAGTTACCATGTCCCTATATGGTACTTGGACAGTGGATGTTCCAGGCACATGACTGGAACAAAGGGGCTACTGAAGGAGTACACACCTATCAAGAATGGGCCTAAAGTAATCTTTGGTGGATCTGAAAGAGGGATCATCAAAGGATTTGGTAACATTTCTTCAAACCAAATTACCATCACTCAAGTGGCTTATGTAAAAGGTTTGAAACATAATTTGATAAGCATAAGTCAGCTGAGTGATCTTGGATATGACATTTCATTTGTTAAGGATGGATGTCATATCAAGAGGTCAAGTGATCAAAAGGTCATATTGATTGGATGCAGAAAAAGAAATGTTTATTGTCTTGACTTTGTATGTGAGAACAAGGTTTCTCCTATTTGTCTTGTAGATGATGATAATGCATCTCATTGTGTCAAATGGCACAAGAGGCTGGCCCATCTTGACTACAAGACAATTGGCCAACTCTTTAGTAAAGAATTAGTGAGGAATGGTCCTCAAGTTAAGTGTATAAAGGAAGGGATATGTTCAGCTTGTCAAAATGGCAAGCAGACAAAATCCTCCTTTCATAGCCTTGAAAACAAGGATTCAGTGAGGTGTTTATACCTCTTACATATGGATCTTTTTGGTCCTATGCCAGTTCATAGTCTAGGTAGGAAGGTCTACACTTTTGTGGTTGTAGATGACTATTCTAGATATACATGGGTGTTCTTTCTGAGACAAAAATCAGAAACCCCAATTGTTTTACATAGTTTTGTTAAACAAATTCAGAATGAATTGAACAGTACAGTGGTCAAAATCAGAAGTGACCATGGCACTGAATTTCAATCTGAAAGTATGACAAGATTGTGTGAAGAATTTGGGATTTTCCAAGAATTCTCCTCACCTAGAACACCACAGCAAAATGGTATTGCTGAAAGAAAGAATAGGACATTAATTGAAGCTGGTAGAACTCTATTGAGTGACACTTCTCTTCCAGAATATTTCTGGGCTGAGGCAGTAAACACTGCATGTCATATGATCAATAGGGCTTCTATCACCAAGATCCACAAAAAGACTCCCTATGAGATTATGAAAGGTAGAAAACCAAATCTATCCTACTTCAGGATCTTTGGTTGCAAGTGTTATATACTTAACAATGGCAAGTCTTATCTAACTAAGTTTGCTGCCAAATCCCAAGATGGGATATTTGTTGGGTACAACATCAATAGTAAGGCTTATAGAGTCTACAACTTGACTACTCAAGTGGTAGAAGAATCTGTACATGTTATATTTGATGAAACAAGATTAATCAACAGTGAGTTGCCTTGTAGATCATTCAGTCCAACAGGTATAAGAAATAGAATGGACAAGCTTTCCATTGCAGAAGGCACAACTGCAGATGAAGTATTGGAAAATGATGGCTACTGTCCAGGGGGAGTACAAGACTCTACAGAAGCTGATGACAACCAAGAGGTGTATCATAATGAAGGAGCTGGAGATGTTCAACCTGGAGGAAATCTACCTCCAGCTATAAGACAACTAAAACACCATCCAGCAAATCAAATAATAGGTGATCCAAGACAAGGAGTGCAGACTAGAAGCAAAAATCTGAGCACAGTCTTGCACTCAAGTTTCTATCTCAACTGGAGCCTAAGAAATTTGAAGAAGCCATCCAAGACCAACATTGGATTAATGATATGCAAGAGGAGCTTAATCAATTCAAAAGATGCAAAGTCTGGGAGTTAGTTCCTAAACCAAGAGATCACAACATCATTGGAACAAAGTGGATCTTTAGGAATAAGTTGGATGAGAGTGGAGTAATTGTGAAGAACAAAGCAAGATTGGTTGCTAAAGGATATAGGTAGGAAGAAGGAATAGACTTTGATCAAACATTTGCCCCAGTAGCAAGACTGGAGGCAATCAGAATGTTCTTTGCCTATGCAGCATATCAAAGCTTCAAAGTTTACCAAATGGATGTGAAATCAGCATTCCTGAATGGTGATCTAAAAGAAGAAGTCTATGTAGAGCAGTCATTAGGTTTTGTAGATTCTCTTAAACCTGGTTATGTCTCTAGACATAGGAAAGCATTGTATGGGTTAAAGCAAGCCCCAAGGGCTTGGTATGAAACCCTGTCTACTTTCCTTATTGAGAACAAATTCTCAAGAGGTAAAATAGACAAAAAACTATTCCTAAGGGAATCTAAAGGCAAGATAATCTTAGTTCAGATCTATGTAGATGACATAATTTTTGGCTCTACAGAGAACAACTTTTGCAAAAAGTTTGTCAAACTTATGCAAGGGAAGTTTGAAATGAGCAGTATGGGGGAACTTAAGTTCTTCTTGGGACTCCAAGTAAGACAGACTGAAGATGGCTTGTCCATATCCCAGTCTAAGTTCACCAAGGAATTAATTAAGAAGTATGGTATGGAATCATCCTCCACCATGAGAACTCCTATGGGAACAAATATTTCAATATGCAAAGATGATGTAGGTAAGTCTGTAGATGAGTTTTTGTATAGAGGAATAATTGGCTCTCTATTATATCTCACTGCTAGTAGACTAGATATTATGTATGCTACATGTGTCTGTGCTAGGTACCAAGCATGTCATAAAGAATCACATTATACTGCAGTCAAGAGGATTTTGAGATATCTAAAGGGCACATCTAATCTAGGCCTTTGGTACCCTAGGAATGGAGATTTTCTACTAACAGGTTATTCATATGCAGATTTTGCAGGCTGTAGAGAAGATAGAAAAAGTACTACAGGTACATGCCAATTCTTGGGAGGAAGATTGATATCATGGAGCAGTATGAAGCAGACTAGTGTGGCAATATCCACTACTGAGTCTGAATATGTGGCAGCAGGAAGTTGATGTGCACAGCTATTGTGGATTCAGCATCAGCTAAAGGACTATGGTATTCAAGTAAGTACAGCACCTTTATTGTGTGATTCTAAGAGTGCTATTTCTATTGCAAACAATCTTGTTTCACATAGTAGAACTAAGCATATAGAAATAAAATACCATTTTCTTAGAGAACATGTAGAAAAAGAAGACATCTCATTGGAATTGTTAAAACTGATTATCAAATTGCAGATGTATTTACTAAGACTCTGGATGAAACTAAATTCAATCGATTTAAAATTGAATTAGGAATGCTGGCCATAGGTTAGTTTACCATAAAATTAACTAAGTAAAATGGTGTCGACACATTCAGTGATAAAGTGTCGACACAGAGAAGTCATGTCGACTAGTCAGGGAAATTGTGTCGACACATGAGAATCTGTGCCGACACCTAAGGGTCAAAGAGTCGAATCATCCAGAAATGTAGTGTCGACACACCCAGTATAATTGTGTCGACACTTACAGATTTTGTGTCGACTCTTATACTAAGAGTCGACACATAATTTCAGCTGAACTATTCAGTATCTCCTGTGTCGACATATCATCAATTGGTGTCGACATATGGTAGTCTGCGTCATGGTCGAGACTATAGAAGTATGTGTCGACACATGTCAACAGTGTCGACACTTTTAGACAATTTTTGTCCGCCTCTTGATCTTCTGTGTTTCAAAAAGGTATATATAGGTCGAGAACATATTCTGTCGACACGCTCACAAGGTTTTCGAGACTAAAACCCTGTGTCGACAATCTCTCTTCTCTTCTCTCAAGCTTTCTCATCTTTCCAATGGCGCCAAAGGTTGAAGACAACATCAATGAGGGATATGAGTTGGTTAGGGCTGCCTTCGACAATGCCTTGCCAGAAATCAAACAGGTGATTTCTCTTCTTGAAGACAATGGATTGGAATACCTTGTCTCTGAACCTTCAAAGATTTGGAAGAAAGAAATTGTCGAATTCTATACTGCTGCAACTTTGGATTCCACTGGTCTCAATATAAAATCTACAGTTCATGGGACTAAGGTTAAACTTACTCTAAAGAGTATAAGAAATATTCTTCAACTACCCAGCATTTAGGATGAAGAAGAAGTCCCAGCCTCAAAGACAAGAGAGGCTCTCCAGTGGTGTGGTCTGGATTTGACAATAAAGATTGGAGCTGCCATAAACCGCAAGGGCATGAATCCACAAGGAATGTTTCTATCTGAAATTGTAGGGAAGGTGATCTTATGTAAGCCAGGTGGACATGATAGGATCTCCGCCTATATGTTCATCCTGATGACAAGAATTATCTTTACAATTCCAACAAATTGGTCAGTGGTTATGTTTGATAAAATCAAAGAAGGAATAAAGAAGCCAAACTTGGGTAGAATCATGAGTCTATACCTGGCTGGAATCATTCCAGAGGTCATGCAACAGCTTCCTGGGTCCAAAATCAATCATATGAGGAAAATGGACATGAGATTATTCTCCAGGTGGGATAGAGTTCTGTCCAAAGAGATGCCTGATGTGGAAAGGCAGGACACACCTGAGACATCACCAGGATATGATCATGGCACTGCACAACTTCAAGGAGAACAAGTTAGTGAGTAGGATGAGGACCAGACTGAGTCTACTCAAGTCTAGGAAGAAACTATACCTGCACAGGTGCAGGGGGAGCCAGCTTCTACTCCTACCCAGAACATTTCTGATCCTGCATAGTTGTAGGGGGAGCAAACTACTGAATCAGTACAGGTGGACGACAGAATCAACTTATCAGCAGATTTAAACACTGCTGAAATTGATGTATCATCTTCTGCTCAAGCACAAAAGGAATTCACTCTAGAAGAGTTGTTTCCTGACGATGGAATTGTTATTGATAGGGTTGAGGGGGAGCAAGATGCTTTTGAGGGGGAGCAAGTGCATGTTGTAGGGGAGCAACATGGCACTGAGAAAGAAATTCCTACTACTCCTGAAAGAGTTCATATTGACAGTTCTTCAGAATCTGAGACAGAAGAAGCCAGGGAGGCTAAGAAAAGGAAGCTCATGGTCTTCAAGAGAAGAAGTCATAGCTATAAGCATGCTCTCCAGACTACAACTCACCAATCTCCTACTGAGTTTGATTACAATAAGTTCATGGTGAATTTGCAGGTGAAGATGGATGAGCAGAGAAGAGCCTTGGAGAAATATGTAGATGAGAGTAATAAGACTCTTCAGTTTGATCTCGCCCAAGACATAAAGTCTATCAGATTTGAGGTAAATCTGAATAAGAAGGAGATGACAGATTGCTTCCATAAGGGAGGTAATGTTGTGGTATATCTATCTGAACAACAACAAACTATCCTTGGTAAAGTGAATGACATTGCATTAAAATAAGGATATGTTCTGGAAAATCAGTTGCGAATGAATGCAAATCTCAAGGAATCTCATGAGGAAATCTTGGCAAAGCTTACTGCCAACTCTAATGCTCTGAAAGAGGCCATCTCCAAACAGATTCAATATGATGTCTCTACTGTCAAAACTTCTTTTGCAGAGTCTCACGCAAAAATTTCAGCCTTTCTCACAAAATTCAAGTCCTATTTTAAAGAAGGTATTGAATATTTAGCTGGTCAAGTGAAATTTCAGAAGGAAGATCTCAGAGATCATATTGCAAGAGAAGTCCTAAAGGGGGAGAGGATGTTAGTCCAAGCTGGCTCAGAACATGCCAAGTGGGTAACCAACAGTGTTCAAGCCACATTGGGCTATCCACCATTATGTGATGATGATATGATTGCTGAGTCAGGGATACAACAAGGTCTACTTGAAGGTAATCAACCTGAGGTTGCACAAGTCATATACCCCCCTGCTGATTTTGACATGATTCATCAGCAAGTGCAGGCAATGTACAGTCCTCCAAAGGGGGTTACAAATGTAATTATTGAAAAAGTAGATCAGCCAGAAGCCAGTTTGAAAGATCAACAAGATGCTCAATTATCCAAGAAGAGATTTAGAGAGCAAGCTGAACTAAGACCTGATTTTGAGCAGTGGAGCCCCGCCTCAAGGAACATTATACTAACTGCCTGGAAGGCTGTGAAGGATCAAGTGCATGAAAGAGGAAAATGGTATAATGAAATTGAATGGCAAAAGTATGAGGCCAGGCAGGAGGCCATAATTCAATTCAGAAGAAAGGCTAAGATGGGGAGGCTACCACCAGATGCTCAGGAGCCCAGCAAGTATTTTCCCAAGCCCTTTCATTACTTTGAGAGGCAAAGGCTCAAGGAGGAAACTCAAAAGAAAGCTGAACTGAAAGGCAAAAAGCCTGCTGATGTTGCTGAACTTACTGTGAAGGCTCAGATTCAATCAGGAAAAGGAATTGTCATCAAGGAGCCTGATCAGTCTTAGTTTAAGTTTATCAGCTCTTTCAAATGTTTTGTAATGATTTGTTTGTTAAACCAATCAATGTAAACAAGCTGTAACAAACATTTCTAAATTAATAAACAAAACCTTGTTCTGTAATCATTTCTTCATGTTCATCTTTATTCTGTGATGAATCTATGGTTAATGTTTTGTTTATAAAAATTTCCTGTGACATCATGCGTATATACATCATCATGTTAAATTTTTATAAATGGTGTATCTCATTAGCTAAAAGGGTTATGACTTCTCCAAATAGGGGGAGATTGTTAGGTACATTGGAAAATGTGTACCTGATTTGAAGAAGCCTAACTTAGCTCAATGATATACATCAAGGTGTATTTGATGTTGGTTTGAGTTTATATGTGCAGGTTAAGAATGTACTAAAATGCAGGAAAAATATTCTAAGTCCATTTGTCGACACCAGAAGACTGAGTCGACACACAGAATTGCTAGTCAACAACATTTGTGTTGACACCAGAAGACTGAGTCGACATACAGAATTGCTAGTCAACAACATTTGTGTCGACACCAGAAGACTGAGTCGACACACAGAGGTAGAGTCGACAACGGCTGTGTCAACACCTGGAGGCAGTGTCGACACACACTATGTTCTGAGTCTACATCAACTGTGTCGACACACAGGACTTGTGTCGACACACTGTAAAGTCTAGACCAAGTTAATTGCTGGTGAATGATGAAGTGTTTGAGTCGACACAAATACTCAGTGTCGACTCATTCTCAAGATGCAGTATCAAGAAGCTGAGTCGACATAAAGGCAGACATGTCGACATCATCAAAGGCTGTGTCGACACCTAAGTCACTTGTGTCGACACATATTGACAGATGGTCTCGACACTTTTTGACAGATAGTCTCGACACTTTCTGGCAGATAGTCTCGACACTTTACTGACAAAGACAAAGGTAGAAGATCTGTTTGAAGACTTGACAGCTGTGGGTTACAACAGGTTAACTGAAGCTGTCATACTTGTTAGAAGTTAGTTAGAAACCGGATCAGCCGGTTACTATGAAGGAGGTCTATAAATAGACAGATTCAGAAGAAGAATGTGGCGGATTGGTTGATCAACACATCTATTGTGAGATAAAGATTACTAATCAAGAAAGTGTAAGGCACAGAAGAAGATCTTCGTGAGAAGATCTAAGAAGACATTCTGAAGTGTACAACCACTCAAGATCAGTCTAAGTAGAGTTCTTTCAAGAATTCTGAAGTATTATCAAAGGTGTTGGATAGAGAGGGATCCAGCCATTTGAAGACAAGATGGAAGCTGTCACAGGTTTCTCAAGAAGCTGTCAGGAAATCAACTCAACTAAGTTCAGATTCAAGAAGCTTTGAAGAAAGCTAAGATCCAGTTGATTTCATCCATCAGTTGTTTTTAAGAAGCTGATCAAGTGTTGTCTTGTCCCGTCTCTCTCAACAAGGGCAAGATATTATAAAATCTTTTCAAATTCTGTAGGATCTATTTTTATAGATCTGAGTTGTAAGCCTATTTTTATAAAGGCTGGGTGTAGGAGATTTGTTCTCTGAGTGGTATGGCTGTTTATGCCTGAGTTGTAGGAGAAGGTTTTCTCTGAGTTGTAGGCCTTGTGGCAAGGCTGAGGTAGGGCTGGTTAGCCTGAGCTGTAGGAACCTTATAGGGTTCTGAGTTGTAGGAACCTTTCAGGGTTCTGAGTTGTAGGATCTGAGGATCTGAGATAAAGAAGGAAGTTAGGCCAAATCTAGCACACTGCTAGATAGGTGAAGGGGGAAAGTGGATGTACCCAGACCTTGGGGAACCACTATAAATCTGTGTGCAATCTGTGATGTGTGCATACTTGTGATTGTTGTGCTGTGTTTACTGCAGTGTTTTCTGAATTCTCTTATAGTCTGTAGTTATATTCTGCCTTAAGTTAAAACAAGCATTAGAACCTATTCACCCCCCCCCCTCTAGGTGTTTAGGTGGTCTTGAAAGTTAAACTATCAATCTCCTCAGATTTCTTTGACATGATGATTGTTGTTGTGTGTCGAAAGAAGTTCCAGTGGGGAAACCTATTATTTGAGAAAATCATGGAAAGCTTGAAAGCACCAAACTTTGGAAGGATCATCTCCTTATATCTGAATCAGGCACACCCTGAAATCTTTGACTTATCTAAAGGTGTGGTAATTCAAAACATGAAGAAAATCTCTCTATCCTCCATCTAGAGATGGGAGATCAGAATTCCAAGGCAAGGCCATGCTCTTGCAGTTCCCAGGACAATAGATGATGAGGATAGGACCCCATCTCCTTCTCTTATTGATGCAGTTAGCACATCTAGTGTAGCTGCTGAGGGGGAGCCTGCTCTTTCAGTTCATGAAGAAGTACAACAATCTGAGGTACCAGAAATAGAGGTACAGTCAGATGTTCCTGTAACTCAGGTTTAAGAGCAAGTTGTTGATGATGTTGAGACAGTGGAAAGGAAATTCTAGCTCAGTCTGAATGAGAAGAGCACCTCTATGCATGATGGTGGCTCAGGTATGAATGTTGATTCTTCCTCTGATCAAGACATTCTTGATGATGCTCAAATGGATACTACTGTAGCCGATATTGATAGAATGATAGAAAATCTTACTTCAGATGATTCCATGTTCATCTCTCCTGAAAAGATTCCTGAAGAGCTCCCTGAAGAGACTCCTGTAGAGACCCCAGAAGATTCTCAGCCTAAGGCACAAAGTCAGGGGGAGAATGTGTCGTTACTTTCTGATGACGATGCAGTTACTCCAGAACCTGCAGAACCTCCTCTAAAGAACTTAGATTTCTCTATGCTTGTTATTCTTAGAGAGTAAGGAGATATTATTACTTCTGCCCAAAGAGGGAGAAGTACTGTTGTTACTGAAGAAATCCTAGTATGGATAGCTCTAGCTCTACTTCCTCCACCTCCTCCAGCTAATATCATTCCTGAAGATACCCTTTTGGGTAAAATTGAGTCTATGTTTACAAAGCAAAGAGAGTACTTTGACAAGTCTCTCCAAGAGGTAACTGCAAAAGTAACTGCTCTTGAAAAAGAGATGATCAGAGGATTTGTAGAAATTCAACATAATATAGATGAGTTCAAAAGACTGTTAAACATTGGTAGCAAGGCTCTATACCACACTATCACTAGTGGTGGTCAAGTCCTGGATCAAGTAGTTACAGTAGCAAACAATCAGATCAAATTACTGAAGAAGACTAAACTGCAAAACTTCAAAACTTGTAAAGAAGTTGGAAAATTCAAAGAAGATGTCATAGACACCCTAACTGTAGAAGTCAGATAGGGGGAGGATAAAGTAAAAGAAATTCTATGCAAGAAAGTTCAAGAGATGAAAAGTCAGTGGGATGATCAACTGAAAGAAATCAATATAAGTGTAGAAAAACATATTAAAGGTGCAAACATCTACACTTTTGATACTTCTGTATGGATGCATAACCAAATCTTCCCAGATTTTCAAGTTGACCCAAATGATGCACCACCTCCACGTCTTAATACCAATGTCTGTAAGCCTACTTTTTCTCCTGGTCCTGAACAGTTTGAAGATCCTCCTGAAGATTATTCTCAAATCTGGAGAGCAACCAAAGTTTCCTCAAGATCTACCTCTTGAAGTGTATGTGCAAAAGAAAAGGAAATATGGTGAGGGTGCCTCTACCAGCAGATCTATCTTTAGACAAGGTACTGCTAAAAGAATAGAATAAGAATTTGTTGAAGTTTGGAGTCTAACTTCTAAATCTCTTATTCTGGATACTCTGAAGTTGGTTGTGGAAATCAATGAAAATAAAGATGATCATTACAGTCACGAAGAGTGAGAGTTATATGAGAAGTCATTGACTAAAAGAAGGATTTATGATCGTGAATATGGTCATAATAATCCTACACCTCCTCCTCGGCCTTCAAAATACTATCCCAAGTCATTCAGTTATCAGAAGAGACAATAAGAGAAAAAGGAAAGACAACACCAACAACAGTTCAAATGATTTTATGATTGTCAGTTGTATAGAATTTTGTGGACCATGATATTCCTATGGACAAACTCTATATATATATAAAATTTTTAATTTTGTTGAGTGCTTGCAGATCATTATTGCTAAGTGTAGACCAATGTCAGTTTACAATGAGTCACTAAACACAGGACTATGCAATGTAATCCCTCATTGTGTGATCCATGATGTCGACTCATGTGTAACCTCTCTTTTGGGATGCACTTCATTTTCAAGTACTAAGGAAATGGAAGAAAGGATGGGTTGCTGGCTTTCTACAAGAAAAAAAGAAAAAAATTTTGAAAAACTTTCTAAGTCCTTTTCTCGAGAAAATTGAAGTCTGTTTCTCGAGAAGTCTAAGTACATTTCTCGAGAAAGCAAGCTGTTCTCGAGAAACCGTTAGACTTCTCGAAAAACTATCTGAAACTATCACTAATTCTTTTCTCGAGAAAAGTCCGGAAGATTTCTCGAGAAACCAAGTTCATTTCTCGAGAAAGGAAAGTAGTTCTCGAGAAATCAAAAGTCTTTCTCGAGAAGCCAAGTTCTTTCTCGAGACATCAAGTTCTTTCTCGAGAAATAAGTCCTTAAGTTCACAGAATTTCCGTTAAGTAAATTTCTCAAGAAGGTTAGGCCATTTCTAGAGAAAGCAACTTATTTCTCGAGAAATCATATCCTTCTCCAGAAATCTGTTTTAAGTTCTAAATTTGCGCTAAGTACTTTTCTCGAGAAATTATATCCTTCTCGATAAATCAGGTTTTCTCTTCAAAGAAATTTCATTAAGTCTTTTCTCGAGAAAGCCATGTCTTTTCTCGAGAAAGCTAGTCATTTCTCGAGAAATCTATTTCTTCTCGAGAAATGGAGTTGCAGAATTTTTCGTTCTGAATCTGTCTGACGGATTTCAAATTTTATTCTAAGTTTCTCATGATTGATCCACGTGCATCTTTCTTTAATGACTTATGACCTTTATACGATGATCTATATATTGTCCTTTCAAAGGATTCGCTAACCCTAATAACAAGAGAATAATTACAGCAATCGAATTGCATTCGCACTTTCCAAATTCGGGAGAAGACACTGTATTCATCGTCATTCTTCTCTGCCACTCTCTCTTGATCTAGCGATTCAACAGGAGAAAAGATTCGACAGATCTAAGATTCAAAGATTCTTCAACATATATTTGATCGTGTCGGATTCTAAGTTTTCAGATCATGCTTCCTCGTGTTTTCTTCCTCAACCTTCTTCACCGAGAATTTCAGTTTTCAAGAAGGAAGATCCCTAAAAATTTCAAATCTAGAAGAGTAAATTTTTATTTTTATTGTAAAAATTGTTTTAACATTTGTAGGAGCTTTGTCTCCGAGACTGTGGGAAGTTTGTTCTTCCGAGTGTAGATCCAGTTTATGGATCGAGCTTGTAGATCCGATTTGTGGATTGAGGTGTAGATCCATTTGTGGATCAAGGTGTAGGAGAGTTTGTTCTCCGAGGTGTAGGAGCATTGCTCCGAGGTGTAAGATTGTCATAATCTAAGAAAGGTGAAGTAGCTGAATCTATCCCTTCATGGTAGATAGGCGAGGCGGGACAATAGACATATCCAATACAGGGAACCACTATAAATCTCAGTGTTTGTGTGCTTGATTTTTTAAATAACTTTTATTCCGCAAAAATACACAAACATCACTTATTCACCCCCTCTAGGTGATTTAGGTAGATGTTAGATACTTTCATGAAGAATTTGTTGCCTTCTCTAGGCAATTTCAGAAGTTGATGAAGTGGAAGTAGTGGAGGAGCGAACCTTCCTCCTCCTCTCATCCAGGAAGGACCACTATAGAGTTGAGAAGAAACACTCTAAGGGAGACAGGTATGAATCTAAACCTAGTAAACATATTTCTACTAAAGTTGTTTGTATTATTGCAAAAACCTGGGAATGTAATTGCTGACTGCCCAGTAAAGAGAAAGGAGTGTGGTGAGAAAAAGGTCCACCATCACAAGGGCAAGAAGGAAAAGGCCTTCATTGCTAAGAATAAGAAGAGTTGGAGTCAGTCTGACTTATCTTCCTCAGAGTCTGAAGAATAAGCCTTCATTGGGCTGCTGGCTGCTATTGTAGATGAAGCTGAAGACTATCCTAATGCTAGGAAAGGTAACAGGGCCCCTCTGTCACATTCAGACAGTGACTCAGAGGAGGATGATAAGGATGAAGACTACAACAGATGTTATTGGCTATTGGCAATGTTAGATGAAGAATCCAGTCAGGATCAGCCTGCTCCAGCTAAGGTACACTCTCTATCTAGCTCATGATATGATTTAGAATATGGGACAAGTCCTAATTCTAGTACATCTTCATCCAGTGGTGAAGAGTGCTCAAAATCTGAAGGAGATATCAATCAACTGATTGATAAGTATGGTGCCCTTCTGGATGCCTTCAAAAGATACAAGAAGTTGACCAAGAAACAAGCTGTGGAGATCACCTCCCTACAGCTAACTGCTTCCCAATAGGCTGAGACAGCATCCTTGCTGGATTAGAAGGCTAGGGAAGTCAGCCAACAGAAGAACATTTCACTCATTCAAATTGGCACCATCATGTACAAGAATAGTATCATTAGGGATCTTGAGGAAAAGCTCCAAAGGGAGAGAAGGATTATGGTTAGTTCCTTTAAGACAAAGTGTTGGGTACATTGGAAAATGTGTACCTGATTTGAAGAAGCCCAACTTAGCTCAATGATATACATCAAGGTGTATTTGATGTTGTTTTAAGTTGACATGTGCAGGTGAAGAAGTATTAAAGAATACAGGAAATTATTCTAAGTCCATGTGTCGACACCTGAAGAAACTGTGTCGACACTTCAGAATAATTGTGTCGACACTTGAAGGAAGCTGTGTCGACACAAAGAAAGTTTGTCGACACAGAGGAAGATAGTCGACCTCAACACTGGGAAGCAGTGTCGACACAGAGAAAGATAGTCGACCTCAACACTGGGAAGCAGTGTCGACCCAGAGGAAGATAGTCGACCTCAACTTTGTCGACACTGGGAGGATGTGTCGACACTTTAAGACAGAGTCGACACATATTGGCAGAAGTCGACAATACTTGTGTCGACACCAGAAGACTGAGTCGACACATATTGGCAGAGTCAACAATTGCTGTGTCGACACCTGAAGGCAGAGTCGACACATACTGAGTTCTGAATCTACAACAACTGTGTCGACACACAGGACTTGTGTCGACACACTGCAAAGTCAAGACCAAGTTGTTTTCTGAAGAAAGTTGAAGTGTTAGAGTCGACACAAATTCTCTGTGTCGACTCATTCTCAAGATGAAGTTATGAAGAAGCTGTGTCGACTTAAAGGCAACTTAGTCGACATCATCAAAGGCTGTGTCGACACCAATGTTACTTGTGTCGACACATATAGACAGTTGGTCTCGACACTTTCTGACAGTCTGTCTCGACACTTTGCTGTCCAAGACTAAGGCACAAGATCTGTTTGAAGACTTGACAGCTGTGGGTTGCAACCGGTTAACTGAAGCTGTCAGACTTGTCAGAAGACAGTTAGAAACCGGATCAGCCGGTTACCATGAAGAAGGTCTATAAATAGACAGATTCAGAAGGGAATTAACATGAGAAGAAGAATAAAGTTTTGGCAATCCGATTGAAGAATCAAATCAAGAAAGTGCAAGGCACTGAAGAAGATCTTCATCAGAAGATCTAAGAAGACGATCTCAGGATCGATCTAAGAAGAGTTCTATAAAGAATTCAGAAGTATCATCAAAGGTGTTGGGTAGAGAGAGATCCAGCCACTTGAAGAAGAAGAAGAAGGAAGCCATTACAGGTTTCTCAAGAAGCTGTTTGGGAAATCAACTCAGCGAAGTTCAGATTCAAGAAGCTTTGAAGAAAGCTCAGATTCAGTTGATTTCATTCATCAGCTGATCAAGAACAGCCATGTCCTTCTCTCTCTCATCAAGGGCAAGTTAATACAAACCTCTTTTCTATTTTCTGTAGGATCTGTCAATACAGATCTGAGTTGTAAGCCTGTGTTATAAAGGCTGAGTGTAAGAGAGTTGATCTTTGAGTGGTAGGGCTGTGTGCCTGAGTGTAGGAGAAGATTCTTCTCTGAGTTGTAGGCTTTGTGATAAGGCTGAGGTAGGGCTGTTGAGCCTGAGTTGTAGGAACCTTTTCAGGTTCTGAGCTATAGGATCTGTGGATCTGAGTAAAGAGGAAGTTTGGCTGAATCTAGCATACTGCTAGATAGGTGAAGGGGGAAAGTGGATGCACCCAGACCTTGGGGAACCACTATAAAACAGTGTGCAATCTGTGATGGTTAAATTTCTGTGATTGCTGTGTTGTGTGTTTTAATTCTGTAATTGAATTCTGCCATAAAGAGTAAATAAGCATTAGAACCTATTCACCCCCCCTCTAGGTGTTTAGGTAATCTTGAAAGTAAAACTATCAAGTCGTATCAGAGCGAGGTTCCTCAAAAAAGACTTAACAGTCTGAGGTAGATCTGAAAGGCAGAATCAAGATTCAAGAAAATGGGTTCTGGAGAGAATCATAAGGAGCTTGGGTCCATGAAATTACCCATATGCAGGAAGGAAATCTTTGGAATTTGGAAAGAAAGATTCAGGTTGTTTATGGAGGCATCTGACCCAAGGATTTACATCACAGTACAGGAAGGCCCCTTCATTCCAATGAAGGTATCAGTTCTTGATGCTAATATTCAAACTCCAAAGAGTTATTCTGAAATGACCAAGGATGAAATCATTTTGGCAACCATGGACAAGAGAGCTCAGAATATTATTGTGAGTGCCATAGATGATTCTACATTTCAGAATCTGATTCACTGCAAGACCTCCAAAGAAATATGGGACACCTTGATTGTCTACATGGAGGGATCTGAAGAAGTAAGACAGGACAGAAAGTCTATGCTCAATCAGGAATATGAAAGATTTAGACAAGGAAAATCTTATAGCATAACTGAATGCTATAAGAAATTCTATAGAATTGTGAATGAGTTAATGTCCTATGGAAAAGTCTTCAGTACCTATGAACTGAATGACAAATTCTTAAGATCCTTAACAAAGGATTGGGACACCAAGATCTGTGCCATAAGAGAAGTGGCTAAATTGGCAGAAATTTCTCCTCCAACCTTGTTTGGAAAATTGCTATCCTATGAAATGCAACTTATGGTGAGGAAGGAGGAGGAAAAGAATTCAAAAGGAGAGCATAGAGAGAAGACAGTGGCCTTCAAGGCAGAAGCCACTAGAAAGAATAGGAGGATATCATCATCTCCTCCTAAGGAAGTTGCAGAAGTTAGTTCTGAAAATTCAGATAATCAGGGTTCAGAAAGTTGTGATTCAGATGCAGACTTTGCTGCATTCACAAGGCAATTCCAGAGGTTCTTGAAGAAGCAGTGGAAGTCTAGGCCCTCCACTTCACAGCAGGTTGATGACTATTATCAGAAGAAAAAGTCATCAAGGAAAGAGAAGAGCAGAACAAAGCCCAGCAAGACCACTACATCAAAGATAGTCTGCTATTGCTGTAACAGGCCAGGACATGTAGTGGTTGATTGTCCTGATAAGAGGAAGGAGTCATCTGACAAGAAGAAGACTCATCTAAAGGGCAAGAAGGAGAAATCCTTTGTTGCAAAGAAGGAAAAGAGCCTAACAGACCAGTCAACTTCAGAGTCAGAATCTGAAGCTGAAGCATATATTGGACTATATGTTGCAACTGAAGAAGAGGAGTTCTTGCAATTGCTAGACTCCATCTATGAACAAGAAGATCATCAGTACATGAGACTGATGGCTGGATCAGAAGAAGACTTGTGCCAGAATCAGTCTGGTCCTAGCAAGGTACAATGTAATTCTATAAAATCTGTTTGTAGTACAAGTGCAGAATCAGCTACACCTGCATCAAGTGATGTAGATGCATCTGAATCTGAAGGAGAGGTCTATCAATTGATAGATAAGTATGGGGACTTGTTACAGGCCCTTAAGAAAAGCAAGAACCTGGTTAAATCTCAGGCTCAGGAAATTGCTGATCTAAAGGTAGCTGCAACTGAGTTTGAAAAAGTAATTGATCAAAAGTTAAATGAAATTGCCAAACTGAAGAATATAAGTATTATTCAGATGGGCACAATTAATTATACCAATGATCAAGTAAAGAGTCTGGAGGCTAGACTAAGAATAGAAAAATATTTAGTGGCTAGTTACTCAAAGCCAAAGTCTGTCTTACCCTTGATAGATGAATTTGTGACTCAAAAGGGTAAGGCAGGATTAGGATTCAAAGGTAACTCCAGGGCTGGCCGATTCAAGAGGAAAGGCAAAGCTCCTGTCAAGCCACTAAACCTTTCAGTCCCTATTAAGTTTAGAAAGGTGCAAGTGCCTTCTAACCAATATGATCTTGAAAATATTCATGGTCATATTAAGACTAATGTTCAGACAAACAAGGGTGTAACTGCCAACAGGTCTAACCATGTTCATAAACCCAATGGTTATAAGAAATCAGTGGGTGAAGCTGCTGCAGCACCAACAATGGACAGAAATTCTTCTGTCAAAGATGTATCTAGATCTAGATATAATAAGTTTGAATGTTGGTGCTGTGGCAAGAGAGGTCATTTTGTATTAGACTGCTGGCATAACACAAGTGTTAGAAAGAACAATAGTCTACCTATTAGAAGAGATAATGGATGCTTTGTTATTGCTAACCTGAACCAAGGACCCAAGACTTACTTGGGTTCTAAGGGTAAGTAAATCTGTATTGCAGGATAGTCCAAGTGGCCATGCCCTAATATGGTACTTGGACAGTGGTTGTTCCAGGCACATGACTGGAACAAAGGGGCTGCTGAAGGAGTATACATCTGTCAAAGATGGACCTAAAGTGATCTTTGGTGGATCTGAAAAAGGAGTCATCAAAGGGTTTGGTAACATTTCTTCTAACCTAATTACTATCACCCAAGTGGCTTATGTGAAAGGTTTGAAACATAATCTACTAAGCATAAGCCAGCTGAGTGATTTAGGATATGTCATTTCATTTGTTAAGAATGGATGTCATATCAAAAGGTCAAGTGATCAAGAGATCATTTTGACTGGGTATAGGAAGAGAAATGTATATTGTCTTAATTTTATATGTGAGAATAAGGCTTCTCCCATCTGTCTTGTAGCTGATGACAATGCTTCTCATTGTGTTAAGTGGCACAAGAGATTGGCTTATCTTAACTATAAGACAATTGGCCAACTCTTTAGCAAAGAGTTAGTGAGGAATGATCCTCAAGTTAAGTGTATGAAGGAAGGGATATGCTCAGCTTGTCAAAAGGGCAAGCAGACAAAATCCTCCTTTCAAAGCCTTGAAAACAAGGATTCTGTGAGGTGCCTATACCTATTACATATGGATCTTTTTGGTCCTATGCCAGTTCATAGTCTAGGTAGGAAAGTCTATACTTTTGTGATGGTAGATGACTACTCTAGATTTACATGGGTGCTCTTTCTGAGAGAGAAATCAGAAACCCCAAGTGTGTTACTTAGTTTTGTAAAGCAAATTTAGAATGAACTGAATAGTACAGTGGTCAAAATCAGAAGTGACCATGGTACTGAGTTTCAATTTGAAAGCATGACAAAATTGTGTGAAGACTTTGGGATTTACAAGAGTTCTCCTCACCAAGAACACCTCAGCAAAATGGAATTGCTGAAAGAAAGAATAGAACATTAATTGAAGCTGGTATAACACTATTGAGTGACACCTCTCTTCCAGAATATTTCTGGGCTGAGGCAGTAAACACTGCTTGTCATGTAATCAATAGGGCTTCTATCACCAAAAGCCACAAAATGACTCCCTATGAGATTATGAAAGGCAGAAAACCAAATCTATCCTACTTTAGGATCTTTGATTGCAAGTATTATATACTTAACAATGGCAAGTCATATTTGACTAAGTTTGCTGCCAAATCCCAGGATGGGATATTTGTTGGGTACAGCACAAATAGTAAGGCCTATAGAGTCTTCAACTTGACTACTCAAGTTGTAAAGGAATCTGTACATGTTGTGTTTGATGAAACAAGATTAATCAACTGTGAGTTGTCTTGTAGATCAAATGATTCAACAGGTATAAGCAAAAGAATGGACAAGCTCTCCATTGCTGAAGCATCAAAGGAAGATGGAGCATTGGAAAATGAAGGCTATTGTCCAGGGGGAGTACAAGACTCAATAGAAGCTGATGAAAACCAAGAGGTTCAGCATAATGAAGAAGGAGCTGGAGATGTTCAACCAGAAGGGAATCTTCCTACAGCTACAAGACATTTAAGAGATCATCTAGCTGATCAGATTATAGGTGATCCAAGACAGGGAGTGCAGACTAGAAGCAGAAATCAAAGCACAGTTCTGCATTCAAGTTTCCTGTCACAAATGGAGCCTAAAAAGTTTGAAGAAGCCATCCAAGACCAACACTGGATTGATGCTATGCAAGAGGAGCTGAATCAATTCAGAAGGTGCAATGTCTGGGAGCTTGTTCCTAAACCAAGAGGCCACAACATAATTGGCACAAAGTGGATCTATAGGAACAAGATGGATGAGAGTGGAGTAATAGTGAAGAATAAAGCAAGATTGGTTGCTAAAGGATACAGGCAGGAAGAAGGGATTGACTTTGATCAAACCTTTGCCCCAGTAGCAAGACTGGAGGAAATCAGAATGTTCCTTGCCTATGCAGCTTATCAAGACTTCAAAGTATACCAGATGGATGCGAAGTCAGCATTTCTGAATGGTGATCTTAAAGAAGAAGTATATGTAGAACAGCCATCAGGTTTTGTAGATCCTCTTAAACCTGATTATGTCTATAAGCTTAGGAAAGCTTTGTATGGGTTAAAGCAAGCCCCAAGGGCATGGTATGAAACCCTGTCTACTTTCCTTATTGAGAACAAATTCTCAAGAGGTAAAATAGACAAAACTCTATTCCTTAGGGAATCCAAAGGTAAGATCATCTTAGTTCAGATCTATGTTGATGACATAATCTTTGGATCTACTGAAAACAACCTTTGTAAAAAGTTTGCCAAACTTATGCAAGGGAAGTTTGAGATGAGCAGTATGGGGGAACTTAAGTTCTTCTTGGGACTCCAAGTAAGACAGACTGATGATGGCTTGTCCATATCCCAGTCTAAGTTCACCAAAGAATTAATTAAGAAGTATGGTATGGATTCATCCTCCACCATGAGAACTCCTATGGGAACAAGTATGTCTATATGCAAAGATGATGCAGGTAAACCTGTTGATGAGACTTTGTATAGAGGAATAGTTGTCTCTCTACTATATCTCACTGCTAGTAGACCAGATATTATGTATGTTACATGTGTCTATGCTAGGTACCAAGCCTGCCCTAAAGAATCTCATTATACTGCAGTCAAAAGGATTCTGAGATATCTTAAGGGCACACCTAATCTAGGCCTTTGGTACCCTAGGAATAGAGATTTTCTACTAACAGGCTATTCAGATGCAGATTTTGCAGGCTGTAGAGAGGATAGAAAGAGTACAACAGGTACTTGTCAATTCTTGGGAGGAAGATTGATATCATGGAGTAGTAAAAAGCAGACCAGTGTGGCAATATCCACAGCTGAGTCAGAATATGTTGCTGCTGGAAGCTGCTGTGCATAGCTATTGTGGATACAGCATCAGCTTAAAGATTATGGTATTCAAGTAAGTAGAACACCTCTTTTGTGTGATTCTAAAAGTACAATTTCTATTGCTAATAATCCTGTTTCTCATAGTAGAACTAAGCATATAGAAATTAAATACCATTTCTTTAGAGAACATGTAGAAAGAGAAGACATCTCATTGGAATTTGTAAAAACAGATTATCAAATAGCAGATGTATTTACTAAGCCACTGGATGAAACCAAATTCAATAAATTTAAGATTGAATTAGGCATGCTTACCATTGATTAGTTTATTAATAAACCATCAACAATGGAGTTGAAGTAGTATCAAAAACTATCAAGTGGTATCAACAATGGAGTTGAAGTGGTATCAAAAACTATCAAGTCGACACATTCAAGTGGTATCAAGTCGACACATTCAAGTGGTATTGAACAACAGAAATTGGCTAAGTTTTATGGTGTCGACACATTCAGTGAGAATGTGTCAACTCAGTGAAGTAATGTCGACTTGTCAGGATAATGGTGTCGACACAGAGAATCAGTGTCGACACTTAAGAATCAATTAGTCGACTTATCCAGGAATGTAGTGTCGACTTCACCAGAATAGTGGTGTCGACACTTACAGATTTTGTGTCGACACTTATACTAAGAGTCGACACAGAATTTCTGATGCTCTACTATAAATCTCCGGTGTCGACATATCCACAATTGGTGTCGACACATAGTAGACAGACTTGATGTCGAAACAATAGAAGTTTGTGTCGACACATTCCATCTATGTCGACACATATAGACTGTTTTTGCCGACTTTTGATCTTCTTTCATTAGAAGTATAAATAGGTCAAAAACTTATTCTGTCGACACGCTTACAAGATTTTCGAGTCTGAAACCCTGTGTCGACATTCTCTTTCTCTCTTCTCTCAAGCTTTCTCGACTGATCAATGGCGCCAAAGATTGAAGATAACGTCAACGAAGGATATGAATTGGTACGCAATGCATTTGCGGATGCCCCGACAGATGTTCAACGGGTTATCACTCTAATTTCTGAATCAGGATTAGAGTTTCTAGTTTCAGAACCTTCAAAGATATGGAAGAAGGAGGTGCATGAATTCTTTACCTCTGCATCAGTGGATTCAGATGGTCTTAAGATAAAATCCATTGTTCATGGGTCAAAGGTGAAAATTACCCCTAGAAGTTTAAGAAAGATTCTCCAATTACCTCTCATTAAGAATGAAGAAGAGGTCACAGCCTCTAAGTCTAGGGAAGCTCTCCAATGGTGTGGATTGGATCCAACCCTGAAGATTGGAGCTGCTTTCAATAGAAAAGGGATGAATCAACAAGGAAAATTCTTGTCTGAAGTCGTTGGCAAAGTGATTCTGTGCAAACCAGGTGGACATGATAGGATTTCAGCCTATATGTTCAGCCTAATGACCAGAATTGTGTTTACAATTCCAACTGACTGGTCAGCAGTAGTCTTTGAAAAGATCAAGGAAGGAATCAAGAAGCCAAATCTGGCTAGAATTATGAGTTTATACCTGACTGGAGTGATCCCTGAGGTTATGCAACAACTGTCTGGGTCAAAGATAAATCACATGAGGAAGATGGATATGAGATTGTTCTCAAGATGGGATAGGGTGCTGTCTAAAGATGTGCCTGATGAGAGCGGGCAGGACACCCCTGTGAGATCCCCTGCACCTGATCTAGGCACTGCCCAGCATCAAGAAGACCAAGTCAGGGAACCAGCTGAGGACCTGACAAGATCTACTCCAGCCCAGCAAGAAACACTACCTGCACAGATGCAGGGGGAGCAAGCTCACTCTCCTGCCCAGAATGTATCTACTTCTGAACAGGTAAAGGGAGAGCAAGTGAATTTTCCTGCCAAGGACCTACCTAATATTTTTACTCCTGAACAGGTACAGGGGGAGCAAGTGCATTCTCCTACCCAGGAAATTCCACATACTGAACAAGTGCAGGGAGTGCAGATGTCTGAACAAGTGCAAGAGGGAGAACAAATTGATTTATCAAAAGATTTGAATTTTGCAGATCTGGATGATTCAACATCTGTTCAAGCTCAGAAGGAATATACTCTAGATGAGTTATTTCCTAATGCTGAAATTGCTACTGATAGAGTGGAAGAGGAGCAAGACTTAGAGAAAGCACTAGACATGGAAATCGAGCAAGAAGCTGAGAAGGAAAAAGAAGTTTAGGAGGAGCTAGTAGTTGAGGGGGGGCCTGTGCATGTTGAGGCTGAACAACATGGCACTGAGACAGATATTCCTCCTCCTCCTCTAGAAAGAGTTAAAATTGATAGTTCATCTGATTCTGAGAATGAAGAAGCCAGAATGGCTAAGAAGAGGAAACTTATTGTCTTCAAGAGAAGAAGCAAAAGCTATAAGCACGCTCTACAAACTACAGCTCTCCAATCTCCTTCTGAATTTAATTATAACAAGTTTATGATAGATTTGCAAATTAAGATGGATGAGAAAAGATTAGCTATGGAGAAGTATGTTGATGAGAGCAATAAATCACTTCAATTTGACTTGGCTCAAGATATTAAGTCTATTAGATTTGAAATCAATATGAATAAAAAGGAAATGACATATTGCTTCCATAAGGGAGGTAATGCTGTAGTGTATTTGGCTAAACAACAACAGTCCATTCTTACTAAGGTAGATGATATAGCACTGAAGCAAGACTATGTTCTTACAAATCAGCTAAGAATGAATGCAAATCTTGAAGACTCTCACAATGAGATTCTCAATGAGTTTAAAAAGACTACTACAGGGCTGACTGAAGCAAGAGCAAAAGAGATGGAAGAGTTTGATAAGAAACTTAAAGATGACATTGAATCAGTTAAAACTGCTATCTCCACCTCTCAAACAGAGATATCTACTAAGCTTCAAAAGTTGAAACCATTTTTTAAAGAGGGTGTGAATTATCTAGATGGCCAGATCAGATTTCAGAAGGAGGATCTAAGAGATCATATTACAAGAGAAGTCATAAAGGGGGAGAGGTTCTTAGTTCATGCTGGCTCCGAGCACACCAAATGGGTGACAAATAGTATTAGAGCCACATTGGGATATCCACCTTTGTGTGATGATGATATGGTGGCTGAGTCAGGAATTCAAACAGGTCTACTTGAAGGCAATCAACTTGAGATTGCCCCAGTCATTTACCCTCCTCCTGATTTTGATATGATTAATCAGCAAGTTCAGGATATGTATAGTCCTCCAAAGGAGGTTACCAAAGTTGTTTTTGAAAAGGTTGATAAGCCTGATGCAAATTTGAAAGAACAGCAAGATGCTCTACTTTCTAAGAAAAGATTTAGAGAGCAGGCTGAAGTTAAGCCAGATTTTGAGCAGTGGAGCCCTACTTCAAAAAATATTATACTAACTGCATGGAAGGCTGTAAAAGACCAAGTACATGAAAGAGGGAAGTGGTATAATGAAATATAATGGCAAAAGCATGAAGCTAGGCAAGAGGCTATAGTGCAGTTCAGAAGAAAAGCCAAGCTGGGTAGGCTGCCACCTGATGCTCAGGAGCCGAGCAAGTACTTTCCAAAGCCCTTTCATTACTTTGAAAGGCAAAGGCTCAAGGAGGAAGCTCTGAAGAAGGCTGATCAAAAAGGCAAGAAGACAGCTGAAGTTGCTGAAGCTTCTGTGAAGGCTCAAATCCAATCTGGCAAAGGAATTGTCATAAGAGAGCCTGATCAGTCTTAGTTTTAAGTTCTTTCAAAAGTGTTTTGTAATGTTTTGGTAAATCATTCAATGTAAAAAATCTGTAATCAAACATTACCAATTATAAACAAAATTTTGTTTGGAATCATATATTCATGTTCACTCTGTGATGATTTATTAATATTTTGTTTATATAAAGTATTCCTGTTATGTCATATATCATCATATTATACTTTTTATAAATGGTGTATATCATTGGCTATAAGGGTTATGACTTCTCCAAATAGGGGGAGATTGTTGGGTACATTGGAAAATGTGTACCTGATTTGAAGAAGCACAACTTAGCTCAATGATATACATCAAGGTGTATTTGATGTTGTTTTAAGTTGACATGTGCAGGTGAAGAAGTATTAAAGAATACAGGAAATTATTCTAAGTCCATGTCTCGACACCTGAAGAAACTGTGTCGACACTTCAGAATAATTGTGTCGACACTTGAAGGAAGCTGTGTCGACACAAAGAAAGTTTGTCGACACAGAGGAAGATAGTCGACCTCAACACTGGGAAGCAGTGTCGACACAGAGAAAGATAGTCGACCTCAACACTGGGAAGCAGTGTCGACACAGAGGAAGATAGTTGACCTCAACTTTGTCGACACTGGGAGGATGTGTCGACACTTTAAGACAGAGTCGACACATATTGGCAGAAGTCGACAATACTTGTGTCGACACCAGAAGACTGAGTGGACACATATTGGCAGAGTCAACAATTGCTGTGTCGACACCTGAAGGCAGAGTCGACACATACTGAGTTCTGAATCTACAACAACTGTGTCGACACACAGGACTTGTGTCAACACACTGCAAAGTCAAGACCAAGTTGTTTTCTGAAGAAAGTTGAAGTGTTAGAGTCGACACAAATTCTCTGTGTCAACTCATTCTCAAGATGAAGTTCTGAAGAAGCTGTGTCGACTTAAAGGCAACTTAGTCGACATCATCAAAGGCTGTGTCGACACCAAAGTTACTTGTGTCGACACATATAGACAGTTGGTCTCGACACTTTCTGACAGTCTGTCTCGACACTTTACTGTCGAAGACTAAGGCACAGGATCTGTTTGAAGACTTGACAGTTTTGGGTTGCAACCGGTTAACTGAAGCTGTCAGACTTGTCAGAAGACAGTTAGAAACCGGATCAGCCGGTTACCATGAAGAAGGTCTATAAATAGACAGATTCAGAAGGGAATTAACATGAGAAGAAGAATAAAGTTTTGGCAATCCGATTGAAGAATCAAATCAAGAAAGTGCAAGGCACTGAAGAAGATCTTCATCAGAAGATCTAAGAAGACGATCTCAGGATCGATCTAAGAAGAGTTCTATCAAGAATTCAGAAGTATCATCAAAGGTGTTGGGTAGAGAGAGATCCAGCCACTTGAAGAAGAAGAAGGAAGCCATTACAGGTTTCTCAAGAAGCTGTTTGGGAAATCAACTCAGCTAAGTTCAGATTCAAGAAGCTTTGAAGAAAGCTCAGATTCAGTTGATTTCATTCATCAGCTGATCAAGAACAGTCTTGTCCTTCTCTCTCTCATCAAGGGCAAGTTAATACAAACCTCTTTTCTATTTTCTGTAGGATCTGTAAATACAGATCTGAGTTGTAAGCTTGTGTTATAAAGGCTGAGTGTAGGAGAGTTGATCTCTAAGTGGTAGGGTTGTGTGCCTGAGTGTAGGAGAAGATTCTTCTCTGAGTTATAGGCTTTGTGATAAGGCTGAGGTAGGGCTGTTGAGCCTGAGTTGTAGGAACCTTTTCAGGTTCTGATCTGTAGGATCTGTGGATCTGAGTAAAGAGGAAGTTTGGTCGAATCTAGCATACTGCTAGATAGGTGAAGGGGGAAAGTGGATGTACCCAGACCTTGGGGAACCACTATAAAACAGTGTGCAATCTATGATGGTTAAATTTCTGTGATTGCTGTGCTGTGTGTTTTAATTCTGTAATTGAATTCTGCCCTAAAGAGTAAACAAGCATTAGAACCTATTCACCCCCCCCCCCTCTAGGTGTTTAGGTAATCTTGAAAGTAAAACTATCACAAAGTCAGTGTTACCCTTGATAGACTCCTCCTCTCAAGAGGGTAAGAAGGGGTTGGGATTCAAGGGAAACACTAGAGTTGCCCATCCCAAAGGGAAAGGAAAAGTTATAACTCAGCCCCTGACATCTAAGCATCCCATCCCTTTTAAGAAGGTTATGTTACCTTCAAACGGGTATGACCCAAAAAATCATCTATGGTCACTGGATGAATGGTAGATCCACTAATGTGAACAAAGATGTTCGCAGCTATTGTGGAAGATATAAAAAGTGGATGGGTGCCTTTAAAGCTCCCCATGAGGAAATACAAATGGCCCATCATAGACCATTTGTATTTGGTGCGCCAGCCCCCTCTCTCAAGAATGTAGCAATAGCCAACTCTCAAGGCCATCCAGCAAAGACCCAGACCAAGAGTAAGTCCATCAATAAGCTTGATTTAGCTATCTCTGATGCTCTCAAGAGCCTATCCTCTGCAAAGAGGACTGTTGTTAATGGAATTTAGAGAAAGCCAAAAAAGCCTGCTGAAATACTCACTTTCAGTCAGATCCTTGCTGAAAGAAACTTGAAGAAGGTTGTTGCTCCTATTTCTTAACAGTTAGCTGCTACCAGACCTGCTTAGAAAAGAAGGTATAATATTCATGAGTGCTAGTGTTGTGTCAAAGTGGGGCATTTTGCCTTAGATTACTGGCACAATTCTAATTTGCCTAGAGCAAAAGTTAGTCTTCCTGTCAAAAAATCTGCAGAAAGACAGGTTCATTTTCAGGCTAACCAGAACCTAGGACCCAATAAATATTGGGGTCCTAAGGTAAAATAAATTATATGTTGCAGGTTAATCCAAGTGCCCATACCCCTATATGTTGCTTGGACAGTGGTTGTTTTAGGGACATGACTAGAACAAGGAGCAATCTCAAGGTGTACACTCCAGTGAAGGATGGACCCAAAGTAATCTTCGGTGGTTCAGATAGAGGAGTGATAAGAGGTTATGGTAAGATTACCAATGGTATAGTAACCATCTCAGAAGTGGCTTATGTTGAAGGTTTGTAACACAACCTGATAAGCATAAGCCAACTCTATGATCTTGGCTATATCATTGCATTCCACAGGGATGAGTGTCAAATTAAGAGGTTAAGTGACCAAAAGATCATCTTTATAGGCACTAGGAGTGGAAATGTTTATTGCTTAAACTTTCTGTGTCTAGATATAGACTCTCCTATATGTCTAGTTGTAAATGAGAAAGTCTCATACTATGTCCAGTGGCACAAGAGGCTAGCTCATTTGAACTATAAGATAATTGGTAAGGTCTTTAGTGAAGAGCTAGTTAGGAATGGTCCTAAGATGAAATGCACCAAGGAATGCATTTGCTCAACATGCCAAAATGGCAAACAGACCAAAGCTTTCTTCAAGGGCATTGGTACTGAATACTCTATGAGGTGTTTATACCTCATATATATGGACTTATTTGGTCCTATGTCAGTTCATATTCTAGGTAGGAAAGTCTACACCCTTGTGGTTGTTGATGACTTATCTAGATTTGCTTGGCTTTTCTTTCTTAAGAAAAAGTCTGAAACCCTTGATGTCTTCAAGACTTTTGTCAAGAAGATTCAGAATGAGTTAGATAGTACTGTAATCAAAATCAGAAGTGACCATGTGACAAAATTTTAGTCTGAAGGCATGACAAGATTCGGTGAAGAGCAAGGGATTCATCAAGAATTTTCTTCTCCAAGAAAACCCTAGCAAAATGGTATTGTTGAGAGGAAGAATAGAACTCTCATAGAGGATGGTAGGACCTTGCTTAGTGACATATCTCTCCCAAAATATTTCTGGCCTGAGACAGTAAATACTACATGTCATGTCCTAAACAAAGCTTTTGTCACCAAGAGCCACAAGAAGACTCCCTATGAGATCTTTAAGGGCAGAAAACCAAACCTGGCTTATCTCAAGATCTTTGGTAGTAAATGTTATGTACTTCATAATGGTAAGTCCTATGTAACTAAGTTTGCTGCCAAGTTCTATGATGGGATTTTTGTTTGGTACATCAATCATATTAAGGCCTATAGGATCTACATCTTGAAAATTCAAGTTGTAGAAGAGTTTGTATATGTGGTATTTGATTAGTCTACCATGATTAACAGTGAGTTGATAAGCTCCTCTTCTAGACATGCAGGTACGGAGCTAATGATGGATAAGCTAACCATCAAGGAAGATGCTCCAATAGTCTAAGATGGAGTGGATATTCCAGAAGAAGTACAAGGCACACTTGAAGTGGATGAAGATCAGCAAGATGAAGCTACTGAAGCTCAAGATGTTGAATGAAGATTGCCTCCAGCAGTCAGGCATCTAAGGGATCATACAAGACACCAAATAATTGGTGATGCCAACCAAGGAGTGGTTAAAAGGAGCAGAAGCCTTAATACATCTTTGTATTCAAGTTTCCTGTCACATGTTGAGCCCAAGAGATTTGAAGAGGCCAACATTGATCAGTTCTGGATAGTAGCAATGCAAGAGGAACTGAACCAGTTTAAGAGGAGTTAGGTCTGGAAGCTGGTTCTCAGACCATAAGGACATAATGTCATTGGAACCAAGTGGATCTACAGGAATAAGCTTGATGAAAATGGAATTATAATAAAGAAAAAGGCTATGATGGTAGCTAAGGGGTACAAATAAGAAGAAGGTATTGACTTTGATCAAACCTAAAAGTCTTTGATTTCAATGATAGCTAAATCACCTAGAGGGTGAGTGAATAGGTTTCTTAGTCCTTAGTGACTATCTTATATTTTCTTTTGGTTGGATGCTTTATTTATTGATTATATTCTGCTTTCAAGAGATGCAACCTGCAAAAAAAATCAACACAAAGAAAACACACAAAGCACACATGATTTATAGTGGTTCCCCTAATAAGGGTACATCCACTTTCCCTCCCACCTATCCAACTATCTTGTTGGACTAGGCACTTCTCTAAAACTTTGCTCCAAAGAGCTTACACCTGTAAGACCCCCTTTTTTTAAACACCGGGGTCTTAGGCCCAGAACCTCCGCTTTGCGGTGACACCTTCACGCACTGAAGGGTCATCACCGCGAAACGCCGATTCTGCCGACCGATTCGATCACAGAAAAGCAGCAATAGTAGAGTGAACACAAGATATGGTAAAACTCTAGCCATAAAATCCACAATAAAAATCACATCAGAGTAATAATATCTCCACAAAGGGAGAGTCCACAGAAATAATATAAAAGGATACTGAAAGTAAGGGCTTATGCCTGATACATCAAAATCCTCACTACAGGACACTCAAGCGGAAGCAAAATAAAACTCTACTAAGGTCAGGGGCTCACAGTCCCAAATGTCTGAACTCCTGAGCTAGACTGCCCTATCTCAAAACGGGCTGACCTCAGGGGCTGCTCCTCCATGCTGGGCTCCACGATCCCCTAAATGACGTGGTCCGAAAACCGTTAGTCTATAAGACTAAGTACTATCATCCCACACCCCTTCCCTCATGGCCCCTAAGCACCGAGCGGAGAGGAAGAGAGGGGAGGACTTGAAGGTGGAGAGTAATCAAAAACAGGTGGCAGCGGACCTATACTAGTAATTTTATAATACATGTGGCAGTAAAGTAACCTTAACTTATGTGCGGAAATGCATAAGCCAAGGGATCTTCTGCAGGGCTCCCATCGTATAAAGAGTCTCATACCAATTTATACGTTGGGGGTGTCGGTTATTAACAGCAAAATATATATAAAGAATTTGACCTTAATTTATAAACTTTCCCACACAAGCTTATAGAACAAGGGGTCGTTTTGCAAGTCCTATTGTATAAGCGTCCCATTCCACTTATACAATAGGTGACAGGGGTTATGTGCAATGATTATGCTATGACATGCTAGTGGGTTATGATGCGATCATGCAAGTGCAACTCACCCACCCGACTCTGTGTACACAGACCTTTAGTTCCACTTTCTGGAGCCTCACCTCCCAAGATACCTCCGTAGTGGCAGACGGAAGCGGTGGGTTGGACCTCGCCCACCTCTAAATCAGTAAGGCACTACCGATCAGACCTATCGTACACCTCAACGCTTGGTGCACTAAGCGGACTCCTGCGTACTCTTATCGGCTGGTGCACCGGACTTCTGTTCGCGAAGTGCTAGCCACACTTGTCGAGCCAGTGTATTGGCGTCGGTGCATCGACCCTCAAATACCGAAGACCCACCACCTTTTTCTTTCCTTTTTATACACATGCAATATTTTATGTATCAAACCAATCGAGTTGAATCTCCCCGGACCATTCCGTCCGTCTCTTAACTAACCGAGCCGAAGCTCCCCGGACCAAACTGTCTGTCTCATAACTAACCGAGTCGAAGCTCCCCGGACCAAACTGTCCGTCTCAAAGCTAACCGAGCCGAAGCTCCCAACAATCTTCCGGTGCTAATAGTGTTTGTGAAATGTGAAACCCTAATTACTAAGTTATTCTTTCTGTTTGTTAATACAGTTTACGTTACCCCAAGACTGCCCCCGGCATACCCCGTGAAGGGCTCTCAAAGGGCACTAAGAACTATGATGGTAGCTGAAGCCCATCGTTCCCTTTCGCAAGGCACTTATTATTATTGGTTGATTCCCTTAACCCCTCCCTTCTCATATTACAGTAGGCTAATCCTAGGGTGATTTTGACTCTTCCTCTCTTCGGGAAAGACGATCTTTCGTCGAACCCGAGCACCTTTGAACACTAACTACACCACTTCTCACTACTCTTCCTATCCTTCTATGGTGAACTCATCCACATCTTTCCAACCCAGCAAAATGACCAACTCCTACACCATGTCCAATCGTATCCTATTGCAATTACACCAATTTGTTAAATACAGACCAACCTAGGCTATATGTCGGACCGGATAGGAGATAATCTAAATAATCATCCAAATGCCCTAAATTATTTACTGGAGACTTATCAAGTCACAAATAGACTAAATCCAAAAAATTGTAATTTTCCTAATTTATCTGGCATTTAATTAATTTCCTTAAAGCTTCCAAGGGCTTCCGGTTTTAACAGGAACTACCCTAAATACTCATGTAAGATGCCTAACAAAATTATGATAAATATTAGGTTAACTCAGTAATGTAAATCCAAGGTATCATAATTTTTTAGCATCTAAAGAGCCTTAAAACTATTTTAGAAATAATTTCTATCTTTCATTATAAATGAATCAAGTACAGATAATTTTCATCCAAAAATAATGAATTAATTATATTGAGCTCATACAACCCTAAAAACATCATTGGCCAAGTTTCATAATTTTTCAGCAGGAATTAAACTCTGAATAAAATAATTATCAAAATCTCAATATTATGGACTTGAAAGGAAAGTACTATAATCAACTCTCTAAAAATTATGAATAAATTCCTACAAGCTTATTTTGGCCTGAAATCATCAGTTCCTATGTCTCAAAAAATTTCAACAGATATATCATCTATAATTAATTTTATACCACCAAAACCCCTTTTTAACATTTATGCATGATGTGCTAGATTTAATTCATCAAAAATTATACTAAAATCAGGGGCAACAATTTTTAACCTAAAACATTCACTGTCAGAGTTTCATGGGGTTTCAATGAACAGGATGATTTTAATAAATAAAACATTGTTTAGGGCTATATCATACCTAACAAATGAAGTACCAAAAATATTGCTCATAAAATTCCAGTAAAATTTTCAAGTGTTCTACCTAGTCAAAAACTTACTCTACCCATGTTTCACCATTTTTAACTAAGGTTTAGTGACTGTGTCATCATAATTGAGCTTCTACCCTAAGACTAGGGTTAGGATTTTGAGGTGTCTACCTACCTCCAAATCCTCCAAGATTCCTACCAGAGAACTTAGGTTACACTACCTTCAACTCTACTGAGTTACAAGGTCACACAAGGGCATTTGCCCCTATGCCCTTCACAACACTCAAAAGACCATCCTTAGGGTTTGAGTTTGAACCCTAGGGTAACTCAACCATAAATCACACCATTTTCCTTAAGAGGGTGACATTGGTCATACCAAGTCAGTGTCCAAAACCCCAGCCTCTGTTGAGGTGAGATGACCACTCAAAATCCAAAGTGCACCTTTATTCAAAAACACCTCCTTAAGGACTAACTAGGGTTTGGTGATTCCCTAACCAAAACTCATCCAAATAAGTTGAAATTTTGTGCAGAGATAGGTACTATTGACAGGGACCTTTCACCAAAGTTTGGGAGGGTTTGGAGATCATTTTACCACTTAATTTAATTACCCTAGCATTATTAATTAAAAATAAAAACTTAAGGCAAAGTATCTCTAAAAATTCCCATTTTTCGACAAGCCCTAGATATGGTTAATATTGATCCCCTGTCCAAATTTCACTCCATTTGGACAAGGTATGAAGGGTGGGCACCCATTTGAATCTCAGGTTAGCCCTAGGTATAGGCCCCACCAAAATGGGTGCCCTGGCCAAACCAGAAGTCCAAATGGGTCCGAATCAATTTTGGATTAAAGTAGACCCATAGGGATACAACTTTCATGTTGAAAGTTTTCCCACCAGAGGGCCCTAAGTATTTTATTTATTTAATTTAATGTAACCTAAAATCTGTGACAGAATATTAAATAAAACTAATTATTAATTTCTATAGCACTAATCCTAAAGCATGAAACCGACGGAATCGGTTCATCCTCAAGCTCCAGCCGACGGCCCAAATTTGCCCATCCTAGGCTGACTTGCGGGCTGGTTTCCCGACCACCCATCCACTTCCCCGGCCGGCCACCACCACCACCTTCGGGGAGGTGGGGGCTACCCCCAGCCGGCGGCACGGCCGCCGGAGACGCCTATTCCGGCGATTCTACCAAGTCGATTTTTGTCCGAAAACCATGAAAACGAGAACTTGGATCGGGCTCAATTGAGCCCGAACCTCGAACCTAAACATTCATAGGATCTATCCATGAAACAAGGAGAGGGGGAGGACCTTTCCGGCGGCCTGAAGGCGAGAGGAGTGGCGGGACACCATGGTTGACGGCAGCGATGCTTGGCTTCTGCAACAGTACTGTTGGAGGGCTCAAATTCTTCAGTAAAGGACCGAGAAATGTTCCTCTTGGACCACTGGTGGTGTTTAAAGGTTCGGTTGAGGAGGGGAGAGGCCAGAACTTCAATGACCATTAATGCCATTGAAAGCTTGGGCTCGGGTTAGGAGGAGGAGGCTGGACCTGGCCCTTGGTGGCCGGGAAACGACTGGAAACTTCTCCCCTTCCCTAGGGGAGTTGAATCCATCCATTAAAGGTGGCCTTTGGCCTCCTTTTGGCTGCCCCTACATTCCAGTTCTTCCTTCCCATTTCTCCCTCCTCCATTAAAATGAGGTGGAGCTCATTTTCTCTCTCTCCTAGTCACCAAGTTGACTTGGTCAATCTTGTGGTCTAAAGGCAGCCCACTCGAACAAATTTTATTCTTATTAGGCCACATGAGAGGGCTTGAGCTTGGGCTAGCCCAATTGGGCTAGGGTTTGACTTGACCTTGGGTAGAGTTGACTTTGGTCAACATGACCATTTGGGTTGAACCCAATGGATCCTTATTGACTCATTGTCCCCTCTTAGGGTCTAGGTAGGTCTGGGTAGGGTTGACTTGGCACTTTGGAGGTCACATGACCCTTGGTAAGGGCACTTTGACCACTTTAGGTCAAGGGTTGACTTGGGTCAACTCAGGCTCTAGAGTTGACCCCAATGGATCCTTGGTGACCCATTGACACCAGTTTAGGTCTAGGAAGACCTGGGCAAGGTTGGTTGGGCACATTAGAGGCCAACTGCCCTTTGTTATGGCACCTTGCCCAATTTAGGCCTATGGTGGTCCTAGGTCAAATTGGTCACTTTGGGTTGACTCTAATGGACCCTTAAGGCTCTAGTGGACCCTCTAATAGGTTAGTGGTGTTGTGGTGGGGTCATGTATTCATGGTGAAGCCCTAAGGTCAAACCCTAGGTTTGGTAATGAGGTTGAGCCTTAGGCAAACCAAGGTGATTCTCACCTTGGCCTTTGATTACCTGCCCTTTATAGCTCCCTAGGGCTTTGTCATGACCTAGTCATGACCAAAACCACACCTAGGGGTCTAGTTGGAAATGGGATGTTACAAATCTCAATAAACAAAACAAAGATTTCTTCCCCGAAATCAAGGTTAAGCCTACGGGGACTCCTATCGGAGAGAAAGAAACTTGTAACATCCCATGAGAAGTAGAAGATTACATCACAACGCCATGTTTGCAAAGTGAGGTTTAAAGGAAAAACTCAAATCTATGACTAATTCGCCCAATTGGAAAAGCCTAGACCCCAATAAACAAAAGATTAGCCCATACTCTTGAAATTCCAGTCCCATTAGTTTAAAATAGGAATGTAAATTTAACATCCTGAGAGATTGTGAGGTATACCTGACTGAACAGCTCTGGATACTTTTGTCGCATCAGGTCCTGCGGTTCCCAGGTATGCTCCTCCTGGCCATGGTTCCTCCACAGAACTTTGACTAACGGAACCTTCTTGCGACGCAAGATCCGTACTCCTCTGTCATCGATCTGAACCGGCTCAAAGTGAACTGACCGGTCTGAAGCTACCGGCCCATCTGTGCTCGAAATCTGCTGCTCCGGGCGTAGTAGAGCCCTCCTAAGCGAGGAAATATGGAACACATCATGCAAGGCTGCCAGTTCCGGTGGCAACTCCAGCCTGTAAGCTAGGGGCCCGATTCGCTCTAGGATCCTGTAAGGGCACATATACCTAGGGCTCCGACCACGCACCCGCGAAACTCCGTGCATGGGCTGGATCTTCAAGAAAACCCGGTCTCCTACCTTAAACTCCACCTGACGATGTCGGGCGTCATAGTACTTAGCATGTCTGCTCTGCGCCTCTAACATTCTGTCTCTTATCAGCCTCACCTGAGCCTCGGTGTCTTCACAAAATCTGATCCCAACGCCTTCAGATCCTTGTCCTGAATTCAAGAGAGCAGGGTCCTGCATTTCCTTCCATATAAGGCTTCGTAAGGCGCCATCCTGATGCTGGACTGGTGGTTGTTGTTATTGGAGAACTCGACCAGGGGTAAGAGCTTCTCCCACGGTTCCCCGCGGTCCAAAATGCATAGCCTCAAAAGATCTTCCAGCGTCCGATTGGTGCGTTCCATCTACCCATCTGTCTAGGGATGGAATGCTGTGCTAAAGGTCAATCGCGTGCCTAAGTAAGCCTGCACGGATCTCCACTCCCTGGAAGTGAACCGGCCATCCTGATCCGACACAATCGTCTTGGGCACCCCGTGATATCAAACGAACTGCTCCACAAATCTCCGCACTAATACTCCCACAGAGTCATCCTTCCTGATCGGAATGAATCTGGCCACCTTCGTCAACCGATCGACGATGACCCAAATCGAGTTGTTTCTCGTCCGTGATCGGGGGAGGCCATGAATGAAATCCATCGCGATGTCCTCAAATTTCCACTCCGGCACCGGAAGTGGCTGTAGAAATCCTGCGGGGTTTCTGCACTCCGCCTTCACTAGTTGGCATGTCTCGCAATGAGTCACGAAGTATGTAATGTCTTTCTTCATCCCCGGCCAGAACATCGTCTCCTTCAAGTCTGTCGTCATCTTGGTGATCCCCGAGTGTATAGAATATCTTCTATAATGTGCTTCCGCCGTGATGTTACAACATAGTGATTTAGTTTTATCTTCCCAAATATCCTGAATCTTACTACCCGTCATCAAATTCACATGGTATCTTGTAATGGTTAAGTCTCGTAATCACTCCTCCTTATTACCGTGACATCACCTGAGTGACATCGAATAATACCAACTTCAAAATCACTATGTTTGGGACAACACATTTCCTAAATTATATCTAGGAAACCCAGGTCATTAACTCATTTGCCCAATAAACAAAAGGCAAGCCCCCAATAAACAAAAGGCAAGCCCCCAATAAACAAAAGATAAGCCCCTACCTACCTTAGGCTATGTATCTTTGTTATTAACATGTTATATCCGTAATAGTTGGGTGCACAATCCCTGGGGAATCAATCTTCTACTTGGGGTTCCAACCTGAAACCTGGTGATATCCCCACTAAGTCTCCACCGATCTTGAATTCATATCCGACCCTCGGTGTTTGTCTTGGTGGTTGTCTCCAGGTAATCTTGTTACTGGTACGAGGGTTGATACTACGTGTCTTCCACCATTCTGCTAATAGATTGATGGCCTCAATTCCCTTAAGGCAGTCCTACCGGTTTGAGTAATTCTTGATAGGGACCGTAGGGTCTCCTGAGCTTATGTATTAGGTTATCATTCTCATGTTAAACTCCTCCTTTATTTTCTTTGGGTATCTCCTTACCTTAACCAAGTTCATACCCAAGGTCTATTTTGGACTAAGACATACAACAAGTCGTCATAGTTAGTCATGATCTTAGTGGTTTGAGTTTAACTCATTGGCTAGAGAACTATAAGATGAGATCTTCGCAGCCGGAGGTGCTCCCTGCTGGGGGCAGCGTTTGTCGTAGACTACAAAGAAGAATTCCAATTAATGAAGAAGTGGACTCTTACCTGTGATTTCCCTTATGGGCACACCACTGCTTCCGCTACTAGTTTGTCCTCAAACTAAGCTCGCTCGGGGGTGACCCAGGGTTAGTGGACTTCTACTTTTCTGATCGAGGTCTCCCTCTGATACCACTTGTAAGACCCCATTTTTTTTAAACACCGGGGTCTTAGTCCCAGAACCGCCGCTTTGCGGTGACACCTTCACGCCCTGAAGGGTCATCACCGCGAAATGCCGATTCTGCCGGCCGATTCGATTACAGAAAAGCAGCAATAGTAGAGTGAACACAATATGTGGTAAAACTCTAGCCATAAAATCCACAATAAAAATAACATCAGAGTAATAATATCTCCACGAAGGGAGAGTCTGCAGAAATAATATAAAAGGATACTGAAAGTAAGGGCTTATGCCCGATACATCAAAATCCTCACTACAGGACACTCAAGCGGAAGAAAAATAAAACACTACTAAGGTCAGGGGATCACAGTCCCAACTGTCTGAACTCCTGAGCTAGACTTCCCTATCTCCAAACGGGCCGACCTCCGGGGCTGCTCCTCCATGCTGGGCTCCACGATCCCCTAAATAATGTGGTCCGAAAACCGTTAGTCTATAAGACTAAGTCCTATCATCCCCCATCCCTTCCCCCATGGCCCCTAGGCACCGAGCGGAGAGGAAGAGAGGGGAGGACTTGAAGGTGGAGAGTAATCAAAAACAGGTGGCAGCGGACCTATACTAGCAATTTTATAATACATATGGCAGTAAAGTAAAGTATGAAAAGTAACCTTAACTTATGTGCGGAAACGCATAAGCCAAGGGATCTTCTGCAGTGCTCCCATCGTATAAAGAGTCTCATACCAATTTATACGTTGCGGTGTCGGTTATTAATAACAATATATATATATAAAGAATTTGACCTTAATTTATAAACTTGCCCACACAAGCTTATAGACCAAGGGGTCGTTTTGCAAGTCCTATTGTGTAAGCATCCCATTCCACTTATACAATAGGTGACAAGGGTTATGTGCAATGATTATGCTATGACATGCTAATGGGTTATGATGCGATCATGCAAGTGCAACTCACCCACCCTACTCTGTGTACACAGACCTTTAGTTCCCCCTTTTTGGAGCCTCACCTCCCAGGTTACCTCCGTAGTGGCAGACGGAAGCAGTGGGTTGGGCCTCGCCCACCTCTAAACCAGTAAGGCACAACCGGTCAGACCTATCGTACGCCTAAACACTTGGTGCACTAAGAGGACTCCTGCGTACTCTTGCCGGCTGGCGCACCGGACTTCTTTTGGCGAAGTGCTAGCCACACTTGCCGAGCCAGCGTATTGGCGTCGGTGCATTGACCCTCCAATACCGAAGACCCACCACCTTTTTCTTTCCTTTTTATGCACATGCAATATTTTACGTTTCAAACCAATCGACCCGAAGCTCCCCGGACCATTCCGTCCGTCTCTTAACTAACCGAGCCGAAGCTCCACGGACCAAACTGTCCGTCTCATAACTAACCGAGTCAAAGCTCCCCGGACCAAACTGTCTGTCTCAAAGCTAACCGAGCCGAAGCTCCCAACAATCTTCCTGTGCTAATAGTGTTTGTGAAATGTGAAACCCTAATTACTAAGTTACTCTTTCTGTTTGTTAATACAGTTTACGTTAACCCAGGACTGCCCCCGGCATACCCCGTGAAGGGCTCTCAAAGGGCACTAAGAACTATGATGGTAGCTGAAGCCCATCGTTCCCTTTCGCATGACACTTATTGTTATTGGTTTATTCCCTTAACCCCTCCCTTCTCATATTACAATAGTCTAATCCTAGGGTGATTTTGACTCTTCCTCTCCTCGGGAAAGACAATCTTTCGTTGAACCCGAGCACCTCTGAACACTAGCCACACCACTTCTCACTACTCTTCATATCCTTCTATGGTGAACTCATCCACATCTTTCCAACCCAGCAAAATGACCAACTCATACACCATGTCCAATCGTATCTTATTGCAATTACACCAATTTGCCAAATACAGACCAACCTAGGCTATATGTCGGACCGGATAGGAGATAATCTAAATAATCATCCAAATGCCCTAAATTATTTACTGGAGACTCATCAAGGCACAAGTAGACAAAAACCAGAAAATTGTAATTTTCCTAATTTATCTGACATTTAATTAATTTCTATAAAGCTTCCAAGGACTACCGGTTTGAAAAGGAACTACCCTAAAAACTCATGCAAGATGCTTAAAAAAATTATGATAAATATTAGGTTAACTAACTAATGTAAATCGAAGGTATCATAATTTTTCTAGCAACTAAAGAGCCTTAAAACTATTTTAGAAATAATTTCTATTTTTCATCATAAATGAATCAAGTACCGAAAATTATCATCCAAAAATTATGAATTAATTATATTGAGCTCATACAACCCTAAAAACATCATTGGCCAAGTTTCATAATTTTTAAGCAAGAATTAAACTCTGAATAAAATAATTATTAAAATCTCAATATTATGGACTTGAAAGGAAAAAACTATAATCAACTCTCTAAAAATTATGAATAAATTCCTACAAGCTTATTTTGGCCTGAAATCATCTGTTCCTATGTCTCAAAAATTTTCAACAGAGATATCATCTATAATTAATTTTATACCACCAAAACCCCTTTTTAACATTTATGCATGATGTGCTAGATTTAATTCATCAAAAATTATACTAAAAATTAGGGAAAACAATTTTGAACCTAAAACATTCACTGTCAGAGTTTCATGGGGTTTCAATGAACAGAATGATTTTAATAAATAAAACATTGTTTAGGGCTATATCATACCTAACAAATGAAGTACCAAAAATATTGTTCATAAAATTCCAGTAAAATTTTCAAGTGTTCTACCTAGTCAAAAACTTACTCTACCCATGTTTCACCATTTTTAACTAAGGTTTAGTGACTGTGTCATCATAATTGAGCTTCTACCCTAAGACTAGGGTTAGGATTTTGAGGTATCTACCTACCTCCAAATCCTCCAAGATTCCTACCAGAGAACTTAGGTTACACTACCTTCAACTCTACTGAGTTATAAGGTCACACAAGGGCATTTGCCCCTATGCCCTTCACAATACTCAAAAGCCCTTCCTTAGGGTTTGAGTTTGAACCCTAGGGTAACTCAACCCTAAATCACACCATTTTCCTTAAGAGGGTGACATTGGTCATACCAAGTCAGTGTCCAAAACCCCAGCCTCTGTTGAGGTGAGATGACCACTCAAAATCCAAAGTGCACCTTTATTCAAAAATACCTCCTTAAGGACTAACTAGGGTTTGGTGATTCCCTAACCAAAACTCATCCAAATAAGTTGAAATTTTGTGCAGAGATAGGTACTATTGACAGGGACCATTCACCAAAGTTTGGGAGGGTTTGGAGATCATTTGACAACTTAATTTAATTACCCAAGCATTATTAAATAAAAATAAAAACTTTAGGCAAAGTGTCTCACAAAAATTCCATTTTTGGACAGGCCCTAGATATGGTTAAGATTTATCCCCTGTCCAAATTTCACTCTATTTGGAGAAGGGATGAATGGTGGACACCCATTTGAACCTTAGGTTAGCCCAAGGTATAGGCCCCACCAAAATGGGTGTCCTGGCCAAACCAGAAGTCCAAATTGTTTCGAATCAATTTTGGATTAAAGTGAACCCATAGGGCTACAACTTTCATGTTGAAAGTTTTCCCACCAGAGGGCCCTAAGAATTTTATTTATTTAATTTAAAGTAACCCAAAATCTGTGATAGAAAATTAAATAAAACTAATTATTAATTTCTATAGCACTAATCCTAAAGCATGAAACCGACGGAATCGGTTCATCCTCAAGCTCCAGCCGATGGCCCAAATTTACCCGTCCTGGGCTGACTTGCGGGCTGGTTTCCCGGCCACCCGTCCACTTCCCCGGCCGGCCACCGCCACCACCACCTTCGGGGAGGTGGGGGCTACCCCCAGTCGGCGACACGGCCGCCGGAGACGCCTATTCCGGCGATTATACCAAGCCGATTTTCGGCCGAAAACCATGAAAACGAGAACTTGGTTCGGGCTCAATTGAGCCCGAACCTCGAACCTAAACATTCCTAGGATCTATCCATGAAACAAGGAGAGGGGGAGGACCTTTCCGGTGGCCTGAAGGCGTGAGGAGCGGCGGGACACCATGGTTAACGGCAGTGGCGCTCGGCTTCTGCAACAGTACAGATGGAGGGCTTGAATTCTTCAGTAAAGGGCCGGGAAATGTTCCTCTTGGGTCACTGGTGGTGTTTAAAGGTTCGGTTGAGGAGGGGAGAGGCCAGAACTTCAATGGCCATTAATGCCATTGAAATCTTGGGCTCGGGTTAGGAGGAGGAGGCTGAACCTGGCCCTTGGTGGCCAGGAAACGATTGGAAACTTCTCCCCTTCCCTAGGGGAGTTGAATCCAGCCATTAAAGGTGGCCTTTGGCCTCCTTTTGGCCGCCCCCTACATTCCACTTCTTCCTTCCCATTTCTCTCTCCTCCATTAAAATGAGGTGGAGCTCATTTTCTCTCTCTCCTAGTCACCAAGTTGACTTGGTCAATCTTGTGGTCTAAAGGCAGCCCACTCATACAAATTTTATTCTTATTAGGCCACATGAGGGGGCCTGAGCTTGGGCTAGCCCAATTGGGCTAGGGTTTGACTTGACCTTGGGTAGAGTTGACTTTGGTCAACATGACCATTTGGGTTGACCCCAATGGATCCTTATTGACTCATTGGCCCCTCTTAGGGTCTAGGTAGGTCTGGGTAGGGTTGACTTTGCACTTTGGAGGTCACATGACCCTTAGTAAGGGCACTTTGACCACTTTAGGTTAAGGGTTGACTTGGGTCAACTCAGGCTCTAGAGTTGACCCCAATGGATCCTTGGTGACCCATTGACACCACTTTAGGTCTAGGAAGACCTGGACAAGGTTGGTTGGGCACATTAGAGGCCAACTGCCCTTTGTTAGGGCACCTTGCCCAATTTAGGCCTATGGTGGTCCTAGGTCAAATTGGTCACTTTGGGTTGACTCTAATGGACCCTTAAGGCTCTAGTGGACCCTCTAATAGGTTAGTGGTGTTGTGGTGGGGTCATGGAGTCATGGTGAATCCTTAAGGTCAAACCCTAGGTTTGGTGATGAGGTTGAGCCTTAGGCAGACCAAGGTGATTCTCACATTGGCCTTTGATTACCTGCCCTTTTTAGCTCTCTAGGGCTTTGTCATGACCTAGTCATGACCAAAACCACACCTAGGGGTCGAGTTGGGAATGAGATGTTACAACACCTCAGATCCCTCCGGATCTCTCAGTCTCCTCCAAGACCAATAGCTTAGCCATAAGGGCCTACAACTCAGTGATAAGCTGATCACTTACCTCAGGTTGTTAAGCCCTACACTCAAGATGGGAGGACATCCCTACCTCAGATCAACTAGGGATCCTACCTCAGAGAAAGCTTGTTCCTACCACTCAGATCCAAGAGGATCCTACAACACAAAGATCTTTACTCTCATACAACTCAGGCAATATTTCCCTACCTCAGGCCAGTGGCCCTATAGCTCAGATCTTGTTGGATCCTATAAGATGAAGGTTGGTTGATGAGTCTTGATTGGGCATATGAGAAATTTCTCTGTGTTAATCTACCTTGACTAAGATAGACTCAGCCAAACTTTGAATCCAGGAATATATTTCCAAAGTCTATATTACTTGAACTGAGATATACTCAGTTCTATCTCCTTCTTCATAGCACCAGGGATTTTTCCTACTGGAACTGTGAAGTGACTACAGCCAAACTAGCTGCTACCTAAGCTTAAGAAATCTCAGCTCAACTGTTTCACAGCAATAAGGATGAAAAGACTTGTGCCGGAAGCAACTTGCAAACAATAGTTCTGCTTCCACTTTCTTTCCTGGGCTGAGGTAATTCATCCCTGACTTTTTCTTCACAGCCTCCAGTAGATATTCTTTAGTGTTGTGTTGCTGGATCTGTGAAGAATCTGCTAGTGCAGACGGAAAATAGCACCAGCTAACCTTCTTTTCCTCTACGGAGACTTTATCTGTTCTTGTTGCAGTCGAAGATCAAGACAAACAACTAACTTGTTGAGCCTTTAGACCTCTAGTCTTTTTTCTCTCTATTCTTCTCTTCACAACAACAATGGTGATGAAGAAGAACTAACTCCAACAGCTACCTTTTCCGTAAAGGCTTATCCTTTTATTGAATGCAACTCAATGGATCTTTTAGCAGTGGGCCCCACACATTTAATGCAAGTAGCATCCTTGCTTTAACGTCTAACTGTCGTATAGTAGGTCTACAACGCCTTTTGTCATGTACTGTAGCTTTGCCGCTAACAATTTGAATAAGGTTGACTTGTTGACTTACTGACGTCAGCACCTGTGGACTTAGTCAAAAATCAAGCATCAGTAGAATAGTCGTTTAGTAAATGAGCTTCACTCAACGCTAAAGTACTTAGACAGAATTCTGTCTAACTAAGCGTTGATAGCGTTGAGTGAACAAGCCTCACTCAACGCTTTTTGCCTTAGCATATTCTTCAGCCACTTCTGCATGCTTGGCGTTGAGAGCATTGAGAGCGTTGAGTGAGCATGCCACTTAGGAATGAGACAAGGGTCATATTTTACTTTCAGAAGGCGTATTCCAGAAATCCTCAGTTCAACGAACTCCGAACTCAGTTCGACGAACTCAGATCTTAGCTCGACGAAAAGTGAAAGCTCAGTTCGACGAACTAAGAGCTCAATTCGACAAACTCAGAGCTCAGCTCGATGAAAGTAAAAGCAATCAATGCATTTGGACTTAGCCAAATTTTTTTTGTCAAGAAGAACACTTCCTTTGAGAATTAGACAACACAATATCACATGGCGTTGAGTGAGCTTTCCTCACTAAACTCCTGTGGACTTAGTAAATATTCACAGTTTTCCTGTGACGTTGACTGACTGAGCTATACTCAACGATTATGAAGCTATGGCGTTGAGTGAGTGAGCTACACTCAACGCCTGAGGACTTGTCCACTTTTCTGCTCATTTCTACTTAGACTATTACAGCATTAGCCTGACTCACAGCCTTTTGCTGTATAACACCTCCCCTGTAATGACCGTATAATCTGGGTCTGGCCGGGGCCCCACAATATACGGATGTCACAGCTTAAGTATTATAAGATGATATAAACTACCCTACTCAAAACTCAGACCATACACAGCGGAAACAAAAGAACAAGACTAGAAGTAATCCACTAACATATGAGTATCAATACGGCCTTAAGGCCTTACAACAATTAAGAATCCAAGACTCAAACAATAACATCAAATGTCAACGTGCCTAAGCACTCTTAGGCTACCTCGACATGCAAGCTGAAAATATAGTGCATAAAGCATCACATTCCTCAAAACAGAGTTATTACACAATATGAAACGTTTCATGAGGCTTAGGCCTTTTTGGTCGGAAAGCTTGCTCCTGCTTGTTATCCTTGCCCTGTAAAAATTGGTTGTAACATGGGTCAGCAAGCGTTGATCTCAACTGTGTAACCAACACATCTCCTCCCAGCCGTCCCTAGCGGACCCCGGGGCACTCCATCACCCTGCAGGTCAACACTTTGTATGCAAATATACATGTACATTTAAAGTAGTAAAACAGGTTTGGATGTATCATACAACAAACATGTTTCTATGTTGAGCATATAATAAAAAGGGGCCTACAATGCAGCAAGTATGCAAACCTGGGCTTCACCCAAGGCACCCTAAAGCGTATGCTTCTAACACATCATCAATCAGGTACTTCCAATTTCCACATCGGTGTTCATGCCGCAATCACAAGGGTCCTTCCAATTTCCCCTTTGGTGTTCAATCCGCAAACATAAGGGTAATCTAATTTCCACTAACGGCATACAAACCGCCACACAGAACTCTTGCCAAGGCCACACCCGCTTGGGGGTCTTAAAACCCGGGCTTGCCTACAAGCTCTGACTTCTCTTGTCAAGATTCAACCACAAACACAAAACAACCGATACTAAGAACCCTTGCTAGATCCCACCCATTCATGATGACCCAGGCCCGACTCCAATATCGGGACCAAGTCCACTGAAGGATACCTAGCGGGACCCAGCTGGTATCGTCTGAGCTTGTCCAAAGCTTGGCGTTCTTGTCAGTTCTACAGAAGGGGACTAGTCCTGTTGGGACACTCTCCATACATGGCTTTGCAACGTCACGGGCTAGCCAACCGACCACAGAGACAAACTGCACCTTAGCACATCACAATCCCAAGCCTTTCCCACCCTAATCCACCATTCGTACAGTACCGTCCCCGTGTCCCAGCGTGTACTCTAATTTCCACCCGGTCTGGTTCTAGTTAAACGTACTCATACGAAAGAGGGGGAAAACAACATCACAAATGGCATTTTTCCGCTAACAGATTTCTAACAAAATCCTTAAGTCTCGCTATGCAACATCACCGAGTCGGACTAACGATCGCGACTGCGGCTTCACCCACAATGCCTAATCCACTAACGGAGCAGATTTCTAGTGCAATATCATGTCGGGGATGGACTCAATCGACCCGGTGGCTGCTTTTGAACCATGGCGACCCGAATCCCTCTCACTTGAAAGATTCGGTGCCTAAATTCTTCAAAGAAAGCAAAAACAACATGGATGTCATGCACGCATCCTAAAGACCAAGAGGAGAAGTTTCGTTACCTTACGACTCCTCTTCCTATCCATGGAAACCTTGCCTTGCACGGATGAAAACAAACGCCTCCAAGTCCTCTCCACGGATCTGGACTCGGATCAATGATCGGGGCTCCGAAGCTCCGTCAATGGCGGAAGAAAACCCTCTTCTTGCTCCTCCACTCTCCTTCTCAAAAACCCAAACTCCCACTTCTCAAATGAGAAAATGAGGGGAAACAACCATTCAACACTATAAAAGCACTCTGGAGGGAGAGTCTTGGGCCTTAGGATCAAAACCTAAATTAAATCGGACGGTTAAAAATCCAAATGATGGAACTTCTTCCGTCGCTACCGCTGAGCGGTAGTATCCCGAGCGCTCGGACAGAAAAATAATGCCACGCTAATGTCGGCAGTAGAACTAACGATACGCGATAGCTCACTCAACAACACCACTCAACGCCAGCCCCTCAACGCACTCAACGCCAAGCTATCGCTGCGTGGTAGATAGCTAATGTCGCACGCTAGCACTCAATGTCAACCCTGGAGTTACCGTTGCGCGGTAGTTAACTATCGCCAAGCGATATCCCTCTCATCACTCGATGAACAGCTTTCGTCGAGCTATCCACACATGAAGAAGTAAGTCTACCGTCGGACGATAGCTACTACCGCCGCGCGGTAGCTTCCAGAGATCCAAGCTCTGGAAAACCGGGGTGTTACAACTCCTCCCCCCTTAGAAGAATTTCGTCCTCGAAATTAAGCATGCACTCAAACCAAAAGCATACCTGAGGTAAAAAAGTTCTGGGAAGTCCTCCCACATTGCTTGCTCATGCTTCCAAGAGAACTCATCTCGCCCGTAGTTGTGCCAACGCACTTTCACGAGCTTAACTTCTTTGTACTACAACTACCGAACTTCTCCATCCTCTATGCTAACTGGGCAAACTTTCATCCCCAAGTCCTCTTTGATTGGCACCGCTGCCAACTCGGCCACAACACTTGCCTCCACCAAGGCTTTCCTCAAGACAGAGACATGGAATACATCATGTAATCCACTCAGCTCTGTAAACAATGATAACCGGTGAGAAGCTTCTCCAATGTTTTCTGTAATTTTGAACGGCCCCAAAAACCTCTGACTCAACTTCTTGAGTCGGCGAATCCGTGAAATGCCTTTAAATGGCATAATCTTTAGGTATACCCAGTCGCCTACCGCGAACTCCATATTCCTGTGGAGAGCATTGAAATACTTCGCTTGCCGATCCTGAGCAACCTTCATGCGCTCCAGAATGGTCCGCACCAACTCCTAAGAATCAACCACCACCTCTTTTCCCAAAAGTTTGGTGTCCCCCGCCTCAGTCCAAGACATCGGTGTTTGACATCGCCTTCCATACAAAGCTTCGTATGGCGCCATCTTTATACTTGTCTGGTAGTTGTTCTTATAGGAAAACTCCACCATGAAGAGGTGATCTTCCCACTTCTTTCCAAAATCAAGGGTACACATTCTCAGCATATCCTCCATTGTACAAATCGTTCTTTCTTTTTGTACATCAGTTTGAGGATGGAACGTCGTACTGAACTTGAGCTTCTTGCCCAGGCTCTTCTGCACAAACCTCTATGAAAGTAATTACTTCAAGGTTAGTTAATCACCTAGAGGGGGGTGAATAGGTCTTTTAAAATTAATTAAGTCTTCGTATATCTTGATGTTGTTTATATGTTTGGTGATCTATAGCTTGTCCTTAACACCTGCAATATAAGAAAGAAACAAGAAACACAGCAAGCACACAAAGATTTATAGTGGTTCCTTAATTGGGTACATCCACTTTCCCTCCCACATTTCTAACTTGTGTTAAATAAGGCACAATCTCCTCCAAAATGCTCCTCAGAGCTTACACCTCAGGCCTTCAGGCTTACACACTGATTCTCTACAGAATCCAAACTCAGAACCACAAAGGTTCCTATCTCAGATCCCTATAGTGCTCCTACAGCTCAGTGGTCCACTGACCACCTACCTCAGCCTTATTTCTAAGGCCTACAGCTCAGGCTTTTCAGCCCTACAACTTCAGGAACACAGCCCTACTCTCAGAGTGCTACAGCACTCCTACAACTCAGTACCCTTCCAGGTACCTACAGCTCAGCCTCCTCCAAGGCCTACAACTCAGTGACACACTTGTCACCTACAGCTCAGTGACTCTCCAGTCACCTACCTCAGGTTGTTAAGCCCTACACACAGGCTGGTAGGACAGACTTACCTCAGATCCACACTTGGATCCTATCACAGAGAGCAACACTCTCCTACCTCAAGCTGTTAAGCCTTTCGGAAGCTAAAATCCACTTTTGGATCCTACCTAAGTGCCCCAATAGGGCACCTACCTCAGTGACTAATTAGTCACCTACCCAAGGCACAAAGTACCGTACACTCAGATTTAGATAAACTGAATCCTACAAGTTGTTAATACAAGATGTTAAGAAAAGTAAAACAACTGACTCAGAGAAAAATCTCTGAGTCTACTCTGCTGGACTGAGCAGATATCAGTCCAGCTATCTTATTGTAGAAGGCATGAGTCTTCTTCTACAGCTAACTTCTTCTTTGCTGCACATGTGAGCAACTATCAGCCTACTGAATGGATGAATCATCTTCTTTGTTCTGGAGAGAACTATCTTGCTGAACCTGAAGAGCTTTAGCTATCTTCCTTTGCCCTCTAGCTATCTTTGCTGGACTTGAGCTTTCTAGCTTAATGGAGAAGAAGATGTACAGCCGCCTCTTTTTCTTTCAATATATTCTGTGTTTGTTCCGTTCGTTACCCTAATCCCTTTTTCTTTTTCCATTTTATATGCGCTGATTTGAATCAACGACACAAATGTATGTGGGCCCCAACTAAGGATTGGTGAGCCCCACCTCCTTCAGAAAAGGACAAAGCAGCTTTCGGCGCCGCTGCAGCTTTCCCGCAACGGCTATATGAAGGTTGACTTTGATGATGTCAGCAATGGTCATCACCATCTGGACTTAGAAAATATTTCAGAAATTCATAAATCATTGAGTGATGATAAGTCACTCAACGCTATCTATCTTGGCTCTCAGCGCTTCTGGACTTGTGAATTTTCTCTGGATTTGTCTCAGCGGTTTCTGCTTAACAGTTGTGACAAGCTTTTGTCACAACGTTTTCTTCTTAACAGCTGAGACAATTTTCTTTCTCAGCGCTTTCTTCTCAGCGGTCTCAGCGCTTTATGCCTTAATCAGTTTTTCTGGATTTATTTGTGTTTGACGATCTGTGAGCTGAGCTCGACGACTCTAATCTTCTAAGCAGTCTCAGCACTTTCTTCTCAGCTGTCTCAGTGCTTTTTTCCTTAGCCAATTTTTCTGGCTTTAGCTCGACAAGTGTTGAGCAGAGCTCGACGATCTATAAGCTGAGCTCGACGAACTGCAAGCTGAGCTCGACAAACTTTAAGCTGAGCTCGAAGAACTTTGAATCCTGAGCTCTTGAGTTTATCCCAAGGAATGTTGAGTTGAGCTCGATCTGTAAGTTGAGCTCGATGAACTGCAAACTGAGCTCGACGAACTTCGAGTTGAGCTCGAAGAATTTTGAGTTTACTACCAAACTCATTTTTCTTCACCTGTCCAATCATGGACTACCTGCATGCATTAACTCAAGCACACATCAAATACATTATGCCCCTTAGCATGATCTGTGATGCCTCTTCAAATCTTGAGGAACATTGTAGGGCATAATTCCCAACACTCCAGTCCTTGGATGTGAATCATCCATCGCGTTCACTAAAGATACTCTTCGGAATCCCATGCAGCTGCACAATGTTGTGAACATAAAGTTCTACCAGCTTTTCCATGCTGTCCTCTTTCAAATTTGGGATGAAGCGAGCCACCTTGGTCAAGCGATCCACAATCACCCAAATCGCATCATTTCACTGCTGCGACCTAGGTAAGCCATGCACAAAGTCCATAGAGATGTCAACAAATTTCCTCTCGGGGATACGAAGTGGCTTAAGGAACCCGCCCGGCTTCTGACACTCGGCCTTCACTAAGGCACAAGTTTGGCACCGACTCACATACAAACCTACATCCCGCTTCAAACCAGGCCACCAAAAGGATTTCTTCATTTCCAAGTACATCTTTGTACTGCCCGGGTGAATGGAGTACTTTGTAAAATGAGCCTCAAACATCAATTCCTCACGGAGCTTGTCGAACTGCGGTACACATACCCTTCCGCCCTTCCTTAGGATCCCATCAATCTTCTCCCAGACGCTACCTTTGCCCTTTTTAGCTTCCACCACAATTGGCTGGAACTCTACGTCCAAACTAGTCGCTTCACGAACACGATTGGATAAGTCATTTTGCAACTCAATCCAGTTTAGCAGAGCCATGCTAGACTCGCCTCTTGCTACACAAACAATGTCATGGGACTCAAAGTCTCGCACCAACATCTTATCATGAGCTTCAATCCAATTCTATTGTCCAAAGTATCTCCTACTCAAGGCATCTGCCACCACGTTGGCTCTGCCTGTCATCATAGTCACCAACAAACTCGACCCATCTGTATTGCCGCATGGTCAAGTCTTTTTGATCTAGGATATACTTCAGGCATTTATGGTCCGTGAAGATGTAATGCCCTGAAACTCAAAAGAGGGACGGGTAGCGTTTTGAGCCAAGTCTGGGATTTGGTAAAGGTGACACGGCCTGGGACACGGGCGTGTCCCAGGGGCGTGTCGTGCTCGGGTTTGGAGATGGTCGCGTGGTCGACGAAATTGCAGTCAACGGTCGTCGCGGCAGTGAACATGGCCTGGGACACAGGCATGTCCCAGGGCATGTCAGCCACTCAACGCCTTTCACTCAATGATCATTGAGTCAGGGCACACGTCCTGAGACACGGGCGTATCGATGGTCGTGTCCTTCTCGGGTCGTCTGGCGAGTTGTGCTAAGGAAGCTACACGGCCTGGGACACGGGCGTGTCCCAGGGCGTGTCTAGGACACGGCATATGACACGGGCATGTCACATGGCCGTGTCGTGCTCTAGACATTTTGGTCCTGAGTCGGTGGAGGCACACACCCAGCTACACGGGCGTGTACTGGATGATACGGGCGTGTTAAGCCTGACACGGGCGTGTTGAGTGCCCGTGTTCTTTTCGTGACGCAATGGTTTCGGCGGCGAATGAGTTAAACGGCCTTGGACACGGGCGTGTTGCAAGCCGTGTTCGGCCCAGGAAGTTCATTTTCAGGGAGAATCGTGGCCGTTCATTTCCTTATTTTGGGATCCAACGGCTCAGGGATGTTCTTGCTGGGATATTCCCGGGAATAGGGCTTAGAAACCCTGACTTTTCATTGGGCCATCTCTTTCTAAGTTCTAGAGAGAGGGGAGAGCAAGGAGGAAGAAGGAAGAGGGATCCGGTCACCGGAGGAGATTCGGAGTGCCAAATCGCAAACCTAGCCCAGATCTGCGGAGGCAAGATCATCGCGGTGCTTTTCATCCGCGTAGTTTTCCGTGGCGCCAAGGAGAAATGCTAGGGTAACGATTCTCTACTTGAGCATGTGAAGCTCTTCTTCTTTTGCATAGGGAAAACCCGCTCCCGCGAGTGTGCGGCGAGTTTGCGGTGGTCCTTGGGGTAGATATGTAAAGTCCCCCTTGTTTGCATTTAGAGTCCGAAATCGAGAACGGACATAGGCATGGTGTATGAAGCCTACCCGACATGGTGTATGAAGCCCAAGTTGCTGAGCCGGCCCTCGAAGGCCTTGTTTGTATTCTTTTTTAAATCATGTGTGGCCGACCTGCGAGCCGAAGTTTGCAAGACACTATTTAAATTTTGGAGAACTATTGTAAGGCCATAAGGCCAGTACTTTTGTGTATTTTGCATTTCATTCCTACTGGGTTTTGTTAGTGGATATCCGTGCTTGTGACTGGGTTCTTTTTTTGGCAACTTATTAAATTGCTTCCGCTAGATGCTCTGTGTAGGACATGTGTATTGGTTGAATGGTTTCATTGCATAACTCACCGGTCTATCCGTGGTATATGGCGTCGGGCCCTGGCCGGACCTACTGTTATATGTTATGTGACGGATAGGGGTGTTACAATTTGGTATCAGACTACCGGTTTCGGTCAGGCTTAAATGAATTCGTGGGCAAATTCACTTTAAGGGGTGGTAAGCACGTGTGTGTGCGTCATCGTTATAACATGAAAAGAACCCATGAATGTCCACTTAAGAATGAAAATACACATGTTTGAGGAACCTGCGTGTTCCTATAATTGTTGTTTGCAATTTTATCCGGTCACTTAATGGGGTTTTGTACGACTATAGGTGTTCGGGAGTGACGCGTGGCAGTCTGAACGCATTCTTTCTGTGAAGTGTACTGCACCCAGCGACGTGCTTGAGAGCCCTCCTTCTATGGAAACCATAAGAAGGGTAGTTGAGGTGGTGTTCGCGGTGACCAACGCACAACAAGGAAGGAATGTGCAACCCTCTATCCCTGGGGTGGCCTCGACACTGGGTGTTGTGTTGGAGCAAATGGCATTTAGAGGACCATTAGTGCAGCAGGTGAACAATGTTTTAGTGCAGGGAGCACACTCAGTCGGCGAATATTTGCAGGCATTCTTTATGTTAAGGCTCTACCCAGGCTTTGAGTTGGAAAGCGAGCAGTCGATAGTTTTTATGATGGTTTGCGTAGCGAGTTGCAAATCCTACTGCTAGGACCAAAGTTATTGGGATTCCAAGCCTTGGTGGAGTCAGCCAGATCTTTGGAAGTAGAGTTGCGGAAAACTCACCAGATACTAGTGAGTAGGGTACTGAACTTTGCAGATTCTTTAAGGGCTGCCTACCGCAGAACACTGAGAAATAAGGCTAAATCATCTACTCGCAAAGCTATGTCAAGAGCAGTCGGAGACTCTGGTGATAAGAAGTCAGATTTCAAGGTGCCGACCTCAAAGTCCGGTCTCCGAAGGTGGAATAAGAAGGCTAGAAATTCGGGTCCAGCCCCTTCTTCTGGTGCTTCGGGGGCGACTACAGGTCGTGCACCAGGCGCATGCTTTAATTGTGGAATGTAGGGGCATTTTGCCCGTGACTGTTGGAGCGGACGTCCAAAGTCCGAAAGGAAGCAGGGAGCACCTTACAAGGTAAGGAGCAAGGCGGTGGAGTCAACCGCAACTCATTATGCTCCGACTCAACCAAGAGTCTACAATCTTGGCCAGCAGGAGGCCATCAAACAAGCGGTCGTGGTAACAGGTACGGTTTAAAGTATTTGGCTTTGAATATTGTTACCTTACGCATGTTAGCTTATTACTATTTGTATGGGCTTTGTTCTGATTTGTGATAATCCGGCGAGAACACTCTTTGATACGGGAGCTTCGCACTCCTTTTTGTCCGAAGGTTTCATATTGCGCATCGGAGTTCCTTCTTCGATGGCAAAGGACAAATTGGATGTGTTATTACCGGCTGGGTGTTCTATGCGTGCGGTCAGAGTTTTGTGCCGTAAAGATTCGTATTGGGAGTCAAGAGTTCGACTTTCTAGCGTCGTTACTACTGCTAGTAGAGTTCGACGCCATTTTTGGTATGGACTGGCTTTCAGAGCAGAAGGCATACAGAGATTTTAACCGTAAGGAAGTCAAGCTAGGTGTTGGGAGGAAGACAACGTTTGTGGGACTGAAGGGGTCGACCGAGACTTTAATGTCTGCTCTTCAGGTGGTCAAGGAAATCTGTGCTGGTGCAGAGCTGTTCCCGGACAATCTTCCCGGAGCCCCACCACAGCGAGAGATCGATTTCACGATCGAGCTAGTGTCAGGTGCCAAACCTGTGTCACGCTCTCCTTATAGGTTGGCGCCTAAGGAGATGGCGGAGCTAAAGGTTCAGCTTGAAGAGTTGTTGGAGCAGGGTTATGTGCGTCCAATTTCGTTGCCTTGGAGCGAACCGGTCCTCTTTGTAAAGAAGAAGGACGGAAGCTTGTGGCTCTGTATCGATTATAGAGAGCTAAAAAAGTTAACGAAGAAAAACAAGTACCCAATCCCAAGGATTGACGATATGTTTGATCAGTTGGTTGGGTCGTCAGTGTACTCAAAGTTGGATCTTAAGTCTGGTTACTATCAGCTGAGGATAAGGGAAAATGATATCCCAAAGACAGTATTCAGCACAAGGTATGGGCATTTCGAGTTTACGGTCATGCCGTTCGGGCTGACTAATGTGCCATCAGTGTTCATGGATCTGATGAACAGGACGTTCAGGGAGTACTTAGACCATTTTGTGATCGTCTTTATTGACCACATATTTGTATACTCGCAGTGCAAAGAAGATCACTTCAAATATCTGCATTTGGTTTTGGATACGCTGAGGAGGAACGAACTATACGCAAAGTTCTCCAAATGCGAGTTCTGGTTGTCCTCAGTGGCATTCCTTGGTCACATAGTCAGTGGTGAAGGGATTGCAGTAGATCCAGCGAAGATAGTTGCGATATGGGAGTGGCCTGTGTTGCCTACGGTAGCGGAAGTCCGGAGTTTTCTGGGGTTTGTCGGCTATTACAGGCGCTTCGTAGAGAACTTCTCGCGGATAGCGTTACCTCTCACGACGTTGACCAGGAAAGATCAGAAGTTTGTTTGGTCGCGCGAGTGTGCACAAGCTTTTGAAGAATTGAAGAGTCGGTTGACCATGGCGTCAGTGCTAAGTTCGTCGAGTGGGACCGAAGGCTTTGAGATCTACAGCGATGCTTCGGGCAGTGGATTAGGTTGTGTGTTGCTGCAGCATGGAAGTGTTATTGCGTACATCTCGCGTCAGCTGAAAGTGCATGAGAGAAATTATCTGGTCCATGACTTGGAGTTAACGGCCGTGATTTTTGCTCTGAAGCTGTGGAGGCATTATTTGTACGGCGTAAAGGTTGATATTTATACCGACCACGAGAGCCTGAAATACCTGTTGGATCAGAAGGATCTGAATATGAGGCAGCGGAGATGGATGGAGTTCCTGGGGGACTATACATTCAAAATTCATTATGTGTCCGGGAAAGGCAATGCAGTTGCGGGTGCGTTGAGTAGCAGGGCTCCCACACAAGCCAACTGGTTGTCAGTTCATGATGAGCGGTTGATTCGGGAATTGGAGGCGTTAGAGATCTGTTGTGTTGACAAACAGACTAGCGCTGAAGCGCTATTGAACTGGACGGAAGTTCAGTATGACCTGGCTGATCGTATTCGGCAGGCTTTGGAGCTGGATAGCGACATGAAGGAAATCATGGATGCATCTTATGGGTCAAATTCCCAATTTACAGCTGAAGACAGACTGATAAGGAAGGACAGACGTTTGTGCATCCCGATCGTGGGTAATTTACGGGTGGAGTTGATGTACGAGGCTCATCATACCAAGTACTCAATTCACCCAGGGAGCACAAAGATGTACCGAGATCTGAAGAAGTTATTCTGGTGGCCAGGACTCAAGAAGGATGTGACACTGTACGTGGCAAAGTGTCAGACTTGTGCCTTAGTGAAGGCAGAGTGCCAATAGCCAGGAGGTTTCTTGAAGTCTTTGCCTATTCCGGAGTGGAAGTTCGACGACATTTCGATGGACTTTGTGCATGGTTTGCCAAGGTCGCGGAAGGGAAACGACGCCATCTAGATGATCGTAGATCGGCTGACGAAAGTGTCGCACTTCATTCTGCATAGGAAGGATGATTCAGTGGAGAAACTGGCGAAACTCTATGTGGATAACATTGTTCGACTGCACGGAGTGCCCCGCAACATCATGAGCGACAAAGATGGATGGTTCACGTCCAATGACTGGAGGTTGGTGCAGCAAATGTTGGGAACTTAGTTGAAGTTCAGCACAGCCTTTCATCCATAGATGGATGGGCAGACCGAGAGGGTCAATAGGACGATGGAGGACATGCTTCGCATGTGCGTCTTGGACTTCGGAAAGCAGTGGGAAGATCATCTGTATTTGGTCGAGTTTGCGTACAACAACAGCTACTAAGCGAGTATACAAATGGCTCCCTTCGAGGCCCTATATGGTAGAAAATGTCGCACGCCATTGTCGTGGTTAGAAACGGGTGAGGCAAGGTTGTACAAGAAGCAAGAGGTGGAAAGCGCCACTTCATTGGTATGAACCATTCGAGAGCGTTTACTGATCGCTCAGGATAGACAAGCTAAATACTACAATGCCAAGCATCGGAACGTGGAGTTCGCGGTTGGCGATTGGGTGTATTTGAAGATAAAGCCGTTCAAGGGTGTTTTACGGGTACGACGCTTGAAGAAGCTGAGCCCGATATACCATGGACCATTTGAGATTCTGGAGCGGATCGGTGAAGCGGCTTATCGACTGAAGCTATCGGTGGAGTTGAGTGGTCTACACGACGTATTCCAAATATCAGTATTGCGGAAGGCGGTGCAAGAGCCTTCGCAGGTGATCACAGTTGATCAAGTACCGATGGACGAAGGGTTGATGACTAGGGTCAAGCCCGTTCGTATTGAGGACTCTGAAGTCAAGCGACTTCGTAACAAGGAGATCAGTATGGTCAAGGTCCATTGGGACAATTGTGGTCGGGAGGAGCTCTCTTGGGAGCGAGAGCAGACCATGCTTGACGAGTACCCATAGTTATTTCACTCAGGCACCACTTTTGGTTTTCTGTTATCTTTTCCTCTAGTAATTTCATGGACGAAAATCTTTTAAGAGGGAGAGAGTTGTAACGCACCGAAACTCAAAAGAGGGATGGGTAGCGTTTTGAGCCAAGTCTGGGATTTGGTTGAGGTGACACGGCCTGGGATACGGGCGTGTCCCAGGGGCGTGTCGTTCTCGGGTTCTGCGATGGTCGTGTGGTCGTCGAAAATGTAGTCAACGGTCGTCGGGGAAGTGAACACAGCCTGGGACACGGGCGTGTCCCAGGGCATGTCAGCCACTCAACGCCTTTCACTCAACGATCGTTGAGTCAGGGCACACGGCCTGAGATACGGGCGTGTCAATGGCCGTGTCCTGCTCGGGTCGTCTAGTGAGTTGTGCTAAGGAAGCTACACAGCCTGGGATACGGGCATGTCCCAGGGCGTGTCTAGCACACAACATGTGACACGGGCGTGTCATATGGCCGTGTCGTGCTCTGGACGTTTTGGTCCTGAGTCAGTGGAGGCACACGCCCAGCTACACGAGTGTGTACTGGATGACACGGGCGTGTCAAGCCTGACACGGGCGTGTCGAGTGCCCGTGTTATTTTCGTGACGCGACGGTTTCGGTGGAGAATGAGTTACACGGCCTTGGACACGGGCGTGTCGAGTGCCCGTGTTATTTTCATGACGCGACGGTTTCGGTGGAGAATGAGTTACACGGCCTTGGACACGGGCGTGTCGCAAGCCGTGTTCGGCCCAGGAAGTTCATTTTCAGGGCGAATCGTGGCCGTTTGTTTCCTTATTTTGGGATCCAACGTCTCAGGTCTGTTCTTGCTGGGATATATCCAGAATAGGGATTAGAAACCCTCACTTTTCATTGGGCTATCTCTTTCTAAGTTCTAGAGAGAGGGGAGAGCAAGGAGGAAGAAGTAAGAGAGATTCGGTAGCTGGAGGAGATTCGGAGCGCATAATCGCAAACCTAGCCCAGATCTGCAAAGGCAAGATCATCGCGGTGCTTTTCATCCGCGTAGTTTTCCATGGCGCCAAGGAGAAACGTTAGGGTAATGATTCTCTACTTGAGCATGTGAAGCTCTTCTTCTTTTGCATAGGGAAAACCCGTTCCCGCGAGTGTGCGGTGAGTTTGCGGTGTTCCTTGGGGTAGATATGTAAAGTCCCCCTTATTTGCATTTAGAGTCCGAAATCGAGAACGGACATAGGCATGGTGTATGAATCCTACCCGGACATGTTGGTCTGGATCGGTGATGTTTCATTATGCATGATTAGCCGGAGAAGACTCCGTGCTTTTGGTTGTTTTCGAGTTTCTACGTGGTTGATTGCAGCAGGGATCCTTGGGGATTAACCCTAAGGCGCACCAGGAAAATTGGGCGGAAACGCATTTCTACCAACTTGGCGGCCTGGGAGCCAACCTTGAACATAACTGGGTTATGTGCTTGTTTGATCGTTTTGGGACTCGGGAAATCTTGATCAGCGCATATGGCTTAAATTGACGTTGCGGTGTGAGCAACGGGTTAGGCGGAACCGTACCCGCTTTGTGTCATTCGGTTAAAGAGACCTAAAGGTACGCGGTACTTACCGTTGGCATATATGGAAAGTCTTAGGCTTAGGCCGGAAAGACTAAAATGCTTATGAGTATTGCCATCCAAGGCATGGTGGTGAAGCCACGGAATTGACCGGATTCACCGAGTTAGTGCCCTGAGAGCACGGGGTGTGTGGTCGTTTGAGCCTGCACCTGTGATGTTGTGTTTATTCACTATATTTGCTTGTTACGCTAACAAGTGCAGGGAAGGAGCTTTGCCGCCCCGAGTTTGGGGGCGGAATCGTTATAATTTGGTCAGTTTTAGCTGACCATTATTCTTGTTTGTCACCATTGCGGTGAATTGTGCTTGCAGGTGCTGCGGAGCCGAGCAGCAAATAGCGGGCCAAAGCCTAAGTTGCTGAGCCGACCCTCGAAGGCCTTACTTGTTTTCTTGTTTAAATCATGTGTGGCCGGCCTGCGAGCCAAAGTTTGCAAGAAACTATTTAAATTTTGGAGAACTATTGTAAGGCCATAAGGCCAGTACTTTTGTGTATTTTGCATTTCATTCCTACTGGGTTTTGTTAGTGGACATTCGTGCTTATTGCTGGGTTCTTTTGTTGGCAACTTAATAAATTGCTTCCGCTAGATGCTCTGTGTAGGACATGTGTATTGGTTGAATGGTTTCATTGCGTAACTCACCGGTCTGTCCGTGGTATATGGCGTCGGGCCCCGGTCGGACCTACTGTTATATGCTATGTGACGGATAGGGGTGTTACAGAAGATCTCCACCTTTGCACCATATACATAGTGCCGCTACAACTTTAACGCAAAAATTACCGCCGCTAATTCCAAGTCATTGACGAGGTAATTCCTCTCATGAGGTTTCAACTGTCTAGAACCAAAGGCTATCACCTTGTCATGTTTCACTAACACGCAACCAAAACCGCATCTTGATGCGTCACTGGAAATATGAAATCCTTCAGTCCCTTTAGAAAGACTTAGGATCGGAGCTGTCATCAGCTTTTCCCTAAAGGTGTTAAACGCTTGACTGCACTCCTGAGTCAACACAAAATTCTGGTCCTTGCCAGTCAACGAAGTGAGGGGCAGAGCTATCTGCGGAAAGTTTCCCACAAATCTTTTATAGTACCTGGCTAGTCCAAGGAAACTCCTGACTTCCGTCATGGTGCTCAAAACTGGCCAATATCTGATGGCCTCAACTTTTGCTGGATCCACCGCCACCCCATCACCACTAATTACATGGCCCAAAAATGCCAATTTCTCTAACTAGAACTTGCATTTCGAGAACTTTGCGCACAGCTGGTTCTATCTCAAGGTATACAAGACTACTCTCAGATGAGTCTCATGCTCCACCTCCGTTTTGGAGTAGACCAAAATATCGTCAGTAAATACAACTACAAAAGAATCCAAGTATTCCTGAAATACTCGATTCATCAAATCCATGAATATTGATGGCGCATTCGTCAACCCAAACAGCATCACTGAGAACTCGAAGTGACCATACCTCGTACCAAAAGCTGTCTTGGGTTGTCCTCATCACGAATCCGCAACTGATAGTACCCTGACTTCAAGTCGAACTTAGAGTACACCACTGACCACACCAACTGGTCGAACAGGTCATCTATCCGTGGAATCAAATACTTATTGTTGACGGTCAGTTCATTCAACTCTCGGTAGTCTATGTATAGCCGCATACTACAATCTTTCTTCTTCACAAAAAGCACTTGTGCGCTCCATAGTGAAGAACTGGGTCTAATGTAACCCTGCTCCAACAGTTCCTGCAACTGTACCTTGAGTTCGGCCAACTCCTTTAGTGTCATCCTAAAAGGAGGACGTGACACCGGCCTAGCCTCTGGCACTAACTCAATCGAGAAATCAATCTCCCGTCGAGGAGGTGCTCTAGGATTCTTCTCAGGGAACACATCCTCAAATTTTGCCACTACCGGCACTTCTCCAAGTGATAACTTGGAAAGGCAAACTTCCAACAGTGCTACAATAGCTACTCCTCCCTGGTTGACTGCCCGCACCAACTGCATGGCCAAAATCAGGGAACAGGCCACTCCATTAAGGCCCTCAAATATAACTTCTGTCTGCCCTTTGCTTCTTAGGGACACGATCTTAGATAGGCAGTCAATACTGGCATGCTGCTCTACAAGCCACTCCATCCTTAATATCACATCGAACTCATCTAGCAGTAGCATTGCCGCCACCAACATGAAGTCAACTACCCCTAGACTCCAACAAATGCATCCCTTCGCCCTGGAGGTCATGGAAGACCCATTGGGCTTGCGCACCTTCAGCTCTACGTCCGCCTAGAAAGACTCAACTCCAATTCTTCGGATAAAGCTTTCCGCAAGAAAAGAGTGTGATGCACCCATATCGAACAATACCTTAGCGCCGTAACTGGAAACTAGAACAAAGCCTCTCACCACATCGAGGTTGTGGATCACATCCTGCTTCCTAAGGTTGTATGCCCATGGCTGCACAGGTTGGAAACGAGAAGCGCTCAACTCCACCATTTTCCCTTCTCCGCCGCACTGGGCCCGGAGCGCACCGACTGCTCTTGCCTTGGCTCCTACTTAGCGCCACCTTCATACTTACCTTGCGATTGAGAAGGCTTTACTTCTCCCTGTTTGGCTTCAAAACCCTTCTGATGTTGGGTTCGCTCCATATCGCTCTCCAATGTCCTAGCGGCCTCGATCAACTCATTGAAGCCCGCACTCTTCATAGTTATGAGGGGTTTTCTCAGATTCTCCCTCAGTCCATGGTAGAAGAGGTTGTCCCTTTCCTCATCGTCTACCATGGTCGTCCCAAACTAGTGAACTCCTGGACGTACTCATCTACTCTCTTGTCCCATTGCACTAAGTGCAAAAACTTTCTCCGAAGGGCTAGCCTCATCGACGTGGGGATATACCTCTTCAAGAAAGCATTCCTAAATTCCTCTATAGATAACTTGCAGTATGAAAGCCACAAACATAGACATTAGGACACTCACGGTCTCGTGATACTCCTATGTGGATAACTTCTTAACGTGATCCGATTATGACATTCGACCATGAATCCTTACCTTCGACACAAACTAACCTACCTCTTATACCAAATTGCAACACCTCCCCTGTAATGAACGTATAATGTGGGTCTGGTCGGGCCTCCACAACATACGGATGCCACGGCTTAAGTATTATAAGATGATATAAACTACCTTACTCAAAACTCAGACCAAACACAACGAAAACAAAAGAACAAGACTAGAAGTTATCCACTAACATAAGAGTATCAATACGGCCTTAAGACCTTACAACAATTAAGAGTCCAAGACTCAAACAATAACATCAAATGTCAATATGCATAAGCACTCTTAGGCTACCTCGGCATGCAAGCCGGAAACATAGTGCATACAGCATCACATTACACAAAACAGAGTAATTACACAACATGAAACACTTCATAAGGCTTAGGCCTTTTTGGCCGGCGAGCTTGCTCCTGCTTGCGATCCTTGCCTTCTAAAAATTGGTTGTAATGTGGGTCAGCAAAGGATGACCTTAACTGTGTAACCAACACATCTCCTCTAGGTCGTCCCTAGCGGACCCTAGGGCACTCCATCACCCTGCAGGTCAGCACTTCGTATGTGTGAAAAATGGACAAAGAGCTAAATAAATCGCAAACTTTATTGCTCCAAAAGGATAATTATTACATAGGTATGCCCCCTTATTTATAGAAACTGGGGGAGATGAGAGAATTACAACAAACAATGTGGGACTAAATACAATCTGTGCGGCTTATTCGGTTTGACATTGTCAAACCGCACACTATACAAAAGAATAACAAAACTCCAAACAACACCAAGAACAAACCACCAGTCCGCCAGGGAAGATCATTGGGCAAGCTGCCAGACCGCAGCTGCAGGTTGCCACTAGACCGAAGTTGTGGTTAACCACCATTCCACTACTGCAGCTTCATGCAGACCGCTGCAGCTAATCGATATCGAACAACTGCAGCTAACTGCTAGACCACTGCGGCTACCTTCATACCACCGCTACTGTAACGCCCCCGATTTTTCTGCATTTTGTTTGACCATTGCTTTGCGTTACGATGATGTGTTGTCAGCTTTTGCCATTGTTAGAGCGTGGTCATAGCTTTTTAGGTTCCTCTAGTGATCCATTAGGAGCCTGTTTGCAAGATTCCCCAGCTAGCCGGAGTCTGTTTTGGTGACTCGGTTGGGCCTCTTAGGGAATGCTTGTGTTTTGGCTTCGGGCAGTGTTAGCCCAAGTTTTGATCGTCGAGTGTTGTTTTCGACTTCGCCGTTGTTTTCGTAGCTTGGGTGTTTAGCTACGGAGCAAGTTTTGTCGAAATCCGAGATCGTTTGTTTTTCGCATCGTTTCGACGTTTGTTGTGTTAGCCGGTAGTGTGTTGTCAGGTTGTTGCCTTGCTGTGCATAGCTTTGTGTGACCGATCTTGGTAAGTCTTGTGCTTGGTTTTAGGCTATGTTTGTTTAGCCATTCATTATATATATATATATATATGTATATATATTTATGTGTGTTTGTGTAAGCTTGGGTGCAGATAGCCTTTTTATATTAGCTTTTATATATATAGATATTTGCATATAAATGTATTTATATATGTGCTGAATATATATGTAAATGTGTATATATAAGTTTATAGTTTCTTTATCCAACTAAGGGGGGGGTTTATGAGGTGCAGTAGTGGCTAATTGCCTTATTTAAGTTATATTTAAAGCAACTAGTGCTTGGGTTAGGGTTTATTTTATTTGGCAATAGTGAGTGAGTGGAGGGCTTGTAATTAAAGGTGCCAGCTAGCTTTTTCTTCCCCATTTCCCGAGCTAGGGCTTGGCTTCCAGCAGAAGGAAGCAAGGGGGAGGCGGTGGAGCTGCTGCTTGGCCGGCGGTTTGGTGGAGCTTGCTGGGCAGTTTTCTCTCGGGATAGGGCAGGTTTGGCTGCTCTCGGCCCGATCCTTCTTTCTAGGTTTGTATTTTGAGATTTCGTGCTGTCAATAGGAGCTAGGGTTTCTGATTTATTCTTCTTCTTCTCTAAAAGAAAACTTCAGATCTTGCTCCTAGGTTGCTGGTTTTGCAGCAGGCCGAGCCACCTGTGCCAAGCTTGGTGTTCCCGTAGCTTTTTCTCCTTGCCCGAATTTAGGCAAGTGGCTCCCTGCCCTTGCAGTTTTATGTTTTATATCTTTTTTTTTCTTTTCATTCTCAGTTGTAGTCCAGGTAATAGCTGGAGTTAAGTTTTAGTATTATTCAAGGGGTAGGCTAAGTCTTTTTGAGTGTTGGTTTAGGTTTCCTGTAGGGTAGCTGTAGACGGGTAGGAGAGAAAGCTTTAAATTGTTTTTTTGCAAAGAATCTGTCTTTTTAGAACGTAGGAAAGCTTCATAATCCTGTTAAATTTGATTGAAACTGCAGTTGCTATACCACTGTCAACTTGCTGTGGAGTATAAATTGCTGAGTTCCTAATTGGTAGGCTCGGTTTTGTGCTATTTTGGTTTGACAGAGGTGGTAGCTGCAGTAGCAATTTTCCCTTTCCTTAGTCTAGATGATTAGAATGTTTCTGGGCTAGTTATAGTGGTCTGGCGTGACAGGAAGAGTATAGGAATTGAAATATTAGTTCTCTGTCTCTAGGCGTTGAGAGGGCTGAGATGTTAGTTTTAGGATTTTGGCTAAGTCAAAAGCGTTGAGTGAGTGCACCTCACTCAACGCCTAGACTGTTAAGCCTCTGGCGTTGAGTTGGGTGCACTCACTCAACGCCGGCTTGGGTTTTTGCGGCTAAGGGTGCCGAGGCGTTGAGTGAGTCGACCTCACTCAACGCCAAGGCAGGTCTGACGTTTAGTGAGGTGAACTCCCTCAACGCCTCAGCTAAGACTTGCGGCTAAGTCTTTGGCGTTGAGTGAGGTAGACTCACTCAACGCCGCAGTTGTTTTAGCGTTGAGTGAGGTAGACTCACTCAACGCCGTAGTCTTTTTCAGCAGTTAAGTCTGATGGCGTTGAGTGAGTTGACCTCACTCAATGCCAAAGCAGGTTTGGCTTTGACTGAGGTAGACTCACTCAACGCCGCAGTTTTTTTTGGCTAAGTCTTTAACCTTGGGATGTGTGCTTCTTTAGGACTGTTAGAGGAATCTTTTTCCTTCCTAAGGGGGATGTTGGGGGTGTTCGGCTAGTTTTTGCATGCCGACTCGTGGGCTATGACCGGAGGGGGTGTGGTTGTTTGGACTCTGAGGGGTGAATTGTGTGTGCTAAGCTGTGGCCACCACTATGTTTGGACACTGTGGCCAACTTGTTGGATGTGTGGACCCTGGAGCTGCCACCAGTTGTGTTTTTACCCTTGAGTATTTTTGGGGTCTGGTTGTTGGTGTTGGACACTGTGGCCACCCACTCTAGCCCCCTATTTTTACACCCGGGTCATTTGCCCACAAGCTTAGGACTGTTAGTTTCCTATTGTCTACTTTTGGTTTTTCCTTGCTTTTATGATGATGCATTTATACTGCAGGTTGATACTTTCCAGAGCAGGTAGTTTTGTGCTCACACTTAGTGTGTTTTGCCTATATTGCTCTATATGAAATGCTTCTTTCTTTTCCAGCTTCTGTGGTTTAGTATTTTGTTGTCGGGTTGGAAAACCCTTCTTTATTTAAATAATCTGACACTCCTTTCTTTTGATTATTTCCTTGTTGAGGCATTTCTTTTCTTGAATGCCTCAGGTCCAGGTTGTAGCCGATTGAGCGGCTGATTTTCTTTTGTGGGACTTGCTGGTAGCCTCCAAGATAGCAGAGTTGCAGATCATTCCCTTGTGAGGTAGTTATCTCTCCTTTCTGTATAGACATGCACACTCACCGATGGGTTCGTGTCGGGTTGTCGACGCCCACCGGTGGCTTACTTGTTTATCTAAGTATGAGTTAAAACTGCTGATTTTGCCCTTTTTCTTGGGATTGGTTTCTTGCTTCTGGGAAGGATTTATGCTTGGTTGCATGTTAGGTATTTTAAAACCCTAAACTATTATATGAACTCATGCATAACATGTTTGCCAGCTAAAACACTATTTTCTTAACGCGTAAAACATCTTTTAATATATATATTACTCACCGTAGGCGTCGTGCATTTTATAAGTGGTCTCTGGTGGACCCTTATGCTCACTAGGGGGTGTCAAATTAACTGAATCAAAGTATTTTTCCACTGTAAGAATTTATATTTTCTTAGCGTGGACTAGCTGATCCACTGTGCCGAGGGATACGGCCTTCAGGTAAACTGGTTTTCTATTAAATTAAAACTTATGATTTATGGATTTTGGTGTGTCGCCTGAGCGTCGGCAGTTATCCCCTGCTCGACGTGGCATCACAACGCGTATTTTCTCTTACTCTGATATATCTTAACCTCGGGGAAAATGCGGGTTGTGACAGTTGGTATCAGAGGGAGGTTGTCTTGACAATTGGTCGGGCAACCTGTCCTTTGATTGCATTAGATGTTTAGCTTCATAAGCATACACTCACCGATATGTCATCAGCACGTCTTGGCCGAAGCACGAACACTTCACTCATAAGCATGAAGAAGTATACGGGGCATATTATGTAGTATGGGATGCATAATATGTGTTCGTATATGGATCCACCATAGGAGGCAACATGTGAGGGTTATGTAGTATGGGATGCATAACCTCACCACATGGATGTGGCTAGCACGTTTTTCTTTTTCGTTGCATGGGAATGTTATGTAGTATGGGATGCATAACATTTTCATATATATGCCGCCCATGGCATGCATTAAGGCTTTTTTAGAATGCATAGCACGACATGCATAGCATAACATTTCATAAGCACAACGTGCCAGGCTAAAGATTTGCATGATGACATATATACACACATGGTTTTGGAGTCAAAATGAATTAAAAGCTTGCATCCATGATTTAGGCATGGGAGTTAGTGTGATGGTGGTGAACCATCTTAGGTTAAGCATGACATCATCATTATAAAACGAATCCCAGAGCAAGATTTGCAGTTACAATTCATATTTAAGTATGCTTGTCTATACCGGTAGGCTTGTTTTAGTAGTTGTGATGGGTTTTGATTAGGGTTGGTGCGATTATAGGATGGCGAAGCGTCCTACGACGCGATCGACTCCCCAATCTGCGGGTGAGTCTTCGGGATCCCAGAGCGAGGCCCTTATTGAGAGCTTGCGGCTAAGTAATGAAGCCTTGTCGAGACAGATGGTGGACATGCAGAGCCAGATCCAGTCCTTGGTTGCAGTAGTGGCGGGGCAGGCTCATAGAGCTCAGGACCCCGTTGGGGGTGTAGCTGTTCCTCCTCCTCCTGCTCCTCTTGTGCCTCCAGTTGTAGTGCCCCCGGAGATGGCCTTTATATCTCAGTTTCAGCGACTTAGGCCCCCTACTTATGGTGGGCAGGCGGATTTTATGATTTTGGATGACTGGTTGATTTCTATAGAGGAGATGTTCTCCTATTCCGGGATCACGGATGATCAGAAAGTAATGCTCGCTGCCTACCAGCTCAAGGGATTGGCAAAGACTTGGTGGCTGAGGGAGAAGGAAAGTGTGGTGGCAGGATGCACCTGGGAGTCGTTTAAGGAGATGCTGTTGAGTAAATTTCTGCCCTCGGTCGAGCGGGACCGGTTGATGAATGACTTCCTGCATTTGAAGCAAAGGAAACTCACGGTTAGTGAGTATGAGATTGAGTTTAGCAAACTGAGTCGGTTTGCTCCTGGACTTGTGAGTGTTGAAGCAGACCGGGTTAAGCGGTTTCTGGGTGGGCTAAGAAGCGACGTTCAGCAGTTAGCAAATGCCTATGGAGCAGTCAGTTATGCCGGAGCGGTGGAAGCTTCTTTAAAATTTGAGGCCATTGAGAATGCTAAGAACAGAGGCCAGCAGGCGAGGGAAGACAAGCGGAAGTCTATTGGGGGAAAAGTCCCCCAGGAACCTGATGCAGTTTCAAGAAAGAAGACCAAGGGGGCGTGTAGCTTCTGCGGCCGGCCAGGCCACCCCCTGGAGAAGTGCTTCAAGAGATTGGCAGCGTAGAAGAAAGAGCAATTCCATGCTATCCAGGGCGCTCCCAGAGGATATGTGGTGTGTACCCTGTGCGAAAGGAAGGGGCATGATGTGGCCCGTTGTTGGTCGAAAGATAAAGTCTGCTTTCAGTGTGGGCAGAAGGGTCATCTCAAGTCGAGGTGCCCTCAGGCGCAGCCCGTTCTTCCAGTAGTTCCTTTGCAGGCATTGCCGCCACCCCCACGTGCGGATAAAGGCAAAGGGAAGCTTAATGTTATCTCTGCAGAGGAAGCGGCGACTTCGAGCCAGGTCATTTCAGGTTAGATTTCTTCTTAACTTGAATTTTCTGCCTCTTGTATAGTTCAGCTTTTGTTTTCCCCTTAGTTGTGTGGATTGCTATATAGGGATATTTAAGGTAAAGAACCGTTGGGCGCGCGTTCTTTTCGACTCTGGAGCCACCCACTCTTTTGTTGCTAGGGCTTTTGTGGAGCGATTCCATTTGAGCCTAGATCGTGTTGGTGGAGCTTTCAGCGTCAAGTTTCCTTCGGGTGACTCTGTGATTTCAGACTTGGGTATTCAGGGCTGCCCAATCTTGTTGGGAGACTTTCTAGCTAAGGCAGATCTGATAGTGATTGATCTAGAGGACTTTGATGTCATCCTAGGCATGGATTGGTTGTCCAGTTATAATGCGGTTATCCAGTGTAAGGGTAAGCGCTTGGATTTTGTGAAGGACGAAGGTCAGCCCGGGAGCGTTTTTGCTGACCCTCTCCGGGAGCTTCCGATTGTTTCTGCGGTACGTGCTTGCGATTTGCTTGTTCCGAGCTGTTTTGCTTGTTTGGTCTCTCTGGTAGGGGCAGATGTTCGTGTGCCGCAGTTGGAAGAGATTCATGTTGTTTGTGAGTTCCCTGATGTCTTTCCTGCTGATCTTCCCGGACTTCCACCCGATAGAGACGTTGAGTTCGTTATAGATTTGGAGCTGGGTACGCGTCCTATAGCTAAGGCGTCGTACCGCATGGCCCCGCGAGAGCTGGAGGAGTTGCGGATCTAGCTGGATGAGATGTTGGCAAAAGGTTTTATCAGGCCGAGTTCGTCACCCTGGGGTGCACCTGTTCTGTTCATAAAGAAGAAGGATGGGTCGATGAGGCTATGCATCGACTATAGAGAGCTGAATAAGGTTATAGTTAAGAACAGGTACCCATTGCCTCAGATTGATGATTTGATTGACCAGCTGAGTGGTAGTGCTGTATTTTCAAAGATAGACCTTCGTTCGGGCTATCATTAGTTGAGGATTCGGGAGTCTGATATCCCGCGGACGGCGTTCTGCTCTCGTCATGGACACTTTGAGTTTTTAGTCATGTCTTTTGGTTTGACTAATGCACCTCGGCCTTTATGGATTTGATGAACCGCGTGTTCAAGGAGTACTTAGACAAGTTCGTGATTGTCTTTATTGATGATGTTTTAGTGTACTCCCGGAGTGCGGAGGAGCATGATCGCCATTTGCGTCTAGTTTTGGCGAATCTGAGAGATCATAAGCTTTATGCCAAGCTGAGCAAATGTGAGTTTTGGCTGCCTCAAGTATCTTTCCTCGGCCATGTAGTGAACAAGGAGGGGATCTCAGTGGACCCAGAGAAGGTCACTGCTGTTATGGGATGGGCGAGACCTGTTACGCCTTGTGAGATCAGAAGATTCTTGGGTTTGGTAGGTTATTATAGAAGATTTGTGATGGGATTCTCCACCCTGTCCGCGCCTTTGACCCGGTTGACCCAAAAGAATGTGGCCTTCGTATGGGATGACAAGTGTGAAGAAGCTTTTGAGGAGCTAAAGAGAAGGCTATGTTCAGCCCCTATTCTGTCTTTGCCTACTGAAGGTGTTGAGTATGAGGTATATGTGGATGCTTCACATGTCGGGCTGGGGTGCGTGCTGATGCAGGGCGGAAAGGTGATTGCGTACGGGTCGAGACAACTAAAGATTCATGAGAGGAATTACCCTACGCAAGACCTGGAGTTTGCTGCTGTGATCTATGCTCTGAAGTTGTGGATACATTTGCTATATGGTGTGCAGTGCAGGATTTTTACTGATCACAAGAGCTTGAAGTATGTCTTCTCGCAGAAGGATTTGAACCTGCGTCAGCGACGATGGTTAGAGTACGTGGCCGACTATGATGTTGAGATTCAGTATCATCCGGGCAAGGCCAATGTGGTGGCCGACGCCCTGAGTCGGAAATCAGGAAAGATCTTTGGTCTCACAGCTGAGTTGTTGGTAGAGGAGTTTCTGTTGATGGACATTTCTGTGGGTAGCTGTGATGGGCAGAGTAGCCTGGCAGTGGCAGAGCCTTCATGGATCGCGCTTACGAGATTGCATCAGAAAGATGATCCTGACCTTCTGCGGTTGTATGTTCGAGCTGAGAAAGGCGAGCTGTCGGATTTTTCTATAGATGATTTGGGTACCTTGAGATACCGAGACAGACTTTGCATTCCCGCTGTTAGCGATATCAGGGCTATGGTGTGCAGGGAAGCCCATGGATCTAGCGTTGCCTACCACCCAGGATCCACTAAGATGTACCGCGATTTGAAGCAGATTGCCTGGTGGTATGGGATGAAGGGAGACATCGCCAAATTTGTTTCTGAATGCAACACTTGAAAGCAAGTGAAGGCTGATCATGGAAGACCAGGTGGCAAGCTGACCCCCTTGGAGATTCCAGCTTGGAAGTGGGAAAGCATCTCGATGGATTTCATTACATGCTTACCAAGGTCCCCGAGGGGGCATGATTCGGTATGGGTGATCGTGGACAGACTGACGAAGTGTGCCCACTTCGTGCCATTCAAGATTGATTACCCGATGAGAAAGATAGCTGAGCTGTATGTGGAAGAGGTTATCAGATTGCATGGCGTCCCCGTGAGCATCATATCAGATCGAGACTCCAGGTTCACGTCTCGTTTTTGGAAGAGCCTTCAGGAAGGATTGGGGACAGATTTGAGGTATTCCACTGCTTACCACCCGCAGACTAACGGCCAAACAGAGCGAGTAAACCAGATTGTGGAAGATATGATTCGATGTTATATTCTGGAGCATGTTGGGGCGTGGGACGAGCGTTTGTGGCTTATGGAATTTGCTTATAACAACAGCTATCAGGAAAGCTTGCAAATGGCTCTGTTTGAGGCTTTATATGGGAGGCGCTGCAGGACTTCCTTGTTTTGGGCTGAGGTTGGCGAGAAATCGTTGCTGGGTCCAGAGGCTCTCGAGGAGATGGAAATTTCAGTGAAGCTTATTCGGGAAAAGCTTCGAATAGCCCAGGAAAGATATGAAAAGAACGCCAACCGGCGTAGGTCAGATTTGGAATTTGCTGTGGGGGACCAGGTGTTTTTAAAGGTTTCCCCGATGACAGGGATCAAAAGATTTGGAAAAGACCGAAAGTTGGACCTGAGATATGTGGGTCCATTCAGGGTTGTGGAACGGATTGGTGTGGCAGCTTATAGGCTGGAGTTGCCAGCAAATTTTCCTGGCGTGCATGATGTTTTTTCACGTCAGTCAGCTGCGGAAGTGTGTGTTTACTGACAGGCAGGTTTTGGATTCTGTGCCTCCGTTAGAGCCGAACCTTTGTTATATGGAGGTGCTTGTCCGTATTTTGGATACTCAGGATCGCGTGTTGCGGAAGAAGACGATTCCTATGGTGAAAATCATGTGGAAGAACCACGATGTTGAAAGCGCGACTTGGGAGCTGGAGTCAGCTATGAGGGAGGCTTACCCTCACCTTTTCCCCTGACTTGTGCCTGGTATGTTGCATTTTTTTATGGCTTTTGATTTCGCTTGTTCTTTTTCCCCTTTTGTTAGAAGGGTTGTGTGCAAAGTTTTGGGACAAAACTTTCTTTTAGGGGGAGTGACTGTAATGCCCCCGGTTTTTATGAGTTTTGTTTGACCATTGCTTGGCGTTATGATGACGTGTTGTCAGCTTTTGCCATTGTTAGAGCATGGTCATAGCTTTTAAGGTTCCTCTAGTGATCCATTAGGAGACTGTTTGCAAGATTCCCCAGCTAGCCGGAGTCTGTTTTGGTGACTCGGTTGGGCCTCTTAGGGAATGCTTGTGTTTTGGCTTCGGGCAGTGTTAGCCCAAGTTTTGATCGTCGGGTGTTGTTTTCGACTTCGCCGTTATTTTCGTAGCTTGGGTGTTTATCTACGGAGCGAGTTTTGTCGAAATCCGAGATCGTTCGTTTCTCGCGTCGTTTCAACGTTTGTTGTGTTAGCCGGTAGTGTGTTGCCAGGTTGTTGCCTTGTTGTGCATAGCTTTGTGTGACCGAGCTTGGTAAGTCTTGTGCTTGGTTTTAGGCTATGTTTGTTTAGCCATTCATTATATATATATGTATATGTATATATATATATTTATGTGTGTTTGTGTAAGCTTGGGTGCAGATAGCCTTTTTATATTAGCTTTTATATATATAGATATTTACATATAAATGTATTTATATATGTGCTGAATATATATGTAAATGTGTACATATAAGTTTATAGTTTCTTTATCCAGCTAAGGGGGCGGGTTTATGAGGTGCAGTAGTGGCCGATTGCCTTATTTAAGTTATATTTTAAAGCAACTAGTGCTTGGGTTAGGGTTTATTTTATTTGGCAATAGTGAGTGAGTGGAGGGCTTGTAATTAAAGGTGCCATCTAGCTTTTTCTTCCCCATTTCCCGAGCTAGGGCTTGGCTTCCAGCAGAAGGAAGCAAGGGGGAGGCGGTGGAGCTACTGCTTGGCTGGCGGTTTGGTGGAGCTTGCTGGGCAGTTTTCTCTCGGGATAGGGCAGGTTTGGCTGCTCTCGGCCCGATCCTTCTTTCTAGGTTTGTATTTTGAGATTTCGTGTTGTCAATAGGAGCTAGGGTTTCCGATTTCTTATTCTTCTTCTCTAAAAGAAAACTTCAGATCTTGCTCCTAGGTTGCTGGTTTTGCAGCAGGCCGAGCCACCTGTGCCAAGCTTGGTATTCCCGCAGCTTTTTCTCCTTGCCCGAATTTAGGCAAGTGGCTTCCTGCCCTTGCAGTTTTATGTTTTATATCTTTTTTTTCTTTTCATTCTCAGTTGTGGTCCAGGTTATAGCTGGAGTTAAGTTTTAGTATTATTCAAGGGGTATGCTAAGTCTTTTTGAGTGCTGGTTTAGGTTTCCTGTAGGGTAGCTGTAGCCGGGTAGGAGAGAAAGCTTTAAATTATTTTTTGCAAAGAATCTGTCTTTTTAGAACCTAGGAAAGCTTCATAGTCCTGTCAGATTTGATTGAAACTGCAGTTGCTATACCACTGTCAACTTGCTGTAGAGTATAAATTGTTGAGTTCCTAATTGGTAGGCTCGGTTTTGTGCTATTTTGGTTTGACAGAGGTGGTAGCTGCAGTAGCAATTTTCACTTTCCTTAGTCTAGATGAATAGAATGTTTCTGGGCTAGTTATAGTGGTCTGGCGTGACAGGAAGAGTATAGGAATTGAAATATTAGTTCTCTGTCTCCAGGCGTTGAGAGGGCTGAGATGTTAGTTTTAGGATTTTGGCTAAGTCAAAAGAGTTGAGTGAGTGCACCTCACTCAACGCCTAGACTTTTAAGCCTATGGCGTTGAGTTGGGTGCACTCACTCAACGCCGGCTGTGGTTTTTGCGGCTAAGGGTGTCGAGGCGTTGAGTGAGTCGACCTCACTCAATGCCAAGGCAGGTCTGACGTTGAGTGAGGTGAACTCCCTCAACGCCTCAGCTAAGACTTGCGGCTAAGTCTTTGGCGTTGAGTGAGGTAGACTCACTCAACGCCGCAGTTGTTTTTGCGTTGAGTGACGTAGACTCACTCAACGCCGCAGTCTTTTTCAGCAGTTAAGTCTGATGGCATTGAGTGAGTTGACCTCACTCAACGCCAAAGCAGGTTTGGCTATGAGTGAGGTAGACTCATTCAACGCCGCAGTTTTTTTTGGCTAAGTCTTTAACCTTGGGATGTGTGCTTCTTTAGGACTGTTAGAGGAATCTTTTTCCTTCCTAAGGGGGATGTTGGGGGTGTTCGGCTAGTTTTTGCATGCCGACTCGTGGGCTATGACCGGAGGGGGTGTGGTTGTTTGGACTCTGAGGGGTGAATTGTGTGTGTTAAGCTGTGGCCACCACTATGTTTGGACACTGTGGCCAACTTGTTGGATGTGTGGACCCTGGAGCTGCCACCAGTTGTGTTTTTACCCTTGAGTATTTTTGGGGTCTGGTTGTTGGTGTTGGACACTGTGGCCACCCACTCCAGCCCCATTATTTTTACACCCGGGTCATTTGCCCACAAGCTTAGGACTGTTAGTTTCCTATTGTCTACTTTTGGTTTTTCCTTGCTTTTATGCTGATGCATTTCTACTGCAGGTTGATACTTTCCAGAGCAGGTATTTTTGTGCTCACACTTAGTGTGTTTTGCCTTTATTGCTCTATATGAAATACTTCTTTCTTTTCCTGCTTCTATGGTTTAGTATTTTGTTGTCGGGTTGGAAAACCCTTCTTTATTTAAATAATCTGACACTCCTTTCTTTTGATTATTTCCTTGCTGAGGCATTTCTTTTCTTGAATGCCTCAGGTCCAGGTTGTAGCCGATTGAGCGGCTGATTTTCTTTTGTGGGACTTGCTGGTAGCCTCCAGGGTAGCAGAGTTGCAGATCATTCCCTTGTGAGGTAGTTATCTCTCCTTTCTGTATAGACATGCACACTCACAGATGGGTTCGTGTCGGGTTGTCGATGCCCATCGGTTGCTTACTTGTTTAGCTAAGTATGAGTTAAAACTGCTGATTTTGCCCTTTTTCTTGGGATTGGTTTCTTGCTTCTGGGAAGGATTTATGTTAGGTTGCATGTTAGGTATTTTAAAACCCTAAACTATTATATGTACTCATGCATAACATGTTTGCCAGCTAAAAGACTATTTTCTTAACGCGTAAAACATCTTTTAATATATATATGTTACTCATCGTAGGCGTCGTGCATTTTATAAGTGGTCTCTGGTGGACCCTTATGCTCACTAGGGGTGTCAAATTAACTGAATCAAAGTATTTTTCCGCTGTAAGCATTTATATTTTCTTAGCGTGGACTAGCTGATCCACTGTGCCGAGGGATACGGCCTTCAGGTAAACTGGTTTTCTATTAAATTAAAACTTATGATTTATGGATTTTGGTGTGTCGCCTGAGCGTCGGCAGTTATCCCCTGCTCGACGTGGCATCACAACGCGTATTTTCTCTTACTCTGATACATCTTAACCTCGGGGAAAATGCGGGTTGTGACAGCTACGGCTACCTTCAGATCACCACTGCTGCTCATGATCACAAGCTGAGGTTTACCACCAGACCGCTGGAGCAAACCGACAGGTCGCTAGGACCAGTAGAATTCTATGGTTAGAAACAAGACCGCCCGGTCTCCACTAGCTCCAACACTCTCGTCAAGTTGTAGCATATATATCCACCATGCCCAGCTGTCTACAAACCTCCTCAAAAGAAGTAACCGGTTTGTTGAAGAAGTCAGCTAGTTCTTTCTCAAAGGTAATCAGTGGTGTGCAAATCTGATTCTTCAAAATCTCATCTCTGATGAAATGACAATCCACCTCGATAGGCTTTGCACTCTCATGAAAAACTGGATTTCTCGAAATATATATAACTACTTTATTGCCACCGAACATGGGTAAAGGATGATCATAAAACTCTCCCAGATCAAGTAAGAGAGTTTGTAGCCACTTCATCTCGCAAGTAGTCTGAGTCATGCTTCTATATTCAGCTTCTGCACTTGATCGGGCAACTACAGCATGTTTCTTGCTCTTCCAGTTGACAAGGTTACCTCCAACGAAAGTGCATAATCTAGATATAGACCTCCTATCTTCCTTATCATCTGCGTAGCTAGCATCAGAATAAGCCTCAACCTTCAAATGTCCTCTTTTCTGAAATAAGAGCCCTTTTCCTGGCCCACCTTTAACATACTCTAAAATCTTTAGAGCTGACTACAGATAATACTCTCTGGGGGCTTGCATAAACTGACTTACTTTTCCTACTACATAGCAAATATCTGGTCTTGTAACCATCAGATAAATGAGTTTACTCACAAGACGTTTGTATCTGGTAACATCTTCAAGAATAGGAGAATTTTCATACCAACATTTATCATCCCCAACAGCCATAGGAGTCCGAGTGGGTTTAGCCCCAAGAAGGCATGTCTCCTTCAAGACGCATACTTCCTCTATGAAAGAACAACAGAACTAGATTTTCGAGATATCTCAATCCCCAGAAAATACTTAGGAGACCCCATATCTTTGGTAACAAAATGCTGAAGCAGATGCTTCTTTGTCAAGTCAATACCATTTTTATCGTCCCCTGTAAGAAGAATATCATCCACATAAACCATAAGAATAATTAGACCAGACGAGGATTTGCGGATGAACAAAGAATGATTTGCAGCACTACGAGAGAACCCAATCACAGAAATAACTTTATTAAACTTGTCAAACTAGGCCCTGGGACTTTGCTTAAGACCGTAGATTGCCTTTCTCAGCTTACAGACCTGAGACTTGTCCTGAGCAACATACCCAGGAGGTTGCTCCATATAGAAAGTTTCATGTAAATCACCATAAAGAAAGGCATTGTTCATATCCAGCTGAGACATTTCCCAGTCTTGGTTGACGACCACGAAAAAGAGCACACGGATTATAGTTATCCTTATCACAGGAGAGAAAGTATCAATGAAATCCACACCATAAGTCTGCGTAAATCCTTTGGCAACAAGCAAGGATTTGTAACAATCAATTGACCCATCCGGGAGAAACTTTATGACAAAGACCCAGCGACAGCCAACAACATTAGCACCTGGAGGTGTAGGAACAAGGGTTCAAGTACACCGATCAGTAATAGTGCACATCTCTTCATCCATAGCAGCCTTCCAATGGGGAATAAGAAGAGCATCTTAATACAAGGCGGGAACACTATTAGCCAAGAGGGCCAGAGCAAAGCACTTAGACGAAGGAGAGAGCAGAGCATAAGAAACCACAACCTACAGAGGATGCTGGGTGCAGGAGCGAACACCCTTCCGAAGTGCAATCGTAAGTTCAAGATCACTCGTGGCCAAGGAAGGCAATTCACTGTCGGAAGAAAGAAGAGGCTTCGAAAAAGGCACAGAGGGCCCCAAGGGCAACACAACGGGCTCTAGAGAAAGAGACGGAGCAACAGGAGTAGAGGCGGAAAGAACAGGCTTTGGCGGAGGTGCCGAGAGAATAGGCAGGAAAGAAGAAGTGTCGACAGGCACTAGAGAAGCAATAGGTGAGAAATACGGAGTATCCTCAAAGAAGGTAACATCTACGGAAATGTACTGTTTACGCAAGAGAGGATCAATACATCGATACCCCTTATGAGTAGGACAATAGACAAGAAAAATGCATTTAACCGAATGAGGAGAAAGTTTGTCACGTCCAGGGGAATGAACATGGACAAATGTCGTACACCCAAAAGTTTTAAGAGGCAAAGGAAATGGTGCGGCCTCTGGATATAAAATAGAAAATGGAGTCTTGCCTTGAAGAATAGATGAGGGAATACGGTTAATAAGATAGCAAGAGAGAAGAACCGCATGACCCCAGTAAGACCGAGGAACATTCAGTTGTAAAGAAAGACTGCGAGCAACATCCAGAAGATGATGATTCTTGCATTCAGCAATGCCATTCTGTTGAGATGTATATGGACAACTTGTTTGATGAACCAAACCCTTGCCCACACAGAAGTCAGAGAATTGATGGCTTACATATTCTTTTGCATTATCAGTATAAATAACTTGAATGGGAACACAAAATAGTGTGAAGATCTCATGATAAAAAGCAGTGAATACAGAGAACAGTTCAGAACAATACTTCAAGAGATACAGCCAAGTGCATCTGGAGAAATTATCAATGAATATGACAAAGTATAAGCTTCCTCAAACAACTGTCGGAACAGGAGAAGGACCCCAGATGTAAGAGTAAACTAGTTCAAAAGGATGCTTAGAAGAACGGCCTGTTTGAGCTGGGAAAGAAGAACGATGATGTTTACCCAACTCACAAGCTTCACAGTTCAAAGGCAAATCGTCTTAAGGAAGTTTCGGGAAAAGTTGATGAATGTGGAGAAGGAGGATAACCAAGACGATGATGCCACAGCTGAACAGAGGAAGAAGCAGAAAGGGCAACGTCGTGGTCAAGATAAAAAAAGGCCACCACGAGCAGTACCAGTAGCAATTGTAGCCTTTGAGATAGAATCAATGAAAAAATAGGTGGTACTAGTAAAATTAACCATGCAATTTAACTTAGTACAAAGAGAATGAACAGAGAGTAAATTGTACGGGAAAGTAGGGACATGGAGAGTGTGCTCTAGCAGCAAATACGAAGAGAGACGCATATTTCCAATACCATGCACAGGAACAGAAGTCCCATCTGCAATAATAACAAGAGGCAGCCTGGTCTGTTAAAGAGAAAAGGAGAACAAACGAGAGTTGCTGGTCATGTGAAAAGTGGCACCAGAGTCAATAAGCCACTTATCAGAGGAGGCCACAAGAGCACGAGTGGTAGAAGAGAAAAGGGAAGCCATCTTCAAAAAAGAAACCGGCAAGCAAAAATACTAACCACATGGTTAGAAAGAAGCCGCACAAAGACAAACCGGCAAAGAAGGCGCATAAGAAACCAACCACGGGAAAGGACGCAGAAAAGGAGAAACCACACGGTCATGGTGTCAACACACCAGCGACCAGAAAAGAGGTCGCGACCAAAATACGGAGAGAGAGGTCGTAGCGACAAGAGAGAGACCGTAGCGACAAGGGGAAGAAGAAACCGCACGGTAAAGGTGTCAACACACCAGCGGCGAGAAAAGAGGTCGTGACCAAAATGTGGTACTCGCAGCAAAGATGAGAAACCGTGCGAACACAAAAAGTCACAGAGACAAGTGACAGGCAAAGAAACCGTGCCAAGAAGAAGAAAGAGAAGATCCAGAGCCCGCCCGGTCAAGATGATAACACACCAGCGGCCAGATAGAAGCCACGAACAAAAGGCGAAAATCGCAAAGGAGAGAGGGCAGCAGAGAAAGCCAGGCGAACAGAAACACCCAGTAAAAAGCAAGTCACAAGCACATCGAGAAGCAAGGTAGGGAAGGGAAGGAAAAGAAACCGGACAAACCAGAAGAAGATGGACAAATCGGAAGAAGCAAGGGAGGGAAGGGAAGGGAAATAAACCGGACAAACCGGAAGAAGCCGGATGAAGCCGGTGGAAGAGGCCGCACGGTTAAAACAACAAACCACGATCTCCTTGAAGCAAAGGATCGGTTGGCTCTGATACCATGTGAAAAATGGACAAAGAGCTAAATAAACAGCAAACTTTATTGCTCCAAAAAGATATTTATTACATAGGTATGCCTCCTTATTTATAGAAAGTGGGGGAGATGATAAAATTACAACAAATGATGTGGGACTAAATACAATCTGTGCGGCTTATGCGGTTTGACAATGTGAAACCGCACACTATACAAAAGAATAACAAAACTCCCAACAACACCAAGAACAAACTGCCAGTCTGCCAGGGAAGACTGTTGGGCAAGCCGCCAAACCGCAACTACGGGTTTCCACTAGACCACAGTTGCGGTTAACCACCAGTCCACTACTGCGGCTTCATGCAGACCGCTGCGGCTAGCGGATATCGAACAACCGCAGCTAACTACTAGACCGCTGCGGCTACCTTCGGACCGATGTTAAGGCTACCTTCAAACCGTCGTTGCTACTCCTGATCGCAAGCTGGGGTTTACAACCAGACCGCTGGACCAAACCGACAGGTCGCTAGGACCAGTAGACTGTTGTGGTTAGGAACAAGACCACCCGGTCTCCACTAGATCCAACAGTATGCAAATATACATGTACATTGAAAGTAGAAAATGGGTTTGGATGTCTCATACAACAAACATGTTTCTATGTTGAGCACATAATAAAAAGGGGCCTACAATGCAGCATATATGCAAACCTGGGCTTCACCCAAGGCACCCTAAAGTGTATGCTTCTAACACATCATCAATCAGGTACTTCCATTTTCCCCATTGGCGTTCAAGCCACAATCACAAGGGTACTTCAAATTTCCCCTTTGGCGTTCAAGCCGCAAACATACGGGTACTCTAATTTCCCCTAACGGCATACTTGCCGCCATAAGGAACTCTTGCCATGGCCTCACCCGCTCGTGGGTCTTAAAACCCGGGCTTGCCTGCAAGCTCTGACTTTTCTCGTCAGGATTCCGCCACAAACACAAAACAACTGATACTAAGAACCCTTGCTAGACCACACCCATTTGTGATGACCCAGGCCCAGCTCCAATATCGGGACCAAGTCCATCGAAGGAGACTCACCGGTACCCAGCTGGTATCGTCCGAGCTTGTCCAAAGCTTGGCATTCTTGTTAGTTCCATAGAAGGGGACTTGTCTCACCCGGACACTCTCCACACGTGACTTTGCAACATCACAGGCTAGCCAACCAACCACAGAGACAAACTGCACCTTAGCACATCACAATCCCAAGCCTTTCTCACCCTAATCCACCATTCGTAGAGTACCGTCCCCGCGTCCCAACGTGTACTCTAATTTCCACCCGGTTCGGTTCTTGTTACACGTACTCACATGAAAGAGGGGGAAAAACATCACAAACGTTGTTTTGCCGCTAACGGATTTCTAACCAAATCCTTAAGGCTCGATATGCAACATCACCGAGTCAGACTAACGGTCGCGACTGCGGCTTCACCCACAATGCCTAATCCACTAACGGAGCGGATTTCTAGTGCAATATCATGTCGGGGACGGACTCAATCGACCCGGTGGCTCTTCTTGAAACATAGCGACCCGAATCCCTCTCACTTGAGAGATCCGGAGCCTAAATGCTTGAGAGAAAGCAAAAACAACATGGATGTCGTGCACGCATCCTAAAGACAGAGAGGAGAAGTGTAGTTACCTTACGACTCCTCTTCCTAGCCATGGAAACCTGTCTTGCACGGATGAAAATGAGCGCCTACAAGTCCTCTCCACGGATATGGACTCGGATCAATGATCGGGGCTCTGAAGCTCCGTCAATGGCAGAAGAAATTTCTCTTCTGTCTCCTCCACTCTCCTTCTCAAAAACCCTAACTCCCACTTCTCAAATGATAAATTGAGGGGAAACAACCATTCAGCTCTATAAAAGCACTCTAGATGGAGAGTCTTGGGCATTAGGATCAAAACCTAAATGAAATCGGATGGCTAAAAAGCCAAACGACGGAACTGCTTCCGTCTGCTACCGCCGAGCAATAACTACCTACCACCGAGCGGTAGTTCCCGAGCGCTCGGCCAGAAAAATAATGCCATGCTAATGCCGGCAGTAGAACTAACGTTGCGCGGTAGCTCACTCAACGCCACCACTCAACGCAAGCCTCTCAACGCACTCAACGCCAAGTTATCGCCGCACGGAAGATAGCTAATGTCGCACACTAGCACTATAATGCCCCAAAAACACTATATGTATGGGAAGTGTTCTTATGGGTTCTGGAGCCCTGGGAAATTCACGGCTGGAGGTCACGGGCGTGTCAGGGGGCCGACACGGGCATGACAAAGTTGACACAGGTGTGTCAACATGTCGTATCCTTCTCTGGAAACTGGGCTGTGTCGTGAGGCGTGTACACGGCTCGGTACACGGGTGTCTCGTGGTCAACATGGCCGTGTCAATCCTGACACGGGCGTGTCAGGACCCGTGGCCACTAAGGGCCATGCCGGTTCCGTAGGGCGGTTATGGAACACGCCTACCGACACGGGCGTGCCAGTTTGGGCGACACGGGCGTGTCACCTTGGATACGGGCGTGTCTCAACCCGTTTCCTGCTCTAGATCGACGATTTTATGTGCGAACAGGGCACACGGCCAGGGGTACGGCCGTGTGCAAAGCCGTGTTCGGCCATTTGAAATGATTTTCAGAGTTAATCTGGGCCGTTCATTTTTAATAAATACGATCCAACGACCCTAGCTTGCCTCCTGATGGTTTATGGACGGGAATGGGGAAGTTATTCCTCATTTCATCTTTGGCTTTCTCTTTCTAAGGAGAAGAGAGAGGGGAGAGCAAGAGGAGGAAGGAGAAGAGGAATCCGGCCGCCATTGGTGCTACGGTGGTCTGAATCGCTTACCAAATTCAGATTCACGGAGGAAAGAGCGTTGCGGTCCTTTCCAACCGTGTACTTTTCTCCATGGCGCCAAAACGTGTTAAAAGGGTAACGATTTTCCACTCGGACATATGAAGTCATTCTTTCCTGCATTTGCATAGGAATCCTCCACCAAAAGGTGGAACTCAAAGTGATTCCCGTAGGATCGGTGGTTTATCTCTTTTTTTGTTGCATTAGAACCAGAAGTGAGTAGTACGGTTAGGCATTCTGTGTGAAGCCCATCCGGAAGTGAGTAGTACGGATTGGTGATGCTTTGTTTGCAAATTGGAGAAGACTCCGTGTACATTTATTGTTTGTATGGAGTGCTTTGTGGATACCTGTGGCTTGGTGCAGCAGGAAGTACTGAAGGAAGTCTAGGAAAATGTGAGAGTTGGTACTTGGTGTTCAACTCGTGTGGTCATGAGTACCATGTTATGTGTTGATGAGACGTTGTGCTGCAAATAAAGGCCTTGTGGCGAACAGGCAAGGAGATGTTGTACCCGCGTCGGTCTGGTGTGACGACTGACGATGATGAGCAACGGGCAAGGCGGATCTGTACCCACGTTATGGTTGTCTTACCTTGGGTGATTTAGTCCCTGTTAGGATCTCATAGCAAGAGTCTTAGGCCTGCGCTCCGTATAGACTAGGAATGCTCATTTTGGATCGTAAGGTAGAGAGACCTTGAAATGGTGGTGGGACCCTGGATTTTCCGGTACACCAATAAGGTGCCCTTAGTGCACGGAGCGTCGGGCCGTCATGCCGACGTTTGTGATATGTATTGGCTAGTGCGGTTGTGCACATCCTTGGTGGATTATAGTATACATATGCTGGTTAATGAAATGCTTTGCAGGGAAGGAATTTTGCTGCCCCGTGCCAGGGGCAGGGTCGTTATAATTGGTCAGCTGAATGCTGACCGTTACCCTATTTGCCACCGCTTAGTGGATTGTTTCTTGCAGGTGGAGCTGGCCCAAGCGGGAAATAGCGGGCTGAAGCCCTGGTTGCGCTGTTGCCCTTGAAGTCTTTACTTTGCTTTACTCGTGTTCATGTGTGGCCGGCCTGTGTGTCGATGTTTGTAAACCACACTCCTATTAAGAGAAACTTGTAAGGCCATAAGGCCATGTACTTTTGTGAATTTTGTATTTCATTCCTATCGTGGTTAGTGGACATTCATTTTATATACTATCTGTGATTGGGTTCTTTCAACTGCTTAAAAGCTTCCGCTAGTTGCTCTGTGTAGGACGTTTTTATTTGGAAGAATGGTTTCATTCTGTGACCCTTCGGTCTGTCTGTAGTATATGGCGTCGGGCCCCGGCCGGACCTACTACTATATACCATGCGACGGATAGGGGTGTTACAATTTGGTATCAGACTACCGGTTCCAGTATTTCTTATTAGAATTCGTGGGCGAATTCTTTTAAGGGGTGGTGAGCACATATACGTGTGTCATCATTATAACATAAAAAGAACCCATGAATGTCCACTTAGGAATTAAAATACTCTTGTTTGGAGGAACCTGAGTGTTCCAATGATTGCTTTTAGCAATTTGTATGTTGCCTAATCGATAGTTATGCTATATAGGTGACTAGGAGTGGTGCGGGGAAGTCACAAGGTCAGAACTCCACGGAGAGTAGCGCACTTAACAACGTGCATGAGACCCTTCTTTCTGTTGAAACCATAAGAAGGATAGTTGAAGTGGTGTTTGCTGTGACTAAAGCACAACTTGGAGGGCAAGTGCAGCCCCCTGTCCCTGGGGTGACTTCAACACCGAGTGGTGTGATGGAACAATTGGCATGTATAAGACCTTTGGATCAGCAGTTGAACATGCTTTTAGTGTAGGGTACGCACTCAGTTGAGGAGTATTTGCAGGCGTTTCTTATCATAAGGCGCTACCCAGGGTTTGAGTTGGAGAACGAGCAGACTATAGTTAATAGATTCTACAACGGTTTGCGCGATGAATTACGACTGCTACTCGTAGGACCGAAGCTACTTGGATTCCAAGTGTTAGTGGAGTCGGCTAGAGCTTTGGAAGCAGATCTGGCCAGAATCAACCAGATGTCAGTGTACATGTTACCAAACTCCCCAGGTCCCTCAAAGTTTGTATACCGAAGGAGGAGTAAGGTGAGGCCTGAAATATCTACTAGTCAAACTCCATATTACTGTTATAAATGTGGAAGGTTTGGTCACTTTGCCCGAGATTGTCGTAGATACGATCCGAGGACAGTGAAAGTTATGAAGGGAGTCCAAGAGAAGAAAGACTCCAGTACTAAGAAGACAGAGTTCAAGGCGCGGACCACCTAAAATTTCGGTTTCCGTAGATGGTATAAGAAGGCTAGGTTGTCGGGTCTAGTTCCTTCTTTTGGTGCGTGTGGAATAACTATTGGCCGAGACTCGGGCGCATGATTTTACTGTGGGAAGCTGGGACACTTGTTGGGTATTGTATCCACGATTACCTGGATTTGAGGAAGCCACCTGTCAAGCTAAGATGAATTCACAATGTATTTGATGAACTATTTTAAGTTGTGCTTGCAGCTATTCATTGCTAAGTACACACCAATGTCAGGGTACAGTGGGTCAATATACACGGGTCTGTGCAACGTAATCCCTCGTTGAGCAGATCAGTGTGTTGGCCTACGTGTACTCTCTCTATTGGGGTGTACTTAATTTCAAGTACAGGGCTATGATAAAGCAAGAGCAGACAAGGAGCAAAGATGGGCCAAAGACCAGCTCACGGGTTGAAAAAACGAAAATCCTCTAAGTATAATTCGTCGAGAATCACTAGGTGAGTCTCGCCGATTCGTCGAGAATCACTAGGTGATTCTCGCCGATTCGTCGAGAATCACTAGGTGATTCTCGCCGATTCGTCGAGAATCACCGGTGATTCTCGACGAGTCGTCGAGAATCACTAGATGATTCTCGCCGGGTTGGGCCGGCTGTCACGACACAGACAGGAAAATTCTCTAAGGCAGAATCGTCGAGAATCACTTATGATTCTCGCTGATTCGTCGAGAATGACTTTGCATTCTCGACGATTCGGTGAGAATCAAATGTGATTCCCGCCGATTCTCCCCGGCCTCTATAACCTGTGCTGCCAGCATTCACCAAGTAGAATTCGACGAGAATCGTAAGTGATTCTCGCCGACTCGTCGAGAATCACCTACGATTCTCGCTGATTTTGACTTGGCAATTTTTTTCCAAAATTCCTGGACCGGTCCCTGTTACTTCCAGCGACATTTCGAACCGGTCTTAGGTCTTTGCTTGGGTGGGGCCCACAACGGTCATCTCTTGACCTATTGTATAAATACTGGTATTTGTGTACAGTAATGAAAAAGAGAATACACGAGGACATAGAAAAAGAAGCGGTCGACTAACCCTAATCGCGCGAACCTGCTCCGCCTCCGTCGCCGCAGCCGATCACCGAAGCCGATCTCGATTTCCTCCAGATCCTCGGTGATAGAAGCCAAGTCCCGCACAGCGTCTCACGTGTCTAACCAGAGATCTTTTGTCTCTTGATTTGAGATAGGGAAATCTTTCCCCGTCCGAATCGATCGAGACAATCGATCCTCGTGTGACCGTTGGTAGACCTTGCCGACTTCGCTAAGAAGATTGAATCTCCAGAGCTTCGCTTCTGTTTTCAGTTGCTGCCGCCAACACCAAGATCCTTGCCGCCGCCCTTTGCCGCCGCCGGTCTCGGGGAGATTTACTCCAAGAAGGATCAAGGGTTGTGAACTTTTCGTTGCCTACAAGAACAAGTAGTCTAACGAAAAGGGACACCTAGATCTTCAAGTTGTTTGTATTTCTTACAAGCTATTTTCATTTTCTCTTTTATTGTAAAGGAACATTTGGTTCCTAGTTGTAGGGTTGGGTGCAACCCGGGTTGTGGGAGTGTTGACTCCTACGTGTGGAAGGGTTCCTTCCGATAGTGCAAGGATTGGTTTTCAATCCTGTTGGTGAAGTGACCGAGTCGTCCCTGGTTGGGAGATAGGTCGAAGGGGGAAAGTGGACGTACCCAAATCGGGGAACCACTATAAATTGTCTGTGTACTTTCTGTGCTTTGTTGTTTTGTTTTCTTGTGCAGGTAAAATTTTAATTCCGCAAATACACTGCAAAGACACCTATCCCCCCCCCCCATAGGTGTAAGTAGTTGACACTAGGTGGACTTTCAAGTGGTATCAGAGGGAGGTTGCTCATCAAAAAGGTTAACACCTTGAGTTGAATCCTGCCACCAGTGTCAACAAGGAGATCAGAATTAAGCATGGAGTTGGATTATGATGTCCCTCCTCTAAGACTCCCCTCATGTACAAAGGAGTACTATCGTGTATGGAAGATGAGAGTGTTGCTTCATCTGGAGGCCATTGACCCTCGAGCGTCACTCATTTTGGAATAGGGTCCCTTCATTCCCATGAAGGCTTCCGGCTCTGGGAAGGATCTCCAAGTCCCCAAAAGTCCCAAAGAGATGTCAGAGACCGAACTCTCTTTGTTCAACCTGGACCAGGTGATTCGTCAGATCATCATCGATGTCTGGTCTGGACCATCTCACTCTAGAGTGGGCAAGTGTAGGACTGTCATGTCCATGTGGCAAACCATCTCAGACCTCATGGAGGGATCAGAGAAAACAGGGACCAGTTGTCAACAAGAGGATGAAGCCTATGTAGGGGTCATCACTTCTGAAGATGAAGGGCATGATCAATCTGTCAGTATCAGGGCTCCTGTGTCCTTGTCAGAGACTGAAAAAGAAGTTGAGGAAAGCTGTTCTGATGAAGCGGACTCAACAGTATCTGCCGATATTAACGGTAACCCTGAACAACAAAGCCAGGAGAAGGTAACTTCTTCCTCATGCTCCTCTCCTCTTGAAGTTCCTGAAGACAGGAACAATTCAAAGGGTAGTCCTTCCAGAGATGCAAGGTATATGGATAGCTTCTATCAAAAGATTGAAAATCCTGATTCCCTTGAGAGTGCCCTTCAGAAGAGCAACTTACTTGTGGAAGAGCAAGCTAAGGAGATTGCTCAGCTGAAGACCTTGATGAATCGCCAATTGGAATCCATCAAGGTAAAGGACTCAAAGATCTCGGATCTAGAGAGTCGTCTAGAGACCGAGAAGAGGATTGTTTCTAACTTTTCCAAGATAGATGCTATCAAAAGAAAAGCAGAAAATGGGTGGATCTCCCAAATCGTCAATTCATGGAGAAATGGGGAAACTGTGTTCAGACCCCCCCACCCCGAGCAGGAAGGGCACTTATCATGCCTTCAGGTATGACCACAGGAATAATCGTGGTCACTGCAAGGTTGATGTGCTCTCATGTGGAGGAACCCAAAATGCAAGGGCTGTCATGGCCACCCAGAAGAGAATACCTCAGGCTTCCACCAAGCCCTTTGTATTCTCGGCCACAGCCCCAGCTCGCTATGAATCTGCCCGCATCAGCTCACAATGCGCCTCTCACCTCCCTAGGACTCTGGAAAGGGGGATAGAAATCATGTTGTTGGGACTCATGGGGTCCTTGGAAGGGGGCTGACTGAAAAGAAGGCACCACCTCCCAGGCCTCATGACTCCTGCCATATGCATTCTTTCCACCCTTCCAATAGTCACGGTGGAAGAGACAATTCTGTGAGCATATCTGGCTCTATTCCGTTTAGACCTAGAACTATGACTACCTCTATCACCCGTTCAGGTCACAAACGGCGATACAACATTCATGAGTGTTGGTGTTGTGGCAAAGTGGGTCATTTTGCCATAGATTGTTGGCACAACTATTCTGTGTCAATGGCAAGGGGACTTCCACATCCTCGAGGCAATGTTAATCTTCCCACCAGGATTCATGAGGGGAGGCACTCCAATTATTATGCTGACAGGAACCTAGGACCCAATACTTATTGGGTTCCTAAGGTAAGATAACTCTTTCGTGCAAGGTGGTCTGAGTTCCCGCTATCCTGATGGGAACCGGACAGGAGATGCTCCAAGAATGACGTGGAAAAGGTATCGAGAATGGGAGCAGTGCCAACACTACAGGCACATGCATACTGACCTCCTGATACACTCTGTGCTGATAATGTGAATGCTCCATCTTATTCTCACAGGTAACTGCAATTAGCCCTAAATGGTTGAGCCATAAAGCATAAACAATTTCATATATGTATATATGTATGTTGACTTATGCACACTCTATATAGAATTCACTTATTTTGAAATTAGATGGCCACATAGTAAAATTATTCATGTATGCCTAGTCACTTAGGGAAGGAGTATAAGTGTAAGATAACCTTCAGTTACATTAATAGTAATTAATTTGACATTTTCTGCCGTCGAAAATTTTGACCCCTTGGTTGGATTAAGAAACACTTATGCCTATTGAGACTCTCCTACCCGTGGCGACGACAAAAATATATGTATACATAAACCCGTTTATAACATGCAATATAAATCCCGCCGACCCTGGTATCCCGCCGACCCTGATATAAATCCCGCCGACTCTTCATCTTCCGATTTACGCTGTCCTTCCGCTAATCCCGTCGACCTTTCACATTCCCGATTCTCGCCGAGACCCTGTCCAAGCTACGCAGGAATCCCTTCGATCCTCTCAGCGGGTTCCTCCGTCGACCTCGTGGTGACCTATCGACTCTCCCGAAGACCTCCTCTCGCAACCGGGGACAAGCCCAAGCTTCGCCTTGGATCGGCTCGCCGTATCTCTGGTAATGCTGCCGGAACATTCCCTACCTCTCCTCACGAGGTAATCCCCCTCTTGTCCCTTACCGTGACTTGAGCTTAGTGTAGATTTCATTCTCAACCTCTGTTGGAACACCCTATTACTAATTTGGATAAGGATCACTATGCTTGTCTTAGGATCCTAGTTGACCTAGTTGTATAGTTGAGAAGGTCAACATTAGAATGAGTCTAGGGCCTAGAACTTAGTTTTGAAGCTGCCCCCCAGACCACTCCAAGATCAAGGATGAAGAGCTAAGTCTAAAGCAATTATCGTCGAGCTGAGGTCGACGAATCGTCGAACTCAGTTCGACGCTCTCTGAGCTCAACTTCAACAAATCGTCGAACTCCGGTCGACGATCTTCGAGCTCAGATCGACTATCTGCTTTTAGCTAGCTTTTGCTTAATCGTCTAACTCCCCTCGACTATCGTCTAGCTCAGTTCGACGATGCCTCCTTCAGCTGTTTCTCAGGTCGCTGAGCTCGGTTCGACGATCTTCGAGCTCAGATCGACGATTTCTGTCTGCTTATCTCGGTTCATCTCTGAGCTCAGTTCGACGATCTTCGAGCTCAGATCGACGTTCTCTTTGGAGAGATCGACGCTTTCAGGATTTCAAATGCTGCTGTTCTTTGGAATGTTTTTGAATATTATCAGCATTTATGACAGAAGATCTCCCAGCCGTTTGGAGCAAGTTTCAAGGAATTATTCAGAGAATGTTTGCTGGACTTTCCTCTAAAAGACAAGACCATTTATGGAAAACATTTATGACTGACCAACGGTTATTTTTTGGACAAGAGAATCTTAGAAATTATTATTCATCTCTTCTGCCTCTCAGTTTTAAGAACATATACACAGATTGACAAGAAGAGTGAACACAGAATAGAGAATACTGATAGCAGAAGAATAACAGAACTGCAACTTCAAAATTCTTCTTACTGACTGAAAAGTGTTCACAATCTCATCATCTCCAGACATCTCATCACAATCTTTTGCTGGAGATCAAAGTTCTGAAGACCTATCACCCTTCTGCAAAGCTTCTCTGCCTGAACCTCTCTACATCTCAGGGGAGCTTTGACATCTTCAATCCACTTGTGCTTCTCTCATTTGACTGAGAACAGAGAAGACAAACTCAACTTTTACTTTTTCTTTTCCTGCTGTAAAAGGGTTCTTGAACTCCCTTCAAAAGTTCTGTCTGGTTCTGAGAGCCTTGTCAAAACTCAGTGGTGGCAAGACACCTTATCAAAAAATCTAGCTTTGGTTTTTGAGCACCTTATCAAAAGCTCATTGGTGTCAGGACACCTGATCAACTCAGTCCTGAGTGGATTCCTACCAAGGGTGGTAGAAGAGTGGATGTACCCAGTTTTGGGGAACCACTATATTTCCTTGTGTCTTCTGGTTCTGCTTGTGTGATTTGTCTGCTGTGTGCTGTGTCCTTTTCCTTTCAGTTTTTAAGTTTCTGTTAGCACTTTACACTATAGCTTAAATAGAATTTTAATTTGTGCTATTTTAATAATTCAAAAATATTTTAAGTAAACTCTATTCACCCCCCTCTAGAGTTGAGATAGATCTTACCCTCACTTTCAACCTCTTAGTTTCGGAGATCCTTATACTTGGAAATTGGTATTCCCCGTCTTCCTAGCTTGCTATGGCCCCACGGACTACTGTCGGCCTGGTCACTGGATGCGAACTAGTGAGAACCGGATTCTCCCAGGCCTCAGACGAGTTCCGGAACATAATCAATATGCTCGAGGAGGCGGGACTGACGTTCGTGCTGGAGCACCCGTGCAAGATTTTGGATAAAGAAGTACTGGAGTTCTTTGCAACTGCGAAGCTCCATCACGAAGACACTTCCATCAAGAGCAAGGTTGCTGGGAAGAAGATCAAGTTATCCGCCAGGAAACTGACCCAATGCCTGCGGCTATCCAGTTGTGAGGAAGGAGACTACCTGGAGGAAGAGGATAGAGCAAGGACACTTTCCTTCTGTGGACTGGCCAGGGGGATCAGGTCAATCAAGAGGAAAGACATGAACGAGGAGGGAAAATTGCTGTCCGACATCGTTGGGAAGACTCTAATCTGCAAACCTGGATCACACGATCATATCTCAGGAGAAATGTTCAAGATTCTGGTGGCGATCGTCTGCCGGAAGCGGTTCAATTGGGGAGCCATGCTCTTTGAAAGAATTAAAGACACGCTCCGAACCCCCAGCTTTGGCAGAATCATCAGCCTCTATCTGAATCAGCTGGATGGAGATACATTCGACATGAGCAAAGGAGTGCCTCTGCACTATTTGAAAAGGATGGACGCAAGCATATTCGACCGGTGGGAGCGTCGGATAGGGCAAGGTGCCAGGGAAATAGACCACGAGGAAGCATCTCCGGCCGAGGACACCAGTGCTCCTGCACATTCTATGGCAGCACCCAGTGAAGTTCCTGACATACTGATTGCAGGAACTGAGGGGGAGCCTGTACTCTCTTCTGCGAACATCATATTTGATATTACTCAGATAGCAAAAGATGTTGTGGTGTCTGTGCAAGAAGACCGTGCGGAGGAAGTGGCAGATGTGGAAGAGGAAGGGGAAGGTGAGGAAGATATGCATTACATGGGAGATGAGGTGGCTGATGAGGAGGAGGAGGATGAAGTAGAAGAAGACATGCACACTTCTGCCGATAAACCTGAGCACTTGGAGACTGAGATGGAGGAAGAAGTAATAGAGAGGGAGAAAGTGGTGGATCCTCGGGAGGATGCGGCTGGTTCATCTGAGGAACAAGCTCCTGAGAGGTCGGATGCAGGAATACAGGGGGAGCCCTCTCAGCAACCCTCTGTCCCCCCTGTAGACTCTATTCTAGTGTCCAGCTCTCCCAGTACTTCTGCTGGGGAGCCCGACCAGGGTCTGCCTGCAGCTCCTCCACTTCAAGCAAACCTAGCAAATCACACTGTTAATGTTGTCCAAGGGATGCTGGATGAGCTCAAGGGTACGTTTAAGAAATCCCACAAAAAGGTGCTAAAGAGACTGAAGGAATCTGAGGATCTCATGCTCAAGAATATAGTTCAGATCAACCATAAACTAGATGCGATGGAGAAGAAATTTGATGAAAAGTATACAGAGGCAGGCACAGCCGTATCTCTTCTCATGAAAGGACTAAAGAAGAATACTGACGACCTGGGAGTGGTCAATCACAATGCACATGTTGTGGCAAATAACATACAAAAATTCGATGCCAACATGGTGCTCCTAAATAAAAATCAACAAGACCTGCTGACTGAGTTCTCTAAATCTCTGAAGCACATAGATGAGTCCCTGCACTCCTATGCAAACTCCATTGCAATCGAAGCCAAAAAGTGGAAGAAAGAATATACTGCTAAAATGGCCGGGCTTCAGCAAATCATCATCGAAAATTTCGACCAGTCTAATGTATATGTGTATGATAGTTGCCAGTGGTTGCTCAACCAAGCATTAGGCACCGATATACCTAATAATCCTGAGGTTAATCCTGCTCATGTGACTCCTGAGAACAATACTGTGGATAACGAAGGCGCAAGTGCAGAAGTTGTTCCGTTAAGCGAAGCTGAGTCAAAGAAAGCTGCTGAAAGGGCTGAACAAAGAAGCTGGTTTGATCAAGATGCCTTAGCAAAAGCTAAAGGAAAAAGGCAAATCAAAGAAGGAACTTCAAAGGAAACACCAGCTGAAAAGAAGATCAGATTGGCGGAGGAGGATGTGAGGAATGAAAAATGGAGTCCTGTATCAAAGAGTATCATCTTGGACACATTTTTGTTACAGCAGAGGGGGCAAATAAATCGCAGTGAGGTTTATAGCCATTACGAATGGGAGCGGCACAAAGAATTTGAAGCCAAACGCAACATATTCTTCAGGAATAACACCGTGGCAGATAAAGTCCCTCCTCCCAGATATCATCCAAAGCCTAAGGAATATTTTGAAAGGCAAAGCAAGAAATTCCTGGCCCAGAAGCTTAAGGATAATCCTGCTAAGGAGAAATAGGCTTAGGATCTTTTCCGCCTCTTATTGCATGTCAATTTTCTCACTTTATCATATGAACAAGCCTTGTGGATTTATATATATTTATATGATTTCATGTTTATCTCAAGTATTGTTCTGCTTGTTTTTGCTTTCTTATGTATTATTTATTCTCTGGATGGTGGTATTCATCTTAGCTAGTAGGATTTTGGCTTCGTCAAATAGGGGGAGATTGTTGGGTATTGTATCCACGATTACCTGGATTTGAGGAAGCCACCTGTCAAGCTAAGATGAATTCACAATGTATTTGATGAACTATTTTAAGTTGTGCTTGCAGCTATTCATTGCTAAGTACACACCAATGTCAGGGTACAGTGGGTCAATATACACGGGTCTGTGCAACATAATCCCTCGTTGAGCAGATCAGTGTGTTGGCCTACGTGTACTCTCTCTATTGGGGTGTACTTAATTTCAAGTACAGGGATAAGATAAAGCAAGAGCAGACAAGGAGCAAGGATGGGCCAAAGACCAGCTCACGGGTTGAAAAAACGAAAATCCTCTAAGTATAATTCGTCGAGAATCACTAGGTGATTCTCGCCGATTCGTCGAGAATCACTAGTGATTCTCGACGAGTCGTCGAGAATCACTAGATGATTCTCGCCGGGTTATGCCGGCTGTCACGACACAGACAGGAAAATTCTCTAAGGCAGAATCGTCGAGAATCACTTATGATTCTCGCCGATTCGTCGAGAATGACTTTGCATTCTCGACGATTCGGTGAGAATCAAATGTGATTCCCGCCGATTCTCCCCGGCCTCTATAACATGTGCTGCCAGCATTCACCAAGTAGAATTCGGCGAGAATCGTAAGTGATTCTCGCCGACTCGTCGAGAATCACCTACGATTCTCGCCGATTTTGACTTGGCAATTTTTTCCAAAATTCCTGGACCGGTCCCTATTACTTCCAGCGACATTTCGAACCGGTCTTAGGTCTTTGCTTGGGTGGGGCCCACAACGGTCATCTCTTGACCTATTGTATAAATACTGGTATTTGTGTACAGTAATGAAAAAGAGAATACACGAGGACATAGAAAAAGAAGCGGCCGACTAACCCTAATCGCGCGAACCTGCTCCGCCTCCGTCGCCGCAGCCGATCACCGAAGCCGATCTCGATCTCCTCCAGATCCTCGGTGATAGAAGCCAAGTCCCGCACAGCGTCTCACGTGTCTAACCAGAGATCCTTTGTCTCTTGATTTGAGATAGGGAAATCTTTCCCCGTCCGAATTGATCGAGACAATCGATCCTCGTGTGACCGTTGGTAGACCTTGCCGACTTCGCTAAGAAGATTGAATCTCCAGAGCTTCGCTTCTGTTTTCAGTTGCCGCTGCCAACACCGAGATCCTTGCCGCCGCCCTTTGCCGCCGCCGGTCTCGGGGAGATTTACTCTAAGAAGGATCAAGGGTTGTGAACTTTTCATTGCCTACAAGAACAAGTAGTCTAACGAAAAGGGACACCTAGATCTTCAAGTTGTTTGTATTTCTTACAAGCTATTTTCATTTTCTCTTTTATTGTAAAGGAACATTTGGTTCCTAGTTGTAGGGTTGGGTGCAACCCGGGTTGTGGGAGTGTTGACTCCTACGTGTGGAAGGGTTCCTTCCGATAGTGCAAGGATTGGTTTTCAATCCTGTTGGTGAAGTGACCGAGTCGTCCCTGGTTGGGAGATAGGTCGAAGGGGGAAAGTGGGCGTACCCAAATCGGGGAACCACTATAAATTGCATGTGTACTTTCTGTGCTTTGTTGTTTTGTTTTCTTGTGCAGGTAAAATTTTAATTCCGCAAATACGCTGCAAAGACACCTATTCCCCCCCCCCCATAGGTGTAAGTAGTTGACACTAGGTGGACTTTCAACACTATGCCCGAGAGTATCGTAGCGGACGTCTAAAGTCCGAGAAGAAGCCTAGAGCAACCCTCGAGGAGAAGGGCAAGGGGATGGAGGAAAAAACATCTCAATATGTTTCATCCCAACCTGGAGTGTACAACTTTGGCCATCAGGAGGCCATAGAACATGTTGACATGGTGATAGGTATGGTTTAATTATTTATAGGTCATCTTTAGATACTTGTTGCCTTACGCATGTTAGCCTATGATTGGTTGTGATAGGATTTGTATTGATTTTCTTAGTGTCCGGTGAAAACACTGGTCGTCATGGGAACTTCCCATTCCTTTTTGTCCGAAGGATGTGTATCGCGCATCGGAGTTCCTTTTTCGATGGCAAGAGTCAAATCGAAAGTACTACTGCCTAACGGGTGCTCTATACACGCGAATAGAGTCGGTTGTATGAAGTTACGGATAGGGAGTCAGGAGTTTGACTTACAAGCGTCGCTACTGCTGTTTGTAGAGTTCGACGTAATCTTTGGTATGGACTGGCTCTCGAGCAGCGTGTGTACATCAATTTCAACCGTAAGGTGGTCAGATTGGTACTAGCTATATGTTATGAGATGTCAGAACTGAAGTACAATTTTAAGAGCGGGTGGAACTAGGTTTTGTGCATCCAAGTTTGTCGTATTGGAGCACACCAGTCCTCTTGTTAAAAGGAGGATGGAAGCTTACAACTCTGTAATGATTACTAGAAGTTGATTAAGTTAACAAAAAAGAATAAGTATCCAATCCCAAGAAGTGATGATCTGTTTGATCAACTCGTTGGGTCATATGTATACTCGAGTTGGATCTGAAATCTGGATACTATTAATTGTAGTTAAGGGAAAGTGACATTCCCAAAACTGCGTACAACACAAGATATGGGCGTTATGAGTTCATCGTCATGCCGCTTGTGCTGACAAATGCACCGTCCGTGTTTATGGATTCGTTAAATAGGGCATTCAGTGAGTAACTGAACCAGTTCGTGATAACCTTTATCAACGACATACTGGTTTCAGTTTGAGGGTGATCATTTCAAGCATCTAAATTCAGTATTGTGGACATTGAGGAGAAATCAGCTGTATACCAAGTTCTCCAAGTGTGAACTTTGGTTACCCTCAGGAGCGTTTCTTGGTCACGTCTTGAGTGGAGAAAGTATCGTGATATTTGCAATACGTGAGTTACCTAGGTTGTCTAGGTTGGCAAAAAGTCCGAAGTTTTCTAGAACTTGCCGACTAATACAGACGCTTCATAGAGAATTTCTCGCAGATAGCCTTGCCTCTCACCACACTGAGGAGGAAGGATCAGAAGTTCATTTGGATTCCCGAATATGCACGAGATTTCGAAGAGCTAAAGATTCGTTTGACCACGACTCCAATCTTGATATCGCCATGTGGTTTGGACGGCTTTGATGTGTATAGTGATGCATCAGGGAGCGGCTTAGGCTGCGTTCTTCTACAGTTTGGGAAGGTGATAGCATATGGCTCACGCTAGTTGAAGGTGCACGAACCGAATTACCCCGTCCATGACTTGAAGTTGGCGGCGGTAATATTCGCACTTAAACTGTGGCGTCATTATCTATATGGCGTGAAAGTGGATATATTCATGGACCATAAGAGCCTAAAGTATCTGTTGGATCAGAAGGATCTTAACATGCGACAGAGAAGGTGGATGGAGTTCTTGGAGACTACACCTTTCAGATTCACTACACTCCCGGTAAGGGGAATGTTGTCGCGGATGCCTTGAGTCGTAGGACTCCGGCAAGGGATAATTGGTTGCTAAGGCAGGATGAAATCCTAATTCAAGAACTGGAAGTCTTAGACATTTCTTTTGTTGACAAGGATTCCACTGCAAAGGCGAGTTTGAACTGGACAGAGGTACAGTGAGACCTTACGGATAGAGTTCGGCAGGCAATAGAACTTGATGAAAGTCTACAATGGTATGCAGCGGAGAGTTCAGATTCTCAATTTTCTTTTGAGGACTGACTTTTGCGGAGAGACGGTCGTTTGTGCGTCCCAAGTAGGGGTAAAATTCGTGATGAATTGATGTATGAAGCCCACTTCACAAAATATTCAATTCACCCCGGGAGCACGAAGATGTATAAGGATATGAAGAAAATGTTCTAGTGGCCTGGAATGAAGAAGGATATAGCACATTATGTTGCGAAATGCCAGACATGTGTCTTGGTAAAGGTTGAATGCCAAAGGCCAGGTGGTCTTCTGAAGTCGTTGTCTATTCCTATATGGAAATTTGATGACATCTCGATGGACTTCGTGCATGGGCTGCCGAGATCGCAACGCGGTAATGATGTAGTTTCGGTGATTGTGGACCGGTTAACTAAGGTGTCGCACTTCATCCCGAACTGGAAGGATGACTCAGTTGACAAGTTGGCAAAGTTGTATGTGGATAACATTGTACGATTGCACGGTGTGCTCCGTAGCATCGTTAGTGATCGTTATGGGCGTTTCACTTCGGGAGATTGGAGACTAATTCACCAACTGTTGGGTACGAAATTGAATTTCATTACGTCCTTTCATCCTCAGACGGATGGTCAGACCGAAAGGACCAACAGTACGTTGGAGGATATGCTCTGAATGTGTGCGCTAGATTTCGTAAAGAGTTGGGAAGATCATCTATATATGATCGAGTTTGCCTACAACAATAGCTATCAAGCTAGTATTCAGATGGCGCTCTTTGAGGCCTTATAGGGTAGGAAGTGTCGTACCCCTTTGGCTTGGGCGGAGACTGGCAAATCGAAGATGTACAAGCGAAAAGAGATGGATGATGTTAACTCGACTATTCGGTTGATTCGAGAAAGATTGTTGGTGGCTTAAGACAGGAAAGCAAAGTACTACAATGCCAAACACTGAAACGTGGAGTTTACGGTGGGCGATTGGGTATACCTGAAGATTAAACCCTTCAAGGGCGTGTCCAGGATACGGCGTCTGAAAAAGCTGATCCCGAGGTATTTGGGACCGTTTGAAGTGGTATAGCGTGCTGGTGAGGCTGCCTATCGGTTAGTGCTTTCAATGGAACTGAGTGGTTTGCATGACGTGTTTCATGTCTCGGTATTAAGGAAAGCAGTGAAAGAGCCATCTCAGTTGGTTGATGCGGATCGAGTATCAGTCGATAGTGGGCTAACGACGAAGGTTATGCCTATTCGGATCGAAGATACGGCGGTTAAACAACTACAAAATAAAGCTGTCGGGATGGTCAAGTCTGATGGGACAATTGTGGCCGAGTGGAGTTATGATGGGAGCAAGAACAAGCCATGCGTACTGAATTTCCCGAGCTATTTTTGTAGTATTGTTGTAACCATTTGTATGAACAATGGTATACATATATATACATAGTATATAATTTTGTTTTGTGCTTATTGAATTTCGGGACGAAATTCTTGTAAGAGTGGGAGAATTGTAATGCCCCAAAAACACTATAAGTATGGGAAGTGTTTTTATGGGTTCTGGAGCCCTGGAAATTTCACGGCTGGAGGTCACGGGCGTGTCAGGGGGCCGACACGGGCGTGACAAAGTTGACACGGGCGTGTCAACATGTCGTGTCCTTCTATGGAAACTGGGCTGTATTGTGAGGTGTGTACACGACTCAGGACACGGGTGTGTCATGGTCGACACGGCTGTGTCAATCCTGACACGGGCGTGTCAGGACCCTTGTCCACTAAGGGACATGCCGGTTCCATAGGGCGGTTATGGAACACGCCCAACGACACGAGCGTGCCAGTTTGGACGATACCAGTGTGTCACCTTGGACACGGGCGTGTATCAACCCGTGTCCTGCTCGGGATCGACGATTCCGTGTGCGAACAGGGCACCTGGCCGTGTGCAAATCCATGTTCGGCCATCTGAAATGATTTTCAGAATTAATCTGGGCCGTTCATTTTTATTAAATACGATCCAACGGCCCTGGCTTGCCTCCTGATGGTTTATGGACGGGAATGGGGAAGTTATTTCTCATTTCATCTTTGGCTTTCTCTTTCTAAGGATAAGAGAGAGGGGAGAGCAAGAGGAGGAAGGAGAAGAGGAATCCGGACGCCGGTGGTGCTACAGTGGTCCGAATCGCGTGCCGAATTCAGATTCGCGGAGGCAAGAGCGTTGCGGTCCTTTCCACTTTTATCCATGGCGCCAAAACGTGCTACAAGGGAAACGATTTTTCACTCGGACATATGAAGTCCTTCTTTCCTGCATTTGCATATGAATCCTCCACCAAAAGGTGGAACGCGAAGTGATTCCTGTGGGATCGGTGGTTTATCCCTTGTTTTGTTGCATTAGAACCGTAAGTGAGTAGTACGGTTAGGAATTATGTGTGAAGCCCATCCGGAAGTGAGTAGTACGGATTGGTGATGCTTTGTTTGCAAATCGGAGATGACTCCGTGTACATTGATTGTTTGTATGGAGTCCTTTGTGGATACCTGTGGCTTGGTGCAACAGGAAGTATTGGAGGAAGTCTAGGAAAATGTGAGAGTTGGTACTTGGTGTTCAACTCGTGTGGTCATGAGTACCATGTTGTGTGTTGTTGAGCCGTTGTGCTGCAACTAAAGGCCTTGGTGGCGAACGGGCAAGGAGATGTTGTACCTGCGTCAGTCCGGTGTGACGACTGACGATGATGAGCAACGGGCAAGGAGGATCTGTACCCACGTTATGGTTGTCTAACCTTGGGTGCTTAAGTCCCTGTTAGGATCTCATGGCGAGATTCTTAGGCATGCGCGCCGTAAATACTAGGAATGCTCATTTTGGACCGTAAGGTAGAGAGACCTTAAAACAGTGGTGGGACCCTGGATTTTTCGGTACACCAATAAGGTGCCCTGAGTACACGAAGCGTCGGGCCGTCGGGCTGTCGTACCGACATTTGTGATATGTATTGGCTAGTGCGGTTGTGCACATCCTTGGTGGATTATAGTATACATATGTTGGTTAATGAAATGCTTTGCAGGGAAGGAATTTCGTTGCCCCGTGCTAGGGGCAGGGTCGTTATAATTGGTCAGCTGAATGCTGACCGTTGCCCTATTTGACGCCGCTTGGTGGATTGTTTCTTGCATGTGGAGCTGGCCCAAGCGGGAAATAGCGGGCTAAAGCCCTTGTTGCGCTACTTCCCTTGAAGGATTTACTTTTCTTTACTCGTGTTCATGTGTGGCCGGCCTGCGTGCCGATTTTTGTAAACGACACTCCTGTTAAGAGAAACTTGTAAGGACATAAGGCCATGTACTTTTGTGTATTTTGGTATTCTATTCCTATTATGGTTAGTGGACATTCATGTTATATACTATCTGTGATTAGGTTCTTTCAACTGCTTAAAAGCTTCTGCTAGTTGCTCAGTGTAGGACGTTTTTATTTGGAAGAATGGTTTCATTATGTGACCCTTCGGTTTGTCTGTAGTATATGGCGTCGGGACCGGGCCGGACCTACTGTTATATACCATGCGACGGATAGGTGTGTTGCAAGCACTCAACTCTCTCAACGTCAACCCTGGAGTTACCGCCACGCAATAGTTAACTATCGCCGAGCGATAGCCCTCTCAGCACTCGACGAATGGCTTTTGTCGTGCTATCTACACCCGACGAAATAAGGCTACTGCCGGACGATAGCTACTACCTCCACGCGGTAGCTTCTAGAGATCCACGGTCTAGAAAACCGGGGTATTAAATACTGTATAGTGCTGAGTGAGGTAACTTCACTCAATGCATGTGGACTTAGCCACTTTTTTATCTAGCCAATAGTTAGGCTTAGACTAACTAAGCTATATTCAACGCTTTTACTTACCTGGCATTGAGTGAATAGACTTCACTAAATGCCTGTGGACATAGGCGATTTCTAGCATATCCAACATCTTTTCTTGCATCTGGAGTTGAGTGAGTAAGCTTCACTCAACGCCTGTGGACTTAATCGAATTCCTGTAGCTAGCGTTGAGTGAGTAAGCAACACTCAACGCTTGTTGAATTAGACAGATATATGTCTATTCATAACTTAGGTAAGTGTTTTACCTGACTTAGCCACTTAGGCTAACTGTCCCATAAATATTATAAGACAACCTGCAATCATTAAACTTGAGCATAAGATAGAACATCACATGTGTATACATTATTTACTAGGCCTTCTTCAAATCCAGGACATTGGGATCAATGGACCCAACAATCTCCCCCTATTTGAAGAAGTCAAAACCTATATTAATGTATACACTAACATATTTAAGCAATATATATAGAAAGCATTAACACAGCAAGAATCAGAAAATCATAATCATAACAGATGATGTTTCATTTAACATATAAGGAATTATAATGTTTGTGCATAAAAAAAATATCACATTCCTTTGCCCTATAAGCAGAACCTGAAACTTTTCAAGTATCAGGTTCTCTTATCACAATGCCACTACCCTTGGATTTCTTAGCTGGTTTGTCCTCAGCTTCAGCTGTCTCCTTTCCCTTCTTGCCTGCTTCATCTGTTGCCTTGGCCTTAGATGCTTTTTCCCTCTCATCTTCAGCCTTATCTTTCTTTCTCTGAAAATAGTTGTAGGGCTTTGGAAAGTACTTGTAGGGCTTGTCACAACCCACATTTTCTCTGAATTAAGAATTATCAGAGTCTGAGAAAACACGCGTCGTGATGCCACGTTGAGTAGGGGATAACTGCTAACGCTCAGGCAAAACACTATTTACTTTACTTTATGAAAAATCATAAGTTAAATTACTAGAAATTCAGTTATATTTTTAAGGTCGTATCCCTCGGCTCTGTGAATCATCTAGTCCACACTTCAAAATTATACTTATACGCAGCGGAAAATACTTTATTTACATTTATGCATCCTAAGAGAGAACGCATAAGTGTCCCCAGAGGACATCTTATACTATGCAGGACCCTAGATTTAATTTATATATATATATATAAGAAAAACGATCTTTTTACGTCGCCTTGAAAGTAGTGTATGAGTTTGTAAAACATGCAAATCATGAGTTATATATATACTTAATAGTTTTTTTAGGTTTTAAAAGTAACTAGCATCCTAACATAAATCATCCCAAGAGCAAGTTTAATATAACCAAAAGCAGTAAAACTAACAGTGTAAGCAAGTGCAAAGTATCTAAAAGAGAATCCACCAGTGGGCGTCAACAACTGACACGAACCCACTGGTGAGTAGGTATGTCTATACTACATGTCTAAAGAAAACTACCTCCCAAACAAGAGGAACAGAGAACCACATTAGTAGCTGAAATGCTAGAAAATCTCCAGGAGCAAACTAGCCGCACAGTCGGCTAAATACCTGTACCTGAGGTATTCAGAAAAACAGAACACCTCAGCAAAGAAACAATCAAAACTAAGAAAAAAAACAAGGATACAATAGATTTATACAAGAATTAAAATCAGCTCAGAAGTAAGTGAAAGAGAAGTAAAACAGGTACAGGAAGAAGAAAGTGAGTAAAATAGATAAAACTGATACTCAACCAAGGTGAGTAGAAAGGGAGTGCACCAAAAACACAAATGAAGCCGAGCTTCAAGGATCTCTGCAAAAAGGTTTAACACAACAATAAAATCCTAACACAGAGCTAGAGCAGAAAGAGTCACCTAGTACTGGAGATGGACAAAATCAGTAGCAAGGGCCTAGACTGGTGACCACATGTCAAACCAAGTCTTTCAGTCCTAAATATCATCATGGTGCTGTGGTGGTGGCATCAGTCCACTCAGCCAAACAACCCATATTGTCTTAGTAAGACAAGAAGTAAACAGGGGTGGCGGCATCGGTCCAACTCTCCCCTAAATCACATCCTACTCCAGCACCAAGTGACTCGGGAAAACCCTTACTGGTAGTCCCATGCACCACCAAGAAGTCAACACAACCTTATTCCAACTAGAGCAACCCACCTAAGAATCCTAAGTACAAACCGACGGACTAAACGTCGAGTTGTCCAAATTAGTGGATTGACATAATGAATTGAAAACAGAATGATACTATAATTATGCATGTAGTTCGTCACTCAACTAAACATGAACCATTAGTTGGTCACCATAAAAAAATAGGTTAGACACCGAAATATGCATAATTAATTTGATATCCAACCCTAAACAATGATTTCTCTGACGCCCATATATATACTATTAACTTGCGTGGTTTGAGTCTAAACTATACAAGTAATGAAGTGAACAGGACATAGTTACACTCAAGAAAACAAAGAAGAACAACGAGAAAACAACACGACAAGCTCTAATAAAAGTCTTGTAGAGAACAGGACAACGCAAAACAAATAACTCAATTGGTAATAACCCGATCTAACATTCCTAATCATTTAAACCACAACATAATACCAATGGGGTTAGCCCCAAGATTTCCAGGTGATCAAACCTTAGGAGAACAAAATCTGAATTCAAGAAAAACAAAGGTACGAAAATTGCAATAACATTGGCAAGAGCGAAGGGCGCACTTGCCTAGATTTTTAGTAGAACCTTGGCCAACGATGCACTTAACTTAAATTCCCCCTATCCTACTCGTTCACCACCACCATACCAAGTAGACCTAGGCTACCCATTTAACCTCTCTTCCTACAGCAACTCAGAAAGAAAACATCAAAAAAAATATGTGAGACAAAAAAAAATGAAGAGAGAGACAAGATCAAATAGACAAAATTTAACTTGGCAAGGGCAAAGAGCGCCACTTGCCTCAACTTTCCAAGAAACGAGCACTGCTACCCTCCTTGCACGGCACCGGCGGCAAGATCGATCACCTAGGGAGGAAATCTGAACCTTTAGAGAGGGAAGAAGACAAATCTGAAACCCTAACTTCATAGAAAAACCAAGGAACTCGAAATAAATACCTTAGGAAGGAAGATCCGGGTGCGAGAAGGCCAAAACTGCCCTCAACCGAGAGAAACGGGCTCTAGAAAGCAAGGAATCACCGGCCGGAGCTCCACTTCTTCCGCCTCGCAAGAGCCTCTGCTGGAATCGCAGGTTTGGCCGATGGTTTCTTTTAGAGGGAGATGAGGGAATCGGCTAACTTATATAAAAAGAAAAAAAACCCTTATATAAAAAATTATATAACCACTCTCTCACTAAAAAACTCTAAACTTAACCTAACATAAATTAAGCCTAAAGCCTAATGAAAATAACACAACCACTTATATACATATATATTTATATAATTTAAGCTAATAACATTTAGCCACAAAGAAGCCTATAATATAACATTAAATCCGCCATTTTAACAAAAATGCCAAAAAGACGCCAAAACAAATGATCTCGGAATTCAACGAAACTCACACCGTAGCTAGTTACCCATGCTACGAAAACAATAGCGCAGTCGAAATCAACATCCGACGAACAAAACTTGGGCTAACCTTACCTGAAGCCAAAGCACAAGGATTCCCTAAAAGGCTCAACCGGGCCTCCAAAACAGACGCCGGCTAGCTGGGGAAATCCTACAACAGGCTATAACCTCTAAGAACACCTAACGAGGTACTCTAACAATGGCACAAGCCGGAAACGCGTCAACGTAACGCTAAAGGAATATTCAATAAATGCCGAAAAATCGGGGGCGTTACAGGGCTCAACTTCTCTAGAAGATAGAAGGTTTGCATTTTTGTTTCTCCAATACAGCCTCCTTAAGGTCTCCATCTTGTCCATCTTGTCCCATTCCACAGTGTTGTATAATTTGTATCTATTTGTCTTATTAGACTTTACTTGATCCCAAGAAATTAGAATGATAGACCTGGATTTTGGGCTTCATACTTCAAAATCAGGCCTTTAATCCATTTCCTCTCTATACCTTTTCTTACTCAGCCTGATCTCTTCTTCAGTTTCAGGAGTTTTATTCCTTTCTTTGGTGTGTAAAGTCTGGTCTTCAGTGGGGCTGATGGAAGGAATCACAGCAACAGTAGATTGTTCTCCCCACTGAGCACTAGCACTGAGGAAGAAAAGGTGTTGAGAGGAAATGGAGCAAAGGCCTGATCTCTTCTTCAGTTTCAGCAGTTGTATTCCTTTCTTTTGTGTGTAATGTCTGGTCTTTAGTGGGGCTGATGGAAGGAATCACATCAGCATTAGATTGTTTCCGCCACTGAGCACCAGTATTATCTCCTTCCTCAATATACTGTACATACTCTTGATTATCTTGTACCTGATTAGCAACAGTCATTCTATGCAAGGCATCTTGTACATGATCAGGCATCATTGGGGTGTTATTATACTGAATTTGTTCCATTCCCAATGACCCTCTTACCATATTGGTTGCCCAGACTATGTTCTCAGTATTAGTTCTTATAGCCTCACTCTCTCACTTATTGACTTCTTCAGTTATTTTAATGGTTTGAGAGGTGCAGGCTTTGCTTCTTTCAGTTTCTAGATAATTGAATCCTGCAGTAACCTGATTCTTTACTTCCAACATATGATCATCAAGTAGCTTGGTGCAGATGTCCATTTTGGTAAAGATTTCAGAATTCTGTTCATTCCTCAGAATTTTATCATTTTCATGAATGGTTACCATATTCTTAGCCTGATATTATGATTTTCTATGATAATGGCAATATTCTGTCTTGACACATCAAGCTTCTCCATGGTGTAGTCTACAGCTGGAGAAGCTCTCTTGAAGAATTTGACAGTTTCTCCCTTCAGTAGGTTTACTTCAAATCTTATAGATTTGATCTCTGTTGCCAGATCATTCCTGATATCTTTCAGGGCTTCATCCACATAATTTTCCAATGCCCTCCTCTGCTCATCCAGCAACCCTTTCAGTTGGGCAAGGAAGAGAGGTGGAATCTGGTTTGTTTGAGAAGAGGGGCCTTCAACATGAGGTTCTGTAACTTGTCTGACAACTTCCTTCTCAATAGAATCAGCCTCACTAGCATCCTCTTCACTTGCTGGAGCATCTGACTCTTCTTCAGATATAGAAGACTCAATATTATGAACTTCTTTCTAAACAGGGAGTTCAGATTGAATCTCCCCCTCACCCTCTGCCCTGTCTTCCTTGACATGTAGTTCAGCAGTAGAAACTTTAGCTTCAGTAGCCTGATTTTCTTTGGGGACCACCTGAAGCAGCTCCCCCATAACTAATGCTTTCTGACTTATCTCATTAGTCAGTTGCTCCCCCTCAATAGGAGCATTCAGCATTTCATTATCCAGGGGGTGCTCTTCTTCATTCTGAGGGCTGGGGACTTCAGTACCATCAGATATAGGCAGGTGATCTGTCTCCCCCTTACTCTGATGGCCATGCCCATCAAGAGATTCTTGGGGTATTATTGTACTTACATCAACAGCATCAACTGGGATTCTTGAGATCTCCTCCTCAACTGATACATTCATCATATCCTTATTCAGGAGTTACTCTTCTTCATTATGAAGCCTGGAAACATCTTCTTCCATCCTTGATGAGATCTTGCTAACAATTTCTTCAGTTATTTGCCCAGCATCCTTAGCTAGAGGCAAATCATCTTCATGAACTGATGTTTCTTCAGACTAAGACCTGCTCAGCTGATTTCTAGCAGTAAGATCAGTGGAACCTGATACCTGTGCAGCAGTATTCTTCTTACCCTCTGTATCAGATTCTGTAGAACTTGAATCTCGATGCTCATCTTCATCTACCATAGAGCTGCTCGACCTGCTTGGCTCAGGAGCAGTTATCTTCTTCCCTTTCTTCTCAGCAGCTACCGGACCGTGGGGCTGAATGACCCTATCCCATCTTACAAGCATCCTGATATCCATTCTTCTCATGTGGTGAATCTTTGCCCCAAGCTTCAGATTCAGAATTTCTAGGACTATTTCTCACAAAAATAGTGATAGAATTCGAGCCAAATTATGTTCAGCCATGCAGTCTACAATTCGATCAAACACTATCCTACCCCAGTTAGTCCTCTTGGTTAGATTGACCCATGCCATCAACTCAAACATCTTCTTTGAAATTTTGTCATGTGATCATGTCTTGCAGAGCAGGGCTTTTCCAATGACATCAGCCAAAAACTTACCTCTCAGGTTAAGTTCTTTCATTAAGATGGAGTCGGTGGTGTGCTTGGATAGTCCACACCATTTCATTGCCAATTTTAAATTATCCAGCATCAGCTCTTCTTCTTCCTCAGTTCCAGTGAACCTAGGCAACTGCAGTGCCTTGCTTTATCTCTGTGGAGTGATTTTGATCTTCTTTCCACTCACCATAGTCTTGATTTTGCCACCAGATACATCTTCTTTGGCATTGGAGAATAATTCTATAACTTCTCGCTTCCATAGTAAACAGGGCTCTGTCAAGATGAACCCTAGGTCAAACACATGGAGAAGATGAAGAGCATGTTATACTTCCTCTGGCGCATTTGTGAATCCATTTCGAACTACTTATGGCCCTTCGAAGAGGAAATCTTGTCCCTTTGGCGCCATTTTGCTTGTGAATTTCTGATACCTAGCGAGAATGGCTTTCCGTCGATTTGGTAAATACGGGCGGGAGAGTGCAAGGAACAGTGCTTTTGCTTTATGCATAAGCTCTACTATTTATAGTTATGTATTAAGAGAAGGCGAAAAGTCACTTACCCGTTTGAGATCAGGGATATGATCAACGACTGGGGTTAACTTCCGCTACTTAGCCGCAGATCGAGTAATCGATAGATTTTTTCGAGTAAGTTTATTCTCCTTAACCTTTGACTTCTTTAGTAAAACTAAATTTACCTAATCAGCATGGGTTTAGGAGACCTATAATGCACATTATACTATGTCCTAATGGAGTGCATTTAGACATAAACTCAACATCCCTATGTCAAGTTTGAGTATGTTGAGCACAGTTGCATCTTATGTCATAGTGACCATGAGAGCAACTGAACTATTTAGTTAGACAATTATTTAGATGATTGTCTTACATCTTCTCAGATTTTAAGTTCAACTATATTATCTCTAATATGCATAACACTTGCAATTGAGAGAACATTTAGTAGAGTCATGAACAGGATGAATTCTACTTATAGGAGCTGATGCTTGATTCACAGCCTCTGAGCACACCAGCTTCCTTGCTACTAAACTTTATCCATTGATATGCATCTGGATTTCTTTTGCAAGCTCCCCCTCTACAATTACACATGTGTTAGACATCTTGTGCATGCTAGTCAATTTATCCAATCTTTGTACCAAGACTAAGGTCGGGTACAACACTATCCAAGGACCATATATGGACATGGCCACTTGGACTATCCTGCAAAACAGAAATTACCTTACCTTAGAAATCAAATATGACTTGGGTCCTAGGATCCTGTTAGCATAAGAATGCATATGTCTACCTACAGGAGTCCTATAAGGAAGACACTACCTTGCCTTTGGCAAACAGGGGTTGTGCCAACAATCTATGACAAAGTGGCCCACTTTGCCACAGCACCAACATTCATGGATGTTGTATCTCCTTTTTTGAACACACCTTGAAGTGTGAAAGCCACTTCTGGCTGTCAATTCAGTAGGGAGAACTGTGGCCTTCTTCTTGTTTCTTTCAGCAAGAGCTTGACCAAAAGTGAGTCTACCAATAGAGGAACTTGGCTTACTCTAAACATTATTAGTAATAGCCTTCTTTGCAGATGGCATATTCTTCATGGATTCAGGGATAGCCAAGGTAGCCACACATACTGGGTTACCTTTAGTTTGAGTTCTTGTTGGAAGAACTTTAGAGTAGGCCTTAGCAATATCCTTGAATGAGGAGGCTGGGGCACTAAATACAAAAGGTCTAGGTTGGGCCTTTTGGACTTCTACATGGGGAGCCTTCTGTGCACTCAATCCCATGACCTCTTTTCTTCTATGGTAAGGTACTTTTGTAACCTTACAAGGAAGATTCCCACACCTATAGTGACCACACTTACAGTCTTGGTCATGCCTATTAGATAGGAGAATTACCTTGTGAGAGGTTGACTAGGGCCTGATAGGAGCTTGGCCTCTCCTCTGAGATTGGATAACTTTAGAAATCCACTCAAATTCAGATTTTCTCTTGATATCATCTATCTTAGAGAAATTGGCCACAACCCTATTCTCCCTTTCACGTTTCTCGTCAAGATCCTTGATGATAGAGTCCTCATATTTGATGGACTCAACATGGATATCTACCATGATCTTCATATAAGCTACTTCCCTCTCTTTTATATATAGCAAAGATGAAGTCTCATCTTGCTGGGAAGCAGCCAGCTTTAGGGAGGCAATTTCCTCTGCTTGTTCCTTAACAAGCATCTTGCTTTTCTTGAAAGCTTTCAGAAGTGCAACATGATTTTCAATCAATTGATTGATATCATCTACTGACAGAGGACTTTCATCATCACTTGATGAGGATGCATCAGAGTTTGAGCAGGATTCATATCCAAACTCTGAGGATGTGCTAGATGGGGAATATACCTCATTTTGTCTAGGCTGGTCCTGGAGGGATTCTTTTTCTAGTGCAACTGTCAACTCATATCCTCTGCATTCTCCATCCTTAGCTTTATCTACCTCTGAGTCACTATCTGAATGTGTCAGAGGGCCCCTGATCTTTGCTCTAGTATCTGGATGTACTTTGTCTTCTGCAAGAGCTGCCAACAGTCCAGGGATGTTCATGTCTTTTATGTAGACTTGGAGCTCCATTGATCTCCACACCTTATGGTTCACTTTTGAACATATAAGTTTAAACCTTTTTAGCTATCCTTTGAGGTCTACTCAGACTATTAGGTCCTTTTTGAGTAACCTCCCTCTGATACCACTTGAAAGTCTTTGATTTCAAGGATAGCTAAATCACCTAGAGGGGGGTGAATAGGTATCTTAGTCCTTAGTGACTATCTTATATTTTATTTTAGTTGGATGCTTTATTTGTTGATTATATTCTGCTTTCAAGACATGCAACCTGCAATAAAACCGACAAAAAGAAAACACTCAAAGCACACAAGATTTATCGTGCTTCCCCTAACAAGGGTACATCTACTTTCCCTCCCCCCTATCCAACTATCTTGTTGGACTAGGCACTTCTCCAAAATTCTGTTCTAAAGAGCTTACACCTAAGATACCTCAGGATCTCTCAGTCTCCTCCAAGACCAACAGCTCAGCAATAAGGGCCTACAACTCAGTGAGCTGATCACTTACCTCAGGATGTTAAGCACTACACTCAGGCTGGGAGGATAGCCCTACCTAAGATCCACTAGGGATCCTACCTCAGAGCAAGCTTTCATCTACCACTCAGATCCAAGTGGATCCTACAACTTAGAGAGCTTTTCTCTCCTACAACTTAGGCAATATTTCCCTACCTCGGGCTAGTGTCCCTACAGCTCAGATCAAGTTGGATCCTACAAGATGGAGGTGGGTTGATGAGTCTTGATTGGACACAAGAGAAATTTCTTTGTGCCAATCTACCTTGACTGAGATATACTCAGCCCAACTTTGACTCTAGGAATATATTTCCTGAGTCTACCTTACTTGAACTGAAATATACTCAATCTTATCTTCTTCTTCACAGCACCAGGTATTTTTCCTATAGGAACTATGAAGTGACTGCAGCAAAACTAGCTGCTACTTGAGTTGAAGGAATCTCAGCTCAACTGCTTCACAGCAACAAGGATGAAGAGACTTATTCTGGAAGCAACTTGCAGACAACAGTTCTTCTTCCACTTTCTTTCCTGGGCTGAGTTGATTCAGCCCTGACTTTTTCTTCACAGCCTCCAGTAGATGTTCTTTAGTGTTGTACTGCTGTATTTGTGAAGAACTTGTTGGTGCAGATGGAAAATAGCACCAGCTAACCTTCTTTTCCTCTTCAGAGACATTCTTTGTTATTTTTATAGTCGAAGATCAAGACAAACAGCTAACGTGTTGAGCCTTAAAACCTCCAGTCTTTTTGCTTTTTGTTGTTCTCTTCACAGTAACAATGGTGATGAAGAAGAACTAACTCCAACATCTACCTTTTCTGTAAAAGGCTTCTCCTTTTATTTAATGCAACTCAATGGCTCTTTTAGCAGTGGGCCCCAGTCATTTAATGCGAGTTGTATCCTTGCTTTAACGTTTAAGTGTCGTAAAGTAGGTCCGTGGCGCCTTTTGTCATGTACTGTAGCTTTGCCTCTAACAATTTGAATAAGGTTGACTTGTCAACTTACTGACATCAGAACCTGTAGACTTAGTCAAAAATCAAGCATCAGTAGAATAGGCGTTGAGTGAATGAGCTTCACTCAATGCTAAAGTACTTAGACAAAATTCTGTCTAACTAGGCATTGACAGCATTGAGTGAGCAAGCCTCACTCAATGCTTTTTGCCTTAGCATATTCTTCAGCCACTTCTGCATGCTTGGTGGTGTCTACTAATCATGAAGAGAATAAGAACCGAACTAGCAATCCATCTAGGCAAGTATACCTATCGTATTGTAGCTAGGGGACACAAGTGTCGTATTATGATCTGGTTATTGTTGAGTAATTTTACTCACACGAAGACTATTATCTTATCGAAGGATTGTTTTAGGGTTTGTTAAAAAAAAATTAATTGCAATTAATAAAAGAAATATTTGCGCTAAAAAGAGAACTACTTGCAGTTAAATAAAGAGCTATTAAAAGTGATTATAACGAGGGGTTGAAACGATGAAATAGAAAAGCACTCGATCGAGAATCACCTCGGCAAATGTTGATTAAAAATGCGATAATAAACCCTAACTTAATAAGGTAAAGGTCCTTGACCGTGGAGGTTCCTAAAGCTTGAACACGCTTCTCTCCAAGTCGTGCCCAACTGAGTTTAGGAAGGTCCAACCGAACTCTCGTCCAAATCGGAGACCTAAAGCTCGCTTTACGTGGTGAACCCCGCTATTGGATTTCACTCCAATCCGGGAGATTTAATGTCTGCCTCTCTCGAGGGGTGCGTGCAACTCTCTTTACTCTTGAGTGTTCACTTCAAACTACGAGCCTCTCGGCTAGCTAAGAGTGAAAACAAAGATTGAAATTATATATCGATGATATAACTCCAAACATGAATTTTCAAGAGTAAATCGAAGGCCTAAACCCTAAAAAGAAAAAGTAAACTTAAAGCATCATAACTTAATCAAATCGAACCTCAGATCATCAAGATCGAGTACAAGGAGGGTTAGTTAATCATGGAGAAGTGGAGGAAGAGAGATGGGTAGAAGAACATTATGAAAACAAAGTAAAAGGGCCATTTATATTAATGCTAAAAGAGAGATACAACTTTGAAATAAAAGATTACAAGTGCATGTAAATGAAACCTCGGCTAGCATTGATATTAAACTACTAAAGAAATAACAAGGGATATTACAAAAGGGTTCACTAAGCTAGAATTAAGAAAAGCTTAAAATGAGAAAGAGAGAGAGGAAGAACACTAAAGGAAAGACATGAAAAATTCCAAGAAATAAAAGGGCAGCAACTCCCCTCTCACCCCACAAATGCTCCTGGACACAAGGGGGAGCCTTGAATTTATAGATTGTTTTTCAGGGTCGGTCACGCCCCCCTATCACGCCCTGGGAGGGCGTGTCAGGGGGCATGTCAGGTACGGGGTCGACCTTGGGTGCTAGATTCTGGCGGGAATGATGATTGCTTCTGTACAATGGTGGACATGCCCGTATAAGGGGGTCGTGTAAGGAACGTCACGTCAAAATCATTGGTCGGAAATCCGGCAAAAGTAAAAAAAGGTGGCACACCCCGGGTGATACGCCCTGGGAGGGTGTGACAGGGGGCGTGTCAGTACTGTTGACATGCAGCAAAGGAAAATCTTTAATGGCATCCTGCAGGCTTTGAGATTGGGTGACACGCCCATAGACACGCCCAGGGATGGCGTATTAGGGGGGCATGTCAAGTGTTTTTCTCGGGATTTGGGTTCTGGTAGCAAGCTTCCTTGAGATCGGGTTACACGCCCTGTGACACGCCCAGGGAGGGCGTGTCAGGGGGGTGTGTCAGGTCATTTTGGCTGAAAGCTGTGGAAACCTGCAAAAAGAAGAGAACACATTAGTGGCAATAATATATACAAAAGGGGGTCAACATATAAGATTACAAGACATGATTTGTGTATAAAAAATCTGAAAATACCCTAATAGTTTAGACTATAAAACGTATTATCGCTTGGTGTTGAGAGCGTTGAGAGCATTGAGTGAGCATGCCACTTAGGAATGAGACTAGGGTTATATTTTACTTTCAGAAGGCGTATTTCAGAAATCATCAGTTCGACAAACTCAGAACTCAGTTCGACGAACTCAGATCTTAGCTCGATGAAAAGTGAAAGCTCAGTTCGACAAACTCAGAGCTCAGTTCGAGGAACTCAGAGCTCAGCTCGACGAAATGAAAAACAATCAACGCATTTGGACTTAGCCAAATTTCTATGTCAAGAAGAACACTTCCTTTGAGAATTAGTCAACGTAGTATCACATGGCGTTGACTGAGCTTGCCTCACTCAATGCTTGTGGACTTAGTAAATATTCACAGTTTTCTTGTGGCATTGACTGACTGAGCTATACTCAACGATTATGAAGTTATGGCATTGAGTGAGTGAGCTACACTCAATACATATGGACTTTGCCACTTTTCTGCTCATTTCTACTTAGATTATTACAGCATTATCCTGACTCACAGCCTTTTGTTGTATGGCATTGAGTGAGTTAACTTCACTCAACGCCGGTGGACTTAGCCACTTTACTGTCTAGCCAATAGTTAGGCTTAGACTAACCAAGCTATATTCAACGCTTTTACTTACCTGGCATTGAGTGAATAGATTTCACTCAACGCTTGTGGACTTAGGCAATTTCCAGCCTATCCAACATCTTTTCTTTCATCTGGCGTGGAGTGAGTGAGCTTCACTCAATACCTGTGGACTTAACTGAATTCCTGCAGCTTGCATTGAGTGAGTAAGCTACACTCAATGCCTGTGGACTTAGACAAATATCTATCAATCCACAACTTAGGTAAGTGTTTTACCTGAATTAGCCACTTAGGATAACTATCCCATCAATGTTATAGGACAACCTCCAATCATTACACTTGAGAACAAGTTAGATCATCACATGTGTATACATTGTTTACTAGGCCTTCTTCAAATCCAGGACATTGGGATCAATGGACCCAACAAAACCTTTGCCCCTGTAGCATGATTGGAAATCATCAGACTTTTCATTACATATGATGCATACAAAGGATTTAAAGTCTACCAAATGGATGTGAAGTCTGTAACATCCCTCAGACTTCTAGACCACTAGGATGGTTTTGTCATGACTGGGTCATGACAAAATCCTAGTAAGCACTAAAGGGTCTAATGACACCCAATATAACACCCCAAAAGTACAGGCTAAGAGTTGACCTGAGCTGGACAGAAATCATCGAGCAGAGCTCGACGAAATCGACAAGCCGAGCTCAACGAAAGCCTCGAGCACAGCTGAGCGGAGTTCAACGAATGGAATAAATTCGTCGAACAGAGTTCGATGAATGTGAAAAAGTCGTCAAACGGAGTTCGACGAATAGAACAAATTCATCGGACTAAGCTTCTGGAATTGGTGATTTGGAGGAAAGAGAAAAGGTTGAGATTAATGGCCATCATGGCCATGGAGGCTCCATAACTCCCACTTTTATGGGACTTTTATTCCTCTAAGGGAGAGGAGGAGTTTCTGGAGGTGGCCGGCCATTAATTTGGTTCAGCCCCTTATTTTGTTTGAAACCGAAGGGGTGAAGTTAATGGTCATTAATGGAGTTTAATGACATTTGGGAGTTACAAGCCTCCTCTCCCAAATTCCCTCTTTAAGGACATTCACCAGGGCAAGGGAAATCGTTTCCCCCAATTCCTTTTCATTTCCGTTGAGGTTGGTGTAGAAGTTTCAGATGAGCCAGAAGAACGGTGGTCAGAATGGTGAGGAGGCAAAGCGTATGTCTTCAGGCGGCAAATCAGGTCCTCCTCTACTCTTTCTTCATGGGTTAGATCTTAGGAATATTTAGAGATAAGAATCGGGCTCAGTTGAGCCGATTCCAAGCTTCAAATTCCATGAAATTTTGGATTTGGGATTCCTCTCGGGTTCGGCAGAAATCGCCCCTCCGGTGGCCGTGCCGCCGCCCGGCGATAGCCCCCACCTCAATGGAGGTGGTGGCGGTGGTGGCCGGCTAGGGAGGTGTCCGGGTGGGCGGAAAATGGGATTGGAATATGCTCCAGGTCAGGTTGATCTCAGCCATTGGCTGGAGGAAGAAGAAAATCAGGAGCCACTCGATTTGCTTTAAGATCTGTGCTAGATCTAGAATATTAAATTTCATTTTATGCATTTTTGTCACATAATATCAGCCGCTTTGGAATATAAATTAAAAATACCTAGAGGCCTATTCAGAAAAAGTGCTCTACATTAAAGTTGTATCTCTATGAGTCTAGTTTAATTTAAAATTAATTTAAACCAATTTGGAGTTCAGGTCAGACGACAATACTCATTTTGGTGAGGTCTATACCTAGGCTTGATCAGAGATTGTTTGAGTTCCCCCATCAATCCATCCATTCAAATGACCTGAGATTTTGGCTGGGGGTTACTCTTACCTATACCTAAAACATATCCAAAAATGGGAATTTTTGGAAAACATTTTCCTAAAGTTTTTGTAGAAATTTAATTATCCATGTATGAATTATTTAAGGGGTCTAATTACCTCTAAACCCACCAAAATTTTGGTTTATGACTCTTAGGTCATGGAAATACTATGATAAAAATCTCAGCCCAATTGGGTTTGATTTGAATAGGTTTTGGGGAGACCAAAGTGTGGCCCTTTAAGGGTTAATTAAGGCCACAATTAGCTTGGGCATGGAGGGCCAATTCTCACCCAAAGGGGTTGGGACTTTGGCCAGAGCCCCATGGTTAGTTTAAACACCCTCACATGGAGTTTATGGTGGATTAGGGTGGATTTGCCCTAGGATCCTAGTTCAAACCCTAAGGTTGATCCTTGGGGGTTTGTGAAGGACATGGAGTGATATGTCCTTGTATGGAATTGGGGTTTAGTCTATGTGAACTTAGGGTTGTGAAATGCCCTATGAAGGAATTTGGTGACATTTAGACTTAGGTACACAACTTAAACCAATTAGGAATAATTTAGGCATATACCCTTTTATGAAAATATAGGAGGGTCATATGTTCTTGGATCTTCATGGGATTTTGGTAGAAGTAATTTTATAGTGCTATTGACCCCCTGGGATTTATTATAGTATGTTTAGAATACAGTAGCCTATATTTGTAGTTATAACCTTCATCTTGCCCCATGTGCTGATTTTGGAGAAACCATGGTTAGATTAACTTAGAATGATATGAAACTCTGGGAAGATTAATTAAATATTATTTAGAGGCACAAGAAAATTTTTTGGATCATCTGGGCATTTCCTCTTAGTACTTCATGTGTTAAGTGAACTAGTGCACCATACTTCGATAAATAGATAATAAATATTATATCATGCTGAAAAATTGTGTTACTTTGTCAGAGAACTTTTTAAGGCATAATGAAGTCTAGAAAATTATCACATGACATTTGGATTAGTTTATAAGAATGTTTCTTCACAAAGTGCACTTTAATGGAATTATTTGAAGTACTTTTATACATGGTTCACTGACCTTGAAATTGTATGAAACTTAGTCAGTAGTGTTTTATGATCATTATAAGGCTCTAGAAATTTTTATAAAATTTTTGGACTATGATTTATGGTACTCCCTTCATTATCTAAATTTATATGAATTAACTTGAATTAATTATATATAGGTTTTTACATTCATGAAAATCTGTGAAATTTGGAATTCACGGATATTTTGCTATCATATACTGTTCATAATTTTTGAGTGGCCATAACTTAAGGAAATCTAGTATTTCATGATCAAAATTACATATAGTCTATCTTTTGGAAAAATTTAATAAACGCCAAATTAATTAGGAAAATTACAAGTTTCTTGATTTAGGCTAAATGTGTCATGATAGACCCCCAATAATTATCTTAGGACATTTGGATGAAAATTTAGAGTACGTCATATCATGTACATCATATAGCTTAGGTTGGTCTACATTTAGTAAAGCTGCAGAAATTGTGATAACCTGTGTAATGGACATAGGGAGATGGGGTTAATAGTTTACTGATTTTCTAAGATAAAAAAGTGAGCTTCATTAAGAGTCATGATGAGGGGAATGTTGGGTTGGCTAGTTGTTAAGTGGTGCTCGGGATCGACGAAAGGTCATCTTTCCTGTGGAGAGAAAGAGAGTCAAAATACACTAGGGTTAGATCCAGTATAATATTAAAAGGGATAGGGAATTGGGTAATAACCAATAATATTAAGTGCCTTGCGAAAGGGAACGATGTGCTTCAGCTACCATCATAGATACTAGTGACCTGTGAGAGCCCTTCACCGGGAATACCTTGGGCAGTCCTGGGCTAACCTAAACCGTAAGAATAATCAATGTTAAGAGTAACTAGTATAACTAGGATTACACAGACACTCACACTCTATAACGCCAAGGTCCGGTGGGACAATTGTGGCTGTGTGGAGCTAACATGGGAGCGGGAGCAGACCATGCGTGCTGAATTTCCCGACTTATTTGTCTAAACTGGTATAACAGTTTTTGTTTTATTTTGTACAGAACATAAAAAGTTGTAACTTTTCTTTGTTGAAAAAAATATATGTTATAACATCTTGGTTGTTGTTTTCCGCGTGTTGTATGTAAATTTCGGGACGAAATTTTTTGTAAGGAGGGGAGGATTGTAACACCCCAATCGATAAAGGAATTCATCGACCTGGGCTCGACGAAGATCATCGAGCGGAGCTCGACGATTCTGGTCGGTCATCATCCCAAAGGCAGAGCGAAGATCGTCGAGCTGAGCTCGACAAAGGTCGGCGAGCTGAGCTCGGTGAAAAGCGTCAAGCGGAGCTCGATAATTTTGGAGCAACTCATGTCAGGCGGATGATTTGTGGCCACTGATCGGTGAATTAATTTCAACCCGAGCCGTTGCTTGGTTTTCTTGATTTTATCGTATGGCTGGGATGTAATCTGACCTCTTATGCAGATAGATAGAAAGGAGGAAATCATTATTTCCTTTTCCTTTCTCTCTCTTCCCGAGTTCTAGAGCGGAGAACTCTTGGCTAGAGCTAGGGTTTGCTGAGGTTGTTGACAAAGATCTTGTGGCCGAAAACAAGATCTGGAGCGAAAATCGTGAAGGGGAAAGTGAGGCAGTCATTTCCATCTGCGTAGAAAAGTTGTATCATGGCTCCAAAGATAACGTCAAGGGTAACGATCTTCCTTCTTAGACATGTGAAGTTCTTATTTTGGCATGTGCATGGATTTCTCCCACCAAAAGTGGGAATGTTGAGGGATTTCCATTGGGTTGATTCTGGAAATCCCCAAGAAATCTTGCATATAAATCCGGAAATGTGTAGTACAGAATAGGCATGCTATGTGAAGCCCATCTGGACAGGTTGGTCTGTATAGGTGATGTTTTATTTTGCGCACCGGATAAGACTCCCCGTATAAACGAGTATTTTGTGGAGGTGGTGGGTTGTTCCTGTGAAGTAGAGTAATAGGAAGTACTGGAATGGAGTTCCAGGAAAATACCCTCGTAATTCTTATGTTGTATGCTATGGAAAGACAAGTTTTCAGGCACTACAGGATGCTACAGGGTTTGGGTTGAGTTTGGGTGCAGAAAGAGAGCTTCTGTTGATCCCGCCAAGCGATCGCGATGAACGTTGGCACTAACTCTCTTTTGGATTTTGAAGCCAGTCCTTAGTGGGCAGTATGGCTATTGTGAGATGCGAGATCTTAAAAGGATTTGTGCCGAACGGATAAGGGGAAGTCGACCCACGTCAGTTGTGGCGATTTGAGCAACGGGTAGTGGTTGTCCTATCTCCGCATTATTGTTGTCTGGCATGCGTGCCAAGAATAGTGGCATTCGTCAGGTTCACATGATGACAGTCTTAGGAATGCGTGTCATTAAGACTAAAGTCTCCGGCTGTCGGTCGTGGAGTGCAATGCTCAATGTTTACTGTTCGGTTTGAGGCCTGAGAATGGTGGTGGGACCCTGGTTTTTCGGTACACCGAGAATGTTCCCTGAGTGCACGGAGCGTCGGGCTGCGTGGCCGACGTTTGTGATATATTGATTGTGCGTGAATGCACATCTTGTGATATATCTACTTGTGAAATGTTATGCCTGCAAGGAAGGAATATCACTGCCCTGAAAAAGGGGTAGGTCGTTATAAATTGGTCTGCTGAATGCTGATCGTTGCCTTGTTTGCCAACATTATGGTGGCCTGTCCATGTGCAGGTGCGGGAGAGCCGAGCAGGAAATAGCGGGTTGAAGCCATTGCTGCTACTGCTGGCCCTTGAAGGCTAAAGAACTGTATTGTTTTCACGTGTGGCCGACCTGCGTGCCGATGTTTGTAATCCACACTTGTCAAGCTTAATTGTAAGGCCTTAAGGCCAAACTTTTGTGTATTTTGTATACATTCCTTGGGGTTACGTATAAATGTGATTGTTTATATACATAGTGGACATTCATGATTGTTGAGTTCAAAAATAACCTTAAAGCTTCTGTTAGCATGCTCTGGGTTAGGATGCGAAAAATAATTTGTATTAACCTATAACCTCACCGCCTGTTTGTGGCATATAGTGTGGGGCCCCGGACGGACCTTATATTATATGTTATTTAACGGATGGGGTCGTTACACACTCCCCGGTGTTGTGGGAGTTAGGTTGGGTATCACGAGCAGTAGGATCGGTGGTTTTAGTGATGGGAAGGTTAGCCCGGCGAGCCGATGGCTCGGTAGATAATTGTGACGGACGGGTTAGTTCGGGGAGCTTTTGCTCGGTAGATAATTATGACGCATGGGATAGTCTGGGGAGCTTTGGCTCGGTGGGAAAATATAGTAATATTGCATGTGCATAAGATTAAAGGTGGTGGGTCTTCGGTATTGGAGAGTCATCACACCGACACCAATACGTTGACTCGGCAAGTGTGGTTTTTCACTTGGCCAAATAAAGTCTGGTGCGTAGCCGGGAAAAGTACGCAGGAGCTCCGCTTAGTGCACCAGCGTTGAGGCGTACGATAGGTCTAATTGGTAGTGTTGATATCGGTTTAGAGGTGGGCGAGGACCAACCCACTGCTTCCATTTGCCACTACGGAGGTATCCTTGGAGGTTAGACTACAGAAAGGGGGAACTAAAGGTCTGTGTGCACAGAGTCGAGTGTGTGTGTTGCACTTACATGTTCATATCATAGCATACTTGCATGACATAGCATCATCATTGCATATAACCCTTGACACCTATTGTATAAATTGGTATGGGACACTTTATACAATAGGCCTTGCAAAACAACCCCTTGGTCTATAGGTTTGTATGGGAATTCCTATAGGTCATGGTTACTTACTTAGTTTACCTTATCCTACTTTACTTGCTCACCTGTTCTTTAGTATACTTATATTGCTTACCTACTACTGTTTATATATACTTGCTTTGTTTATGAACTCATGATAGACTAGTTCCGTCGACACTTGCTTACCTTGTTAATCTCCACCTTCATTACCTTCCCTTTCCTTCTCCCCACTCAGTGCCTAGGAGCCATGGGGGAGGGGTGGGGGATGATAGGACTTAGTCTTTTAGACTAACGGTCGTTGACCAAATCATTTTAGGGGATCGTGGAGCCGAACCAGGACATGCAGCCCTAGAGGTCGATGCTCTTGGAGACAGGATAGTCTAGCATAGGAATTCAGGCAGCAGGGATGGTTAATCCCGATCATTAGTACTTATTATAGATTTGCTTCCGCGTTGAGTGACTTATAGTGAGTATCATGATGTATCAGGCAGCCCTTTTTATTAGTACTTGATTTATTATTACTGTGGACTCTCCCTTTGTGGAGATTTATTTATATGTGATTCTCTGTGGACCAGTATTTGAGTTTCATGTACTCTTATAATTATTCTACTCTTCTGCGATCGGTATCGCCGACAGGATCGGCATTTTGTAGTGACTACCTTCTCGGGTGTTTTGGTGTCACCGCAAAAGCGATAATTCTGGGCATAAGACCCCGATGGTTTAAAAGAAAAAATGGGGTCTTACAAACTGGTATTAGAGGGAACTTCGATCGGAAGAACAGAAGTCCACTAACCCTGGGTCACCCCCGCTCGAGTTTAGTTTGAGGACAAACTAAGCAGCGGAAGCTGTGGTGTGCCCATATGGGGGATCACATGTAATTGTCCACTTTTAACTAGGTTCGGGTCAAATTTCTTACAATTGGCCTTTGTTATGTATCCCCCGACACATTATACACCGCAGGGCGGAGCTCAGCAAACTCTGAATATTGCACCACCTCCCCCGGCTCCTACTCTATTTCTACATTCGGAGATGGGGCAGACTCTGACGGCCATTCTGGAGGTCTTTAGGGCCCAGCAGGCTCCGGCTCTGCAGCCAAACCCGGGGGCCAATTGGTTAAGCATCTTCTGAGTACTCTCTCCTCCATCCAACATGGGGACGGAGTCGGTCATATGGACGAAAGAGTGGCTTGATATCATGTTCGAGATGTTGATCGGGTTACGGTGCCCGTGGGAGGAGAGGGTATCTCTGGTGGTCTCCTGCTTGGAGTCTCATGCTAAGAGATAGTGGAAGACACTATTGGATACGATATTTGCAGATCGGCAGGTTGATGACGTCGCATGGGAGGAGTTCGGGGCCACACTGTTGGAGCACTTCGTCCCACAATTGGCAAAAGATGAGCTGGAAGACAGGTTCCTGCAGCTGAGGCAGGGAAACAGGACGGTGGTGGAGTACTATCGGTAGTTCAATCACTTAGCCCGGTTTGCGGACTCCTATCAGCTGGACGAAGCGGGGTATACCAAGAGGTTCTATAAGGGCCTTTGAGAGGACCTGAGAGGCTCTTCTGTTTATATCTGACGGACCTATTCCTCGGATTCTGGAGATGGCAAAGAGGATGGAGGCTGTTTGGCACACAACTTGAGGCTGGAAGTGGCCAACTGAGGATCAGGGTCGAGGAGGCAGGAAAGATCAGTGGAGGATCTGCTTTGCTGATGAGAGAAGGGAAGAGGACTAACCCCGCCAAGAGGAGAGACAAGAGCTGAGGGTGCCAGTGGTATTGGCACCTCAACCTCTCCAGATGCGAGAGATGCAGATGCTTGGGGGTGTGGCATTTCCCCCGCCCGAGTGCTACAACTATCATCAGGTACGACACATTCGAAGAAAATCCTTCATGAGAGGGGCACCTCTACCGGCACCACGGGCTACCCCGCCCGCTCAACATTTTGCAGGCCGAGGCCGTAGAAGAGGACGTGGTTTCCAAGGCAAAAATCGGAGGCAAGAGAGGAAGCAGATGTATGCTCTGGACTTGGCTCCACCGCGGGACCCGGGCAGGGTGATTGCAGGTATACTAGTAATTTTAATGTTGTAATTTACCTTTGGAATTTTAGAAACAACAAACAACAGTAGCATACTAGGAAAGGAAACTATAGGCCTAGTTACCTAACCATACTCAAATAAACAGGAATAGTCATAGTGTGCTGCAAACCTGCCCACAGCTTGGTGGATACGGGGGCGTCGCGCAATTTTGTCTCTGAGGAGTTCGTAAAGGGACTGGAGGGAGTCACACATTATTCGGGAGTCGCTAGGAGGGTGCGCCTCCCCAACGGGATGGAGGTCTTAACTACTGCTAAGTGCCTCCTAAATGTGACTATTGATGGTCTGACACTCGAGACCCAGACTACGGTCTTGAGGATGCCAGAGTTCGACCTGGTTTTGGGCATAACATGTCTTACTTGGAACCATGCCCAGATAGATTGCCCGACAAAGAAGGTTGTACTTAGTTATGACGGCACCTTCGCGACCTTCAAAGGTATTACTCCCGTCTCCCGTAGGATGTTATCTTCTACTCAGTCCGTCAAGGCCCACATGCAGGGAGATGAGGTCTATCAGGTGTTCTTCGAGATGGTCAAGGCCAAGACGATGATCGCTGATATATCGGCGGTGCAGTACTTTGTGGATGTGTTTCCAGAGAAGCTACTAGGATCGCCGCCGCATCGGGAGAAGGATTTTCAGATCCAGTTGGTGCCTGGAGCTAATTCAGTGTCTAGGGCACCCTATCGGATGGCTCCAAAGGAGCTGGTGGAATTCAGGAGTTAGCTGAAGGAGCTGGTGGAGGCTGGATTTGTTAGGCCAAGTTCCTTTCCTTGGGGAGCTCCGGTCTTGTTTGTGAAAAAGAAGGATGGGACCCTCAGGTTGTGCATCAACTATCGTGCACTAAACCGATTGACAGTCTGGAATACATATCCACTACCAAGGATCTATGAGTTATTTGATCAGCTAGAGGGAGCATATTAGTTCTCAAAGCTGGATCTGAGGTCGGGATACTATCTGTTACGGATCTAGGAAGAAGACACCCCGAAGATGACATTTAGCTGTAGATATGGCTTGTACGAGTTTATCGTGATGCCCTTTGGTCTCACGAATGCACCATCGGCTTTCATGAGCTTGATGAACTGGGTGTTCTAGCCATACCTTGATAGGTTTGTCATTGTATTCATAGATGACATCCTTATTTATTCGAGGATGAAGGAAGAGCACGCACAACATCTGTCCTTGACTCTAGAGAAGCTCAGGGAGCATCAGTTGTATGCCAAGTTCAACAAATGCCTGTTTTGGCTGACGGAGGTTGGCTTTTTAGGCCAAATTATCAGTGGAGCGTGATTGGCGGTAGATCCCATGAAGATTCAGGCAGTGCGAGATTGGACTCAGTTGAAGACGGCCACGAATGTACGAAGTTTTCTGGGATTGGCCGGGTACTACCAGAAGTTTGTGCAGGGATTCTCTCAGATAGCCCTTCCACTCACTTCCTTGATGAAGAAGGACACTTCGTTCATTTGTACACCGCGGTGTGAGGCAGCCTTCCTGGAGTTGAATGGTTGGCTTACATCGGCCCTTATCCTCACTCTCCCGTATGGGAAGGAGGGCTTCTAGGTGTACATTGATGTGTCGTTTCAGGGGATGGGCATTGTACTGATGCAGCATGGACATGTGATAGCATACGCCTCCCTCTAGCTGAAGAAGCACGAGCAGAACTATCATGTGCATGACTTATAGATGGGAGCAGTGGTGTTCGCTCTGAAGATTTGGCGGCATTACCTTTATGGGGTGCACTGCAAAATATTTCCGGATCACAAGAATCTGAAAATTGTCGATATACAAAAGGAGTTGAACATCCGCCAGAGAAGATGGGTGGAGTTTCTATCTGATCAGGAGTACACGATACACTATAGCCCGGGGAAGGCGAATGTGGTGGCTGATGCACTGAGCCGGAGGGCTACCACTTCGGGAGCAAAGCTCCAGTTGATGTTTATGGAGCTGATATGGATGATGGAGGATATGCATATTACCTTGGTGTCCTCGGATGACTCGGAGCTTTATGAGGAGTATCTGGCTGCGATGAGCACTACCGATGATATTCGAGATCATATCAGGGCTGAGCAGAGAAGGGATGACAAGTTGGAGCCAATATTCAGGACCTTGGAGGCAGGCACAGTTGGGGAGTATACAGAGAGAGATGGGTTGATATGCTTTAGAGGACTGGTGTACATACCAGGTGGGGGCAATATTCGGGAGGACATTATGATCGAGGCTCACTACAGCAGGTACTCGGTTATAGGATCAAGTGCATACCCAACTATTCCAAAAGCCCAGACTGTGGAAAGGGTGTTACTTAATTTCTTAAATAAGTAGCAGAGTGCCACGGGTCAAGTGAAGGAATGCCGGACCCAACAATCCCCCCCCGGCATCCAGCATAACCCGTAGGCTCAGAGGTGGGGTTACCACATGGCCCACATGGCTCAGAGGTGAGGTTACCACATGTCCATGGTTTTCCTGGCCCGCCGGACCCACACAGGTAGAAGGGAAAAATCGGGATTTAATAGTGCCTCCCCCGGTCTTGAACCCGTGACCTCCTCTGATACCAAATGTAGGATCAAGCGCATACCCAACTGTTCCAAAAGCCCGGACTGTTGGAAAGGGAGCTACTTAATTTCTTAAATAAGTAGCAAAGCGCCATGGGTCAAGTGAAGGAACTCCAGACCCAACATCTGTGCACCCGGGCATCACCAAGATTTCTACCGACCTGAAGAGGACGATGTAGTGGCCGGGCATGAAAAGGGATATCACATACTTCATGACCCATTGCGAGGCTTGTCATTTAGTGAAGGAAGAGTGTAAGAGTCTGGCCGGATTGTTGCAGCAACTTCCGGTGTCGGAGTGGAAGTTCGACGATATCGCCATGGATTTCATACATGGTCTTCCTCGGTCACATGCGGGGAACGACTCGATATGGGTGATCGTCGATCGATTGACGAAGGTGGCAAGATTTCTACCGATCAAGGACACTCCGGTGGTTGACTTGGTGCGGAAGTTTGTGTAACAGTTCGTCCGATACCATTGAGTGTCGGGGACGATAATGTTCGATCGTGATAGACGATTTATGTCTAAGGAATGGAGGTCGTTCCAGGCTTATTTGGGGACCCGATTGACATTTAGTACTGCCTTCCACCCTCAGACATATGGATAGACAGAGCGCACCAATCGGACACCGGAGGATTTGTTGCGTCTTTGCATACTGGATCGCGGAGATCCATGGGAGAGGCAGCTACCGTTGATCGAATTCTCGTACAACAATAGCCACCAGTCCAGCATCGACATGGCCCCTTATGAGGCTTTATACGGGCGGAGATGCAGGACTCCTTTGTCTTGGATCCAGGATGAGGATCCAAAGGCACTTGTCTCGGAGTTTATGCAAAAATGGGAATTTTTGGAAAACATTTTCCTAAAGTTTTCGTAGAAATTTAATAATCCATGTATGAATTATTTAAGGGGTCTAATGAACTCTAAACCCACCAAAATTTTGGTGTCTGACTCTTAGGGTCTTGGTAAGACTATGATAAAAAATCTCAGCCCAATTGGGTTAGATTTGAATAGGTTTTGGTGAGACCAAAGTGTGGCCCTTTAAGGGTTAATTAGGGCCACAGTTAGCTTGGGCATGGAGGGGGCCAATTTTCACCCAAATGGGTTGGGACTTTGGCCAGATCCCCATGGTTTGTTTAAACAGCCTCACATGGAGTTTAGGGTGGATTATGGTGGATTTACCCTATGACCCTAATTCAAACCCTAAGGTTCCTTGGGGGTTTGTGAAGTACATGGAGTGATATGTCCTTGTATGGACTTAGGGTTTAGTCCATGTGATCTTAGGGTGGTGAAATGCCCTAGGAAAGAATTTGGTGACATTTAGACTTAGGTACACAACTTAAACAAATTAGGAATAGTTTAGGCCAATACCTTTTATGAAAATATAGGAGGGTCATATGATCTTGGATCTTCATGGGATTTTGGTAGAAGTAATTTTATAGTTCTATTGACCCCCTGGAATTTATTATAGGATATTTAGAAAACAGTAGCCTATATTTGTAGTTATAACCTTCATCTTGCCCATGTGATGATTTTGGAGAAACCATAGTTAGATTACCTTAGAATGATATGAAACTCTGGCAAGGTTAATTAAATATCATTTATAGGCACTAGTAAATTATTTGGATCATCTGGTTATTTCCTCTTAGTACTTCATGTGTTAAGTTAACTAGTGCACTATACTTTTATAAATAGATAATAAATATTATATCTTGCTAGAAAATTATGTTACTTGTCCAGAGAACTTTTTAGGGCATAATGAAGTCTAGAAAATTATCACATGTCATTTGGATGAGTTTATAAGAATGTTTCTTCACAAAGTGCACTTTAATTAAATTATTTGAAGTATTTTATACATGGCTCACTGACCTTGGAATTGCATAAAACTTTGTCAGTAGTGTTTTGTGATCATTATAAGGTTCTTGTAATTTTGATATAATTTTTGGACTATGATTTATGGTACTCCATTCATTATCTAAAATTATATGAATTAACTTGAATTAATTATTTAGAGGATTTTACATTTATGAAAATCTGTTAAATTTGGAATTCACTTATATTTTGCTATCATACACTGTTCATAATTTTTGGGTAGCCATAACTTAAGGAACTCTAGTACTTCATGATCAAAATTACCCATAGCCTATCTTTTGGAAAAATTTAATAAATGCCAAATTAATTAGGAAAATTACAAGTTTGTGGATTTAGGCTAAATGTTTCATGATAGACACCCAATAATTATTTTAGGTCATTTGGATGAAAAATTGGAGTACCTCCTATCATGTACATCATATAGCTTAGGTTGGTCTGCATTTAGTAAAGCTGCGGAAATTGTGATAACCTGTGTAATGGACATAGGTAGATGGGGTTATTAGTTTACTGATTTGGTAAGATGAAAGAGTGAGCTTCATTAAGAGTCATGATGAGGGGAATGTTGGGTTGGCTTGTGTTATGTGGTGCTCGGGATCGACGAAAGGTCGTCTTTCCTGTGGAGAGAAAGAGAGTCAAAATACACTAGGGTTAGATCCAGTATAATATTAAAAGGAATATGGAATTGGGCAATAACTAATAATAGTAAGTTCCTTGCGAAAGGGAATGATGGGCTTCAGCTACCATCATAGTTCCTAGTTCCATGTGAGAGCCCTTCACCGGGAATACCTTGGGCAGTCCTGGGCTAACTTAAACCATAAGAATAATCAATGTTAAGAGTAACTAGTATAACTAGAATTACACTTACACTCACACTCCCCGTTGTTGTGGGAGTTAGATTGGGTCTCACGGGCGGTAGGCTCGGTTGTTTTAGTGATGGGCAGGTTAGCCCAGCGAGCCGATGGCTCGATAAATAATTGTGATGGACGGGTTAGTCCAGGGATCTTTGGCTCGGCAGATAATTTTGATGGACGGGATAGTCTGGAGAGCTTTGGCTTGGTGGGAAAATATAGTAATATTACATGTGCATAAGATAAAAGGTGGTGGGTCTTCGGTATTGGGGAGTCGTCACACCGACACCAATACGTTGACTCGACATGTGTGGTTTTGCACTTGGCCAAATAAAGTCCGGTGTGTAGCCGACAAGAGTACACAGGAGCTTCGCTTAGTGCACCAGCATTGAGGCCTACGTTAGGTTTGACTGGTAGTGTTGATACCGGTTTAGAGGTGGGCGAGGCCCAACCCACCGGTTCCGTTTTCCACTACGGAGGTATCCTGGGAGGTTAGACTCCAGAAAGGGGGAACTAAAGGTCTGTGCGCACAGAGTCGAGTGTGTGTGTTGCACTTTCATGTTCACATTATAGCATACTTGCATGACATAGCATCATCATTGCATATAACCCTTGACACTTATTGTATAAATTGGTATGTGACACTTTATACAATAGGCCTTGCAAAATGACCCCTTGGTTTATAGGTTTGTATGGGCATTCCTATAGGTCATGGTTACTAAGTTTACCTACTCCTACTTACTTGCTCACCTGTTCTTGAGTATAATTATGTTGCTTACCTACTATTGCTTATATATACTTGCTATGTTTATGAACTCATGATAGACTAGTTCCACCTGCTTATCTTGTTACTCTCCCCCTGCATTACCTTCCTTTTCCTTCTCCCCGCTCGGTGCCTAGGAGACATGGGGGAGGGGTGGGGGATGATAGGACTTAGTCTATTAGACTAACGGTCGTTGACCAAATCATTTTAGGGGATCGTGGAGCCGAATCAGGAGATGCATCCCCAGAGGTCGATGCGCTTGGAGACGGGACAGTCTAGCACAGGAGTTCAGGCAGCAGGTACAGTGAGTCTCAATCATTTGTACTTATTATAGATTTGCTTCCGCGTTGAGTGACTTGTAGTGAGGATCATGATGTATCGGGCAGGAGCCCTTTTTATTAGTACTTGATTTATTATTATTGTGGACTCACCCTTCGTGGAGATTTATTTCTATGTGATTCTTTGTGGACCAGTATTTAAGTTTCATGTACTCTTATAATTATTCTACTCTTCTGTGATCGGTATCGCCGGTAGGATCGACATTTTGTATTGACGACCTTCCCGGGTGTGTTGGTATCACCGCAAAGCGGCGGTTCTGGGCTTAAGACCCCGGTGGTTTAAAAGAAAAAAATGGGGTCTTACAAAGTCAACCTTCCTGAATGGTGACTTAAAAGAGGAAGTTTATGTTGAACAACCATCAGGTTTTTTGATTCTAACTCTCCTGAATTTATTTATAGACTTAGGAAAGCTCTATATGGGTTGAAGCATGCCACTAGAGCTTGGTATGAGACATTATCTAGCTTCCTCATTGACAACAAATTCTCCAGGGGGAAGATAGACAAGACCCTATTATTAAGGGAATCTAAGGGAAAGATCATTCTTGTCCAAATTTATGTAGATGACATTATTTTTGGGACTACTGATGATAACCTTTGCAGAAAGTTTGTCAAACCTATGCAAGGGAAGTTTGAGATGAGCAGTATGGGTGAGCTTAAGTGCTTCTTGGGACTCCATGTAAGGCAGACTAAAGATGGATTGTCCATTTCATAGTTTAAGTTCACCGGGGAGTTAATTAAAAAGTTTGGAATGGAGAATGTCTCCACCATGAAAACTCTCATGGGGTATGCCTATAGTCAAAGATGAGGCAGGGAAACTTATTGATGAAACTTTATATAGAGGGATAATTGGCTCCCTTCTATATCTTACTGCAAGTAGGCCAGACATCATGTATGTTATATGTGTTTGTGCTAGGTATCAGGCTATCCCTAAAGAATCTCATTATTGCGTTGCTAGGAGGATTTTGATATATCTTAAGAGCACACCATATCTTGGCCTATGGTCCCTAGAAATAGGGATTTTGAATTAACAAGCTATTCAGATGCAGATTTTGCAAGCTGCAAAGAGGACAGGAAAAGCACATCAGGCACCTGTCTGTTCTTGGGAGGAAGACTTGTGTCTTAGACCAACAAGAAGCAGACCAGAGTTACAATCTCAACCATTGAGTTAGAGTATATGTCAGTAGGAAGTTGTTGTGCATAGTTTCTGTGGATCCAGCATCAGCTCCAGGACTATAACCTCAAGATAAGTAATACCCCCATATGCTGTGATTCAATTAGTGCCATCTCTATTGCTAGGAATCTTGTCTCACACAGCAGGTCTAAGTACATAGAGATTAGGTATCATTTATTAGAGAGCATGCAGAGAAGGAAGACATTAGTCTTTAGTTTTTCCCCACAGACAAGCAAGTGACTGACATCTTTTTTAAGCCACTAGATGAAGTCAAGTTCAACACCTTCAATTTTGAGTTGGGTATGCTGAACTTGAGATAGCTTCTGTTGCTCCTAATTTTATTTTTGTTGCAGGAAACACTTTTCTTGCAGGATGATAAGTCTCTCAAGTGGTATCAAGACCTTCAAGACTTTCAATAGGTATCAAGACTTAAATGGACTCAAGTGTTCAGTAGAGAGAATGATATAAGATGATCCTATTAAGGGAGAGCAAGTTAAGATGCTCCTGTAGATGGGAAGCAAGTTCAGTAGTTATAGGATGTTGAAGTATGAGACCGATCGGTCTGGCGGTCTGAGCATGGAGGGTTGCAGACCGCGCGGTTAGGCGGTTTCCTCAGCGGGTTGATTGCTTTGTGTTGCTGTCTACGGTCCAGGCGGTCTAGCGGTCTCACAAGTCGGTCACTCTCTCTGGCTGTTGCCGTGCGGTTAGCTCCTCTATCTAACCGCGCGGCTTATGCGGTTTGTGTCTGTATAGTCCGCTTGTATATTTTTAGTCCCACATCTCTTATTTGTATTCTCTCTTCTCTCCTCCATTCTATATCAGGGAGGCCATACCTTTGTAATAGATACCTTTTTCTGATAATAAAGTTTCAGTTATACCCGTCTGGCTTGTTTTTAGTTCGTTTTCTTACATGGTATCAGAGCCATCGATCATTGGCTCCTGATTCTGTCCGCCCTGTTCGCGCGGCTTTCTTCCTCTTTGCGCGGACCGTTTCCGCGGCTTGTTTCTTCCGCTTCTTTGCTCGCGACCTATTTCTCGCGACCTGTTTCCTTCGCCTGCTTGCGCCCTGTTCGCGCGGCCTCTTTCCTTCCTTGTCGTTGCCCTCTGTGTGTGCGCGACCTGTTGCCTTTTTGCTTCTGTCCGCGCGACCTGCCTCTTCTTCGCGCGGCCTGTTTCTGCTGCTTGCTTCTTTCTTGCGACCTGTTCTAGTCGCCGCTCCCTCCTTCTCTTCTCTAGTTGTCGCGACCTGTCTCCGCGGCCTCTTTTGCCCTGTTTGCCTTTTGCATCCTGATATCCTCCTCTTCTGTTCGCGCGGTCTGTCTGCTAACCGCCCGACTTCTCTCCCTCTGTTTGGTTCTGCGGCTTGGTCGTGGCTTCTCTAGCCGCTGGTGTCTGCCATCGTGACCGCTGCAGATCTTTTTCTTCCTATCCGCGCGATTTCTCTCTGTTCGCGCGAATTCTTCCTTGTTTCGGCGGCCTCTCTGCCCTTCTTCCTTCGCCGCTCTCTCTTGTCCCTGCGACCTGTCACTAAGTCGCAGCGGCTTGTTTCTTCTCTGCGGATCTTCCCTTAGCCGCTCCTGCTTGTTAGTCGCCGCGACCTCCTCTTGCGTCGCGCGGCTTGTGCTTCCTCTTTACCTTGTTCTGCAACTTGGTCGTGGCCCTTCTTGCCGCTGGTGTGCTGACACCGTGACCGTTGCAGCTTCTTCTCTCTGCCCGCCGCGGTTTGGTTTTGTTCGCGCGGTCTTCTTGCTCTCTCTATCCGCGCGGCCTCTCTTCTTCTTGCGCGGTTTCCTGTGTCTCTCTATGGACAATTCTGATATCTCTACCTCCACCCTCTCTCGGCCGTTTGCCTCTGTTGCCACCACTTCTGGTATTGCCCATGTCGTTACTCAAGGAAAGTGGCTGATTGACTCTGGTGCTACAAATCACATGACTGGCAACCCTCAATGCTTCTCTCTCCTCGAAACGCATGATCGGTTGCCCCCAGTTCTTGTTGCGGATGGTTCCCCTTCCCTGGTTCATGGGACGGGCATGGTTCAAGTCACCCCGTCGCTTAGCTTGCCGGACACTCTCTATGTCCTGAAGTTTCCTTGCAACTTAATATCTGTCACTACTTTATGCAAGCAACTTCAGTGCTCTATCTTATTTACTCCTACTTCTTGCTCTTTTCAGGACCCGAGGACCCAACGGACGATTGCTACTGGGACTGAGAACGGCGGCCTCTACTTCCTCGACAATGTTTCCGCCCTCTCCGCTTTCTCCTCCTCTTCTACAGATCTGCTTCAATGGCATCTTCGCCTTGGGCATCCTCCTCCTCGGATTCTTCGTCAACTTCTGCCCCACGTACCTCCGACAAGTCCCCCCCTCAACTGTGAGGCATGTCTGCTTGGCAAACATCACCGCTCCTCTTTCCCGCCAAAGCATGACCGTACCTCTTCTCGCCTGTTTGATCTTATTCATTCTGATATCTGGGGTCCTGCTCCTACTCTCACCATTGGTCGGGGTAGCTCTTACTTTGTAACCTTCATTGATGATTTCTCTCGATGTACCTGGGTATATCTTTTAAAAGATCGCTCTGAACTCTTCTCTGTATGGCAAACCTTTTATAACATGATTCACACCCAGTTTGATATTTCTATCAAAGTCTTACGCTCTGATAATGCTAAGGAATATCTTAGTCATGAGTTTTCCTCCTTTTGTTTGAATCATGGTCTTATCCATCAGACCACCTGTGTTTACATCTCTCAACAGAATGGGGTTGCGGAGCGTAAAAACCGTCACCTCCTCGATGTCGCTCGCTCTCTCCTGACGCAGATGCAAGTGCCTCGCTCCTACTGGGGCTATGCTGTTCGCCTGGCCTGCTATCTCATCAATCGCATTCCCTCTACGGTTCTCCATGGACGGACCCCTTTCTCTCTTCTCTACCCGGGCAAGGAACCCTTTTCTCTCCCTCTCCGTATCTTCGGGTGTACGGCCTTTGTGCATGCTCCGTCCGCTACACGTGATAAACTTTCCCCCCGTTCTACCAAGTGTGTCTTTTTGGGTTACTCTACTACTCAAAAAGGCTATTGTTGCTTCGACCCCGTTCTGCGTAAGCAGTTTGTCTCCGCGGACGTGACCTTCTTTGAAAATGCGTCCTACTTCTCTCCTCAATCTCCTCCTGATTCTGACTCTCCTCCGCTTCACTCTGTTCCTTCCACACATCTCGACGTCTCTACTCCTATCTCATCTCCTCCTCCGTCTCCTTCTCTTTCCGTTATACCACCTCCTCCTCCTGCTTCTCCGCCGATGTCTCTCTCCAGTCCCGGGCCAGCCTTCTCCGCCATGGACGCTCCGATCACTGAGGAACGAGATGACTTGGATCTTCCCATTGCTCTTCGCAAAGGGGTGCGAGCGTGTACTCAACACCCGCTTGCGGCCGTTGTCTCCTATGATCAGCTCACCCCTTCTCACAGGTGTTTTGCTCTGGCTATCTCAGCTACCACCACTCCTCGCACCTACCAGGAGGCCCTTTCTATTCCTCATTGGAAATCTGCCATGGATGAGGAAATCTCCGCTCTTACTGAACGGGGTACCTGGACTCTTGTTCCTCCTCCGGTGGGTACTGCTGTGGTCGGCTGCCGCTGGGTGTTTGTTGTGAAGTTTCGCCCGGATGGAACTGTGGATCGCTATAAGGCCCGGCTAGTGGCCAAAGGCTTTACTCAGACATATGGGGTGGACTACTTTGATACTTTCTCTCCAATTGCTCGCCTCAGCACCATCCGAGTTCTTCTCTCGGTAGCGGTCAACAGGGATTGGGCTGTTTCGCAGCTTGATGTTAAGAATGCTTTTCTCTATGGGGATCTTCAAGAAGATGTCTACATGGATCAACCTCCTGGGTATGTTGCTCAGGGGGATACTCGTGTATGCCAGTTGAAGAAGGCCATCTATGGCCTAAAACAGAGCCCTCGGGCTTGGTTCGACAAGTTCAGTGGTATTGTGGCTGCCATTGGCTTTGCTAGAAGTTCGGCTGATCACTCCTTGTTTGTTCGCAAAACCGCATCCGGTCTGGTGGTTTTGGCGGTGTATGTGGATGATATTCTTCTTACCGGTGATGATCAGGCTGGGGTAGACTTGACAAAGAAACACCTTCGTCAACACCTGGTCACAAAGGATATGGGCTCCCCGAAGTACTTTTTGGGGATAGAAATATCTCGGAAGCCTGGCTCGTTGGTTCTCTCCCAACGGAAGTATGCTCTTGATCTTCTACAAGAGGCTGGATTGACTGGTGCCAAACCAGCCCGGTATCCCATGGCTACTGGAGAAGACAAAACTTGGGAAGATGACTCGCCTCTTCTTTCTGATGCCACGAGGTACAGACGTCTGGTAGGCAAACTTATTTATCTCACGGTGACCAGACCCGACATTGCCTATGCTGTAGGCAAGGTTAGTCAGTTCATGCAAGAGCCTAGGGAATGTCATCTTCAGTCTGCCTTGAAAATATTAGAGTATGTCAAAGCAGCACCGGGAAAAGGGCTTCTCTTTCAGAATAATGGTCATCTAAAAGTTGAAGCCTACTCGGATTCAAGCTATGCGGATGATAAAGGTGACCGTAAATCTACCTCTGGCTACTGCACATTTGTTGGAGGAAATCTTGTGAGCTGGAAGAGCAAGAAACAGTCTGTTGTCTCCAGGTCCAGTGCAGAAGCCGAATATCGGAGTATGGCGTCAACCACGTGTGAGTTAAAATGGTTGCGTGCTCTCATGCTTGACCTAGGAGAGGTCTATGACTATCCTCTTCCTATGTTCTGTGACAACAAGGTCGTTATATACATATCCCAAAATCCGGTCTTTCATGAGAGAACGAAACATATAGAAGTCGACTGCCATTTCATCAGGGAAGAGGTCTTGAAGAAACAGATTTGCACTCCGTTCGTCACCTCCGACAAAGAGTTGGCGGATATCTTCACTAAGCCGGTTTCTACTTCCTTCTTCCACATTTGTGACAAGCTGGGCATGATTGATATCTATGCTCCAGCTTGAGGGGGAGTGTTGAAGTATGAGACCGATCGGTCTGGCGGTCTGAGCATGGCGGGTTGCAGACCGCGCGGTCAGGCGGTTTCCTCAGCGGGTTGATTGCTTTGTGTTGCTGTCTACGGTCCAGGCGGTCTAGCGGTCTCACAAGTCGGTCACTCTCTCTGGCTGTTGTCGTGCGGTTAGCTCCTCTATCTAACCGCGCGGCTTATGCGGTTTGTGTCTGTATAGTCCGCTTGTATATTTTTAGTCCCACATCTCTTATTTGTATTCTCTCTTCTCTCCTCCATTCTATATCAGGGAGGCCATACCTTTGTAATAGATACCTTTTTCTGATAATAAAGTTTCAGTTATACCCGTCCGGCTTGTTTTTAGTTCGTTTTCTTACATAGGAACATGTTCAGCTTTCTGATTGAGAGGGAGCAAGAAGCTACAACAGTGGATCAAAGATCTTCACTGCTGATCTGTATGTCCTTAGGACAATGCACAGACTGAGGGGGAGATTAACACTAGTGGATGGTTGTATCTGAGAAGACAAAGCTGCTGTAGGATAAGAGGAAAAGCCAGTACCTCCCAGACTATAGTTAATTATGCTGAAGTCATAAAAGGTGGAGGAGTGGAATTAGCTCAACTTGGATCAATGATAGCAGCTAGCTCAAGTGGATCACGGGACCACTCAAGTGTCAAGTGGTTTCAGTGAAGTGTTGTATCAGTGGTATCAACATAAGAGGTATGATCTCTAGTCAAGTGGTTTGATCACTAGTGTAGCAGAATCTGGCTAGGATCAAGAGATAAATTCTCCTATGATCATTTCTCCTCCCTCATTAGAAAAATGCCTTTTTTGAAAAAGCCAGAAAGGGGTAGGTGTGGGCAATACTTGACATGAACATGTCACGTTGAGTCAGTGCATATTACTTGGAAATATTCAAGTAGTATGAGGAGTGCAATGACTACTTGTTGAGCCATTGCACATTACTTTCCCACCTCCAAGTGGTATGAGGGAAGTGCCTCAAGTGGTATTAGGAAAGTGTGCCCTTTAAGTGGTATGAGGAAAGTGTATATTACTTGAGCAAATGGTCAAGTGGAATGAGAAAGCTACATATGCTAGCTTACAATTGCATTGAATTAATATATTTTATGTGATAATGCTTCTTAGTATTGTTGTGTGTTCTGCCTTCTTCAAATAGGGGGAGATTATTGGCAATATTGCCCTCAATGTTCCCTAGATTTGAAGAGGCATCACAATCAATACTAAGAGCATTATTGTAATTGATGTATATTCAAGTTCAAATGTGCATGATGTTCCTTGAAACAAGTTAAGACAAGTTATCTAAGTGATTGTGACAGGTATTCACAAGGAAGAATGGTGGAGAGACAAAAATTTGTCTAAGTCCACAAGCATTGAGTGAAGCCAGTTCACTCAAAGCCAGATGTTAAGGAAGGATGTTGGAAAGATAGAAATTCATCTAAATCCACAGGCATTGAGTGAGGCCAGTTCACTCAATTCTAGATGCCAAAAAGCACTGAGTAAAGCATGGACGATCAAAGCCCAATAGTTTTCAAAGAAGATTTGCGGCTAAGTCCACAGGCGTTGAGTGAAGGCAGTTCAATCAATGCCATATAACAAGAGATGTCGAGTATAGCTCAGTCTGTCAAAGCTTTAGCATTGGTAATGAAGAAATCCGGCTAAGTCCAGAAGCATTGAGTGAGGATAGCTCACTCAATGCCCGAAGAAAGAAGCATTGAGTCAAGCTCAAGTAGTCAAAGAATTTGAAGAATCTGTCAAGAATTCTAGCTAAATTCAGAAGCATTGAGTGAGGACAGCTCACTCAATGCCCAAAGAAGAAAGCATCGACAGACCGGTGTTCATTTAAAGTTTAAGAAGTTATAGAGATAAAAATATGTCTAAGACCAGAAGCGTTGAGTGAGGATAGCTCACTCAATGCAAGATCATCAAGAAGATTGACTTAGTACAGAAGCATTGTGTAACACCTCCGTCCGTCACATGAAATATAATAGAGGGTCCGGCCGGGGCTCCACACCATATTCCACAAACAGACAGCGGGATTACAGGTTAATATCAAAAGACTACTCGCGCCCTAACTCAGAGCATGCTAGCGGAAGCTTTAGGGTTGCATGAACTTATACCAATTGAATATGCACTATATATAAAACACAACATTAATATATATATCAGGAATGTCAATTACAAATACACAAAAGTTATGGTCTTAAAGCCTTATAGTTATACTTCACAAGTGTGGTTTACAAACATCGGCGTGTAAGCCGGCCACACGTGAAAACAGTAAAACTTCTTCGCTCGGCCTTCGAGGGCCAGCATCACAACAAGGGCTTCAGCCCGCTATTTCCCACTCGGCTCTCCAGCACCTACACATGGACAATCCACCACAAGGGTGGCAAACAAGGCAACGGTCAGCATTCAGTTGACCAATTTGTAACGACCCTACCCCTTTTTCGGGGCAGTGGTATTCCTTCCCTGCAAGCATAGCATTTTCACAAGCAGTTATATTACAAGAACGTGCACTCACGCACAGTTCAATATATCACAAATGAATGACTCAACGGCCAAACGTTCTGTGTACTCAGGGCACATTTTTGTTGTGCCTGTTGCTAGGATCCCACAACCGTTCAGAGGTCCCAAACATAATGGTTAACTTTGAGCATTTAACGTCTCTATGTCCCACCGGCCTGAGCCTTTAGTATTGACGGCGTACAGAATAAGACTCTCATTATGCGATCCTAACGAACGCCAAAAACTTAGGCACTCGATTTAGACAACCATAATACGGATATAGTTCAGCTATTGCTCGTTGCTCAAATCGTCAATTCAATGTCTAGTCTGATGCAGGTCGTCTTCCCCTAGTCCATTCGGCCCATATTCCTTTAGGAGCTCGTAGATCACAGATTAGCCTCACAGTCTCCCAGAGACAGGCTTTACAATCAAAAGGTAGTTATCGCCAACGTTTGTCACGATCGCTTGGCGGGACCAATAGAAGTTCTCTTTTTGACCTAAACTAAACCCAAAACTCTGCAGCATCCTGCAGTACCAGAAACACTGGTCTTTTCATAGCACACAACACAAATAGCTCACCAAGAGCTATCATCGTTGTTGATACTCACTGTCGCCCGGCGATATCTAACAGGTCTTAAAACAGTGGAATTTCATTGGTATTTTCCTGGAGTGCAACGCCAGTACTTCATGTTACTCACAAGTCACATGTACAATCCCGCAGACCCTATAAACTACTCGTTTATACTCAGAGTCTTCTTCAAAACACAAAATAAACATCACCAATTCAGACCAACCTGTCTAGATGGGCTTTACACAGCATTCTTATTCCGTACTACACATTTTCGGATCTATATGCAAGACTCACTGGGGATTTCACGAATCGACCCAAAGGAATTCCCTTCGATTTTCCACCTTTTTGTGGGGGATTCCATGCATATGCCAAAAGAAGGACTTCACTTGTCTAAGAATGAAGATCATTATACTTGTAGTTTTTTTCGGAGCCATGACCGCTTTTCTGTCCGGTTGGAAAGGAGCACTGTGTAACATCCCATTTCCAACTAGACCCCTAAGAGTGGTTTTTGTCATGACAAAACCCTAGGAAGCCCAAGAAGAGTCAAGTGGACCTGGTGGTGTGAATAGGACCACTGTGGTCTGCACTTAGCAGATCTCTAAACCTTGGTTAAAAGTGATCATGGGGCTTCACCAAGACTCCAAGACCCCACCCATACCCTCATAGACCTAGTGAGAGGTCAATGGGTCACTAAGGACCCATGGAGAGTAGTCAATAGGGCTAAGTTGACCAAAGTCAACTATAACCCTAGTTAGGTCAAATTGGCCTACACAAGGGTCAATTGCAGTCCCTTAGCCAAATGGACCCCACCTCTACCCTCATAAGCCTAGTGAGAGGCCAATAGGTCACCAAGGACCCATTGGGACCAATCAAAAGGGCTAGTTTGACAAAAGTCAACCCTTGACCTAAAATGGTCAAAATGCCCTAGTTAAGGGCCAAGTGACCTCCAAGGGCCAATCCAACCCCACCTTGACCCTAGGGGAGGCTAATGGGTCACCAAGGACCTATTAAGGAAATCTCAAGGATCAAATTAACCTAGGTGGGCCCTAGTCCAACTTTGGGTCAAGTTAGCCCAAATGGGCTAACTCAAGCTCAAGCCCATTACATTGGGGCTAACCTTGACTTAAGTGGCCAAATGGATTTGTGGGCTGACATGGGACATGTAGGAGCCAAAAAATTCAGGCATGGTGACTAAGAGAGAGAAAGTCACCCATGGAGGAGAGAGAAAGAGAAGGAAGAAGAAGGAAGGAGGACTTTGTGCTCCTCCTTCCCCCTCCCCAACCTCCCCATTCAATTCAGAAGAACAAGGGGAGTGTAGCAGCCATCCTTGACTGGTTAAAGCAAGCTCCACCTCCCCCTACCTACCAAGCCGCCAAGCTTGACTTTGGCCAAAAATGGCCAAAGTGTTTTCAGCCACCTAACACCTCCCCTCACCTCTTTAAAAGCTCCATTGGACTCCAAGGAGTGATCCCCACCATTTTCCTGAAGAAACCGAGCCCTATCCTGCCTTTTTGAGCAAGCCGACCACCACCGGCCACCAGCATGCCAATCCGACGATCAGCCCGGCTACAGTCGCCACCACAGGTCCTCCTCCACTCCTTCTCTCATGGGTAGATCATAGGGATCATTAGAACTAAGGTTGGAGCTCAATTGAGCCCAATCGAAATTTCAAAATCATGGAATTTCCATGGAAATTCATCCGCTCGGGTTCGCCGGAATAGTGCTTCCCGGCGGCCCAGACGCCGGCCGGAGATAGCCCCGACCACCACGAAGGTGTCGGCGGCGGTGGCAGGCCGGGGAGGTGGCCGGAGCGACGGCGACAGCCGCTGGAAGTCGGCCCAGGCGGGAGAAATCCTGGCCGTCGGCTGGAGGAAGGAGATGACCAGATGCCGTCCAAGGCGCGCCAAGATTTGTGCAGGGAATGATTAAATACTATATGATATATAATTCTGTTTTATTTCATTTTGTCACAGATTTGGTATTTATTGGTTTTAATTACTAAAAATAGTTAGAGCCTTCTTAAGAGAATATGGTCAACACAAGAAATGTAGCCCTATAGGTCTACTGTCAAACAAAATTGGTTTGAACCATTTTGGGTGACTGGTTTGACCAGGGCACTCATTTTGGTGGGGTCTATACAAATGACTAGGCAGTCATTAAATTAGTTTCCCACACTTCATCCTTGGTCCTAATGGTCTGAACTTTTGGCAGGGAATCACACTACCCTATATCTCGACCCTGCCCAAAAATGGGAATTTTTGGGAATAATTTTCCTATAGTTTTGTAAATAATTTAATTATGCTAGGGTAAATTAAATTATGGGTCAAATGAAGTCCAAATTCATCCAAATTTTGGTGGGATGTATATGAGGTTAATATAGACCTCTGGTTAAAATTTTATTAAGTTTGGTGTTGATTTGAATGGGAATCAAACAATCCCTAGCCTTGCCCTAAGAAGGGCATTTTGGTCCAAAATGTAATTTTGGGTTTTGAGGGTCCAATTCACCTCAACAGAGGTTCAAATTTGGGACACTGACTTTGCATGACTTTATACACCTTCCAATGAAAACTTGGTGGCATTGGAGTTGGTTTGGCCCAAGATCCTAGGTCAAACCCTAAGGAAGGGCTTTTGTACCTTGTGAAGGGCATATGGCCAAAACACCTTGTATGGCTATGAAATTTTGTAGGGATGGTATTATGGAAACTATAACCCTCTGGTAAAAGTCTTAGGGTGTTTTGGAAAGTTTGAGACCCACAAAACCCTAACCCTAGTTTAGGGCACAAACTTTGTAGGGTTAGAATAGGCTAGTTAAACTCTTCAAATAAGGTGAAATTTTGGTATGATGATAACAAGGATACTATTAGTCTCTGGTAATTTATTTGGGAATTTTGGGATAATATGTATGGTACTTCATTTGAAACATAAGGGATGCCTCAATTTAATAAAATAATTATTATAGTCCCTCTGACCCTTGGAAGGTCATGAAAATTTGGCAGAGGAAGTTTTGAATCATTATATGCATATATAAATTTTATGAAAATTTTTGGATACATATTTGAAGTACTTACTTCACAAGCTTGTTAAAATGATGGAATTATTCAATAATTTAATTTAGTCCATATACTGATAAATAAATTATGAAATTTGGCCCAAACCATTTACATGCCATTAGATTCATACTTGAATTTTCTCTGAATATTTGGAAGCCATATAGTATTTTATATTTCTTTAAATGAATTTTTAAGGATTAAAATGAAATAATGATTTGGGGACAAAACCTTACTGAAAAATTTAGATATTTTGGAAGATGAGTTGTATCCTTATTTTGAATAACATATAAAATTTGTAGAATGATATCTTGACTGAAAATGGTACTTCATGTTCATTATTGGAAATTTTAGTCAATAGAATAATTAAATAAATTATTAAATAAATAAGGAAAATTTTGGATCTCTGGAATTAGGGCTTAAAGGTCATAATGGACCTCCATTAATTATTTTAGGAGTATTGGAAGATTATTTGATGTACTCCCTATTATACATGACATTTAACCTTGTGGTCTGCATTTAGTAAATTGTTGAAAGAAAATGATTTGGCATAGTTGGAGTTAGCCATCTTGCTAGATATTGTAGATGTGGATGGGTCATCCTAGAGGTTTAGGTTAAGTAGTGGGATGTGAGTCGGTCGTGTTGAGTGATGTTTGGGATCGACGAAAGATCGTCTTCCCCGTAGAGTGGAAGGTCAAAATCACTTTAGGTTTAGTTTACTGTAATATGGAAATGAAATGGGTAAAACCTAAGTTGTAGGCATAAGGTGAATTGAGGAGTAGGTAGTAAACTTAGGATTTCACACTCTCACACCCCTGTGTCCCGAGAGATAGTTTGGGTTACTCGGGCAATAAGCCCAGTGGTTAAGGTAATGGGCATGGTAGTCCGGGGAGCTTCGGCTCGGTTGTGGATTATGACGGACGGGTTAGTCCGGGGAGCTTCGGCTCGGTTGTGGATTATGACGGACGGGTTAGTCCGGGGAGCTTCGGCTCGGTTGTGGATTATGACGGACGGGTTAGTCCGGGGAGCTTCGGCTCGGTTGTGGATTATGACGGACGGGTTAGTCCGGTGAGCTTTGGCTCGGTTATTGGTTATGACGGACGGGATAGTCCGGGGAGCTTCGGCTCGGTTGTGGATTATGACGGACGGGTTAGTCCGGTGAGCTTAGACTCGGTTGTGGTTAATACGGACGGTTTAGTCTAGGAGTTTGACACTTTAAATTGTTATATATCGAACTGTTGCATGCGCATAAAAATAGGAAGGATTAAGGTGGTGGGTTCTCGATATCGGGGAGTTCGATTGCACCGACACCGATATCGTTGACTCGGCAAGGTGACTAGCACTTAGCCAAGGTTAAGTCCGGTGCGCCAGCCGGCAAGAGTACGCTGGAGTCCGCTTCGTGCACCAAGCATTGAGGCGTACGATAGGTCAGACCAGTGGTGCTTTTACTGGTTTTGAGGTGGGCGAGGCCCAACCCACCGCTTCTGTCTGCCACTACGGAGGTATCCTGGGAGGTAACGGCTCCGAAAGGGGGAACTAAAGGTCTGTGTGCACAGAGTCGGGTGTGTGTGTTGCACTTGCATGTCCATCATACCCACTAGCATGTCATAGCATAATCGATTCATTTAACCCTGACACCTAAAGTATAAGTGGTATGGGACGCTTATACATTAGGACTTGCAAAACGACCCCTTGGTCTATAAGCTTGTGTGGGCAAGTTTATAAATCAAAGGTTAAATTCAATATATATATATGCTGCTGTTTGATAACCGACACCCCAACGTATAAGTGGTATGGGACACTTTATACGATGGGAGCACTGCAAGAGATCCCTTAGCTTATGTGTAATCACATAAGTTAAGGTTACTTATTCTATTTTGTATCATTATTACCATACTTAGAACTGCTAGTCTAGTTCCGCTGCCATCCGCTATTTGACATTCTCCACCTTCAAGTCCTCCCCTTTCTTCCTCTCCGCTCGGTGCCTAGGAGCCATGGGGGAAGGGGTGGGGGATGATGGGACTTAGTCTTTTAGACTAACGATTTTCGAACCACATCATTTTAGGGGACCACGGAGCCCAGCATGGAGGAGCAGCCCCGGAGGTCGGCACGCTTGGAGATAGGGCAGTCTAGCTCCGGAGTTCATACAGCCGGGACCGTGAGTCTCGACCTCGAGTAGTTGTTCTGTTTTTACTCCCGCATGAGAGACTTGTAGTGAGGACATGTTGTACCTGGCATGAGCCCGCATTTATAGTACTCTGATTATTGTATTCTGTGGACACTCCCTTCGTGGAGTTTTTATTATATGTGATATTTGTTGTGGACTGCATATTCTTTTCTTGCTACAGTAGAGATCGATTTGGCCGGCAGGATCGGCGTTTTGTAGTGACGACCTTCCCGGGTGCGAAGGTGTCACCGCAAGGCGGCGGTTCTGGGCCTAAGACCCCGGTGTCGAAAAAGAAAAAAAAATGGGGGTCTTACACACTGTGCTTTCCTCTTCACAGACCAAGCCTCGGATCTTGCTTCCAACTACAGAATCTCCTTCACCAAGCTATTCGAGCTCAGCTCCAACCCTTAGCTCTTTCTCTCAAGAACTTGGTTGAAAAGGAGAGAGAGTGAGAAGAAGAGAATGAATTCTCATCCCTCTACTCCTATGCATAAGTGGCCTCGGGATTAATCCCAGCTACAGGATCATTTCATCAAAAGGGAGCAAAGACCACAATTTCAGTTGAATAGTCAACATTAACGCTATAACCTGGAGATATCTTCTATCGTCGGGCGATATCATTGATAGCCGCTTTGACCCCAGTCAACCACCGCTCATCGACCGCCTTATGGTCATATGACACATGTCCACCTATACGTGGCAGTATCGCCTGACGATATCCATTATCACCGTTCCGATAGCTCACTCAACGCTTTACGGCATCGAGTACGTTAAGTTCACTCAACTCTTTTAAGGCATCGAGAGCGGTGAGAGCTAGGGTTATCGTCGTGTGATACCCACTATCTCCACGAGAAAGACTCTTACTCAACGATTCGTCGAAAGACGTCGAGTGTGTTGAGCCCACTCAACGCTTCATGGCGTCAAGTGTTATTGCTATCGCTATCGGTGATACCCACTATCGCTTGGCGATAGCGACCAAAAGTTCTGTTGTCAAATTTGGGGTGTTACAACCCTCCCCTCCTAACAAAATTTTCGTCCCTAAATTTTATCCAGTTATAAGGGAAAAACAACAATTTATATGTTACAACATATTTTGCTTTCATAAAACATTGTTACAACATTATTTTATAAACAATTTGGGGTATTCCTTGCGCATGGTTTGCTCACGTGCCCATGTTAGCTCTTCCCGGCCACAATTGTCCCATCGGCCTTTGATCATCCCGATTGTCTTATTTCGTAGTTACTTAATATTTGTATCCTCAATTCGAATGGGCCGAATTTTCATCGTTAGCCGACTATTGACTGGTACTTGATAAGCAACAAACACTTGAGCCGATTCTTTACAGCTTTGCATAGCATCAATATGTGAAACACATCGTGCAAGGCACTTAGCTCCGCCAAAAGAGTTAATCGATAGGCAGCTTCTCCAATCCACTCAACCACTTCTAACAAATCAAGATACCTCAGACTTAACTTTTTCAAGCATCGAATCCTGGACATGCCTTTGAATGGATTGATCTTTAAGTATACTCAATCGCTCACCGCAAACTCCACATTTTAGTGTTTGGCATTGTAGTATTTTGCCTGCCTATCCTGGGCTATCAGTAGACTCTCTCTTATAGTGTGTATGGTCGAATTTGTATCTTCGACCTCCTTACGCTTATATAGCTTTAACTCCCCTATTTTCGCCCATGCTAAAGGTGTACGACACTTTCTACCATATAAAGCTTCAAAGGGCGCCATCTGTATGCTATCTTGATAGTTATTGTTGTAGGAAAACTCAATCATATAGAGGTGATCTTCCCACCTCTTCCTGTAATCGAGGGAGCATATATGGAGCATATCCTCCATTGTTCTATTTATCATTTCGGTCTGACCATCCATTTACGGATGAAAGGCCGTACTGAACTTTAACTTAATACCCAATAGTTCGTGGATTAGCCTCCAATCACCTAAAGTAAAACGCCCATCTCGGTCAATGAAGATGCTACGGGGCATGTTGTACAATCGTACGATGTTATCCACATACAGCTTGGCCAATTTTTCCACTGAATCGTCCTTCCTGTTAGGTATGAAGTGCGACATTTTTGTTAACCGGTCAACGATCACCTACACGGCGTCGTTTTCGCTCTGAGATCTCGGCAGTCAATGCAAGAAATCCATAGAAATGTCATAGAACTTCCATATCGGGATTGGCAACGACTTCAGGAAACCTCCAGGTTTCTAGCATTCAGCTTTCATTAAGGCACAAGTTTGACATTTTGTCATGTAATGGGCTATGTCTTTCTTCAAACCTTCCACCATAACAACTTCTTCATCTCCTTGTACATTTTCGTGATCCCTAGGTGAATTGAGTACTTTGTAAAATGTGCTTCGTACATCAATTCCTCATGTAGTTTACCCACATACGGGATGCACAAATGACCATCTTTCCACAAAAGGCCGTCATCCAAGGAGAATTGGGCATTTGAACCATCCGCTGCATAGCGTTGTAGACTCTCATCAAGCTCTGTTGCTCGTTGAACCCTATCCGCGTGGTCATATTGAACATCTATCCAGTTCAGGCACGCTTTTGTAGTGAAATTCTTGTCAACACAAGAAATTTCTAAGTTCTCCAACTCCTGGATCAGACGCACATCATGCTTCTGCAACCAATTTGCCCTTGCTGGAGTCCGCCGACTCAAGGCATTTGCGACTACATTTCCCTTCCCGGGAGTATAGTGTATCTGGAAGGTGTAGTTCTCAAGGAACTCCATCCACCTCTGTTGTCACATGTTTAGATCTTTCTGATCCAAAAGATACTTAAGACTCTTATGGTCCGTGAAGATGTCAACTTTCACGCCATATAAGTAATGATGCCACAATTTAAGTGTAAATATCACCGCCGCCAACTCCAAGTTATAGACATGATAGTTTTGCTCATGAACTTTCAACTAGCATGAGCCATATGCTATCACTTTTCCGAACTGAAGAAGCACACAGCCTAAGTCGCTCCCGGAAGCATCACTATATATTTTTCAAAAAAGGAAAGATAAGCATAAAAATAGGAAATAGGAAGTAGACATGAGCTTAAAAAAACAATAAAATTAACTTAATTGATTTGGCAAAAATTAACTTAATTTAATTTGGGATTTTTCAAAAGATTATATATATATATTAAAGTAAATTAAATAAGGAAACACTCCCCCATACTTAAAGTTAAATGTTGTCCTCAATGGAGAAGTAGGAGGAGAAAGAGAAGCTAATAAAGAAAATTGTAATTAAATAAATTAAAACAGGTACTTCCCAGGATTTGTGAGTTGCGAATGGCTGGGTGATGTCGCTGCCCCATGCTAGTGCTTTTGAACTTTTTGAAATATCATCCTGAACTTTTGGTGGAATCAGCAATGTTGGAGCCGGCGATCGCAGAGACTCAGCATGTCGAAGCCGCCCGGGGCAAAAAGTGAAAAATAAAGAAAATAAAAAAATAGAACCTTGGGTTGCCTCCCAAGAGCGTCCTTTGTATAAAGGTTGTTTGAGCTCGACCCAAAAGAATATTGTATAGCAATAAGAAGTCCTAAATTATTATTACAGTCTAAATAAAATAATAGTTCAATAGTTCGATAACACAAATTATTCTGTCGCAGTGGGAATTAAGTTGTTTGACAAATAGAGCTTTAATCGGTGACCATTTATTTTGAAGTCACCCTTATCCAGGTGTGAAATGAGAACCGTCCCATATGGCTAAGCCTCTTTAACAATAAAGGGGCCGGACCATCGCAATTTTAATTTACCCGGAAAGAGGCGAAGTCGAGAGTTATAAAGAAGGACGAGATCACGCGGCGAAAAAGTTTTAGGAAATTTAATATTTTTTTCGTAATAAAACTTTGTTTGCTCTTTATAAAGCCTATTACTCTCGTACGCGTTCGCGCGCCACTCGTCGAGTTTATTTAGGTGAAATTTACATTGTTCGACGGTTAGGGTAGGATCTAGATTTAATGTTTTGAGTGCCCAAAACGCACGGTGCTCTAACTCAACCGGAAGGTGGCAAGCCTTGCCATAAACCAATCGATACGGCGTGCAGCCGATGGCAGTCTTATACGTCGTTCGATAGGCCCATAGGGCATCATTTAGTTTTAGTGCCCAATCCTTCCTATTTATAGATACGGTTTTCTCTAAAATACGTTTCAATTCACGATTAACAACCTCGACATGACCGCTCGTCTGCGGGTGATAGGCGGTGGAATGTTTGTGTGTTACACAATATTTTGCCAAAATTTTGGCGAACTAGCTATTGCAGAAATGGGTTCCCCTATCACTAACTATAGCGTGTGGCATGCCAAATCGAGATAATAATTTTTTTAGAAATTTAACTACGATTCGTGCATCTTTTGTCTGGAGAGCTTGCGCTTCCGTCCACCTTGATACATAGTCGACAGCTACGAGAATGTATTTGTTTTGATTCGAAGATTTCACATTCTAGGAAAATATTTTGAGGCATCTCGTCCCTTCGTGAGATATTGCCCGCCCACTGGCAACTGTCGTAAGTACTCACCAGGGTGTGAACATCTTTGAATAGCATGGGCCAATAAAAGCCCGCCTCCAACGCTTTCCTTGCGGTGCGGTTCGCTTGATAATGACCACATGTTGTTCCCTTGTGGCAATGCCGCAATATTTGCACTCCTTCCTCACTCAATACGCAACACCGCACTACCTAATCCGCACAAACTCGGAATAATAAAGGGTCTTCCCAAAAGTAATTCTTTAAGTCAGAAAAGATTTTCTTCTTTTTCTGACTTGAGAACTCCTTTGGCAAGACCCGAGCTACTAAATAATTGGCCAAGTCGGCGAACCCGGGCGCGGGATAATCTTTTGAATTTTCGAGAGCGAGGAGGCGCTCTTCAGGGAATTTATCATTAATGTCGGCTTCCACTAATGTTTCGCTGGCAGGGTTTTCCAAACGCGATAAATGGCCTGCCGCCAAATTTTTGGCACCCCTTTTGTCCCGGATTTCTAAATCAAACTCCTACAAGAGGAGGATCCATCGCAAAAGCAGCGCTTGGCATCCGCTTTACTTAATAAAAAAACAAAGGTCCGAGTGATCCGTGAAGACGATTACTTTGGAGAGGGTAATATAAGACATAAACTTATCGAAGGCAAAAACGATCGCTAGGAGCTCTTTCTCGGTGGTGGTGTAGTTGGCTTGTGCAGATATGAGTCTCTTGCTTGCATAATAAATCGGGTGGAAGAATTTATCCACCCATTGGCCTAAGACCGCGCCTACCGCAATATCACTCGCATCGCACAAGATTTCAAAAGGAAGCGACCAATCCGGAGCAAATAGAATCGGGGAGTTTACTAATTTTTCTTTTATTAAATTGAAAACGAGAAGACAATCATTATTAAAAATGAAAGGTGACTCTTTCTCGAGAAGATGGGTTATCGGCTTCATAATTTTGGAAAAGTTTTGGATCAAACACTGATAAAACCCTGCGTGCCCTAGAAAACTACGAATGGCTTTAATATTTATTGTAGGGGGAAGTTTTTCAATAACTTTGATCTTGGCCCAGTCGACCTCGATCCCCTTGCTTGAAATCTTATGGCCGAGGACCAATCCCTCTCGGACCATAAAGTGGCATTTCTCCCAGTTGAGGGCTAAGTTAGTTTCCTCATCACGAATCAACGCGCACTCGAGATTTTTTAAACAATTTTCAAAAGAACTACCAAACACCAAGAAGTCATCCATGAATACCTCCATCACTTCTTCTACCAACTCGTCGAATATCGCCATCATACATCGTTGAAATGTAGCCGACGCGTTACATAAACCAAATGGCATCCTTCTGTAAGCGAAGGTGCCAAAGGGACAAGTAAAGGTAGTCTTCTCTCGATCCTCGGGTGAAATAGGGATTTGAAAGTACCCCGAGAGACCATCGAGAAAGCAATAGAAGGAGTGACCGGAAAGGCGTTCTAAGATTTGGTCGATAAAGGGGAGCGGGAAGTGGTCTTTTTGGGTGGCATCATTGAGTTTGCGATAATCAATGCACATCCGCCAACCCGTAACAGTACGGGTTGGAATTAATTCATTATTTTCATTGGCTACTATCGTAACTCCGCCTTTCTTTGGCACGACTTGTACTGGGCTCACCCAAGTACTATCGGAGATGGGGTAGATAATTTCCGCGTCTAGAAGTTTAATAACCTCAGCCTTCACGACATCCTTCATGTTTGGATTTAAACGTTGTTGGGGCTGGATGGTACTACGGGAATTATTATCTAGGAAAATCTTGTGTGTGCAGAATGATGGGTTAATCCCCTTGATGTCAAATAATTGCCACGTAATTGCGTGGCGGTGATTTTGTAAAACTAGAGTCAACTCAGAAATTTCTGAGTTGCTCAGATCCGAGGAGATAATAATTGGTAGCTTAGAGTCATTTTCAAGGAGGAGATACTTCAGATGAGGGGGGAGTTTCTTAAGCTCCAAGGTGGGTGGTTCCTCGTAAGAGGTTTTGAATTTTAGGGTCTCGATGGGTAGAGATTCAGGGGGGTAGTGCGGGAGACTTCTTCTAAGCAGAAGAGCTTAGTGATAAGAGATTCATCAACTGATGAAGAAACTAATTCAGAAGGTGCAAAAAATTCATTTTCGAAGCATTCCTCTAGATAAAAGCAGGAATCATCGTGCTCTAGGGTGTTATGCATTGAGGGATTAATGTTGAAAGTGATTTCATCATCTCCAACCCGAAGGAGGAGCTTTCCATCACTAACATCAATAATAGCGCGGGAGGTGGCAAGGAATGGGCGGCCGAGTATGAGGGGTACATCAGCGTCCACTTCGATGTCTAGGATGACAAAATCCACCGGGAAGATGAATTAGTCCACCTTGACCAAGACATCCTCCACAATCCCTATCGAATACTTAACAGAACGATTGGCTAGTTGAATGCTCATACGAGTGGGGTTCGGAGATCCTAGACCTAATTTCTTAAACAACGAAAAAGGCATGAGATTTATGCTTGCTCCTAAGTCCGCCAATGCGTGTTTGACCAACGAATTACCGAATAGGCACGGTATGGAGAACCTTCCCGGGTCATTCACTTTGCGGGGTAATTTGTTGAGCACAACCACAGAGCATTCTGCATTTAAGGAAATATGTGAAATATCCTCGATCTTTTTCCTATTTGATAGTAGCTCCTTGAGATATTTCGCATATTTCGGCATTTGAGAGATAGCCTCGCAGAACGGCATATTTATATGAATTTGTTTTAGAATTTCTAAAAAAAAATTTATAACTTTCTTTAGCACGTTCATTTTTAAGCTTAGACGGATACGGTAAATTCGAGCTAGAAGCGTGTGGTGCAAGCATAGTAGGAAAATTTGAAGATAAAATAACAGGAGGAGCAGGAGAGAGAGGTACCTTGGGTTCGCTTGGTAAAACAACTTCTTTTCCACTGCGGAGGGTAATGGTGTTTGCACTTTCTCTTGGATTTTGCTCGGTATTCCCTGGCAGAGCTCCTTGTTGCCACTCGGAGATTATCTTTGCTAGCTAGCCCACGTATTTTTCCAAGTTTTTGATGGACCCAACAATATTCCTTATATTCGTTTCATTTATAGCAACATATTTGGCAAAGACCTCTTCAAGTGAAGGGGGCTTTGATGGTTGCGGTTGGAAACCGGGTGGATTTAAATTTAGGGGGGAGCTATATTGAATGTTGGGTTATGATTATGAGGAGGGTTATGGGGGCGTTGAGCATTTCCTTGGTTGCTCTATGAGAAATTCGGATGGTTCCTATAACCCGCATTGTAGGTGTTATTGTACGGTGTGTTGTTCGGGTTATAGGAAGGCCGAGGCATATTTCCCATGAATTCAACCTACTCTTCTATTATAGTGGAATTATTATAGTTATTATTCCAAGGAGGAGTGGCGGAGGAAGCAGTCATCTCTGCCACTTGCTTTGTTAAGCGCTCAACTTGGAGGGCAAGATTCGAGGTAGCGTCAATTTCAAAGACTCCCGCTAGTTTGTTAGCCCGCATGCGGGGTGCATTCCATTGATATGAATTCATAGTCATTTCCTCAAAAAGTTCCTGAGCAACCTCGGGGGTTTTGTTATTTAGCATTCCCCCAGCGGCCTCGTCGATCATTTGCCTTGTTAAGGAATTTAAGTCGTTATAAAATATTTGCACTTGTTGCCAAGTGGGAAGCGCGTGGTGCGGGCACCTTTGAAATAGCTCCTTGAAGCACTCACACATATCATAGAGAGTCCTCTAGTTTATTTGCATGAAGGATGCAATATCTGTGCACAATTTGGCGGTCTTCGCAGGCGGGAAGTGCTTTGTAAGAAATTTCCCCGCCATCTCAGCCCACATAGTGATAGACCCTCTAAGAAGAGAGCTAAGCCACTGCTTGGCCTTTGACCACAAAGAGAAAGGGAATAGATATAATTGAATGGCGTCATCTGAGACTCCATTGATTTTAAAAGTATCACAGATTTCGAGAAAATTCGCGATGTGGCAATTTGGATCCTCGTCCGGGAGACCATCGAAGGTAACTGACTGCTGCACCATTTGTATGATTCTGGACTTAATCTCAAAGTTATTGTTCACGACCATGGGGCGGACAATACTTGATTTGTACCCTCCAGGTTCGGCCGCGCATAATAGTACATGGTCCTAAGCGGGGCCTCAGCCTGGTTGGGTGGATCTTGATCCATAGTTTCTGCAGGAGTGTCTCTGATCGACTCTTCGGTGCCTAAGCGTGATTCCTGAATATGAGAACTGAGGCACCGCAATGCGGTACGCTCTATCTCAGGATCAAAAAGAATATCCAAAGGGTTTCCTCGGGTCATACACTAACAAGCTTGGGAGAAAAGAAAAGAAAAAGAGAGCGAAAGAGAAGCGATAAAATAAATAGCTATACTGTTTTCAAAATATCAAAGCAAACTGCCCGGCAACGGCGCCAAAAACTTGATATAAAATTTACGTGGAGAAGGGGTTATGCGTGGAGATTAAAAAATTAAGGAAAGAGAAGGTGAAAGTGTGGTTGTGACATGTTCTCTGATTCTATATTCGATGAAGGCAAGTGTACCTTATCGCATATAGTATATGATATTAAGTTCAATATCAACGTCGTATTACCCGGGGCGATTTTATAACTTCTAATTCAAAGAGTTACTATTATCTTATCAAATAAAAGCTTCTTTTGGGCTTGCTTACTAAATTAGAGAAGAGAGAAAATTACTTGCAAATAAAAGAAAGGCTAAACGATGATTAAGCGGTAGTACTCGATCTTGAATTTCATTGGCATAAATTAATCAAGAATGCAATAACAAACTTTAACTTAATAAAATAAAGATACCTTGACCGTGGGGGTTCTCGAAGCTTTAACATGCTCCTCTCGAAGAAGTGCCCAACTGACGTTAGGAAGATCCGACCGAACTCTCGTCCCGTATCCGAATACCTAACGCTCGCTTTAAGTAGTGAACCCCACTATTGGATTTGACTCCAATCCGGGAGATTTACGTCGTTTTCTCTCGAGAGGTGTGTACAACTCTCTTTGCTCTTGAGCGCTCACTTCAAACTATCGGCCTCTCGGCTAGCCAAGAATGAAAGCATGAATGAAAACTATATATCGATAATATAGTTTCATTCGAAATAAATCAAGAGTAAATCGAAGGCCTAAATTCTAAAAAGAGAAAGAGAGCTAGAGCATCATAACTGATCAACTCATCCTCGGATCTTCAAGATCGAGTACTATGAGGAATTAGTTACTCATTATGGAGGGGGAGAGAAGAAAGAGTGGTAGGAATCCATTAGAGAAATTAAGCAAAAGAGAAAGAAAGAAGTTGAGAAAGAGAAGAAGAGGAGAGATAAAACTAGTTCAAAACTTCTACTATAGAAAAGTACATAAAAGAGAACTAATTTAACTTACAACTAGTGCACTATAGAAGATTATAACAAGTAAGAAAAAGTTCATAAACTAGAAAAAAAGAAGAAAAGAGGCTAAGAAGAAATGAGCTTTTTATTAAATCAAAAAAGAGGTACAAGTTGAAATAAAAGTTACAATAACTTAAAATGAAAGCTGGCCAACACTACTATCATACTAGAAAATGAAATTACAACACTATTACAACACTTGCATGAAATGAAAAGCCAAGAAGGCTTGAAATAAAATAGTGAGAAAAAAACAACGAAGAACACTTAAAAAGAGCTCAAGAATCTGATTAGCAGCACCTCCCCTCCCAAAATCAGAATGCTCAACCCTTGGAGATGCTCTCAATTTATAGAAATTTTTCTGACTGGGTCACGCCCACCTTACACGCCTGGGTCGAGCTTTTACCTGGGGCGTGTAATATTTGTTTGACTTTGGCTAACCAAAATTGAAGTCTGGAAGTGACTGGCATTGCAGTTGGGTTGTACGCCCAGAATACACACCCGTGTAGGTGGGGCATGTCAGATGCGACATGACGGTGGAGTGGGAAATATTCGTGTTGTGGTGATTTCTCGGGACTTGGCGGGACACACCTTAGAGACATGCCTGTATCGATGGTACACAGGTGTGACCAAAGGCGTGTAGTCTGGATTTTCCTGAATTTTGACTTCGGGCCGTAGCTTCATTCCACATGGGTTACACGCCCTAAGTACATGCCCTGGGAGGGCGTGACCTGGGGGTGTGTAATAGGAGAAAAATAAAAAACCTGAAAAAACATAAATAAACTAAGTTAGAACAATAATTGAGAAAAGAAACTAAAAAGAACCCAAAAAATACAAAAGAGAAAATAGTTAAGCGAGAATATACATATCTTTGCCCAAATAAACTAGCTAAATTATCCTTCATCACATGCCCGGAATAAGGTCAAATTCTGGCATTCTCAACACCATTGCAGGGGTTTAAAAAATCTTTCCTCCAATACATACTTCCAAATCGCACTTGGCGGACGCTGTCATTTCAAATTCGTCTGGGAGGCATACTCTCCGAGTGATACCAGTGAAGTATTGCACACCATCTAAGTTTTTTATGAAGTCCGCCGAGACAAACGAATGTGTGGCATTGGAATCAAATAAGGTGTGAGCTGGTTTCCCACTAATAGTCACGGTGCCTAAGTACAAAATTATAACACCTCAATGCTAAGTTCCTGGCACAACTTAGGCAAGCTAAGGAAGAATGCTTATAATTATAATAATCAAATCATGACATACCTACAATCACATCTTGAGGATTCCGCTCATGAGTCATGTCCAGAGTAAACACCTGCTCTCTAGCAGGTTCAGTATTCCTTCCTTGTGGTCCTCATCATCAACCACGACCTTGTCCTCGTCCTCGCGGGGCTGCCAGAGGAAAAATAGGGGGAGCATCTCCTCCTAACTTCGGGCAATAATGTTGGATATGGCCCGACTGGTTACACTGGAAGCAGACTTGCTCGTACTGCTTTCTAGGATGTTGATACATCTGTTGAGGTGGAGGTAGTGCTAGATGCGGGATCGGGCGTTCCATCCTAAAATTCTGGTGGAAATGGCCGCCACCTCTTTGATTTCCTCTTCCACCTCTACTATTATGTCTCTTCCTGAAGTTAGGGCCTGCTTCCATTACGCCCTTGGCGGGTCTCTTAACACTTCCCAAGTGATCTTCCTCCAACCTTTCTGCCATATCGATTATCTCTTCCAAGCTCGTGTCCGCTATAAACAAAAGGGCCTGCTTTAGGGAATCTTGCAAGCCTTTGTAAAACCATTTTGCAAACCCGCGGTCATCTAACTCATAGGAGTCGGGAAATCTTACAAGGTGTTGAAACTCCATTTGATATTCTATTATGGACTTGGACCCTTGCTTCAATTATAGAAATCTCTCCTCAAGCTCAACTCGAGCGGTAGAGGGAATGAAGTGTTCCAAGAAGGCTTCATAAAAATCATTCCAACTGATCTCAGTGTATACTCGGCCTTGGAAAGTGGAACCCATGAGGGACTTCCACCACCTCTTCGCGTGCGTTTCCAAGACTGACACCGCTAAGGTCACAGCCATACTGGCTGGACATCTGGTTCTGGCCATCAGCTCTTGCACTGTGTCTAGCCATTCTTCAGTACAGACAACTGACTCTATCCCAGGTTAAATAGGGGGGAGAGGGCTCGGAAGGTGCTCAGCCAGTTAGATCCCGGGGCTTGTTGCTGCACCGAGGCCTATTGAGACCTGAAAGCATCCAGAATTGTCATAAGTGTTTGTCCTAACACCGACTGCTAGAATTGAGTAGGAAAGGAAGGGGCGGGAGTGCCCACTACTGACTCTACATGTGCTGGGATCTACATATAAACATGCAATCCTAAGGTCAGGTTGGCTAATCATAGGATAACGATTGGACATACTTAGTGTGAATTACACATTGGCACACCACTGCTTCCGCTATGTCAGCTTGTCTGCAAACTGACCAATCGAGCGGGGGTGGTGATGTTTTTAGTTTTCTACCTAAATCACCTAGAGGGGGGTGAATAAGTGAGGTCTGTGTGTTTTTTAGGAATAAAAAATTGAACGAACACAGTACAGAAAATAAGCAAACAAATCACAGAGAACACCAGATCTATAGTTGTTTCCCAATATTGGGTACGTCCACTCTCCACCTCATCAATCTAGCAACACGCTAGACTTAACTACTTCACTATTACCTCAGATTGAAAACCAATCCTACAACTCAAAGCAACGCCCCTATAACTCGACCACAAAACAAATCTACACTCGGAAGAAAATCTTCCTGCAACAATTTCTCGGAGAACAAACTCCTACAACTCAGAGATCAACCTCCTATAAGAGTAAAGATATTGTAAACAAAAATATACAAACAGAATATCTCAGATCTAAATCTTCAGCCTTTCTTCTTCCTTGAACTTGAAGCTTTCTCATAAACGGATCGAAGAAGACAAGCCGAAATTATTCTGGATCTAAAAACTTGGATCAACACGATTAAGAGATGAATCTATAAGAATAAGAATGCCTTGATCTGTTGATCTCTACTTGCTTTGAATCACAGGAATCAGAGAAGAAGCGGCGGCAAGATCGTCAAAGGAGAGCGGCGGCGGCTTCCCAATTTAGAATATACGAACGATTCAGAATACTGATTTTCTCGGGTATTTTATTCTTGTTAGAGTTGTTCGATTTGATTAGACCTTTTATAGGACAAGCCTAACGATCATAATTATAAAGACAGTACACGTGGACCAATAATCAGTGAGATTAGGTTTGAAATCATGTCTCGTCAGACTTAATGAAAAGTTCAGAAAAAAAACTTCATTACTTGAGTGGAATATTGACTACTCGGGTAATCACTTTAGCTTCTCGAGAAAAGAATGTAAAGTTCTCGACAACAATACTTAGAGAAAATCTTGAAAATGAATTTTGGCTACTTGAGTAATAGAAATTGACTTCTCGAGAAGTGGATGGACTTCTCGAGTACAAGTGCTTCACTACTCGAGAACAAGATATTCTTCTCGAGTACTCGACTTCTGTTACTCGAGACAAAGACTTGTACTACTCGAGTAATGGCCTTTGCTACTCGAGTACTAGACTTAGAAAAAATTCGGAGCTAGACTTTTCTGATAACTCGAGAATAAGGAAAGATATACTCGAGTACTACTTAGCTTCTCGAGAATTGACATTAAAATTTCTCGATAACTACTTCAGTTACTCGAGTGCTAGACTTAGCTTACTTGAGAACTGACTATAAATCTACTCGAGTACTTAAGTTACTTCTCGAGTAAAACACTTAGAAAAATTCTGCTTTCTGAAAATTTTTGTTCTTCAAGGAATTCAGCAACTAGTCTTTCTCCTATAAGTTTAGTGCTTGGAAAATAAAGTGTGTCCCAATAGAGAGGCTACACATGAGTCAACACCATGGATCACACAATGAGGGATTACATTGTATGGTCTTGTGTTTGGTGACTTACTGTAGACTAATAGTGGTCTACACTTGGCAATTATATCCTGCAAACACATAACTCAACAAGGGCATCAAATACAACTTAATTCATATTAGTTCAAGGGTGACTTCATACAAATCTAGGTTATTGTGGATATAATACCCAACAATCTCCCCCAATTTGTAGAAGTCAGAACCCTCTATAATAAGGTGAATTACATCAAGATAAACATAACATATTAACTAGTAAACACGGTAATACTGAGAAAAGCTAAGCAATGAAAAATCAGATCATCAAAATAGAAGATTTATATATATACAAAATGTCCATGAAATCCAATTCAACAAAATCTCATAAAGCAATCTATTGATCATCTATCATTCCTTGCTTTTTTGTTGTTGTTGTTGTCTTTCCTTCTTCCCTTGTTGTCTCTTCTGGTAGCTGAAAGGTTTAGGAGGAGCCTTGGGGTTATTCTTTCCATACTCTCTATCATATATCCTTCTCTTGGTAATAGATTTCTCATACAAGTCCCATTCATGGGAGCTGTAATGATCATGTCTATTCTCATTATAGTCCATGACAAGTTTGAGAGTATCAAGGATTAAAGATTTAGAAGTTGGGCTCCAAATTTCACCAAATTCCTGGGTTCTTCTCCTTTCAACTTCTGGATTGGGAGTGGTCCTGCTAGCAGAGGCACCATCACCATACTTCCTTTTCTTTTGAACTGGGATTTTTGGAGGAGGAGCTTGAGAAGATATTTCAGATTTTTACCATGCTTGAGCATAACTATCTGGAGGTGGTTCTTGATCTTCAGGTCTGGGAGAGAAAGTTGGTTGTTGGGTAGGAGGCTGCTGGGCAGGAGGATGCTGAGCAAGTGGGTTAAGATGATAAGGGATAATATTGGGATCAGCTTGAAATTTAGGGAATATCTGATTGTGCATCCACACTATTGTATCATAAGTATGAAATTTGACACCAACAATTTGATTCTTAATATCAGCATGTAGCTCATTCAACTTTGTTTCCCATTCAATCTTCTTCCTTTTTCAGATTTTTCTAAGAATTCTTTCACTAAGTCCTCCCCCTTTCTGACTTTTATTGATAGGGTGGCTATTGCATCCTCTTTGAATGTCCCTACTTCTTCATAAATCTTGAAGGTGTGTTCTTGAGCTTTCTTCTCCAGTTGGAATTGATTGTTTGCAAGAGTGACTGATTGATCCATCACCTGACCAATGCTGGTTATAGTGTGGTCTAGAGCTTCCCCACCTATTTTGAATAGGTGTTTGAGTTCATCAGTATTGCTTTGGATCTCAGCAAATCCTCTGCTCATCTCTTTTTCAAGAGCAGTTACCTTGTTAGTGACTGCTTTTAGGGATTCATCAAAATATTCTCTCTGTTGTTTCAGCATGAATTTTATCTTACTCAGAATGGTATCTGCATAAGGAGTTTCAACTTGAGGAGCGGGAGGAGGAGGAGGAGCAGTCCATGGAACTATTTCTTCAATGACAACTGAGCTCTGGGCTTTGGAGGTATGAGTCAAAATATCTCCTTCCTCACCAAGAATGGTAGGAAGAGAGAAATCCAAGCTCTTTAGGGGAGCCTCAGCTGGTTTAGGTGTTCCTTCTTTCTCATCAGAAATTAACATTGTTCCTTCCTCTTAGACATCTGCAGGAGGAGACTGATGAAGAGGGGATTCTGGTTCACAATGGTTGTCAGTTGGAGAAGGTTCTTGAGGAGGAGATTTTTCTGTATGGGTAGGGGAAGGGGGTTCTTTTAAAGAGAGTTCGTGTATCATCCTGTTTATATCTTCCTCTGTAGATAGGATTTGTTCTTGTACTTGAGCAATAGTAAACAGATCTTCAGTAGGAGTAGTATCAAGTGGAGGTGCAACGGCTGGAGGAGGGGTAGAGTGTCTTTCCTCTGGGGTAGAAGGAGCAGGCTCCCCCTCAGCAACTGCACTAGATGTGCCAACTACTTGAGGTAAAGGGTAAGATGGGGTCTTGTCCTCATCCTCTGGTTGATCAAGTGCTTCTACAGCTTGGGCCGGATTATTAAGCTTGAGCTCCCATCTCTGAATTTAAGATATGGAGACTTTCTTCATATGGTTAAGGGTAGTACCTTTGGATAAATCAAAAATCACTGTCATGAATTCATGTAGAAGTATAGAAATAATCTTTGCATAGTTTGGGGCTTTGATACTTTCCTTGATCTTATCAAAGATCATCATCCCAAATTAAAATTTCTTCCTGCAAATGACTGTTGTCATCATGTCAAAGAAGTCTGCTGTTGAAACTGAGAATTCAGTCTCGATGGAGTTCACCCATGGAGAAGGGGTAATCGCGCACCTACTTCTCTCCTGCAAGAAAAAATGACAAAAGGGAAAAGAACAGGGAACTGACACAAGGGCCCGGTGCGGAGGACCCTCCACACACCCGGAAGATCACTGAGTGCTTCCCCTCCCTAGGCAAATGCCGGGCTAAGATACCTCAGAAAATGCTAGAAGGCTGGAAGACAAGTGAGCATGCCCTCTGAGGTACCCCTTGGGTCCTATTTATAGATTTTTGAAAACGGCTTGCAAATAGCCAACCTCCGATGTTCTGAATAGCTATGTGCACCCCAACGGGGTCTGCCAACAACGTAACTCCGTTGTTCTAACTAGCTATGGGCAGTCTAGCTGGGGCAAAATGGTAAAAACACCACACAGATCACTGGGTGAGTAGCCCTCAACAAACCCTACTAGACAAGGGCGGAGAGTGCTCAATGGAGCAGGAACTCGCCGCCTATCTGTGACCCTGGGTGAGTATGGGCCCGACCTACCCTACTCGCACGCCGCGGGCTTGTTGATCGGTTCGACGAAGGGCCCAGAGCTCGACGAACAGGGCTGGGCGAGTACGAGCTCGCCTCCCAAAAGAATCTCACCCTGCCTGGGCGAGACGGAGACTGCCGAGCTCCCCCTCCTGCTGAACTCGCCCAGGGACTCAGACTGTCCGATTTGGCCGGTCTAGCTCCCGCTGACCCACACGCCGGATACGGGGTTGTACGGAATCCCCGCTCTTTGCGAGGTTGGTACAAGCTCGCAAAGAAACATCCAACCCCATGGGATTCGGCGAGTGTGGCAGGAGCCAGAGAATCTTTCGACGGCGTCCACCAACGCCTATAAATATGCGCCTGCGTACCTGGGTGACCCTCGCCATTCCACTTTGCTCTGAATTTGCCGAGATACATTTCCCCAAAGAGCTCCAAGAGAGGTTTGTGAAGTCTCGCGAGTGCTCCTCTGCCCACATTGACAGCCTGACCGCCGTGCCCCTTAACATCCAGCGGAGTGTCCCTGTCGAGCCTAACTCTACCAAGAGGGAGAAGCCAGACGCAGAAGCGTCTGAGCGTGTCTTTAAGGACTTGAAAATGGCCCTGGAGCCTGAGACCTGCTCCTCTACCCTACCTGACCCTGGGAAGGAGGGGAAATTCATTGACCTCTGCGTGAACCTAAACTACCGGGGTGGGGACGGCGAGGCTACTTCTCTGCGAGCCGAGGTTCTTCCTATAGACCCGCGGTTTAAGGCTCCGGAGGTTTGCCAACGCGACCCGTCCTCGCCCTTCGGGACTCTGGGGTTGGGCTCGCAAAGACAATACTCGCCAGCCCGCGTTCCCCTTTCTCAACCTGCCGAGACTTCGAGGGAGGGTGTTGGAACTATCCCAGTGTCGGGATTCAACCTACTTCCGCCGAGAACACACCCTTTGGGCCGAGGCAAAAATCTGAAGATGCCTCCAACCCGCCGCTCCTTCGAGGCGTCGAGCTCGTCTAACAAGTTATCCTTTACGGGTTTCCTCCCATAGTTGTCCGGGCGTGCTCGCCCTCCATATTGATGTTCGACTATCCTTGCAGCCTTCCCCGGTCAATCGGAGGCTGACAAATCTATAGAGCGAGCTCGATACTCACCCCTTCATTCCCCGAAGACCTTAGAGTCCTTCCTGGACTCCGAGCTGGAGGACCCCAAGCTGACAAAGCGAGGAGTTGAGGTCCTCAAAAAGATGGTGTGTGAGCTCCACCGGCTGCGGGAGGATAACGACGTACTGCAGCGGGAGTGCGCGTGGATAGTAGACGAGGCGAGGGAGGACCTGGCGGGCGAGGCGACGTCCCTTTCACCACTTCTGGAGGAGCTGGACGAGAACCTCATGGCTGCCCGGGGATTCTTGAGGCGGATCTGCGAGCTCCGTGACTCGCACCAACCTGCGGGGAAGGATACGCGAGGCCGGGCTATGTAGAGAATTGCCCCTCAGCCCCCGCATATACCGAGTTTGCTGCTGTTTTGTTTGAATTTGATTTCTTTGAACAATTTCCCTCATGGGCCTGTAATAACGTAGAATATTTTTAGATTTTATTGCTTGTTGTTTGAATATAATATCCTTTGCTTGGCACGTGATGGGACAGGTTTGGGAAGTCGGCGAGCTGGGGTCGGTGAGCTGGATTAGGCGAGCTGGGTCGAACGGTCGGCTCGACCCTATTTCCCTTTCCTATAAATAGGCCCCCTCACCTACTCTGACTTACTACTTTTATTGCTTCCATACCTTCCTCCCCTGCTCGCCTTCTCCCTACCTGTACTCGCTCCCTACACCTTCCGCGAGCATGGGTAAGGCTAATCCTGATTCTGACGGTCGCTCCAAGTGCGCTCAGCACTTCACTGACAACAGTTTCTTTGAGGGGAACGTGACGGAGGAGGAGTTTGCGGCGTTCAACGCCGACTTCAAGCCCCCTGGCTTCGAGGCACGCTGGCCAAGGGATGGCGAGTCCATTAACACTTTCTACCCCGAGGATCTCGCCTTCCCTATCTCGCATTTCGAGATGGGGTTGCGCCTTCCGCTCTGGCCGTAAATCCGCCAGATCCTCAAATACTTCGACGCGATGCCCGCACAGCTGAACCAGAACTCCATCGCCATGATGGTGGCATCTGTGAGCTTCCTCCGCCGGGAGCGAATAGAGTTCAACCTGACCGTCTTCAGGAAGCTCTTTACCTACAAGGCGACTCCCGACGGCATTGCCTTCTTCGGGGGCTCCTTTATCAAGGTTCGCAAGATCGCAAACAAACATCACAACAGGATGACCAAGATCATCTTCATCAAGGGCGATCTCGGCAACGTCCCCTACTCGCCTCAACAGAAGTACGAGGAAGTGTACCGACCCCCCCCCCCCATCGTGTCCGGCAATGATGCCGAGCTCCACAAGTTCTTTTTCCATAAGGACTTCAAGGTCTCCTTCCTCCGAAGGGGCCTCGACTCGCTCCTCCCCGTCCTTCCTGGCGAAGGTATACCTTTCAACTTTCCTCCCTTCTCGACCTCGCCAAATCCATCGGAGTTCTGACTAAGTTATTTATGCAGGGGAGCGGCTGATTCCCGAGAACCCGCCCTTTGCAGATCCACGAATACTCCCTGACCCTCTTACCCGCTAGAAAGCAGCTGCGACCGCCTGCCGAGATGAGTCGGCCTCGTCCAAGCTTTCTAGCAAGAAGCGGGCTGATCCTGCGGGGTCTAGATTGCCTCGCCGACATCCATCCCAGAATAAGCTGGAAACGGTGGTGGTTTCCCGGGTGAATCAACAACCACATCCCAAGTACATGAGCTCGCCCGAGCCTTCCCCGGATGGGTCGCCGGAGAGCCCGTTGAAGGAGACAATCGGCAAAGAGCAGGAGGGAGGCGAGCCCTCTGCTCCTGCAGTCAAGAAGACCCTGGCCCTCGAGTCGGGCCCGACGAAGGGTCACCCCCTCTTCGGCCTTGGGGGAGGTGGAAGGATTCGGTCGGCGAGCCTGTGGTCCAATGGGACGAGTTGGCCAACGGGATCTCTGTTTCCACCCTCCAACCCCCTGGTCCGACCGCAAGCCCTCCTCCGGTCAAGCTTACGCGCTCGGTTTCGGCCTCTACGGGCGCGAGGACGCCATGGACTATAAGCGCATGACCCTGCGCCAACTCGGCCATGAGGGCATGCAGGCCCATATGCGGGCACTAGAGCTCCACCACATGGTGGTTCGTCGCGGCTTCAACCTCAGCCACCTCCTGCAGAAGGCTGAGCAGAAGTGCAACCTGGCCTAGGACAAGGTCGTCGACCTGGAGAGGAGGCTCAGCATTGCCGAGGACTTGCTCTCCAAGGGTGTCGGCGGACTGGTGAGCACTGGTTACCCCTTTCTCTATCTACTTAGGATTTTTTAGCTTCAGATTCACTTACATGTTCTTGCCTCAGGATGCTGAGGCTGCTAGAGAATTGCGGGCACGTGCTGTCGGGCTGGAGGAAGAGAATAACCAGGTTTGTACCCGCTTCGCCGAGCTGGATGCTCCTGCTGCCGAGCTGAAGGCTCGCACCGCCGAGTTAGAGTGGAAGAATGTGCAGCTGAGCGAGGAAAATGGGAGGCTTCATGGCGAGATCATCCGTCAGGCAGAAGCCTTCCTCCCTCCAAGCAGCTGTGAGCCCCCATTCCCATTCAAGAGCCCGAGGATCTTCGGCGAGGCCGAGGTCGTGGAAAGGCTGTGGGTCAACTCAATCGAATCTGTCGAATGAACCTTGCAGATCATGAAGCATATGCGGGTGCTGGTGGAGGGCTGCGAGGAGTTCACGGCCCGAGACCTCATTTCAAGTCTATTCCCGCCCACGCCGCCAAGCGAGAAGGAAGACAGCCTCTACCTATTCATCGGGAAGGATTTCCAGGACAATCCCTCTGGCGGGGAGGGCGGAGATCGCCAATCCGGGGGAGGAGGCGAGAGCTGACTCACCCCCCCCCCCCCTCTTTCTTTCTTCTAATTCTCTCCCCTCTTTTGTAACCTCGCCTAGGAGAGTTCTCTTTTTTGTAATTCGGTTTATACTTAATGAAAAGTAAATTTTTCTATCTTCTTTTTCTTTAACTTCTTTTCTGTTATGCACTCGCCTGCGAGCCCTCCTCTTTGTTGGACCTTACTAGGATAGAAATCGCCGCTAGAGTGCATGTTTAGGATTTGTACCCGCGAGAAGATTACCAGAGCTCGTCCCTCCAAGTTAAACAGGAATGGCCCCCCTACCGAGCTGGGTTCACCACCACCCAGCTCGCGTGCGAGCTGCCTCTTCTCTTGTCGATGTCGAGCCAAAATTGTCGAAATATTCCACACAAGTAAAACTGAAGGGGGGTGGAATGCCTTGTTGGAGCCCTCCCTCCACAATAGGAGGCTTAGGATGGCTCGCCTTCTTCTTGCCGAGCTGGGCCCGCGAGTCCCGACTCGCCTATAAGGACCTTTTCCTCTACACCCTTAAGAAAGCGATCTTCCTAAATTACTCCCGAAGAGTGTGGGACTCCCTCGAGTGACATCCAGCCCTGCCAGCTAGGTGAATGCCTGACAGCAGGATCTGCTCGGGGTCTAGGGCAGACTCCCTCGAGTGACATCCAGCCCTATCAGCTAGGTGAGAGCCTGACAGCGGGTTCTCCTCGGGGTCTGGGGCAGACTCCCTCGAGTGACATCCAGTCCTGCCAGCTAGGTGAGAGCCTGACAGCGGGATCTGCTCGAGTTCTAGGGCAGACTCCCTCGAGTGACATCCAACCCTTCCAGCTAGTTGAGAGCCTGACAGCGGGATCTGCTCGGCATATGGGGCAGACTCCCTCGAGTGACATCCAACCCTGCCAGCTAAGTGAGAGCCTGACAACGGGATCTGCTCGGGATGTGGGGCAGACTCCCTCGAGTGACATCCAGCCCTGTCAGCTAGGTGAGAGCCTGACAGTGAGATCTGCTCGGGGTCTGGGGCAGACTCCCTCGAGTGACATCTAGCCCTGCCAGCTAGGTGAGAGCCTCACAATGGGATCTGCTCGGGGTCTGGGGCAGACTCCCTCGAGTGACATCCAGCCCTGCCAGCTAGGTGAGAGCCTAACAGTGTGATCTGCTCGGGGTATGGGCCAAACTCCCTCGAGTGACATCCAGCCCTGCCAGCTAGGTGAGAGCCTGACAACTGGATCTACTCGGGATCTGGGGTAGACTCCCTCGAGTGACATCCAGCCCTGCCAGCTAGGTGAGAGCCTGATAGCAGGATCTGCTCGGGGTCTGGGGCAGACTCCCTCGAGTGACACCAGCCCTGCCAGCTAGGTGAGAGCCTGACAGCAGGATATGCTCGGGGTCTGGGGCAGACTCCCTTGAGTGACATCCAGCCCTACCAGCTAGGTGAGAGCCTGACAGCGGGATCTGCTTGGGGTCTGGGGCAGACTCCCTCGAGTGACATCCAGCCCTGCCAGCTAGGTGAGAGCCTGACAGCGGGATCTGCTCGGGGTCTATTAAATGAACATTTCAACCATTCACATAGATCGCAACGAGAGCATTGATACTTCAAATTTCATTAAAAAAAGGAATGCTACTTACATGGTTTAAGGGAAAAATTGTTTCAAGTCATCACAGCTCTAGGTGAGACTTAGGGTCTCGCCCTCCACACTCTGGAGATGATATCCTCCTGACCACAATGTTTCTTTTACAATGTACGGGCCCTCCCAGTTGGGGTTGAGCTTTCCCACGGCGGTTGACCTTCCCGCAGCATCCACCTTCTTCAAGACCAAGTCCCCTTCTGTGAACTTCTTGACTCTGACGTGTTTGTCGAAATACTTAGTCATTCTTCTTTTCACTTCCTCCTGGCGGATGGCAGAGAGGTCGCGTACCTCCTCTACCATATTGAGGGAGAGTTGCAGCTCCTCCTCATTCTCATCCCTACATTCCTCCCTGTCTTCCCCTTCCTCAACCACCCAAGGCGTCCGGACCTCGAACACTACTGGGAGTACTGCCTCACACCCATGAGAGAGTTTGAAGGGAGACTTTCATGTGGCTGTATTGGGTGTGGTCCTAAGAGCCCAGAGGACCGAAGGGAGTTGCTCCACCCAACTGCCTTTCAAGTTCTCCACCTTCTTCTTGAGGAGGTTGACGATGATCTTGTTCACCACCTCCACCTGACCGTTGCTCCTTGGGTGATGGTCAGAGGAAAATCTGAGATCAATCCCAAGCTATTCGCAGAAGCTAGTGAACTCGGCGCTGGAAAACTGAGGTCCGTTGTCTGTGACAATGGCTTGCAGTAACCCGTGCCGGCAGATGATCGCCCCCCAAACAAAATTTCTGATAACCTCGGAGGTTACCTTGGCCAGCGCCTTGAACTCTAGCCACTTAGAAAAATAATCTATCATGATGAGTAAGAATCTCCTCTGCATACTGGCCTGGGGGAAAGGTCCCACCAAGTCCATTCCCTAGATGGCGAAAGGTCAGGGGGCTGTGATACTTCCGAGGAGCTGGGCTGGTTGCAACTGGAGTGGGGCATACAACTGACACTTGTGACACATTTTTGTGAATTCGGCCGCGTCGAGGCCTAGGGTAGGCCAGAAATACCCTTGCCTTACAATCCTCCCTTCCAGGGTCCGACTCCTAGAGTGACTTCCACACTCACCGGAGTGGACCTCCTCCAAGATCCTCTGGACCTCTCTCTCGGCCACGCAACGTGCCAACATCCCTGAGAGGGTCTTTCAGTACAGCTGCTCGTCGCGCATGAGATAGTACGCCGACTTATACTTGAGCTTCTTCATGTCCATTCCTTCGGGATATTCCCCTATGGAGAGGAAGGTCGTGAATGGGTCCATCCATGAGGGGTATTGATCCACCTCCATCATCTCTCCTTCTTAGATGGAAGGGCGGAACAAATCAGTGATAGTACCTCCTATCTGGGGACCATGCTTGGCCCGTTGGTCTACCTGCTCGTTCTCTTCCCTGGGCACGTGTCGGATGGAGAAAGTCTGGAACATCCCGATGCCTTCGCCTTTGCCAAGTATAGCTGAAGAGTAGGCTCCCTTACCTGAAATTCTTCGTTGATCTGGGAGTTCACCACCATGGAGTCAGTGAGGACCTCAACATAATGCACTCCTAGCTCCTTGGCCGGGCAGAGCCCGGCAATCACTGCCTCGTACTCGGCCTGGTTGTTGGTGATGGGAAAGTGCACCACCAATGTTTGCTCGATCCTTATTCCCTGAGGGCTTTCCAGGATCACACCCACCCCCAGGGAATGCCTACCTGACACACCATCTACCATCACCTTCCATGGAACTGGGTGAGTGAGCTCTTCCTTCGCCACCTCGACCACATAGTCAGCCAGAAAGTCGGCCATCGCCTGGGCCTTGATCGAGAGATGGGGGACGAAGGTGATGTCGAACTCACTCAGCTCAACCAACCATTTAGCCAATCTTCCTGAATGCTCCACCCCCTTGAAGATGCTGTGAAGGGGGTTGTCGGTCACCACCCAGATTGAGTGTGCCTAGAAGTAAGGCCGGAGTCTCCAGTCCGAGATGACTAGAACGAAGGCCAGCTTTTCCAAGATGGGATAGCGGAGCTCGGGCTTCCTCAACACCTGACTTACATAGTATATGGGGAGTTGCTTCTTACCCTCTTCCCGACCCAAGAAGGAGCTCAAGGCCTCTGCTCCGACCCCGAGATACAAGTATAGATCCTCCCCCTCCTTCGGCCCTTGGAGCAGCGGAGCCTGAGTCAACTGCTTATTCAGGGCTTGGAATGCCTCCTCGCACTCCTTGGTCCACTCAAACTTCTGGCCTCCCCTCAAAGTTTTAAAGAAGGGGGAGCACTTCTCCTCAGCCCGGGAAAGGAACTTGCTCAACCCTGCCAGCTTCCCTGTCAAACGCTGCACCTCTTTAGCATTCCGAGGTGATCCCAACTCCATGATTGCTCGGACCTTATCAGGATTTGGCTCTACCCCCGCGGGTGTGAGAAGATGGCCCAGGAACTTGCCCCTTCCGGCCCCGAAGACACACTTCAGGGGGTTCAGCCTCATCTTGTACTCGCACAGGGATAAAGCTTATGGAACTAGTCTTGCAAAGAAGTACTTTTCCATGTATATCCACTAGAAGTTTGCTTTCTGGATTCAGGCCAGGCCGACGAATGGTGTTTACATCAGCAGAAATACCACAAAAACCACATGCTCTGTCATAGTCCTTGATGGTTAAGTCATCTTCTTTGTCAATCTCTTAGCATTCTGGAAGAACTCCTCAACCTCTAGAAATAGAACTTTGCACGTGTGCTCTAAGATGAATGACAGTCCGGCGATTTCTAAAAGCAGTAGAAGATTCTGAAAATCATCTGAAAGATCTACAATCCCTGTCAAAACTAGTTCGCTTCTGATCTCTATCTTGGATGGAGGAGCCATTGATCTAGAGAAGAACGAAAATTTCTGCTTGGAGAGAAAGGGCTGGATCAGCGGCAAGTTTGCGACGGTGACAGGAAGACGAAGAGTTTTGCCTCTTTTCTCTCGAGAAAGGGTTTAGAGATCGAGTGATTTGGAATTTTTTGGACTTTTCTATTTATATAAGTCTTAATTTATGATAATTAAGGAAATAATAAAAGTAACATACCTGAAAATAGGGCGGAATAAAGTCCGGGTGCGAATATCAAAAAGTTGAACTTGAAGACGAAAAGTTGCTTCAGACTTCTCGAGTGGAAGGGCATTAATCGAGTGAAGAGACTATAGTTCTCGAGTAGTAACTTGTTTTCTCGAGTAGTAGACTGGAAGTTCTCGAGAAGTGTTCTGATAGTTCTTGAGAGGCAGACTTGTTTCTCGAGTGGTCCTATCCAGTACTCGAGTAGTAAGAGTCTTTCTCGAGAAATGAAGTCCAAACTTAAGAATTTCTGAATTTTCGAAGTGTTGCCTGATCCTTGAGCTTTGTTGTGAGACCTCCTTATTCATTCTTCTTTGTTGAGCATGCCAAGTTCTGTTTTGAAGAACGAGAACTTGGCCTCGTCCAGTGGCTTCGTGAAGATGTCTGCAACCTGCTTGTTAGTTGGAACATACTGGAGGTTGATGTCTCCATGCTCCACATGCTCCCTGATGAAGTGATACCTCAGCTCTATGTGCTTTGTCCTGCTGTGAGAGATTGGGTTGTTGGTGATTGCAATTGCACTGGATGAGTCGCAAAACATTGGAATGTTCTTGAACTTCATGTTGTAATCTTCAAACTAGTTCTTTATCCATAGCAGTTGTGCACAACAACTGCCTGCAGAGATATACTCTGACTCGGTTGTTGAAATTGCGACACAATTTTGCTTTTTTCTGCTCCAGGAGATAAGCATTCTTCCTAGGAATTGGCAAGTCCCGGAAGTGCTTTTCCTGTCATCTTTGTTACCTGCAAAATCTGCATCTGAAAAACCAATTAGTTCGTTATCATTACTTCTTGGGTACCATAAGCCAAGATTTGGTGTACCTTTAAGGTATCTAAAAATATGTTTTGCAGCAACGTAGTGAGATTCCATAGATTTCACTTTGAATCTAACACACACACATGTTGAGAATATTATATTTTGTCTACTAGCAGTAATATAGAACAAGGATCCAATTATACTTCTGTACTTGGTTTCATCAAAAGGTTTCCCTTTCTCATCCTTGTCCAGAGACATAATTGAACCCATTGGAGTCCTCATAGAGGTTGCGTTCTCCGTTCTGAATTTCTTAATTAACTTCTTGGTGAACTTCGTCTGAGAGATGAAAATTCCATCTTCAGATTGTTTCACCTAAAGTCCTAAGAAATACTTCAGCTCTCCCATACTGCTCATTTCAAACTTCCCTTGCATAAGTTTATAAAACTTTTTGCAAAGGTTGTCGTCTGTAGAGCCAAATATTATGTCATCGACATAGATTTCCACTAGCAAAATCTTGCGTTTTATTTCCCTAAGAAATATTGTCTTATCTATCTTTCCTCTTGTGAACTTGTTCTCAAGAAGAAAGCTAGACAGCGTCTCATACCAAGCTCGAGGAACTTGTTTCAAATCATATAATGTCTTAAATAAAAGATAAACATGATCAGGAAAGTTAGAATCAACGAAACCTGGAGGTTGTTCCAAATACACTTCTTCCTTTATGTCACCATTAAGGAAGGCCGACTTCACATCCATCTGGTAGATAGTGAATCCCTTAAGTGCAGCATATGCTAAGAATAACCTGATTGCCTCCAGTCTTGCCACTGGATCATACATCTAGTCAAAGTCGATTCCTTCTTCTTGTCGGTATCCCTTGGCGATGAGTCTGGCCTTGTGCTTTATGATTGTTCCATCTTCGTCCATCTTGTTCCTGTAGACCCACTTGGTTCCGATAACATTCTTACCTTTGGGTCTTGGAACAAACTTCCAGACTTGGTAACGCTTGAATTGATTCAATTCTTCTTCCATTACCATTATCCAAGATGCATATGAGTTTGCTTCCTCAAACTTCTTTGGTTCAACCTGCGAGAGGAAACTCAAATATAAATTTACATTGGTTGTACCTCTACGAGTTCTGACACCGTCCAGGGGATCTCCTATGATTTGATCAATTGGGTGAACCTTCAAGTGTTTGAGATCTAGAGTTCTTGCATCTGTAGCTTCCTCTATCACTGGAGTGACTTCATCAACTTGGATGACATCTTGATCATCCTCTCCAATAGGGGTTGGAGTGGTGATCGTGATGAACTCTTGATCATTTTCTTTGACTAGCTCATCCAAGCTCAATTCCTTTAGCCTTGAACCTGCATCTTCAATGAACACACTAGAAGAACTGCCTTGCAGCAAGCTCGTCTCATCAAATACAACATTGATAGATTCTTCTACAACTAGGGTTTTCTTATTGAAAATCTTATATGCCTTACTATGGCTACTATATGCTATGAAAATACCTTCAAAACTCTTTTCACTAAATTTAGTAGTGTGATACTTCTCATTGTTAAGTATGAAGCATTTACTACCAAAGATTTTAAAATATGAAATAGTAGGTTTCCTTCCCTTTAGTAGTTCGTAAGGTGTCTTATTATGGTTCTTGTCTATGAGTGCTCAATTTTTGCACGTGGCATGCAGTGTTGACGGCTTTAGCCCATAATTATTCTGGTAGTGAGGCATCACTCAACATGGTCCTGCAATCCTCTATGAGTGTTCTATTCCTTCTCTCAGCAACTCTGTTCTATTGAGGAGTTTGAGTTGAGGAAAACTCATGAAAGATACCTAAGATTTCACAGAATTCTGTCATGGCCCCAGATTTGAACTCTGTTCCATTGTCACTTCTGATTTTGACAACGGAGCAGCTGTATTCATTGTGGACTTGCCTGACAAAATTAGTAAAGATATCAAAAGTATCTGACTTGTGTTTTAGAAAGAACACTCACGCAAAGCGAGAGTAATCATCAACGATAACCAATGAATAATCCTTACCTCCCAAACTTCTAATTTGCAGTGGACCAAACAAGTTCATATGAAGTAGGTGTAAACACCTATTAGAGACTTTGCCAATAATGCTTTTAAAGGTAGCCCTTGTTTGCTTGCCTTTTACACATGCATGACAAGGTCTATCTTTAATGCACTTGACATTTGGGGCATCACGTACTAAATTAAGAGAAAATAATTTATTAATAGTTTTGAAATTTATATGTGATAATCTCTTGTGCCATTGGTCAGCAAGAGACACACTATCTTTTGCCAAAAAGCACACTGGCATAGAAGAGTCTATGCAAATAAAGTTTAAACAAAATATGTTTCGGCTACGAGTGCCTGATAAAATCATTTCTAAATTACCAACCGATTATATCAAACACTTATCTGCATGAAATTCTACGATGTATCCTTTATCGCATAGCTGACTTATGCTTATAAGATTATGTTCCAATCCTTCCACATAAGCCACATCGGAAAAGGATACACTATTAGTAATCATACCGTATCCTTTGGTAATCCCTCTGTCAGAACCTCCAAAGATGACATTTGGCCCGTTCATGACTGGAGAATAATTCTGGAGTAGGCTTCTAGTCCCGGTCATATGCCGAGAGCATCCACTATCCAAATACCATATGAGATTTTTGGTGGCCTTTGGACATTCCTGCAAAAGTAGAATCAAGTTGCCTTAGGAACCCAAACTGATTTGGCTCCTTGGTCTCTAGTTAGCACACTCCCCCTACGTGGGTTAACATTGTGAGCGGTCTTTGTCACATTATTAACTTGATGAGTTTCATAATACATGGGGTTAAACCAAGAATCTATGGCAAAGTGACCAATCTTGCCACAACACTAACAGTCAAACCTATTGTATATTTGCCTGATGTTCTCCTGCTTGACCTTTTGAGAGTGTGGTCTAGCAGGGGCAGCAATCTTGGAGGTAGAAGCTCCATGGTGATGGCACTCACATGACTACTTCTCCATGATAGGCTTTTCCACAACGAGATTTACTTTTGGAGCTTTCTTGATGTTGTGAACATAACTATAAGGGTCGTAGCTTTGAAGAGTGATCTACTCATAAAGTGCCTTGAAGACACTCTCACCAAAGTTTCGGGGACGATTCCATCCTTGGTACCGAGACTTGGGCTCTACATGAGTAGGCCTAGCAAGGTGACCAAAGGACGAATCAAGATCAAACTTATTTGTTGGAAAGATAACCTTCCTAAATGAAGTTTGTTCTAAAGTAGCTTTCCCCTTCTATTGGCTAGAGCTTTCTTGGCAGCCTTATTTCTCCTTGGGGCTTAATTTCTCCTAGAAGATTTACTAGGACCAGCCACATGGCCTAAGCCAGCACCTTTAGCCTGAGCAGAGTACTCGGCAACAAGTGGAAGAACTGTCTTGGGCTTCGAGAAACTTTCAACAAGTTTCTTTTCAGTGTCAAGTTGTTTTTCCAACTCCTTGATGATTTGCTCTTTCTATTTTAGGTGCTCGAGAGCCTTTGTGTATACATCGATTGCTAAATGGGCTTCCTCTTTGAGTGAGTCCATCTTTGCAAGTTCCTCCCTCAAAGTGCTCTCCTCAGCCTTAAGTGATTTAATCTCCTTAGCTTGAGCTCTTGCGACTCTTCGACATTTGTTGTAAGCATTGATCAACTCTTTGTACTGAATCATGAGTTCATGTTCATCATCATACGAACAGTCCTCATGATCATGGTCAGAGACATCTGATTCAGATAGAGGGGTATGAGAGTTTACCTTCCAAGTGAACTGGGGCTCTTCTTCTTCATCTTTGTGTGTCATGAGCCCAAAGTAGGCTTCCTCCTCATCATTAGACTCAGATGAGTCTGTGTCACTAAGGTTCTTGCCCTTCTTGGCTACTAGGCTTCTTTCAGTCTTATTCGTATTGTAAGAAATTTTCTTTTCCTCTCTTCTTCCACCCTTCTTATTTTTGTGAGGGCAGTTAGCTATGACGTGTCCTGGTTTATTGCAGCAATAACAAACAATGTCAGTAGAAATCTGTTTGTTCTGTTTAGAGTAATACTTGTCTTAGCTACTTGAGCCTTTCTTGTGGCGATCACCATCATGACGTGATCTTCTTGACGAGGCATATTTGTCACTCCATTGTTTCTTCTTGTTCAAGAATTTCTTGAACTGCCTTGAAAGAAGAGAAAACTCTCCTTCATATAATTTTGAGCCTGAGATACTTGGCTCTGAAGTTTCTTCTTCACTTTCTTCCTATGCTGGGGCAGGAGAAGCATCTTTTGACTTCCTTGAGGTGTCTGCCTTTAAAGCAACAGACTTCTCCTAGGATGAAGACCTATTCTTCTCTTTTTCATCTTTTCTTGAATTGATTTGCAGCTCATATGACATAAGCTTTCCGAAGAGATTTTGCGGGTTAGTCTCTGCTAGCTTGACAAACTCTCGGATAACACGGACTTTATTATCTCATTCCTTAGTCAGGGATCTCAGGAACTTATCATTCAGTTCTCCATTGGTGAAGATCCGATCATAGACTCTTAGGTCGTTGACGATCTTGAAAAAACATTCAAAGGTATCTGCAATAGAGTCCTTGGGACCTTGTCAGAATGTTCATATTTCTGGTTAAGGAGCGATCTTCTGTCATCCCTAACCTCTTCAGTGCCTTCCATCAAGACGATAAGAGACTGTCACATTTCCATGGCAGATTGACAGTGAATCAGATTCTGCAGCATAGAATCATCGACTGCACTTGCAATGATATTCTTGGCTTTCTTGTCTAAGGAGACAAGTGACATCTCATCTTTATCAAAATCCATGAGCTTCTTTGGAACTTGTTTAGTTGGGTCAATAGTGGAGGCTATCATTGGAACATAAGGTCATTCTTCCACTATCATAAAAATTATAGGATCTACAGCTTCCATGAAGAACTTTATCTTTTCTTTCCACATGGAAAAATTATTCTTTGTGCACAAAGGAAGCTTGGCAAAATCCTTGGCTCTGTCCATGCTTGAATCCTCTAAAGACAACTAGGAAGAGATTTGTTCAAGGTGTTAACCTTTTTAATGAACAACACCCCCTCTAATACCAATTGATGTTTTTAGTTATCTACCTAAATCACCTAGAGGGGGTGAATAAGTGAGGTCTACGTATTTTTGCGGAATAAAAAATTGAACGAACACAGCGCAAAAAATAAGCAAACAAATCACAGAGAACACCAGATCTTTAGTGGTTCCCCAATCTTGGGTACATCCACTCTCAACCTCACCGATCTAGCAGCACGCTATACTCAACTACTTCAATATTACCTTGGATTGAAAACCAATCCTACAACTCAGAGCAACGCCCCTACAACTCAATCCACAAAACGGATCTACACTCAGAAGAAAATATTCCAACAACAATTTCTCGGAGAATAAACTCCTACAACTCGGATATCAATCTCCTACAAGAGTAAATATATTGTAAACAAAAATATACAAACAGAATATCTCAGATCTGAATCTTCAGCATTTCTTCTTCCTTGAACTTGAAGCTTTCTCAGAAATGGATCAAAGAAGACAAGCCGAAATTATTCTGGATCTGAAAACTTGGACCAGCACGATCAAGAGATGAATCTATAAGAATAAGAACGTCTTGATCTGTTGATCTCTACTTGCACTGAATCACAGGAATCGAAGAAGAAGCGGTGGCGAGATCGTCGAAGAAGAGCGGCGGCGGCTTCCCGATTTATAATATACGAACGATTCAGAATATTGATTTTCTCGGGTATTTTCTTCTTGTTAGGGTTGGTCGATTTGATTAGATCTTTTATAGGACAAGCCTGACGGTCATAATCATAAAGATAGTATATGTGAACCAATAATCATTGAGATTAGGTTTGAAATCATGTCCCGTCAGACTTAATGAAAAGTTCAGAAAAAAAACTTCATTAATCAAGTGGAATATTGACTACTTGAGTAATCACTTTAGCTTCTCGAGAAAAGAATGTAAAGTTCTCGAGAACAATACTTAGAGAAAATCTTGAAAATGAATTCTGGCTACTCGAGTAATAGAAATTGACTTCTCGAGAAGTGGTTGGACTTCTCGAGTACAAGTGCTTCACTACTCGAGAACAAGATATACTTCTCGAGTACTCGACTTCCGTTACTCGAGACAAAGTCTTGTACTATTCGAGTAATGGCCTTAGCTACTCGAGTACTAGACTTGGAAAAAATTTTGAGCTAGACTTTTTTGATAACTCGAGAGTAAGGAAAGATATACTCGAGTACTACTTAGCTTCTCGAGAACTAACATTAAAACTTCTCGACAACTACTTCAGTTACTCGAGTGCTAGACTTAGCTTACTCGAGAACTGACTATAAATCTACTCGAGTACTTAAGTTACTTCTCGAGTAAAACACTTAGAAAAATTCTACTTTCTGAAAATTTTCTTTCTTCAAGGAATCCAACAACTAGTCTTTCTCCTATAAGTTTAGTGCTTTGAAAATGAAGTGTGTACCAATAGAGAGGCTACACATGAGTAAACACTATGGATCACACAATGAGGGATTACATTGTATGGTCCTGTGTTTGGTGACTCACTGTAGACTAACATTGGTCTACACTTGGCAATTATATACTGCAAACACATAACTCAACAAGGGCATCAAATACAACTTAATTCATCTTAGTTCAAGGGTGACTTCATACAAATCTAAGTTATTGTGAATACAATACCCGACAGGTGGCACCATTGTTCAATAACTTTTTTAGTTCAGGATTGTTGCAAGTTTGATACCATTTGTAAGACCCCCTCCCGGAACACAACACATGGCCGAGGGGAGTCTTATGCCCATAACATCCGCCTTGTGATAACTCCAACACACGGGTTGACCGATACTACAAGATGCCTATCCTGCTAGCTAAAACTAATATCATCCATGCCAACCCAACATAAAGTGAAGTACATAAGTCAAAAATCCACACAAGTATATAAGTCCAATAAGTGCAATAATAATAAGAAGCAACGGCGGCTTCTACAATATTAGAGTACACAAAAATTTGCCCTAAGGGCTACAATATGAGTCACTCAAAAACTCACATCTATAACTGACGACAGCAATGGTAACGTTGTATCAGGCCCTATTACCCAGGTCTGGCTGCCCTCCTGCACAACCTACTATTGTTCTATCTGTGGGGTTTCCTCCTAAAATGAAAGACGTAATAACCGTTAGTCATAAAGACTAAGTGTCTATCACATCCTCTCCCTCGACGACTCTTAGGCACCAGGCGGAGAAAAGGAACAAGGGTACTATATATAGAGCTTATATATGTTATTCTGATATATATATATAAGCATTAGTACAAGTAGTTGGAGAATTTATATATCATGAGTAGTAACAATATGAATGTATATCATTATTAACAACATTCTAATTCTATCAATTCTACTCAAATCATTACAATCCGTCACATATAATTCTACAATAGGAAAGTAACTTAACTTATAAAAATGCTCATACAGATTTAAAAGTTAAGGATCGGCTTAATAGTAAAGTAACATCATATAAGAGTGTTCATACAAACTTATATGATAAGGATCTTATGCAGTGCAATGTAATGTTATGAATGCAATATGATGACTCGCCCATGTTCACACACACCCACACTGTTATGTCGACACAGACTTGTAGTTCCCACTTTTCGAGCAGGTAGATAACCTCTCAGGCCTCATCCGTCGTGGCCAGACGGTGACAGTGAAACGGGCTTTCCACTACTAGGCTGGTCTCCACACTACCTGGCCTAGGCCTCCATACGCCTCAACGCTAGGAACACAACAGCAGAGCTCCATGCATACTACGGCTCAGAGGGGTCTTTGGTAGATTTGCACCAAGAACACAGCCCAAACTGGCCTATCGTATGGCACGGAAGGAGCCTATGGGAGCGTATCACCACAGGAACAAGCCCAACCATCGACTTGGTATAGAAGGAGCCCCGGGAATGAGCACCGAGGACCAAGCTCAACCATCCAAAGTCTATCTGTCAACTACCGTCAGTGTGATGACTGGCAAGACCGTAGACCTGCCACACTATCCTTAAACCAGGATTATGACACCGCGTGTCAACTCATACTGCATGAAAATTCACATGGCCTTGCCATAACCATCCAAGAGCTCCAATCAAGTCCCTTTTCATCATTACCAATCATGTGCGGTCAAATACTCACGCACTTACACCCTTTCATATTTCAGTGCTCTCAAGCACTCAAGGGTTCAACATCAATATAGGTGGCAAGCCACCTTGAACAACGTACCAATCCCACACTGTTACCCATAGGGAGACACACTCTAAGAAGTGGACTATACAAATTATCCCATCCAATACTTGAGATCACGATTCAACACATTTCAGGGTCATAAGATTTACCTCATCTGATTCCTTCCTTATAATCAAGCATTCACAGCAATTATGCGTTCATACATATATCTCAATAATATATTAACTCTTCTCGTATTCATCAAGCACTATAGCATAAGTATAGCTTACACATTCCATCGTCTGGCACCACACCCTCTTTCAAAACTTATATCATTCATCGGATTACAATCGCGTGCATCCTTACCGGATTTCACAAGTAGCCGTTTGTACAATAAAATCATATCAAATCATTTGTCACTAATTTCCCCAAACCATTTGTTTATTAAATTCCCCCAAACCATTTGTTTATTAAATTCCCCCAAACTAATTGTTTATCTCGGCTACATATAACCAGGCTCATCCAAATCTAAACATCATCTTATTACGTTTCTTCTTCCTAGTCCAAAACTAGTTATATATTAACCCGAAAGCATCCTGCACATAAGTTGTTACCATTCATCAACTTCAACTGGACATTCCAGGAGCTAAAAATCTCCTATGAAAACGTGTAACCATTCATTGGAAAGGTATTTCTAAGTAATACAACTTTTGTGTTCATCCTAAGACCTAGATCCATCCATATCATACTCGAAAACGGCCTCAAAGTCCGTTGCGCGCAGAAAACAAATTTTTGCACACATTTTAAGGGAAAACGAACGACATCAGTTCGTCTTCTTCCTTTAGCCATTTGATCAAAACCACATACAACACTTCCTCCTCCCTTGTTCACCCTCAATAGACAATTCCTCTTCACGAAACCATTCCACAATCTTTAAAGAAGAGAGGAGAGGTTGAAGACAACTAATTTCTAGGACGAGGTCCTAACATGGTCTCTTCCTAGGAGATCTTCATCTCGCACAAGTCCAAATCCTTTGAGTTGACATCTCTCCTACATTATAACTAAAGATCTATCACTAAAAGATGGGGTAAGAACCTCACCTCATTTCCGGCCATAGATCTTGTTATCCTTCTCGGCGACATCGTTCTTTACGAAGGGGAGTTCAGCCTCCAGAAAATCAGACACCAACGACCTTCTTCATTTCTGTCGGGTTCGGCAAGTAACTGCTCGGCAAGAAGAATGAAATTATGGATATGGTTTTCCCGTATGTTTCCTTTTATAAGAAGAATTAGGGTTAGATTTCTTGTCACGTGTCACCCTAACATTGGACCGCTCATTATTACTTAAAACAAGTCTTGTTGAAGTGACCGGTCCACAGGAGTTGTTAGGCACATTTCCCGAACTCGGTTCAGCCCGTATATACAAGACAGTGAATTCAGCCCGGGCCGAAAATGCTCTAAGTCAAAATCGCCGTATATACCTACACACGCTCAACAAATCATCGAAATTCATCGTGATCACTCAACGCCTCGTGCAGTCCAGTATTTTTCTAAGTCAAAGCATTGGGATCATCGATTATTACTCAACACTGCATTGAAAGCGTCGTGATCACTCAACGCCTTTCCAAGTCCAGTTATTTCTAAGTCAAAGCATCAGGATCGTCGAGTATCACTCAACGCTGCGTTGAAAGCGTCATGATCACTCAATGCCTCGTTGAGTCGAGTATTTTTCTAAGTCAAAGCATTGAGTTCGTCGAGTATCACTCGATGCTTCATCGAGTGGCGTCGAGTTCACTCGGCACACTCGACGCTTCCCGAATCCAGAATTATTCTAAGTCAATTTCCTCTTAGGTGTTGAGTATCACTCAACGCCTCGTCAAATGGCATTGAGACCACTCAACACACTCGACGCCTACTGAAACCAGTAATTCTAAGTCCATTTCTTCTTATGCGTTGAGTATCACTCAATGCCTCGTCCAATGGCGTTGAGACCACTCAACACAATCGATGCCTACTGAAACAAGTATAATTCTAAGTCAATTTTGTCTTATGCGTTGAGTATCACTCAACGCACTCAAAGCCTGCCCACCAGTGCACCCCGTGTCTGAGTCAACTTTCCTGACTCAAAACACGTGTGAGGGGTCTAGCACAAATCAAGACGTTACAGGACTGAGGTGATTGTCGGAGGTGGTGGTGGTGATGACTGAAGGTGGTTTCCAACAATCATCAGAAAAATAAAAATGTAAGGAATTTTGTGGAGGTCATGGTGGCTTGACATTGGTGGTCGGAAAAGTTTAACGACGCTTGGTAGAAATTTGAAAATGGATGGAACTGGATGAGGGAGGTGGTGGAGGGATTTTGGAGGGGATATTGAGGTAGTCGTGGTGGTCGGCTACTGGAGGTGGGGAAGAAAGGGCCCGGCAAAGGAAGGTGGGGGAGGTTTGACTAGCTAGGAAGTGTGGATGCGATGGGGAAGAGATAACTTCCAAGCTTCAGCCCTCAGATTTTCCAGCTTCGGCCTCGGGTGATCGAAAGGAAGAATCTTCTTCACTCAATCTTTCATTGCCTTCTAAATGTTCCCTCTATACCTATCTATATACTAAGGGTCCACCATGAGCGGTCACAATTCTCCGATCATGTTGACCCTTAAATTCATGTAAATGAAAATTATAAAAAATAAAAAAATAACTAAAATTCATGGATCATCGATCCGCACAAAATGAATGGCTCTGATCATTATGTAGGTATATGTGTGTTATGATCCACATCAAAAACTCTCCAAACCCATAAAATAAATACTAGTGATGCTAATTCAACAATCTCAACTAGCATAAAGTTTTAACATGATTTTGCATTGTCCAGCTCAAAATTTAAATATTAGTGATAGAGTCACTTTTATTAAAATAATTATCAATTGGAACATTATAATTGAGTTGAGGCTTTTTATTTCTCAAGTTGAATTAATGGATAGAATGTGAGCCGTGGACTGTGAACTGCGAGGGGAGAACTGCAAATTGTGAACTGCATATCGTGAATTGCAAACCGCGAACTACGAGCCGCGAACTGCAAAATGCGAGCTGTGAACTTCGAGCTGCGAACTGGTGGCCTGCTATTCGTTAAGAAAAGCAACCGAACTAGCAATCCATCTAGGCAAGTATACCTATCGAATTGTAGCTAGGGGACACAAGTGTCGTATTTAAATCCGGGAACCGTTGAGTAATCTTACTCACACGAATGTTATTATCTTATCGAAGGAAAACTAAGGTTGTTTACTAACTTAAAAGGAAAGACTACTAGCATAAAGGAAAACACTTGCATAAAATGAAAGCACTACTGGCACTAAACTAGAAAGACACAACTATCGATTAAAACAAGGGGTTGAACGATGAGAAAAAGAAGTACTCGATCGAGAATCACCTCGGAAAAAATTGAATAAACAAATGTGATAAAAACACTCTAGCTTAATAAGGTAAAGTACCTTGACCGTGGAGGTTCCTAAAGCATGAACATGCTTCTCTCGAAGACGTGTCCACCTGAGTTTAGGAAGGTCCGACCGACTCTTGTCTAAATCGGAGGTCTAAAGCTCTCCTTACGCTCTGAACCCCGCTATTGGATTTCACTCTAATCCGGGATATTTAACGTCTGCCTCTCTCGAGGGGAGCGTGCAACTCTCTTTACTCTTGAGTGCTCACTTCAAACTATCGGCCTCTCGGTTAGCCAAGAATGAAAGCTAAGATGGAAAATATATATCGATGATATATCTCCAAGCAAAGGTTAATCAAGAGTAATTCAAGGTCTAAACCCTAAAAAGAAAAAGTAGAATTAAAGTATCATAACCTAATCAACTCGAACCTCGGATCATCAAGATCGAGTACAAGGAGGATTAGTTACTCATGGTGAAGTGGAGGAAAAGAGATGGGTATAAGAACATAATGAAAACAAAGTAGAAAAGGAATAGAAAACAACACATCTTTATTAATGAACACAAGGAGCTTACAACTTGAAAATAAGAGATTACAAGTGCATGAAAAGTAAAACTAGGCTAGCATTAACATTAAGCTACTAAAAGAAACTAGAAACTATTACAAGGAAAGCACTAAGCTAGGGTTAAGAAAGACTTAAAATGAAAAAAGGGAGAAAGAACACTTAAGAAAATGCATTAAAAACTTCAGAAAACAAAAGGGCAGTACCTCCTTACACAATCCAAGACTCTATGGGAAACAAGGAGGAAGGGATGAATTTATAGAAAATCTTGTGGGGCTGACACGGCCGGCAAAACAGCCGTGTTGGTGGTTGTGTCCTGTGTCGGTTGACCTCGGGCTCTGGTTCTGGCGGGAATGATCATTGTTGTGCCGAATCGGCGGGCATGCCCATGCTGACACAGCCAATGACACGGCCGTGTTGGTGGCCGTGTCCTGTGCAGTTGATGGGCTTTGACGGGGGCATATTAATGGCGGGCTGTATTCTTCGAGGAGGTGGCGACACGCCCGGCGACACAGCCGTGTTGGTGGTCGTGTCCTTCTATGGAATGTCATCGGCTTCTGGTGACACGCCTCATGTTGACACGGCCAGCTTGGCACGGTCAGCGACACGGTCGTGTTTGAGGTCGTGTCCTACTCGGGATGAACTCTGGACTTTCCTCTGGTTGCTGACTTCCTTGGGAACAAGTGACACGCCCCATGACATGGTCGTGTTGGTGGCCGTGTTAGGTCATTTTGGCTGAAAATTGAGAAAACCTGCAAAAGAGCCATAAAAACATTAGTGGCATAAATAAATAAAAGAGGGGGGAATAAGCTAATAAGACAAGACTTTCACAATAAAGACATAAAAATACCCTAATAGCTTAAATGCAAAACAAACTATCATATTCCCCTAAGCTTAAACTTTGCGTGTCCTCAAGCAAAAATATAAAACTAGCTAACATAACAAGCGACTAATCAAAAAGTTCTAATTATGCCTACACAAGTACCATGCGAAATTCTAAGTAGGGAGAAGGTGAAATGTAAACCTAAAACAATTACTTAAATATGGTTTTAATTTTTATAAACTTTACTAACAAAAATTATTCATCCAAAATTTTTAACAAAATTCTTTAAATAAACTTAAGCAAAGCAACAAAATGAAAAAAATGCATTGAAATGTTACTAGATTCTAAGAGGCATTTTATACCCAAATTAAACAAAGAACAAAAATCTAAATTTTAATCCAAGACTTAACTAGTCTACTATTTTTCTTTACTTAGCTTAAAAGAAAATCTAGGAGCATGAATCAACAGGACTTAATAGGAATGAAACGTTTGGTTTAGGCATATAATTAGGAATGGAATTCAAAGATAAACTTGAACGCTTAAAATCACGCTAAACCAAAATAAAGAGCTTCAAAACTTTCATAAATAACATAAATATTTTCTTCTTTTTTTCTTTTTCTTTTTCTTTTTCTTTTCCATATTTTTTTCTTTAAACAAAAGGCCATAAAATATTTGTCTTTTCATTTTGAAATTGGCCACAAAATTAAACATTTCTTTTAAGCATACTTTTTCAAAATGATTTCCAAAAATCACAAAATAATCCTATCACAACATGAAATTTATGAAGCTCAAAAAGTTTAGTGTGATAAGAAGGGTTGGAAAAATTCGGCTTTGGTGAAAATGAAATGAAATGTGGAGCTATCAATTGCAATCAGAAAAAAGCTCAAAAGCGGCTAACTAGGGGGATAATTTTAGGGTTGGCGAGAAGGCTCAAATGAAAACAAAAATTGCCTACATCATTTTCATGCTCCTAAAGTTTGCCTAAAGCATTAGTTTTGAAAAATTTCAAAAAGTAGGTCCTAGAAATAAAATAGAGAATAATGAACTCATTTTAAAAATTAGGATAATATGATTCTAGAATCGTTCACATCTACTACGTTAATCAAAAGCTGACTTTACAAAAATTATCCAAAAATAAAAAGAAAAATAGTGGATGAGAGATTTTTCAAGAAAGTAAAGAAAAAAAAATGAAAAACCATAATAGAAATGCGAGTTTTAGAAAAATATTTCACCTTAACATGCTACCGTGAATTAGAAACACAGCAAGGCCAACATTTTACTTCTGAAATATAATTAAAAAGATTGATTAGAAAAATTATAATTAGATAAGTTGTTTAAATGGAATTTTGAGAAAAACAAAACAAAAGCAAGGGGTATTATTGAAAAAAATCTAAACCCTAATATTTTTTTTTGAAATATTCTCTCTTTTTTTTGGATTTTTTAGGGAAACAACAACAAAAATGAAAAAGAGAGGGAGGAAATCCTCCCCCAAGCTTAAAATGGGCATTTTCCTCAATGGAGAAAGGAGGGGAAGGAGAGAGAGAAATGAAAACATAAATAAAAGTACATAATTGAAAAACAGATACTTCCCCGGATTTTTTGAGTTGCGGAAGTTTGCGCGATGTTGCTCCCCCATGCTTGCGCTTTGGATCTTCATAAGATTTCTTCTTTGGACTTCGTGATGGATTCAGTAGCGTTGGAGCAGGCTATCGCAAAAGCTTCAACTTGTCGGGGCCGTTCGGGGAAAAAAGTGAAAAATAAAGAAAACAGAAAAAAGATAACTAGGGTTGCCTCCCAAGAGCGCCCTTTGTTTAAAAATGTCGTTGATCTCGACGCAATAAAAAAATATTGTCCAAAAATAATATTCAAAGTTTTAATAATAAGACAATGTTTTAAATTATTCGAAAGTCAAATCATGCAAGATAGAGTTTATACAGTTAGGACTGACATCACAACAAAATACAGTTTAAGACGCTGACCATTCACTTTAAAATTACCCTTATCATGGTGTGAAATTAAAACAGTTTCATACAGGAAAACTTCTAAAACAGTAAACGGCCCAGACCAACGTGATTTTAGCTTGCTCGAAAATAAACATAAACGAGAGTTGTATAAAAGAACTTGGTCGCCCGGCTTAAAGGTTTTTGGGTGCCTAAGGTGTTTATCGTGCAAACGTTTCGTCCGCTCTTTATAAAGTTTGTTATTTTTATACCTGTAAGAGCGCCACTCGTCAAGTTCGTTGAGTTGAAATTTTCTAAAATCGCTGACAAAGTGGGGATCGAAATTTAAGAACCTTAAGGCACAAAAAGCGCGGTGTTCTAGTTCTACGGGTAAATGACACGATTTTCCATAGACCAACCAGTATGGAGTACATCCGATGACGGTTTTGTACGCTGTTCGGTAGGCCCATAGAGCATCGTCTAATTTGGTTGACCAGTCTTTTCTAGAGGTGGAAACAGTCTTATCTAAAATTCTTTTAATCTCTCTATTCACTACTTCGACTTGTCCGTTAGTTTGGGGGTGGTAGGCGGTTTAAGGTTTATGCGTAACGCCGTATTTATTAAGGATTTTAGAAAACTGTGCGTTATAGAAATGGGAACCCCTATCACTAACGATGGCTCGCGGCATACCGAATCGAGAAAATAATTTTTTTTTAAACATAACTACGACTCGGGCATCGTTCGTAGGAATAGCTTGGGCTTCTACCCATCGCGAAACATAATCGACAGCGACTAAGATGTACTTGTTCTCGAAGATAGAAGGAAGAGGGCCAAAAAAATCTATTCCCCAGAGGTCGAAAACTTCGCACTCAAGAAAATAATTTTGCGGCATTTCATTTTTATTGGAAATATTACCTGACCGTTGGCAACTATCACACCTACTCACAAAGGCCTGCGCGTCTTTAAACAGGCTAGGTCAGTAAAAACCCGCGCTTAGCACTTTGTGAGTGGTGCGAGTAGCTTGATAGTGCCCACCTGTCGGTCCTTCATGCTAATGCCTTAAAATATCTGATCCCTCTTCAAATGAGACACATCTCCTTATCACCTGGTCCGCACAGACTCGAAAAAGATGCAGGTCCTCACAAAAGTAGTTATTCAACTCAGAAAAGAATTTCTTCTTTTGCTGAGAGGAGAACTCTTTTGGGAGCATCCGGGCCACTAAATAGTTGGCTATTTGTGCAAATCAAGGAGAAGGAGATGTGTTAATTAACAGCAACTTCTCATCGGGAAAATAATCATTAAAAGATCTTTCATCTAACTTTTATATGTGCGGGTTATCTAATCGTGAGAGATGGTCGGCAGCCAAATTCTCGGCTCCTCGCTTATCACGGATTTCTAAATCAAACTCCTGGAGGAGTAAGACCCAGCGAATCTGGCGCGGTTTGGCATCCGTTTTAGCAAGAAGATATTTGAGGGCCGAGTTGGTCCGTAAAAACGATGATTTTTGAAAGCGTAATATATGAACGGAATTTATCAAAGGCGAAAACAACATCAAGAAGCTCTTTCTCGATTGTGGTATAGTTTTCTTGTGCAGATGTGAGTGTTTTACTTGCGTAATAGATGGGGTGGAAGTTCTTAGAAACTCGTTGACCTAATACGGCTCCCACCGTGTAACTACTCACGTCGCACATGATTTCAAAGGGAAGGTCCCACACCGGAGCTATCATAATTGGGACATTAATTAATTTTTCTTTTATTAAATTAAAAGCAGCTAGGCAAAGGTCATCAAAAGCAAATGGGGCGTCTTTTTCTAGCAGATGAGTAAGGGGTTTGGTGATTTTGGAGATATCTTTTATGAAGCGGCAGTAGAAGCCCACGTGTCCTAGGAAACTTCTTATAGCTTTAACGTTCGTGGGCGGCGGCAGCTTCTCGATAAATTCTATCTTGGCTATGTCTACTTCAATTCCTCTCGCAGAAATTTTATGACCCAAAACTAACCCTTCCCTTACCATAAAATGACATTTTTCCCAGTTTAGGGCAAGGTTAGTTTCTTCGCATTTTTCTAAGATTTTTGTGAGGTTTTCTAAACAACTATCAAAAGCATCACCGAACACGGAGAAATCATCCATAAATACCTCCATAATGCTTCCTACGTACTTGTCAAAGATAGAGAGCATACATCGTTGGAATGTAGTTGGCGCATTACACAATCCAAACGGCATTCTTCGGTAAGCGAAGGTGCCGAAGGGACAAGTAAATGTAGTTTTCTCCTAGTCCTCGGGGGAGATGGGGATTTGAAAGTACCCTAAGAGGTCATCGAGAAAACAATAAAATCTATGGCCGGATAATTGTTCTAAAATTTGATCGATGAACGGCAAGGTAAAGTGATCCTTGCGGGTGGCGTCATTTAACTTACGATAATCTATACACATTCTCCACCCAGTCACCGTCCGTGTCGGGATTAATTCATTATTCTCATTACTAGCTACTGTTATCCCTCCCTTCTTCGGCACTACCTGGACTGGTCTAACCCACTTACTATTAGATATAAGATAGATAATTCCTACGTCTAACAATTTCATAACCTCGCCCTTAACTACTTCTTTCATGTTGGGATTTATGCGACGCTGAGGTTAGATTGAATTATGTGAATTATCTTCCATTAGGATTTTGTGAGTGCAGAAAGATGGGCTTATGTGCTTGATATAAGAAATTTTTCAGGCAATAGCTCGGCGATGTTTACGTAAAACTAAAAGAAGTTTATCATTTTGCGCATCCGTGAGGTAGGCCGAAATTATTACTGGTAGCTTGGAGTCCTTTTCTAAGAAAACATATCTAAGATGTTCGGGTAGTTCCTTTAATTCCAGGGTAGGGGGTTCATCATATGATGTTTTAGAAATTCTTTCTTTTTCAAAAACAATGTTTTCGTAGACTTTTTCTTTATACAGAAAATTGAAAGGGGTGGAGCTGATGGTCATGGCGGCTTCTTGCAGCGATTCAGTTGGAAGAGTAGAGGAGGAACAAAAATCAGAAAATTCTTTTTCAAATTCAGAGAGGCGATAGGAGGATTCTTCACTTAGGTGCAGCGATTCAGTTGGAAGAGTAAAGGAGGAAAAAAAATCAGAAAATTCTTTTTCAAATTTAGAGAAGCAATAGGAGGATTCTTCACTTAGGGCATCTACGAAAAAATAGGAGTCGTCATTTTCTAGGGTGTTCTTCATCGAGGGGGTGATAGAGAAAGTCACTTCGTCGTCGCCTACTAGAAGGAAGAGCTTACCATTGCTTACGTCAATGATAGCTCGGGAAGTGGCAAGGAAGGGTCGGCCAAGGATCAAGGGAACCTCGACGTCTTCTTCGATGTCCAATATGACAAAGTCCACCGGGAAGATGAACTTGTCGACTTTAACTAAGGCATCCTCCACGATTCCTAACGGGTATTTGACTGATCTGTCGGCAAGCTTGATACTCATGCGTGTGGGGTTGAGGCTACCAATTCCTAACTTCTTAAACAACGAGAGGGGCATCAGGTTTATACTCGCACCTAAGTTGGCTAATGCGTGCTTGACAAAAAGGTCACCGAAGACACACGGAATAGAAAAACTACTCGGATCACTGATCTTCTTCGGCAAACCGTTTGTCAAGACCGCAGAGCACTCGACATTTAACGTGACATGCAAAAGGTTTTCTAACTTCCTTTTATTGGTCAGGAGGTCCTTAAGGTACTTAGCGTATTTTGGCATTTAGGAGATTGCTTCATGGAAGGGGAGATTAATGTGGATTTGCTTGAACATTTCTAGGAAGCGGGAGTATTGATCGTCCTGACATTGCTTATTAAGTTCGGAAGGGTGTGGCGGGGTTGGATTATTTTTAAAGATGGGTGGTGGAGTGAGATCTTTTTCTAAAACAGGGAGAGGGGTGTTAACTTCTTTTTCAACAGAGGGTGGAGTTTTTAAAATGGTGGCAGAGCTTGCCTCGGGCTCTTCGCTAACCCTACCGGAAACTTGCTTCCCAATCCAAAGAGTTATATCTTTCTCTTGCTCTCCGGGTTGGGCTTAGTGTTGGCAGGAAGAGACCCGGCGGGTCGCTCAGAAATAAGTTTTGCGAGTTGTCCTACTTGATTTTCTAAACTTTTAATGGTCCCGAGCTAGGGTTCTTATAGTAACGCCATTAACATTCATATATTTTGAAAACATTTCCTCCAAACTTGGAGGTTTTGGAAAATTTTGAGGAGGTGGTGCTGGTGCAGAAAATTCGTTTTGTTGTGGCGGGCGCATTGCATTCGAGGGATTACTCCATGAAAAATTCGGGTGATTTCTTAAAGTAGGATTATAACTATTTGGAAAAGCAAAACCGGGCGCAGGAAAATTCGCAGCAGAAAAATTATGAAAAGCATTTATAGGCATATTATTAACATAATCTAATTGTTCGGGAGCAGGATTTGCAGATTCTCATACCTGAGGGGCGGAGGCAGTAGTCATCTCCGTTATCTTTTTGCTTAGAAGTTCCACTTGCAGAGCTAGCTGGGAGACATTGTCCACTTCAAAGATACCAGCAGGTTTGTTCGGGCGGGATCTAGGCACATTCCACTGATAGGTGTTCATGACCATGTCCTCAAAAAGCTCAAGAGCTGCTTCCGGAGTTTTGTGGTTTAAAGTACCACCGAAAGCTGTGTCTATCATTTGCTTTGTGTTTTGATTTAGCCCGTTATAAAACGTCTGCACTTGTAACCATACAGGCAGCGCGTGATGTGGGCATCTTCTTAAAAGTTCTTTAAATCTTTCCCAAGTTTCATATAAGGTTTCAGAATCTATTTGTCCAAAAGCAGAAATATCGTTCCTAAGTTTTGCAGTTTTAGCGGGCGGAAAATACTTCGCCAAAATTTTTTTCAGTTAATTGATTCCAGGTTGTGATGTTGTTTTTAGGTAGAGTGTTCAGCCACTGCTTAGCCTTAGTTCTAAGAGAAAAAGGAAAGAGTCTTAGCCTAATAGCATCATTCGTAACACCATTGATTTTAAACGTGTCACAAATCTCAAGAAAGCTTGTTATACATGTGTTCGGATCTTCATCTTGAAGTCCGACATATTGCACATACTGCTGCACCATTTGAATTATGCTAGGCTTAAGTTCAAAATTGTTATTAGCTATCGCAGGGCGAACTATGCTTGATTTTGTACCCTCGAGATTCGGCCTTGCATAATATGATATAGTTCTTTGCAAGGCTTCATCTCCTTGGGGATGGATTCCCTCCGCATTGAGTTCATCCATTCTTAAGGTAGAAAATGACTCGGAATCCTCAACTGGTATTTGGAGAATAGGGCCATGAAATTGCCATCTTCTCTGAAGAGTACGCTCAATTTTGTGGTCCAAGTCCAAAATAACCAACGGATTTCCGTTGGTTATGCACTAGAAGAAGAAAGTAAGATAGAGAAGAAGAAACAAAAGAAGAACTAGAAAGACAAAAGAGAAAGAGAAAGGGCAAACCTTTTTTTTAAATAGATTTTTTTAATAGCTTAGCTCCCGAACTTCCCAAGGGCTACCCCGCAAAGGGTCGCAAGGTACTAGACAAGAAAGCAGCACTTAAAGCCGTTTTGCCCTTTTGGAGAGAGTTAGGTGGCGTAGAAAAATTTTGATGTGGGTTTCTATTAAGAGCATTAAATTTTTTTTGGATTTTTAAGTTTTAAGAAAGAGGGTGAGAAAGAGAAGTGATAAAAGTAATAGGTTCGTGATTTCAAATTATCAACAAAAGTTGCTACCTGACAACGGCGCCAAAAACTTGGTGGCCTGCTATTCGTTAAGAAAAGAAAAGCAACTGAACTAGCAAGCCATCTAGGCAAGTATACCTATCGAATTGTAGCTAGGGGACACAAGTGTCGTATTTAAATCCGGGAACCGTTGAGTAATCTTACTCATACGAACGCTATTATCTTATCAAAGGAAAACTAAGGTTGTTTACTAACTAAAAAGGAAAGACTACTAGCATAAAGGAAAACACTTGCATAAAATGAAATCACTACTGTCACTAAACTAGAAAGACCAAACTATCGATTAAAATATGGGGTTGAACGATGAGAAAAAGAAGTACTCGATCGAGAATCACCTCGACAAAAATTGAATAAACAAATGCGATAAAAACACTCTAGCTTAATAAGGTAAAGTACCTTGACCGTGGAGGTTCCTAAAGCATGAACAGGCTTCTCTCGAAGACGTGCCCACCTGAGTTTAGGAAGGTCCGACCGACTCTCGTCTAAATCGGAGGCCTAAAGCTCGCCTTACGCTCTGAACCTCGTTATTGGATTTCACTCCAATCCGGGAGATTTAACGTCTGCCTCTCTCAAGGGGTGTGTGCAACTCTCTTTACTCTTGAGTGCTCACTTCAAACTATCGGCCTCTCGGCTAGCCAAGAATGAAATCTAAGATGGAAAATATATATCGATGATATATCTCCAAGCAAAGGTTAATCAAGAGTAATTCAAGGTCTAAACCCTAAAAAGAAAAGGTAGAATTAAAGCATCATAACCTAATCAACTCGAACCTCGGATCATCAAGATCGAGTATAAGGAGGATTGGTTACTCATGGTGAAGTGGAGGAAAAGAGATGGGTATAAGAACATAATGAAAACAAAGTAGAAAGGGAAGAGAAAACAACACTTCTTTACTAATGAACACAAGGAGCTTACAACTTGAAAATAAGAGATTACAAGTGCATGAAAAGTAAAACTAGGCTAGCATTAACATTAATCTACTAAAAGAAACTAGAAACTATTACAAGGAAAGCACTAAGCTAGGGTTAAGAAAGACTTAAAATGAAAAAAAAAGAGAAAGAACACTTAAGAAAATGCATGAAAAACTTCAGAAAACAAAAGGGCAGCACCTCCTTACACAATCCAAGACTCTATGGGAAACAAGGGGGAAGGGCTGAATTTATAGAAAATCTTGAGGGGTTGATATGGCCGGCAACACGGCCGTGTTGGTGGTCGTGTCCTGTGTTGGTTGACCTCGGGCTCTGGTTCTGGTTCTGGCGGGAATGATCATTACAGCGCCGAATCGGCGGGCATGCCCATGCTGACATGGCCGTGTTGGTGGTCGTTTCCTGTGCAGTTGATGGGCTTTGACGGGGGCGCATGAATGGCGGGTTGCATGCTTAGAGTAGGTGGCGACACGCTCGGCAACACGGCCGTGTTGGTGGTCGTGTCCTTCTCTGGAAAGTCATCGGCTTCTGGTTACACACCTCATGTTGACACGGCCAGCTTGACACTGCCAGCGACACGGCCATGTTTGAGGTCGTGTCATACTCGGGATGAACTCTGGACTTTCCTCTGGTGGCTGACTTCCTTGGGAACAAGTGACACGCCCCATGACACAGTCGTGTTGGTGACCGTGTCAGGTCATTTTGGCTAAAAATTGAGAAAACCTGCAAAAGAGCAAAAAAACATTAGTGGCATAAGTAAATACAAGAGGGGGGGCATATAAGCTAATAAGACAAGACTTGCATAATAAAGACCTAAAAATACCCTAATAGCTTAAATACAAAACAAACTATCACGAACATCCACGTTGTTCTTGCAAAAGGAGGCGTGGCAGGCATAGCACGACAACAACAACTCGACGGTATGTACGATGCGGAGGTTGCCACACCAAGGAGTTTCGACAGGTGCCTCCCACACAGCGGTAGGTGTTTTCACATAAGTTGTCGTAATAAGGAGGTTGCGGTAGGCGCCTTACCGCGCGGCCATGCTTTCCGCGCACACCCATTTGTTGTAACAAAAGTGCGAGGGGAGATCAATGGAAAATATTGCGACATTGGCATACGAGCGGCGGGCAAGGCTTCGTGTCAGCGAAGCCTGCAAGGACGCATGAGAAGTCCGCTAGGATGCGGGAGAAGCCCGCCAAGATATAGACAAAGCCCGCCCGAGAGCATCAAGGATGGGCGAAACCGTCCGAAGATGCTAGTGTGTGTTTATATATTTCACCTTAAATTCAACAATATTTGCATATAAACAAGCTTTTAAAAACTGGACTGGATCGGGCAGTCGGACCGGTCGAACCGCCGAACGAGCAACTACCTGATCTTGTCCATGTACAAGAATCACCTTACTCATGAACCGCCCAAAAACCGGGGAATCGGGAGGGTCAACCGGAAACCCATGAACCGTGACCAGTTCCCCGAAACCGGGCGGGTAAAAATCCCTATTTAAGCCCGGTAAAAGGAGGCATGGCAGGCGTAGAACGACAACAACAACTCGGCGGTATGTACGATGCGGAGGTTGCCACACCAAGGAGATTCGACAAGTGCCTCCCACACAGCGGTAGGTGTTTTCACAGAAGTTGTCGTACTAAGGAGGTTGCGGTGGGCACCTTACCGCACGTCCATGCTTTCCGCGCACACCCATTTGTTGTAACAAAACTGCGAGGGGAGACCAATGGAAAATATTGCAACATTTGCATGCGAGCAGCGGGCAAGGCTTCGTGCGAACGAAGCCTGCCAGGATGCATAAGAAGTCCGCCAGGATGCGGGAGAAGCCCGCCAAGATGCAGGAAAAGCCCGTACGAGAGAATCTAGCACGGGCGAAGCCGTCCGAAGATGCTAGTGTGTGTTTATATATTTCACCTTAAATTCAACAATATTTGCATATAAACAAGCTTTTAAAAACCGGACCGGACCGGGCGGTCGGACCGGTCGAACCGCAGACCGGGCAGCTATCCGGTGTTGGGTATTGTATCCACAATTACCTGGATTTGAAGAAGACTCCAGTCAAGCTAAGATGGATTCACAATGTATTTGACGATCTTCTATTAAGTTGTGCTTGGAGTTATTCCATGCTAAGTACACACCAATGTCAGGGTGCAGTGGGTCAATATACACGGGTCTGCGCAACGTAATCCCTCGTTGAGTAGATCAGTGTGTTGACTCACGTGTGCTCTCTCTATTAGAGTGTACTTATTTTCAAGTACAGGGTGAAGGCAGTTCAAGAGCAGAAGAAGGAGGAAAGATGGGTCAAAGACCAAGTTCTTAGGAGGAAGAGAAAAATCGTCTAAGTCAAAATCGACGGGAATCACTAAGTGATTCTCGCCGATTTGACAGTGATTCCCGCCGAATCGTCGAGAATCTGTCAGTGATTCCCGCCGACTTTTTCCGGCTTACTGTCCTCATCTTCAAGAATTATGCTAAGGCAGATTCGACGGGAATTGTTAAAGATTCCCCCGATTCGTCGAGAATGACTTTGCATTCTCGCCGATTCCCTCCGGATGACAAGTGGTTCAACTGGAATTCTGCCAAGGCAAATTCGACGGGAATCATGAGTGATTCCCGCCGACTTCGACGGGAATAACCAATGATTCTCGCCGAATTTGCCTTAGGCAAATTTCGTCTCTCGCTGGACCGAACCAAGACGGGTTACGTTATTTCGGCCGGGGCTAGAGTTTCTCTTTGTGGGTCCCACAAAGGACTTTAGGGTTGGCCTCAGGGTATATATACATGCTTATTTCGAACTTCAAGAACAATCAGACACAAGAAATCAAAGCCGCCGAGTGTGACTTAGCAGATCGCGGAACGTCGTCGATCACACGTCGCCGCTCGCAAATTATCGCCTCTGCTGATCTCAGTTGTTCTCTGATCGCTTGACGACAGGACCGAGGCAAGACTAGCGTCTCACACATCTCTCTTGAGATCTCTTGTCTCTCGATTTGTTGAACGAAGTTTGTTCTTCATTCTGAATCGATTGAGACGACTGATCCGACTGAGATTGTTCGAAGACCTTGCTTGCTTCATCAAGAAGTTAGGATCTACAAAGCATCGCCTCCGCAACCACTTGCCGCCGTCGATCTTGGCAAGATCCTCTCCAAGAGAGTACTCCGGTCGTGGACTCTTCGTCTCTTTCAATAAAGCTTCAACGAACGAAGAGCGACATCGGATTCTCCACACGTTTGTTTGTATTTCTTGTACATTCAATTTTTGCTTTATTGTAAAGGAACTTTATTCCTAATTGTAAGGGTTGGGTGCAACCCGTGGTGGAGTAGTGACTCCTTTGATTGGAAGGGTTCCTTCCATAGTGTGAGGATTGGATTTCAATCCGGTTGGTGAAGTGACCGAGTCGTCCCTTGGTGGGAGATAGGTCGAAGGGGGAGAGTGGACGTACCCAAATCGGGGAACCACTATAATTGCTTGTGTGCTTTTCTGTGCTGTGTTTGTTTATTTGTGCAGGTAATTTAAATTCCGCAAAAGACTGCACGACACCTATCCCCCCCATAGGTGGGTTTAGTAGACACTAGATACTTTCAAGTGGTATCAGAGGCAGGTTACTCGTCAATAAGGTTAACACCTTGAGTAAGATCCTGCATCTAGTGTCGAGAAGAAAACAAGACTCAAGCATGGATCTATACACTGATATCAATCCCCTGAGATTGCCTGCATGCACCAAAGACTACTATCCCATCTGGAAAAGGAGAGTCCAGTTTCATCTAGAGGCCATTGACCCTCGTCCATCTTTCATTATGGAAGAGGGACCCTTCATTCCCATGAAGGCTTCCAGTTCTGGAAAAGATCCTCAAATCCCCAAGAGTCCTGAAGAGATGTCTGAAACTGAGCTCACACTGTTCAACTTGGACAAGTTGCTTCGACAGATCATCTCTGATGTTTGGTCTGGATCATCTCGTACGAGATTGGATAAGTGTAAGACTGCAAAGTCTATGTGGCTAACTATCTCTGACCTCATGGAGGGAACAAAGACAACTGGGACCGAATGCCAGTAAGATGATGAAGCATATGTGGGGGTCCTAGTCTCTGAAGATGAAAGTCAAGACCAACCTCTCAATATCAGGGCTCCCGTGTCCCTCTCTGAGACTGAAGAAGAGACTGAGGAATGCAGCTGTGATGAAGCTGAAACATCAGTCTCTACAGACCTTAACGCTAACCCTGATTAGCACAATCAGGATCAGGTATCTTCCTCATCTTGCTCCTTTCCTCTTGAATCTCCTGAAGACAGGAGAAGTTCAGAGGGTTGTCCATCTTTTGATGCTAGGGAAATGGACAGTTTCAATCAAAAGATTGAAACTCTTGATTCCCTTCGTAGTGCCCTTCAAATGAGCAACTTGCTTGTTGAGGAACAAGCTATGGAAATTTCTCAGTTGAGGATCTTGATGGACCTCCAATTGGAATCCATCAAGGTGAATGACTCAAAGATCTCGGATCTAGAGTTTTCTCTAGATACCGAGAAGAGAATAGTATCTAACTTTTCCAAGGTAGATGCTATTAAGAGAAAGGGTGAAAACGGGTGGATCTCACGAATTATAAAATCATGGAGAAATGGGGAAACTGTGTTCAGACCCCCCCCCCCCACACACACCGGGTAGGAAGGGCACATATTATGCTTTCAGGTATGACCATAAGAACAACTATGGTCACTGTAAGAGTAATCAGCCCTCATGTGGAAATACCCACAGTGCAAGAGCTGTTATAGCTACCCATGAGAGAATACACAAGGCTCATCATGAACCTTTTGTATTCACGGCCTCAGTCCCAACTCGTCATGAAAGTGCAGGAACCTTCTCTCACAGTAACTCTCACCACCCTAGGACACAGGGAAAGGGGGTTGTGAAACATGTAGCAAGTACCCATGGGGCCCCTGGATGTGTGCTGGCTGAAAAGAAGGCACCACCTCCCAGGCCTCATGACACTCACCACATGTTCTCCATCCACCCTCCCTCGTGTCTCGGTGGAAAGGGAAAATCTGTGAGCATACCCTGCTCTGCCCCTATCAGACCTAAGATCATGACTAACTCAGTCAGTAGATCTAGTCAGAAAAGGAGATACAATATTCATGAGTGTTGGTGTTGTGGCAAAGTGGGTCACTTTGCCATAGATTGTTGGCACAATCCTTCTGTGCCAAGGGCAAGGGTATGTCCACTTCCTTTGGCTAGAGATAGCCTTCCTGACAGAAATCCTGTAGGAAGGCATTTAGTAGTTTATGCTGATAGGAACCTAGGGCCCAATGCATATTGGGTTCCTAAGGTAAGGTAATTCGTTTTTGCATGATAGTCTAGGTTCCCGTGAACATGATGGGACCTAGACAAGAGATGTTCCAGGAATTGTATGGAACAAGTATATGGAATAAGAGATAATACTAACTACAATGGCATACTTCAACTGGATACCTGTTGTACTTCAAATAGAGGATCTGAATGATCAACTTAATGATCCCAGGTACACGCGTTTAGTTTCGAAAATTGAATCGCATTACATAGATGTTTATATATATATATATATATATATATATATATATATATATCCAAACAAATATGTAGATTCTCCCCCTAGATATATATATACCCACCTGATGGTAGGACACGAGAGCTAATAACTGTATGATTCTTAGCTTGTAATCTGATGAATGGTTTATATATCATCGATAATGTGTGACAATGGGTGTCAATCGGTCCGATGAAACTCAAGGGACGTGTGCCAGTAGTCGTAACGAAAACTGTACATTTTTGACTCACCAAGAAATACCCAGTGCTTATTTCTAGGGTTAACATCCCTTCGACTCGATTTAGCCATTCTGACCAGGAAATAAAAAGGGCAAAGTTTCAACATTCAAATCGACAACTCAAAGTTTCGAAATAAAAAAGGGCAAAGTTTCGAAAGGTTCGAAATTCAAAACGGTCAGCAGAAACTGGCTATTCACAACAGAAATATCAACTACCCCAGCTTTTGGAGGAGATAAATAGCGTAAACCACGGAAATCCCGACCCTTCGCATTCTGGACGCTGTGGAAATCCCGTCGACTCTGCGGAAACCTCGCCGAATCCCGTCGGCCGTGCAGAAAATCCTCTCGTGCTTCAGTCGCTCGGTGTTCTCATCGACTTCCCCTTGCCTCCCGCCGACTCCAGCTCTGTCGATTGTAGTCCGTCGCTGTCCTCTCTCCGTCGGATCGGTGCTCCCGTCTCCGGCATCTTCTTGACACAAAGTTCCTGCCGATTCTGTATTCCCTCTCTCGTCGTCTCCCACTCCCGTCGCCAGAAGTCCCGACGCAAGCCGACTAGGGACTCTCTCCACTCTGCGCAAGGGTAACGACCGTTCCTCCTTGAATCTCACGCTTATTTGTAACTTGTCTAGTTCCTAATCTAGAGATTGAGATAGAGTTAAGTCCCTTGGATGTCACTTGTTTAGGTTTACAATGGCTCCTCGAACCACCGTCGGGCTCCTCACTAGGAGTGAGTTAGTTAGGACTGGCTTCGCCCATGCCTCCGATGAATTCAGGAACATAATCTTGATGCTTGAGCAAGCAGGGCTCTCCTTTATCCTTGAGCACCCGTGCAAAATTCTAGATAAAGAAGTTCTCGAATTCTATGCAACTGCCAAGCTACGTCACGAGGACACCTTGATAAAGAGTAAGATTGTTGGACTAAGGATCAAGATGTCTGCAGCAAAATTGTCACGTCATCTGCAACTCAACAGCTTTGTCCAAGAGGACTACCTGGATGAGAATGATCGTGCACGGACACTATTATTCTGTGGATTAGCACGAGGGACAAAGGCCATCAAACGCAAGGACATGAATGGGGAAAGAAAGCTCCTCTCAGATATCATTGGGAAGGTCCTGATCTGTAAACCGAGCTCCCATGATCATATTTCAGGGGATATGTTCAAAATCCTGATGGCTGTGGTGTGTAGAAAAAGATTCAACTGGGGGGCCATGTTGTTTGAAAAGATTAAAGATAACCTACGAAATCCCAACTTTGGGAGAATCATCAGCATGTACCTCAATCAGATAGACGAAGACAGTTTTGATATGAGTAAGGGAGTTCCTCTTCACTACTTAAAGAAGATGGACTCCAGCATTTTTGATAGATGGGAGAGGCGAATTGGCCTAGGAGGTGCGGCTGAAGCCCATGGTGATGAAGATGACAGAGCTCCGGAGTACAGAAGTCCTTTGGATGAACCCAGTGAAGTTCCTGATTTGCTGCATGCAGGAACTGAGGGGGAGTCGTTACCCATTCCTTCTGATGCCCTCAGGACGGATATCTCAGTTTCAAATCATGCTGATGCAGTTACTGACATTACACTGATTGCAAAGGATGCAGTAGATACCCACGCTACTGATCCGGCTGAAGAAGATGATGTGGAGGATGACATGGAGGATGATGTTGATGATGAGGATGATGTGGAGAATGCAGTCGCTGATGATGTAAACAATGAGCAAGCTGGAACTGAGCTGGACATGAGGGAAATTAATGTTGACCTCCCATCTAAGGAACAGGCTCAGGTAGCAGTTCCTGATGTATCTGGTGCAACAATTGAGGGGGAGACCTCCCCCCGGCATGGGATGATGGAAAAAACGACAGAGGCTGCCCCAATCCCCCTCAAGAGATTGTGAATCTATCTAGATCCACCAGTGTATCTGCAGACGAGAATCCTGACTCCCAGAGTCCTAACCCCCTTGAGCTCAACCAGGACATGCTTCAGGGTCATCCGCTAAGACCTAGCCTGGCAAATCACACAGTAAATATCATTCAAGGTATAGTGGATGAACTGAAGGCCTCTTTTGAACAATCTCAGAACAAGGTACTGAAACGGATCAAGCAATCTGAGGATCTGATGCTGAAAAATGTTGTGGAGATAAATCATAAGCTCGATATGATGGAACAAAAATTTGAAGCTAAGTATGCAGAAGCCGGCACTGCTGTCAATCTTCTAATGCAAGGGCTGAAGAAAAATACAGTTGATTTGGCAGTGGTAAACCAAAATGCACATGTTGTGGCCAACAACATCAAATTATTTGATGCCAACATGGTGACACTCAATGCAAATCAGTCATCCCTGCAGACCGAGTTTACTAAGACTGTTAAGCATATAGATGAGTCACTGCATTCCTATGCAAACTCAATTGCTCAAGAAGCCAAAAGGGGGAGGAGGAATATAAAGCTAAGATGACAGGGCTACAGGAAATCATAATCGGAAACTTCGAACAATCTAATGAATATGTATTTAAAAGTTGCCATTGGCTCGCTCAACAGGTGTCAGGCATTCCTCTTCCTGTTGATCCTGAGGTTAATCCTGCTGCTGATATTAGTACTGCTGCTGATAATGTTGCTATGGCTGAGGAGTCTCCTTTGAGTGAAATTGATCCCAGAAAGGATGCCAAAGCTGCTCTAAGTGCTATGTTTGATCAAGAGGCCATTGCAAAAAGGAAAAGAAAACTTCAAGAAGGAACTTCCAAAGAAACTCCAGCTGAGAGGAAATCAAGATTGAAGGAAAGTGAAGTTAAGACTGAACGATGGAGTCCTATATCTAGAAGTATTATACTGGATACATTCGTGCTACAACAGCGGGGAGAGATTAATAGAAATGAAGTGTACAGTCAGTATGAGTGGGAAATGTACAAAGAATATGAGGCGAAAAGAAACATATTCTTCAAAACAAACACTGTGAATAATAAAGCTCCTCCCCCCAGGTACTACCCGAAGCCCAAGGAATATTTTGAAAGACAAAGCGAGAAGTACCTGGCTCAACAACAAAGAGATGTTGAGGCAAAGGAGTGATAGATTTTGAATCTAAACTTTTTAGTTTTCAATATGCATGTGCGTCTATTCTTGTAATGATAAACACTTTGGATATATATATATATATATATATATATATATATATATATATATATATATATATATATATATGATCACATGCTGATTCAATTGTTGTTCTGAATGCGTGAAATTTTATTATTCTGATTTTCTTGTCTCGCATATTTTTATATATATATCTTTTTGGTTGGTGTAATTCATCTTAGCTAGTAGGATTTTGGCTTCTTCAAATAGGGGAAGATTATGGGGTATTGTATCCACAATTACCTGGATTTGAAGAAGACTCCAGTCAAGCTAAGATGGATTCACAATGTATTTGACGATCTTTTATTAAGTTATGCTTGCAGTTATTCCATGCTAAGTACACACCAATGTTAGGGTGCAGTGAGTCAATATACACGGGTATGCACAACGTAATCCCTCGTTGAGTATATTAGTGTGTTGACTCACGTGTGCTCTCTCTATTGGAGTGTACTTATTTTCAAGTACAGGGTGAAGGCAGTTCAAGAGCAGAAGGAGGAAAGATGGGTCTTAGACCAAGTTCTTAGGAGGAAGAGAAAAATCATCTAAGTCAAAATCGACGGGAATCACTAAGTGATTCTTGCCGATTCGTCAGTGATTCCCGCCGAATCATCGAGAATCAGTCAGTGATTCCCGCCGACTTCTTCCGGCTGACTGTCCTCCTCTTCAAGAATTATGCTAAGGCAGATTCGACGGGAATTGTTAAAGATTCTCGCCGATTCGTCGAGAATGACTTTGCATTCTCGCTGATTCCCTCCGGATGACAAGTGGTTCAACTGGAATTCTGCCAAGGCAAATTCGACGGGAATCATGAGTGATTCCCGCCGACTTCGACGGGAATAACCAATGATTCTTGCCGAATTTGCCTTAAGCAAATTTCGTCTCTCGCTGGACCGAACCAAGACGGGTTACGCTGTTTCGGCCGGGGCTAGGGTTTCTCTTTGTGGGTCCCACAAAAGACTTTAGGGTTGGCCTCAGGGTATATATACATGCTTATTTCAAACTTCAAGAATAATCAGACACGAGAAATCAAAGCCACCGAGCGTGACCTAGCAGATCGCGAAACGTTGCCGATCGCACGTCGCCGCTCGCAAGTTGTCGCCGCCGCTGATCTCAGTTGTTCTCTGATCGCTCGACGACAGGACCGAGGCAAGACTAGCATCTCACGCATCTCTCTTGAGATCTCTTGTCTCTCGATTTGTTGAACGAAGTTTGTTCTTCATTCCGAATCGATTGATACGACTGATCTGACTGAGATCGTTCGAAGACCTTTCTTGCTTCGTCAAGAAGTTAGGATCTACAAAGCATCGCCGCTGCAACCACTTGCCGTCGCCGATCTTGGCAAGATCCTCTCCAAGAGAGTACTCCGGTCGTGGACTCTTCGTCTCTTTCAATAAAGCTTCAACGAACAAAGAGCGACATCGGATTCTCCACACGTTTATTTGTATTTCTTGTACATTCAATTTTTGCTTTATTGTAAAGGAACTTTATTCCTAAATGTAAGGGTTGGGTGCAACCCGTGGTGGAGTAGTGAATCCGTTGATTGGAAGGGTTCCTTCCGTAGTGTGAGGATTGGATTTCAATCCGGTTGGTGAAGTGACTGAGTCGTCCCTTGGTGGGAGATAGGTCGAAGGGGGAGAGTGGACGTACCCAAATCGAGGAACCACTATAATTGCTTGTGTGCTTTTTTGTGCTGTGTTTGTTTATTTGTGCAGGTAATTTAAATTCCGCAAAAGACTGCACGACACCTATTCCCCCCCCCCCCCATAGGTGGGTTTAGTAGACACTAGATAATTTCATCCGGTCTGGTCCATGTACAAGAATCACCTTACTCATGAACCGCCCGAAAATCGGGGAACCGGGCGGGTCAACCGGAAACCCAGGAACCGTGACCGGTTCCCCGTAACCGGGCAGGTAAAAATACCTATTTAAGCCCGGTAAAAGGAGGCATGACAGGCGTAGCACGATTACAACTTGACGTTATGTGCAATGCGGAGGTTGACACACCAAGGAGTTTCGACAGGTGCCTCCCACACAACGGTAGGTGTTTTCACAGAAGTCGTCGTACTAAGGAGGTTGTGGTAGGTGCCTTACCGCGCGGCCATGCTTTCCGCGCGCACCTATTTATTATAACAAAAGTGTGAGGGGAGACCAATGGAAAATATTTCGACATTGGCGTGCGAACGGCGAGCAAGGCTTCGTGTGAGCGAAGCCTGCCAGAACGCATGAGAAGTCCGCCAGGATGCGGGAGAAGACCGCCAAGATGCAGGCAAAGCCCGCCCGAGAGCATCGAGCACGGGCGAAGCCGTCCGAAGATGCTAGTGTGTGTTTATATATTTCACCTTAAATTCAACAATATTTCCATATAAACAAGCTTTTAAAAACCGGACCGGGCGGTCGGACCGGTCGAACCGCCGATCGGGCAACTACCCGGTCTGGTCCATGTACAAGTATTGCCTTACTCATGAACCGCCCGAAAACCAAGGAACTGGACGGGTCAACCGAAATCCAAGGAACCGTGACCGGTTCCCCGAAACCGGGCGGGTAAAAATCCCTATTTAAGCCCGGTAAAAATCTTGAGTTAAATGGCGGCTGATATGAGTTGAACCTACAACCTATGAAAATGATCTCAGTGCCTCATCCACTAGGCCAAATTGACTTTGCTAAAAACACTAGAACTATATTATATATATAATACATCTATTCATATTTATTAGTAAAATACATTTTGTGTTTATATATTTCACCTTAAATTCAACAATATTTGCATATAAACAAGCTTTTAAAAACTGGACTGGATCGGGCAGTCGGACCGGTCGAACCACCGACCGGGCAACTACCTGATCTTGTTCATGTACAAGAATCGCCTTACTCTTGAACCACCCAAAAACCGGGGAACCGGGAGGGTCAACCGGAAACCCATGAACCGTGACCAATTCCCCGAAATCGGGCGGGTAAAAATCCCTATTTAAGCCCGGTAAAAGGAGGCGTGGCAGGCGTAGCACGACAACAACAACTCGGCGGTATGTACGATGCGGAGGTTGACACACCAAGGAGTTTCGACAAGTGCCTCCCACACAGCGGTAGGTGTTTTCACAGAAGTTTTCGTACTAAGGAGGTTGTGGTAGGCGCCTTACCGCGCGGCCATGCTTTCCGCGCACACCCATTTGTTGCAACAAAAGTGCGAGGGGAGACCAATGGAAAATATTGTGACATTTGCATGCGAGAAGTGGGCAAGGCTTCGTGCGAACGAAGCCTGCCAGGACGCATGAGAAGTCCGCCAGGATGCGGGAGAAGCCCGCCAAGATGCAGGCAAAGCCCGCACGAGAGAATCGAGCACGGGTGAAGCCGTCCGAAGATGCTAGTGTGTGTTTATATATTTCACCTTAAATTCAACAATATTTGCATATAAACAAGCTTTTTAAAACCGGACCGGACCGGGCGGTCGGACCGGTCGAATCGCAGACCGGGCAGCTATCCGGTCTGGTCCACGTACAAGAATCGCCTTACTCATGAACCGCCCGAAAATCGGGGAACCGGGCGGGTCAACCGGAAACCCAGGAACCGTGACCGGTTCCCCGAAACCGGGCGGGTAAAAATACCTATTTAAGCCCGGTAAAAGAAGGTGTGGCAGGCGTAGCACGATAACAACTTGACGTTATGTACGATGTGGAGGTTGCCACACCAAGGAGTTTCGACAGGTGCCTCCCACACAACGGTAGGTGTTTTCATAGAAGTCGTCGTACTAAGTGGGTTGTGGTAGGTGCCTTACCACGCGGCCATTCTTTCCGCGCGCACCTATTTATTATAACAAAAGTGCGAGGGGAGACCAATGGAAAATATTGCGACATTGGCGTGCGAGCGGCGAGCAAGGCTTCGTGCGAGCGAAGCCTGCCAGGACGCATGAGCAGTCCGCCAGGATGCGGGAGAAGACCGCCAAGATGCAGGCAAAGCCCGCCCGAGAGCATCGAGCACGGGCGAAGCCGTCCGAAGATGCTAGTGTGTGTTTATATATTTCACCTTAAATTCAACAATATTTGCATATAAACAAGCTTTTAAAACCGGACCGGGCGATCGGACCGGTCAAACCGCCGATCGGGCAACTACCCGGTCTGGTCCATGTACAAGAATTGCCTTACTCATGAACCGACCGAAAACCAAGGAACTGGGCGGGTCAACCGAAATCCCAGGAACCGTGACCGGTTCCCCGAAACCGGGCAGGTAAAAATCCCTATTTAAGCCCGGTAAAAATCTTGAGTTAAATGGCGGCTGATATGAGTTGAACCTACAACCTATGAAAATGATCTCAATGTCTCATCCACTAGGCCAAATTGACTTTGCAAAAAACACTAGAACTATATTATATATATAATACATCTATTCATATTTATTAGTAAAATACATTGAATAATTTAATTAAAAAATTATTATTAATCTTTATTAATATAATGCCCTTAATTATTTTTATTAACTTATAGACACGTTAATTATATATTTTATATTTAATTTTAATTTCAATTATTTTTTAATATTTATATTTATAAAATAATGTTTAATTTTTTCTTTTGTATATTATTTAATTATATTAAATTATATTAACAAAATTATATTTTATGATTTATTTCTATACACATGGTGCTAATGAATACATTGTTTTTATTTATACCAAAATATAATAATAATAAATAACAAATATATATGCAAATATTTATTATAAAGTTAATTTTTTTTATTTTCAAATATTGTTAATATATAGATAACGTACTGACGGTTCGACCCCAGTTAAATCGGTTGGACCGGTTCAACCTTGAACCGTTCCCTCCGCCAGTTCGATCTCCGGTCCGGTTTTCAAAACGTTGATAATAGTATTAATTATTTTTATTAGCTTATATACACGTTAATTATATATTTTATATTTAATTTTAATTTCAATAATTTTTTAATATTTATATTTATAAAACAATGTTTAATTGTTTCTTTCATATATTATTTAATTATATTAAATTATATTGACAAAATTATATTTTATTATTTATTTATATACACATGGTGCTAATGAATATATTATTTGTATTTATACCAAATATAATAATGATAAATAACAAATATATATGTAAATATCTATTATAATGTTAATTTTTTTATTTTCAAATATTGTTATATATATATATATATATATATATATATATAGATAACAGACTAACGGTTCGACCCCGGTTAAACCGGTTGGACCTTCAACTTTTCCTTTCACTGGTTCGATCTCCGGTCCGATTTTCAAAACGTTGCATATAAAATCATTATCCTGCTCTGCATCCCAGTTATCGCCAAATTTTTTAGATTCCTTTAAACATGAGAATTGAAAAATTGAAAACCATTGGAATTTATTTCAAAATCAATTTAAATTCGAATTGATTTAACTACTTTGCCTAAAAAATATTATAGAAAGTTAAGAAACACACTGGTGTTTCCGTTTCATTTTTCCTAAGAACCTATAAAATGTTGTCTCCTAACTTTGGCAGCATCTGCATGCGCATCGAAATCGACGAGGTGCGCTTCTGTCTAGTTTCTTTTTGTTCAAAATTTGTCGATATTTTCTCTTTTCCACCGTCGCCGCCGCTTCCGCATGTGCTAACGTCGTCGATTGCGATATTCGTATTTTTTGCGATATGTAGATTTCTCCATATACTAATGCCTCCGGATTAATTTCCTTTCACTTTTCTGGAGCTTAATGCGTTGATCAATTCCCTGATTTATGATAATTTCATTTTTTTTTAATAGTATGGATTATGTTTTGGTCGAGTTCCAAAGAGTAATGCAGAGAGAGAGAGAGAGAAATTACAGAGAAATGAGAATGGAAATAATGTTGTTCTTGAATTAATGTTCTGATGTTGCTCAACTTGGTTTTCTTATTATCTCCCAAGAGAGCAACAGAATGACTGAAGGAAAAGTAGACTGGGATTTGGCTTTGAGTGATTTCTTTCATGCTTTGCCAATTGATTTTGTGTTCACAGGGAATGTGTGTGTGAACGCTAGTGCGTGTTGATGGGTTTGGATCAAATGTTGGAAGAATTGAGATGCAAAGAGAGGGGGAAGCAAAAAATCCAAATATAGATTTGTAGGAGAGGAACTAACACTTCATTTTAAGACAGAGGGGAAGCAGAAGCACTTCTGCATATAGCATTGGAGACCTCATAAAATAATATCCTATTCTCAGCCATCTTTTGTTTCATTATTTGTAGAACAATCACAAAAATATAAGATCCCTTCACATAGTAAGATTGTAAGTATAAGAATGAGAGCATTTATACTACAAGAGGATAAAAGTAAAATCATTTATAGTTACAAAAGGATAAAACTCAGAATAGTACGAGAATAGAGATTAGAGAATAAAGATGAAGTAAGAATGAGAGAATTTATAGTTACAAAAGGATAAAACGCAGAATAGTACAAGAATAGAGAATAAAGGTAAAATACAAATTTCCAAAAGTAAATTCATAATTCTTCCAATGAAACTCTTGCATCCCGAGTAAATGTGATGTGATAACACGATGGTCGGAGCTTACCTATTGGTAAATACTAGACCCTACGAGTTGTATGTGATTGGTTATGTCATAACGATCAGCCTTATAAAGATGAAGCAAAAAGTAGTCATCTAATAAAATACAATGTGGGGCTAGCTGTCTCCTCTGACAAAACTAGTCTTAAAATTCATGTGTTCTGGAAATTAATAAAATTATATTTAAATAGAATGATATTAAACCAAGAAGTATTTCAAACTGAAGTATCACATTAGTTCCAACAATTCAGTGAACAACAAAAGTTCTCATTTATCTTTGAATATGCAGTGTGCAAAGCATAGGAGTGATAGAATTCTATAGCAAATGTTGTGCTAGTTAACCCTAGAGTAACAAATCTTATTTGTCATCCACCCTTAGGACTCCTAGGAACAAAATATTCGCCCATAAACACTATGTTTAATCTTATGACCCGCACAAGGCTAAACATTAAACAAAAATTTGAATTGCCTAATCAATTACTTTAACCAAATATCAAAGTAAGGTCTAAATCCAATGTTATACAAAGGCCTATATAGGTCAGTTAAATTAAATTAGATTCATCTAACAATAAATGAACCAAAAAGCTAGTCTACCATGCGACTAAGTCATGAAAATTGTCACAAGGATAAAGAGTAGATCTCAAGCCTACAATCAAAATAAGACGAATCAATCCATGTACCACCAAAGATAAGTCATTTACCGGAATATATATATATGAATATAGTTATTATCATGTGATATAGGTTTATCCAGTAAAATTTTAGATTTCCTGGTAACTCCATCTTCCTAACAGCACGAATGCGCAAAGAGATGGGAAGAATAAGAAAGAAGTGAGGGAGCAGGACAAATTGTTACATGCTTTTGTAAAATTTCAGCCACCCCACCAGCATGATTCATGCTCCTTTATGATGTAGGGTAAGAAGAAGAAGCACAAATGATTTGACATCAAAACTTCAGTAAGAATGGCATTGACAAGCTTATGTGACATGCATAGCAAGTTAAGTTCAAGGCTTACATGATTTCCTCTTTCTCGATATTTCTTTCAATGTCATACTCAACTGCTGATTGAATTTTAGTTTTCCTGTAAGAGGACATTTTCTTATAGTTGTTTCTCACAACAACAAAAAACACTTCTCTTATTCAAAAAAGCAGAAATCAGATATCAGATACTGAATCGTTTTCTTTGTTTGAAGAATAGATTTCTTTGGTGATCATTTTCTAACACTTGGATAATTGTAATAGAGTTTTCGTGTATGTTTTGAGTAAGTTCAAGAGTGAAATACGAGGAAACTGTTGAAAGTGGGGCCGGCCTACACATGTGAGTATCCCGGGCCGGCCCACGCCCGGACTGCAATCCGCACTCCAATCCCTCTCTTATAAAGGTGGTTGGTGGTTCGATGTCCGACCTCAACAACCCTCTGTAGTGTTGTAGTGCACCTGGGAATTCCTGTGATGGATGTGTTGTGGGCCTGCATTTGAAAAGGGGTTGGAGTTGTTAGATGATGTATATATATATATATATATATATATATATATATATATATATATATATATATATATATATATATATAACATACCTTGTGTAGAGAAGTGTGAGAAAATCCATTTTCCTATCATAGTATCAGAGCGACTCTATGGTTTCCGTGCCTATGCGGTCTGTCCTCTCTAGCGATCAATCCTGCGCAAATTTTCTCCAGTGTGAAATCTCGTCGAAGTGTTGTTGCTGGGCCGTCATCGACTTCGACAAGCCCTAACCCGACGACCCAGAGCGACTCTGGAGCGTCTTTTCACATGACCTATGATGCTACACACTTTTGTACTGTCAGCCCATCTCCTCTGCCAATCGTGGCCTCCTTCATACCAACCATTTTCATATTCTCGATGTTACTTACATACCTCAGTCATCCATAAAGCTTATATACTCCAGCCAGCACACATCCCATGGTTGTCTGGTTACCTTTGATGAGTTTACATACCGTGTGTAGGATCATTGGACTGGGGCACTCCTTGGGACTGGTCGTGGTCGTTGCGGAGTGTACGTTCTTGATCGTCTCCACCTTCCATCCACTTCATCGTCACCTGCAGCTTTCTCCCTTTATCTTTCTTCAGTGGGTTTCCCTCAGTAGTATCACCGTCTTGGTCATCCCATTGGTTCACGTCTAGCTTCTCTCATCAGTCATGGTTTCCTTGATCGTGTCTCTATTGATCGGTCTCACTTATGTTCGGGTTGTAAGCTCGGTAAACAGATACAAATCCATTATCCGTCTAGTGAGTCCAGGTCCCAGCATCCTTTCGATTTAGTTCATTTTGATGTATGAGGACCCGTACCTTTTGTATCCAAGGGTGGACACCGACACAATATTCTTTTCTTTTATGACTATTCTCGTTATTGTTGGGTCTATTTTATGCACTTTCGCTCTGAATGTTTTCAGATCTATGTTACCTTTATTGCTATGGTGCGCACACAATTTTCTGTTTCTATATGCATTTTCCGTTCTGACTCAGAGGGGAGGATCTATCTCATGCTTTTTGAGATCAGCTATCTACCCACGACACACTCCCTCAGCTTACCTGTCCCGGTGTACACGCTCAGAATGACACCGCTGAAAGAAAGCATCGTCATATTATTGAGATAGCTCGCACCCTTCTTATCTCCTCTCACATTTCTCCTCATTTCTGGGCTGAGGCTGTTTCCACTACTGTCTATCTTATTAATCTGCAACCCTCCACTGTCCTTCAGGGTCAGTGTCATGTTGAGTGTCTGTACTCTCGACCCTCACATTACACTCATCTTCGTGTTTTTGGATGTCGATGTTATGTTATACTCTCTCCGCGTGAGCGTACTAAGCTTTTTGCTCAGCCTGTTCCTTGTGTCTTCCATGGATACAGTACTGAGCATAAGTTTTATCGATGTTATGACCCTGTTGCATGTCGACTTCGCATCTCATGCAATGTTACCTTTGACGAGTCGCACCCTTTCTTCGTGTCGTCTGTCCACTAGACTTAACACTCATCCGTTACTCCCTATGACGTGCAGTTTCTCACTCTTCCCATCTTTCCGACTCATGTATCCTCCCCTCTGGTATGTCCACCTCCTCTTCCCTTGCCACAGTCTACTTCGTCACCTCCTCCTCCCTTGTCTCAGTCTACTTCGTCTCCTCCTCCTTCCTTGCCGCAATTAAAATTGTATCGTAATAAAGATCTACAGGTATGAGTCCAAGCAAAACACAATAAATAATCCAATAGTAATGTCAAATCACATAAACTGATACAACAAGACGTTCACTAAAGTAGTGGGCTGATCGAGGCACTGAAGATTTTGGATCCGAAGGCGTAGATCAACGATCGAAGATGGAACCGGCGGCGTAGAAATGATGGTGATGGCTGTCCTCAGTGATAGGTGATGAGATCAGACAAAAAATGTGTAGATCCGACCACGTACGAGTAGATCCAAGTCAGGGAAGGGTAGATCCGTTGTTTTGGGTCGGATTCGGGCTAGAGAGTGGAGTACGGGTGGTGGAGAAGTTTGAGCACCTAGGAGTCGTCACATAGGGTTTCACGGCGTCGACACCGTCGTCATATAAGATCTGCTATTTTGGGTCGGATTATATTATCTCATGTATGATCAGAGCTTTACAAGCAAATAACTACGAATGAGGCGTGGAAGCTGCTATCTCACCAGTAATTAATCTTAGAAGTGTCGCTACTATGAAGAAACCACTTCATGTTAAATAGAAACTTTTGGTTTACGGACCGAGGTAATTTTTATAAAAGTAATACATTTTAAGCGTAAGAGGGTCTGCATGGTTTGTCACATCCCTTAGGGTCCGTTCATTTCAACGACATTGATATTAAAGTATTGGCTTTAAGAAAATGAAAGTCATTTTCGCTGTTCGTATCAACAATTGTAGAGTGGAATTGGCTTTCTAGTGGAAAGTCGTAGATATTCACACAAAATTGGTTCAATGTCTATCTCCAGGTGCGGATATTGAGATTGTTAACATCGGCTTTTCAAAACAAGAATAATTTTTTCTGCATGAATGCGATTTTTTCGGACCAGACATGATTTTTTCGCCCGAAAACGACTTTTTTGCACGGGCGCGATTTTCTAGTCAGGGCGCTATTTTTTCGCTATGACGCTATTTTTAAGCCCGGACGCACTTTTTTCGCTCGGACGCGTTTTTTTTCTCCCGGACGCATTTTTTTCGCCCAAACGCGATTTTTTTGCACAGGAGAGATTTTTTCGACCATACACGTTTTTTCACTCGTGGGCGTTTTCTTCACCCGGACGTGATTTTTTCACCCAGACGCGATTTTATCGTCCAGGCGCGATTATTTCGCCCTGGCGCGATTTTTTTGCTGATTTTTTTCGTCCCGAGGTGTTTTTTTTGCCCGTGGGCGGTTTTTTTCACCCGGGCGCGATTTTTTCGCTCGGGCACGATTATTTCGCCCGGGCGTGATTTTTTCGCCGAGCCGCGAGCTCGGCCGTGATTTTTCGCCCTGACCCGATTTTTTCGCTCGTGGACGTTTTTTTCGCCCGGAAGTGATCTTTTCACCCGGAAGTGATTTTTTCGCCCGGGCGCAATTTTTCCGCCCGGGCGCGATTTTTCCGCCCGGGCGCGATTTTTCCGCAAGGGCGCGATTTTTCGGCCCCAGCGCGATTTTTCCGCTCGGGCGCACTTTTTTCGCCCGGACGCGATTTTTCTCCCAGACGGGACTTATTCGCCCGGACACGACTTTTTCACCACGACGCGTTTTTTTTCGCCCCGAAGCGATTTTTTCTCCCCGAAGCGAAAATTCCGCATCGAGGCGAAAAAATCGAGTTCGGACGACAAAAATCATGCCCGGGCGAAAACGTTGTGCCTGGGCGAAACAATTGCTTCCGGCCAAAAAAATCGAGTTCGTCCAAAAAATTCGCGTTCAGGCAATTTTTTTCGCGTCCGGGCAATTTTTTTCGCGTCCGGGCAATTTTTTTCGTGTTCGGGCGAAAAATCACGTCGGGTACATTGAAAATGTTTGATATGAATCTTTCATTGAAAAAGGGGAAGTAGAAAACCCCGTTCGAAAATCGCGTCGGGGCGAAAAAATCGTGTCAGGCGAAAAAATCGCGTCCAGGCAAAAAAATCGCGTCTGGGCGAAAAAATCGCATCCGGTCGAAAAATCCCGTCCGGGATTAAAAGTCGCGTCTGGGCGAAAAAGTAGTGTCGGAGCGAAAATTTGGAGTTCGGGCGGAAAAATCGCGTCCGTGCGAAAAAATTGTGTCACGGCAAAAAAATCGCGTTCGGACGAAAAATTTCGCGTTCGGGACCAAAAATTTAAGCATGGGCAAAAACAGCGCGTCATGGCGAAAAAATCGTGTCCGGACGATAAAATTAATACAGGACGAAAAATCCGCGTTTTTTATTTTTAATTGAGAGCATTGACCAATGTCAATTCCTATGATTGAAAATCTTTCTGCTAACGAACAATAAAAAGTGATTAATGTCAATTCCTATGACAGAAAGTCATCGTGCCGCCGAACAAAAGAATTGAATTTAAACTCAATGTCATTTCCTATGTGTATTGATATTGGATTAAAAGTCAATACTTCAATATCAATGTCGTTAAAACGAACGGACCTTTAGGATTATCGCGGATCACGACCCTTGGGGTTATTGCACATCACTCAGCACTTTCACTGATCAATTGAGTCAGATACTTTTAGCTTGAGAGTGAGTCCAAAGTCAAAAGAAAATGATAGCAAAATTTTTTATGTGCAAAAGGGTCAAGCCCAGTTTAGACATATCCACCATGTTGTATTCGAGTACACAATTTGAATTGTGAAAATGACTGATCACCATTTTTAAACAATGATTGTTGGGTCTTCTGCACGGGAGGACTCACTATGCGAAACTACACTCACAAGAGTGTTCTTGGAAACTAAGCTCATAGTAGCACTCTCCAGAAGCAAACCAACGGATGGGTTCTGTGAACTACGTGGAAGGGAGCACTCTGGAGAACAATGTTCGCAGGAGCGTTAATGGGAACTACACTCACGGGAGTACTCTTTGAAAATGTGAGCACGGGCGGGCGGAGAGCTATGCGCTCAAGGTGTGCTCCAGAGCGGAACCGCCTCATTGACACCTCAAGTATTTCCCCAACTATTCAACGGCAACCAATTTTCTGAACCAGTCATTTTGCTCATGTGTAGCAGGAAGTCCCCTGTTATTTGCAACAAGTGCGCTGAAATATTTATATAAGATTTTCAAGAATTTTTTCTCTGACCTGTGGGAGAACAATTTCACGATCCCGTGAGGGCGTTCACGTCAAAGTCAAAGCAGCTACCATGGCGATTAAATCCAATAACAACAAAAAATTTCAAGGTTTTCTCTGTGAGCAACCTCAAAAATATGGGGTAATTGATGGGGTTCCCCAACAAATCAAAGTGATTGGATTGTACCAACAAGACAACGACCTCGGACGGCTCGACGAGACGATTACAATGAGCTCAAATTTGAGCAATTCCAAGTTTGTTTGACTCCTTAAACAGCCCTTGGAGCAAATCGTGGAGGAACCAACCCAAACCAGACCGCCCCAGCCTGGGTAAGTCTCCTCCTTTCTCACATGAAGGGACAAGCGGCGGGTGGCGGCGGGCGGCAGCAGCCATCACCACCACCACCGCCCCACATTTTGGCCACCAATCGACAGCGGGACAGTAGAGGGAGGGTCACCCGACCCCTCCAGAGGCACTGGGGACCTCCTCTCCTACCTCAAAAAGCTTCCAAAACCACCATTAATGGTGGCATGAACCCAAATCTTTGAGTACCCACAACTCTTCAACTGCTCGGGAACCTTCGATTTAAAAGCGACGCAAGACTCCTCTCCAAAAATATTATAAAACATGATATTCAATCAAAGGTTTTGGTGAATTTTGAAGGGCCGATCATTTCACACAAACAGCTCTTCTGTCGGTGATTGTAGAACCTCCTATCAAGAAACCGTTGCCACCAGTGAACACGTGATGATGAGACGAAGCTTCTTCGAGATTTTTGAAGGACCAATTTTATTTTTCTGACAAGGTAGGGGTTGCCCCTACTCTAGCAAACCTGATTGGGCTGCCTAGATCCTCCCCTGGAGGAGAAGTGTTATGAGGGACATATGTTGAGCATTTCTATTCGTCCACCAAATAATTAAGAGTGTGAAATTTCTTATGCACTCTTGAAATCTATAAAAAAGGGCCTACTTCATTTGAAGGGGTAGGTAATTGGAGAAGAGGATGGATCTCGTGCTCTCATTGCGACACCAAAAAACCTACAAAGAAAGCCCACTAGCACCCTCGTGCGATGCATTCCCGAGAGCGCAAACAAGCAAAACTCTTTAGTGTGCGCCCTGCACTTCGCTCTACCTTGAACACGCCGCTCTGGAGAGTTGTGCTTATGTGCTCGCTCGAGAATAACTTCACGAGGGTGCTAGTGGGTTTTCTTTGTGGGTTTTTCAGTGTCGCAACACGAGAGCACGAGATATGCACTTTTCTCCAATTGCATGCCCTTCTGTTTGGTACATTGGAAAATGTGTACCAGATTTGGAGAAGCCTCACCTAACTCAATGATATCCATCAAGGTGTATTTGATGGTATGTTGAGTTTGAATGTGCAGGTTAAAGAATTGCAGGAAAATATTCTAAGTACAAGTGTCGACACCTGAAGTCAGGATGTGTCGACACAAAAAAGAAGAGTTGTGTCGACACAAAAAAAAAGAGTTGTGTCGACACATAGGACTTGTGTCGACACACAGAAATTGTGTCGACACCAGATGTCAGATTATGTCGACACCAGAAGCAACTGTGTCGACACACAGGACTTGTGTCGACACACGCAAAGAATTCAGTCTACATCAACATTGTCGAGACTAAAAGAAATTGTGTCGACACACAGGGCTTGTGTCGACACATTCTACAAAAGGTGTGTCGAGAAGTTAAAGAAGGGTTGTGTCGACACTGTGGGAGTTGTGTCGACACCATCAGGACTTGTGTCGACACATGTACTATTTGTGTCGACACATATGAAGAGTTGTCAAAACGCTTTTCTGTTGAGATAGAAGTTCAAGGAGGATTCAGTTGTCAAGACTGAAGACCTGACAGTTGTCATAAGTAACAAAACTGACACATCTGTCAGTACTGTCAGAAGGCCGTTATAAATCGGATCAACCGGTAATCGTGGATGAACTTTATATAAAGGGTTGATTCATAACAACCAAATAACAGAGATAGAGAAAATCAATCCAACATAATCAAGAGGAGAAATAACTAGGGGTGTGCATGAAAAACCAAAAACCGACCAAACCGTCCCGAACCGCCCAAACCGAACCGATTTTACACCGAACCGAACGACTCAGTTTGGTTTTGGTTTTCCTCTCTGAAAAACCGAACCGCACCGACTAATAATACATGTAAAAATATTACCAATAATGATCTTTTAACTATTTTTTTTAACTAAATAATGTACACAAATTATATCAACTTAATAATTTTTATATCATTTGAGTCAAAATAAATTTTTGTAATGCATATTTTATGCATCAAGAAGAATTAAACATTTTGTTTAACTGATTTTATTTATATTTTTTTATATTTATTACTCGATTTCGCAATAAAAATATTCAATCATAGTTTTTTTATGTAATATGAGCTATTAGTTGTAATATATCATATGTAAAATTATTTTAAATAATATAACTGAAAAACCGAAAACCGAACCGAGTAAACCAACCTAAAAACCGAACCGAACCGATAAACATCGGTTCGGTTTCGGTTTGGGTCCAAACCGACCCAAACCGAACTGCTTGCATCCCTAGAAATAACTGACTCAACAGAGATTGAGAACCAGTGAGGGGGAGCAAGAGGAAAACCCAGAAGAAGGAAGATCCTGAAAAGTCTGCAAGTAAAATTCAGATCTGATTCTGAATTCAAGAAGGAAGCTGATTGAAGATCAACTCCAACTCCAACTGAAGATCAACCTTATTTTGTCCAAATTCAAGAAGCTTTGAAGAAGCTAAGTCGGGTTAGATCTAGAGTATTCAGTTCTATCAAGAACTGATCAAGAATTACTCACCCTTTTATTTGTTGAACTGGGTGAAGTTCTTATTTTATTAAACAAACTTTTATTTGTAAGATATGTTATAGATCTGAGTTGTAAGCCTAAATTTATAAAGGCTGAGGTAGGGCTGAGTACCTTAGGTGTAGGACTTGAAGAAGTCTGAGTTGTAGGCCTGGAGATAAAGGCTGAGGTAGGGTTGTTGTCTGAGATAGAATTCTTGGGAAGAATCTGAGGTAGGACTTGAAGAAGTCTGAGTTGTAGGAACCTATTAGGTTCTGAGTTGTAAGATCTGTGGATCTGAGCTAGTGGAAGGATGTTTGGCCGAATCCAGTTCTCTACTGGATAGGCGAAGGGGGAAAGTGGACGTACCCACAACTTGGGAAACCACTATAAATCTTGGTGTGTTGTGCTGTGTATTTTCTGTCATTATTTTTGTGATATTTGCACAGTGTTAATTGTCTTAATTGTTAAAAAGGATTAGAACCTATTCACCCCCCTAGGTGTTTAGGCTCTTGAAATCAAATCTTTCAAGTGGTATTAGAGGGAGGTTACTCAAAAATAGACCTAACAGTCTGAGTAAATCTCCAAGGCAATTAACAATTAGCTAGAATTGGTTCAAATGAGAATCAGAAGGAATTTGGATCCATGAAACTGCCCATCTGCAGGAAAGAAAACTTTGGGATATGGAAAGAAAGGGTCAGATTGTTCATGGAAGCATCTGATCCTAGAATCTACATTACAGTACAAGAAGGTCCTTTCATTCCAATGAATATATTAGCTCTTGATGCTAATCTCAAAACCCCTAAGAGCTATTCTGAAATGACTAAGGATGAGATCATTCTAGCAACTTTAGACAAGAGAGCACAAAACATAATTGTAAGTGCTATAGATGATGCCACATTTTAGAATTTGGTACATTGCAAAACCTTCAAGGAGATGTGGGACACCTTGATTGTCTACATGGAGGGAACTGAAGAAGTTAGAGAGGATAGGAAATCAATATTGAATTAAGAATATGAAAGCTTCAGACAAGCTAAGTCAGACAGCATAGCAGAATGTTACAAGAAGTTCTTTAGAATTGTAAATGAGTTGATCACCTATGGAAGAGTCTTTAGCACATATGAATTGAATGATAAGTTTCTCAGGTCACTGACCAAGTACTGGGATACAAAAATATGTGCCATCAGAGAGGTGGTCAGGCTTGCTGATATACCTCCACCAACCTTGTTTGGAAAACTATTATCTTATGAGATGTAGCTCACTGCCAGAAAGGAGAAGGAGAAAAGCAGTAGGTCTGAGATAAAGACAAGTCAGTAGCCTTCAAAGCTGAAGCCACAAGAAAGGGTAGGAGAAAGTCTCCTTCTCCACCCAAAAGAAGTGCTGAGGCTGAAGAAGAAAATCTTGACATCAGTACATCAGACAGCCATAATTCTGATGAAGACTCTGCTGCCTTTACAAGACAGTTTCAGAGGTTCATGAAGAAGAAGAAATGGAGAACCAAGTCATCTTCATCCTCCTTCAAGGATGATTATTACAAGAAGAAGACTTCTAAGGAGGACAGGTATGCCTCTAATCCTAGTAAACAAACTACCCCTAAAATTGTTTGTTATTGCTGCAACAGGCCTGGACATGTCATAGCTGACTGTCCTAATAAGAGAAAGGAGACTAAGGATAAGAAGAAGCCTCAAAATAAGAGCAAGAAGGAGAAATCTTTGGTTGCCCAGAAGCATAAGAGTTTGACTGACTCTTCATCCTCAGAATCTGGAGAAGAGGATGGTGCAAAAGCTTATATTGGGCTGTTTACTACTGAAGAGGATTCTATGGAATCAGAATTCTTACAAATGTTGGATTTCATAAATAGAGGTGAAGACTATTGTTGTAGAGGGCTGATGGCTCTTTCAGAAGAAGATCAGTGCCTGGATCAGCCTGGTCCAATTAAGGTATACACTCCATCCTTAGCTTCTGATTATTTTTCTGGATCAGAATCAGTAGCATCAACATCAAGAGAAGTGGATGGTTCTGAATCTGAGGGGGATGTACATCAATTAATTGATGAGTATGGTGGTTTGTTGCAAGCTCTTAAGAGGAGCAAATTCCTTGTCAAGAAGCAGGCCAAGGAAATTGAATCTCTCAAACAGGTTGCATCAGATTCAGCCAAACTGATAGATTTGAAATTGAAGGAGGTTGTCAAATTGAAAAACATAACTGTTATTCAGATGGGCACAATCTCCTTTAAAAAAAACACATCAAAAATCTGGAAGCAAGACTCCAGAAAGAAAAGGATCTAGTGGCTAAATTTTCAAAGCCAAAGTCTGTTTTGCCTTTAATAGATAACTTCATATCTCAGAAAGGAAAGACAGGACAAGGCTTCAAGGAAAGAACAAGGGCAGCCAATTCTCAAGGAAAAGGCAAAGGCTCAATTCAGCAACTAGCTATGAAACCCCCTATTTCTTTTAGAAAAGTGATGCAACCTACTAACAGGTATGATCATGACATTACTCATGGTCACTGTGAGTATGGTGATCTCAATGGCAAGGGTGCATATGCTAATAGGGCACCCTATAAGCAAACCCATCAAGTTCTTAAGGAATCCTTAGGGTATGCTGCTCCAGCACCTACACTTAAAAGGAATGCTAGCAACAATGTTGTGAAGCTTGTACTTAAGAAAAAGTACAATAGATTTGAGTGCTGGAGTTATGGTAAGGTGGGCCACTTTGCCATTGATTGTTGGTTCAATTCTAGTATTCAGAATAAGGCCAGTTTACCTGTCAGAAAGGCTGTAGGTAAGCATGTTAGATTTCAAGCTAACTTGAACCGAGGACCCAATAACAATTTGGGTTCTAAGGATAGGTAAATCTTTATTTGATGCAGGTAAGTCCAAGTGTCCATACCCCTATATAGTACTTGGATAGTGGATGTTCCAGGCACATGACTGGAACAAGAAGGATGTTAAAGTACTATTCTCCCATAGAGAATGGACCCAAAGTAATCTTTGGTGGATCTGAAAAAGGTGTCATCAAAGGGTTTTGTAACATTACTAGTAACTCTATCTGTATCACTCAAGTGGCTTATGTGAAAGGTTTGAAACATAACCTAATTAGCATAAGTCAACTAAGTGATCTTGGGTATGACATCTCTTTCCTCAAAGGTGAGTGCCAAATAAAGAGGTCAAGTGATCAAGAGATCATTCTGACTGGCACTAGGAAAGGGAATGTATATTGTTTTAACCTTGATTGTGAGTATAACAACTCACCTATTTGTCTAGTTACAGATGAGAAAGCATCACAGTGTGTCCAATGGCACAAGAGACTAGCTCATCTGAACTATAGGTCAATAGGACAATTATTTAGTATGGAGCTAGTGAGGAATGGTCCTCAGGTCAAGTGCATTAAAGAGGGTGTTTGTTCAGCTTGCCAGAAGGGCAAACAGACCAAGACCTCTTTCTATGGACTTGTTACCAAAGATTCAGTGAGATGTCTATATCTCTTGCATATGGATTTATTTGGTCCTATGCCAGTTCATAGTCTAGGTAGGAAAGCATACACATTAGTTATTGTGGATGACTATTCTATATTTACATGGGTTTTCTTCTTGAGGCAGAAATCTGAAACCCCTACTGTCTTCCAGACTTTTGTTAGACAAATTCAGATTGAATTTAACAATTCAGTGGTCAAAATAAGAAGTGATCATGGAACTGAATTTCAGTCTGAGTTTATGACAAAGATTTGTGAAGAACTTGGGATTCATCAGGAATTCTCATCACCTAGAACTCCCCAGCAAAATGGAGTTGCTGAGAGAAAGAATATGACTCTAATTAAGGCAAGTAGAACACTACTAAGTGACACTTCTCTCCCTGAATACTTCTGGGCTGAGGCAGTAAATACTGCATGTCATGTACTCAATAGAGCTTCCATCAATAAAAGACATATGAAGACTCCCTATGAGATTTTGAAAGGCAGAAAACCAAACATTTCCTACTTTAGAATCTTTGGTAGCAAATTTTATGTCCTAGTTAATGGTAAGCACTACCAAACTAAGTTTGCTTCCAAATCCCTAAATACGTTATTTATTGGGTACAACAATAACAGTAGGGCATACAAGATCTACAACTTAACTACACATGTTGTAGAAGAATCAGTCCATGTAGTATTTGATGAGTCTAAGTTAATTAGCAGTGAACTGTCTAGCACTTCTGGTAGTTCTACAGGTTTAAAGGAAAGGACGGACAAGCTGACTATTAGTAAAGACCAACCTACAAAACTGGATGAAGAAAAGGATGGATATTGTCCAGGGGGAGTACAAGACTCTCTGGATGAAGATAATGACAATGAAGTGCATCAGAATGAGGAAAGTGAAGAAGACCAAGAGCTTGACAGATTTCTTCCAGTTAGAAGACACTTGAAAGATCATCATGCACACCAAATCATTGGTGATGCAAGCCAGGGAGTTCTAACCAGAAGCAAAAGCATGATCACAGTTCTATGTACAAGCTTTCTATCACAGATAGAACCTAAAAAGTTTGAAGAATCCATGCTAGACACAAACTGGATTGATGTCATGCAGGAAGAGCTGAATCAATTCAGAAGATGTAAAGTCTGGGAGTTGGTTCCTAAACCAAAGGATCACAATGTTATAAGAACCAAGTGGATCTATAGGAATAAACAAGATGAGAATGACACCATAATCAAGAACAAAGCCAGACTGGTAGCAAAGGGCTATAGACAAGAAGAAGGGATAGACTTTGATCAAACTTTTACCCCAGTGGCAAGGTTGGAAGCTATAAGATTGTTCTTGGCTTATGCTGCCTATCAAGGTTTTAAAGTATTTTAAATGTATGTCAAGTCAGCTTTTCTGAATGGAGACTTGAAGGAAGAAGTATATGTAGAACATCCATCAGTTTTTGTTGATCCTCATTATCACAACTATGTATATAGGCTTAAGAAAGCTCTATATGGTTTGAAACAAGCCCCTAGGGCTTGGTATGAAAATTTGTCTGCCTTCTTATTGAGAATAAATTTTCAAGAGGAAAAATAGACAAGACTCTATTCTTTAGGGAATCTAAAGGCAAGATCATGCTAGTCCAGATATATGTTGATGACATTATCTTTGGATCTACAGAAAACAATCTTTGTAGTAAGTTTGTCAAACTTATGCAAGGGAAGTTTGAGATGAGCAGTATGGGTGAGCTGAAATTCTTCTTGGGACTCCAAGTTAGACAGACTGGTAATGGATTGTCCATATCCCAGTCTAAGTTCACTAAGGAGTTAATTAAGAAATATGGCATGGAGTCAGCCTCCACCATGAAAACTCTAATGGGAACAAGTATGCCTATAGACAAAGATGAAGCAGGAAAACCTGTTAATGAGTCTTTGTATAGAGGGATAATTGGTTTCCTACTGTACTTGACTGCTAGTAGACCTGACATCATGTATGCTACATGTGTCTGTGCTAGGTACCAATCTTGCCCGAAGGAATCTCATTATACTGATGTCAAAAGAATTTTGAGATATCTTAAGGGCACACCTAATCTTGGTCTTTGGTACCCTAAGAATAGAGATTTCTTACTAACAGGTTATTCAGATGCAAACTTTGCATGATGCAAAGAAGACAGAAAAAGTACCACTAGAACATGTCAATTCCTAGTGGTAGGCTGGTGTCATGGAGAAGCAAGAAGAAAATAAGTGTGGTTATTTCCACTGCTGAATCAAAATATGTAGTTGCAGGCAGCTGCCGTGCTCAGTTGTTTTGGATGAAACATCAACTTGAAGACTATGACATTAAGGTAAGTAGAATTCCATTATTTTGTGATTCTACTAGTGCTATTTCTATTGCTAAAAATCTTTTTTCATACAGTAGAACTAAGCATATAGAAATTAGATTTCATTTCATCATAGAACATGTTGAAAAGGAAGACATAATTCTAGAATTTGTCAACACTAACAACCAAATTGCTGATATATTTACAAAACCTCTAGATGAAAGTAAGTTCAATTATTTTAAAATTGAATTAGGTATGTTGAATCAAGAATAAGATGATAGGTCAACATAAAATTTTTCAAGTGGTATCAGTAAGTCCAAAATTTCTAAGAAATTTTGTCTAAGTTAGAAAGTTGTGTCGACACATGCTAACTGTGTCGACATTATCATTAAGCTGTGTCGACAAAGGAAAAAAATTGTGTCGACACAGAAATAGAATCTGTGTCGACAGAAAAGTTGGTGTCGACACAACTCTGTCGAGACCTTGAATTAGTATATTTTGTTTCGACACACAAAAATCAGTGTCGACACACTCTGTCGAGACTTTGATAGTATATGTCGACATTGGCAAAAGTATGTCGACACATAGACGTGTCGACTACAACAAGGTTTTGTCGAGACCTAGGTTATCTCTGTCAATACATATAAAATTTGTCGACTGGTAAATTTCCTAAGTGAGGTGCATCTTTTGACCTACCCTTTACAAGTACACTATAAATAGGAGAAGACAAAATCTGGTCGACTGTGCTTTCAAAATTCTCGACTCTAGACTTTGTGTCGACTAAGAAATTCTCTCGTCGACTCTCTTCTCTTCTCTCTCGTTCATCAATGGCACCGCAACATGAAAGTGAAGGGATAGATACTACTCTAGAGGGGGGGGTGAATAGAGTTATCAAAAATTGCACTAAACAATCTTGACAATCTACTCAACTCCCTTGGAGTGAATGCGGAATGGAAAGCTATAGATATGGAGATAACCCTAGAGCCTAACACAAGTGATGTGCACAAACTCAAGCTAACTGTAATTACAGTTAAGACTTGGAAATCCTAAACAGCAACTAGCAACCTAGTTATATATAATCACAGCCACAATGCAAGTAATTAAAATAAGCAAGCCAGACGACACAAGGAGTTTATAGTGGTTCCCCAAACAACTTGGGTACGTCCACTCTTCTACCAATAAGGTAGGAATCCACTACAGGTTTTTGATCAGGTGCCCTGCCACCACAAGATCTGCTTCAGGTAGATCTATAAACCCTTTAGACTTTTGATCAGGTGTCTAAAAACCAACAACAGGTTTTTGATCAGGTGCCCTGCCACCAAGGGATACTTTTGAAGGGAGTAATAACCCTGTACAGGAGGGGAAAAAGAAAGGTTAAAAAGTCTTCTCTATTTTTCAATAGATTAGAGAAGCACAAAGACTTGCACTGAGCTAGGAAGCTCAAAAGAATCAAGGCTCCCCCAAGATGTCCAGGTGAAGTCTTGCTTCAGTGCAGAAAACAAAACTCTTCAGAAAGATCTGAAGGAAAAGCTACAAGAAGATATAAAATAATAAATAAGAAAATCTTCAGGCAGCTTTCTTCTTCTTCTTCTTCTTCAAAGGATCTCTGAGTCTAAACTTCCTGCAACAGGAGAACTCTGGTTGAAGAAGATCAGAAGAGCTAACACTTCTCAGATTAAAGCAAATTGCTGAGAGCAGTAAAATTTTCTTGATGAAGGCTTGAATGCTGATGAGTGCTATGTAAACTGGTTAACTCGTGAACTAGCTCAAATCCTTCTTCAAAGGATCCTTTATATATCAACAACAAGCAACGACTATATTTGAATTTGAGTTGTTTGTCTTCTTCTGAAACTTGAAACCTGGGCTGCAAATAACACAAAGCAAAACAAACTCTGCAGCAAGATATTCTATAAAAGGAATAAGCCTTTTTTAAGAACCTGCAGGATCAAATCAAATAACAGGAGGACTAAATAAAGTCACATCAGAGAAATACTCTTTATAGCAGAAGGAAGACTTTTCAGTCTAACGGCTATAAAGGACTGTCAGCAGATAAAGTAAAATACAAAGTCAACTAATAAGACAAACTACTTTATCTGAAAAGATAAGACTCAGGCAAAAAGAATGGAGCAGATATGCATGGAAATAATATTATAAAACAACTGAGAAGATATGCCAGATAATATATTTATTAATTAAATACAATAAATAAATACAAAATAAAAAGGCACACAGAAAACGTCGAACGACCTTTGGAGATCGTCGACCGAAGAACGGAGATCGTCGACCTATCAGACAGATAGTCGAACGATCCAGATAGTCGAACTATCAAGCAGATAGTCGAACTACCGCAGCAGATAGTCGAACTATCAGGACAGATAGTCGAACTATCAGATAGTCGAACTATCAACAGATAGTCGAACTATCAAAGCAAAACAGATAGTCGATCTATCAAACAGATAGTCGAACTATCACGGAAAAACAGATAGTCGACCTATCAACAGATAGTCGAGCTATCAAAAACAAACAGATAGTCGAACTATCAACAGATAGTCGAACTATCACAGAACGACAGATAGTCGACCTATCAACAGATAGTCGAACTATCAGATAGTTGAACTATCCAAACAGATAGTCGAACTATCAAAAGAGAACAGATAGTCGACCTATCAACAGATAGTCGAACTATCAGAAGAACGCAGATGGTCGACCTATCAACAGATAGTCGAGCCATCAGATAGTTGAACTATGCAAACAGATAGTCGAACTATCAAACAAAGCAGATAGTCGACCTATCAAACAGATAGTCGAGCTATCAGATAGTTGAACTATCCAAGTAGATAATCGAACTATCAAACACACAGATAGTCGAACTATCAACAGATAGTCGAACTATCACAGCAGACAGATAGTCGAACTATCAAGCAGATAGTCGAACTATCAACGCATACTGAAAGTCGAACAACTGATAGACGATCGTCGATCGGTTAGTCGACGATAGTCGAGCGGCGTTCGACCATAGTCGAACGACCAAACTACTTAACCAAATTCTTCATCTGGAAAAGCGGGAACTCTACAGCTAGACCACTAACCATTGACCATAGATATTTCTTGGGTCAAGGGACAAAAGGAGAAGACTGAACTCAAATCAAACTAGGGTACCAACAATCTCCCCCTATTTGAGTTAAGTCTCTCAAAAACAAAACAACAAAAAAAACACAGAACTAGCTATAGAACAATAAAATCAATACAGGGAAAAGATAAACAAATAACTAGCAATAAACAGTCAATCAGATAAAATAACAGCAGTCAAACAAAACTAAGGATCTACAGAATCTGGCTTGGGATCAGAGGAGCTAGGAACAAAGGAAACTTTCCGCAAAGGATCAATGGCCTCTTTCTTAGACATCTTCAAATCCTGCACACCAATAATCTTTAATTCTGCAGCCCTTGGAACAACTGCTTCTGGGTGCTTTTCCATATACTTTGAAAGATCAAAGACCTCAGGGCTAACCTGGATTTTATCTAGTTCCTTCATTCTGAATTTTTACATTGTAGTAAACCATGCAGAGTCCTTTCCTTCAGCTTTAGCTTTCTGAATCTGGGCTGAGCCAACAATCTCAATAAATCTAGCCATCCTGTAATCAGGATCTAGTTCTTGGCTTTCATACACATTTTCAGTTGAAGTATCAATAGGCTTAACAGCTTTAAACTTAACTGATGAATCTAATAAACTTTCAGCTGTGTCTTTCACTTCTTGAATAACTAAAGACGATGGAGGAGCAAACTCAGCAAACTTTTTGCTAGATTTTTCAGAGAAAATGGTTCTTTTTCCTTTTGCAACATCCTTAGCAACATGAACTGGAATAACAGAAGAGATCTTTTTCTTAGGAGAAGGAGGAGGTGAAAATGTTGGCTTTTGATATACAACCTCCTTTACTTGTTCTTTAACTTCAGTATCATGCCTTTGAGTACCAGAATGAGATCTGCCTTGGTGGCTTTGAGAGCTTTTCCTTGAATGGGGCTGAGTAGGTGCAGATTTTGCAGAATGAGCAGATGGATTAGCAGATAAATTGCCAGAGGCTCCTGCACTGGGAGGTGGAGGAGGAGGACCTCTGGGAGCCCGTCTGGAGGCAGGACTATCATACCTCTTAGATTTCTTTCTCTCTTTTTGCTGGTTCTTGGAGAACCACATCCAATGCTGGAACTCCTTTGACTTAGGGTCAATTCCTTTTAAAATGTAATATGGAGTATCATTATCTCGATTGGGAGGAGGAGGAGCAACAGCTTTCGTTTTTCTCTTTGCAGCTATCTTTCTCTTTGAGTTCTCAGACAAATCTGAATCCTCATCATCCTCAGAATGAGATGAGGGAGGATTGTCATAAGGGTCATAGGCTTCTGATACAGCCTTTTCCTTTAAAGCAGCTTTCTCTTTTTCTTCTTCCATGGCATCCTGTGCCAGAAGAGAATCCAGGTCAGGTCCTGGAGAATCATCCCAAACAGTTGACTTTTCAACTTGCAAATCTTTTTCTTTCTCTTTTAACATAGATTGTACTCTTTGATTCCAAGCAGCTCTTGCTTTTTCTTCTTCTAAACTTAGTACTGGGGTCTTTTCATCTTGGCTTGGAGAAACATCTTCTATATCATCTAAGAAGGAATCCAATTCTGGATCTACTTGCACATCAGGCAGAGAGTCAGCTGGAGCAAGGGAGGCAGGTTCAGATACTGTCATTAAGACATCTTGAACATCTGGAGCAGCTTCTGAAACAACTATTACTACCTGAGCAGCTATATCTTCTAGGATTTCATCTGTAGGTTCAAGAACACAAATCCGCTAAATAACAACGAATCATTCCTTTCAGGTATTCACATACTGACAAATTAGTTGAATAGTCTATGAATTCAATAAGTGCCATACCTTCAGACTTTACTGACTCCCAGGATTCATCTAGATAGGATGTAATAATTCCTTCTAGGAAATGGGCAACCACGGGAGTGGTAACTTCTTCTAAACAAGCTTTGACTGCAAACTCTGAGTCCAATATTGCATCAGCAATCTCTTTTAGAAACTGAGCAACCAAAGGAGTAGAGAGATCTTCCAAACAGGTTTTGACCAAAAATTCTGATTCCAATATAGCATTATCAATCTCTTTTGCAGACAGCTGAGAAACTTGAGCTACTTCTTCTGGGACTGCCAATACTGATTCTGTAATAGCTAACTCTGATACTGATAACAGAGGATCTGCTGGAAGGGAGACTAAAGGAAGCTCTGAGGCATCTTCATTGAACATCTCCCCCTGCCTGATTTCAGTGAGAACTGAAACCAGGCCCCTTGATGAAGAGGGCTCAGCAGAGTTAGAAAGAATTTTGATGGCAGCAGTCAGAGAAGCAATAGAGGAAGCAAGTGGAGCAATTGCCTCTGCAATCATGATTTTGATTGAGGGGGTAATTAACTCCACTATGCTAGAAATGAAAGCAGGAGTTATCTCAAAAGATGATGGAATTGCAGTGGATGGAAGATCAGCAGAAATGGTTGTAGTGTCAGGATGAGAAGTGGTGCGGACAGGAGATTGAACTGGAGATGGAGCTGGAGAGTTAACAGGAGTGTTAACTGGATAAGGATGGGTTGATGCTGGAAGATCAATATGATCTGGAGAACGAAGAGGAGATCGAATAGGAGACTGAGGAGGGGTTGGAGTCCTCTCAGATCCTAACAATTCAAAGTTAGGATGAGACATCCTAACCAGATGAGAAGGAATAGGAGATGCAGGAGGAGAGGGAATAACAACCGTGGTTGTATTATGAACAGGAGAAGTAGAAAGTCGTACTTCAGCTGAAGTTGATGGAACTTCAACTGAAGTAGACTGCAGAGCAGAAGAAGATGAGGGAAGAGAAGGATGAGCTGAGCCAGCTTCTAGAGGGTGAGGAGCGACTGAAACAGTCCTAGTGCTCTCTGATGCCGCTGGAGCAACCCCTGCGGGAGCGGGCTTCAGGAATGTTCTCTTCCACTTGGAGAACAAGTTCGGATCCATCTTCTTACTGGCATTTATTGTTGTGGCAACTGAGACCAGCAGCTGAGGATACTTCTCCTTCAGGAAAATCCCAATGACCCTTCCTAGGGTAACTTCCTTCTTACTGTTCTTTTTCCTTAACAAATCGAACATTACTCCTGCCCAATTAATCTTTTTCTAATTTACAATTGCACACATCAGTGCGAATTGTTGCCATGTGATGTTGTCATGGGCAGAGTGCTTTCCCAGGAGCACCTTTCCAACAATCTCAGCAAGAAATTTTATCTTAAATGGGAAATTTATCTTGAGCAGCTTAGAGGGAATGCCTTCGACATGTCCCAGCTCAGTTAACATTCTTCCAAATTCTTGAGCATCTTGCTCATATTCTTCTTCACCATTTATCAATCCAAATACATCAGACAAAACGGCGGGAGTCAAAGATACCTCTTCTCCGCCAATGGTGCCAGTCATCGATTCGTCGGTGGAGGACGAAGTGAAAACCCATTCCTTAATCTCGGGAATATTCAACTTAATCCTTGTAGACATTAATCTTTCTAGACCTTGATCTCGGCATAACTGGAGGATTTCCACAATCCCTGATTCACACCAGCTGAACGCGTCAAAATCGACGCTGAAACCTGCATCGAACTTCACAACTGCGAGCAATGCTGGAGAAATCGCCATCGAAAGAGCTGGAGAAGACGAAAGACGACGAGGGAGACGAAGTGGCAGAAAAATCGCGAGAAGGAGCAAGCGGGAAGACGGAATGCGAAAAGTCACGCTCCGTCGACGATAAAAGCAAATATCTTCTAACCTAGGTCGACTATCGGCTTTATATTAGACCGGAGATAGTCGATCTATTTTAAAAGATACAGGAAACGATGGTCGAACGGTCGTTCGACGATCGGTCCTGAAGCAGAGTAGTCGACCAATCGTTCGACTATTTCTGTCTTCACAAACAACAAGCTGTCATCATCCAGAGATCGACGATGAGCTCGACTTGTTCGACTATGGTCGAACGTCGGTCGACGATCTTCAAGCAGATAAGCTTCATCAACCATAGGTTGACGATGGGCTTGATCCGATCGACTATCTTCGAACGTCGTTCGACTATCTTCGAACAAGTTTCAACAAAGGCAGAGTAGTCACACTTAGTCTCGTCCATTGCTCATGCCTAGTTGAACTAAAAAGAACAGATGCTTTTGTTCATCTAAGGGCTTGGTGAATATATCACCTCTCTGAAACTCAGTGGATATGAACTCAAGACTAATCTTGTTCTTTTCCACACAATCTCTCAGGAAATGGTGCCGAATCTCAATGTGCTTCGTTCTAGAGTGGTGCACTGGATTTTGTGCAATGGAGATAGCACTGGTACTGTCACACATGATTTTGGTGTTCTTGTGTGAGTAACCATAATCCGAAAGCTGGTTTTGAATCCATAGGATCTGTGAACAACAACTAGCAGCTGCTATATATTCAGCCTCTGCAGTTGAAGTTGAGACAGAAGCCTGCTTCTTACAGAACCAAAAGACCAATATCTCTCCCAGGAACTGACAAGTTCCTGAGGTGCTCTTCCTGTCAACTCTGCAACCAGCATAGTCAGAGTCAGAGTATCCAATTAACTCAAATTCTGATTCTGCTGGGTACCAAAGTCCTAGATTTGGACATCCCTTCAGGTATCTCAGGATTCTCTTGAGAAGAATCAGATGAGATTTCTTGGGGTTGACCTGGAATCTAGCACAAAGGCATGTAGCAAACATTATATCTGGCCTACTTGTAGTCAAATACAATAGGGAACCAACAATGGCCCTATAATTCTTCTAATCAACTGGCTTGCCGTGATCATCAGAATCAATGACAGCTGAGGTAGCCATAGGTGTAGGCATTGCTGAAGCATCAGCCATCCCAAATTTCTTTACCAATTCCTTGGCATATTTGGATTGGGAGATGAAGATGCCATCAGCATCTTGCTTAACTTGGAGACCAAGAAAGTAAGACAGCACACCCATACTACTCATCTCAAACTTAGAATGCATCAGGTCAGAAAACCTTTTGCAAAGTTTGGGATCAGTGGAGCCAAATATAATATCATCCACATACACTTGAACTAACAGGATTGTGTCCTTGTGATGCTTGACGAAAAGGGTTTTATCTACTACTCCCCTAGTAAAGTTGTGCTCTAACAGGAAACTAGCTAGAGTCTCATACCAGGCTCTTGGTGCTTGTTTTAGTCCATAAAGAGCTTTCTGTAACTTAAAAACATGTGAGGGCTGAGTTGAAGAAACAAACCCTGGTGGTTGTTCAACAAACACCTCTTCCTTAAGCTCACCATTTAAGAATGCACTTTTGACATCCATCTGGAACACCTTAAACTTCATATAGGCTGCATAGGCCAAGAAGATCCTTATTGCTTCTAGCCTTGCAACATGAGCAAAGGTCTGGTCAAAATCTATGCCTTCCTCCTGTCTGTAGCCCTGAGCTACAAGCCTAGCTTTATTCCTTACAATTATTCCATTTGCATCCAACTTGTTTATATACACCCACTTGGTGTCTATGATCAGTTGGCCTTTAGGTCTTGGAACCAAAGTCCAAACTTTACATCTCTCAAACTAATTGAGTTCCTCTTGCATAGCTATGATCCAGTGGGGATCTAGCTCAGCATCTTTAAAGGTGAGGGGCTCAACCTGTGAGAGGAAACAAGTATGCATCACATCCTGTCTTAACTGATGTCTTGTTTGAACACCAGCTGATATGTCTCCAATCACTTGAGATACATGGTGATCTCTAAGTGTGACAACATCAGCAGGTGGGATGTGATCTTCAGCAATAGTTGGGATTAATTCCTCAGGAGGAATTTGATCTACTATTGGTGGTACAGCAACAGCTTCAATAATGTCTTCATCACTGTCTGATTCAGTGATCTGAAGAGTTGATAGAGGGAGAATCAAATCTTGAGAGGAGTCGGGTACCTGCAAAGAACTTGAGGAAGGAGAAGTTTCCTTCTCCTTGTAAAACATCTGAGACTCATCAAAAGAGACATGCACAGATTCTTCTATCTTACAGGTTGATTTGTTATAAACCCTATAAGCTTTGCTTACTTGGGAATATCCAAGCATAATTCCCATTGAAGTTTTTGCTTCAAATTTTCTAATATATTCTTTATTATTATTATGAATATAAACAATACAGCCAAGCACTCTAAAATAATTTATTTTAGGTTTCTTTCCTTTAAGTAACTCATAAGGAGTTTTACACTTAAGCTTATGTATCAAACTTCTATTCAAGACATAATTGGCTGTGCTAACAGCTTCTGCCCAATAGGAAAGAGGCATATTAGCATCTGCCAACAATGTGCTAGCAGCTTCAATGAGTGTTCTATTTTTCCTTTCAACTACCCCATTTTGTTGGGGAGTTCTAGGAGCTGAGAAGCTATGTTTGATGTCTTCTCTCTCACAGAATTCTTGCATGAGAAGAGAGTCAAACTCAGTACCATGATCACTTCTGATCAAGGCCACATGAGTAGAGTACTCAGTCTGCACACATAGTAGAAAGTCTGTAAGGGCTTTGAAGTTATCAGACTTAGTTCTCAAAAAGAAAACCCAACTGAATCTAGAGAAGTCATCTACAATGACTAAGGTGTAATACTTCCCTCCTAAACTCTGTACATTTATTGGGTCAAATAGGTCCAAATGTAATAAATACAGGATTCTAGGAGAATCACTTTTATTAACAGATTTAAAAGAGTTTTTGGTTTGCTTCCCTAGTTGACAAGCCTTGCATAGACTCTCCTTCTTGTAGGGGCAAGAAGGTAAACCTCTAACAAGGTTGTATTTAGATAACCTAGATATATTTTTAAGGTTAACATGACTAAGCCTCTTATGTCACAAAGAATTATTATTTATTGTTACTTCATTAAATAAGCAAATTTCAGAATGAGTTGAATTGAAATCTACTAAATAAATATTACCTAGCCTAATGCCTACTAAAACGACATCATTATTTAAAGTAATATTACAAGAGGAGTTAGAGAATGAAACCTGGTAGCCAGCATCACATAGTTGGCTGACTGAGATCAGATTGTGCTTCAGTCCAGTAACATATGCAACCCTCTTGAAAGTAACTACTCCAATTGTGATCCTGCCATAGCCTTCTGTCTGACCACAGCTGGAATCTCCAAAGATCACCTTTGGGCCGAGCTTAGCTTTGAATTTTGACAGAAGATCTTTATTTCCTGTCATATGTTTAGAGCATCCACTATCCAAATACCACTTATTTTGAGTGATAGGATAGGTCTTCACCTGCAAGAAATTCATTTAGACATTGTAGACCCAGGTAACCTTGGGTCCCTTGTTTTTCACATAAGAAAAACTGGAAATATAAGACAATGCAGGCTGAGGGTGATAACCTAATGGGTGAGATCTCCTAGATGGGATTCTCCATGCTGATGATGGGTCAACAAACCTAGGGTTTCTATTTCCATTTAGGTTTCTATGGGATTGATGATAATTTTGAAATTCATCTCCAAAACGTCGATCAGCGTTCGACGATGGGCGCTCAGATCGTCGAGCTTCGTTCGACCATTGAGCAGGCGATCGTCGAGCAGCGTTCGACGCTCTTTGTAATTCTTTAAAATATTGTTTTCTTTTCTCTCTCTTAGCTTTATTTAGAGTTTTATTAACTTGGTTTACTTGCTCAGTGTTCTTCATTCCACTAGATGAAACGAAGTTCACTGGAGTTGAAAGATTATTTTTAAGAACAACAGGGGGTACACTGGGAGAAGCTCCTAAGCCTAATTTATTATTACCTGTCCTAGTGTTAGACATGCTGGTAATTTCTAACAACTTAAGGCTTCTACCATTTAGTGATTCCTCTAATCTCTTAGACTTAGCTAATTCAATTTTAAGAAATTTAATTTCTTCACTATAAATAGTGAGATCTTCCTTTAACTTAATATTTTCAGTAGCAATTAATTCTGAGTCAGCTAACTTAGTTCTAAGTTCTTTAATTTCCTTTTCAGAACTAATTAGATCTAAGCATAAAGATTTAAATTCTATCTTAAATTCTGCAGAAGTAAAATCATAAGAAGATAATACCTCATCTTCTGTGGGCATTTCTTCATCAGAATCTGAACTCTCTGCAGCAGAGTGGTTGCTGCAGGCATCTATTGCCATGAGGCAAACTTCTTTTGCCTTCTTCTCTTCTTCATCCTCACTGGAGCTGGAGGAGGAAGATTCTTCATCAGAGTCACTCCAGGTTTCAGCAATGAAACCTCTCTCCTTTTTCTTGTTTTTGTAGGAGGATGGCTTAGAGTGCTTCCTGTGCTGATCCTTGTCCTTTCTCTTTTCTTTGTTCTTTTCCTCTGGACAATCTGGTAAGATATGTCCAGGCTTCCTGCAACCATAGCATATAATTTCTTTAGTAGGAGTGCGATCATACCTTGGTTTTTCTTCATACTTTGAAGACTTCCTTCTGAATTCCTTTCTCCCCATTTTGAGAAACCTCTTGGCAAATAATGTCATGAGCTCCTCATTTGATTGGCTGCTTTCAGAAGCTTCAGCAGCCTTAAGAGCTAGAGATTGCTCTTTTCTTGTTGGTGTGGGGGTCTTTGCTTCTGCTTCTGCTTCCCTTGTCTTCAGCACTTGCTCAAAGGATTTGAGCTTGCCGAGAAGGGCTTCAGTGGAGATCTCTGTGGTACTTCAGGCTTCCTTGATGGGTCAGATCCTCAGATCCCATGTGCTAGGGAAGCACATAAGAATCTTATCATTGACCTCTGTCAATGATATGTCCTTGTCTAAGGTCCTCAGCTCATTGATGATTGAGCTGAGCCTTGTATACATAGCTTCAACTGATTCAGCATCAGTTTTCTTGAAGTTCTCATATTGTGAGATAAGGTTGGACCTTCTGTCCTTCCTTTCATCAGCTGAACCAGCTACAATCTGGTTCAGTGTATCCCACATCTCCTTTGCTGAAGAGCAGTCAGCAACTTTCTGGAATACTTCATCAGACATTGTCTGAGCCAGTATGTTCATCGCCTTGGCATCTGCAATCTTTGCCTTCTTGTATTCATCATTGTAGTCTGGAGGAGGCACTGCACTCATATCAGATGATGATGAGGCAGCAGCAGCAGCAGCAGGTGCCTTTGGGGGTCCTGTCAAAATAGAAGCAAAGATACTTTCATCAATAGAATTCATATATAATTTGATCATTGCCTTCCAGATGCTGAACTTTGCCAAGTTGCATGTTGGAGGTCTGGTGCTAGAATAATCCTTGGACTGGGCCATGATAGTGAATATCTATAAGCTTTGGTATCTATCAGGATCTTGTGACTTAGGTGTTAGCCTATACAGTCAGTTAACCTCGCTCTGATACCAATTGAAAGTGAAGGGATAGATACTACTCTAGAGGGGGGTGAATAGAGTTATCAAAAATTGCACTAAACAATCTTGACAATCTACTCAACTCCCTTGGAGTGAATGCGGAATGGAAAGCTATAGATATGGAGATAACCCTAGAGCCTAACACAAGTGATGTGCACAAACTCAAGCTAACTGTAATTACAGTTAAGACTTGGAAATCCTAAACAGCAACTAGCAACCTAGTTATATCTAATCACAACCACAATGCAAGTAATTAAAATAAGCAAGCCAGACGACACAAGGAGTTTATAGTGGTTCCTCAAACAACTTGGGTACATCCACTCTTCTACCAACAAGGTAGGAATCCACTACAGGTTTTTGATCAGGTGCCCTGCCACCACAAGATCTGCTTCAGGTAGATCTAGAAACCCTTTAGACTTTTGATCAGGTGTCTAAAAACCAACAACAGGTTTTTGATCAGGTGCCCTGCCACCAAGGGATACTTTTGAAGGGAGTAATAACCCTGTACAGGAGGGGGAAAAGAAAGGTTAAAAAGTCTTCTCTATTTTTCAATAGATTAGAGAAGCACAAAGACTTGCACTGAGCTAGGAAGCTCAAAAGAATCAAGGCTCCCCTGGCTCAAAGATGTCCAGGTGAAGTCTTGCTTCAGTGCAGAAAACAAAACTCTTCAGAAAGATCTGAAGGAAAAGCTACAAGAAGATATAAAATAATAAATAAGAAAATCTTCAGGCAACTTTCTTCTTCTTCTTCTTCTTCTTCAAAGGATCTCTGAGTCTAAACTTCCTGGAATAGGAGAACTCTGGTTGAAGAAGATCAGAAGAGCTAACACTTCTCAGATCAAAGCAAATTGCTGAGAGCAGTAAACTTTTCTTGATGAAGGCTTGAATGCTGATGAGTGCTATGTAAACTGGTTAACTCGTGAACTAGCTCAAATCCTTCTTCAAAGGATCCTTTATATATCAACAACAAGCAACGGCTATATTTGAATTTGAGCTTTTTGTCTTCTTCTGAAACTTGAAACCTGGGCTGCAAATAACACAAAGCAAAACAAACTCTGCAGCAAGATATTCTATAAAAGGAATAAGTCTTTTTCTAAGAAGCTGCAGGATCAAATCAAATAACATGAGGACTAAATAAAGTCACATCAGAGAAATACTCTTTATAGCAGAAGGAAGACTTTTCAGTCTAACGGCTATAAAGGACTGTCAGCAGATAAAGTAAAATACAAAGTCAACTAATAAGACAAACTACTTTATCTGAAAAGATAAGACTCAGGCAAAAAGAATGGAGCAGATATGCCTGGAAATAATATTATAAAACAACTGAGAAGATATGCCAGATAATATATTTATTAATTAAATACAATAAATAAATACAAAATAAAAAGGCACACAGAAAACGTCGAACGACCTTCGGAGATCGTCGACCGAAGAACGGAGATCGTCGACCTATCAGACAGATAGTCGAACGATCCAGATAGTCGAACTATCAAGCAGATAGTCGAACTACTGCAGCAGATAGTCGAACTATCAGGACAGATAGTCGAACTATCAGATAGTCAAACTATCAACAGATAGTCGAACTATCAAAGCAAAACAGATAGTCGATCTATCAAACAGATAGTCGAACTATCACGGAGAAACAGATAGTCGACCTATCAACAGATAGTCGAGCTATCAAAAACAAACAGATAGTCGAACTATCAACAGATAGTCGAACTATCACAGAACGACAGATAGTCGACCTATCAACAGATAGTCGAACTATCAGATAGTTGAACTATCCAAACAGATAGTCGAACTATCAAAAGAGAACAGATAGTCGACCTATCAATAGATAGTCGAACTATCAGAAGAACGCAGATGGTCGACCTATCAACAGATAGTCGAGCCATCAGATAGTTGAACTATGCAAACAGATAGTCGAACTATCAAACAAAGCAGATAGTCGACCTATCAAACAGATAGTCGAGCTATCAGATAGTTGAACTATCCAAGCAAATAGTCGAACTATCAAACACACAGATAGTCGAACTATCAACAGATAGTCGAACTATCACAGCAGACAGATAGTCGAACTATCAAGCAGATAGTCGAACTATCAACGCAGACTGAAAGTCGAACAACTGATAGACGATCGTCGATCGGTTAGTCGACGATAGTCGAGCGGCGTTCGACCATAGTCGAACGACCAAACTACTTAACCAAATTCTTCATCTGGAAAAGCGGGAACTCTACAGCTAGACCACTAACCATTGACCATAGATATTTCTTAGGTCAAGGGACAAAAGGAGAAGACTGAACTCAAATCAAACTAGGGTACCAACACAACATGACGACAAGGTCAATGAGGGATACGAAGTGGTACGTAAGGCGTTCGAGACTGCCTCGCCAGAAATCAAGGGTGTGATTACCCTAATCACAGAGAATGGATTGGAGTATTTGGTCTCTGAACCGTCAAGAATATGGAAGAAAGAATTTCTTGAATTTTATTCATCCGCAACTATAGATTCTCAAGGACAGAAGATGAAGTCCATTGTTAACGGTACAAGGGTAAGACTCTCACAGAAGACAATCAGGAAGTCGCTTCAACTCCCCAAGGTTAAAGAAGATGATGAACTTACTCCATCCATGACAAAGGATGGACTCAGTTGGTGTGTGCTGGATCCAAATACCAAGATAGGATCCTCAATTATCAGGAAGGGAATGAATTCCCAAGGTAAATTTCTATCAGAGATTATAGGCAAAGTAATTCTCTGCAAGACAAGAGGACATGATAGGATCTCTGCCTACATGTTCAAACATATGATCAGAGTAATATTCAAAGTGAAAACAGACTGGTCATCTGTAGTTTTTGACAAGATTCAAGAAAGTGTTAAGAAGCCTAATTTGGGTCGGATACTGAGCTTGTATCTGGCTTCCAGCATACCAGATGTAATGAATCAAATTCCAGGATCTAAGATAAATCACATGAGGAGAATGAACTTGAGAATTCTATCTAGATGGGATAGAGTCTTAACCAAAGAAGTTTCCACCCCACAGAAATCTGTGAAGAAAGATAAAAAGATGAAAACTACAAACCAGGAAGCAGAATCTTCCAGTGATTCTGAAGAATTGGCTGTCTTCAGCTCGGATGAAGAACAACAAGGAAAATCTCCCACACCACAACCAGATAAAGAAGCTCAAGTTCAAGGGGAGGGCAGTCTACTACTAGAGATCCAGATGGTCTCCACTCCAGGGGGAGACAACACACAGACTTCAATTGTTCATGAACCTGAACAATCACAGCTGCCTGCCCAAGGGGGAGGTATTGCTGAAGCTGCACTAGAAAGTGAAAATGCCACTAATACTATTATGGAAATAGTATCAGAAATCAACAATGAAGCACAAGTAAATACTGAGAAAGAAGCACAGGATGTGCAAGTATCTAATCAAGCTCGGGATGAGCAAGTTCACTTATCCAGTTTTTAGAAGTCCCTGGACAAAGATCTTGATGTCAAGGAGGAACCATTAGTTCCAAAAGACAACCTTGTTCCTCCTGTTCAGATGCAGCAAGAGTTTACTCTGGAAGAGTTGTTCCCTGACTTTAATGACCAAAGGACTGAGGGGGAGCAACAAAGGATTGAGAAAGAGATACAAGGAACTGAGGGGGAGATGTCTCAGCATGCCAATAATGATAAGGAAACTGTGAATATACAAAGCTCATCACAATCTTCTGATGATGAAGAAGCCTCCATGGCTAAGAAAAGGAAGTTGGTTGCTATCAGGAAAAGGAGCACAGGCTATAAGAAAGCCTTACAAACAGTCTCTCAACCATCTGCTCAAGGAATAGACTTCAGTTCACTATTGGTGCAACTGCAAGTAAAATTAGATGAGCAAAGACTTGCTTTGGAAAAGTATGTGGATGAGTCCCATAAAGAAGTGTAGTTCCAGCTAGCTCAAGATATCAAATCCATCAGATTTGAAGTCAATCAGAACAAAAAAGAGATGACAGATTGCTTTCATAAGGGAGGTAATGTTGTAGTTTACTTGATTGGGCAACAACAGCTGATAGAGACTGAAGTGAAGGACATTGCAGTCAAGCAAGGATATGTTCTAGAAAATCAAATCAGAATGAATGACAATCTCCAGGATTCCCATGCTGCTATCTTAACAAAGATTGGGAATATTACAACTGATATCAAAGTTGAAGTATCCAAGCAGATCAAAGAACATCTAGCTGTTGTTCAAACTGTATTTCAAGCTTCACAAAAGGCTATCTCTGATCAGTTGAAGAAGTTCAGGACATATTACAAAGAGGGTCCAAAATATCTTGCTGATCAAGTCAGGTTTCAAAAGGATGATCTGAGAAATCATGTTGAAAGAGAAGTCATAAAGGGGTAGAGAGTGTTAGTCAAAGCCAGCTCTGATCATGGTAAATGGGTATCTAATTCCATCAGAGCTACTCTTGGATATCCACCCTTTTGTGATGATGACAATACTGCTGAGTCATGACTTCAAATTGATTACCATGAAGGAGTTCAGCAGGAAGTTGCACAAGTCATCTATCCTCCAGCTGATTTTGAAGAAGTACAACAAGCAGTACAGCATATGTATAGCCCTCCACAGGAGGCTCGTAATATTTTTATTGAAAAAGTTGAAATGTCTGTAGCTGCTAAGGATGCTCAGAAAGAGGCTCAACTTTCTAAGAATAGATTCAGAGAACAGGCAGAATTGAAGCCTGATTTTGAGCAGTGGAGTCCTACTTCTAGGAATATCATTCTTACTGCTTGGAAAGCTGTAAAAGACAATATGCATGATAGAGGCAAATGGTACTTTGAACAAGAATGGAATAAATATCAGGCAAGGCAAGAAGCCATACTTCAGTTCAGATGGAATGCCAAAGCTGGGAAGTTACCTGCTAATTCTCTGGAGCCTAGCAAGTACTTTCCAAAACCTTTTCATTACTTTGAAAGGCAGAAGATCAAGGCAGACTAGCTTAAAAAGAAAGATCTGAAAGGGAAGAACCCAGCTGAAGATTCTGAATCCAAAGTGCAAGCAAAGATAAAACCTGGAAAAGGAATAGTTATCAAAGAGCCTGATCAATCTTAGGGATAGATAAGCTAGTCTTAGAACTATATAAATTTTGTTCTAAACAATCTTGTAAATCAAACACTTATTTCTGATGAATGAATGTTATCATATTCTGTGATGATAATAAATGTTATTCCTTGCTATTTCTGTTTATGAGTTACCATGCCTGTGAAATGATAATATACGTCTTCTTTGTTTTATTATAAGTGGTGTATATCATTGACTAAGGGTTATGACTTCTCCAAATAGGGAGAGATTGTTGGGTACATTAGAAAATGTGTACCAGATTTGGAGAAGCCTTGCCTAACTCAATGATATACATCAATGTGTATTTGATGGTATGTTGAGTTTGAATGTGCAGGTTAAAGAATTGCAGGAAAATATTCTAAGTACAAGTGTCGACACTTGAAACCCGGATGTGTTGACACCAAAAGAAGAATTGTGTCGACACATAGGACTTGTGTCGACACACAGAAACTGTGTCGACACAAGATGCCAGATTATGTCGACACTAGAAGCAACTTTGTCGACACACATGACTTGTGTCGACACACGCAAAAAATTCAGTCTACATCAACATTGTCGAGACTAAAAGAAATTGTGTCAACACACAGGACTTGTGTCGACACATTCTACAAAAGCTGTGTCGAGAAATTAAAGAAGGGTTGTGTCGACACTGTGGGAGTTGTGTCGACACCATCAGTACTTGTGTCGACATATGGACTATTTGTGTCGACACATATGAAGAGTTGTCTCAACGCTTTTCTGTTGAGATAGAAGTTCAAGGAGGAGTCAGTTGTCAAGACTGCAGACCTGACAGCTGTCATAAGTAACAAAACTGACACATCTGTCAGTACTGTCAGAAGGCCGTTATAAACCGGATCAGCCGGTAATCATGGATGAACTCTATATAAAGGGCTGATCCATAACAACCAAATAACAGAGATAGAGAAAATCAATCCAACAGAATTAAGAGGAAAAATAACTGACTCAACAGAGATTGAGAACCAGTGAGGGGGAGCAAGAGGCAAACCCAGAAGAAGGCAGATCCTGAAAAGTCTGCAAGTAAAATTCAGATCTGATTCTGAATTCAAGAAGGAAGCTGATTGAAGATCAACTCCAACTCCAATTGAAGATCAACCTTATTTTGTCCAAATTCAAGAAGCTTTGAAGAAGCTAAGTCAGGTTGGATCTAGAGTATTCAGTTCTATCAAGAACTGATCAAGAATTACTCACCCTTTTATCTGTTGAACTGGGTGAAGTTCTTATTTTATTAAACAAACTTTTATTTGTAAGATCTGTTATAGATCTGAATTATAAGCCTAAATTTATAAAGGCTGAGGTAGGGCTGAGTGCCTGAGGTGTAGGACTTGAAGAAGTCTGAGTTGTAGGCCTGAAGATAAAGGCTGAGGCAGGACTGTTGCCTGAGGTAGGATTCTTGGGAAGAATTTGAAGTAGGACTTGAAGAAGTCTGAGTTGTAGGAACCTATTAGGTTCTGAGTTATAAGATCTGTGGATCTGAGCTAGTGGAAGGAATTTTGGCCGAATCCAGTTCTCTACTGGATATGCGAAGGGGAAAAGTGGACGTACCCACAACTTGGGGAACCACTATAAATCTTGGTGTGCTGTGCTGTGTATTTTTTGTGATTGTTTTTGTGATATTTGCACTATGTTAATTGTCTTAATTGTTAAAAAGGATTAGAACTTATTCACCCCCACCCCCACCCCCCTCTAAGTGTTTAGGCTCTTGAAATCAAATCTTTCACCTTCAAATTAATAAGTATACCCTTTTTTATAGATTTTAAGAGGGGCGCAAAAACAATTTTGCCGCGTTAATTATTTGGTAGATGAATAGAAATGCTCAGCTTGTATCCCTTGTATCACCAATTTCAAAGGTTGAACGACTTTGCCCCCCAGGAAATCAGGACTGCCCGATCATGTTCATCCTGCGCACTCTGCTCCAATGTGTGCCCCTACGCTCCAGTCTCCAGTGTGTGCACCCACGCGTTCTGCTCTAGAGTGCCCTCCACGCGCTCGGATCCGATGCACGCCCTTGCGCTCTAACGCTCCAGTGGGTGCTCCCGTGAACACGTTGATGCAGTGAATCCACAACTACAGTGACCACATAACTCTGGTGCCCGCTCCAGTGAATACACAGCTACAACAAACACGTTGCTCTGATGAGCACATTGCTACGGTGAACATATCGCTCTAACGCCCACACTAGGGAATACCCTGCTACAATGAACATGCGCTCCGGTGCCCTCTCTAGTGAACACGCAACTACAATAAACACATTGCTACAGTGAACATGTCATTCTGGTACCTACTACATTGAACATGCCACATCGGTGCTCGTTGTAGTGAACACACAACTACAATGAACAATGTGCCCCGGTGCCCCCTTCAGTGAATACACTGCAATCATGAACACATCACTTTGATGCCCACCAAGTGAACAAATCGCTACAGTGAACACATCGCTCTGATGCCCGCTCCAATGGATACACCGCTACAGTGAACACATCGCTTCGGTGCCTGCTCCAATGAACGCGCCGCTAGAATGAACATGCTGCTTCAGTGCCCTCTCCCTTGAACACGCCGCTCTACTGTGCGTCCCCGTGTTGTGACCTCCAGTGTGCACCACCTCACTCAAAAGCATGCATCATGCACGGTGCTCTATTTCGTGCCCCGTGTTGCGCGCACCACAATGCTCCGCTCTCCAAAACACGTTCCACTCCAATCCCACCCCCACCCCACGCCACATTCTCCAAAAGGCATTTTGCTCACCGGAAGGCGCTCCGCTCTCTAGAAGGTGCCTCCACCCTTCAAAAGGCACTCCACTCTCTAGTGCGCTATGTTCTCATGAAGGCACTCAGCACTTCAAAACGAGCCTCATGCCACTCTTCAAAACACATCGGCATGGCCCGACCTCCCAAATACACCCACAAACACAACTCTATAAAGGGTGCTCCTGACACATGCAACTGTTGGAAGCTACTTTAACATGGTAGAAAGAGAAGTGACATATCACCCTTGTTAAATCAGTGGTGTAGTCTGACATAATTACTGGTGAAATTAATGAGTTGGGCCACGGCCCATGGTTTTTCCCTTTTCGGGTTTTTCACAAAAAAAAAACTTGTTGTCAACTCTACTTTAACCATATTCTCCTAATCTACCCTAATCTATCGAACCAGAGGACAAGGGTAATTTTTTTCTCTTTTTAATGAGCCCAATGATGATTATTTAACGCAGGAATGAAAAAAAAATGCTACTACTGCTGCTATTATAAAATAGTTCTAAACTAACATCTATAATAAAGAGATAGAAGTGATTACAGAACGAATAAATATTTAACAGAAATCTTTTGCAAGCAATCATAAACGAGAAAAGTCTCTCAAACGCCTTAAGTTGTAAAAATACATCAAATCCTCATAATTCATATATTAATTTCTTCCATTACAAAGTTCAGAAGTTGGAATAGTTTTATTCAAAGAAGTTTTCGCCGCTGAGATCCAAGCCGAGCAACAACCGTCAATCTTTGAAGTCTGGATCTTTAACAACCGTCACCGGGCATGATGCATTTGACAGAACGTAGTTTGTCACACTCCCAACAAAAATTCTGCACAAAAGCACACACAAAAATGAGTTAACAACGTGAGCATTATGGCCGTCTGGTGGTGCAGTACCATTGTCATATTTCAGTATCAACAATTAAAAAAACAATTCGGTATTATTAGGGCATCAATAATTTCCGTTGATTCCAGCAACCTCAAAATGTAATCCAGTCGTAATCAATAATCCCCAAGCTTTGTCGGATTTATGAATCTTAATTTTTCATTCCTTCTTTGTTGAGGGTTGCTGGAGGCGTTAAACATAAACTACAAAAATCATTTTGATTCATTTTCATTCAGGTTACCTTGGATTTGCCACTTCTACTGCTTAATAATTTGTCACCAACACTGTCTGTTGATGCACTTTTTAACCTTTCATTGTACATGCCCAACCGCACCACCTACAATTATTTTCTATGCTCATATATTCAGTAAACTTTATGTTTCACGCTCCCGCCGGTTCACGAGAGCGGGACCGGCGCATTACTAAGAACTAGCTGTCTACAGGAGTGGGATTCAAGAGTAAACATGCATAGGCCATGGGGACGAGAGCCTGGGCAATAGCAGATTAGGCAACAATTGTTAACAAAAAGGGGCTACAAGATATAAAGTGTATCTTTGTGGGATATGCAGCCAACAAAAAGAGGTATAAGTGTTATTCTTCAGCTTTTCGGATAAGGTTTATATCAAAAGATGCTACTTTTTTTAACACACTCCTTATTACTCCGATGAAGGCAAAACTGTTACATTTCAGGAGAAGCTCAAAGATGAGAGTGATACGATAACACCCCTTCTTGTGTTGGTTGACGTGCTTACTCCGAGCAGTGTGGATATTCCAGTTAGAAAGAAAGCTCCCACCAATGACCTTCGTGTGTACAGAAGAAGAAAGGATCTTTAAGTCTACCAAAAAAGGAAGGGCAGAAACAATGGACAAGAATGTCACAGTCATGCTCCACCAACCACCACCACTTCGCCAGATCCAAGCACCAACATCACTCAGGAGACCACACCTGCTCTTCAAATTCATAGTGGTCATACTATATATCCTATTAAAAAGAATGTTGGGTATCACTTTATCTCTCACTCCTTAAAAGCATATTTTGCATTAGTTTTTTCTATTATATTACTAATAGTTTTTTAGAAGCTAGCTTGAATCCTCACTGGATGAAGGCTATGAAGGTGGAGGTGGATGCCCTACAACGTCAAAAGACTTGGGAAATTGACTCTATCCCGCATGGGCGTCACCCAGTTAGATGCAAATGGATATATACTACTAAATTCTTTCAAGATGGAACTCTTGTTGAAATTGTTGAAGTGAAAGTGGCAGTCTGGGCGGACTGTTCGTGCGGATTGTGCGGACAGTTTCGGCGGTCTCGGTGGTCAAACCTTGCGGTCTGAGCGAACAGAGCTGGCGACTAGCCAGGCCAGCCAGTGTTCTGCAACTTGTTCTCCAGGCAGTAACCAGGCGGATAGTTCTTTGTATCCGCGGTTTGGGCGATCTGGTGTTGATGTCCGTTTAATTTGTTCCAGCGGACTGTTGGTGTGGTCTGGTTCTGTTTCTAAGTCCAGACGGGTTGTTCAGGGTGTTGCGCAGTTTGTGCAGTCTGGCTGTCTAGTCCGCCGAGTTCGGCAGTTAGTCTTGTGACCTTGGCTGCGGGCTCGGGATATGCGGGCTGAAGTTCTCTGCATGTACATGCGGACTGAAGCTCTCTTGTGTGCGGACTGATGTTTGTTCGCAGGTGTGCGGACTGTTGTTCTATCCGCAGAGTCTGCCTGGTTGGCGACCGACCTTGCCTTGATGGTTGGCGGCTTGGCTTGAGTTCTTGCTGTGATGGTGTGACCTTAGCAGGCTAGCTTTAGTCTTGTCGCGGCGGTTTGTTCTTGTGTCCGCAGATTGCCAGATACACTTGGTACTCGCCGCGAGTTAGGGCGTTTATCTTATCGGCTAGGGCGGTGATCACACTCTTCTCCACGCCTATAAATAGAAACCCCCTGTCACATCAGAAGATACCGAGTGAACAGTAAGTGAACTCGCGGGAGGTTGCTGCGGTTAGGGTTTTCTATCCGCGCGGTTTGAAGAGTTTGACCGGTTTGTGATGTGTAGGTTGTGTGAATTGCGCTGAGGAGCCAGGGACTTGGTTCTGACTTCGGTCAGGGTCAGTGCGGATTCTACGGTTTCAACTGGCGGTTAGCAGCAGGTCGCGGCTTGCGACCCGGCGATCTCTCTTCTGCAACTTGTTTCCCTGTTCAATAAGCTGTCCGCCTTTGGGCGGCTTATTTAGTTCGGTGGCAGCAGTCTGCGTGATCTGGCGACTAGGCGACCTCGCGGTCAGGCAGCTTGCAATTCAGCGGACAAAGTTCCTTTCAGCACTGGAATAACGGGCAGTCCGCTTGGCTTGTTGCGATCTTACGACCAGGCGACTTCAGCGGACTCTCTAGCGGTTAGCAGCAGGGTCGGCGGATACTCTTTGAGTCTGCGCGGTTTGTTTTTGCTTTGTATTTTTCCTACTTCCATCGAATACATTGGCAATCATGTTTCGTCATGTATGTCTTGCTCTGTAAAAATCTTTGATAAGTATAATACTCTTGCTCTTTTGGTTGTTTTTTTGGTTCGCTTGGGCTCAGTGTGGTTGAGTGTTCCTGCATCTGGTGTCCTGTTTTTCACTATCACAAATTTTTTACACGATATCAGAGGGATCAGAGGCTGAGCTGTGATCAACCGTCAGTTTGTCTTGTTTGCTTCTGAGAGTCTAAGCTTACCAAGGTGATTGCAACGGAATTTGGATTTGCAAGAGCTCTTGAAATTGAACTCCTTACGGCGACTAACTTCAAGAAGTGGAAGTCGTGTATGGAGAGCTATCTTTTGGGCGAGAATCTTTGGGAGTTCGTCTGTGAAGACGAAAGGCAGGAGATTACTGCTGCTGCACGTGCTAAAGAGGTGAGAGCTTGGAGAAAGACCAACGCGAAAGCAGAGTTTGTTCTCAAGAGGGCTATCTCATCAGAACTCTTTGACCACATCATCGGATGTCGGTCTGCTGCTGAGATTTGGACTTACCTTGATGGGTTGTTCAACAGGAAGAATGTAGCACAGCTACAGTTTCTGGAGAATGAGTTGGCAAGGGCCACTCAAAGTGTTTTGTCCATCTCTACGTTCTTCTTGAAAATGAAGAATTTGTGCGCTGAGATTTTAGCGTTGGACCCTGATGAGTCTATTTCAGAGTCGAAGCTGAAGATGCACATAATCTGCGGTTTGTTCAACAGGAAGAATGTAGCACAGCTACAGTTTCTGGAGAATGAGTTGGCAAGGGTCACTCAAAGTGTTTTGTCCATCTCTACGTTCTTCTTGAAAATGAAGAATTTGTGCGCTGAGATTTTAGCGTTGGACCCTGATGAGTCTATTTCAGAGTCGAAGCTGAAGATGCACATAATCTGCGGTTTGTTGAAGGAGTATGTGGCCTTTGCCACCTCTGTTCAAGGCTGGGCCACTCAGCCATCTTTATTAGAGCTGGAATGTACAACCCCGTACCCGGCCAAGTGGGACCCTCCCCAGGTAACAGTCTAGGGGTATGCGCGACGATTTGGTGCGGCCCCGTTCAAGAACATGCGAGCTCTCGTGCATGCGTATGAGGGTTTTATGTTATAATAATATATAATTTCTATATATATATATATATATATATATATATATATATATATATATATATATATATATAAAAGAAGGAAAAAGGCAGGGGGAGAAGATCGGGTCCAGGAGAGGGGGGAAGAAGGAAGAAAGAGAGGGAAATAAAAAAGGAGAAGGGGGGGAAAAGATAGGGCACGGGATGAAAGAAAAATGAGCGAGGGGACTTTTTCATGTTCTCCAGGTGGGCGCCGGCTGCAAGGGGAAAAGGAGGAGAGGTTTTCGTTCTCTCCCGTGAGCGCCGGCTAAGGAAGAAAAGAAAAAAGGGGGGATCGGCCTCCTACCGCCGGCCACCGCCATCGCCGCCTGGAGAAAGGCTCGGCCTAGAAGGGAGGCCGGCCACCGCCATCGCCGCTTGGAGCAAGGCTCGGCCTAGAAGGGAGGCCGGACACCGCCATCGCCGCCTGGAGCAAGGCTCGGCCTAGAAGGGTGGCCGGCCACCGCCATCGCCGCCTGGAGCAAGGCTCGGCCTAGAAGGGTCGCCGGCCACCGCCATCGCCGCCTGCAACAAACTCGTCCTAGAGCAAGGCTCAGCCTAAAAGGGAGATCGGCCACCGGCACCGCCCACAAAAATACGCGTCAAGGGTAACGAAATTTCTACTTGGGCAGGTGAAGCCCTTATTTTCCATATTTGCATGTAAGCTCCTCCTCACCGACGGGTGGGGTAAGGGTGCTCTCTGACGGGTTGATGTTCGCATCCCCGCAATTAATTACATTTAGTATCCGAAAGCGTGAGTACGGATTTAGGCATACTGTGTGAAGCTCATCCGGATGTGTGAGCCGGATTGGTGATGTTCTGGGGTTCCCGGAGAAGACTCTGAGGAAGTTGTGCATTATTTATTTAGCAGGAAGTAGCAGGCTTAAGCCCAAGTTTGTGTCGGCCCTAGAAGGCCTATTTTGTTTATGTTGCCGGCATGCGTGCCGAAATATGGAATTTATGTTCCTGTAATTTAAAATGTCCGCGATGCTTTTGCTAGCCCTAGAAGGCTTATATTACGTTAGTGGCGGCCCAATTGGGGCTGCATGAAAGAGAACTGTTCGGCGAGGTTATGTTATTAGATGGGCAGATGAAGGGCGTTTTGCGTAGACCCGAGGTGGCACCTCTAGTTAAAAGGGAGTGGATCTTGAGATCCTCCGTAGGTGTTCTAGTCGGCCAAGAGAGCCTTCCAAAGGTGCCTAATTAGCTCAGTCTTTGGCTTGGGAGGGAAGAGTCTGTTAGTCTTCCGGGTATGTGGTGGGACCTCCACGCTGAGACCTTGGGTCTGTCCCTTATGTTCCTAGTCTTGTGCCTAGATTATTCGCTTGAGTGCAGTAGGTGCGCGGTCACCCCTCTTCTGGGATCTCGAACTCCACAAAGACCGGAGTCCGGTTTCAACATTTATGGTGCGGTGAGCGTGGAGAGTGACCAACACAGAAGAACTCAGGCGAACGTCATGGCTAGGAAGGAGGAACCAAGTGACGACCAAGGTCATGCGTTGACGCTTTGTATGTAGGGTCCACATACCGGGAGTCGTCCCACCTTATAAGTTATTGCTGGAATCTCATAGCCTTTGGGGCAGGATTTGCACCTGTTTGGGAAACGAACTCTTCATCTAATTATGTTGCGCCTTAACTCGGGGTCTTTTGCATTTGATGAGCTTTTTGCAAACCATACCTTTACTTCTTCTCATTTTCCTCAGAGATATTTCCGTTTCACTTTTGGGTCTAATCTACAATCCCTGATGTGCTTTAACAATAACCTGACCTTTCATATGCATTTCTGGAGGTTATCCTTTGAACCAGTGAATTAATGATCCACAATAATAACCTGAGAAAGTCACATATATACAAGCCTGTTAATCTTTCATATTAATATTTCATGCTTCATCTACAAAATCATCATATATACACTTAGGTAACTAGTACACAAGGGTAAGTTTATATCTTTCTTTTTCTTTCACTTCGAGTTTTGTCATCAAGTTGGCCTAATGAAAAACAACAAACTGGAAATCAAAACCTTCGTTTGTACAAAGCATAGGATGAACCACATCATTGCACATATGTCTCGGTCCATACCATGAATTTTGATATGGAATATTATTACCATTAAAAGCCTTAGTTGGTTGGTTAGATGGCATCTTTAAATAACAAATTTGTAAATCACATTTCCATTTAAGTTTTATTTAGTTTACTCAATAACTGGGTGTGACTATATCTATATTGTATATTGAAGGAATGCTCATATTTGATGGTCAAACTCATCAAAATCATCCAATTGTTTTTACAATTGTAATTATTATTTTAAACTTAAATAAAATATATATTTCTAATTCGCTTATTAATGAGATGACTGTGTAATCTGATGAAGGTGCACTTGACACTGAATTGTATGGCGACCAGAGTATTGCAGCCACCAGTTAGGTATTCCACACCACACAAAATTTTATCATCACTAAATATTGCACACAAGGAGACCGTGTTCATGTGCTAGTGAAAATTGTTGAATTTTATTATTCCCTATAGTTTGAGTGTTATGTACTTATTTGATGTTTGTGCACATTAGAGCTTAACATAGGGAAGTTAGCATAGGTTCAAAACTCTGTCGGATGATGGTGCAGCTTTTTTAAGACAGTGATCACGCGTCCCCTCTAGGCTCATTCTCTTACTAATCTTTTATTACTGCGTCTTTTGAATTCGTATTGCATATATCCTTGTATCCTCATATTTTTTAAAAATGAAATTGAAAAAATATACTGTGTTTATATTGATAATATTTCAGTAAAATCTAAAGAAATTGCTTTTCATATCAATAATCTCTTATGAAATTCTCATGTTGGGGTATCATCTAACTATGAGTGAGAACTCATCACTGAGTATTTCTTAGAAAGTCGAAAAATAGCAAGGAAATAAAATCAAATAATCAAAATGAATATATATGTTTTCATTTTCATGTGCTGCAGTTTGTTTTCTATATTTTAAAATCCATCATTCTATTATGGTATCTCGCAACTCTGATAACTCCGTCAAGATCAACCTGAGAAGTTTAATAGAAGCAATTTTGGGCATTGGCGAGCCCAAATCTAATATTAGTTCAATACTGGTGAATCAGCCCCAGCTTCAAGTAATATTTTTTATTTCGTTATTATTCTGGCGAACTCTAGCTTCCAAATGTAAAGCAGTATCACCACCTTTAACTGGGATATTAGGATCGGCCTTGGTAACAAATAATGCTACTGCATCAGTGAATCCCACAGCTGCTGTGATGTAGGACTAAGGGCGCTAGAGTTCGCGCAGCCAAAATCCTCGCCAAAAGAGACTTAAAATATAGTTGTCGCAAACAATAAAAGTTGTAACCACCATAACCTTGATTGTCATAATCTTGCTCAGTACAGAATACGAAAATGCAATATTAGACACAAACTGAATTGACCCAAAGTTGCAAGACAGGATTTCATCATTACTGGCTATTGGAAGTCTTTCCCGCTGTTGCAAGGAGGTGGAAAGTCGGATCTGCTGCAGGAGAGGAAGGGCTGGCCGGCGGCACTGCTGGGAGCGGCTGAACGGCAGGAGATTGCAGGGCTGCAGGCGGCTGCAGGGCCGTCGGCGCCTGCAGGGCTGCAGGCGGCTGCCGGATGCAGATGGCGGTGGTGGTCGGCGGCTGCAGGAGCAGGGAGGAGCCGGCGGCTGGCCGGATCTGCAGGGAGAAGGAGGCGGCGGGCTTGCTGCGGCGTCCTGCAGGAACCAACCGGCGGACTGGCTGGAGGAGGCTGCGGGCTGCTGCTGCGGCTGGGGAAGATGGCGGTGGCTGCGGGAGAAGGGACGCCGGGCAAAGCCGGCGGCTGAGGGTTTCCTGCGGGCGGCTGTTGCGGCTGGAGGAGGGAGCGGCGGCGGGCTCTGGTTCGCGAGACTGGAGGGGGAGACCGGGTCGACTGCGCGCGGTGATGGCGGGGATGGCTGGATGAGAGTGGAGATACAAGCTTACCTCTCTTGGAGTCGGCACCAAGGAGGGCCTCCGGAATCGGCACCGGGGCGTGACCGAGCAATCGGGAAGGAGGAGCCGGCTGCTTACTTCCTTTCCAAAATCATCGATCCCCTTTCTGCTGCCCTAGAGGGCTTATTTATAATACTTGGCCATCAAATCAACGGCCCAGATTTGCCCGGATGGGATCCACATCAAAAGCTTAAAATTAATCCAAAACATATAAATTAATATATCGATTCGACTCGCGGCGACCCTCCGGACGCAACCACGGAGTCTGATCAGTCATACGATCAACGGGCGGGGCCCGTTACCCATCATTCTCCCCATGTTGGAGAATATTTGCCCTCAAATCTTTAGGACTTCCAAGGAGGCTTCGCGGGTGGTCTGCACTGTGTCCCACAGTCACGAAGCATCTGTCTAGATGTACCGGCCTCAGACACCGGTCTCACTGAGCTGCAAACACTATCAGCACCGCCTTTGGGAGGCTTGGGCGGTGGCCTTAATCGCAGAATCTGATAGAAGACTGGGTCCCAATCAATCTGATCAAACTGCAACAAGTAGTCATCAGCATGCCCTATCCAATCTGTGCTCATATCCAAACCAACTGATTTGCCCTCGGGGGCATGATCGAACATCAGAAAAGGGTCCCTAGCCGAGCTGAGAAGTGACTGATCAATCCACTGCGACAAATCCATAAAAGTGAGCAGACGACGCGAAGGCTCATAGGGTGGTACTACCACCATCAGACTGGATGTCCTTCTGCGCTCAATCCACTGGCGGGCAAAACTCTGAACGATAAGAGTAGCTCTCTGCACTGCCTGGTACCACTGTCTCTGTAATAATCCTCTCATGCGTGACTGAATGACGAGGACTGCTTCGGTCACCCTCTGGTAGGATCTGCGTTGAATAAACCCTCGGATGTGAGACTGTATCAAGACAGTTGCTTCACTCCTTCGCTGCTCTAATAACGCCTTAGCATCATCTTCACGCCATTTCTTCACATAACCTGCCCAAATGGCATCTTCTTTCTCTTCCCTTTCCTTCCTCTGCTTACTCTCTTCTCCTCTAACTTGCCTCTTTAGCTTTTGCTTGATGACATAACTGTCCCTTGGGGGAAGATGATCATAGTAAGTGTCAAGATGAAAATGAGAGTGGCGGTCGGAATGACGGGATGAAGGATATTTAGTGGATGACGGAGAATATGTATCATAGGCGTGGGAGGGGACTCGCCTCGATTCACGGGAATAAATGATGGAAGAAGGGGATATGAATCGTAGGCTTGACGAGAGACTCGCCTCGATTCATAGGAGGGGTATGGACTGGAGATGACATATGAAGATTTATGTGAATTATATGTCCCACGAGAGGAATGAACATTTGAAGAGCGGGGAGGTGGAGAAATATACGATTCACAATCTTCTGAATCGTCGGAGTCGTAATAGCAAGAAAGCGTCATAGGCGGCAAATGATTTTTGAGCAAAGGGAAGGATTGAAAAGTTTGAGAAAACTTTTCAGGTTCCTCTGATACCAATTGATGCAGGACGAAGGACGCTAGGGTTCGCGCGACCAAAATCCCCGCCAAAAGTGATGAAATCAAGTTTCAAGAAGTTGATAAATTGTGAAGCTTACAACTCAAAACTCCATGAAGTGAAAGGCTGAGGAAGAAGGAAGATACAATGGGGGACAGCAGTTCACAAAGATCTTATACACCAGTCAACAAGTCACCGTGGCGGAAAGGAGGACTTAACGAAGGCTGTTGTTGCTGGAACTGGAGGGGATGGAGGATGCGGGTTGCTGGGCTGTAGCGTTGAACGGGGCGGCCGGATCTGGCGCAGGAGGACTCGGCGGCGGATGGGGCTTCGGGAAAGAACGGCGGTGGGGGTGCTGGCGCGGAGAACTGGAGGAGGAGTCGGCTTCAAGAAGGAGCGGCGGCGGCTCTGGACGCAGGGAAGGCAGCCGACGGTGGCTGCGGGAAGCAGGGAGGAAATCGGCGGCGGATCTGGACGCAGGGAAGGCAGCCGGCGGTGGCTGCGGGAAGCTGGGAGGAGCCGGGGCTGCGGGAAGCAGAGGAGGCGCAGGCGTCGGGCTGCTCTGGTTCGCGAACCTGCGGGCGGGGCTGCTGCGGGCTGGAGAAGGAGGTGGAGATACAAGCTCACTTGGAGTCGGCACCAAGGAGGAGCCACCGGAATCGGCACCGGGGCGTGACCGAGCGATCGGGAAGGAGGAGCCGGCGGCTTACTTCCTTTCCAAAATCATCGATCCCCTTTCTGCTGCCCTAGAGGGCTTATTTATAATACTTGGCCATCAAATCAACGGCCCAGATTTGCCCGGATGGGATCCGCATCAAAAGCTTAAAATTAATCCAAAACATATAAATTAATATATCGATTCGACTCGCGGCGACCCTCCGGACGCAACCGCGGAGTCTGATCGGCCATACGATCAACGGGCGGGGCCCGTTCCCCATCATGCTGCCATATGTAAAAGATTCATAACTTCATTATCTTGAACATTTACGTCTAACATTTTCAGAATTTCCTTGGCATGAATTATATAGGCTAGAGAAGGTAAGTTAAGTAGTATCCGGCTCATTCGCGGATTAAATTGAGCACCTGACTCTATTCTCTCTTTAATCACTGCATCATAAAATAGTTAAATTATTTGCGAAGTCTGATAGATCAAAAACATCATCCTCTTCCATGACATGAAAAGTAACTCGCCCTATCTCCAAGTGAAGGATCCTCTCAAAAAATTTTTTCGGGTCAGCTCCCACTCGCCGGATACTTGGGGTTGCACATTTCTTTTCGAGCTTGTGCCAACCTCGAAAAGAGCGGGGATTGTGTACAACCCCGTACCCGGCCAAGTGGGACCCTCCCCAGGTAACGGGCTAGGGGTATGAGCGACGATTTGACGCGGCCCCGTTCGATAACATGCGAGCTCTCGTGCATGCGTATGAGGGTTTTATGTTTTATGTTATAATAATATATAATATCTATATATATATATATATATATATTTATAATATATAGATATTTTTATATATATTTAGGTATAATATATACATTTGTACATACTTATTATATATAAAAAAGAAGGAAAAAGGCAGGGGGAGAAGATCGGGTCCAGGAGAGGGGGGAAGAATGAAGAAAGAGAGGGAAATAAAAAAGGAGAAGGGGGGAAAAGATAGGGCACTGGCTGAAAGAAAAAGAAGAGAGGGGACTTTTTTCATGCCCTCCAGGTGGGTGTCGGCTGCAAGGGGAAAAGGAGGAGAGGTTTTCGTTCTCTCCCGTGAGCGCCGGCTAAGGAAGAAAAGAAAAAAGGGGGGGATCGGCCTCCTGCCGCCGGCCACCGCCATCGCCGCCTGGAGCAAGGCTCGGCCTAGAAGGGAGGCCGGCCACCGCCATCGCCGCCTGGAGCAAGGCTTAGCCTAAAAGGGAGGCCGACCACCGCCATCGCCGCCAGGAGCAAGGCTCGGCCTAAAAGGGTGGCCGGCCACCGCCATCGCCGCCTGGAGCAAGGCTCGGCCTAGAAGGGTGGCCGGCCACCGCCATCGTCGCCTGCAGCAAACTCGGCCTAGAGCAAGGCTCAGCCTAAAAGGGAGATCGGCCACCGGCACCGCCGACAAAAATACGCGCCAAGGGTAACGAAATTTCTACTTGGGCAGGTGAAGCCCTTATTTTCCATATTTGCATGTAAGCTCCTCCTCACCGACGGGTGGGGGCAGGGTGCTCTCTGACGGGTTGATGTTCGCATCCCCGCAATTAATTATATTTAGTATCCGAAAGCGTGAGTACGGATTTAGGCATACTGTGTGAAGCCCATCCGGATGTGTGAGCCGGATTGGTAATGTTCTGGGGTTCCCGGAGAAGACTCCGAGGAAGTTGTGCATTATTTATTTAGCAGGAAGTAGCGGGCTTAAGCCCAAGTTTGTGCCGGCCCTAGAAGGCCTATTTTGTTTATGTTGCCGGCCTGCGTGCCGAAGTATGGAATTTATGTTCCTGTAATTTAAAATGTCCGCGATGCTTTTGCTAGCCCTAAAGGCTTATATTACGTTAGTGTTGGCCCAATTGGGGCTGCATGAAAGAGAACTGTTCGGCGAGGTTATGTTATTAGATGGGCAGATGAAGGGCGTTTTGCGTAGACCCGAGGTGGCACCTCTAGTTAAAAGGGAGTGGATCTTGAGATCCTCCGTAGGTGTTCTGGTCGGCCAAGAGAGCCTTCCAAAGGTGCCTAATTAGCTCAGTCTTTGGCTTGGGAGGGGAAGAGTCTGTTAGTCTTCCGGGTATGTGGTGAGACCTCCACGCTGAGACCTTGGGTCTGTCCCTTATGTTCATAGTCTTGTGCCTAGATTATTCGCTTGAGTGCAGTAAGTTCGCGGTCACCCCTCTTCTGGGATCTCGAACTCCACGGAGACCGGAGACCGGAGTCCGGTTTCAACATGGAGAACCTGCTGCCTTTGCAGGAGAGCTTGGCAAGGCAGATGACTGGAGTCACTGTCTCTGAAGGAGACAGTGAGGCGCTCTTTTCAGGGAAGAAGAAGAGGTGAGAGAAGAAGAAGACTAATGCTGGTGATGATCCTTCAACTTCTTATCAGCAAGAAGGAAGTGCTACTCCTAAGCGTGATTGGAAGAAGAAGAAGAAGATTGGCTTAAGTGCTACATGTGCATCTAGCCAGGTCATTTCAAGAAAGACTGCAAGGTCAAGCTGCAGCCGGGGCATGTTGCTGACAAAGAGGAGGCTGGTTCCAGTACTGAGGAAGATGGATGGGGAAATGTGTTCATGACGAGCACGTGTGTTCGTGCATTGTACACCATCGACTACAAAGATGACTGAATTGTGTACTCGGGGTGCGGTCACAACCTCACCAGGGATGAGTCGAAATTCTCCTCTCTGCACACATTCTCAGGTAATGAAGCTATCATTACTGCTGATGATACTGTTCATGCAGTCGAGAAGGAGAGTGTCGTTTCTTTAGGTAGTGATAATGATCCCTCACCTTAAGGAGTGTCTATCACGTACCGGGCATGAAGAAGAGCCTCTTCTCAGTGACCAATGCAGTAGACGCAGGCTATCACGTTCTGTTCGGTCCAACAGAAGTAAAGTTTCTCCGCAACGTGTCAGCAGTTAAGGCTGAAGTTGCTCATGTAGGGAGAAGGGTTAGAGACTTGTTTGTATTATCAACAAGTTCTTATGTTGATCAGATAAGGGCCAACGATAGTGCCGCTATCTGGTATGAGCGGCTGGAACATGTTGGGATAGACAAGCTGAAAGCCATGGCAGTGAAGAGCCATGTAAAAGGCTTGCCTAGGTTATCATCTTTCGGCAACGGTCATGTCTGTGTTGGATGTCAATATGGAAAGGCTCATCGTCTTCCATTTGACAAGTCGCAGACTAGATGTAAAGCACCATTGGAGTGTATCCATGGTGATCTAATGGGACCGACCGTCACATCCAGTCTTGGAGCCAGCAGATACATGCTGGTCTTGATTGATGACTGACTACTCGAGGTACACTTGGGTGTATTTTATGAAGAAGTCAGACGCGTTCCGGTTGTTTGTGGATTTTAAAAAGCTAGTGGAGGGCCGGCTTGGCCTGCAGGTCAAGAAGTTGAGAACAAACAACGGAGATGAGTTCGTTTCAATTGAGTTCTCTAACTTCTGCAGGAAGCATGACATCCAAAGGGAGCTTACTTGTACTCATACTCCACAATAAAATGGAGCAGCAGAGCCGAAGATCCGTCATCTGACGAAAACTTGCAAGTGTTGGCTTCATGCTAAAGGCATCCCAAGGTCCTTCTGGGCGAAAGGGATGGCATGTGCAACTTATGTCATCAATCGGATACCTCTGAGTCCGATCAACATGAAGTCTCCTCATGAGATGATGTTTAAGGAGAAGCCTGGAGTTGGACACCTTCGGTTGTTTGGATCTACCTACTACATACACATCTCAGATGCTCTCAGGACAAAGCTGGATGCAAAGGCAAGAAAGCTTGTCTTTGTGGGCTATGATGAGCGGAAGAAGGGGTGGAAGTGTATGGATCCAGTGACAAAGAAGTCCGTGGTTTCGAGAGACGTTGTCTTCGACGAGCTGACATCATATGGAGGTGGCTCCTCTGTGGAGCTACAGGAATGCAAGTCGGATGACGAATAGGAGGTGGCTGCTAAGGATCTTCTGTTGGAGCTGTCTGTGTCACCAGGAGCTCCAGGTGTTTCTTGCTCTGGGGCGGAGGCTTCTGGTTCAGGAAGCAGGGGGAGCGATGCTCCAAGTTTGCCCGGGAATGGAGTTGATTCAGAAGAAGAAGCAGAGGCTGTTAACAAGGGTCAGACTCTTCGGAGATCAAAGAGGACCATTAAACCACCGGCTTGTTATAGCGAAGAAAACGCTGTGAGCTTGGTCTCTTATTTCTTCGCAGGCCCTCTAGACGAGCAAGAGCCTTCTAGCTTTGATGATGCTACTGGAGTGAAGGAGTGAGAAGACGCCATGGATGAGGAGATGGCTGCCCTCAGGAAGAATGAGACGTGGGACCTTAAGCCCAAGGTCGATGATATTACTCCTGTGACATGCAAGTGAGTTTATAAGCTGAAGAAGAAGGCGGATGAGAGCATCGAGCAGTACAAGGCTCGCCTTATAGCTCGAGGTTTTTCTCAGCAGTACGAAGAAAATTATGAAGAGACGTTTAGTCATGTGGCAAAGATGACCTCAATTCGGGAGGTGATGGCCTTGACGGCTTGCTAGGGTTGGAAGATGTGGCAGCTGTACGTAAAGAATGTCTTTCTTTACAGGGAGATTGATGAAGACATCTTCATGGTTCATCCACCAGGATATGTGTCTAAAGATCATCCAGGATACGTCTGCAAACTCCGGAAGGTCCTTTATGGTTTGAAGCAGGCTCCGCGGGCATGGTATGGGAAAATCGCAGAATACCTCCAATTCTGCGAGTATTTTGCCTCGGATTCAAATTCAAGCCTGTTCATCAAGAAGAAGGGGGAGCTTCATGTCTTGGTTTTGTTGTACGTGGATGACATGATCGTCACAAGTAACTCTGAGGAGGGGGTGGCTAGGCTCAGGGTAGAGCTAGCCATTCAGTTCGAGATGAAGGACTTGGGTGAACTCCACCACTTCCTTGGACTCGAGATGGAGAGGAAAGAGAGTGACATACTCGTTTCCCAGAAGGGCTATGCGGATCAGATCGTTCAACGATCCGGCAGGCAGGAAGGGAAGAGTAGCTCTACTCCTCTTGATGTTGACATCAAGCTTCAGCGAGATGAGGGGAGGATACTTCCAGATCGTCTAATGATTCATGCTCTGGTGGGGAGCTTTATCTATTTGACGATTACGTGGCCAGACATTGCATGTGTTGTAGGTCGAGGAAGTCGGTATATGGCGGAACCTCGGAAGCCTCATCTGATGGCGGCAAGGAGCATTCTGAAGTACGTGAAGTCCACTTCTGATATGAGTCTCTTTTATGGGAGAGACACGGGCTTCAACCTACATGGCTATACAGATGCTGATTATGGGGGAGATTCAGACGACCGGAAGTCAACATCCGGTTACGTCTTCACATGTGGATCAGCGGGGATTTCTTGGTGCAGCAAGAAGCAGGATTCGGTGTCCGTCTCTACTAAATGAAGCGGAGTACAAGGCATCGGCCTTGGCAGCACAAGAAGTCATCTGGCTTAGGAGGATAGTAGAGGACGTCCATGAAAAAGTGCGTGGTACTACTCTGCTACGCAGTGACAATGAGAGTGCCCTGAAACTGATTAATAATCCAATTTGTCACGCGCGGACCAAACACATTAAGATTGAGCACCATTTCATTCGGGAGAAGGTGTTGGAGGGGTCTCTTGTGGTTGGACATGTGCGGAGTGAGGACAACATCGCGGATATCTTCACGAAGCCGCTGTCGAAGGGGTCATTTACTCGGTTACGGGGATTGCTAGGGCTGGTCTCCACTTCTCACTTCAAGGGGGAGTGTTGAAATTGTTGAAGTGAAAGTGGCAGCCTGGGCGGACTGTTCGTGCGGATTGTGCGGACAGTTTCGGCGGTCTCGGTGGTCAGACCGTGCGGTCTGAGCGGACAGAGCTGGCGACTAGCCAGCTCAGCCAGTGTTCTGCAGCTTGTTCTCCAGACAGTAACCAGGCAGATAGTTCTTTGTATCCGCGGTTGGGGCGATCTGGTGTTGGTGTCCGTTTGTTCCAACGGACTGTTGGTGTTATCTGGTTTTGTTTCTAAGTCCAGACGGGTTGTACAGGGTGTTGCGCAGCTTGCGCGGTCTGGTTGTCTAGTCCGCCGAGTTCGGCAGTTAGTCTTGTGACCTTGGTTGCGGGCTCGGGATATGCAGGCTGAAGTTGTCTACATGTATATGCGGACTGGAGCTCTCTTGTGTGCGGACTGATGTTTGTCCGCAGGTGTGCGACCTTGTCTTGATGGTTAGCGGCTTGGAGGATACACTTGGTGCTCGACGCGAGTTAGGGCGGTTATCCTATCGGCTAGGGCGGTGATCACACTCCTCTCTACGCCTATAAATAGGACCCCCCCCTATCACATCAGAAAATACCGAGTGAACCGTAAGTGAACTCGCGGGAGGTTGTTGCGGTTAGGGTTTTCTATCCGCGCGGTTTGAAGAGTTTGACTGGTTTGTGCTGTGCAGGTTGTGCGAATTGCGCTGAGGAGCCAGGGACTTGATTCTGACTTCGGTCAGGGTCAGTACGGATTCTGCAGATTTTGTGGTTTCAACCGGCGGTTAGCAGCAGGTCGCGACTTGCGACCAGGCGGTCTCTCTTCTACAACTTGTTTCCCTGTTCAATAAGTTGTCCGCCTCTGGGCGGCTTGTTCAGCTCAGTGGCAGCAGTCCGCGTGATCTGGCGGCTAGGCAACCTCGCAGTCAAGCAACTTGCAGTTCAGCGGACAAAGTTACTTTCAACACTAAAATAACGGGCAGTCTGCGCGTCTTGTTGCGGTCTTGCGACCAGGCGGCTTCAGCAGACTCCCTAGCGGTTAGCAGCAGGGTTGGCGGTAACTCCTCGAGTCCGCGTGGTTTGTTTTTGCTTTGTATTTTTCCTGCTTCCATCAGATACATTGGCAATCATGTCTCGCCATGTATGTCTTGCACTGTAAAGATCTTTGATAAGTACAAGACTCTTGCTCTTCTGGTTGTTTTTTGGTTCGCTTGGGCTCAGTGTGGTTGAGTGTTCCTGCGCCTGGTGTCCCGTTTTCCGCTATCACAAATTTTTTACAAATCATGATAGATATAAAGCTAGATTGATTGCTAAAGGCATCACTCAGGTTGATGAGGTTGAATTCCAAGAGACATTTGCGCTTGTTGCTAACCTGAACTAAGTTAGAATCTTGTTGTCGATTGCGGCTCATAAGTCTTGGACATTGCACCAACTTGAAGTAAAAAATGTCTTCCTCCATGGTGAATTAGATGAAGAAATCTATATGACTCCTCCACCAGGCATGGATGATCTTAAAGGACATGGGTGTCATCTTAAGAAAGTCTTGTATGGTCTCAAACAATCATCTCGTGTCTGGTTTGCTAAGCTAAGTGACAAGCTCATGAATCTAAATTTCACTCGGTGTATCTCTGAACACTTAGTTTAGGTCTACGGAAATAAGAAATGTACCACTATCCTCATAGTTTATGTGGATGATATCATTATTACGGGAACTGATGATCATCACATTACTTTGGTAAAAGGGGAATGGGCTTCTGCCTTTAAAATCAAAGATTTGGGCCTTCTTCGATACTTCCTCGAAATTGAAATCGCTCGATCTGTTGGGAAGATTATGATCTCCCAGCGTAAATATGTCTTAGACCTTCTCAACAACGTAGTCCTGTGGACCCTAGGTAAGATATTCATAAGGAGACTTCTCCAGATCTTGGGAGGAAGTTAGAATTTCAACGTATTGTGGGAAAGTTGATCTATCTGACTATTACCAGACCCGATATCTTTTTTCTTGTTGCCTTAATTAGTCAATTTATGCACAGTCCTAAAGTCCATCACTATCAAGCAGTTTTTCGGATTCTCAAATACTTAAAAAAGGACCCCGAAAAAGGAAATAACTACCAAGACCATGGCCACCTTAAGGTCTGCGGGTACTGTGATGTTGATTGGGCAGATTCTTCCCTGGACAGAAGATCTACGAGTGGATATTCTATCTTTGTTGGTGGCAATCTTATTTCCTGGATAAGTAAGAAATAAAATGCGGTTGCTCATTCATCTACTGAAGCAAAATATCGTGTCGTTGTAGTCCCTATATGTGAACTCATTTAGGTTAAATCTATCTTTGGAGAAATGGGCTTCCCTGTGCTTGAGTTCATGCACTTTTACTGTGATAATCAAGTTGTGATTCATATCGCCAGCAACCCTATCTTTCATGAGAGGACAAAACATATTGAATCGATTGTCATTTTGTGTGGGATAAAATTCAGGATCAAACTATGGTGTTTGTGCCATCAGAAGATCAACTTGCTGACATCCTCACCAAAATTGTCTCTAGTAAATCCCTTCATTCATACTCTCTCAGCCTTGGGATGTTGGATGTTTATGGTGTTAGCTTGAGGGCGGGCGGGGGGTTAAGATGCAAGCTAACCTAAATTCACCGAGGGTGACTGTTAGAGTATGCATTTTGCATCTCTCTGGTTTGATAAAATCAAATCTCAAGCTGTATTTGATCATATATTCTTTGGGTATAGTGTGCAGGTTTACAGGTGTGAAGTTTCTAAGAAACGGCGAATTTTTGCACTATCGCTGGGTGATATCCACTATCGCTGGGCGATATCCACTATCGCTGGGCGATAGCCTGTTTGTGGACACATTAGCGATCTTGGACTGCTGGAATGTGTGGGAAGCTATAAACAGAAACCCATTGTCGCTATCGTGGGCGATAGCTGAAGTAAATTAGGAAAGGGCTGCCACCTTTCCTTTCCGGCGCGGGACAGCTGGCAGCGGCGGTGCTAAATAAGGATCGTCGGTGATAGCGCTTTAAAATGCTATAAAAGTGATTTATTTTTTTGATGGTGTAGCTTGAACCCTAGAACGTCCAGAGGCGGTGTCATGTCGTCCATACTGCTAAGATCCACCATCTAAGGAGAAGAACACTTTCTCTCCAGCACGAAAGAACTTTGGAGAAGGAATGCTAGAATGAGATTCTGAAGACGACCACGTGCCCAAGCCACGAGAATCAAAAGCATCGATCAATTGCCTCCTTAAGAGATATATTTTTGAGGGAGCAAAAATCTTATTAAATCTATTTACTTTCTTCTTATTCGTTCTCTTTTGTACTTTGTGTGTGAGGAATCGACCAGGGAGTTCGTCTGAATCCTGGGAGGAGTTCGTGAGAAATCAACCTAGGAGTCGTCAGATTTTTGGGAGGAATCTGCGGAAATCGCCCTGAGAGGACGTCTAGATCTGGGAGATCTAGTAGACTCGTCGATCTTCTTGGGAAGAAGTGAGAGAGTCAACCGGTCCTAGAGGAGGGACGGTATAGAAACCACAAGAGTTGTACGATTCACCGCCTCCGATCTCCGGCATCATGGAGATCCAGTTTTGAAATTTGTAAACTCTATTTTGTATTTTACATGAAATCTTTTCTTCTTATTTGATCTTTAATCATATATGTTCACTGTGAAAAAGTGATTTGACGGCGCGCCATGACCGACGCGCATATATTCCCGCAGGAGGCGGTGATCCACTGCCCGGACGGGCGATCGGAGCCCGTGATCGCGTCTGGATGATTGTTTCTAGTCACTTCCATATTTTATGTTTTTTATTTTGAGGTGTATTTAGCCCTGATCGGACCAAAACAGTATTAGTCGTCCGATCGGGAGGTTTATTTTCTGGTTAGGTTTGCAGTTACAGCAGGCAGTTTGATATTAGGTCTATTTATAGAGCAGCTGGCGGTTCGGGAAGGGTATCGAAGGTTTTACGCAAAGTTAGAATCGCTCGGTCCTGCTCTCTGGTGCGACGCCGGAGCCAACTCCCTCCCCTAGTGCGATTCCAGGCCGCCGCCTCCCCTCTGCCTCCATCCCGCTCAGCCCCGTCCACCCCAAATTCCGATAAGCCGCCCCATCCATCATCCCAACGCCCTTCGTCCTGCCTCTACACTCTCTCGTTGTTTCCCGACCTAGCCCCAAGCCGCAGCCAACGGAACCCTCTTCCCCGCCTCCCTCCTCCGACCCAATAAGCCCCTCCTCCACCATCTTCTCCTACTCATCTACTTCCCGTTCAACCCACCCCGTCGGGCACTCCTCCCCTTCCTCCGTTTCCCCTACGCCTAGCCCGACAGCTTTCCTGAAGCCCTTCCCACATCCTGTCCAGTCCCGACACCTCCGCCTCCGCCTCTACTTCCCCACCGCCGGCCACTTCCATCCGACCATATCTTCCCATACAGCCGTCTTCCACAGTCTACCCGAGCCACTACCTGCCCCGCTCTACTCCCAACACCGTTCACTTGCCGCCAACAACCGCCGCCGTCGTCGCCTGCATATGCAAGTTGTGGTATATTGTTCTTATCTTTTACTGTTGTTGAAATCGGACTCATATTGTGGTGAATTTCTATTTTTCTGTGTTATTTGTTCAGTCGTTGTATAACTTGCGGAACATATTCTGTGATCGCTTAAATTACTTGTGTCTCTTCCGTTTGCACCTTGATATTTTGTTCTCTTTAAGTAATTAATTGCAACAGCATGTGCCCTGCTTATTCATTTATAATAATTAATTAATCACTGCTATTTTGTAACGGACTACTTGTGCACTTTCACTCACATCATTGCATTTAGGTGTGCATTTAGCAAGTCCATCCCGTGTCTGTCTTACCACTGCATCAAATTGGTATCAGAGACCTAGGTTAGGTGCATGTTACGTAGTGGTAGGGATTATCGTCAGTCCATGTCGAGTCACAATCACCCCGACGATTGAACCGCAAGCTCTCAGACGGACATGACGCCCGCGGAATTCCAAAGACTTGTCCTCGATCGATTTGATCGAATAGGTGTCCAATTCGACACACTTAGAGGTGATATTGCGAGGGTTAGCACGAGAGTAGACCAGTTAGAGACACCTAGAGATCGAACGAACCCTCCACCTGATGAGGAGCCTATCGAGGACCTCCGAGATGCCACACCACCTCCAGGGAGGCGTGGTAGAGACGGCCCTCTCTGAGACCTCCCACCCACACCAAGAGCGAATTATCGTCGTGGTTACGAGTTTCGGCGAGATCATCCTCATGATGAACCCCGTCCTCCCCCACCTCGTCGTAGAGATAGACCCCGACATGATTATGACGATGGTGACGATTACGGTGACTTCCGTGAGCCCCGTCGTGGGATGACTCAAGAGGAGGATGACATCACCTGACAGATCCGTATTGATGCCCCCACCTTCGATGGTCACCTGGACCAGAGGGAATTTAATGATTGGCTCACGGACATGGACCACTACTTTGACTGGTTCGAGATAAGCGACGAGAGGCGAGTACGGTTCGCGAAGATGAAACTAATTGGTCAAGCAAAGATATATTGGTCGAGTCTAGAGAGATCTTTGGAGCGTGATGGCTACTACCACATTACCCGATGGGATGAGATGAAGCGGCACTTATAGGATAAGTATCTTCCTGCTTCCTATCGAGATCAGCTTTTAGATCAGTTGTACGTGCTACGTCAGGGTACTCTTTCTATTATTGACTACATGTCTCGATTTGACGAACTCGTAGTTCGTAGCGACATTATGGAGGAGCTCATTGTCACTGCCTCGCGCTTTCGTGCGGGCCTTAGATCAGACATCCGACGGGAACTAATTCGCCATAAGATGGAGTCGGTTGAGCAGGTCTTTCTGCTTGCCCTCGAATACGAGCAGTATTTGCGCTCAGCCGGCCCGAAACAGGCTTCCACTAGACCCGATGCTTCCACATTTAGGAAGTCCGTCCCTGCCACAACTTCTGCCACCCCTCGCACTCCCACAGACGCGACAGGGAAAGTTATTGTTCCTAGAGGGCCCAAACATGGGGGCGTCCAATGTTATCGTTGTTCCAACAGAGGGCATTTTGTAGCACAATGCCCTACCAGGAACTTGCTGATTGAGGATTCTGGCGAGCCCAGGGCTAAGGCTGAGGACGTCGTCACTGAGGAGGTTACTGTTGTTGTTGAGGATGGATGGGAGAGCGATGTTGAGAGATCGCTAGAGGTAGGAGTCCTCTGTTGCATCCTCCACACCCCACGTGATAAGGAGGATTGGCGTCGCACCACTATCGTTTTCACTTATTTCCCGAGCGCAGGAGGACCCTGCAAGCTCGTCATCGATAGTGGTAGCTGTGTAAATATTATTGCTTGGAAAGGGTTGGAGAGGATGCAGCTTACTGTTGAGCCTCATCCTCATCTATATCGTGTCCTCTGGGTGGACAAGTCCACCATTCAAGTTACACAATGGTGTTTGGTGCTGATCCGATTAGCGTCTACTGAGGACCAGGTTTGGTGCGACGTTATCTCTATGGATGCTGCTCACGTTCTTCTAGGGAGACCCTGGCTTTACGATCGTGACGCCGCGTGTTATGGCCGTTCCAACACGTGTGTATTCTTCGATAAGGGTCGAAAGATTACACTTACCCCGACTCAGCCCAGGGATCCTACCAAGGGTAAGGTTGACTCGTCAGTTAGCGCGGGATCGTCGAGACCCCTGCATATCTTGAGGAAGGGTTATTTCCTGAGAGAGAGTCTAGAGACTGGGATCTTGTTTATTGTAGCGGCCACGTTAGCGGTCAAGACCTCTAGCGAGGCCAAGATTACTGATCCGGATGTTCGGCAGTTGATGGATGACTTTATAGACATTATGCCTGAGGAGCTCCCCGATGAGCTTCCCCCACTGAGGGACATCCAGCATGCGATTGATCTGATCCCCGGGGGATCTTTGTCCAATCTTCCGCATTATTGTTTGAATCTGGCTGAGCATGCCGAGCTAAAGCGGCAAGTGGATGATCTCCTGTGGAAGAAGTTTATACGGGAGAGTTTTAGTCCATGTGCCGTACCGGCCCTTCTTACTCCGAAGAAGGACGGGAGCTGGCGCATGTGCATTGATAGCCGTGTCATAAATAATATCACGGTGAAGTATCGTTTTTCAATTCCCCGCCTCGACGATCTCCTGGATTCGATGGTTAGTGCCCAGATCTTTTCGAAGATCGATCTCCGCAGTGGGTACAACCAGATTAGAGTTAGAGAGGGGGATGAGTGGAAGACGGTCTTTAAGATGAAGGACGGCTTATACGAGTGGTTGGTGATGTCGTTCGGATTATCGAACGCACCCTGTACATTTATGAAGGTAATGACTCAGGTTCTGCGGCCTTATATGGGAAAATTCTTGGTCGTATATTTCAATGATATTTTGATATACAGTTAGGGTCGCACCGAGCATTTATGCCACATTCGCCTGGTGTTCGAGCTTCTCCAAAAGAGGCATTTATACATCAACTTGAAGAAGTGTTCGTTCCTATCCACATCCATTCATTTCTTGGGTTTTGTTGTATCAAAATCTAGTATTTATGTCGATCCTGACAAATTCAGGGAAATCCGAGAGTGGCCCACTCCGACAAACATCCATGAGGCTCGTAGTTTTCATGGACTTGCCACCTTTTATATGAGGTTTGCCCGTGCCTTCAGTTCGGTCATGGCCCCCATTACGAGCTGTCTTCGTAAGGGTGATTTCGTATGGATGAAGGCTGCTACTCGAGCATTTGAGGAGATCAAGGAGAAACTGTCTACTGCTCCTGTTTTACACTTACCAAATTTCTCCAAGCCCTTTGAGGTAGCTTGTGATGCGTCACGAGTTCGTATCGGCGCGGTGCTTAGTCAGGAAGGACACCCAGTGGCCTACTTTAGCGTGAAGTTGAACGAGGCCTGACAAAAATATTCAAATTATAATCGGGAGTTCTATGTCATTGTGCAGGCACTACGATACCGGCGACATTATCTCCTGCACAAGGAGTTCATTTTATATTCAGATCATCAGGACCTGAGATATCTCGATTCCCAAAAGAAATTGGGTCACCATCACGCCAAATGGGTGGAGTATATGCAGTAGTTCCACTATGTTCTTAAGCACCAAGCGGGTGTTGAGAACAAACTGGCAGACGCATTGAGTTGTCGAGTTAGCATCCTCCACACCATGAGCACCCGAGTAGTGGGGTTTGAGCAGCTAGTTCACGCTTACCCAGAGTGCCCCGATTTTGGGGATATTTAATCCGCGTTGTCGGAAGACTCGCCCGACCTTCGGGTGGGTTATTCGATATCTGATGGGTATTTATTTATGCGCGCTCGTCTCTGAATTCCTCATTCATCCCTCCGATATTTCCTTATCTGGGTGTTACACGCAGACGGAGCTGCGGGGCACTTTGGTAGAGATAAGACGATTGTGTTGGTTGAGGATCGTTTCTTCTGGCCCGGCCTAAAGAAAGATGTCAGCAAAGTGGTGAGACATTGTAGAGTTTGTCAGACGGCAAAGGGGTCTCGCCAACCCACGGGGCTATACACTCCACTTCCCGTCCCTGAGAGGCCCTGGTCTGATATTAGTATGGATTTTGTTCTCAGGCTCCCTCGCCCTCTGAGGAAGCTTGATTCGATATTTGGTTTAGTTGATCGTTTCTCCAATATGACACATTTCATTCCTTGCTGAAAGACCTCTGACGCCTCCCACGTAGCAGCGTTATTCTTTAAAGAAATATTTAAGTACCATGGTCTCCCCACCTCCATAATCTCTGATCGCGGAGTGCGATTCATGAGCTATTTCTGAAAGACTTTATGAAAAAAACGGGTACGCCCCTGAAGTTTTCCTCCGCCTACCACCCGCAGGAGGACGGACAAACTGAAGTGGTTAACCGTAGTCTTAGAACTCTTCTTCATTGTCTAGTTGGAGATAGTCCGACGACCTGGGATTATCTCCTTCCCATAGCCGAATTTGCATACAATAGCTTAGTCAATAGAACCACGGGAATGAGTACATTTCATATCATATTAGGATATGAGCCTAGGAAACCAGTTGATTTGGTGGATATTCCCCTAGGGTCCAGACTTAGTGAGTCAGCCGAGTCTTTCATTCAGCATGTGCACGCCCTACACGAGTCGGTCCGTAAGAAGATTGCAACTAGTAATGATTATTATAAGGATCAAGCAGATCAGCACAGGCGGAAACAAATCTTTGAGGAAGGAGAACAGGTATTAATTCACATCGGATCTGAGAGGGTCCCACAAGGACCAGCAAAAAAATTAAGCGCACGCAAAATGGGCCCCTATACAGTCATGCGACGAATTGGCACGAACGCATATGAGATAGACATCCCTCATGGTATGGGCATCATGCGAGTATTCAACATAGAGGATTTGACACCTTACTACGAGGAGCATGTGTACGTGGACCCACTCACCACACCTCTACTCGAGCCTTCATCTGTCATAGCCCCACCACCTGAGCCTTATCCTCCTATTGCCTCTACTAGTCCCTCTTTGACACCACCAGTGGCGTCGGGTCATGCAGATCGAGTTGCACCCTCGACAGATCTACCGATATCATCATTGTCAGACGGAGATACATCATTGTCAGCCAGAGATACATCAGTGTCAGACGAAGATACATTGGTACCACCTGTTTCGACAGACGGCGTGGTTCAGATCGTCAGGCACGACTTCTACGCCGCGGGCGGACGAGATACCCTACGTTATCTTGTCCATTGGAGCGGCCGACCCCTGCACGATGTCACTTGGATTTCTTCGGAGGAGCTTCAGAGACTCGCCCCACGACTACTTAGCGAGTACCACCAGCTACACTCATCGGAGTTGAGTTCCTTTAAGTCAAGGGGAGTTGACGGCGTGCCATGACCTACGCGTGTATATTCCCACAGGAGGTGGTGATCCGCTGCCCGGACGGGTGATCGGAGCCCGTTGTTGCGTCTGGATGATCATTTCTAGTCACTTTTGTATTTCATGTTTTTTATTTTGATGTGTATTTAACCCCGATCAGACCAAAACAGTATTAGTCGTCCGATCGAGAGGTTTATTTTCTGATTATGTTTGCAGGTACAGCAAGCAGTTTGATAATATGTTTATTTATAGAGCAGCCGGCGGTTCGGGAAGGGTATCGAAGGTTTTACGAAAAGTTAGAACCGCTCGGTCCTGCTCTCTGGTGCGACGTCGGAGCCAACTCCCGCCCCTGGTGCGATTCCAGGCCGCCGCCTCCCCTCTACCTCCCTCCTGCTCATCCCTGTCCACCCCCACTTCCGGTAAGCCGCCCCATCCCTCATCCAGACGCCCTCCGTCCCGCCTCCACTCTCTCTCGTTGTTTCCTGACCTAGCCCCAAGCCGCAGCCGACGGAACCCTCTTCCCCGCCTCCCTCCTCCTACCCAGTAAGCGGAAAAAGAACAAGAAAAGCCCAAAGAATTCGGATCTAGCAATATACATGAATCAAGAAGTAAAACTTGCTGTAAATAAAATAACATTTGTGGGATTGAGTATATACTCAACCTAGATGCCCCAGAAAAATCAACCGGACACTTAGCGGCTCGAGTCCTGAGCGCAGAAAGTATATCCGCGCCTTTACAGGAAATCCACACGATCGGGAAAACCCGCAACTACTTGTCGAACAAGCACTAGGTCGGGAGAGGATACTCAACGTCTCCACAGACTGCTAGATCTGTTGAAGGAGAGGCGGCGGCGACACTTGCCGGGATCGAGATTGGCGACAGCGACGGAAAAAGGCGGAACAGCTTTGAAAGTAAGGGGATAGATCTTAACTTTCTTCTAAACTAGAGTTAATGTAAAAAGTCACAGTACAAAGATAAAGAAGGAAAAGCATGCACACAGACGACACAAGGATTATAGTGGTTCCCCAATCAACCTGGGTACGAATCTACTGAGATTATAGTGGTTCCCCAATCAACCTGGGTACGACACAAGGATTATAGTGGTTCCACTCTTCTACCACCCTGGTAAGAATCTACTGAGATTTTTGATCAGGTGCCCTTCACCACAAGATCTGTTGCAGGTAGATCTAGAGACCATTTGAGCTTTTGATCAGGAGCCCAAAATCCAATAGATTTTTGATCAGGTGCCCTATCACCAAGAGTTCACTTTTGAAGGGAGAGATAACCTTGTACAGATGGTGGTAAAAGAAAAGTTTATAGAAGTCTTCTCTTTCTCAAGTAAACGAGAAGACTGTGTGGATTGTTGATGATGTCAAAGCTCCCCCTGAGATGTAGAATAGTTCAGGAGTGGAAGCTTTGCTTCAGGGTGTAAGCCTTCAACTTGATGTTGCTCTCCAGCAAGCTTCTAGACTGATATTGTATTTGTTGTCTCTTGGAAGCCTGAAGCAGATAATGAAGAAATATGTGAGTAACCGAGCTATGTTGTTCTTCATTGATTGTTAATTGTTATTGTTTCTCTTTCTTCTCTCTCACTGCTTCATCCCTTTCTTCTTTGTGTTCTGTAACAAAATATCTCTATATATGTCTGAACATGATTCAAACATTTGAATTCACTTTGACTTTAATGGCTGACTCATTTCCAAGAAGGGAAAGAGCCTTGGGTGTTTAATTAACTTTTAATCCATATTTAATGCTCTCCTTCAACGGCTATATTCAAATGAGAATATATGGTATTAAATCTGAGAATCATAAAGCCTGCAATTAAGCCTTAATTAAATCTGCCAGCTGTAAATAAATTTGTCTGAAAAACGGCACAGGAAATCGCCAAACTGAATTTTAAAGCTTCTTCAAATTGGGTTCGGAGATCGTTGAACTCAGCTCGGAGATCGTTGATCGCAGCTCGGAGATCGTCGAGCTGAGTTCAAAGATTTTGAACTGCATCTGAGTTTTACAGTTTTCTTTGAGCTGAGCTCAGAGATCGTTGATCTCCGCTCAGAGATCTTTGAACTGAGTTCAGAGATTTTCTTCCAGCAATTTTCTGAACTTCAAATATGAACTTCTTTGGAATTTTTCTGAATGAGCAAACCTGGAAATAATCTTATGACCCATGACTATACATTTTGGGGTCAATCTAATATTCCTAATAGTGATCCTTGCCCAAATCAGAACTAGGGTTCCAACAAGCTTCCGTCGGGATTCTAGGGCTTCCGTTTTTTCGCACAGTACGGCTCGTATGCTTAGACAGAATAATCGCTTAGTTTTTTTTTTGAAGAAACCCTAAAGACAATTTATACCCAAGGAATAAATAGAACAGTTTCTGCCGCTATCCGCAGACCCGGGACTTAGACTACAGAACTTCGGTCAGACAACCCTTGTCTCGACGAATCGTCGAGTATCCATGGCATATACGACGAATCGTCGAGTATCATCACATACTCGACGAATCGTCGAGTATCCATAGGATACACGACGAACTCAACGCCATCCTCAGCTGAGTCAACGTTTGAATCTGCGAAGGCGTTGAGTGGACTCAACACTGTCAACGCTTTCTACGCCATACTTGACGAATCGTCGAGTATCATTCATACTCGATGAATGGTGTTGAGTGCACTCAATGCACTCAACGCCAAAATCCAGATTCGTCGAATGGCGTTGAGTGAACACAATACACTCAACGCCTAAGTGCCAGATTCGTCAAGTAAACCCTTTACTCGACGAAGGCGTTGAGTGAGCTCAACGCACTCAACGCCTGAGACTCAGACTCGTCGAATCAACGCCTTGACTCAACGAATCGCCGAGTATAATCAACACACTCAACGCTTAAGTGTTATACTCGTCGAATCAACACTTTGACTCGACGAACCGTTGAATATACTCAACACACTCAACGCGGTCATTCGACGAGTTAACGCTTAACTCGATGTTAGAAACCACGCCGGCCCCGAGGCTCCGAATGTATACGGGAATATCGGGTGAAATCCGGTTCGTGGTAGACTGCAGTCTAACGGCACAGCATCCCCAACCAAATCTCCCGCAAGGCTCCGAATTTAATACGGGAATATTGCGGGTAGGTTGTTCAGGCCCGGGGCTTGATCCCGGGACCTGCTAGTTAAGAGGCGCCTTAATGTAGGAGTGAATCGAACCTTCTTTGATACCACACTAATGTATTCCAAATTCTTGTTATAATTTTAAATTTTAAAATTTGAGTTCGGATTTTAAAACAACACAGTGCAAGCACAATTTTCACGAGAATTTTCAAATGTAGACCGACCTAGGGTTCATACTCGCACGTAAGTGGTCTAACGTTTGTATGCAATCCGCTTTGAAATAATTTCATCCACAAGTGCTTCAAGAGAGAAAAAAAACAACAATGTAGAAATTAACGACAAACGGGATTAATGACGACCTAAGAAAGCGAGCACTGACTTTTAGATCAAATACAATTTAAGCAAAATAATATACTAGCAAATCTCGAGCGAGACGGGTAAAGGGGTATACCATACGCTGCAGCAAGAGGCGGCCGCAGGGATTTGGAAGGCAAAATGTTGGGAATAATCCGGCTACAACAGTGACAGAAACGGGCTCTGGGAAGGCCTTCGGGAATTGCACAGGAAACGTGCGGCTTGCCGCACAGCAACAGGGAGCTCGACACCTGTTAGAGGCTACAGGAGGAGGGTGCGCCAGAGGTGGTCGAACCCTCAAGAAACTCCTTCGACATTGTTCGAGAAAACAGCGGCCCTAGAGGTGCGAGTCGACGGGCTGGGCAGCAAGGATCGGCGAAGTGGTCGTGTCCCCAAGCGTAACATTGCGAAGGATAGGTCGTCGGAGCCTTGGGAGGAGTCCGGCGGTGGTAGCGCTGGCTGGCGAGGGGCGGAAAGATGATGTCGCGTCGTTTGGCAGAGGTAGCAAGCGGCGTTGACTGGGAGTAACAAAAAGAACAGAGAATTTAATCCCTTCTTCTCGTTTTTCTCCGGCTGCCTTTGATGGGAAAAGGATAGGGTTTTTAAAGAATGGGTTTCAACTTTATTTTAATCGACGACATTTAATAGGGTGGTTTCAATTTCCAAAGGTTGTCTATAGAAAATAGGGGGGTTTCAATTATCAAATGACAATTGTAGGAAAAAAGGGGGAGTTCAACTAATATTTTGATAAATATTGACTGAGGATTAAATGGAGATAAATATGGTGTTACTTTGGTTCTTGGTGTCCAAACTAAATTATGAAATGACTTTAGATATTCCCCATCAAAATAATTTTAAAAGTAATGTAATTTCAGATTTATATACTAATAGCTTAATTGTTATGACACCTCACTTGCTTGTCTAAATCAACGTTACTCCAAATTTTTCGGACCTTTTCATTTAAGGTCTTATTGGACGGTCACACCAACAAGCCGGACGAACATGCGTTGAACAAACGTGCGCGATAACAAGATACTAACAACGATAACGAAAAATAAAAAAACATGCGCAATATAGACATGCGCTACACAATTAAGACTGACAAAAGTAAATAAAGTAAAGAAGCAGCATCGGGTTGCATCAATTTCCCCGGGGTTGAGAGCACTTAACCCCGTCGACAATATGATATAACCCGCCACTGAAACATCCAACCGTCAAGCTGAGAAAGTACCTTGCCACTACCCTGTTGACGTAGAAAGTGGAACAAAGGAAGGTCCCGTCAAGGTTGCGCATGAATTGATGAAACACCCTCTTTCTTGAAAGACGCGGGAAAACAATCTACATTGGAAAAAGATAATTCTCAGTGACAAAATCAGCCATGGAGTTGTAATTTTCCAATGTTGCTCGTAAACCATTAGTCATAATATCATGCAAAATATGTAAACCAGTAAAAATCAAAGCAACAAATAGGAGAGCATCAGAATGTGGGGAAGAGTGTAGAATGAAAGAACAAGGTGAGAAACAAAACAAGAATTAAGCAAGAGCAACCTGTGGAATCATTAAACCATACAACATCGAACGCACTCCTGCTAGACACCTTCGTGGGTATATTAAACAAAGATCAATCATCTCAATGATAGCACTCGCGAGAATCTGACTAGCACGAGAAATTTTAAAACCGATCACAAATTTACCTTTTAAAACTAACCAGAGGATTCCTTTAAAAAGCGTGTCCCTAGTAGGAAGAAAAAGTCCAGGGACTGAAGCAATTCTCCTACTACGACTTAGCCTAGAAAGTTTGAAATCAAGCACACTCATAACTGTAGGGTAGTGCGGTGAACTAAAAGTGTGATCACCAAAAACAAAATTTATATAAGGTGAACCAAAAGTGTGAGCAACATCCAAGACGAAAGTCTCACTAGAATTAAGTGCTTTTTCCTAGAGCGGAGGTCCAGAAATATGAGTGGCACTAAATAGGAGTGGCGTAGTGGTAACTAAGGAAGGCGAGTTAGATGCTGGTGAGGTTCTCCCAGAAATCCTAGTGACAAGACTATTATTCTGGGAAGAAAAACAATCTTTCGCCCATGAGGATCAAAGGAGTGGGAATTCCTCATACTATCATGTATTACACGTCTATCATACTCTCATGTTCTACCTAGCAGGATATGGCAGACATCGATGAGTGCAATATCACATGAAAGATAATCCTGATACACATCCCCTATAGAGAACTCCACAAGACATCGATGAGTAACCGACATAGTCGGGTGACTATTAACACTAAATAAGTGGTAGGGCCGCTCCAAGGGGTGTGTCTCGAGTCCTAGCTTCTCAACCATACGTTGGGAAATGAAATTTTTCATGCTATTGATGACAATGATGATGAACAAAAATGTCCCAGAATATGCGCAGTAGTGCAGAAAATCTCATGTCCCTGAAAATCACGCTTAGTGATCTTACTGGGGGAAATCAAACTATATCGAAGGACACAAACTAAATGTTACACTTGCTCTCCTTCGACCTCGATAACACTATTAGACTCAGGCCAGAGAATCTAAAAGTCAGGAGCCAGAGAATCTTTCGGCGGGGTCCACCATCGGCTATAAATATGCGCCTGCGTACCTGGGTGACCCTCGTCATTCCCCTTCGCTCTGAATTTGCCGAGATGTCTTTCCCCAAAGAGCTCAAAGAAAGGCTTGCGAAGGCTCGCCAGTTCTCCTCTGCCCGCGTCGCCAGCCTGACCGTCGTGCCCCTTAACATCCAGCAGAGCGTCCCAGCCGAGTCTAATCCTGCCAACAGGGCGAAGCCAGACGCAGAAGCGTCCGAGCGCGTCTTCCAAGACTTGAAAATGGCCCTGGAGCCTGAGACCGGCTCCTCTACCCTGCCTGCCCCTGGGAAGGAGGGGAATTTCATTGACCTCTGCGCCGACCCGGACTGCCGGGGTGGGGACGGCGAGGTCACCTCTCCGCGAGACGAGGTTCTTCCTGCCGACCCGCGGTTTAAGGCTCTGGAGGTTCGTCAACGCGATCCAACCCCGCCCTTGGGGACTCTAAGGTTGAGCTCGCAAAGACCAGGCTCGCCAGCCCGTGTTCCCCTTTCTCAGCCTGTCGAGACTTCGAGGGAGGGTGCTGGAACTATCCCAGTGTCGGGCTTCAGCCTTCTTCCGCCGAGAACACACCCTCCAGACCGAGGTAAAAATCTGAAGATGCCTCCACCCCGCCTCTCCTTCGAGGCGCCGAGCTCGTCAGGCAAGTTATCCTTTACTGATTTTCTCCCATAGTTGTCCTGGCGTGCTCGCCCTTCATATTGATGTTTGACTATCCTTGCAACCTTCCTCAGTCAATCGGAGGCTGGCGAATCTCTGGAGCGAGCTCGCTACTCGCCCCATCCTTCCCCGAAGACCTTAGAGTCCTTCCTGGACTCCGAGCTGGAGGGCCCCGAGCTACGAAGCGACGAATTGAGGTCCTCAAAAAGATGGTGCGCGAGCTCCATCGGTTGCGGGAGGACAACGACGTGCTGCAGCGGGAGTGTGCGTGGCTGGTAGGCGAGGCGAAGGAGGACCTGGCGGGCGAGGCGATGTCCCTTTCACCGCTTCTGGAGGAGCTGGACGAGAACCTCCTGGCCTCCCGAGGATGCTTGAGACGGATCTGTGAGCTCCGTGACTCGCGTCGACCTGCGGGGAAGGAGACGCGAGGCCAGGGTAGGTAGAGAATGTCCCCCCTGTCGGGACTACCGACACTCGCCACCTGCCCCCTCAGCTCGTGCATGTACCGAACTTGTTGCTGCTTTGTTTGCATTTGATTTCTTTGGACAATATCCCTCCTGGGCCTGTTATAACTTAGAATATTTTTAGATTTTATTGCTTATTGTTCGAATATAATATCCTTTGCTTGGCACGTGATGGGACAGGTTTGGGAAGTCGGCGAGCTAGGGTCGGCGAGCCGGGTTAGGCGAGCTGGACCGATCGGTCGGCTCGACCCTTTTTCTCTTTCCTATAGATAGGCCCCTTCACCTACTCCGACTTACTGCTTTTATTGCTTCCGTACCTTCATCCCCTGCTCGTCTTCTCCCTATCTGTACTCGCTCCCTACACCTTCCGCGAGCATGGGTAAGACCAATCCTGATTCTGACGGTCGCTCCAAGTGCGCTCAGCACTTCACCGACTACTGTTTCTTTGAGGGGAACACGACGGAGGAGGAGTTCGCCGCGTTCAACGCCGACTTCAAGCCCCCTGGCTTCGAGGCGCGCCGGCCCAGGGAGGGCGAGGCCATCAACACTTTCTACCTCGAGGAGCTCGCCTTCCCTATCTCGCATTTCGAGATGGGGTTGCGCCTTCCGCTCTGGCCGGAAATCCGCCAGATCCTCAAGTACTTCGGCGCGGTGCCCGCGTAGCTGAACCCGAACTCCATCGCCATGATGGTGGCGTTCGCAAGCTTCCTCCGCCGGGAGCGAATAGAGTTCAACCTAACCGTCTTCAGGAAGCTCTTTACCAACAAGGCGACTCCCGACGGCGTCGCCTACTTCGGGGGCTCCTTTATCAAGGTTCGCGAGATCACGAACAAACATCACAACTGGATGACCAAGATCGTCTTCATCAAGGGCGATCTCGGCAACGTCCCCTACTCGCCTCAACAGAAGGGCGAGGAGGTGTACCGACCCCCCACCGTGTCCGGCAATGACGTCGAGCTCCACAAGTTCTTTCTCCACAAGGACTTCGAGGTCGCCTTCCTCCGAAAGGGCCTCGACTCGCTCCTCCCCGTCCTTCCCGACGAAGGTATACCTTTCAACTTTCCTCCCTTCTAGACCTCGTCAAATCCATCGGAGTTTTGACTAAGTTATTTATGCAGGGGAGCAACTGATTCCCGAGAACCCGCCTTTTGCGGATCTGGGACTACTCCCGGACCCTCTTGCCCGCGAGAAAGCGGCTGCGGCCGCCTGCCGAGATGAGCCGGCCTCGTCCAAGTCCTCTGGTAAGAAGCGGGTTGACCCCGCGGGGTCCAGATCGCCTCGCCGTCATCCACCGCAGAGAAGCTGAAAGCGGTGGTGGTTTCTCGAGCGAAGCAACAACAACAACATCAACAACCCAAGTACATGAGCTCGCCCGAGCCCTCTCCGGATGGGTCGCCGGAGAGCCCGCTGAAGGAGACAGCCGGCAAAGAGCAGGAGGGAGGCGAGCCCTCTGCTCCTTCTGTAGTCAAGAAAACCCCGGCCCGCGAGCTGGGTCCGCCGAAGAGTCACCCCCTCTTCAGCCTTGGGGGGAGGTGGAAGGACTCGGCCGGCGAGCCCGTGGTCCAATGGGACGAGTCGGCCCACAGGATCTCTGTCTCCACCCTCCAACCTTCCTGGGCCGACCGCGAGCCCTCCTCCGGTCAAGCCTACGCGCTCGGCTTCGGCCTCTACGGGCGCGAGGATGTCGCGGCCTATAAGCGCATGACCCTGCGCCAACTCGGCCATGAGGGCCTGCAGGCCCATATGCGGGCACTGGAGCTCCACCACATGGTGGTTCGTCGCGGCTTCAACCTCAGCCACCTCCTGCAGAAGGCTGAGCAGAAGCGCGACCTGGCCCAGGACAAGGTCATCGACCTGGAGAGGAGGCTTGGCATTGTCGAGGACTTGCTCGCCAAGGGTGACGGCGGACTGGTAAGCACTGGTTATCTCTTTCTCTTTCTACTTAGGATTTTTTAGCTTCAGATTCACTTAGATGTTCTTGCCTCAGGATGTCGCGGGCGCTAGGGAGTTGCGGGCTCACACTGTCGGGATGGAGGAAGATAATAACCAGCTCCGTACCCGCTCCGCTGAGCTGGAGGCTCGTGTTGCCGAGCTGGAGGCTCGCACCGCCGAGCTGGAAGGGAAGAACGCGAAGCTGAGTGAGGAAAACAAGGGGCTTCATGGCGAAATCATCCGCCAGGTGGAAGCCTTCCTCCCTCCAGGTGGCAGCGAGCCCCCCTTTCCATACAAGAGTCTGAGGATCTTCGGCGAGGCTGAGGTCGTTGAAAGGCTGTGGGTCAACTCAATCGAATCCGCTGAATGCACCCAGCAAATCATGAAGGATATGCAGGTGCTGGTAGAGGGCTGCGAGGAGGTCACGGTCCGAGACCTTATGCCTCGCTGTTCCCGCCCACACCGCCAAGCGAGAAGGAAGACAGCCTCGACCTATTCTTCGGGAAGGATTTCAAGGACAATCCCTCTGGCGGGGCGGGCGGAGATCGCCAATCCGGGGGAGGAGGCGAGAGCTGACTCACCCCCTTTTTCTTTCTTGTAATTCTCTCCCCTCCTTTGTAACCTCGCCTAGGCGAGTTCTCTTTTTTGTAATTCGCTTTATACTTAATGAAAAGTAAATTTTTCTATCTTCTTTTTCTTGAACTTCTTCTCTGTGATGCACTTTCCTGCGATCCCTCCTCTTTGTTGGACCTCGCTAGGATAGAACTCGCTGCTAGAGTGCCGGTTTAGGATTCGTACCCGAGAGCGGATTACCAGAGCTCGCCCCTCCAGGTTAACCAGGAATGGGCCCCCTACTGAGCTGGGTTCACCACCACCCAGCTCGTGCGCGAGCTCTCTTCTTTTGCCGACGTCGAGCCGAAATTGTCAAAATATTCCACAAGTAAAACTGAAGGGGGTGGAATACCTTGTTGGAGCTCGCCCTCCTCAATAGGAGACTTAGGACGGCTCGCCATCTTTTTGCCGACCTGGGCCCGCGAGCCCCGAGTCGCCTATAAGGACCTTCACCTTTACACCCTCAGGAAAGCGATCTTCCTAAATAACTCCCGGAGAGGGTGGGACTCCCTCGAGTGACATCCAGCCCTTCCAGCGAGGTGAGATCCTGACAGCGGGATCTGCTCGGGGTCTGGGGCAGACTCCCTCGAGCGACATCCAGCCCTGTCAGCTAGGTGAAAGCCTGACAGCGGGATCTGCTCGGGGTCTGGGGCAAACTCCCTCGAGTGAAATCCAGCCCTGCCAACTAGGTGAGAGACTGACAGCGGGATCTGCTCGGGGTCTGGGGCAGACTCCCTCGAGTGACATTCAGCCCTGCCAGCTAGGTGAGAGCCTGACAGCGGGATCTGCTCGGGGTCTGGGGCAGACTCCCTCGAGTGACATCCAGCCCTGCCAGCTAGGTGAGATGAGAGTCTGACAGCGGGATCTGCTCGGGGTCTGGGGCAGACTCCCTCGAGTGACATCCAGCCCTGTCAGCTAGGTGAGAGCCTGACAGCGGGATCTGCTCGGGGTCTGGGGCAGACTTTCTCGAGTGACATCCATCCCTGACTGCTAGGTGAGAGCCTGACAGCGGGATCTGCTCGGGGTCTGGGGAAGACTCCCTCGAGTGACATCCAACCCTGCCAGCTAGGTGAGAGCCTGACAGCGGGATCTGCTCGGGGTCTGAGGCAGACTCCCTCGAGTGACATCCAACCCTGCCAGCTAGGTGAGAGCCTGACAGCGGGATCTGCTCGGGGTCTGGGACAGACTCCCTTGAGTGACATCCAACCGTGCCAGCTAGGTGAGAGCCTGACAGCGGGATCTGCTCGGGGTCTGGGGCAGACTCCCTCGAGTGACATCCAGCCCTGCCAGCTAGGTGAGAGCCTGACAGCGGGATCTGCTCGAGGTCTGGGGCAGACTCCCTCGAGTGACATCCAGCCTTGCCAGCTAGGTGAGAGCCTGACAGCGGGATCTGCTCGGGGTCTGGGGCAGACTCCCTCGAGTGACATCCAGCCCTACCAGCTAGGTGAGAGCCTAACAGCGGGATCTGCTCGGGGTCTGGGGCAGACTCCCTCAAGTGACATCCAGCCCTGCCAGCTAGGTGAGAGCCTGACAGCAGGATCTGCTCGAGGTCTACCAAACGAACACTTCAACCGTTCACATAGATCGCAACGAGCATTGACACTTCAAATTTCATTAGAAAAAGGAATACTACTTACATGGATTTAAGGAAAGAAACGTTTCAGGTTATCACCGCTCCAGGTGAGACTTAGGGTCTTGCCCTCCACATTCTAGAGGTGATATCCTCCTGACCTTAATGTCTCTTCTACAATGTATGGACCCTCCCAGTTGGGGTTGAGCTTTCCCACGACGGCTGACCTTCCTGCGGCATCCACCTTCTTCAGGACCAAGTCCCCTTCTGCGAATTGTTTGACCCTGACGTGTTTGTCGAAATACTTAGTCATTCTTCTTTTCACTTCCTCCTGGCGGATGGCAGAGAGGTCGCGTACCTCCTCTACCATATCGAGGGAGAGCCGCAGCTCCTCCTCATTCTCAGCCCTCTATTCCTCCCTATCTTCTCCTGCCTCGACCACCCGAGGAGTCCAGACCTCGAACTCTACTGGGAGTACCGCATCGCACCCATGGGAGAGTTTGAAGGGAGTCTCTCCTGTGGCTGTGGTGTGGTCCTAAGAGCCCAGAGGACCGAAGGGAGTTGCTCCACCCAGCTGCCCCTCAAGTTTTCCACCTTCTTCTTGAGGAGGTTGACGATGATCTTGTTTGCCGCCTCCACCTGCCCGTTGCTCCTGGGTTGGTGAACCGAAGCGAATCTGAGTTCTATCCCGAGTTGCCCACAAAAGCTGATGAACTCGGCGCTAGCGAATTGAGCCCCGTTGTCCGTGACAATGGCCTGGGGCATCCCGTGTCGACAGATGATTTCCCCCCACACAAAGTTCCTGATGACCTGGGAAGTTACCTTGGCTAATGCCTTGACTTCTAGCCACTTGGAAAAATAATCAATCATGACCAACAGGAATATCCTCTTCCCACTAGCCTGGGGGAAAGGCCCTACCAGATCCATTCCCCAGATTGCAAAGGGCCAGGGGGCCATGATGCTCCTGAGGCGCTGAGCTAGCTGTAGTTGGAGGGGGGCGAACAACTGGCACTTGCTACACTTCCTTGCGAACTCTGTGGCGTCATGGCTCAAGGTCGGCTAGAAGTACCCTTGCCTGATGATTCTTCCTTCCAGGGTCCGACTCCCGGAGTGGCCCCCACATTCCCCGGACTGGACTTCCTCCAAGATCCTCGAGACCTCCCTCTCAGTCACGCAACGCGCCAACATCCTTGAGAGAGTCTTTCGGTATAGCTGCCCATCTCGCATGAGATAATACGCCGACTTGTACTTGAATTTCTTCTTGTCCATCCCTTTCGGATACTCCCCTGTGGAAAGGAAGGTTGTGAATGGGTCCATCCACGAGGGGTGCTGATCCACCTCCATCAGCTCTCCCTCCTTAATGGAAGGACGGAACAAGTCGGTGATGGTACCCCCCACTCGGGGACCATGCTTTGCTAGTTGATCTACCTGCTCGTTCTCCTCCCTAGGCACGTGTCGGATGGAGAAAGTCTGGAACATACCGATGACCCCCTTCACCTTCGCCAAGTATAGCTGTAGAGTAGGCTCCCTTGCCTCAAACTCCCTGTTGATCTGGGAAGCCACCACCATGGAGTCAGTGAGGACCTTCACGTCTTGCACCCCCAGCTCCCTGGCTAGGCGTAACCCTGCGATCACCGCCTCGTACTCGGCCTGATTGTTGGTGATGGGGAAGTGCACCAGCACTGTTTGCACGATCCTCGTTCCCTGAGGGCTTTCCAAGATCACCCCCACCCCCAGAGAATGCCTCCCCGACGCATCATCTACCATCACCTTCCAGGGAGCAGGATGAGTGAGTTCCTCCTCCGCCACTTCGACCACATAGTCTGCCAGGAAATCGGTCATGGCTTGGGCCTTGATCGAGAGGCGGGGGACGAAGGAGATATCGAATTCGCTCAACTCCACCGACCACTTGACCAGTCTGCCCGAATGCTCCACCCCCTCGAAGATGTTGTGGAGGGGGGGGGGGGGCGGTCACCACCCGGATCGAATGCGCTTGGAAGTAAGGTCGGAGCCTCCGGGCCGAGATGACTAGAGCGAAGGTCAGCTTCTCCAAGATGGGATAGAGGAGCTCGGCCTTCATCAACACCCGACTTACATAGTATATGGGGAGTTGCTTCTTCATCTCTTCCCGAACCAGGACGGAGCTCAAGGCCTCTGCTCCGACCCCGAGATACAAGGACAGGTCCTCCCCCTCCCTTGGCCCTTGGAGCAGGGGGTCTGGGTCAACTGCTTCTTCAAGGCTTGAAATGCCTCCTCGCATTCCTTAGTCCATTCGAACTTCTGACCCCCCCCCCCAAAGTTTTGAAGAAGGGGAGCACTTCACCCCAGCTCGGGAGAGGAACCTGCTCAATCCTTCCAGCTTCCCGGTCAACCGTTGCACCTCCTTAGCATTCTGAGGTGACCCCAACTCCATGATCGTCCTTACCTTGTCAGGGTTGGGCTCTACACCTGTAGGGGTGAGGAGGTGGCCTGGGAACTTGCCCCTGCTCGCCCCGAAGACACACTTCAGGGGATTCAACCGCATCTTATACTTGCGTAGGGTGGCGAAGGTTTCCTCCACATCCCGGAGATGAGAGTCAACATCTCGACTCTTGATCATGAGGTCATCCACATATACCTCCAAGTTCCTCCCCCTTTGCTCTCGGAAGACCCTATCCATCATCTTCTGATAGGTCGCCCATGCGTTCTTCAGCCCGAAGGGCATTATTTTGTAGCAGTAGCACCCATCCTCGGTGATGAAGGAGACATCTTTGATGCCGGGAGGGTGCATCCTTATCTGGTGGTAACCTGAAAATGCATCTAGAAAACTCATTACAGCGAAACCAACGGCTGAAACAACCAGCGCGTCGATCTGAGGCAGGGGGTAACAATCCTTGGGACATGATTTATTAAGCAAAGAAAAATCAACACACATGCGTCACCGGTCGTCTCCTTTTTTAACCATTACTACATTGGGGACCCAGCCAGGGTATTGTATTTCGGATACAAAGCCAGCTTTGAGAAGCTTGGCTACCTCGTCCCTGATCGGCTCGGCCAGCCTATCTGCGGTGGATCACTTCTTTTGCTGGACGAGGCGATCTTCCGTGTCTAGGTTGAGGCGATGGAAGACCACGTCAGCATTGATCCCCGGCATCTCCGCAGCGCTCCAGGCGATAATGTCCACGTTTTTTTGGATGCACTCAAGCATCCTGCCCTGGGCCTCCGGGTTCAGCCCCCCGCTGACGCGAACCTTCTCCACCCTGCCTCCCAAGATGAGAACCTCCATCTCTACCACCTCCTCTGCTGCCTTCAGACGAGACTGCTCTCCCCATTCTCTGGCATCCTCCCCACCCGGGGCAGGAACTTCCTCCTCAGCCTCCTCCACGGCTACGACTTCGACCGGCTCCTAAACTTCCTCTGCCGCCTCCATCTGTGTGCGGCTCTCCACCTCCATCTCCACTACCTCCTGCTCCGCCTCCTCCATCCTCCGCTCCATCTCCTCGGCCCCCTCCCGCCAAGAGATGGAGTTTGTCGCCGTGACGTAGCACTTCCTTGCTACCTTGGGGTCTCCCCGGACACGAATCTGGAACCCTTCGGCATTGAACTTTAGGCACTGGTGGAAGGATGAAGGGACGCAGCGGAAGGCGCTGATGAGGGGCCTCCCGAAGATAGCGTTGTAGCTGTTGGGGGCGTCCACGATGACGAACCTGCAGGTGCGGGACTGCCCCCCCAGAGAGACATGGAGTCTCACTCCTCCTTCGACCTCCTTCCTCTCCCCCGAGAAGCCAAACAGAGGTCCGTCCGAGGCCAACACCCTCTTGGCTTCTACCTTCATTGCGTCAAACGCCTTCTTGAAGATGACGTTGACCAAGCTCCCGTTGTCAATGAGGATCCGGGCGACAGTGGAAGTTCTCGATTGCTGTCTGAATGACCAGCGCGTCGCAAAAGGGGTCCTCATGACCCGGCATATCCTTGATTGAGAAGGTGATCTTCTCCTCTGGGGGTGGGGTCTGAGATGTGGAGCCAACGCTCCTGCGGTACATGGTGTGGAGGCTTGCCTTACGGGAAGCCTCGACCCACACACCCCCACCCCACCCCCACCCCCACCCCCGTGGATCACTCTGATCCCTCCCCGGGTCCCAACATCTGCCCGGTCTTCACACCTGTCCTCCTCTGCCCGAGGCAGGACCTCCTCGATCCGCACTCCTTGGCGGTCTTGCTGCTGCTGCTCCATGTTTCCTCTCATCTCGAGGAACTCCGGGCACGTGGTCGTGGCGTGCCCTTCCTCCTGATGGAATTCACAGTAGGGCAGCTCCACCCTAACCTCCCTTCTTCTTCTCCGCGCTTCTCTCCTCTTCTCTCCCATGGCTATAGCCATAGCCTGATCCTGATTGGGAAGAGGTGGTCTCTGGCCTTGCCTCCCTCCTGGGGGATAAAACTGGCCCTAGCCTCCTTGGCGATTATCCCCCCCATGATGACCTCTCATCGGCCCTTGATCTTGCCACTCGGGCCTCCACCCTAGCCGATGGTTCGGCTCCTGACGCCCCCACCTGGTCTGATGCTGCTGCTGCTGCTCCCTCTGCCGGGGTTCAGCTCTCCTCTCCTCCTAACCTCTGCCCCCTCTGGGCCTTTCCTCCTCCGTAGCCCACCTGGCTAACTTCCGGGAAAACTCCGGGTTCGACGCCTCCCCGTCGACTTCTCTTGTCGCCCTCTCCATTAGCTCCTCATAGGAGAGGGGCGGCACCCTCTTCAGTTTCATTCGAAAGAAACCCTGCTGCAGCCCCAGGGTGAAGGCCATCATTAGGGTATGTCCTGGCATCTCTTACAATTGGGTGACCTCCTCCTGGAAGCGATCGGCGTAGCTCCCAAAGGTCTCGTTCACCCCCTGCTTGATGTGGAACAGGGACTCCTTCCTCCTCTTGGAGGTGGTGAACCTCAACACGAACCCCCGGCATAGGTCCTCGAAGCAGTAGATGGAATTGGTCGGCAGCTGGTGGAACCACTCTCTCGCCTTCTCTTGAGAGTGATGGCGAAGAGCCTGCACTTGAACCCATCCGACATCTGTCGGATCGAGACCACGTCCTCAAACCACTAGACGTGATGGACCGTATCTCCCTTCCTAGTGTAGTAAGACATCTCGGGCTCCCTGAACCCCTCTGGAACCGGAGCAGAAGAAACCAGCTCGTTGAAGGGGCTACCTCCCCCTACCGGGCGAGCTAGGGGATCTCGCACCCCCATCTCGCCGAACCTGCCGCCACTTGCCGAGCCGGGGAAGAGCACCCGCCCGGGGAGCTCGCCGCCTCTCCCTTCCTCAGCAATTTCCTTCCCAGCTCGCCTGCCGGGAGCGTCCTCGCCGAGAGCTGGAACCGCGAGAACATGGGCCGCTGGTGTCGAACACTCGGCACGCGCGCCGAGTGCGAATCTGACCAAGTCGAGTACTTACTTCCTGAAGTCCTCGAACATCCCCACTGTGGCGAGAGGGGGAGGGGGTGGCGAGTCGCCCATGTCCGATCCTTTCCTTTCTCCTGTCATTGAGCTCGCTGAAGATTTTCTGTGCTGACCACGCTCCACGCTCCACGCTCACCGCACCAAAATGTTGAAACCGAGAATTCAGTCTCGATGGAGTTCACCCTTGGGGAAGGGGTGATCGCGCACCTACTTCTATCCTGCAAGAAAAACAACAAGGAAAAAGAACAGGGGACTGAACAAAGGGCCCGGCGCGGAGGACCCACCACACACCCGGAAGATCTCTGAGCGCTTCCCATCCTTAGCCAAATGCCGGGCTAAGGTACCTCAGAAAGCGCTGGAAGGTTAGGAGACAAGTGAGCATGCCTTCTGAGGTACCCCTTGGGCCCTATTTATAGATTTCTGAAAACGGCCTGCAAATAGCCAACCTTCGTTGTTCTGAACAGCTATGTGCAGCCCAACGGGGTCTTCCAACAGCGTAAATCCACTGTTCTAACTGGCTATGGGCAGGCCAGAGGAGGAAAAATGGTAAAAACACATCGCAGATCACTGGGCGAGTAGCCCTCAACAAACCCTACTCGCCAAGCACGGCGAGTGCTCGATGGAGCAGGCACTCGCCGCCTATCTTCGACCCTGGGCGAGTACGGGCTCGGCCTGCCCTACTCGCACGCCGCGGGCTTGTTGAGCGATTCGAACTCGACGAAGGGCCCAGAGCTCGACGAAGGGTCCAGAGCTCGACGAACAGCTCGGAGCTCGACGAGCAGCCCAGAGCTCGACGAACAGGGCTTGGCGAGTACGAGTTCGCCTCTCAAAAGAATCTCACCCCACCTGGGCGAGCCGGAGACTGCCGAGCTCCCCCTCCTGCCGAACTCGCCCAGGGACTCGGACTGTCCGATTTGGCCGGTCTGGCTCTCGCTGACCCACTCGCCAGATACGGGGTTGTACAAGGCCAGTGGGAGGAGTCGGGGTCCCAGTAGTGACAGGAGGGTGATCAGAATTTTTAGGGGTGGGTGTCGTGGTGGTGGTGCTCGAATAAGACCTATTAGTAGACCTATGCTCATATGTCCTGATGCATTCCTAAATTTGAGAATTGATTTTAATAGATAAAATCAAGATATCAATGTTAAAATAAGGTGCGTTGGTGGAAAAAGTCGCAAGCATTTTCAATCGGTTATCGTCCAAATGTTCACAAACGCGCATAAAATGCCTACCACTCGCTCGTATTCAACGATATGAATAATTGTTCTACATGTGCTAGGAAGAAAAGAAAACAAGCTCGAATTTTAAGTTAACGACAAAAAAGAGAAGTGATATATTAAGCAAGCAAGCTATGATTAAACTAGCCGAATAATATTGCGCATAAATATTATACTAATGGGGAGAGGAATGAGTTTGGTGAGGGATATACCAATTCCAAGGGCAAAAACAGAGGAACGGATGTAATGTTGGAGAGGAAAACAGAGGTTGTTGGCTCGGGCGGAGGAACGTGAGAATTCCGCGGCGGTTGCCCGATGCTAGACGGCCAGGCTAGACTGCCACAGAGAGGGTCGTCGGGAACCGAACTATCCACGGAAGGGTTCTTCGCCGCCATTGGAGGGGTGGCCGGGAAGAATGGCGGGCTGGAGCAGGACGTAGACGCCAAATCAAGTAGGGGCCACTCGATCTGGCCTGTGGAGGCCTGGGTATGGATCGACAGCGGACGCCAGAGATACAGGAGGCAGCGACTGGCCAAGGAATGGGGAATGGGGCTGGGATCACGTTGGGTTTGGAGGAGGAAGGACGGCCGGTTGCTCTGGACGAGGAAAACAACGAAGACTGTAAATGTCTCGTCGTTTATTTCTTTTCCAGACTACCATTTCCACGGGAATGACCAGACAATTATAGAGAGGCTTTTTTACTTTAAATAACTGATAGCATTAATGAGGCGGGGGTTACAAATGAGTTGGCCGACTGTAACTTGGACTTTTAAATAACCGATAGCATTAATCAGGTGGGGGTTACAAATAAGTTGGCCGGTTGTAACTTGGGTCTTTGGAATGTATTAATTTTTGAAGAATGAAGGATTGGAAACTCAGAGGTTGGAAGTTCGGGAGTTTAAATACCTAAAGTTCTCCCTCATATGTAATTCTTAATTTCAGAATAAAATAGCAAATACTTGATTTTTTAACGTTTAATTCATTTGCTTGCTTAATTTATCACTACCCCTAATTTGACGTACCTATTCATTCATGATTTTATTGGTTAGTTACTCCAATAAATCAAACGATATTGTGCGAATAACAAGCACGATACAAGATGCATGAAACTAAAACATAAACTGCGTGAAGACATGCGCTACAAAAAGTACTATAAATAAAGAAAAATAAAGATGCGAACAAGGGTTGCATCAATTTTCCCGAGACTGGGAGGACTCGACCCCGTCGAGAATATGATTAAATCTGCCGCTGAAACAACTAAAAATTGATCTGAGAAATTGTTGTGTCACTGCCCTGCCGTGATAGATGGGGGAGCACGGGGAGGAACCGTAGTCGCTGCACATGAAGAGAAGGTGCAACCTCTTCCCTGAAAGTCATAGGAAACCAAACTCCCTTGGAAAAAGACAACTCCCGGTGATAAAGTCATTCATGGAGTTAAAGTTTTCTAAAAGTACTCACAAACCATTAATTACAAGTTTATACATAATACGTAAATGGCCAGTAAAAAACAGAGCAACGAATAGAGGAGCAACATAAAATGAGGAAGAGGGTGGAACGAAGGAACGATTTGAGAAGAAAAATAGAGAGTAAGCAAGATACGCATGTGGAATCATTAAATCATATAGCTTCAAACGCGCTTCTGCTAGACACCTTCGTGCGTCTACTAAATCAAGACAATTCACCTTAATGATAACACTCGTGAGAATCTAACTAACACGATAAATTTTAAAATCGTTCTCAAATTTACCATTTAAAATCAACCAGAGGAATCTTTTAAAACGTGTGTCCCTAGTAGGAAGGAAAAGTCTAGGGACCAAATCAATTCTACCACTACGACTTAGCCTAGAAAGTGTGAAATCAAGCTCACTTATACGTAGGGCAATGCGGTGAACTAAAAGTGTGATCGCCAAAAATAAAATCTATATAAGGTAAATCAAAAGTAAGATAACCAAAAGTGTGTGCATCATCCAAGACAAATGTCTCACTAGAATCAAGTGATTCTTCCTGGAGTGGGGATCCAGGCAAAAGAAGAGCACTAAATAGTAGCGACGTAGTGGTAATTGTTGAAGTATGAGACCGGTGGTCTGGCGGTTGCTGTTTGTAGTCTGGCGGTTTATCTCTGGTGGCTTGGAAACCGGGCGGCCTAGCGGTCTCCTACCGCGTCTCGCTCTCTTGCATCTGGTATTGCCGAGCGGTTAGCCCATTGTCTAACCACGCGACTTGTTCGGTCTGCTTATTTCTAGCCACACAGATTCTGTATATTTTTAGTCCCACATTGTTAGTTTGTACTCTCTCTTCTCTCCTCCATTCTATAAAAGGGAGGTCATACCTTTGGAAATGATATCTTTTTGGATAATAAAACTTTCAATTATTCAAAGTTCCGGCTTGTTTTTAGTCGTTTGTTCGCTACTTTTACATGGTATCAGAGGACTCGATCTTCTCCTCCTGATTCTGTGCGTCCTTTCTGACCGCGCGACCTGTCCGCGCGGCTTGCTTCTTCTTCTCGTAACCTGTCCTCTCGGCTTGTTTCTTCCGCCTGCTTGTGCCCTGTTCGCGCGGCTTCTTTCTCTCCTTGTCGTTGCCCTTTGTGTGCGCGACCTCTTTTCCCGTCTTCTCGCCGCGACCTGTGCTTAGTCGTCGCGCCCTCCTCTTCTAGTTGTTTCTCTTCTTAAGTCGCCGCGACCTGTTTGCTTTGTTCGCCTTGTCTGTCTCCCAGCGGACCTTTCTTCTGTTCGCGCGGGCTGCCTTCTAGCCGCTCGACTTATTTCCCTCTGCTTGGTTCTGCGGCTTGGTCGTGGATTTTCTGGCCGCTGGTGTCTGACATCGTGACCGCTGCAACTCTTCTTTTCCCTAACCACGCGACTTGTTTCCTAACCGCGCGGCTTCCCGTTGCTTTCTCCTATGGCTCTTTCTAAAACTTCAACTGCCACCACTCCTGTTAGCCAGCCAAGCACGGTTCCAACTATCCGGATTGGAGCGTTTCTTTCACCTTTCTCCTTCGCTCTCAGCGCAAACGTCATCACGTCACCGATGACCCTCCTCCTCCAGACTTTGCTCAATTTGATGACTGAGATGCGAGTGATACGCTTGTCCGCACTTGGCTGGCTAACAGCCTCTCTGATGAATGTCTTCCCGTCATACGCCATGATGAGACGGTCAAGGCCGCATGGCTTCACCTTGTTGCTCTCTACTCGAAGGGGGCCCAGATGTCCCGTATTTATACTCTCTATGCGGACCTCTTCGCTCGTCCTTCCATGTCTCCTGCTGCTGCTTATCAGCAGGTTCAGGCTCTTGGCGTCGAGATCCTCCAGAATCGCTCCTTCTCTACGGACTTGGCCGAGCAGCACAAATACTTCCAGGAACTCCTGGTTGTTTGTTATCTTCTGCGACTCCCTGAGTCTTTTGATATGATCCGCCAGCAGATCTTGGGCGAAGCAGAGTCTCCCACTTTGGATGCCACCACGGCTCGCATCGCCGCTGTTACTTCGCTGCTCCAGCGTCCTCTGTTGTCCTCCCCTCCTCCACAGGACTCCTATGCTCACCAAGCTCAGCGGGGTGGCACTAGTGGCCGCAGCCAGTCAGGCGGGCGCGGTTCGTCCAGGTTCCTCTGCTCTCACTGTGGTCGTACCGGCCATTATGTTGACCGCTGCTGGCAGAAACATCATCATCTTCGCCCCTCTGGTGATACCTCTTCCTCAACCTCCGCCTCCTCTCGGTCATCTGCCTTTGTGGCCACGACCTCAGGTAGTGCTCACGTCGTTACCCAAGGTAAATGGCAGATTGAATCGGGTGCTACAAATCACATGACCGGCAATCCTCAATGCTTCTCTCTCCTAGAAACGCATGATCGGTTACCCCCGGTTCTTGTTGTGGATGGTTCACCTTCCCCGGTTCATAGGACGGGCATGGTTCTAGTCAGCCCGTCACTTCGCTTAGCGGACACCCTCTATGTCCCGAAGTTCCCTTGCAATTTATTATCCGTTACTACTTTATGCAAGCAACTTCAGTGTTCTGTCTTATTCACTCCTACTTCTTGTTGTTTTCAGGACCCGAGGACCCAACGGACGATTGCTACTGGGACTGAGAGCGGCGGCCTCTACTTCCTCGACAATGTTTCCGCTCTGTCCGCCTTCTCTTCCTCTTCCACCGATCTGCTTCAATGGCATCTTCGCCTTGGACATCCTCCTCCTCAAATTTTTCGTCAGCTTCTGCCCCACTTACCTCAGACCAGTTCTCCGCTCGACTGTGAAGCGTGTCAGCTTGGCAAACATCACCGCTCCTCCTTCCCGCCGAAGCAATGCCGTGGTTCCTCTCGCCCGTTTGATCTCATTCATTCTGATGTTTGGGGTCCTGCTCCTACTCTCATTGTTGGTCTGGGTAGTTCTTACTTTGTAACTTTTATTGATGATTTCTCTAGATGTACATGGGTGTATCTTTTAAAAGATCACTCTGAACTCTTTTCTGTATGACAATCCTTTTATTATATGATTAAAACTCAATTTGATATTTCTATTAAAGTCCTTCGCTCTGACAATGCTAAAGAATATCTCAGTCATGAGTTTTCCTCTTTTTGTATGCAACATGGTCTTATTCATCAGACCAGCTGTGTTTACACCTCCCAGCAAAATGGGGTAGCGGAGCGTAAAAACCGTCATCTCCTCGATGTTGCTCACACTCTCATGACGCAGATGCAGGTGCCTCGCTCCTACTGGGGCTATGCTGTTCTCCTCACCTGCTATCTCATCAATCGCATTCCCTCTACCGATGTCGCTCGCACTCTCATGACGCAGATGCAGGTGCCTCGCTCCTACTGGGGCTATGCTGTTCTCCTCACCTGCTATCTCATCAATCGCATTCCCTCTACGGTTCTCCATGGCAAGACCCCTTTCTCCATTCTCTACCGGGCAAGGAACCCTTTCATCTCCCTCTCCGTATCTTTGGGTGTACGGCTTTTGTGCATGCTCCGTCCGCTACCCATGACAAGTTTTCCCCCCGTTCCACCAAATGTGTCTTTTTGTGTTACTCGACCACTCAAAAAGGCTATTGTTGTTTTGACCCCGTTCTGCGCAAACAGTTCTTCTCCGCGGACGTCACCTTCTTCGAGAATGCATCCTACTTCTCTTCTCAATCCCCGCTTCCTCCTGACGTCTCTGACTCTCCACCATCACTCTGTGATCCTTCCACGCATATCGACGTCTCCCCTCCTATATCATCTCCTCCTCCGTCTCCTCCTCTCTCCGTTATACCCCCTCCCCCTTATCTCTTGTCTCCGCAATCGTCTCTCTCTAATCCCGGGCCAGCTTTCTCCGCCACGGACACTCCGGTCCCTGAGGCACGAGTCGACCTGGATCTTCCCATTGCTCTTCGCAAAGGAGTGTGGGCGTGTACCCAACACCCGCTTGCGGCTGTTGTTTCCTATGATCGGCTTACTCCTTCTCGCAGGTGTTTTGCTTTGGCTATCTCGGCAACTACCACTCCTCGCACCTACCAGGAGGCTCTTGTTATTCCTCATTGGAAATCTGCTATGGATGAGGAAATCGCCACTCTTACTGAAAGGGGTACCTGGACCCTTGTTCCTCCACCGGTGGGTACTGATGTGGTTGGCTGTCGCTGGGTGTTTGTTGTGAAGTTTCGCCCAGACGGCACTGTGGAGCGCTACAAGGCCCGGCTGGTGGCCAAAGGCTTTACTCAGACTTATGGGGCTGACTACTTTGATACTTTCTCACCAGTTGCTCGCCTAAGCACCATCCGGGTTCTTCTCTCTGTGGCCATTAACAGGGATTGGGTTATTTCCCAGATTGATGTCAAGAATGCCTTTCTCTATAGGGATCTTCAGGAGGACGTCTACATGGATCAACCTCCTAGATATGTTGCTCAAGGGGAGACACGAGTATGTCAGTTGAAGAAGGTCATCTATGGCCTAAAACAGAGCCCTCGGGCATGGTTCGACAAGTTCAGTGGCATTGTGGCTGCCATCGTCTTTACAAGAAGTTCAGTCGATCACTCGTTGTTTATTCGCAAAACCGCATCGGGCCTTGTGGTTTTGGCGGTGTATGTGGATGATATTCTTCTTACCGGCGATGGCCAGGCTGGGGTGGACTTGACAAAGAAACACCTCTATCAACACCTAGTCACGAAGGATATGGGCTCCCCGAAATATTTTTTGGGGATAGAAATCTCTCGGAAGCCCGACTCGTTAGTTCTCTCCCAACGGAAGTATGCTCTTGATCTTTTACGAGAGACAGGATTGACCGGTGCCAAACCGACCTGATATCTCATGGATACTGGAGAAGACAAAATGTGGACAGATGACTCACCTCTTATATCCGATGCCACGAGGTATCGACGTCTGGTGGGCAAACTCATTTATCTCACTGTGACCAGACCCGACATCGCTTATGTTGTAGGCAAGGTTAGTCAGTTCATGCAAGATCCCAGGGAATGTCATCTTCAATCTGCCTTGAAGATATTAGAATATGTCAAAGCAGCACCGGAAAAAGGGCTACTCTTTCAGAAGCATGGTCATCTGAGAGTTGAAGCTTACTCAGACTCAAGCTATGCGGATGATAAAAGTGACCGTAAATCTACATCAGGTTTTTGCACATTTGTTGGAGGTAATCTTGTGAGCTGGAAGAGCAAGAAGCAGTCTGTTGTCTCAAGGTCTAGTGCAGAAGCCGAATATCGGAGTATGGCGTCAACCACGTGTGAGTTAAAATGGTTGCGGGCTCTTATGCTTGACCTAGGAGAGGTCTACGACTATCCTCTTCCTATGTTCTGTGACAACAAGACCGCTATATACATATCCAAAAATCTGGTCTTCCATGAGAGAACGAAACATATAGAAGTCGACTGTCATTTCATCCAGGAAGAGGTCTTGAAGAGACAAATTTGCACTCCGTTCGTCACCTCCGACAAAGAGTTGGCGGATATCTTCACCAAGCCGGTTTCTACTTCCTTCTTCCACATTTGTGACAAGCTGGGCATGATTGATATCTATGCTCCAGCTTGAGGGGGAGTGTTGAAGTATGAGACCGGGCGGTCTGGCGGTTGCTGTTTGTAGTCCGACAGTCTGGCGGTTTATCTCCGGTGGCTTGGAAACCGGGCGGCCTAGCGGTCTCCTACCGCGTCTCGCTCTCTTGCATCTGGTATTACCGAGCGGTTATCCCATTGTCTAACCGCGCGGCTTGTTCGGTCTGCTTATTTCTAGCCGCACAGATTCTGTATATTTTTAGTCTCACATTGTTAGTTTGTACTCTCTCTTCTCTCCTCCATTCTATAAAAGGGAGGTCATACCTTTGGAAATGATATCTTTTTGGATAATAAAACTTTCAATTATTCAAAGTTCCGGCTTGTTTTTAGTCGTTTGTTCGCTACTTTTACAGTAACTAAGGAATGTGAGACAGACGTTGGTGAGGTCCTCCCATGAAACTTATGGACAAGACTATTCTTCTGGGGAAGAAGAACAATATTTCACCCATGGTTATCAAAGGAGTGGGAGTTCCTCACACCGTCATGTATAACAAGCCTATTATACTATCATTCTCTACCTAAAAGAATATGGCAGACATCGATGGGTGCAACATCACACAAAACAAAATCCCGACACACATCAAGAACTCTACGAGACATTTATGAGTAACGGGAATGGTCATGTGACTATTAACCCCGGATAAGTGGTAGGGCCGCTCGAAGGGGTGCGTCTCGAGCCCTAACTTCTCAACCATACATTGGGAAATGAAATTTGTCATGCTACTGTTGTCAAAGATGATGGAACAAAAATGTCTCTGAATACGCGCAATAGTGCAGAAAATCTTGCGTCTCCGAAAATCACGCTCAGTGGTCTCACTAAGGGAAATCAAACTATAACGAAGGACACAAACTAAGTGATCAACTTTCTCTCCTTCAACCTCGATCACGCTATAAGGCTCGGGCTCAGGCTTGGAGTCACAAAGGAAGAAGCCATATTTTGACTCATGCCCATCAGATGAATCATTAATTGCGACAAAGTGGCATCACGGGCACTCAGAATATTTGTGCTCGGGCTCTATACACTTGAAGAACCGGAATACTCCAGTGTTGGGATTGGATCCCATGAGCTCCTTACCTCGGGTGAGGCTAGTGGGAGGAGTTGGGGTCCCAGTAGTGACATGGGGAGGGGATCAGAATTCTTAAAGGTGGGTTCACTGGTGGTGGTGCTCGAAGAAGGCCTATCAGTAGACCTATGCCCAGATGTCCTCTTCTGAAGTGAGGCCTCCACTTTACGTGCTCTACTAGACACTTCACCAAAATCTCTAAAATCGTGCAACTCTAGCTCATCCCTAATAGCATAAAGGAGCTCGTTCAGATAACGGGACACTTTCATATTGTCCTCCTCGTATAAGTCTATTTTAGACTGCAACACTAAAAACTCGTGGGTATACGCATCCACGGAAAGCTTGACCTATTGAAGGTTGTGGAACCTTCGATAAAGAATTTGCAGATAGTCCGAGGGGACATATCGCTTCCGCAGTTGTAACTTAAACTCTACCCACGTGGTGATAGGTGTTAGGCTTAAGGTGAATCAGGTGCGCTCTAATTGAACCCACCAGACTAGTGCAGGTCCCTTAAGCCGAAGTACAACATATTCAACCTAATAGTTTATAGGCATTTGTTTTCATGCCATGAATCTTTCCACGTGCTCACACCAATCGAGGCATTTCTCGGGTTCCACGTGACCCTCAAAATCACGTACATCAAGCTTAACTACATAGTCCCAACAGGGTTGGCGACGGAGTCCAAGTTTAGGTCGTGAAGGATTTGCGGGTCTAGGATTTTGGGTTAGCGTTACCATTGTGATCTAGAAGTGGTCAAACAGGTAGTGTCACTAACAACGCAATATAAGTCTATGGGGTCGCGCATAAGAGTATTGGAGAAGTTGAAAAGGTTTGTGTTGGCATTGCTCATCTGTGATATGAGTGAAAGGTCAAGCCTGTGACATTATGGATTTGGAGGTTTTTCAGCCCGGGACCTATATTGTGAATATACATGATCAGGTGAGTTGTCGGAAGACTCAAGGGTTATTCGTCGAAGGGTATCTTAATGTTTCGAGGAATCCATCTGAATTCGTCGAGTATACCCTTGACATCTCGACGAATTGGACTTGAATTCGTCGAATATACTCTTGATATCTCGACAAATTGGACTTGGATTCGTCGAGTATTCTCTAGACATTTTGACGGATTGGACTGTCTGAGTTCGTCAAGTATTCTCATGTTATCTCGAGGAATCGATCCTTGATTCGTCGTAGATACACGTGTGGTAGGAAGAAGGTGGGAGAGAGAGATCTGGAGAGCTAAGAGGGGATATTAGGGTTGAGAGGAGGAAAGGAGAAGAATACCTGATAATCTTGCCTACCCATCCAAGAGGGGGTCCGGGTATGTTTATACCCGGACCAAGGGGGCCGGCCGGCCCTAATGGGGCAAGAACCGGGTAGGTTCAGCCCCCCCCCCCCGAGACGCCATTTAGATAGTGGGGGCTGAACCAGTTGGTTCAGCCCCGTTGTTTCCTTCAGACCTTTTGTGTCGTCGTGTGTACTGACGCCCAAATAAGTGGGCACTGTCCGGAGGCGTAACATTCCCTGCCCCATCAAAAACCAGCTTGTCCCCAAGGTGGTAGTCAGGGTACAGCTCTCGAAACTCCATCAGATCCACCCAAGTGTTGTGCGTTGCCGTCATTTGTTGTCATTTAACAAATACTTTAGGACGGTACTCGGTCCCGCGATGCTTCCACTTGAGCATCAGGACCTCCTCAAGTAATGGTCAAAGTTCGCCCGCAGATGTAGCCTCATGAAGAAGAGGAATCGCCTGAACGGAGGCGACAATCTTCTTCTTCAGCAGGGAAACATGAAAGGTCGGATGTATCTGCGACCCCTCGGGTAATGCTAACGTGTAAGCGACCGGGCCAACCCGGCAAACAATTTGAAAGGACCCATAGTAACGGGGGGGGGGGGGGGCAACTTTTGATTCGTCCGCTGGGCGACAGATAATTGTTTGTATGGACAGAGCTTTAGAAAGACCTCATCATCCACCTGGAACTCTCGGTCTGTGCGATGTTTGTCTGCTTGTACCTTCATGCGATCTTGTGTTGCCCGCAGATTTTCCCGTAAAGTAGCAATAGTACGATCACGGTCTCGGAGTGCCCGATCAACGGCGGGGAGCGCCGTGCTACCTGGCTCATAGCTGCTAAAGGAGGGAGGTGGCCGAACGTATACGACCTCGAACGGGGTCATTTTGTTGGCGGAGTGGTAGGACGTGTTGTAACAGTACTCGGCCCAATGTAACCAACCTGGCCAAGTATGGGGTTCATCCATGACAAAGCAACGCAAGTATGTCTCCATCCCCCGATTAAGAACCTCCGTCTGGCCATCCGTCTGCGGATTATGAGCTGTACTGAACCGTAATGACGTGCCCTGTAAACGGAAGAGTTCCCTCCAGAATGTTCCCACAAAGGTCGGATCCCGATCCGAAATGATCGCTCGTGGTATCCCATGCAACCTGACAATCTCCCGAGCAAAAGTAGCTACAACTGATGTGCCGGTGTACGGTTGGCTTAGGGCGATGAAGTGCCCGTACTTGGATAGCTTATCGACGACCACCAAAATAACAAATTTGTCCTGAGACTTGGGCAACCCATCGACGAAATCCATGGAAACGGTATCCCAGACCTGATGAAAGATCTCCAACGGTGTAAGCAATCCGGCTTGGGAGGTCGTCGCATACTTCTGGTGCTGACATATGTCACACTCTCGAAACAAACAACTAAATATCACGCTGCATACCCTTCCAGAAGACGTTTGCCCGTGCCCGCTAAAGGGTGCGGAGTAGACCGGCATGGCCACCTATCGGTGAGGAATGGAACTCATGCATCATAACTGTCCGCCATGGTGACTAAGAAGGAATGGCCACATGGTCCCGAAAGTACAACCGGTCATTCTGAAGATGATAACCCGGAACCGTCTCTAGTGCCCGTCGGAGAGCGTCCACAATAGGTCGGAATTCTGAGTCGTGCTCCACCACTTCCTGTATCTCATCAATGGAGTCCATCAGGGGTGTAGAAATCTGAGCGAGTGTGCCCTCTAGTAAGCGGGATAAGGCATCAACAACTCGATTGTCCCGGCCCTGGCGGTAGGAAATCTCATAGTCGTACCCCAGAAGTTTGGTGACCCACTTCTGTTGGAGAGAAGAGGAGATCCGTTGTTCCAAGAAGTGCTTCAAACTCTGATGGTCCGTCCAAATCTTGAAGGGTCATCCCAGCAGGTAAGGTCGCCACAAAGCCACGACGTGAATGACCGCCAACATCTCCTTCTCATAAGCTGACAACCCCAATGTCCGAGGAGTCAACGTCTTGCTGTAGAAGGTTATCGGCCGCCCTTCCTGCATCAACACAGCACCCAGACCCACTCCCGACGCGTCCGTCTCCACGACGAACTCCTTGGTGAAATCCGAAAGTGCCAAGACTAACGTAGTCGTCATAGCCCGTTTGAGTGCCTGGAAAGCCGCCTCAGCCTCATCCTGCCACGAAAAAGCGTCCTTCTGCAGTAACCTATGTTATCAAGGCGCGCGCCTAGGCGCGCCTAAGCCGCCAGGCGCACGGGGCGCAAGACGGTGCGCCTTAGCAAGCCCAAGGCGGGTGATGTGCCTCAGGCGCGCCTAGGCGCTCATGCGCCTGCAGGGCGCAGTTCAGGCACGCCTGATTGCATGAACCGATTTTAACCTAAAAACCGGTTCAGGCAATAGGCGCGGCCTTATATTATGTCGCGATTCACTTCATTTCCGCAAGCATCTAGGGTTAGCCATCGCTTATCTCGCCGACTGCCGATTCCCGTCCCGATTCTTCCACTCTTCTCCTTGCTTCTCGCCGGAGTCGCCATCGCTTATCTCGCCGGAGTCACTGATTTCTCGCCGGAGACGCAGAAGAAGGATTAGCCGGTCGTCGACGCCGTTCTCCTGCACTGATTTCTCGCCGGAAACTCCTTCATCCTCTCATCTCCACCTTTAATTGTAAGATTCATTCTCCATTTCTCCTCTTCTTTCTTCTTTCTTCCTTTAATTGTAAGAACATTCAATGTTTTCTCCATTCTTCCTCTTTTTTCATTTCTCCTCTTCGTTTTCTTTCTTCCAGTTCACTGTTTATAGTGAACTGGGCTTCCAGTTCACTGTAAACAGTGAACTGGATGAAGCCCAGTTCACTGTAAAATAGAGAACCGGTCTTCCAGTTCACTATTTACAGTGAATTGGGCTTCCAGTTCACTGTTTTACAGTGAACTGGGCTTCCAGTTCACTGTAAACAGTGAACTGGGCTTCATCCAGTTCACTGTTTACAGTGAACTGGAAGCCCAGTTCACTGTTTACAGTGAACTGGAAGCCCAGTTCACTGTTTACATATTGCTATTATTTTCAGAAGCTACCATCAAAATGATCAAATTCTTAGCTTTGTAGGCCTAAATACCTAACAGCTTGTTACTTGGAGGATTCTTAGGCATTGAAAATTCTTCTTTGTAGGCCTAAATATTAATGTTTTTCTCATTAATATTTTCTAATTTGGCCCTTATGGCATCATCAAATCCAGCAAGTGGATCTAAAACTTTAGAATATTCTTCAAATATAATCTTTGGGGAGGGAGCATTATACTTTTTCCTTTTTTATACTTTTTTCTTTCCTTCTTAGAGTACCTTTTCAAAATTGTTATTGTAGCTCTTCTTACTCTCCTCTCTTTACTGAGATAAGTTAGAGTCATAAGAGGAGAAGGAAGCAATCTCTTGTTCATGTCATCTGTTATGATGACAATTATGTGGCAAGTGTCAACATATTGCTATTGTTTATTGAATATTGAAGCTAGCTAAATTTCTGCACCTGTACCAATATTGTTGTTTTGTCCTTGGCCCCTTTATATTTTTGAGTGATGATTGATTAATTGTAACTTGTGAGTTATAATTTAAAATTTATGTTTAGTTACTTTAGTAATAGATGATGATTTATGATACCCCCATAATAATCCAACATCATTTTGCAACATATGGTGTGGTTATGCTTGTTCATGTTGTTGTGCCTTGTAGCCATAAATGATACAACGTGACATTATGTCTATTCTTTTTTTTTTCTGAAGTACACCTAAAAGGTTTTTTTTGCTTATGAACATGCTTCGTATTATTAGTTATTTAGCTCTGAAAATTAATTCAGCATCCAGCTCTGAAAATGGATGCAAGTGGTTCTGGTTCATCCTCCATCCAATCAAGGATTGATCCATGCTGGAAGTACGTGCGTCAGATTTCTTCCGCTAATAAAAACGACTTGACTTACATTTTCTGTGATAAAGTCACGAAGGGTGGAATTTATCGTGCTAAACAACATATTGTTGGGGCATTTAGAAATGCAAAAGTGTGTTTCAAAAGCCCCCCACATGTGCGCAATGAAATTCAAGAATACATGGAGAAAAAAGCAAGTACAAGTAACACAGAAAACCAAGCATTGCCTGAATTTGCAGATATCGACACATTTGGCAGTGATGAAGAAATGGAATCCAATGTGGGCAAGATTCATAAAAGAGAAGGCTTCTCCAAGAGGCCTCGAACTAAAGGACCAATAGATGTGTTCTTTGCTCCAAAGGTTGGCAATGTAGGGGCAAAAAAAGGAGCTGTACAAAAGATGAAACAAACTTCTATTAATGAAGCTTGCAAGGAGGAGTTGAGAGGGGGAGCTTGTAAACATATAGCTCAATGGATGTACGATGCAGCTATCTCATTCAATACTGTACAACATTCTAGTTTTGCGATAATGGTGGAATCTATTGGAAAGTTTGGAGTTGGATTGAAGCCACCGAGTTACCATGAGTTTCGTGTCCCTTTGCTAATTAATGAAGTCACTGAAGTAAAAGACATGATGAAGACATACGAGGATGAGTGGAGGGTCTTTGGATGTTCTATTATGGCTAATGGATGGACAGATCGGAAATAGAGAACGTTAATTAATTTTTTAGTCAATTCACCAAAAGGTACAGTTTTCCTAGAATCTGTCGATGCATCTAACTATTCGAAGACGAGAGAAAAATTGTTTGAATTGCTGGATAGAGTGGTTGAAAGGGTTGGAGAGGCGAATGTGGTGCAAGTTATTATGGATAGTGCCAGCAATAATGTGCTAGCAGATAAATTAGTAATTATTCATTATTATTCTTAATCATCTTCAATTTTTATTTTTTGTGTACACGATTGTATGATAATTTCATACCTAACAAACACTCTAACAGGTAAATTTGTGGAAGAAAAACGTCCAAATTTATATTGGACGCCATGTGCAGCGCATTGTATTGATCTAATGCTGGAGGATATTGGAAAAATGTCCAACATTAGCCGCACACTAAAGAGGGCAATGACCGTAAATGGCTATATTTATGTTCGGCCTAGAGTTGTGAACATGCTAAGGACCTTTACGGGAAAAGTGGAGCTTGTTAGGCCCGCTGTGACAAGGTTTGCAACGTCTTTCTTAACAATTCAGCGCATTCACAAGCAGAAAAACAATCTAAGGAAGATGTTTACCTCACCTGAATGGTCTTCGAGCAAGTGGGCAAAAGAAAGCGAAGGTAAACAAGTGCAGAGCATTATACTAATGATTTCTTTTTGGAGAAGTATAGTAGATATTTTAAAGATATTTGGTCATTTAATTCGCGTATTAAGATTAGTGGACGGTTACAAAAGACTTGTCATGGGCATATTTATGAAGCGATGGATAGAGCTAAAGAGGCGATCATTAGTTCTTTTAATGAGAAGGAGGGCAAATATATGTGAAAGAGAAGGGATAGATACTACTCTAGAGGGGGGGGGGGGGGTGAATAGAGTTATCAAATTTTGCACTAGACAAAACTTAACAATCTACTCAACTCCCTTGGAGTGAATGCGGAATGGAAAGCTATAGATATTTAAGATAACCCTAGAGCCTAACACAAGTGATGTGCACAAACTCAAGTTAACTGAAGTTACAGTTAAGACTTGGATAACCTAACCAGCAACTAGCAACCTAGTTAAATCTACTCACAGCCACAAGTACAAGTAATTAAAATAACAATCCAGACGACACAAGGAGTTTATAGTGATTCCCCAAACAACTTGGGTACGTCCACTCTTCTACCAACAAGGTAGGAATCCACTACAGGTTTTTGATCAGGTGCCCTGCCACCACAAGATCTGCTTCAGGTAGATCTAGAGACCCTTTGAGTTTTTGATCAGGAACTCAAAATCCAACACAGGTTTTTGATCAGGTGCCCTGCCACCAAGGGATACTTTTGAAGGGAGTAATAACCCTGTACAAGAGGGGGAAAAGAAAGGTTAAAATGGTCTTCTCTATTTTTCAAAGGATTAGAGAAGCACAAAGAAACTTGCACTGAGCTAGAGTGCTCAAAAGAATCAAGGCTCCCCCTGGCTCAAAGATGTCCAGGTGAAGTCTTGCTTCAGTGCAGAAAAACTCTTTAGAGAAATCTGAAGGGAAAAACTACAAGAAGATATAAAATGTAAAGAAAGAAATCTTCAGGCAGCTTTCTTCTTCTTCTTCTTCTTCAAGAAATCTCTGAATGTATCTTCCTGGAATAGGAGCACTCAGGTTGAAGAAGATTGGAAGAGCAAGCACTTCTCAGGTCAATGGAAATTGCTGAGAGCAGAGAACTTTTCTTTTCACAAGGGCTTGAATGCTGATGAATGTTGAATCACTAGAGAACTAGCTTTAATCCCTCTTCAAAGGGTCCTTTTTATATCAGCAACAAGCAACGGCCACATTTGAATTTTAGCCGTTTGTCTTCTTCAGGAACTTTGAAACCTGAGCTGCAAATAACAAAGACAAACAAGCTCTGCAGCAAAATATACTATAAAAGGAATAACCCTTTTTCTAAGAAGCTGCAGGATCAAATCAAATAACAGAGGACTAAATAAAGTCCCATCACAGACATACTCTTTATAGAAGAAAGAAGACTTTTCAGTCTAACGGCTATAAAGGACTGTCAGCAGATAAAGTAAAATAACAAGGTCAACGAATACGACAAACAACTTTATCTGATAAGATAAGACTCAGGCAAAAAGAATAAAGCAGATATTGCTTGGAAATGATATTATAAAATGATATAACAGATATGCCAGATATTATATTTATTAAATAATTACAATAAATAAATACAAAATAAACAGGCACACAGAAAATGTCGAACGACCTTCAGAGATCGTCGACCAAGGCAAGGAGATCGTCGACCTATCGGACAGATAGTCGAACGATCCAGATAGTCGAACTATCAAGCAGATAGTCGAGCTACCGCAGCAGATAGTCGAACTATCAGGACAGATAGTCGAGCTATCAGATAGTCGAGCTATCAACAGATAATCGAGCTATCAAGCCAAAACAGATAGTCGAACTATCAGGAGATAGTCGAACTATCAGAAGCAAACAGATAGTCGAACTATCAACAGATAGTCGAGCTATCACAAAACGACAGATAGTCGATCTATAAACAGATAGTCGAACTATCAGAAAATGACAGATGGTCGAACTATCTAACAGATAGTCGAACCATCAGATAGTTGAACTATCTAAGCAGATAGTCGAACTACCAAGGGAAAACAGATAGTCGACCTATCAGCAGATAGTCGAACTATCAAAGACAACAGATGGTCGAGCTATCAAAACAGATAGTCGAACCATCAGATAGTTTAACTATCAAGCAGATAGTCGAACTACCAAAGACAGACAGATAGTCGATCTATCAAACAGATAGTCGAGCTATCAGAGAAACGCAGATGGTCGACCTATCAACAGATAGTCGAGCCATCAGATAGTTGAACTATCAAACAGATAGTCGAACTACCAAAGAACACAGATAGTCGATCTATCAACAGATAGTCGAGCTATCAGATAGTTTAACTATCCAAGCAGATAGTCGAACCATCAAGCACACAGATAGTCGAGCTATCAAGCAGATAGTCGAACTATCAACACAGACTGAAAGTCGAGCAACAGATAGACGATCGTCGATCGGTTGGTCGACGATAGTCGAGCGGCGTTCGACCATAGTCGAACGAACCAACTACTTAGCCAAATATATCATTTGGAAAAGCAGGAACTCTACAGCTAGACTACACACCATTGACCATAGATATTTCTTGGGTCAAGGGACAAAAAGGAGAAGACTGAACTCAAATCAAACTAGGGTACCAACAATCTCCCCCTATTTGAGTTAAGTCTCTCAAAAACAAAACAGAAAAACTAGCTATAGAACAGTAAAATTAAAAACAGGAAAGTAAACAATCAACTAGCAGTAAATAGTCAATCAGATAAAAAACAACAGATTAATAAACAATAAGCAGACAAACAAAACTAAGAATATGCAGAGTCAGGCTTAGGAACAGAAGAACTGGAAACAAAGGGAACTTTTCTTAAAGGATCAGAAGCTTCTCTTTTTGACATCTTCAGGTCCTGAACTCCAATGATCTTTAACTCTGCAGCTCTTGGGACTACTGCTTCAGGATGCTTCTCCATATACTTTGAAGGATCAAACACCTCAGGGCTAACCTGGATTTTATCCAATTCCTTCATTCTAAATTTAGACATAGTGGAGAATCCTGTAGGGTCTTTTCCTTCAGCTTTTGCTTTCAGAATTTGAGCTGAGCCAACTGTCTCAAGAAACCTAGCCATCCTGTAATCAGGATCTAGTTCTTGGCTTTCATATACATTCTCAGAAGTTGTATCAACTGGCTTAACTGCTTTAAACTTTGTAGACAGATTTAGCAAACTAACAGCAGAATCTTTTTCTTCTTGAATCACAAGAGAGGATGGAGGAGCAAATTCTGCAAACACTTTACTTGACTTTTCAGAAAACACAGTTCTTTTACCTTTTGCAGTGTTCTTGACAATATGAACTGGTTCAGCAGATGAAACTCTTTTCTTAGGTGAAGGAGGAGGTGAAAAGGTTGGCTTTTGATACACTACCTCCTTAACTTGTTCTTTTACTTCTGTATCAAGTCTTTGACTGCCAGAAAATGATTTGCCATGAGAGCTGTGAGAGCCTTTTCTTGAATGATGCTGAGAAGGAGCTGAACTTGCTGATGGAGCAGATTTTCCTGTAGAGGCAGAAGGATTGGCAGAAAGGTTGCCAGAGGCTCCTGCACCAGGAGGTGGAGGAGGAGGACCTCTGGGGTTCCATCTGGGAGTTGGACTGTCATACCTCTTAGATCTTTTCCTTTCTTTCTGCTGGTTCTTGGAGAACCACATCCAGTGCTGAAATTCTTTTGATTTAGGGTCAATGCCCTTCAGAATATAGTAGGGTGTGCCACTGTCTTTACTGGGAGGAGGAGGAGGAACAGCTTTTCTCTTCTTTTGCACAGCTTTCTTTCTCTTTGTCTTTTCAGAAACATCAGAATCTTCTTCATCCTCAGAATGAGATGAAGGAGGATTTTCATAAGGATCATAGGCTTCAGAAACAGCCTTTTCTTTTTGAGCAGCCTTTTCCTTTTCTTCTTCAATGGCATCCTGAGCCATAAGATCATCTAGGTCTGGACCTGGAGTATCATCCCAGACTGTTGATGTTTCAACTTGCAATCCTTTTTCCTTTTCTTGTTCTTCTAACAGAGTTTGAACTCTCAATTTCCATGCAGCTATAGCCTGTTCTTCTTCCAAACTTAAAACTAGACTGACATCTTTATTGTCATCTTGTCCTTCAGATACTTCTTCTAAATCATCTAGAAAATCATCCAATTCTGGATCTAGAATGTCAGGAACTGCTTCTGCCACAACTGCTATAATTTGAGCAGTGATATCCTCTATGATTTCATCTGAAGAATTAGGAACACAAATCGGCTAAATAAGATTTAAGCATACCTTCTAGGTATTCACAAGCTAGCCAGTCAGTTGTCTTGTCAATGAAATAGATAAGAAAGTTACCTTCACAACTGACTGCTTCCCAAAAGACATCTAGAAAGGAAGTGATAATTCCTTCTAGAAAACTGGTAACCACTGGGGTGGTAATATCTTCCAGATGAACTTTAACTGTAAACTCAGATTCCAATATAGCATTGGCAATCTCTTCCTCAGATAGTAGACAAGCTACTGCTTTTTGAACTGGAGGCTCTGAAATCTCTGGAATCTCTGGAACTGCTAATTCTGAAACTGTAACTGCAGATTCTGGAAGTGCTGGAGGAGCTGCTGGAGAGGAGGGAGGAATCTCTGAGACATCTTCATTGAACATCTCCCCCTGCCTGATTTCAGTGGGAACTGAAACCAGGCCCCTTGAAGAAGAGGGCTCAGCAGAATGGGAAAGAGTCTGAATGACAGTAGAGAGAGAATCAATGGAGGAAGCAAGGGGAGCAATTGCCTCTGCAATCATAGCTTTGATTGAAGGGGCAATCAACTCCACAATGCTAGAGATGAATTCAGGAGTAATTTCAAAAGATGGAGGAATGGCAGTGGATGGAGTAGCAGCAAAAATGGTAGTAGTGTTGGTGGTGTGGACTGGAGATCGAACTGGAGATGGAGAGGGAGCTGGAGAGTTAACATGAATGTTAACTGGAGAAGGGGTAGGAGAAGGAACTGGAGTTCGAACAGGGGTTCGAACAGGAGACTGAAGAGGGGTGTGAATCCTCTCAGATCCTAGCAGATCAAAAGTAGGATGGGATATCCTAACTTGATGAGAAGGAAGAGGAGAAGCAGGAGGAGAAGGGATAACAACAGATGTTGTATCTCTAACAGGAGAGAGTCGTGCTTCAGCTGAAGTTGATGGAACTTCAATTGAAGCAGACTGAGGAGCAGAAGAAGATGAAGGAAGAGAGGGAAGAGCTGAGCCAGCTTCAGAAGGGTGAGGAGTGACTGATTCAGTCCTGGTGCTCTCTGATGCAGCAGGAGCAACCCCTGTGGGAGCGGGCTTCACAAACGTTCTCTTCCATTTTGAGAACAGATTTGGGTCCATCTTCTTGCTTGCATTTATTGTTGTTGCAGCTGAAACGAGCAGCTGAGGAAACTTTTCCTTGAGGAAGATTCCGACAACCCTGCCTAGGGTAACTTCCTTCTTGCTGTTCTTTTTCCTTATTAAATAAAACATCACCTCTGCCCAGTTTATCCTTTTCTGATTAACAATCGCACACATGAGTGCGAATTGCTGCCTTGTTATATTATCGTGGGCAGAGTGCTTCCCCAAGAGCACTTTTCCGACAATCTCGGCGAGGAACTTGATCTTGAAGGGGAAATTCACCTTGAGCAGCTTGGTGGGAATGCCCTCTGCATGTCCCAGCTCAACTAACATCCTTCCAAATTCTTAAGCATCTTGCTCATAATCCTCTTCACCATTTATTAAACCAAAAACATCAGTCAGAACGGCCGGAGTTAAAATTACCTCTTCTCCGCCGATGGTGCCAATCATCGATTCGTCAGAGGACAACGACGTGAAAGCCCATTCTTTGATCTCAGGGACATTGATCTTGATCCTTGTCGACATTAATCTCTCGAGTCCTTGATCCCGACACAGCTGAAGAACTTCTACTATCCCGACTTCGCAGCAACTGAAGGCATCAAAATCTACGCTAAAACCAGCGTCAAACTTCACGACTGCGAGAACGGCTGGAGAAATCGCCATTGATGAGGCTGGAGAAGATGGAAGACGAAGAGGGAGACGAAGCGGCAGAAAATCGCAAGAGGGAAGGCAGAATGCGAAAAGGCACGCTCCGTCGACGATAAAACACACGATCTGTTAACCTAGGTCGACTATCGGCTTTATATTGAGCCGGAAATAGTCGATCTATTTAAAAGATACTGGAAACGATAGTCGAACGGTCGTTCGACGATCGGTCCTGAAGCAGAGTAGTCGACCAATTGTTCGACTATTTCTGTCTTCACAAACACAAGCTGTCGTCATCTAGAGATCGACGATAAGCTCGACCTGTTCGACTATGGTCGAATGCCGGTCGACGATCTTCAATCAGATAAACTTCATCAACCATAGGTCGACGATGGGCTCAAGCTGATCGACTATTTTCGAACGTCGTTCGACTATCTTCGAACAAGTTTCAACAAAGGCAGAGTAAGTCACACTTAGTCTCGTCCATTTATCATGCCTAGTTGAACTAAAAAGAACAGATGCTTCTGTTCATCTAAGGGCTTGGTGAAAATATCACCTCTCTGAAACTCAGTGGATATGAACTCAAGACTAATCTTGTTCTTTTCCACACAATCTCTCAGGAAATGGTGTCTAATCTCAATGTGCTTCGTTCTAGAGTGGTGCACAGGATTTTGTGCAATGGAGATAGCACTGGTACTGTCACACATGATTTTGGTGTTCTTGTGTGAGTAACCATAATCCGAGAGCTGGTTTTGTATCCACAGGATCTGTGAACAACAACTAGCAGCTGCTATATATTCAGCCTCTGCAGTTGAAGTTGAGACAGAAGCCTGCTTCTTACAGAACCAAGAGACCAATCTCTCTCCCAGGAACTGACAAGTTCCTGAGGTGCTCTTCCTGTCAACTCTGCAACCAGCATAGTCAGAGTCAGAGTATCCAATTAACTCAAATTCTGATTCTGCTGGGTACCAAAGTCCTAGATTTGGACATCCCTTCAGGTATCTCAGGATTCTTTTGAGAAGAATCAGATGAGATTCCTTGGGGTTGACCTGGAATCTAGCACAGAGGCATGTAGCAAACATTATATCTGGCCTACTAGCCGTCAAATACAACAGGGAACCAACAATGGCCCTATAATTCTTCTGATCAACTGGCTTGCCGTGATCATCAGAATCAATGACAGCTGAGGTAGCCATGGGTGTAGGCATTGCTGAAGCATCAGCCATCCCAAACTTCTTTACCAATTCCTTGGCATATTTGGATTGGGAGATGAAGATACCATCAGCGTCTTGCTTCACTTGAAGACCAAGAAAGTAAGACAGCACACCCATACTACTCATCTCAAACTTAGAATGCATCAGGTCAGAAAACCTTTTGCACAGTTTGGGATCAGTGGAGCCAAAAATAATATCATCTACATACACTTGAACTAACAGGATTGTGTCCTTGTGATGCTTGACGAAGAGGGTTCTATCCACTACTCCCCTAGTAAAGTTGTGCTCTAACAGGAAACTAGCTAGAGTCTCATACCAGGCTCTTGGTGCTTGTTTTAGTCCATAAAGAGCTTTCTGTAACTTAAAAACATGTGAGGGCTGAGTTGAAGAAACAAACCCTGGTGGTTGTTCAACAAACACCTCTTCCTTAAGCTCACCATTCAAGAATGCACTTTTGACATCCATCTGGAACACCTTAAACTTCATATAGGCTGCATAGGCCAAGAAGATCCTTATTGCTTCTAACCTTGCAACAGGAGCAAAGGTCTGGTCATAGTCTATGCCTTCCTCCTGTCTGTAGCCCTGAGCTATAAGCCTAGCTTTATTCCTTACAATTATACCATTAGCATCCAACTTATTTCTATACACCCACTTGGTGCCTATGATCAGTTGGCCTTTAGGTCGTGGAACCAAAGTCCAAACTTTACATCTCTCAAACTGATTGAGTTCCTCTTGCATAACTATGATCCAGTGGGGATCTAGCTCAGCATCTTTAAAGGTGAGGGGCTCAACCTGTGAGAGGAAACAAGCATGCATCACATCCTGTCTTAACTGATGTCTTGTTTGAACACCAGCTGATATGTCTCCAATCACTTGAGATACAGGGTGATCTCTAAGTGTGACAACATCAGCAGGTGGGATGTGATCTTCAGCAATAGTTGGGATTAATTCCTGAGGAGGAATTTGATCTACTATTGGTGGTACAGCAACAGCTTCTGCAATGTCTTCATCACTGTCTGATTCAGTGATATGAAGAGTTGATAAAGGGAGAATCAAATCTTGAGGAGAATCTGGTACCTGCAAAGAACTTGAGGAAGAAGAAGTTTCCTTCTCCTTGTAATACATCTGAGATTCATCAAATGAAACATGCACAGATTCTTCTATCTTACTGGATGATTTGTTATAAACCCTATAAGCTTTGCTTACTTGGGAATATCCAAGCATAATTCCCATTGAAGCTTTTGCTTCAAATTTTCTAATATATTCTTTATTATTATTATGAATATAAGCAACACAGCCAAACACTCTAAAATAGTTAATTTTAGGTTTCTTTCCTTTAAGTAACTCATAAGGAGTTTTACACTTAAGCTTGTGTATCAAACTTCTATTCAAGACATAGTTGGCTGTGCTAACAGCTTCTGCCCAATAGGAAAGAGGCATATTAGCATCTGCCAATAATGTGCTAGCAGCTTCAATGAGTGTTCTATTTTTCCTTTCAACTACCCCATTTTGTTGGGGAGTTCTAGGAGCTGAGAAACTATGTTTGATACCTTCTCTCTCACAGAATTCTTGCATGAGAAGAGAGTCAAACTCAGTACCATGATCACTTCTGATCAAGGCCACATGAGTAGAGTACTCAGTCTGCACACATAGTAGAAAGTCTGTAAGGGCTTTGAAGTTATCAGACTTAGTTCTCAAAAAGAAAACCCAAGTGAATCTGGAGAAGTCATCAACAATGACTAAGGTGTAATACTTCCCTCCTAGACTCTGTACATTTATTGGGCCAAAGAGGTCCAAATGTAATAAATACAGGATTCTAGGAGAATCACTTTTATTAACAGATTTGAAAGAATTTTTGGTTTGCTTGCCTAGTTGACAAGCCTTGCATAGATTCTCCTTCTTGTAGGGGCAAGAAGGTAATCCTCTAACAAGGTTGTGTTTAGATAACCTAGATATATTTTTAAGGTTAACATGGCTAAGCCTCTTATGCCACAAAGAATTATTATTTAAGGTTACTTCATTAAACAGGCAGATTTCTGAATGAGATGAATTAAAATCTACTAAATAAATATTACCTAGTCTAATTCCTACTAAGACAACATCATTATTTAAAGTAATATTGCAAGATGAGTTAGAAAATGAAACCTGGTAGCCAGCATCACATAGCTGGCTGACTGAGATCAGATTATGCTTCAGTCCTGTAACAAATGCAACTCTCTTGAAAGTAACTGCTCCAATTGTGATCCTTCCATAGCCTTCTGTCTGACCACAACTGGAATCTCCAAAGATAACCTTTGGGCCAAGCTTAGCTTTGAACTTTGACAGAAGATCTTTATTTCCTGTCATATGCTTAGAGCATCCACTATCCAAATACCACTTATTTTGAGTGATAGGATAGGTCTTCACCTGCAAGAAATATATTTAGACAGAGTGGACCCAGGTAACCTTGGGTCCCTTGTTTTTCACATAAGAAAAACTGGAAATATAAGAAAATGCAGGCTGAGGGTGATAACCTAATGGGTGAGATCTCCTAGGTGGGATTCTCCATGCAGATGATGGGTCAACAAACCTAGGGTTTCTATTTGCATTTAGGTTTCTATGGGTTTGATGATTATTTTGAAAATCATATTGAAAACGTCGATCGACGTTTGACGATGGGCGCTCAGATCGTCGAGCTTCGTTCGACCATTGAGCTTCCGATCGTCGAGCTTCGTTCGATGCTCTTTGTAAATTCTTAAAGAATTGTTTTCTTTTATCTCTCTTAGCTTTATTTAAGGTTTTATTTACTTGGTTTACTTGCTCAGTGTTCTTCATTCCACTAGCTGAAACGAAGTTCACTGGAGTTGAAAGAGTATTTTTAAGAAGGATTGGGGGTTCACTGGGAGAAGCTCCTAAGCCTAGTTTATTGTTACCTGACCTAGTGTTAGTCATGCTGGTAATCTCTAACAGCTTAAGGCTTCTACCATTAAGTGATTCCTCTAGTCTCTTAGACTTAGCCAATTCTATTTTGAGAAATTTAATTTCTTCACTACAAGTAGTGAGATCTTCCTTTAGTTTAATATTTTCTGTAGCCACTAGTTCTGAGTCAGCTAACTTATTTCTAAGTTCTTTAATCTCCTTTTCAGAACTAATTAAATCTAAGCATAGAGATTTAAAATCTATTTTAAATTCAGCAGATGTAAAGTCATAAGAAGATAGTACCTCATCTTCTGTAGGCATCTCTTCTTCTGAATCTGAACTCTCTGCAGCAGAGTGGTTGCTGCATGCATCTATTGCCATGAGGCAAACTTCCTTTGCCTTCTTCTCTTCTTCATCCTCACTGGAGCTTGAGGATGAGGATTCTTCATCAGAATCACTCCAGGTTTCAGCAATGAAACCTCTCTCCTTTTTCTTGTGTTTGTAGGAGGATGGCTTGGAGTGCTTCCTGAGCTGATCCTTGTCCTTTCTCTTTTCTTTATTCTTTTCCTCTGGACAATCTGGTAAGATGTGTCCAGGCTTCCTGCACCCATAACAAATAATTTCTTTAGTTGGAGTGTGATCATACCTTGGTTTCTCTTCATATTTTGAAGATTTTCTTCTGAACTCTTTTCTCCCCATTTTGAGAAATCTTTTGGCAAATAATGCCATGAGCTCCTCATTAGATTGGCTGCCTTCAAAAACATCAGCAGCCTTAAGAGCTAGAGAGTGCTCTTTTCTTGTTGGAGTGGGGGTCTTGGCTTCTGCTTCTGCTTCCCTTGTCTTCAGCACTTGCTCAAAGGATTTGAGCTTGCCGAGAAGGGCTTCAGTGGAGATCTCTGTGGTACTTCTGGCTTCCTTGATAGGCTAGATCCTTAGATCCCATATGCTAGGGAAGCACATAAGGATCTTATCATTGACCTCTGTCAATGAGATGTCCTTGTCAAGGGTCCTCAGCTCATTGATGATTGAGCTGAGCCTGTTGTACATTGCTTCAACTGATTCAGCATCAGTTTTCTTGAAGTTCTCATATTATGAGATGAGGTTGGACCTTCTGTCCTTCCTCTCATCAGCTGAACCAGCTACAATCTGGTTCAGTGTATCCCACATCTCCTTTGCTGAAGAGCAGTCAACAACTTTCTGGAATACCTCATCAGACATAGTCTGAGCTAGTATGTTCATTGCCTTGGCATCTGCCATCTTTGCCTTCTTGTATTCATCATTGTAATCTGGAGGAGGCACTGCACTCATATCAGATGATGATGAGGCAGCAGCAACAGCAGGTGCCTTTGGGGGTCCTGTCAAAATAGAAGCAAAAATACATTCATCAATAGAGTTCATATAAAGCTTGATCCTTGCCTTCCAGATGCTGAACTTAGCCAAGTTGCATGCTGGAGGTCTGGTGCTAGAATAATCCTTGGACTGGGCCATGAAGTGAATATCTATAAACTTTGGTATCTATCAGGATCTTGTGACTTAGGTGTTAGCCTATACAGTCAGTCAACCTGGCTCTGATACCAATTGAAAGAGAAGGGATAGATACTACTCTAGAGGGGGGGTGAATAGAGTTATCAAATTTTGTACTAGACAAAACTTAACAATCTACTCAACTCCCTTGGAGTGAATGCGGAATGAAAAGCTATAGATATTTAAGATAACCCTAGAGCCTAACACAAGTGATGTGCACAAACTCAAGTTAACTGAAGTTACAGTTAAGACTTGGATAACCTAACCAGCAACTAGCAACCTAGTTAAATCTAGTCACAGCCACAAGTACAAGTAATTAAAATAACAATCCAGACGACACAAGGAGTTTATAGTGGTTCCCCAAACAACTTGGGTACGTCCACTCTTCTACCAACAAGGTAGGAATCCACTACAGGTTTTTGATCAGGTGCCCTGCCACCACAAGATCTGCTTCAGGTAGATCTAGAGACCCTTTGAGTTTTTGATCAGGAACTCAAAATCCAACACAAGTTTTTGATCAGGTGCCCTGCCACCAAGGGATACTTTTGAAGGAAGTAATAACCCTGTACAGGAGGGGGAAAAGAAAGGTTAAAATGGTCTTCTCTATTTTTCAAAGGATTAGAGAAGCACAAAGAAACTTGCACTGAGCTAGAGTGCTCAAAAGAATCAAGGCTCCCCCTGGCTCAAAGATGTCCAGGTGAAGTCTTGCTTCAGTGCAGAAAAACTCTTCAGAGAAATCTGAAGGGAAAAACTACAAGAAGATATAAAATGTAAAGAAAGAAATCTTCAGGCAGCTTTCTTCTTCTTCTTCTTCTTCTTCAAGAAATCTCTGAATGTATCTTCCTGGAACAGGAGCACTCAGGTTGAAGAAGATTGGAAGAGCAAGCACTTCTCAAGTCAATGGAAATTGCTGAGAGCAGAGAACTTTTCTTTTCACAAGGGCTTGAATGCTGATGAATGTTGAATCACTAGAGAACTAGCTTTAATCCCTCTTCAAAGGGTCCTTTTTATATCAGCAACAAGCAACAGCCACATTTGAATTTTAGCCGTTTTTCTTCTTCAGGAACTTTGAAACCTGAGCTGCAAATAACAAAGACAAACAAGCTCTGCAGCAAAATATACTATAAAAGGAATAACCCTTTTTCTAAGAAGCTGCAGGATCAAATCAAATAACAGAGGACTAAATAAAGTCCCATCACAGACATACTCTTTATAGAAGAAAGAAGACTTTTTAGTCTAACGGCTATAAAGGACTGTCAGCAGATAAAGTAAAATAACAAGGTCAACGAATACGACAAACAACTTTATCTGATAAGATAAGACTCAGGCAAAAAGAATAGAGCAGATATTGCCTGGAAATGATATTATAAAATGATATAACAGATATGCCAGATATTATATTTATTAAATAATTACAATAAATAAATACAAAATAAACAGGCACACAGAAAACGTCGAACGACCTTCAGAGATCGTCGACCAAGGCAAGGAGATCGTCGACCTATCGGACAGATAGTCGAACGATCCAGATAGTCGAACTATCAAGCAAATAGTCGAGCTACCGCAGCAGATAGTCGAACTATCAGGACAGATAGTCGAGCTATCAGATAGTCGAGCTATCAACAGATAGTCGAGCTATCAAGCCAAAACAGATAGTCGAACTATCAGGAGATAGTCGAACTATCAGAAGCAAACAGATAGTCGAACTATCAACAGATAGTCGAGCTATCACAAAACGATAGATAGTCGATCTATCAACAGATAGTCGAACTATCAGAAAACGACAGATGGTCGAACTATCTAACAGATAGTCGAACCATCAGATAGTTGAACTATCTAAGTAGATAGTCGAACTACCAAGGGAAAACAGATAGTCGACCTATCAGCAGATAGTCGAACTATCAAAGACAACAGATGGTCGAGCTATCAAAACAGATAGTCGAACCATCAGATAGTTTAACTATCAAGCAGATAGTCGAACTACCAAAGACAGACAGATAGTCGATCCATCAAACAGATAGTCGAGCTATCAGAGAAACGCAGATGGTCGACCTATCAACAGATAGTCGAGCCATCAGATAGTTGAACTATCAAACAGATAGTCGAACTACCAAAGAACACAGATAGTCGATCTATCAACAGATAGTCGAGCTATCAGATAGTTTAACTATCCAAGCAGATAGTCGAACCATCAAGCACACAGATAGTCGAGCTATCAAGCAGATAGTCGAACTATCAACACAGACTGAAAGTCGAGCAACAGATAGACGATCGTCGATCGGTTGGTCGACGATAGTCGAGTGGCGTTCGACCATAGTCGAACGAACCAACTACTTAGCCAAATATATCATTTGGAAAAGCAGGAACTCTACAGCTAGACTACACACCATTGACCATAGATATTTCTTGGGTCAAGGGACAAAAAGGAGAAGACTGAACTCAAATTAAACTAGGGTACCAACAATATGGATGTCCTAAAAATTGTGGATAAAAGATAGGAAAACCAACTCCATCGACCTCTTCATGCCGCGGGTCACTATTTAAATCCAGAATATTTCTACTCTAATCCCACTATTGCAGAAGATGGAGAAATTATGGAGGGCTTATACAAGACAATGCAAAGACTGATTCCAAGTCATGAAGAGCAAGATAAAATTATTGATCAATTAACTCTATATAGAAATGCTGAAGGACTGTCTGGAATGGAGTTTGCAATTCGACATAGAAAAATTAAGTCCCCAGGTAAATTACACAATATTCAAACAAGTTTGTTTTGATTTTTTAATTTTTAAATATTTACTATCTTAACAGCTGACTGGTGGCAATCGTATGGTGCTTCAACTCCAAACCTAAGAAGATTTGTCATAAAAGTGCATAGCCTTACATGCAGTGCATCCGGTTGTGAGCGAAATTGGAGTTTTTTTTGAATATGTAAGTTTTTAAAATTTATTATCAATATTTTATATTTTATATATTAAAGATAACTTATTTATACAGTTATTGTTTATTGCAGATACATAGTAAAAAAAGAAACAGATTAGCTCAACAACGCTTGAATGATTTAGTATTTGTGAAGTACAATCGAGCGTTGAGACGTCGATATGATGCACGCGATCGCATAGATCCAATTTCGTTAACAGATATTGATGATAGTAATGAATGGTTGATGGGTAGAATGGAAGAAGATAATGATGCTGAGACTGAGCGGGAGGACTTGGTGTTTGATGATGAGTTATTAACTTGGGGCACAGTTGCTACTACTACTGGAGTTGAAGAAGAAATTTATCGCACACGATTATCGAAAGGAAAAAATGTGGTTTCTACGAAGACACTTAAAAAAAGGAGCATTTTGAAGATGAAAACTCCTACTCCATTAGTCATTAGAGAGCCTACTACACCATTAGTCATTAGAGAGGATAATACTCCAGTGGTCCTCAGAAATGCTGATGATATCGATGAAGAGGAAGTTGAATACAACGAAGAAGAAGAAGAATATAACGATAGTTGAGAAGATGATGAAGACATAGTCTTTTCAGAGGATGAGTAGCCAGGTGAGTAATAGATTATTTAAATTTCAGAGTACTTTAATTATTTTATTTAAATTATACATTAATAGATGTTTTCTGATTACACAAATAATAATATTTTTCAGGTATGGTTTTCAAATGGTGCCTCTCGATCTTCTGATCGGACGACTTGATATCGCTATTCCACTCTCACTTCGATCTTCTGGATGGACTATTTGATGTTGCATATTTGATTCAAGTTTTATTTATGTTATTGAACTTTGGTGTGCTTATTACATTGTCCTTCCTTTTGTTGTGATTTTTCATGCTAGCATTTTACTCTCGTTTTACTCAATATAAATTTGGGTGTGTTATTACTTTTTTTATAATAAGGGTGTTTGGTTCATGTTGTCTTACTGATGCCACGTTTTGAAATAACATTATAATTTTATATGGAGGCAATCTAGATGTTGGCCTAAATTGGTAGGTGAGTTAGTTCAGTTTTCTGTTCTAAATTTGATATAAAAAACAAAAATAGGAAGAACACGTGCGAATTGGGCGCCCAATTCGCTCAATTTAAGCAAATTGGGCGCCCAATTCGCTCAATTTCAGCAAATTGGGCGTCCAATTCGCTCAATTTTCTTTTTCCCCTCTTTATTGTGCCTCACGTGCCTCAGGCGCGCGCCTGCGCCTAGCTCCAGGGCCCCTTTGCGCCTCGGTGCGCCTTGCGCCTTTGACAACATAGGCAGTAACTGAGTCAGCGGCCTGGTAATCTTGTCGTAGTCCCGCAAAAAACGCCAGTAGTAGCCAGTGAGACCCAAGAAGCCCTGCAAGGCCCGTATAGTCTGGGGCCGCGGCCAGGAAACCATGCTCTCAATCTTCCGAGGGTCGGCTTTAACCCCTTCAGCCGAGACTAAATGCCCCAAATACTCCACCTCCTCTTGACCGAAAGAACACTTCGACCGCTTGGCATAGAGCTGATGCTTGTGCAGCATGGAGAATACTTGTGCAACATGGCTCAAGTGCTCTTCCTAACTAGCACTGTATATGAGGATGTCATCGAAAAAAATCAGCACAAAGTGGCGAAGGAGCGGACAAAAGATCTCGTTCATATTAGCCTGGAAGGTGGCCGGCCCGCCAGTCAACCCGTTGGCCATCACCATAAACTCATAGTGACCATCGTGAGTCCTGAAGGCCGTCTTGTGGATGTCTTCTTCCCGCATGAGGATCTGGTAGTAGCCCGACCGTAGATCAAGCTTGGTGAACCGTGTCGCCCCATGTAGCTCGTCCAACAGTTCTTCAATCAATGGAATCGGGAACTTATCCTTCAAGGTGGCGCTGTTCAGTGCACGGTAGTCCATACAAAACCGCCACGACCCATCCTTCTTCTTGACCAGAATGATCGGGGCCGAGAATGAGCTCGTGATGGGCCGAATGATCCCCGCATCGAGCATCTCCCGAACGCTGTGTTCAATCTAAGCCTTCTGCATGTGCGGGTATCGGTATGGCCGGATATTGGTAGGCTCCGCCCCTGCCTTGAGTACAATCTGATGATCCTGAAACCGTGATGGCGGAAGTGTGTGTGGCTCCTGAAAAATGTCAGTATACTGCTACACAAGGGACTGCATCTGTATGGGCACCTCAGATGGCCCGTCCTCATCCGACCTCACCCCCAAAAGTACCACCATTAAGCTCCCTGTCTCCCCGAGTTGCTGCAGGCTTCGAAGAGATACTTCCTTTACTGGCGAGGATGTGAGACCCATCAAACAGAACTGTTTTCCACACTGCAAGAATTCCATCGTCATCTGATCCCAATCAAAAGTAACTCGTCGCAACTGCTGCAGCCACTGAACTCCGAGTACCATGTTCGAGCCCCGAATGGGTAAAAGATAGACATTAATGCATCCAATGTACCCCTGCATCTGAAGCACCACCCCGTTTAGCACACCTTCGCACTACAACTTGCTGCCGTCCGCCACCATAACCTGGAAGGCTGCCCCCGTATCAATCACATGCACAACCCGCTGCGCCACATCGGGATGGATGAAATTGTGCGTACTCCCACTGTCCACCAGAATAGTCACTTTCTCTTGCCTGATCCTTCCCGCAAGTCGTATAGTGAGTGGAGGAGGGTTACACCCTTCCATAGCATATAGGGAAACCCCGAACTCGGTCAGATCCAAGTCTCCAGCGGGGATCTGCTCCTCTGGGCTCGGCTCGTCCTCCACATCTTCATGTAACATAAAGACTTGTACCTTCTGGCATTTGTGGCCCGCCGTAAACTTCTCGTCACAGTTGAAACAGAGTGTCTTCTCCTTCCTTGCATGTAACTCACCCCACGACAGTCGCGTCACCATAGGCCGTCCGGCTACCGGTGGATCCCTCCTGGCAGTCGTCGGTGTAGTAGTGGGCCTCACTGTAGTACGGAACCGCTGCCTGATGAACCGCTCTTCCTGAATGCGGGCCATACTGATGGCGTGGTTCAAGCTATGGAGCATGTACGCCTGAACCTCAACTCGTAAGTGTTCCTTCAACCCAGAGACAAAACAACTGAGGAGTGTCCTCTCCTCCCAGTGCACCCTATTTGCCAACCTTTCGAACTTCGTCTTGTATTCCATCACGGTGCCCTTCTGACGTAACTTTTGCAAGAGGGCCTCAAAGTCGTAAAACTCCAGGGGCCCGAACCGAGCGGTGAACCATTCGACAAACTCCGCCCACGACACATAATCCCGTCCCCGGAGGAACCACTGCGTCCACTGAAAAGCGTCATCCTCCAAGTGGAAGGACGCCAGTTGCACCCACTGTACCTCTGGCACCTCTGGATAGCTGAAAAACAACTCCGCCTTCGGTACCCACTCCAAGACGTCCCCTCCGTTGTACCGAGGGAAACTCATGCGTGCCAGCTTCGGGGGCATGTACACCCCTTGGTGCGGCTTGCCCTTGCCACCCTGGTCCTTGCCCGTTCCATGTCGGTCGTCTTGGGTCCATGCCCCTAGCATATGCGCCCAGGTAGCCTTGACGCTGCTGTCCTGGAAAGCCTTGATAGGGCTGACCCACAAATCAAGTGCCCACTCCCCCTCCGGCCAAGCCACCACCCCGCGGCTGGGGAAGGATTCCCGCCATTCCGCCGCCGGGAGCAGCCGCCATGCCTCCGCCGTTCTGGTCGACGTCGACCCGCGCCCAGGGCGGGCGACCAATCCCGACCTCCGGCCCTCTGTACGAAGCCGAGCCGGCCCTGGGCGGAGGTCTACGACCTCCCCAGCCCGACACCGCGCCACTACCGCCGAATCCCATCGACCCGCCTCCCACACGCGTCGGGTAGACCGATCCCGCCGACTCGCTGATGTGCAAAGCCGAGTATTGCGCTCCGGGACCTTCGGTAGCCGATCCTTGTCCTCCGCTGTTCTCATCGTGCAACTGCGATTTTCCCTTCAGATTTTGTGCGATCAAAGCCTTGAGTTCTTCCATCCTTAGATCGATCCGTTCTTCTAATCGTTGGGTGGACGCCTTCATCTCTTCTTCGATGGCGGCCACCGAATCGGTCAATACGACGTAGTTTACCTCTAGTGTTTCTAAACGATTAGTCTCTTCTTGTCCGCGAGTAGCAACCATGGTGGAGGAAAGAATCCTCTGATACCAAATGATAGGATGAATGTGGGAGAGAGAGAGAGAGAGAGAGAGATCTAGAGAGCTAAGAGGGGAAACTAGGGTTGAGAGGAGGAAAGGAGAAGAATACCTGATAATCTTGCCTACCCATCCAAGAGGGGGTCCGGGTATGTTTATACCTGGACCAAGGCCGGCCCCCAAGGGGGCCGGCCGGCCAATGGGGGCTGAATCGGGTGGGTTTAGCCCCCCCCGAGCCGCCATTTAGATAGTGGAGGCTGAACCGGTTGGTTCAACCCCGCTGTTGCCTTCAGACCCCTTGCATCGTCGTGTGTACTGACGCCCAAATAAGCGGGCGCCGTCCGGAGGCGTAACAACGTGTCATATCGACAAATGCTGTTAACTCTGGTTTAATTTCATAAGTCTGATTTCGTCCTGGTCTGTGGGTAACGGCTGTTTCGGTATATATATAGATGAGATAACTGTTATCTCAAGATAGACTTGACCTAATCGATTGAGATCGTAAATGCGACTTCTTCTCCCGACGGAACTGTTCCGCACCCTAGAAGTTGCAGTCGCCGATCCGTTGTCGCAGACCGTTCCGACCCGTTGTTGTCCCCAAAAATTGTTTCCTAAGCTTCGTCTTCCTCGCCTCCACCTCGCCTTTAACGGATTTAGCAATCCATGGAGACGTTGAGGGTATTCCTTCTTCCAACCTAGATCTTGTGTCACAAAAGTCTAAGGGTTCTTCTTGCTCGTGTGGATACTCATAGAGGCGTTGATATACTTCTACGCTCGAAACTCCAGCCGCAAGTGTTCGTCGGACTTCCTTGGAGCATCTTGGTTGAGTGTTAACTCAATCCCGCTAAGGTATACTTTTATTCAAAGTTGTTTTCTACTTTTTGATGAATGATCATCGCAAGATCCATTTCTCTTTGAGTTTTATTGATTGATATTCCATTGCGCACAAGTGATGTGCATATCCTAGTAAAACCCAACAGTGATATCAGAGGGAGGTTCCACGATGATCATCGTTTCATAAGTTGCTAATTCTACTGCGTGTAGATTTGGAAATTTAGAAGTGTTCTAAATTCCCCTTGGACCCTGTTAGGGGTTGTGCCCCTAAGACCCCGCCATGGGCGCAACCCCTTGGAACCCCGCCAGGAACGCATGTGATTTCGTTGTGATGTTTTTGTTTCTACTTAACAGTAACCGTCCTTCTTATTGGTTTGTGAAGCCAAGTGTGTTAGATTTTGAATCTCACATAGAGAGACGAGTGTCTACTGTGTAAGTGGAGTTGGTGTTGCTCATGTCCAATGCATGTAAATCTGAAGATTTAGAAGTGTTCTAGATATTCAGATTTAGCCCAGTTCGTCAAGTGTTGATGATTTTTCCTTGTGCATATTTGGGATGTATTTGGATTGTGAGTGTTGTACATATTTTTGTGAATGTGCACATTGGTTAATGTTAATCATGATTAAGTGTTAATCAATTATCTTGAAGTCCCTTATGCAATATTAAATATTTGGATATCTTCCGATGGATGACACTCTCTGCCTCGATCGATGAAGTTTGAGCTTGTCAAAGCAAGGTGCATTAATCTATCTTGGTAAGGGTGAGAACAGATAATTGTGATATCTCACTGTCGACATCGAGTCAAACTTAACTGGGTGACCTCAAAAGTTGAGTGCCTGGAGACATAGAGTTGGCATGCACCATATGATAGATGGGAATAAAGAGTTATTCACCAACCATACAAGAGTTACATGATGATGCAATTGGCAAGCATTGCCTACTTAAATAACTACATTGTGAGAGAAAAGCAAAAGCTGACTCATGGTGTTGACGAAATACGGATCTTATCCGCTAAGAGAGTAGCTCGCATAAGCTCTCTGAATTGATACTGAGCATTATCAATTTGATTAAAATAGTTGGAATAATTTTAATTAAAGTTCTAATTGAAATAAAAATGTATTTTGAAATGTAGTACTGAGTTTTCTTTGCATAAATTCTTGTAGAATTCCATGGTAAGTGGATCTCACTCCACCCTTTCCCTCAGAGCTATCCTTGAGAAGGAGAAACTGAGCGGGACATTATCTGGATTGGTACAGAAATCTGAGAATTCTTCTCAGGCAAGAGCATAAGCTCTATGTTTTGGAAGAGGATTACCCTGAATAGCCAATCGGGAATGTGTCTCGAGCTGATAAAGATGTTTATAAGAAGTATCAAGACGACTCCTTGGACGTCGAATGCCTCATGATCGCCACCATGAACTCTGGGCTTCAGAAGCAACATGAGAACATGAGTTGTTGATGAGCACCTAAAGAAAATATTTCAAGGGCAAGCTCGCCAAGAGAGATTTGACGTCACCAAGGTGTTGTTTCAGTGTAAGATGGGAGCTCGAGACCTAGTAGGGACTCACATACTCAAGATGATTAGGTATATAGAGAACCTTGAAAGACTAGGTTTTCCTCTGGGCCAGGAGTTGGATACAGACCTGATCCTGCAATCGTTGTCGGACAGTTACAAGCAGTTTGTCTTGAATTACAATATGAATTAAGTTGACAAGACACTGCCCGAGCTCCTAGGCATGTTAAGAACTGTCGAGATCAACATGAAGAATGTCAAGTCTGCTAGCCTCATGCTGATGGTGCAAAAAGGCAAGGGCAAGGCCGAGGGTTTCAAGAAGACTAAGGTTGGACCTAAGTCATCTTTTAAGCCCAAGTCTTCAGTACTGAAGAAGAAAGGCTTGATGAAGGGAGAAAAATGTCACTACTATGGCAAGGCTGGTCATTGGAAGAGGAACTGTCCTTCTTATATTGAGGGTCTGCAGAAAATGAAGTGAGGTATGAATTCCGCTTCAAATATTTATGTTATAGAGATAAACTTTTCTGCTCTTTCATCTTGGGTATTGGATACCGGATGTGCTTCTCACATTGTATAAATGTGCAGGAACTGGGAAGGAGAAAAATGTTGAGTAAAGGGGAGGTGGACCTGCGTGTTGACAATGAAGCAAAAGTTGTTGATGTCGTCGTAGGAGTTTACCGTCTTTCTTTGCCCAGTGGACTTGTATTAGAACTAAATAATTGTTATTATGTTCATGTGATAACTAGAAACATCATTTCTATTTCATGTTTGGACATGATTGGATTTTCTTTTATTATTATGAACAATTATTGTTCGATATTTAAGAATTATGTTTGTTATATTGTAGCTCAAATGTTCAATAGTTTGTATGTTTTGAATTTAGATCATCTGATCTATAATATATAAAATACTAAAACACTAAAAATGAATGACTCAAATCTTACGTATCTTTGGCATTATCGTTTGGGTCATATAAATGAGAAACGCATATCCAAGCTCCATAAAGATGGACTACTGGACTCATTTTATTATGAATCATTTGAGATGTGTGAATCATGTTTATTAGGCAAGATGACTAAAGTCTCTTTCACTGGCTTTAATGAAAGGGTTGATGATCTTTTGGGTATAATACATAGTGATGTATGCGGACCCATGAGTTCTATGGCTAGAGGTGGGTACTTCTAATTTGTTACATTTACTGGTGGTTTCAGTAGATACGGATATGTGTATCTTATGAATTACAAATCTGAAACCTTTGAAAAGTTCAAAGAGTTTAAGAATGAAGTAGAGAACCAGCTGGGTAAGAGGGTTAAAGCACTCTGATTAGATCGACGTGGTGAATACCTAAGTCGTGAGTTTCGTGATCATCTAAAGAAGTGATGTATTGTATCACTGCTCACTCCACCCAGAACGGCACAACATAATGGTGTGTCTGAGCGGAGGAATCATACTCTGTTAGACGTGGTACGGTCGATGATGAGTTATGCAGATTTGTCTGTTTCCTTTTGGAGATTTGCTCTAGAGACTGTTGCTTTTACATTAAATCATGCTCCAACGAAAATGGTTATAAAGACACCATATGAGATATGGACTGAGAAGCGTCTTAGTATGTCTTTCATTAAAATCTGGGGTTGTGAGGCATACGTGAGACGTCAAATATCTGACAAGCTGGAACCCAATTCAGATAAGTGTTATCTTATGGGGTATCCTAGGAAAACCAAAGGATACTACTTCTACCTGCCGTCTGAGGGTAAAGTGTTTGTCGCAAGGACTGTGTTCTTTTTGGATAAAGAGTTCTTATCCAGAAAGACTACAAATGTGGAACTTGAAGAAATTCAGGAACCACAAATAGTGAATGAAACGGAATTAGAACTTGAGCAAGGACTACAAGATGTTGTAGCTAGTGAACCTGCTCAGGAAACACAAGTCATACTTAGATCTGGTAGACCTAAATCTGAGCCTGAGAGATGGATTTCTCATGTCTCAAATAGGTAATGTGTTTCTTATGGATCATGATGATGAGTCTGCAACCTACCAAGAGGCCATGAGTGGACCAGAATCCGAAAAATGGCTTGAGGCCATGAAATCTGAAATGGACTTATGTATGCAAACCAAGTTTGGACCTTGGTGGAATCACCTGAAGGGGTATGACCCATAGGGTGCAAGTAAGTCAAAACGGCTTTCCTAAATGGAAATCTCCTTGAGGAAGTGTATATGACACAACCCGAGGGTTTTGCATCTCCAGGTGAAACCACAAAAATATGCAAACTGCAGATATCCATTTATGGGTTAAAACAGATTTCTCGAAGTTGGAATCTTCATTTTGATGAAAAGATCAAAGAGTTTGGTATTATTAAGAACGAGGATAAACCGTGTGTTTACAAGAGAATTAGTGGGAGCATTGTTGTCTTCCCGATATTGTATGAATATGACATACTGTTGATCGGGAATGACAAACCGACCCTACGAGTTGTTAAGAATAACCTAGAGAACTGCTTTTCTATGAAATACTTGGGCGAAGCGACTTACACACTTGGTATTAAGATCTATAGAGAGATCGAAGAAGTTGTTGGGTTTGACCCAAAGTATATATTTTGAGAAGGTGTTGAAACAGTTCAACATGCTTGAGTCTAAGAAAAGATTCTTACTCGTGTCTCATGGTGAGAGTATCTCTAAGGACTAGTGTCCAACATCTTTGGAAGATAAGGATCGCATGAAGTTGATTACATATGCATCGGCAATTGGATCAAGCATGTATGCAATGATATGTATTCGACCCGATGTCTCTTATACTTCGAGCATGACTAACATGTATAAGTCTAATCCCGGTGATAGTCACTGGATAGCCGTCAAGAATATCCTAAAGTACTTAAGAAGGACTAAGGATACGTTCTTGGTATTTGGTGGAGAGGAAGAGCTCGTTGTAAAGGGTTGCATGGATGCTAGCTTCCAAACTAATAGGGACGACTCAAAGACTCAGTTAGGGTTTGTATTTTGCCTAAATAGAGACGTTGTTAGCTGGAAGAGTTTCAAGCAGGAGACAGTTGCTGATTCTACAATTGAGGCTGAGTATATCGCCGCTGCTAATGCGGCGAAGGAGGCTGTATGGATTAGGAAATTCATTAGCAAGCTAGATGTAGTTCCTAGCATAGTTGGTCCTGTAATTCTCTACTGTGACAATAACGGTGCAATTGCACTTGCTTCAGAACCTAGATCTCAACAACGCTCCAATCACATACTTTGGTGGTTCCATCTTATTCGAGAGATTGTCGATAGAGGAGATGTGAACATTTGCAGAGTGCCGACTGAAGAAAATATAGCTGATCCACTAACAAAGCCTCTTGCGCAGGGAAAGCATGATGGTCATACTACATCAATGGGTATTAAATACCTGAATGATCAACTCTAGTGAGAGTCTTATGGATCTAGTGTTTGTTAGTTGTAATAATTCATTTGATGAATAGAATACTATACATTTCATTTTATATTTATGGCAAGTTCTTTTATTATTTCAATTTATTTCTATGTGATAGATTAATTAACGTGATAAATGCCCTTAGAATGTTTGTTTCCATATGATTCAAGTTAGTGACTTGAATGTGAGGGTCTATATTCTTAGAAACTTCATTCTTAAATGGTCCCTGGTCGACGTATCATCTTAGAAGCTAAGGGCGATGATGATACATCAAGTCTAGCATGTGCGTTACTGATGACTGATTCTTACAGGTCATGATATTGTGATATCAAGTCATCACATGGGTATTTGTTAGTAAACAAGTTGTACTGGACAGACCCAGCATGAGAATACTTTGTGGATTATTATATGAACGTGTCACAAGTAGGTCTTAAGTGACAATGGTGTTTGTGGTTCTTTGACCTGAAGTCACAACATTCATCAAGTGAGGAAGAGCTGCTTTGATGTCATCCAAAGTCTTCCTTGAGAAAGGTTGATGATAAAGGTGCTTATTGGGTACGTTACGAGTCATTTGGGTGTTTGTGTGTGAACAGAAATGGGATTTGTCCTCCTATATGACATGAGTTACATTCATGGGTCCTTTGATGGAATGAGACTAAAAAATGCAGGGTCATGCTTGGTTGAGTCAATATATGATATTGGACTCACCAATTTCTGGAAGTTCATTCTAAATCAAGAAACAAAGATTGAACAATTATGAGGGTGACACAGTTTATACCTCTAGTTCTATCTGGATGTAAGTGACAAAGGGGCATGACAACACTGATACATTAATTATAAAGGCTTATTGAGTTTTAGAACTCTTATTATTATGGGAGCAATGATGTATTGCTAGATGTCGCTAATTGTTTGTGAAACTTCTGTTTAATACTTTCAAAATCAAGTGGGAGACTGTTAGTGTTATCAATGTGATCTAAAAGTGGTCAAACAGCTAGTGTCACTGCCAACGCAATATAAGTCTATGGGGTCGCACATAAGAGTATTGAAGAAGTTGGAAAAGTTTGTGTTGGTATTGCTCATATGTGATATGAGTGAAAGGACAAGCCTGTGTCATTATAGATTTGGAGGTTTTTCAGCCCGGGACATATATTATGAATATAGATGACCATGTGAGTTGTCGAAAGACTCAAGGGTAATTCGTCGAAAGGTATCTTGATGTTTCGAGGAATCCATCTGAATTCGTTGAGTATACTCTTGACATCTCGACGAATTTGACTTGGATTTGTCGAGTATACTCTTGACATCTCGACGAATTGGACTTGGATTCGTCGAGTATTCTCTAGACATTTTGACGAATTGGACTGTCTGAGTTCGTCGAGTATTCTCGTGGTATCTCGACGAATGGATCCTTGATTCGTCGTATATACACATGTCATCTCGACTAATGTTGTTAACTTCGGTTTAATTCCTTAAGTCTGATTCTGGTCTAGTCTGCGGATAATGGTTGTTTCGGTATATATATAGATGAGATAACTGTTATCTCAAGATAGACTTGACCTAATCGATTGAGATCGTAAAGGCGACTTCTTCTCCCGACGGAACTGTTCCGCAACCTAGAAGTCGCGGTCGTCGATCCGTTGGCACCGACCATTCCGACCCGTTGTCGTCGCCGGAAATTGTTTTCTAAGCTTCGTCTTCATCACCGCCGCCTCTCCTTTAACGGATCTAGCAATCTGTGGAGATGTTGAGGGCATTCCTTCTTCCAACCTAGATCTTGTGTAATAAGAGTCTAAGGGTTCTTCTTGCTCGTGTGGATATCTATAGAGGCGTTGATATACTTCTACTCTCGGAACTCCAGCCGCAAGTGTTCGTCGGACTTCCTTGGAGCATCTTGGTTGAGTAGTGACTCAATCCCGCTAAGGTATACTTTAATTCAAAGTTGTTTTCTACTTCTTGATCAATGATCATCGCAAAATTCATTTCTCTTTGGGTTTATTTGATTGATATTCAGCTGCGCACAAGTGGTGTGCATCTCCTAGTAAAACCCAACATTTTGTTCCTCTTGCCTAGGATTTTAGCGAGGAGGTTGATTTAGTCCTATGTGACGCTCTATTTCTTAGTTTTTAACGGAGGTTCTCAAGCTATTTATAACGTGGTTCGTGTCTCTCACATTGGCAGTGAGTACTTCTACTGTCTTCATTAGTTCACTCATTCGGTTGGCTAGTTTGTCTATGCTGACGTTTATACGATCTATGCGACTACATTTTTTAATAAAAAACTTAATATTTTTTACTAACAATAATTAATAAAAACTTCACTAAAATTTTATTTTAGACAAACAGTAAACTCATATTTTTAATAAAGAAAATTTTTTCCAATTGATTTTGAAAAACACTTTTTTTAAACAACTTAAATAAAATAAAACACAGGATCGTTTGATTCACAATTGGAGTGACTCGAACCTGCTTTGATACCAAACTGATGCATTCCTAAATTTGAGAATTGATTTTAACAGATAAAATCAATATATCAATGTTAAAATAAGTTGCGCTGGTGGAAAAAAGTCATGAGAATTTTCAATCGATTATCGTCCAAATGTTCACAAACACGCATAAAATGCCTACCACTTGCTCGTATTCAACGATATGAATAATTGTTTGACATACGCTAGCAAGAAAAGAAAACATGCTCGACTTTTAAGTTAACGACAAACAAGAGATGTGATATATTAAGCAAGCAAGCTCTTATTAAACTGGTCGAATAATATTGCGCATAAATATTATTCTAATGGGGAGAGAAGAATGAGTTTGGTGAGGGATATACCAAGTCCAAGCGCCAAAATAGAGGAACGGTTGTAATGTTGAAGAGGAAAACAGAGGTTGCTGGCTCGGGCGGAAGAACGAGCCCGTGAGGGTTCCGCTGTGGTCGCCCGACGCTAGATTGCCACTGGGAGGGTCGCCGCGAACTGAACTATCCACGGAAGGGTTCTTCGCCATCGTTGAAGGGGTGGCCGGGAAGAATGGCGGGCTGGAGCAGGACGTCGACGCCAAATCGAGCAGGGGTCGCTCGATCTCGTCGGTGGAGGCCTGGGTCTGGATCGACAGTAGACGTCGGAGCTGTAGGAGGCAGCGACTGGCCGAGGAATGGCGAATCGGGCTGGGATCGCGCTAGGTTTGGAGGAAGGGCGGCTGGTTGCTCTAGATGAGGAACACGACGAATACTATAAATGTCCCGTCGTTTTCTTTCTTTTCTAGGCTACCATTTCCACCGGAATGACCAGGCTATTATAGAGAGGCTTTTTTACTTTTAATAAGTGATAGCATTAATGAGACGGGGGTTACAAATAAGTTCGGGAGTTTAAATAGCCAAAGTTCTCTCTCATATGTAATTCTTAATTTAAAAATAAAATAGCAAATACTTGATTTTTTAACGTTTAATTCATTTTCTTGTTTAATTTATCACTACCTTTAATTTGACGAACCTATTCATTCATGATCTTATTGGTTGGTCACTTCAATAAGTCAAACAACAGTGCGTGAATAACAAGCGCGATACAACATGCGTGAAACAAAAATATAAAATGCGCAAAGACATGCGCTACAAAAAGCCCTAGAAATAAAGTAAAATAAAGATGCAAACAAGGGTTACATCGTGTCCTCTTCTAAAGTGAGGCCTCTACTCTACGGGTCCTACTAGACACTTCACCCAAATCTCTAAAGTCGTGTAACTCAAGCACATCCCTAATAGCATAACGGAGCCCGTTCAAATAACGAGACACTATCATATCGTTCTCCTTGTGTAGGCCTAGCCTAGACCGCAACACGAAAAACTCGTAGGTATACTCACCCAGGAAAGCTTGTCCTGACGAAGGTTGTGGAATATTTGATAGAGTTTACAAATAGTCTGGGGGAACATATCGCTTCCGCAGTTGCAACTTAAACTCTACCCATGTGGTGATAGGTGCTAGGCCCAAGGTGAATCGTGTACGCTCTAGCTGAACGCACCAGACTAGTGTGGGTCCCTTAAGCCTAAGGATGGCATATTAAACCTGCCTATTCATAGGCATTTGTTTCCATGTCATGAATCTTTCTACGCACTCACACCAATCGAAGAACTTCTCGGGCTCGACGCGACCCTCAAAATCACCTACATCAAGTTTTACTCGATCATCCCAATGGGGTTGGCAACAGAGTCCAGGTTCAGGTTGTGCAGGTTATGCGGGTCTAGGATTTTGTTCCTCTTGCCTTGGATTTTGGCGAGTTGGTTGATTTATTCCTAGGTGACATTCAGCTTCTAAAGCATTCACGGAGTTCCTTAACCCGTTCACGACTTGGCTCGTGTCTCTCACGTTGGCAGTGAGTGTTTTTACAGTCTTCATCAGTTCACTCATTCAGTTGGCTAAGTCACATATGTTGGCGTCTATGTGTTCTATGCTATTCTCCATTTTTTTTAATGAGAAACACTTTTTTTAATGAGATGAAAAAATAATTAAAACAAAACAAAAGAAAACTTAATAGATTTTTTTGTTTAAAATGAAAGAGTTTTTTTAAAACAACTTAATTAAGATCAAAATCGTTCGATTCACGTTAGGAGTGAATCGAACCTGCTTTGATATCAAGCTGATGTATTCCAGATTCTTGTTATAATTTAAAATTTTAAAATTTGTGTTCGAATTTTAAAATAATGCGGCGCAAGCACAATTTTCACGAGAATTTTCAAATGTAGACCGACATAGGGTCAGCAGACGAAATGTCCATAGGGTAAGCTTTCAGAACTTCGAGAATAAACTCGAGTATATGTGGGGTAATGTTACAGATATTCGTGGCGAACGTGCGGCGGACCGATGAAGATGAACCGGGCGCGTCGGACGCGGCTTGGACCGACGAGGACGACCTAGGCGGGGTTGGTGCGGAGGATAATTAATATTCAGTTTATGTTTTGTTTTATGTTATGCTATTTTGTAATTTTGTTATTGGCACCCCTTCTCTATAAGAGGGACTGATTTGGACTTGTGATGTTTGCCTTGGATGTGTTATGAAAAGTGATGCTCCCTTGTTTCCTCTCAAACTCTAATGCTCTTCTTCTCTCTCTTCCCTCGCCGTCCCTCCCCTTGCCGGATTCCTCTCTGGGATTCCCCGGGTTGTATCGATTTGGTCTGACCAGTCGCATTACCCGTTGTTGGGTCCATTGATCACAATGTCCTAGATTTGAAGAACGCCCACAAGTTAATGGTATACACATGGATGTATCTAATATATGTTCAAGTTCATTGTATGCAGGTTAAATACTGTTACATTGATTAGACAGACAATCTAAGTCACAATGACTGTTGGACTCAAGACAGATTGCTGAACAAGTAGAAAATTTGGCTAAGTCCAAAAACATTGAGTGAGCTTACACTACAAGAATATTGACTTTTAGTGACGAAAACTTAATGAAAAAATATATTTTGTCCCTAAAGACACATCTTTACTGATGAAGAAAAACATTAGTCACTAAAGACACATTTTAGTGACGAAGTAAAAATTTTCTCACTAACTACACATCTTTTCTGACAAAATAAAAGTTTAGTCACTAAAGACTGACAAATAAAAAATTTAATCTTTAAAGAATAAACTTTAGTGATAAAATAAAATGTAGTTACTAAAGACAAAACTTTAGTGACGAAAAGTTAGTGACAAAAATATTTCGTCACTAAAAATTATATTTAGTGATGAAGTAAGAGCTTAATCACTAAAACACACATAGTGACAAAAAATATTTAGGCTTCATTTGATTGAGCGGTGGCGGGAGGAGCAGGTGGGTCCAAACGGAGCTTTCGAACCGGAGGGGGGAGGCGGGGGTCGAAACAGAGGGGGGGCGTTTCCTCCTTGCTGCGGGTGCAAATGGTGCAGACGGAGACGGAACTTCGTTAGGTTACCCGCCGTCCGGCGGCATTTGCTACAAACGTTGCCCGAAAATGCAAATCCAAATGAAGCCTTACTTTCACTAAATGATTGTATTTAGTGACAAAATATTTTTGTCACAAATGTAAATACATGAAGATTATTTAATGACATGAAATATTTGTTACTAATAGAAAATACTTGATTTATCTTCACCAATAAACAAAAACTTAAACCTTTTGTCCTAAGTAAAAGATCATTCCATCAAAAAAAATTAGTGATCAAAATTTTTTTGTCACTAATACATAGAAACCAAACCTTTTAGTGACAAAAATACTTTTGTCACTAATTATTTATTATAATTTGTTAATTATTTGTTTAATGAAATGATATTGACTAAAAAGATTTTAATTACATAAAAATCAAGGATAATAATATTATACATAAATACATGATCATAATTAATTAATTATTAGAAGAAAACAATTTGTAAACTACAGTAAATGATTATGAAATTTTTCAAATCCTATTTTTTCAAAGTTATTATCCTAAATAGTTAAAACATTTATGCACTAACTCCGCTTTCGCGAAAATAAAATAAATTTTTTTTGCAAATTCCAAAACCCTTAAATCTTACTTTTTCCTAATGATGTCTTTGCTCTCGACTCGTTTCACCTCCTAACTCTCGCCATCTAACCTCGCCTCCGTCCTCGTCGTCATACTCTCACCACCGCCCTCGCAGTGTTACCTGGCAAACATTTTTGTAATTAAATATATAATCATTTATCATTAAATTAGCCTCTAAATTTTTTTTCATTTTATTTTTTCCTCTAATATTGTTTTTTTCATTAATCAGACTAAATGAATGTTAGTCAAAAACTAGGCCTTAAGAATTCCTAAAGCGTCCAACAATCAATATATTATTGTTTAATAAAATTTTTCATTAGCCCGCTTTTCACCAAGCCTAATCAATAAATGAATGTTAGCCACTTAGCCTAATTCCATAATAATTTTTACAGAAAACAATCGAGACTCGAACAAACACTCTCCTCCACCCGTATTCCTTACCGAAACCACAATAGCGTTTTCTATAACTTACTCTTCAATGAACCAAGATTGGGTGTACCCTTAAGGTATCTTAAAATTCGCTTTGCAGTGACGTAATGAGATTCCTTCGAGTTCACCTGAAATCTAGCGCAAACAAATGTTAAAAACATTATATCAGGTCTACTGGCAGTGAGGTAGAGTAAGGATTTGATTATGCTTCCGTACTTGGTTTCATCAAAAGGTTTCCCTTTCTCATCCTTGTCCAGAGACATAGTTGAACTCATTGGGGTCCTCATAGAGGTTGCGTTCTCCATTCCGAATTTCTTAAGAAGCTTCTTGATGAACTTCGTCTGAGAGATGAAAATTTCATCTTCAGATTGTTTCACCTGAAGTCCTAAGAAATACTTCAGCTCTCACATACTGCTCATTTCAAACTTCTCTTGCATAAGTTTGGAAAACTTCTTGCAAAGGTTGTCTTCCGTAGAGCCAAAAATAATATCGTCGACATAGATTTGCACTAGCAAAATCTTGCCGTTTACTTCCCCAAGAAATAATGTTTTGTCTATCTTCCCTCTTGTGAATTTGTTCTCAAGGAGGAAGCTAGACAATGTTTCATACCAAGCTCGTAGAGCTTGCTTTAAGTCGTATAAAGCTTTCCTAAGAAAATAAACATGTTCAGGGTGAGTTGAGTTTACAAAAGCTGGGGGTTGCGCTACGTATACTTTCTCTTTCAGATTTCCGTTGAGGAATGTTGACTTCACGTTCATTTGGTAGACGGTGAAGCCTTTGAGGGCAGCATGCGCAAGAAACAACTTGATCGCCTCGAGCCTAGCCACTGGAGCATAGGTCTGGTCGAAGTCGATCCCTTCTTCTTGTCTGTATCTTTGAGCAACAAGTCTGGCTTTATTCTTGATAATGACTCCATTTTCGTCCAGCTTATTTCTGAAGATCCACTTGGTGTCAATCACGTTCTATCTCTTGGGCCTGGGTACCAACTCCCAGAATTTGCAACGTTAAAACTGATTGAGCTCCTCTTGCATTGCCAAAATCCAAGAAGCATCATTGTTTGCCTCTTCAAATTTCTTCAGCTCAACCTGTGACAGAAAACTAAGATGCATAATCTCATTAGCAGTACCTCTTCTGGTTTTAACACCGTCGTCTGGCTCTCCAATTATTTGATCAACTGGGTGATCTCTTAGGTGTCTGAACCCTGGATTTCTTGCTCTCCCACCAGCGGGCTCTGCAGCATTTGGTGCATCCTCTGGAGGTTGAAGCAATTCTTCCTCTATCGGTTCTACATCCACTACGCCTGGATCGACGATCTTGACCGAGCTCGGAGCTTCTTCCTTGACAACTTCATCCAAGCTTAGTTCCTTGAACCAGGTACCTGCATCTGCACTAATAACACTAGACGAACTGCTTTGGAGCAGACTTGTCTCATCAAATACAACATTGATTGACTCTTTTACCACCAGAGTTTTTTTATTGAAAATCTTATATCTCTTACTATGTCTACTATAACCTACAAAAATACCTTCAAAACATTTTTCACTAAACTACGTGTGCTAATACTTCTCATTATTAATTACGAAGCATTTACTTCCAAAGATTCTAAAATAGGACACAGTAAGTTCTCTGCCCTTCAATAGCTCATAGGGGGTCTTACGATAACTTTTGTTGATAAGTGCTCTGTTTTGCACGTGACAAGTTGTGTTGACTGCTTCAGCCCAGAAGTACTCCGGAAGTGAAGCGTCGTTCAGCATAGTTGTACATGCTTCAATTAGGGTTATATTCCTTCTCTCAGCAACTCCATTTTATTGTGGAGTGCGCGGGGAGGAAAACTCATAAAAGATACCTTGACTTTCACAAAATTCTTTCATGGCACCAGACTCAAATTCTGTTTCATGGTCACTCCTGATTTTGACCACTGAGCAGTTCAATTCATTCAGAATTTGTCGGACAAAATTTGTGAATGTGTCGAAGGTGTCTGACTTGTGTTTCAGAAAGAACACTCATGTAAAACGCGAGTAATTATCAACAATTACTAACGTGTAGACCTTACCTCCTAACCTGTGAATAGGCATGGAACTGAATAAGTTTATATGAAGTAAGTATAAAATTTTTGAAGAATCTTTTTAAGCGAAACCCTTGAAGGTAGTCCTTGTCTGCTCACCCATTTGGCATGAGTGTCATGGACTCTCTTTAAAGCACTTAATGTTGCGGGCATCGCGCACTAAGTTGTGAGAAAATAACATATTTATTATTTTGAAATTAATATGTGTTAATCTCTTCTGTCATTGGTCACAAAGAAACGCACTATCATTTGCAAGAAATCTGAGTGGTGTAGAATTGTCTAAGCAAAGATAATTTAAACAGAAAATATTTATGCTCTGAGTGCCTGTTATGACCGTCTCCAAATTTGCAGACGACTTTATCAAACACTTGTCCTTACAGAACTCAACGATGTAGCCTTTATCACATAACTGACTTGTGCTTATAAGATTATGGTGTAATCCTTCAACATAAGTCATGTATGTGAAAGAGACTACTCCGTTGGAGATCATACCATAGCCTTTTGTAGTTCCCCGGTCTGACACTCTAAAGATGACTTTTGGTCCGTCTTTGACTGGGGTGAAATCAAGCAACAGGCTTCTTATCCCGGTCATATGCTGAGAGCATCCACTGTCCAAATACCAGATAGGAGTTTTGTTGGCCTTTGGACATACTTGCAATCATAAATCATTTTACCTTAGGAACCCAAACGTATTTGGGTCATTGGTTTCTGGTCAGCTTAACACCACTAGGAACATTAACTCTGTGAGTGGTCAGCCTCGCATGGTTAACTTGTGGAGTTACAAAATTAGTAGGGTTAAACCAGTAATATACGCCAAAATGACCAATTTTGCCGCAACATCAACAGTCAAACATGTTGTACCTTCTCTTGTCCTCCTGCTTTACCTTTTAAATGTGAGGTCTAGCAGGGGCAACATACTTGGAGGTGGAAGCCTCCTGATTACAGCATACACAGGGCTTCTCCATCTCCTTTACCATAGGTACAAAAGTTTTGGCTTTTGGTGCCCTCAAATGATTATGTCCATGATCATAGGGACCATAACTCTTGAGTTCAATCTCTTCGTATGGTGCTTTGAAAATACTGGCACCATAGTCTCGGGGACGGGTCCATCCCTGGTATCGCTTCTTGGGCTCTACATAAGTAGGCCTAGTCAGATGACCATAGGATGACTCATGGTCAAACTTGTTTGTCGGGAAGATTACCTTCCTAAACAAGGGTTGACCTAGAGGTGTCTTTCTCTTTTCTTTGACACTGGCTTTCTTGGCAGCCTTACCTTTTCCAACTACGTGGTCAAGACCACTACCCTTCTTAGGAGCTGAGAACACATCAATGAGAGGGAGAACAGTCTTCGGCTTGGAGTAACTCACAACAAGTTTTCTCTCCACCAAGAGCTTTTCTTCCTGCTCATCAAGATATTTCTCTTTTAGACTTAATATTTCAGCCTTGCTTTTCAATTCCTCTTGCAAAGAGTGAACTTTACTTCTGAGAGGAGTCAATTCTGTAATTTCCTCCCTCAGGCTTGATTTCATTGCCTTGAGAGAAGCAATCTCTTTTGTTTGCTTTTTGACAACCTTTCGACATTTCTCAAAGGCCTTCAAAAGGTTCTCATGTTGAACTATTAACTCAGACTCGCCCTCTTCAGAAGAATAGTCTTAATGACCATTAATGGACGTTTCCGATTCCGAGAGTATCGTGTGTGAGTTTACCTTCCCGTGATACTCTGAGTCACCAACTTCCTCGTCTGATTGAGTCATAAGCCCAAAGTAGGCTTCCCCATTCTCTGAGCTCGACCCACTTGAGTCACTCGGTGGAGAAGCTGGCAAAGCTTTACGTGGATAATATTGTTAGGCTGCATGGTGTGCCCCGTAGCATTGTGAGTGATCGCGATGGGCGGTTCACGTCAAATGATTGGAGGTTGGTGCAGCAGATGCTGGGAACAAAGTTAAAGTTCAGCACAGCCTTCCATCCGCAGACGGATGGGCAGACCGAGAGAGTCAATAGAACGATGGAGGACATGCTACGCATGTGTGTTCTGGACTTCGGTAAGCTTTGGGAGGACCACCTGTATTTGGTGGAGTTCACGTACAACAACAGCTACCAAGCGAGTATACAAATGGCGCCCTTCGAGGCCCTGTATGGTAGGAAGTGTCGCACGCCGTTATCGTGGCTTGAAACGGGTGAGGCAAGGTTGTACAAGAAGCAGGAGGTGGAAAGTGCTACCTCGTTAGTGCGGATCATTCAGGAGCGCTTGTTGATCGCTCATGACCGGCAGGCAAAGTATTACAATGCCAAGCACCGGAACGTGGAGTTCGCGGTAGGCGATTGGGTATATCTGAAAGTGAAGCCGTTCAAGGGGGTGTCGCGGGTAAGACGCTTGAAGAAGCTGAGCCCAAGATACCTTGGACCTTTTGAGGTTCTGGAGCGAGTCGGCGAAGCGGCATACCGTTTGAGGTTATCGGAGGAATTAAGTGGATTACATGATGTGTTACACATTTCTGTGTTGCGGAAGGCGGTGCAAGAGCCTTCGCAGGTCATCGCGGTTGATCAAGTGCCGGTGGACGAGGGGTTGACGACTAGGGTCAAGCCCATTCGTATTGAAGATGTTGAGGTCAAGAGGCTTCGTAACAAGGAGATCCGGATGGTTAAGGTCCGGTGGGATAATTGCGGGCATGAGGAGCGCTCTTGGGAACGGGAGCAGACAATGCTGGAGGAGTACCCGGAATTGTTCCGCTCAGGTACTGTTTTAAGTTAAGTTCCTATTGTCCTTTATTAATTTCGTGGGCGAAATTCTTTAAGGGGGGGGGGGAGAGTTATAACACCCCAAATTGTTGTAGGAGCGTCGGGGATTGTTTTTGGCCAAAATAGGTTTTTGAAAGGGGCACACGGCCTAGGACACGGGCGTGTCCCAGGCCGTGTCACACCTGTGTTTTAACTTGCGTTTACAGTGGAGTACACGGGCAGTGACACGGGCACGAACACGGCCGTGTATAATTTGACACGGGCGTGTCTGATGCCGTGTCACCAAGCCGTGTACCTCTCTGACTGCAAATGTTGCGCACGGGGGTGTGACACGGGTCCCGACACGGGCGTGTCACAGGCGACACGGGCGTGTTGGAGGCCGTGTCACATGCCGTGTGCTGGTTTTCATTTTGGTCGAGACGGAGAATGAGCTACACGGCCAGGCACACGGCCGTGTGTCAACCCGTGTTCGGCCCAGATTTTATGATTTTGGATTTAATCCGGGCCGTTCGTTTCCATGGCTTTGGATCCAACGGTGGGGGGCTGCTCCTGGGTGGTTTTAACCGGGATTTAGGGTTAGGAATCCCCATTTTCTTTTGTCCACTCTCTCTCTAAGGGTTTAGAGAGAAGGGAGAGCAAGGAGGAAGGAGGAGCCCAAGATCCGGCCGCCGGAGGAGTTTCGGAGCTCCGAATAGCGATCCGAGTCCAGATCCGCGGTGGTGACGCCGTTGCGGTGCTTTCCAACCGCATAGTTTTCGATGGCGCCGCAGAAGAATGAAAGGGTAACGATTTCTCATCCTTGGGCATGTGAAGCCCTCTTTTCCTTTGCATAGGAAGCCATCTCTCGCGAGTGAGCGAAGAGTTGGAGCGTTCCTTGGGGTAGATATGTGAAGTACCCCTTGTGTAGAGTCCGTATGCGTAAACGGACATAGGCATTGTGTGTGAAGCCTATTCGGACATGTTGGTCCGGATCGGTGATGTTGCATTACATTTGAACCGGGCAAGACTCCGGATGTTTGGGTGTTTTGGGGTTTTCTACGTGGTAGATTGCATCAGGGAGTCTTAGAGATTAACTCTAAGGTGCACCCGGAAAACTGGGTAAAAGCGGGTTTTGCCAACACGAAGGCCGGGGAGCCAACGTGAACATAACTGGGTTATGTGATTTTTGTGGCGGAAACGGGACTCGGCGAGTCTTGACCTGCGCATATGGCTTAAATTGTCATTGCGGTATGAGCACGGGTCAGGCAGAACCGTACCCGGTCTATGTCGTTCGGTAGGACCGTTGGCATGGATGAGGGTCTTCGGCGGTCTATGGCATAAATTGTCGTGACCAAAGCCAGGAAGACAGAATGCTCATTTGGATGACCGTCCAAGAGGCGGTGGTGGATTGGGAACGTCTATGGCTTGAATTGACGTGACGTTGGCCGGTTCGCCGAGAATGTGCCCTGAGTGCATGGGGTGTGTGGCCGTATGAGCCTACGCCTGTGGTGATGTGCAAACATTATATATAATTGCCTATACTAATAAAGTGTAGGGAAAGAGCATCGCCCCCCGAATGTGGGGGCGGGATCGTTATAATTTGGTCAACATTGCTGACCGTTGCTATTGTTTGCCACCGGGCGGTGGTTTGTTGCTTGCAGGTGCTGCGGAGCCGAGCGGAAAATAGCGGGCTAAAGCCCATGTTGCTGCGCCGGCCCTCGAAGGCCAAATTTTGAGTGTTTTTATTGTATTCATGTGTGGCCGGCCTGCGAGCCGAAGTATGAAAACACTACTTTTGTTAAGTGATCAGTGTAAGGCCTTAAGGCCATTTCTCTTTTGTGTATATATACATTCCTGAGTTTGTAGTGGACATTCATGCTCTGTGGCTGGGTTCTTATTTCTTTTGCAGCCTAATAATTTGCTTCCGCTAGGTGTTGTGTAGGACGATATAATTGGTTGTGTGGTCTCAATAGGTAACCAACCGGTCTGTCCGTGGTATATGGCGTCGGGCCCCGGCTGGACCTACTGCTATATGATATGTGATGGATAGGGGCGTTACACTTACAGCCGGAGGTGCTCTCTACTGGGGGCAGGGTTTGCCTCAAGCTACAAAGAAGAACTCCATTTGTTGAAGAAGTGGACTTTTACATGTGATTCCCCTTATGGGCACACCACTGCTTCCGCTGCTTAGTTTGTCCTCAAACTAAACTCGCGCGGGGGTGACCCAAGGTTAGTGGACTTCTACTCTTCCGATCGAGGTTTTGCTCTGATACCACTTGTAAGACCCCCTTTTTTTTCTTTTTCGAACACCGGGGTCTTAGCCCAGAATTGCCGCTTTGCGGTGGCACCGACACACGGGAAGGCCTCCACTACAAAACGCCAATTCTGCCGGCCCTTTTCGATCGCAAAAGTAGTATAAGTAAATTTAAATCTAGTCCACCATAACCACATGTATAGAAATAAATCTCCACGAAGGGAGAGTCCACAATAATAATAATCAGAGTACAAAAAGGAGGGGCTTGTGCCCAGTACATCAAATCCTCACTACAGGTCACTCATGCGGAAGCAAAACTAAAACTAAGTGTCACCGTAACTGTCACTGAGCCGAGAGAATCCAAGCTAGACTGGCCCATCTCCATACTCTGCCGGTGCTGCATCTCTGGGTGCTTCTTACTTTTTGGCCTGTTGTTGCCTCCTCGCAATCCACGTCTGCGTCTACGTCTTCGGCCTCCTGACTGATGAGCTGGTGGGCTCCCACCCATCAAGGGGCATTTGACCCGAGTATGTCCCGGTTGGTGACAATGGTAACACGGTCGCGGGGTCAACTCCGTCAGAAACTGCAAAACCCGTGAGACTTCCATATGGTACACCTAAAATGTTGTGGTTAGAAAACCGTTAGTCATAAAGACTAAGCCCTATCATCCCCTACCCCTTCCCCCATGGCTCCTAGGTATCGAGCGGAGAGGAAGAAAGGGAAGGACATGAAGGTGGAGATTAAATCAAGAAAATAGGTGGCAGCAGAACTAATCTAGCAGTTCTATAATAAATATGACAGAAGTAGAAAGTAGGAAACGTAACCTTAACTTATGTGTGAAAGCGCATAAGCCAAGGGATCTCTTGCAGGGCTCCCATCATATAAAGTGTCCTATACCACTTATACGTTGGGGTGTCGGTTGTCAAACAGCAAGGAGTAGCAAGTAAGTAAAAGCACAAGAAATATAACCATTGGTTTATAGGGATTACCCTTATAGACCAAGGGGTCGTTTTGCAGGGCCTATCGTATAAAACGTCCCATACCATTTTATACGTTAGGTGGCATGTTTATGCTATGACACGCAATTATGCTATGGAATGCACAAGCAAGTGCAACACACCCACACGACTCCATGCACACAGACCTTTAGTTCCCCCTATTCGGGCAGCTAGCTTCACTCCCAGGAACCTCCGTTGTGGCAAACGGAGACAGTGGGTCGGGCCCCCCACTCCTAGGCGGGTAACCACACTACCAGGCCTAGCCCTTCCATACGGCCCTAGAAGAACACAACCTAGAGTATCCGCGTATTAGTGCTGGTTGTACCCACCAGGCTTTCTTTGGCTTAGTGTCCCACACCGCCGAGTCAACGTACCGACGTCCGTGTGATCAATCGTCCTGTACCGAAGACCCACCACTTTATGCACATGCAAACATGACAGTTATATTTGTACAAGTTCTCAAATTACCGAGCCTCCAGCTCTCTAGGCTACCAAGCATATACCAAGTCCCCGAGCATCCAGCTCCCCGGACTTCCAATTCCATACCAAGTCCCCGAGCATCCAGCTCCCCGGACTTCCCAACCACAAACCTGACCATTGATTTTACTAGTAAGCCCTTAGCCCATGGACCTACACTACCCATCCTGACTTCCAATAATGAACTTGATTTAACTTACCCTATCAAAACCAGCAAACTACCAAAATTCCATTTCCCAAGTTCATGATCACTAAATAACATGATCTTCTTAAGTAATGGCCACCCAAAATTCATGATCACTAAATAACAGCAAGATCACCTCAAAAACAAATTTTCAGAATTTTATAGAAAGAATTTAGCCTCTAATTAATTTATCCAGTATAATCACGTTAATCCTACGTAAAGAAGGAAGTACTGAAATTTCTCATCAGAAAATTATAGAAAAATTACTAATTAGTAGTATGGTACAGAAAAGATCTTTGTGCAAAGAATCATAATTTTACCAGCTTGCTAGACAGCACAATAGATTTAATCAAATATTCAAGGTAAACTATACTTAATGAAGCAAGCCTTAGAATCAAACTTCCAAAAATCCCATAAAAATTCACAGAGATTTAAAATCATAATAAATGTTCTCTGCCTAAATTTCATCAATTTCCAGGAAGTATTTAATCCATAATAAATTTTCTAAGCAAATCATACAAGCTACTAAATCGTTAATGAAGTATCCAAAATAATGATCTGAAAATTCATAGTAAAATCTCCAGAGCTTGTACCATCCCTATAATCCACTCTAACCAAATATCATCACTTTTCAATGTGTTTTAGTGTCATTTCCTATCTCTACAAGTTTTGTGCCCTAAACTAGGGTTAGGTTTTTAGGTGGCCCAACTGTCTCCAAATCTCCTAAGATTTTATCCAGAGAACTATATTAGCCCTATGGTCCTCCTCACCAAATTTCAAGTCAATCTAATGTCATTTGACCCCATGACCTTCACAAGCCACCAAGATCCATCCTTAGGGTTTGGCCTTGGTTCCTAGGGCAAACTTACCCCAATCCACCTCAAAATCTATGAGGGGGTGCTAGAGAGCATTCTAAGTCAGTGGTCTAAATATCATCCTCTGTTGAGGTGATCTGACCATTCAAGCCTCAAAGTGCACTTTTGACCTAAGACCCCTTATTAGGGAAAATCTTAGGTTTGTTCATATCCAATCTAAACCATCTCCAAATGAGATGAAAAATTATACAGAACCATATGATAAACCCAGGGACCACTCACCAAAATTTGGGAGGGTTTGGAAGTTATTAAGCTATCTATTTAATTTACCCTAAGATTATTAAATTTTTCTAAAAACTATAAAAAAACATTCTCCAAAAATTCCCATTTTTGGACAGGCTCTAGGTATGGCTAACAATAGCCCATACCCTAAATTTCAAGTCATTTGGATGTCTGGATTGATGTGGGCATCCAAATCATTCTCAGGACAACCCTATTGATAGACCTCACCAAAATGTGTGATGTGGTCTAACCAGGACTCCAAATCGTGTAAAATCAATTTTAAATTAAACTAGACTTCAAGGGCTACATTTTCTATGTTGACCACTTTTAAGTTTCAGCCCCTACGGGCTATAATTTTCAGTTTAAACCTAGTGCACAGTAAAGGAGGATTAATTCCTACTTATTCAATATATATAATAAAATCAAATGCACTGTTCATCTTCTTCTTACCCGAACCCGAGCAGAACCAGAGAAACAAATATTCATGTAGCTTTTCTAAAGCTATTCCCCGGCCACCCAGCCATCTCCCTGGCCGGCCACCACCACCACCACCTCTGTTGAGGTGAGGGCTACCATCGGGCGGCGGCACGGCCGCCGGAGAGGTGGTTTCCGGCGAACCCGCCACCATGCAATTTCAGAAAAAGCATGGAAACGCTCACCAGATCCAGCTCTTTTGAGCCCGATATCTCTCCTAATGATTTCTAAGATCTATCCATAGAAGAAGAGAGTAGAGGAGGACCTTATTCGCGATTTGGAGATGAGCCGATCGTCAGGACACTATTTGCGCGGTGGTGGCGTCGCCGGAATTCTTCAACAACAAGGTAATGAGCTCTAGCTTTATCAGGCAAGGGTGAAACCTTCTTATCTAAGTCTAGGGAGTCTTTTATTGGAGAACAAGGCTGAGGGAGGGCGTAGAAACGGTCCAGCCATTAATGTCTCTTATATGCATGCTTCGACCATGGTGGAGGGGAGCTGAAACGGCTCCAAAACAGATAAGAGAAGGCTGGAAACTCCTCCTCTCCCTGAGAGGAGTTGAATCCAGCCGTTTCAAGGGGAAAAAGGGTGGAGCCGAGCCTTAAAAGCCATAAATGGCCAGGCAGACCGTTGCTCGGCCATGGCTGGAGGAGGAGGAAACGGCTGCTACGTGGCATTTCATAAAATAAGACTTAACTAAGTTTTAATAAGAGAAAATGGCCCATAATACTCCTGGTGTAACTCCCAAACCAGCATTTATTACCACGTGCGTTAAAAGAATTTCGGGCCTGAAGAGACGTTTCGGTTAATGTCACGGGCGTGACATGCAAGTCACGGGCGTGACAAGCATTATTTGAAAATTCTGAGCAGAGCTCGACGATCGTCTTCTGGAGGTCGACGATCGTCGAACGGCCGTGGCAGATAGAAGCCATCGACGATCGTCTACTGAGATCGACGATCGTCGACCGGCCTTGGCAGATAGAAGCCATCGATGATCGTCGATCGGCGTTGGCAGACAGAAGCCATCGACGATCTCTTACCGAGATCGACGATCGTCGACCGGCCTTGGCAGATAGAAGCCTTCGACGATCGTCGACTGAGATCGACGATCGTTGAACGGCGTGGCAGACAGAAGCCTTCGACGATCTCTTACCGAGATCGACGATCTCTTACTGAGATCGACGATGGCCGAACTGAATCACGCCCTAAGCTCCGGGCGTGACGGGTTGGTCACGGGCGTGACTTCCCAAGGTTCTGTTAAGACAAAACCCCTCCCAGGGGTCTAGTCGGAAATGGTATGTTACAAAAGTAAAGCCCATCGCAAGAGTGGCATTCAGGCCTCGACGGGCGAAGTCCGTTGTTGTCGTGGTTCACGGCTCTTCTGTTCTTTTTTCACTCGTCCGCTAAGTAGATTACTGCTTGCAGTTTACTTTTTCTTCCTTCCCCAGTGCTCGAACAGTTAGCTGGTGGTGATCGATTCCCTTTCGCATTTCGTGCATCAACAGTTAACACACGACCTTCAGATCCGAGCAATTTTTGAAACCTGTGGATAGAAATGTCAGACCGCCGAGCTCGCCGTTCAGACCGCTCAAGCTCTCCAGATGATTCATTGTGGGAGGCTTCAGAACAGTATCGCGGGGAGGCCGAGTTATCTCGCAGAGAGACCGACCAGCGGCTGATACTATTAGCCAAGCTCTGCTCACGGTAACTCAGCAGCTTTCTCCCCAGGCCGCAGGAGACATTGCTGAAATTCCCAGTCCGCCAAACTATGATCCACCTGACTCTAGCTCGCCAAACCCCTCTCCAGCAGTCACCTGTAACCGCTCCTCATCCTCGCCATCAAGCTCAGCCCACAGCTCCCCTGCGGCCTCAGGCTGACCAGTTCGCCCCCCTGATGGATTTCTTCAGAGAAGTGGCCAGAGGGACTCCAGCCCGCCGGCTTGATTTTGTTGATCAGCAGTCCGCCAAGCCCGCGGACACTCGTTTTCCAGTCCGCTCCTCTGCAGAATTTGAGACTCTGTATCCATTCGTTGATCGAATCCGATGGGAGTCAGCGCCCAGCAACTTCAGAGAACCACGTCTCCCTTTCTATTCAGGGGAGACTGATCCAGTTTCCCATCTGCAGGCATTTGAGGGAGCAGTTGCATTGAGATGCCTCTCCGATTCCTTGAAGTGCAAGCTTTTTGTCACCACTCACGATGGACAAGCGAAAGAGTGGTTCTATGAGCTGCCCTCGGGCACGATTTCTTCCTTCGCTGAGCTTCGCAGTGAACTCCTTCTGAGGTTTGCTACCACCAAGAAGAGAAAGGATGGGCCGACAGCCCTCTTCGACATCAAACAAAGGGACAACGAATCAGTAGCCCTCTCAATCAGAAGCTGCTATGGATAGTGAAGGAGCTCACCTGGAACCTGTCCAGGTGACGCAGGGAGTCCCCATTGTAGATGGGGAGGAGAGAAAGCTCTCCGTCAACTCAGAATTGCCAGAAGATCAGAAGCCGGAGTTAATATCTTGCTTGCTGAAGAACCTGGATGTCTTCTCTTGGTCAGCGGAGGACATGCCAGGAGTTGATCCTGACGTGGCATGCCATCATCTCAAAATCGACCTAACTGCCAAGATAGTACAGCAGAATAAGAGAGATGTGGCAGTCAAGCTGGCAGAACCAATTAGAGAGGAGGTTGCCAAACTCCTCAAGGCGCGCTTTATTCAAGAAATTCAATATCCTGAGTGGGTCTCAAACGTTGTAATGGTTAAAAAACCAGGGGGGAAGTGGAGAATGTGTGTAGACTTCACCCGATTAAATAAAGCGTGTCCAAAAGATTACTACCCCTTGCCTCAGATAGATTTATTAGTTGATTCTGCGGTAGGGTATCCTTTTAAGAGCTTTTTAGATGCGTTCTCTGGTTACCACCAAATAAGAATGCATAAACCCGATATCCCCCGCACATCGTTCATTACTAACGATGGTTGCTACTGTTATCTTGTGATGCCCTTTGGGATTAAAAATGCTAGCGCAACATATCAACGCATGATGGATCATGTGTTTAGAGAGAAAATGGCAAAAAACTTGAAGTGTACGTAGATGATCTTTTGGTTAAGAGTAAGTCTCTTCCACAACACTTGCAGGATCTAGCAGAGACTTTTTCTACTCTGCGAAGGCATAAGATAAAACTTAACCCATTAAAGTGCGTTTTTGGGGCGAGTAAGGGGAAATTCCTTGGCTATCTCCTTACTCCAGAGGGCCTTGCCCCTAATCCTGATAAAGTTAAGGCCATCCTTGATATAGCCCCTCCCCGTTCTCCGAGAGAGGTTCAGCAGTTAGGGGGGAGGTTGGCAGGACTCGTGAGATTTATCTCTCGAGTTGGAGATAAAAGTGAGCCGTTCTTCAAAACTCTTCGGGGAGCGTCCAAGTTCCAATGGACAGAAGAGTGCTCTCAGGCCTTTGAGCAGCTAAAGAGACAACTGACTTCAACACCCTTACTCCAAAGCCCCCGAATAGGGGAGATGCTGTTCTTATACCTGGGAGTTGGCCCTGAGGCAGTCAGCTCTGTTCTTGTTCGAGAAGAAAGCAGGACGCAATTCCCAGTCTTTTACGTCAGCCATGTTCTGAAAGATCCAAAAACAAGTTACCCGATCCTAGAGAAACTGGCTTTGGCATTGGTTATGTCTGCTCGCAGGCTCCATCCCTATTTCCAGGCACACTCAATTCAAGTGGTCACTGATCAACCTTTGAAGAGTGTGCTGGAGAAGCCAGAACATTCGGGCAGGATGGCTAAATGGGCGATCGAGCTGAGTGAGTTTGAAATATCATATGTGCCCAGGATGGCTATCAAGGTGCAGGTACTTGCAGATTTTCTGATCGATACAATAGAATCTAGTTCAAATCAGGCAGAAAGATCTCCTCTAGCTTGGACCATCTATGTTGATGGGGCTTCAGGAAAAAATTCTTCTAGTGCAGGAGTAGTTCTAATAAATCTGAATTGCATCAAACTCGAGCAAGCAATCAAGTTTTAGTTTCCAGTAACCAACAACCAAGCAGAGTATGAAGCTTTGTTGGCCAGCTTGAGGCTCGCAAGAGAACTCAGGATCGATCATGTTCACATAAAAACTGACTCTCTGGTAATGGCATCACAAGTTCTTGGTAATTTTGAAACCAGGGAGCCGGTGTTGAAGAAATATCTTGCACTTGTGAAAATTAAAGTCGGCAGATTCAAAAGTTTTACCATTGATCACATCCCAAGCACAGAAAATTAGGAGGCAGATGTTCTTGCCAAGTACAGACTCTCATCAGGAGGAACGACTTCTGAACTCTTCCGCCCGGCAGTGGATGAGGAAGAGTTGATGCAAATCGATCAGCGTCCCTCTTGGATGGATCCATTAATCCTCTACTTATCAACTGGAAATTTACATCAGTCAATCAGAGACAAGAAGAGATTCAAGTTAAATGCAATATACTATTACTTAGTATATGGTATTCTCTACAGAAAAACCTTCTTGTCTACAATGGCAAGGTGTGTGTCAGAAGATGAAGTTCCTACTATTCTTCGGGAGGTGCATTCTGGTGAGTGTGGAAGTCACTCATGAGCGAGAACCTTGGAGAGAAGGATCCTGCGGTAGGGTTATTTTTGGCCTACCATGAAGAAAGATTCTTGAGGCCTATGCAAGAAAGTGTGTTCAGTGCCAGAAGTTCGCTCCACTTCAACATGAGTCTGCTCAATCTCTTAGATCAATTGTAACCCCTTAGCCCTTTGTTGTTTGGGTAATGGATCTCATTGGTCCTTTTCCCATGGCAAGTGGACAGTGACATTTCCTCATAGTTATGATTGACTACTTCAGTAAATGGATCGAGGCTAAGGAATTGGTGAAAACAACAACTCAGGTCGTGAAGAATTTTGTTTGGGGCGAGATAGTCTGCTGGCATGGTGTCCCAATGGCAATAATCACAGATAACGGACCACAGTTCAATAACGCTGAGATGATAGATTTTTGCAAACAGATCGAAACAGAGCAACACTTTGCATCAGTCCATCATCCTAGAAGCAATGGTCAGGTGGAAGCATCCAAATAGCAGATCCTCAGCTTGCTTAAAAAGAAAGTACATAATCTCAAGGGCAGTTGGGTTGATCAACTTCCTTCGGTTCTATGGACCCTGAGAACAATGCCTTCATATGCAACAGGAGAAACTCCATTCAAGATTTCTCATGGGTCATAAGCGTTAATTCCTGTTGAATTTGAAGTCCCGTCACCCATAGTTCTGCTTGCTAGGCAAGGCATGGAGGATTGGCTTGAACTAAATAATGAGGAGATGAAGTTCAGTTTGGAATATATTGAAGAGATCAGAGACAAGGCTGCGATCAGGAAACAGGAAATCAAAAGAAGAATGGCCTGTTACTTTGATAAGAATGTGAGGATCAAACACTTTCAAGTGGGAGATTTAGTTCTTAAAAAGGTTGACGCTGCTGCAAGAGCCGGCTCAGTTGGAAAGCTCAATCCGAATTGGGCTGGGCCATTCATTGTTAAGGAAGTAATCGAGAATGGGGCTTATCGTTTGCAGACATGTGAAGGGGAAGATATGCCGCATACATGGAGTGGTGATGATTTAAAGAGGTTCTATTCCTGAACCTCTTCCTTTTCTTTCCTTCTTATGTAAACTTTTCAAAAGGTTTATCATTAATAAAACCTCCTTGCTAACGCTTCTTCAAGTGCCTTTTTGTCTCAAATGTTGACAGTTAATATATTGAGCAAGGGCAATTCCAAACGGTTCTATCTCTGAACTCTCTTTTCTATCTTATGCAAGTTTCTCAAAAAATTAGTATTTATCAAAGTTTTCATACTAACACTTCTTCGAGTGCTTTCTCTCTTTTGCTCCCCGAGCAATTCCAACAGTTGCCTAATACCAGAAGACATCGCCGAGTTCAGCAAAAACCTCACTTAGAACCACTGTTATTAGCGTAACACCACAAAGACCACGTATTGCGGGGAGATTTCGCACCGTGTAGTGGGAGCTTACCGGTTTTACTGAGGCAGGACACTGGATTTCGGATCCCGGCTAGTACTTGATGACTACTTTTAGTCACCGTTTTTGGTATAGTTTAGTTTAAGAAATTCCTAAGTTTATTTATATTTTTATTTATTTTATGTTTGTTTTGTTTTATTTCTTGTCTAATGTCTTTTGCGTCATAATATAATATAATAATCTCTAGTTTTATTATATGTTTTATTTTATGTTTTGTTATTTTTTCTTATTTAATGTCTTGTTATGTTTAGTTTTATTTTTTTTATAACTAATATTTTGTTATGTTGTGCTTGTAATGTTTAATGATATGTTTAGTATTTATCTATGTCATGTTATAAAAATTAACTAATGTTATGTTTTATTTCTTTTGTAGGTTCAAAGTCATGCAAGCAACCCTCAAGATCAAGTGCAGTCTGAGCCATGATTGCAGCCCTCCAACATGTGCAGCCCGGCCACTTATGGAGCAGCCCCTACATCAATCCTAGCCCTACCTGAGCCCACTACAAAGCCCAACAATAAAAGCACCTAGCAGCCCATTTATTCTACATGGCCGGCCACCTCACATCCTCCTCTCTCCCTCATTAATCCACATGCATGCACCTTGCCACCTTTGCATGGCCGGCCCTCCTCATTCATCCCACCTCCTTCTCTCTTTCCCTCTCTTTTATTTCTTTCTCCCTCTTTATTTCTTATTCATTCCCCTTATTTTCTATTTTTATTTATTTCAACTACATGCAATGAATCTCTCCCTCACTTCTCTCCCTCATTAAATATCATGCATGAACCCTCTCCAACATACATGCCCGGCCACCCCCTAGTGTCCCCTCATTTCCACTTCATTCGAGAACATTCCTCCTCTCCTATAAGAGGACCCCTTGCCTCATGCTTTAGAAGGGAAGTTTTTCTTTTTGTAGAGAGTTAGAATATTTTGGAGTGCAAGAGAGTTCTAGTGAAAGTTTCCATCATTTATTGCTATGTATGCATTTTCTTCCTTGTTGTAATTTCCTTTTTATTGTAATAGTCTTTTTATTAGTATAATAATATTGTCTTTTATTTCCTTATTATGTACTCTCTTTTTTGAAAATGTTATTTCTTCATCTTATTGTGGTTTTCCTTTCAATCATGCTTAGATAATTTTGTTTTGTGCCCGATCGCGATGAAATAACTCATCTTTAATTTTATGTTTGCATTTGTATTTTTCCTATTTTTGATCCTTCTTTCATTTTTATCGTGTCGACTCCGTATTCCGGTATACGGTAGTAGGCATTTGATCTCATTTCATAGAAGTCGAGAGACTCATTGATTTGAAAGATCACTCAAAGAAGGAAGGAGTTGAACGCAACCCTATAGGTAGGATGACGTAAATCCTCTGGATTGGAGTCAATCCAATAGTGCGGGTCACTTCGGTAATGCGACTTTAGGCCATTTTGACTTGTAAAGAGATTTCAGTCAAAACGTCTATAAGTTAGGGGATTTAATGCTCTAGCGAGATTACTTCCTAATATCGGATCTGTCACGGTCTTAATAGTATTGCAAATGCTAAACTAATTTATTTCGTTATTTTATTTCAAGTGAATCGTCGATCGATCACTCTTTCGCAATATTTTATTTCTCTTTTAATTAAGCTTAGTTCATTTTAATTTTCAAACTCATTAATCGTTCGGTAGGATAATAAAAACGTTGTGAGTAATAGTACTTGCCTGCCCCGAGTTTTTATACGACCTTGATATATTTTTATCACTATACTATAAAACGATAGGTACACTTGCCTATTCGGATTGTAGTCCGTGAGATGATTTTTACGCACCAAGTTTTTGGCGCCGTTGTCGGGGAAATTTTTGGCAATATTACGAAAGCATCGAGTTTATTACTTCTACTAAAATTCAAAAAAATATTATTATTATTATATATATTATAATCAACCCACATCATCTAATTTCTACCCAACCTAAATTCTCTCGAAAAGGATAAGGTGACTTTAATGATGCCACTATTTTGCCTAGTACCTTGCGAACCCTTCACCGGGTAGTCCTTGGGAAGTTCGGGAGCCAAACCATTAAAAAAATCTATTTTTTTAAAAAATATATATTTAAAAAAAAAAATCAAAAAAATTAAATTTTCTCTTTCTTTTTGGTAACAGATATTTTATGGAATCGTCTTCTTTTGGCGCTTTTTGTAATTTTTGCGGGTCGCCCGACCACTTTTATTCTGCATGTCTTTCGGGAACCCCTCCCTCTTTTGATTTCAATTTTTCTGGAGCAGGTCAAAGTGGCCAATTTGATCCTTACTCCAATTTTTATCCTACTTGAGAGATGGGGAACCCGTCTTATTTTTCTTATGATTTTTCCCCGCAAAGCGTCGCGCCTCCAAATTTTAATTCTATCGATAATGGGTATTTTGAATTGCAAACTTCTCTTGATAATATTAATTCGCATTTAAAAACCATTCTCGATTATTTTTCTCGTGAGGCCGCTTTGTTTTCTTCGTCTTCTTCTCCATCTCCGTCTCCTCTAATTTCTTCATGTAATGAGTCCCCGGATATCCCGGCTTGTCTTTTTCCTCTCAAGGAGGATAACCCTTCGGATATACCAGATTGTTTCCTTCCTCCTTTGGAAGACACCTCTATGGATATTCCGGCGTGCTTCTTACCCGTTGAGGATGACGAGACGTCTCTTAATTCTCTTTCTGAAGACGTTTGTGATTCCATTTCGCTTCAAACTTTAACTGTTCCAACATTTTCTAGTTTTAGCGAGTCTTTTTCTTTTTCTTCTTTTATTTTAGATAATTCTTCTTTAGTCCTCTCTACCCCTTCTTCTCCCGAAATTTCACAAGTATCTCCTTCTCCTTGTGAAATTTCCATTGACGAAATTTCTTTTTCTACTTCTTTTATTCCTCTTTCTATTTCTTCTTCTTCTTCTTCTTTTTACGACCCCTTCTTTCCCATTTTACATACGATTGAGTTCTTATATAACTCCGTCCGTTCATTTTTGGGCGTCATTCCTTTGAAGATTCCACCGCATGTCGGTGCGATTCTTCAAGTTTTCTCTTTTTTGATTTACTCTCCTAAGCGCATACTTAGGGAGTTACCTCTTCACTTTAGTTTTTATTTTTCATTTAGCTAACCAATAACGTCGGGCTCAGACGACGTTAAACAAAGAGCGCTCTTGGGAGGCACCCCTTGCTTATCATTTTTTTTTCTTTTTTCCTTCTTTTGTTTTGTAGGAATAATACCCCCGGTGGTTCGTTTGGCTCCATCCTTTCCTCTCTTCCTTAGGCCTGAGCTGGTGTCCAGCTCAAGCATGGGGGAGCGAAATATGCATTCGGCCTTACGAATCCGGGGAAGTCGTTTTCTTTTTAAGTATTTACTTTATTGCATCCCCCCTCCCTTTTCTTCTTCCTTTTCTTTCTTGTTTTTATTTTACATTGAGGACAATGCAAAATTTAAGCCCGGGGGAGGGCTTCGCTCTTTTTCTTTTTCTTTTCTTTTTAATTTCTCTTTTTCCGTAAACTAAAAAAAATCTCTTTTCTTTTTAAGTTTTTCAAAAAATGTTTGTTTTTAAGTACTTTAAATTTAAAAAAAAAAAAATTTCTTTTTATTATATTAAGTATCTTAGGAGTTCTATTTTCCTCTTTAGCTTTATAAAAAATCCAAAAAAACTAGAAAAATCAAAACCTAAAAATAAATCCAAAAATATCATATTTCAAAATTCAAAAAAAAAATTATGAAAAATCTTAGAAAATTCCAAAAATATAATAAACCCCTTGCTTGATCTTTTTGTTGTTTTCAGAAATTTTGTTTGAGTTTGTTTATTAGCATTTTTACAATTTTTGATTTGCTAATATTTTTTTATCATATTTAGTTAAATCTAACTTTTAGTGATTTAGTTTTGAGAATTATCTTATGGTTTTAATTTGTTTAGAGTAATTAATTTAGCACTTTTTCTCTTTTATTTTAAATAGTTTCAATTTTGTAGTAATTTTGCTTAATTATTTTGGATTCTAATTATTATTACCTCATGCTTTTAGATTCTTAGGAAATCTCACTATACTAGTAGTTGCTCTATAGTATTTTTGTTTATTTTCTAAAATTTTGTTTAACCCCTTCCTTTTTCTTTTTATTGTTAGATCATATGTCATGGGAATAAGAAGATGTTAGTTCCTTATTCTCTGGTAAATATATGCAACTTAGATGAAGAGAGGAATTAAAAGTTCATATATGTCGTGGGAAGTGATAGGATGTTAGTCTATCATTTTCTGGTATTACATATATATTTTATTTAAAAAAAATTTGGCGGGGTGTGAAAAAAAAAATTGATGATCACCTCCAATCAAAGACCTCTTCATGTTGATTTCCTCCCAAAACCCCTTAGCCAATATCATTGTCTTAGATTTTAAATTAAAATATGTCGAGAGCGTATGTAGTAGGTTACGTTCTTCCTTAAGTTTCTTTTAAGTTATGGTTTCTATAATTTTAATCTAATCTTGTTTGCAATTTACTCAATTTTGAGTGCTAGTTAATTTATTAGAAAATTTTTTTTGGCTAAATATTTCTCTCTTTTAACTTTAATTCCATAATTTCGGACTTAATTCGTAAATCCCTAAATTTTATTTTTGGCTTGATTTTGGTGTAAATAAATTTTTAGTTTAATTGAAAATTTTATAAATGCCTTATAAATATTTCTCATACTTCTGCTCTGGAATAGAAAAAGCTCAAGCATGGGGGAATTTGATGACTACTTTTAGTCTTCGTTTTTGGTATAGTTTAGTTTAAGAAATTCCTAAGTTTATTTATATTTTTTTTTATTTTATGCTTGTTTTGTTTTATTTCTTGTCTAATGTCTTTTGCGTCATAATATAATATAATAATCTCTAGTTTTATTATATGTTTTGTTATTTTTTCTTATTTAATTTCTTGTTATGTTTAGTTTTATTTTTTTTTATAACTAATATTTTGTTATGTTGTGCTTGTAATGTTTAATGGTATGTTTAGTATTTATCTATGTCATGTTATAAAAATTAACTAATGTTATGTTTTATTTCTTTTGTAGGTCCAAAGTCATGCAAGCAGCCCTCAAGATTAAGTGCAGCCCGAGCCTTGATTGCAGCCCTCCAACATGTGCATCCCGACCACTTATGGAGCAACACCTACATGCAATCCTAGCCCTACCCGAGCCCACTACAAAGCCCAACAATAAAAGCACCTAGCAGCCCATTTATTCCACATGGTCGGCCGCCTCACATCGTCCTCTCTACCTCATTAATCCACATGCATGCACCTTGCCACCTTTGCATGACCGGCCCTCCTCATTCATCCCACCTCCTTCTCTCTTTCCCTCTCTTTTATTTCTTTCTCCCCTCTTTATTTCTTATTCATTCCCATTATTTTCTATTTTTATTTATTTCAACTACATGCAATGAATCTCTCCCTCATTAAATATCATGCATGAACCCTCTCCAACATACATGTCCGGCCACCCCCTAGTGTCCCCTCATATCCACTTCATTCTAGAACATTCCTCCTCTCCTATAAAAGGACCCCTTGCCTCATGCTTTAGAAGGGAAGTTTTTCTTTTTGTAGAGAGTTAGAATATTTTGGAGAGCAAGAGAGTTCTAGTTCAGGTTGTTGGAACACCCTATTACTAATTTGGGCAAGGATCACTATGTAATTAGGAAAATTGCTTGACCTAGTTGTATAGTTGAAAAGGTCAAATTAGAATGAGTCTAGGGCTTAGAACTTAGGTTTGAAGCTGCCCCCAGGACCATTCAAAGATCAGACTTAGAGCCAAGTCGAAAGACAATTATCGTCGAACTCAGTTCGACGCTCACTGAGCTCATCTCTGCCAATCGTCGAGCTCCAGTCGACGATCGTCGAGCTCAGATCAGCGCTCTGCCTTCAGCTATTTCCTAGTCGCAGAGCTCAGGTCGATGTTTTATCTCTGCGCTCAGGTCGACGTTTTATCTCTGAGCTCAGGTCGACGTTCTTCCTCTTAGCTCAGGTCGACGTTTTCTGTCAAGCTAAGGTCGATGATTTCTGTCAAGCTAAGGTCAACGATTTCTGTCAAGCTAAGGTCGACGATTTCTGTCAAGCTAAGATCGACGATTTCTGTCCAAGCCAAGGTCGACGATTTCTGTCCAAGCTAAGATCGACGATTTCTGTCAAGCTAAGATCGACGATTTCTGTCCAAGCTCAGGTCGACGTTTTCTGTCCAGCTCAGGTCGACGTTTTCTGTCCCAGATCAAGTCGACGTTTTCTGCCCGTTGCTTAACTCCAATATCTCTGAGCTCTGATCGACGATAGTCGAGCTCAGATTGACATTTTCTTGTTGAGATCGACGATTTCTGCCATCAATTCAAGAACAGTTATGGACTTAATTCAAATTCTTTCAGAGTTAATTTCTGCATTGATTGCAAAAGATTTTCTAGCCGTTTTAAGCAATCTGATGCAAGTGTCAAGGAAGGACTAAATGGAATATTGCTATGGACTTTCCCTAGAGACAGATGTCATTTTTGGAAATCATTTATGACTGATTATTTGGCCATTCAAGTCAGATTTTCGAAATACTCCTTCAATTCTCTTAGAGAAATACAACAGAAGAAAAAGAGAGAGATACAAGATACAGTGATCAACACCAATACAAAGAGATACATAAAATTACAGTACAGAATATAGAACAACAAAAAAAATTCTCTGATCAAGATTTCTCCTTCTGTGATTTACAAATCTTCAAATTGTTCAAAGGCTTAAACATCAAGGAATCCAGACACAAAATATTTCAGCACCTGCTGGAATCATCATCTGCTGGAGATCTGAAACTTTTGAAGGACTATCACCCTAGCAAAGCTCTCACTCCTGGACCTTTCTACATCTCAGGGGGAGCTTTGACATCATCAATCAATCCACTAAGTCTTCTCTCAATGATTGAGACAGAGAAGACAACTTCACCTCTTCCTTTTTCTTTTCCTGTTGTAAAAGGGTTATCAAGAATCCCTTCAAAAGTTTTGATTCTGGTTCTGAGAGCCTTGTCAAAACACAGTGGTGGAAAGACACCTGATCAAAAAATCTAGTTTTGGTTTTTGAGCACCTTGTCAAAAGCTCATTGGTGCCAGGACACCTGATCAACTCTTCCTGAGTGGATTCCTACCAAGGGTGGTAGAAGAGTGGATGTACCCAGGTTGTTGGGGAACCACTATAGCTCCTTGTGTCATCTGGTTATTGTGTGTTTGTCTTTGCTGTGTGCTGTGTGATCTTTTAGTTTTTATTTTAGATTTTGTTTCATAACAAGCACATATACACATATACATAAATTAAATCTTAAACTGCTTTATTTCTTTTAACTGAAAATTATTTTAAAAATACTCTATTCACCCCCCTCTAGAGTTTAGGTAGATCTCTTCCGCACTTTCAATTGGTATCAGAGCGAGGTTGGTTACTCAACAACTGAATCTTCACTAGATTGGTTGTACAGGCTAACACCTGAACCAAAAGATCTCTAAAAAGGATCAACCTTCTATAGAGGCTAGTTATTAGTTATATTATATTTATTTTCATACAAAACCATGGCACAGAACAAGGACTATGCTAGCACCAGACCACCAGTGTGCAATCTTTCAAAGTTTGCACTCTGGAAGGCAAGGATTAAATTGTACATGAATTCTATTGATGAAGATATATTTAATTCTGTTTTGACAGTGTGCCCAAGTCCACCAGCAAGCTCAAGTACAGATGTTGTTCCACCTCCTTCAGGAACAGATGCTGATATAAAGAAGTGGAAGACTGCAGATGCCAAGGCTATGAACATTTTAGCCCAGACAATGTCTGATGAGATATTTCAAAAGGTAGCTGAATGCAACTCAGCTAAAGAAATTTGGGACAAACTTTCTGAGATTGTCTCAGGATCTGCTGATGAAAGAAAGGATAGAAGATCCCATCTCATAACCGAATATGAGAACTTCAAGAAAGGAGAGGCTGAGTCAGTAGCAGATATGTACAATAGATTGAGTCTGATTGTCAATGAGTTAAAGACTCTGGATAAAGAAATCTCATTGACTTAGCTGAATGACAAAATCCTAATGTGTTTTCCCAGCACTTGGGATTCAAGAATCTAGCCAATCAAGGATGCCAGAAGTCTGAATGAAATTACTACTGAAGCTCTCCTTGGCAAGCTCAAATCTTATGAGCTGCTCATTAAAAATAGAGAAGAAGAACAGAAGGTTGCCTCACCAGCCACAAAGAAAGAGAAGCCAATAGCCTTCAAAGCTATTGAGGACCTGCCTGAAGAAAAACTCACAGGAAATGAGTAATTGGTCAGCCTATTGGCCAAAAGATTCTACAAACTGGCCAGAAAAGATTTCAGAAAAAGGCCATATAAGGGACATGATAAGCCAAGATATGATAAATCAAATAACAACAAAGAAATTATCTGTTTTGGTTGCAGGAAACCAGGCCATATTGTGTCTGACTGTCCAGAAAACAAAAATAAGGACAAGAAGGATAGAAGAGAATGAAGAAAAGAGAAGGACTTTAAGAAGAACAGCTCAGACAAACCCTCCTCCAGCAAGAACAAAAATACAAGGAAGGGATTTGTTGTTGAGACATGGAGTGAAACTGAAGAGGATTCTGAAGCCTCATCCAGCTCCAGTGATGATGAGGATGATGCTGATGAAAAGGAATTTTGCATGATGGCTATCAATGCCTCTCAAACAGATTCAGAAGCAGAAGAGTTAGAATCACATTCAGAAATTCAACTAGAAGAAGACCAGGTAATCAATTCTTTTGATTTTAATTCAGAGGGCTTTAAAAATGAATTTAAGACACTGTGTTTAGATTTACTAAAATCTGAGAAAGAGATAATCTCTCTCAGAAATCAATTATCTGACTACAGTGTCCTAAAATCAAATAACCTCAAACTCTCTGAGGAATTAGAATGCTATAGGGAGGAGATAGTTGCACTGAAAAGTGAACTGTCAAAGGCCAAAAAGTTTGAAGAATCCCTCAATGGGAGAAGCATCAGACTGATGGACATCATAAGCACAGTGAACTCAAGATTCAACAGTACACTGGGCTTGGGTGCTTCATCCAGCCAACCTACAATATTAACAACTCCAATCAAATTTATCTCTGATAAAGGGAAGGGAGTTGTAGAGGTAGCTAGGAAGAATGCTGATCTGCCAAAGAAAATCATAGTTCAACAGAAAGCGTCGAGCAGAGGTCGACGAGCTTCGAACAGAGCTCGACGACATCAGGCTGAAATGTCAAACTCAGCTCAACGCATTCTGGACTCTGAATTCCAGCACAGGCGATCTTCGAACGGAGCTCGACGATCCTACCCAGGATCGTCGACCTCAGCTCGACGATCTTCGAACGGAGTTCAGAGCTTTGAACATTTTTTCAGAGGTAAATCTAAATTAAATCCTAGAAGTCCTTCATCCCAATGCTTTAACCCTTATACTGAATGGATAGTACCTCCTACGAGATACCATCCCGAAGGTTATAAGAGTCAACCTGGGATGTCTTTCATTTCCGAATTTAAAGGCTATCAACCTAGGCCTAAGGTAAATGATAATACGTTTTGTAGCCTAAACTATTATCGTATTTCCTATTTTATATTGTACAAATTATGTCTATTATTAGTTTATTTTTTATATTTTTATGTAAATTTTATTGCCACTAACTTTTTCCTGTCTTTTTGCAGGTTTCCAGAAAAATTGCCAAAATGGCCTGTCACGCCCCCCTGTCACGCCCTCAGTGGGCGTGACCTAGGGCGTGTCACCCGATCCCGAGGACTTCTGCTGGAAGCGACAGATAACGAACAAAACCGCTGTCACGCCCCCCTGTCAAGCCCTCCCCGGGCGTGACTATGGGCGTGTCGCCCTCTGCCGCAAAGCCTGCCGCCACATTAAATGCCATTCCGCCACAGCACGCAAACAGTACTGTCACGCCCCCTGTCACGGGCGTGACCTGGGGCGTGACATCAACTTTTCGCCGACTGACGGATTTCCGACCAATGATTTGGACATGACGTGCCTGTCACGCCCACCTGTCACGGGCGTGACCTAGGGCGTGACCACCGACGTACCGAAGCAATCATCCCTCCCGCCAGAATCCAGAGCCCGAGGTCAAACCCGTACCTGTCACGCCCCCTGACACGCCCCCCCTAGGGCGTGTCGGAGGGCGTGACCAACCCGAGAAAATTTCCTATAAATTGACCCCCCCCCTCTCTATTTCAGCAAGCTTTGGTTGAGTGGGGGAGGTGCTGCCCCTTTGGTTCTTGATCCTTTTTCATGCTTTCTCTCTCTCTCTCCCCCTCTCTTTGTACTTTTTGTTTAACCCTAGTTTAATCTTAGTTTGTTCTAGCTTTTATTGTAATTTTCTTCTTGCTTAGTGCTTAATGTAGGGCTAGAATAGGGTTTAATTTTCATGCACTTGTAATTTTAATTTCAATAGTGTACTTGCCCCTTTTTCATTAATAAAATTGTTCTTCCCTTAGCTTGTGTTCTTCTTATGTTTTTCTACTCATCTTCCCCCCTCCTCTCCATTATGATTAACTAATCCTCCTTGTACTCGATCTTGATGATCCGAGGTTAGAGCGATTATGTTATGATGTTTTAATTAATCTTTTCTTTTTAGTTTAGGGCCTTGAATTACTCTTGATTAATCACGGGTTGGGGGTATATTTTCGATATATACTCTCCGCCTTTGCTTTCATTCTGGGCTAGCCGAGAGGCCGAAAGAATGAAGTGAGCATTCAAGAGTAAAGGGAGTTGTACGCACCCCTCGAGAGAGGCAGACGTCCAAATCTCCCGGATTGGAGTAAAATCCAATAGTGGGGTTCACCGCGTAAAGCGAGTTTTAGGCCTCCGATTTAGACGAGAGTCGGTCGGACCTTCCTAAACTCAGTTGGGCACGACTTCGAGAGAAGCGTGTTCAAGCTTTAGGAACCTCCACGGTCAAGGACCCTTATCCTATTAAGTTTAGATTTTTATCGCATTTTCTTAATCGTCTTTAGCCGAGGTGAATCTTGATCGGGTGCATTTCCACTACATATTTTCTACCTTTCGTAGTAATCGCCTATCTTGTGCTCTTTACTTAATTGCAATAGTTCTCTTTCTAGTATAGCTTTACTTTCTCCCTTGCACTTAAATTTTCTAAAACCCTAGTTTTTCCGTCGATAAGATAATAGCGTTCGTGTGAGTAAGTTTAGCCAACAGTTCCCGGATTTCAATACGACACTTGTGTCCCCTTGCTACAATTCGATAGGTATACTTGCCTCATCGGGTTGCTAGTTCGGTTGCGTTTATTTTCTTCGAACCCTAGCGCGCAACAAGTTTTTGGCGCCGTTGCCGGGGACCCAACTTCCGTTGATATTTTGAAAACACGAACCTATTAATTTTATCTCTTCTCTTTCTCATCCCCTTTCTTTAAAGTTTTAAAAAAAATCAAAAAAATTATCACCGCTCTTAATAGAAACCAACCTCACAATTTTTCTACGCCACCTAATTCTCTCGAAAAGGGCAAAGGGCTTTAAGCGCCACTGTCTTGTCTAGTACCTTGCGAACCCTTCACGGGGTAGTCCTTGGGAAGTTCGGGAGTTAATCTATAAAAAAAAAATCTATTTCAAAAAAAAAAAAAAATTAATTAACTTAATTTCTAATCTAGTTTTTTTTTAGTTTATCCTTTTTCTCTTTCTCTTCTTCTTTTTCTGTTCTTTTAGTGCATGACCCGCGGGAGTCCGTCGGTTATTTTGGACTTGGACCACGAAATTGAGCGTACTCTTCGGAGAAGATCGCGATTTCAAGGTCCTACTATCCAAGTGCCGGTTGAGGACTCCGAGTCATTTACTACTTTAAGAATGGATGAACCCAACGCAGATGAGGCCGTGCAAAGGACTATGTCCTATTATGCCCGACCGAACCTCGAGGGAACAGAATCAAGTATAGTCCGCCCTGCTATAGCAAATAATAACTTCGAACTAAAGCCTAGCATAATTCAAATGGTGCAGCAATATGTGCAATTTGACGGACTTCAAGATGATGATCCGAACGCACATATAACTAGCTTTCTTGAAATTTGCGACACCTTCAAGATAAATGGTGTCACAAATGATGCGATCAGGCTGAGACTCTTCCCCTTCTCTTTAAGAACTAAAGCTAAGCAGTGGCTTAACACACTTCCAAAAAATAGCATAACCACTTGGACTGAATTAACTGAAAAATTTTTGGCGAAGTATTTTCCGCCGGCTAAAACTGCAAAACTTAGGAACGACATCTCTGCCTTCGGACAAATAGACTCTGAAACCCTATATGAAACCTGGGAGAGATTTAAAGAATTATTAAGACGATGCCCACACCACGCGCTGCCTGTATGGTTACAAGTGCAGACGTTCTACAATGGGCTAAATCAAAATACAAAGCAAATGATAGACGCGGCCTCTGGCGGTACTTTAAATCATAAGACCCCGGAAGCATCTCTTGATCTTTTTGAGGACATGGCCATGAACACTTATCAGTGGAATGTGCCTAGGTCCCGCCCAAACAAGCCTGCAGGTATCTACGAAGTGGACAACATCTCCCAGCTCACTCTGCAAGTAGAAATCCTAAGCAAAAAAATCACGGAGATGACTGCTGCCTCCGCCCCTCAGGTATGGGAATCTGCAACCCCTACTCCAGAACATTTAGATTATGTTAATAATTTGCCTAGAACTGCCTTTAATAATTTTTCTGCTGCGAATTTTCATCCGCCTGGTTTTAATTTTCCGAATAGTTATAACCCTGCTTTAAGAAATCATCCGAACTTTTCATGGAGTAATCCATCGAATGCGATGCGCCCACCTCCGCAAAATGATTTTTCTGCACCACCACCACCACCACTTCTTCAAAATTACCCAAAACCTCCAAGCTTGGAGGAATTACTTTCTAAATATATCACCACAAATGACGCCACCATAAGAACGTTAACCGGAAGCGTAAAAAGTCTAGAAAATCAGGTAGGACAGCTCGCGAAAATAATTTCTGAGCGACCCGCAGGGTCTCTTCCTTCCAATACCGAACCCAACCCAAGAGAGCAAGCGAAAGCTATAACTCTTCGGAGTGGGAAGCAAGTCTCCGGTATGGTAAGTGAAGAGCCCGAGGCAAGCTCCGCTCCCGCGTTTAAAAATCAAAGCTCCGCTCCCGTTTTAAAAATTCCACCCTCTGCTGAAGAAGTAATCACCCCTATTTTAGAAAATAATCTCACTCCACCACCCCTCTTCAAAAATAATTCGACCCCTCCATACCCCTCTGAACTTAATAGACAACGTCAAGATGATCAGTACTCCCGCTTCTTAGAAATCTTCAAACAAATCCACATTAATCTTCCCTTCCACGAGGCTATTTCGCAGATGCCGAAATACGCTAAATATCTTAAAGACCTCCTCACAAACAAGAAGAAGTTAGAGAATCTCTCGCACGTCACGCTAAACGCCGAGTGCTCCGCCGTTTTAACAAACGGTTTGCCGAAGAAAATCAGTGACCCGGGTAGTTTCTCTATCCCGTGTGTCTTCGGTGACCTTTTTGTTAAACACGCGTTAGCCGACTTAGGCGCGAGTATAAACCTGATGCCCTTTTCATTGTTCAAAAAGTTAGGGATTGGTAGCCTTAACCCCACGCGTATGAGTATCCAGCTAGCCGATAGATCCGTCAAGTACCCGTTAGGAATAGTGGAGGACGTTTTAGTGAAAGTCGACAAGTTCATCTTCCCGGTGGACTTTGTCATTTTGGACATCGAAGAAGACGTCGAGGTTCCCCTGATCCTTGGCCGACCCTTCCTTGCCACCTCCCGAGCCATCATTGACGTAAGCAATGGTAAGCTCTTTCTTCGAGTAGGCGACGACGAAGTCACATTTTCTATCACCCCTTCGATGAAGAACACCTTAGCGAACGATGACTCATGTTTTTTCGTCGACGCCGTGAGTGATGATTCTTCCTACTGCCTCTCCGACTTTGAAAAAGAATTTTCTACTTTTTGCTCCTCTTCTCTTACAACAGAATCACTGCAAGGAAGTGATGAATCTTCTTATTGTCTTTCTGAGTTTGAAAAAGAGTTTTCTGATTTTTGCTCTTCCTCTTTTCTTACCACTGAATCTGTACAAGAAGCCGTCTTGGCTGCTATCCCCACCCCTTATTACGTTCCTTATAAAAAAGTTTATGAAGATATTATTTTCGAAAAAGAAAGAATCTCAAAATCCTCTTATGAAGAACCCCCTACCCTAGAACTTAAAGAACTTCCCGAACACCTTAAGTATGCTTTCTTAGAAAAAGACTCCAAGTTACCAGTTATCGTTTCGGCTTATCTCACGGATACGCAGAACGATAAACTTCTTCTAGTTCTACGTAAGCATCGTCGGGCTATTGCTTGGCAAATCTCTGATATCAAGGGCATAAGCCCATCTTTCTGTACACATAAAATTTTAATGGAAGATAATTCGCGTAACTCTATCCAACCTCAGCGCCGTATAAACCCAAACATGAAAGAAGTAGTTAAGGGCGAGGTTATGAAACTATTAGACGCAGGAATTATCTACCCTATATCGGACAGTAAGTGGGTTAGCCCCGTTCAGGTAGTTCCAAAAAAGGGAGGGATCACCGTAGTTAGTAATGAGAATAATGAATTAATCCCGACGCGGACGGTGACGGGTTGGCGTATGTGCATAGATTATCGTAAGTTAAATGACGCCACCCGCAAGGATCACTTTCCTTTACCGTTTATCGACCAAATTTTAGAACGTCTCTCCGGCCATAGCTTTTATTGTTTTCTCGATGGCCTCTCGGGGTACTTTCAAATACCCATCTCTCCCGAGGACCAAGAGAAAACTACGTTTACTTGTCCCTTCGGCACCTTCGCGTACCGAAGAATGCCGTTTGGACTATGCAATGCGCCAGCTACATTCCAGCGATGTATGCTCGCAATATTTGACAAGTACGTAGAAAGCATTATGGAGGTCTTCATGGACGATTTCTCGGTGTTCGGCGATTCCTTCGATAGATGTTTAGAAAACCTCGAAAAAGTCTTAGAAAGATGCGAAGAAACTAACCTTGCCCTAAATTGGGAAAAATGCCATTTTATGGTGAGGGAAGGGTTAGTTTTGGGCCATAAAATTTCTGCTAAAGGTATTGAGGTAGACGTTGCCAAGATAGAAGTTATTGAGAAGTTGCCGCCGCCTACAAACATAAAAGCTATAAGAAGTTTCCTAGGCCACGCTGGTTTTTATCGTCGTTTTATAAAGGACTTCTCCAAGATCACTAAGCCCCTCACCCATCTCTTAGAAAAAGACGCTCCATTCATTTTTGATGACTCATGTATTTCTGCCTTTGAATCAATTAAAGAAAAGTTAATTAACGCACCGATTATGATAGCTCCGGTGTGGGACCTTCCTTTCGAGATTATGTGCGATGCGAGTAGTTTTGCGGTGGGGGCCGTATTAGGTCAGCGCATATCTAAAAACTTCCACCCCATCTATTACGCTAGTAAAACCCTCACATCTGCACAAGAAAATTACACCACTACCGAAAAAGAGCTCTTAGCTGTAGTATTTGCGTTTGATAAATTCCGCCCTTACATTACACTTTCAAAAATCATTGTTTTTACGGACCACTCGGCCCTCAAGTACCTTCTTGCCAAAACGGATGCCAAGCCTCGCTTGATTCGCTGGGTCTTACTCCTCCAGGAGTTTGACTTAGAGATCCGTGATAAGCAAGGAGCCGAGAACTTGGCCGCCGACCATTTATCCAGATTAGATAACCCCTTTATTGAAAAATTAAATGAAAAATCTTTTAATGATTACTTTCCTGATGAGAAGCTGCTTTTAGTTAGCACATCTACTTCTCCTTGGTTCGCGCACATCGCCAACTATCTAGTGGCCCGGGTGCTCCCAAAAGAGTTCTCCTCTCAGCAAAAAAAGAAATTCTTTTCTGAGCTGAAGAACTACTTTTGGGAAGACCCGCATCTTTTCAGAATTTGTGCGGATCAAGTGATAAGGAGATGTGTTTCTTATGATGAAGGAATTGATATTCTAAAACATTTGCATGAAGGTCCGACAGGTGGGCACTATCAAGCTGCTCGCACCGCTCATAAGGTGCTTTGCGCGGGTTTTTACTGGCCTTGCCTGTTTAAAGACGCGCAAGCCTTTGTGAGCAGGTGTGATAGTTGCCAACGGTCGGGCAATATTTCTAATAAAAATGAAATGCCGCAAAATTATTTCTTAGAGTGCGAAATTTTCGACCTCTGGGGAATTGATTTTGTTGGCCCCCTTCCTTCTAGCTTCGGAAACAAATATATTTTAGTTGCTGTTGATTATGTTTCACGTTGGGCTGAGGCCCAAGCTTTTCCTACGAACGACTCCCGAGTTGTAGTCACGTTTTTAAAAAAATTATTTTCTAGATTCGGTACGCCACGCGCAATCGTTAGCGATAGGGGTTCCCATTTTTGTAACGCGCAATTTTCAAAAATCCTTACCAAATACGGCGTTACACATAAGCTTTCCACTGCCTACCACCCCCAAACTAACGGTCAAGTCGAAGTAGTTAATAGAGAAATAAAAAGAATATTAGAAAAGACTGTTTCAACTTCTAGAAAAGACTGGTCAGCCAAACTAGACGATGCTCTATGGGCCTACCGAACTGCGTACAAAACCGCACTCGGATGTACACCGTATCGGCTGGTCTATGGAAAATCGTGCCATCTGCCCGTAGAGTTAGAACACCGCGCCTTTTGGGCCTTAAAATTTTTAAACTTCGATCCCCACTCAGTCGGTGACCTTCGAAAATTTCAACTAAATGAACTCGATGAGTGACGCTCTTATGCTTATGAAAATAATAAACTTTATAAAGAGCGGACGAAGCGTTTACACGATAAACACTTAAGGCACCCTAAAAACTTTAAGCCGGGCGACCAAGTCCTTTTATATAATTCTCGTTTACGTTTATTTCCGGGCAAATTAAAATCTCGCTGGTCTGGCCCGTTTTCTGTTTTAGAAGTATTTCCTTATGGAACTGTTTTAATTTCTCACCCTGATAAGGGTAATTTCAAAGTGAATGGTCAGCGTCTTAAACTGTATTTCTCTGGTGATGATGATGTCAGTCCAAACACTATTAAGTTTCTGCTTCACGAACTTTAAGATTGAACTTTTTATTTTATTTTTTTTTGCTAAAAACAATTTTATTTCGGGACAACAATATTTTTGGACAATATTATTATTTTTTTGATGCGTCGAGCTCAACGACGCTTTAACCAAAGGGCGCTCTTGGGAGGCAACCCAAGTTATCTTTTTCTGTTTTCTTTATTTTACAATTTTTGCCTCGGACGACTTCGACAAGCTGAAGCTTCTGCGATCGCCTGCTCCAACATTGCTGAATCTATCACGAAGTCCAAAGAAGACATTCGGAGGAGCGGCATCACTCAGTTGTCGCAGCAAATAAATCCGGGGAAGTTCCTGTATTTCAATTTTGTCTTTCAATTCTGTATTTTATTTTTCTCTCCTTCTCCAATCCCCTTCTTTAGCCATTGAGGACAATGTCTGTTTTAAGCTTGGGGGAGGATTTCCTCTTTCATTTTTTGCTTAGTGTAAATAATTTCCCTTTTGTATATATTGTAAATATTTCCAAAAAAAAAAAATTTGAATATCTTAAAATTCCAAAAAAAAAAAAGAGAGAAAAATTTTCCAAAATCCAAAAAAAAAAAAGAGAATATTTCACAAAAATCAAAAAATATATATATGTTTTTGAATAGTTTAGACATTTTGGTATTTCAATAGTACCCCTAGTTTTTGTTTTTGTTTTACTCAAAATTTCCTATAAATAACTTAGTTAATTATAATATTTCTAATCGTTCTTTTTAATTATGTTTCACAAGTAAAATGTTGGTCATGCTGTGTTTCTAATTCGCGGTAGCATGTTAAGGTGAAATATTTTTCTAAAACTCGCATTTCTATTATGGTTTTTTTTGTTTTTTATTTCCTTTACTTTCTCAAAAATTCATCATCCACTATTTTCTTTTTCGTTTTTGAATAATTTTCGTAAAGTCAACTTTTGAATAACGTAGTAGATGTGAACGATCCAAGTCACCTATTATTTCTATTTTCGAGTTAATTTCATCAATCTTCTTTTATTATCTAGGACTCGCTTTTTGAAATTTTTCAAACCTTTGTTTTAAATAAATTCAAAAGCGTGAAAATGATTTAGGCCGTTCTTGTTTTCGTTTGAGCTTTCCTGCCAACCTAAAAACTTTTACCACTAGTTAGCCGTTTTTGAGCCTTTTTCCTATTTCATTTGATAGCTCCTCCCTTCATTTCAGTTTCACCAAAGCCAAAATTTCCAACCTATCGAATCACACTAGCCTTTTTGAGTTTCATAAATTAGTTTGGCGATTTTGATAAGGGTATTTTGTGATTTTTTGCGGGAGAACGATTTTTGAAAAAAAAGTATGCTCAAAGGTGATGTTCATTTCTGTTTGGCCAATTCAAAAGGAAAATAAAAATATTTATGGCCTTTGTTTTGAAAAAAAAATGAAAATGAAAAAAAAAAGGAAGAAAAAGAAAAATTTATTTATCTTTTTATGAAAGTTTTTGAAACTCTTTGCTTTGGTTTAAGTGTGATTTTAAACCTTCACGTTTATCTTTGAATTCCAGTCCTAATCATATTCCTAAGCCAAACGTTTCTGTCCTACTTAAGTCCTTTTGATTCGCGCTTTTTGATTTTTATTTAACAACTAAGAAAAGAAGAAAAGTAAATCAGTTTTAGTTTTGGATTTAAACCTAGATTTTTGTTGATTAAATTGATATAATTATAATGCGTTGCTTGGATCTAGTAACAGCTCAATGCGTGTTTTTCATTTTCGTTGCTTTGCTTAAGTCTATTTAAAAAATTTCGTTAAAATTTTGGATGATTTGTTTTTATTAAGTAAAGTTTATAAAAGTTTTACCATACCTAAATAATTGTTTTAGACTTACATTTCACCTTTTCCCTACTTAGAATTTCGCATAGTACTTGTGTAGACATAATTAGAACTTTTTGATTAGTCCTTTTTATAAATATCTAGTTTTTATATTTTTGCTTGGGGACAAGCAAAGCTTAAGCTTGGGGGAATTTGATAATACGTTTTGTAGCCTAAACTATTATCGTATTTCCTATTTTATATTGTACAAATTATGTCTATTATTAGTTTATTTTTTATATTTTTTATGTAAATTTTATTGCCACTAACTTTTTCCTGTCTTTTTGCAGGTTTCCAGAAAAATTGCCAAAATGGCCTGTCACGCCCCCCTGTCACGCCCTCAGTGGGCGTGACCTAGGGCGTGTCACCCGATCCCGAGGACTTCTGCTGGAAGCGACAGATAACGAACAAAACCGCTATCACGCCCCCCTGTCACGCCCTCCCCGGGCGTGACTATGGGCGTGTCGCCCTCTGCCGCAAAGCCTGCCGCCACATTAAATGCCATTCCGCCACAGCACGCAAACAGTACTGTCACGCCCCCTGTCACGGGCGTGACCTGGGGCGTGACATCAACTTTTCGCCGACTGACGGATTTCCGACCAATGATTTGGACATGACGTGCCTGTCACGCCCACCTGTCACGGGCGTGACCTAGGGCGTGACCACCGACGTACCGAAGCAATCATCCCTCCCGCCAGAATCCAGAGCCCGAGGTCAAACCCGTACCTGTCACGCCCCCTGACATGCCCCCCCTAGGGTGTGTCAGAGGGCGTGACCAACCCGAGAAAATTTCCTATAAATTGATTCCCCCCCTCTCCATTTCAGCAAGCTTTGGTTGAGTGGGGGAGGTGCTGCCCCTTTGGTTCTTGATCCTTATTCATGCTTTCTCTCTCTCTCTCTCCCCCTCTCTTTGTACTTTTTGTTTAACCCTAGTTTAATCTTAGTTTGTTCTAGCTTTTATTGTAATTTTCTTCTTGCTTAGTGCTTAATGTAGGGCTAGAATAGGGTTTAATTTTCATGCACTTGTAATTTTAATTTCAATAGTGTACTTGCCCCTTTTTCATTAATAAAATTGTTCTTCCCTTAGCTTGTGTTCTTCTTATGTTTTTCTACTCATCTTCCCCCCTCCTCTCCATTATGATTAACTAATCCTCTTTGTACTCGATCTTGATGATCCGAGGTTAGAGCGATTATGTTATGATGTTTTAATTAATCTTTTCTTTTTAGTTTAGGGCCTTGAATTACTCTTGATTAATCACGGGTTGGGGGTATATTTTCGATATATACTCTCCGCCTTTGCTTTCATTCTGGGCTAGCCGAGAGGCCGAAAGAATGAAGTGAGCATTCAAGAGTAAAGGGAGTTGTACGCACCCCTCGAGAGAGGCAGACGTCCAAATCTCCCGGATTGGAGTAAAATCCAATAGTGGGGTTCACCGCGTAAAGCGAGTTTTAGGCCTCCGATTTAGACGAGAGTCGGTCGGACCTTCCTAAACTCAGTTGGGCACGACTTCGAGAGAAGCGTGTTCAAGCTTTAGGAACCTCCACGGTCAAGGACCCTTATCCTATTAAGTTTAGATTTTTATCGCATTTTCTTAATCGTCTTTAGCCGAGGTGAATCTTGATCGGGTGCATTTCCACTTCATATTTTCTACCTTTCGTAGTAATCGCCTATCTTGTGCTCTTTACTTAATTGCAATAGTTCTCTTTCTAGTATAGCTTTACTTTCTCCCCTGCACTTAAATTTTCTAAAACCCTAGTTTTTCCGTCGATAAGATAATAGCGTTCGTGTGAGTAAGTTTAGCCAACAGTTCCCGGATTTCAATACGACACTTGTGTCCCCTTGCTACAATTCGATAGGTATACTTGCCTCATCGGGTTGCTAGTTCGGTTGCGTTTATTTTCTTCGAACCCTAGCGCGCAACAGTAAACTGGGTCAAAAACATGTAAACTGTTTATGTGCAGGTGAAGACCTATCTAGTATCAAACCAACAATGGTATCTGGATAGTGGGTGCTCAAAGCACATGACATGGAACAGGGAGAACTTATCATCCTTCATAACCAAACTTGGACCCAAAGTGATTTTTGGTGATTCAAATTTTGGCCAAACCAAAGGATATGGTGCTGTTCAGATAGGCTCAGTCACTTTCAAGAAGGTGGCATATGTAGAAGGACTGAAGCACAACCTGATAAGCATCAGTCAGCTATGTGATGAAGGATATAATGTGACTTTCAACAAATCCATGTGCAAGATCAAGTCAGAGGATAATACAACTGTGTTAACAGGTAAAAGGAAAGGTAACATCTATCTTGTAAATTTTCTTTCAACCCATACAGACATTTGCTTATTCAATTCAGTATGCAAGCCAAATGATTTAGGCATAAGAGACTAGGACACTTAAACCTTAGAACCATTGCTAGGCTCTCCAAGGACAACCTTGTTAGAGGACTACCTTCTGGCCGCTACAAGAAGGAAGGACTCTGCAGGGCTTGTCAATTAGGTAAGCAAACTAAAAATAGCTTTATGTCACTTAATAAGAGTGATTCACCTAGGATTTTGTATCTATTACACATGGATCTTTTTGGACCCGTTACAGTACAAAGCTTAGGAGGGAAATCTTATGTTTTAGGGATTGTAGATGAATTCTCTAGATTCACTTGGGTATTCTTTCTGAGGAAGAAGTCTGATAACTTTAAGTGTTTGACAGAGTTTCTCAAATGTATACAGATTGAGCTCAACACTCACATTGCCCTGATCAGAAGTGATCATGGGACAGAGTTTGATTCTCTTCTTATGTAAGAGTTCTGTCAAAGTGAAGGGATAAGGCATACTTTCTCAGCTCCTAGAACTCCTCAACAAAATGGGGTAGCTGAAAGGAAAAATAGAACCCTAATTGAATCTGCTACTACATTGTTGACAGATGCTCACCTACCTCTATACTTTTGGGCTGAGGCAGTGAACACCTCCAACTATGTGTTGAATATAAGTCTAATACATAAACTGAAGGGTAAGACTCCCTATGAATTGCTCAAAGGGAAGAAACCTAAAGTAGACTATTTTAAAATTTTTGGTTGTACTTGTTATATTCACAATAATGACAAGAAGTATTTAGCAAAATTTCAAGCTAAAGCTGATGAAGGGGTGTTTCTGGGATACTCCATGATCAGCAAGGCTTATAGGGTATATAATAAATCTACTCTTAAAATTGAAGAATCTGTTCATGTTTCTTTTGATGAGACTAACATGTGTTATAAGGAGAAGTCTACTTCTACCATAGAACCATTGCAGGTACACTCTCTTTCAGAAAGTATGGACAGATTACAGGTTAAAGAAAAGGATACAGCCCCTTCACCTATCCAACAAAAGGATGAGAGCAGTGATGATGAAGAAGATGTTCAACATCTTGAAGAAAATCATCTTGAAGATCCAGTTGTTGTTCCACAAGAGGAAACAACGACACAGGTTGGTGAACAATCAACACCCCATGTTGATCTAGTAACATCAAGAGATCATCCAATCTCCCAAGTGATTGGAGACATCTCATCTAGTGTGCAAACCAGAAATCAGGTCAACCAGAACCTGATGCACACTTGCTTTCTCTCTCAAGTTGAGCCTCAATCCATTCAAGATGCAGAGCAAGATCCACACTGGATCATTGCAATGCAAGAGGAGTTGCATCAATTTGAAAGAAACAAAGTTTGGGAACTAGTGCCTAAGCCAAAGGATCACTCCATTGTTGGAACAAAGTGGGTCTTCAGAAACAAGTTGGATGATCAAGGAGTTATTGTCAGAAACAAGGCAAGGCTAGTTGCTCAAGGCTACTCTCAACAAGAAGGGATAAACTATGACCAGACCTTTGCACCAGTTGCAAGGTTATTGGCCATTAGAATATTCCTAGCTTATGCTACTCACAAGGGATTCAAGGTCTACCAAATGGATGTGAAGAGTGCTTCTCAATGGAGACATCAAAGAGGAAGTCTATGTTAGACAACCTCCAGGTTTTATCTCTTCAACTTATCCTGATTATGTCTTTAAATTGCATAAAGCATTATATGGTCTCAAGCAAGCTCCTAGAGTATGGTATGAGACCCTAGAATGCTTCCTTCTGGAAAATGATTTTATAAGGTGTAGAGTAGACCAAACTCTTTTTATTAGAACCCATAAGTCCCATACCCTACTAGTACAAATTTATGTAGATGATATCATATTTGGATCTACTGATTCAAATTTATGCAGAAGGTTTTCTAACCTAATGCATTCCAAATTTGAAATGAGTAGAATGGGTGAGCTCTCCTTCTTCTTAGGATTGCAAGTAAAACAACATGTTGAAGGCATATTTATTTCCCAAACCAAGTATGCAAAATAATTGGTTAAGAAATTTGGTATGTCTGAAGCATCTTGTATGAAAACACCCATGCCTACCAATGCTGTATTAGATGCTGATGAGCATGGCAAACATGTTGATCAGACAACATATAGAGCAATGATTGGCTCTCTATTGTACCTTACAGCAAGTAGGCCAGATATAATGTTTGCTACATGCATATGTGCTAGATTCCAAGTAAGCCCTAGAGAGTCACACCTAACATTAGTTAAAAGGATTCTTAGGTATGTAAAAAGTTGTCCAAATCTAGGACTCTGGTATCCAAAAGACTCAGGATTTGAATTAACTGGATTTTCAGATGCTGATTATGCTGGATGTAGAGTAGACAGGAAAAGCACCAATGGAACTTGTCAGTTCCTTGGTGACAGACTTGTCTCCTAGTTTTATAAGAAACAAACATCTGTGTCAACCTCAACTGCTGAAGCTGAATATATGGCTGCAGGTAGTTGCTGTTCACAAATCGTGTGGATACAAAACCAGCTCATAGACTATGGTTACAACTTAGAGAAGTCTAAAATTTTTTGTGATAATACTAGTGCTATCTCTATAGCACAAAATCCAGTCCTCCATAGTAGGACAAAACATATAGAAATTAGGCATCACTTTTTAAGGGATAATGTTGAGAAAAATAAAATTGAACTTCAATATATCCCAACTGATCTGCAAAGGGGAGATATTTTCACCAAACCATTGGATGAAAAGAAGCATACTTTCTTCCTAAATCAGTTAGGAATGCTAGATGGAGGAAGTTTAAAATAAATCCCAAGATTTCAAAAGCTAAAAACAGACCAAGACTAGGCTAAAAACCCATATTTTATATAGTCTGTAGGCTCTGTTTTGTCTCTGAACTGGGCTCGACATTTTTCCAAAAAGCGTCGAACTGAGATTAACGTTTTCCTAAAAACGTCGATCGGAGTTCATCATTTTCAGATAGCGCAAGTCTATCTTCCTTCTGATCAGTCACCGTCGAGCGGAGCTCGACGCTCTTTAATAGCGTTGAACGGAGATTGACGCCATTAAAGACTCTTTAGATTCCCCTATTAGCCCGGATCGTCGAACAAAGTTTGACGGTCTTTCCTTTTCCGCGTCAAACCCTAATATAAAATCATTTCTTCGGCCGCCGTTCATCGTTTACGCTTTCATACTCTCTGCAAAATTTTCTCTTTCCCTCCAAACTCTCTACACTTGGTCGTGTTTGTTGAGTCTTTGCAGGTACAGATGGCAGTGTCGGTCGCCGCTCTTTCCAAAATGAAGTTTGATACAGGCTTTGACATAGATATGGACTCCTTCAATGGCAGCGATTAGTGGTTCAAAGATATTCTGAATCTCTTCCGCGAACAGCAGTTAGTTCAATTGATGACCACCAGAATCAAGATTGCAGCGGATGAAATAAAGGAATGGGTCTTTACTGCAACAACTGAGAATGAAAATACCTTTGTCGGCACGATCAACGGGACCAAGGTACCATTGTCCCCTAATCTTTTGACAGAAGTATTCGCCTTAAGTACTGGAAATGACTCCATTAATTTGTCTGGAGAGGAATATGATTCGTTGCTAGATCGAATGGGTCATTCTGCGGTAAACCCTAATAAGCTATTGAAAAAAAATTTATCTATCGAATTTCAATTTCTCGCTGATATTGTGGGGAAAGTGCTTCTGGCAAAGCACTCAGCTCATGATACCATCACAAAGTATCAATTATGCTTGATGGGAGCAATAGTTGACAGGAAACATGTGGATTGGGGAACAATCTTCTTTGACTTGCTCAAGAAGAAAATCAACAAAGGATGTGTATTCTTTGGAAGAATTCTAGGGGTCTTCCTTCATTACAGGTGCCCTAATTTATTGGTTTCAAATGGTATGCATATCAATGCATCCAAAAGGCTCACCTGTGCCCTCATCAGCAAGTGGGACAGGCAGATTATCAACCCTAGCAGGGCTGCTGCAGCAACATCTGCTTCAGGCACAAGGACTGCTTCAGTCTCTTCCCTTGCATCAACTCTTGCCCTCATTGAGGGATTGCCTGCCTCCTCCTCTGCTCCTATTTCTCCTCATCCTATTTTTTCTGCCTTACTTCCTCATCAACCATTCAATCTGTCGTCTCCTCCCCCATCACAACCTCATCACCTACTTCACCTCCTCCAGCCACCATATCAGAACCATTCCACCCTCTATTCTATTATCCACCCATTGATTCCTCCATTCCATCCTTCAACATTGTGGATGACTCCTTCATGGATGATTCCCCCTCCTCAACTTTTGAGCCTCCATCATCCTCCTCTTACCAACAGCTCCTCTATGACATCCTGGATCAACCCTCCTTCTCACCATCCATCTCCACACCTATAATATCTATCTCCACCATCCCAATATCTCAACCATCCATCCATCCATTCTCATCCTCACCTCATGCAGCCATTCCATCAGTTCCAGCCACATCCTCCTTCACCTCTACTCAAGTATCCCTTGAGCAAGTGGATCTTTCTGGTCTGGCAGATAGGCTTTATGAGTTACTGGCCCCCAAGCTAGTAGCCTTGCTGGAGACCTCCTTGGCTCCACTCCAAAAATCTATTCAGGAGCTATCTAACAGACTGTCAACTCTCTCTTCTCCTCAGGCTATTCCTTCATTTGGGTGCCTTGATCCAGCCCTGCCTGCATCAAGCCAGGGGGAGATCCCTCATGAAGCTCATGAAGCTGAAGTAGTGCCTGCTGCTGCTGCTCCAGTTCTATTGTTTACAGTGGACCTCAGGTCACTGTTGAGTTATTTTGATTCTCTTCACAAAAGAATGTCACCAGTTCAGCAAGCTGAAGACCTTACTAAGGCCATTGTGCCTATTTTAGAATGTGATCCCAGTCTGATTGCATCTTATGTCAACTCTTTTAAAACTGTGGATGTTGTTGTTTCTGATTGTACTGATGCTGCTGATGATGTTATGTCTGTTGATATGCCTGCTGATATTGATAATTCTGCTCCTGTTGAGAGTACTGCTGTTATTTCTACTGTTGTATCATCACCTCCTGCCCCTGCTGCTTCTAAGAAATCCAAAGCTCAAGAAGAATATATCAAAAATATAGACGATTTGTATGACAGACCTCAAAGCTCTGAAAGTGATCAATTCAAAACAGAATCTGATGATTCTTCTGGTACCATAGTAAGGAAAAGAAAAGCTAGAAGCAAAGCCATGAAAAGAGTTCCTCCAGAAATGGCCAAGGATGCTAATGATATACCTTATTATATATTGCATGATTGCCAGATCACTGAACCATGGATGCAATATTCTAAAAACCAACTAAATTCCATGAAGAAGAAAAGAAAGTTTGATAAGTATGAGAAAGGTTCATCCCAGTTTCAACCTCCTCCTCCTCCTCCTCCTCCTCCTCCAGATTCAGGATCAGGTGGAGGCTCAGCTTCTCTAACCTCTGCTCCAAAGCAAAGCCCCTCCCAATCTTCACAAAGATATCATTCCAGAGGGCAATATCAAAGAGGTTATCAGTCCAAAAGGGGACAATACAGAGGCAATCAGAGAGATCACAGGATTCAATCAAGACATCAAAGGGAAGGACAAAGGTATTTGGACACATCTCAAGGTCCTTTCCCTTATAAGCTCAGAGAAACTGTTGATGCAAGGACTACTGCTGCTTCAGAAACTATTAATAGATATGAACCTGCCATTCCTTTTGAAGATCCAGAGAATAATCCTAATTCCTGGACTGCTAGGATAAAGGAACTTGCTACCTTAGATCAGTTGAAGAAGGCCAGAGAGCAAGGAAAAGACACCTCCAACATCACTACCTTGTCAGAGCAAAGAGAAGCAGAATTGGAAAGATATGCATCAAGGAAGTTCTTTGATCCAGTGGATTATAAGAAACTACATCCTGAGGCTGTGGTTCCCAGGACAAGGTCTCAAACCTCCTTAGGTGCAGAGGATGACAGAAGATCAAAGAAAGAAGCCCTCAATCCCAACAGGGAAATCTTGTTTAAGAAAGGAAGTGAAAAGAAGTTATCTCTGTAAGCAGACAGTTCATTCCTTTTAAAACTCTTGCTGATGCTCTATCTGAATGCTGCTATGCTGCCTCTTCTGCTCTGTTGCCTTAATTCTTTTTGCTTGTCTGTATTTGCTTTTGTATTTATTTTTGAGTCCTGTAAATAGTAATCCAAACCCAAATAGGGGGAGATTGTTGGAACACCCTATTACTAATTTGGGCAAGGATCACTATGTAATTAGGAAAATTGCTTGAACTAGTTGTATAGTTGAAAAGGTCAAATTAGAATGAGTCTAGGGCTTAGAACTTAGGTTTGAAGCTTCCCCCAGGACCATTCAAAGATCAGACTTAGAGCCAAGTCGAAAGACAATTATCGTCAAACTCAGTTCGACGCTCTCTGAGCTCATCTCTGCCAATCGTCGAGCTCCAGTAGACGATCATCGAGCTCAGATCAGCGCTCTGCCTTTAGCTATTTCCTAGTCGCAGAGCTCAGGTCGACGTTTTATCTCTGCGCTCAGGTCGACGTTTTATCTCTGAGCTCAGGTCGACGTTCTTCCTCTTAGCTCATGTCGACATTTTCTGTTAAGCTAAGGTCAACGATTTCTGTCAAGCTAAGGTCGACGATTTCTGTCAAGCTAAGGTCGATGATTTCTGTCAAGCTAAGATCGACGATTTCTGTCCAAGACAAGGTCGACGATTTCTGTCCAAGCTAAGATCGACGATTTCTGTCAAGCTAAGATCGACGATTTCTGTCCAAGCTCAGGTCGACGTTTTCTGTCCAGCTCAGGTCGACGTTTTCTGTCCCAGATCAAGTCGATGTTTTCTGTCTGTTGCTTAACTCCAATATATCTGAGCTCTGATCGACGATAGTCGAGCTCAGATCGATGTTTTCTTGTTGAGATCGACGATTTCTGCCATCAATTCAAGAACAGTTATGGACTTAATTCAAATTCTTTTAGAGTTAATTTCTGCATTGATTGCAAAAGATTTTCTAGCCGTTTCAAGCAATCTGATGCAAGTGTCAAGGAAGGACTAAATGGAATATTGCTATGGACTTTCCCTAGAGACAGATGTCATTTTTGAAAATCATTTATGACTGATTATTCGGCCATTCAAGTCAGATTTTTGAAATACTCCTTCAGTTCTCTTGGAGAAATACAACAGAAGAAAAAGAGAGAGATACAAGATACAGTGATCAACACCAATACAAAGAGATACAGAAAATTACAGTACAGAACATAGAACAACAAAAGAAAAATCTCTGATCAAGATTTCTCCTTCTGTGATTTACAAATCTTCAAAGTGTTCAAAGGCTTATACATCAAGGACTCCAGACATAAAATATTTCAGCACCTGCTGGAATCATCATCTGCTGGAGATCTGAAACTTCTGAAGGCCTATCACCCTAGCAAAGCTCTCACTCCTGGACCTTTCTATATCTCAGGGGGAGCTTTGACATCATCAATCAATCCACTAATTCTTCTCTCAGTGATTGAGACAGAGAAGACAACTTCACCTCTTCCTTTTTCTTTTCCTGTTGTAAAAGGGTTATCAAGACTCCCTTCAAAAGTTTTGATTCTGGCTCTGAGAGCCTTATCAAAACTCAGTGGTGGCAAGACACCTGATCAAAAAAAATCTAGTTTTGGTTTTTGAGCACCTTGTCAAAAGCTCATTGGTGCCAGGACACCTGATCAACTCTTCCTGAGTGGATTCCTACCAAGGGTGGTAGAAGAGTGGATGTACCCAGGTTGTTGGGGAACCACTATAGCTCCTTGTGTCATCTGGTTGCTGTGTGTTTGTCTTTGCTGTGTGCTGTGTGATCTTTTAGTTTTTGTTTTAGATTTTGTTTCATAACAAGCACATATACACATATACTTAAATTAAATCTTAAACTGCTTTATTTTTTTTAACTGAAAATTATTTTAAAAATACTCTATTCACCCCCCTCTAGAGTTTAGGTAGATCTCTTCCGCACTTTCACAAGTTTCCATCGTTTATTGCTATGTATGCATTTTCTTCCTTGTTGTAATTTCCTTTTTAATAGTCTTTTTATTAGTAGGATAATATTGTCTTTTATTTCCTTATTGTGTACTCTCTTTTTTGAAAATGTTATTTCTTCATCTTATTGTGGTTTTCCTTTCAATCATGATTAGGTAATTTTGTTTTGTGCCTGATCGCGATTATTTTTGCGATGAAATAACTCATCTTTAATATTATGTTTGCATTTTTATTTTTCCTATTTTTGATCCTTCTTTGATTTTTATCGTGTCGACTCCGTATTCCGGTATACGGTAGTAGGCATTTGATATCATTTCATAGAAGTCGAGAGACTCATTGATTTGAAAGATCACTCAAAGAAGGAAGGAGTTGAACGCAACCCTAGAGATAGGATGACGTAAATCCTCCGGATTGGAGTCAAATCCAATAGTGCGGGTCACTTCGGTAATGCGACTTTAGGCCATTTTGACTTGTAAAGAGATTTTGGTCAAAACGTCTATAAGTTAGTGGATTTAATGCTCTAGCGAGATTACTTCCTAATATCAGATCCATCGCGGTCTTAATAGTATTGCAAATGCGAAACTAATTTATTTCGTTATTTTATTTCAAATTGAATCGTCGATCGAGCAATCTTTCGCAATATTTTATTTCTTTTTTAATTAAGCTTAGTTCATTTTAATTTTCAAACCCATCAATCGTTCGGAAGGATAATAGAATCGTTGTGAGTAATAGTACTTGCCTGCCCCGAGTTTTTATACGACCTTGATATATTTTTATCACTATACTATAAAACGATAGGTACACTTGCCTATTCGGATTGTAGTCCGTGAGACGATTTTTACGCATCAGTACCTAACCCCACTTCTGCATTATGGAGGGACAGAGTGGTGGTCAGCTCTACCATGCCATTTAGGGGATATCGTTACAACCTAGAAGATCGCACGTGGAAAGCAATGCTATACGCACCTGCTCGCAGATCATCTTAAGTTGGTGACCCTGGAACACTCCTTGGTACCCTCAAGCAGTGCCTGCAAGAGACCCACAGTCTTGTTGATCTCAAGGGAAAGCAATGCCACTCCGGACGAACCTGGCCAAAAGATCAATTTAGGTTGTACTCCAGGCAAGAGGGCAGTGAATCGTTTCATTATGTGTGTAGAACTTGAGATCCAGTGTCGAAAGCAATGCTGCTCTGGCCGCACCTGCCCACTTGTTCGCAAGTCTGCAGCTCATTCTTCATAGGGATTTGATTATGGTTATGTGCGGACTTCAGTTTTCTAGTCCGCCCAGCCCGCCGGTTTTCCTTGGGTTGATCTTATAGTTCATGACCCGGTGCAGAAAGCAATGCCGCTTCGGCCGCACCTGTCCACTTGGTCATGAGCTATATGTCATTTCTTTTATCATTGGTTATGTGCGGACTTCGGTTTTCTAGTCCGCCTAGCCCGCCGGTTTTCCTTGGGTTGATCTTATAGTTCATGACCCAGTGTGGAAAGCAATGCCGCTTCGGCCGCACCTGCCCACTTGGTCATGAGCTATATGTCATTTCTTTTATCATTGGTTATGTGCGGACTTCAGTTTTCTAGTCCGCTCAGCCCGCCAGTTTTCCTTGGGTTGATCTTATAGTTCATGACCCGGTGTGGAAAGCAATGCCGCTTCGGCCGCACCTGCCCACTTGGACATGAGCTATAGGCCATTTCTTTTATCATTGGTTATGTGCGAACTTCGGATTTCTAGTTCGCCCAGCCCGCCAGTTTTCCATGGGTTGATCATATAGTTCATGACCCGGTGTGGAAAGCAATGCCGCTTCGGCCGCACCTGCCCACTTGGTCATGAGCTATAGGTCATTTCTTTTATCATTGGTTATGAGAGGACTTTGGTTTTCTTGTCCGCTCAGTCCTCCGTGTCTTGGGTTGATTTTATAGTTCATGGCCCGGTGTGGAAAGCAATGCCGCTTCGGCCGCACCTACCCACTTGGTCATAAGCTATATGTCATTTCTATTATCGTGGTCATAAGTATACTTCGGTTTTCTAGTGCGCCCAGTCCTCTAGATTCATTCAGGTTATATAACTTAATGTTATTCGCAAAGGTTCGACTATAGTTACTAAGCGGATTGTGATCCAAATCCGCCAAATTCGCATATCAGCATTACTCATAGGGACTATTGTAGATCACAGCTTTTATTGTCTTGGTTCTCTAAAAATTTGCAAAGGTTGATTTAATTTCTGCAAGACGCGGACTGCTGTTCGAACTCGTCAGAGCCCGCTTGATGGTTCATTCCTTTTGTTAAGAAAAATAAGATACATTAAGTCTATTCATGTCACATCGAGCTGTGATTAAACAATTTTTACAAGGATTCTTAAGATGCTGGAAAGTTATATGGCGCGGACTGATATACGGAGTACGACCTTTAACTATAAGCAAAGAATGAGCAGAACATCGGAGAAGACATTTAAATATCCTTTATATTCATTCAATATATATATATATATATATTTATATATATATTCATGTCCTGGCGAACTCGCGTAGAGTCCGCCCACTTTACAGTAAAAACAAAAATTATAATATAGCTTTCTTATTCAGTCTTCTGCCTCTTATCTATAGGCGCCTCCGGGCTCAACCCGTCAACATCAACTACATGGGAGTAGTCGCCTGAGTCACTACTGCTACTACCGCCAGAGTTAGAGCCAAACGCGGGCTCTGTCCACACGCTGCTCTTATCAGAACTGGAGGAGGAGGACTGATCGGACTGATCCCCCTGCGGCTGACTGGAGGACGCGTCCTCGGGGGCTTCATCATCAGCAAACTCCTCATCTCCATTTTCTTCGGCAACTGCTTTCCCCTTTGCAGCCCGCTCAAATTCAGCTACTTTATCCGTCAGCTCGGGAAACAGTTTCAGGAAAGGGATAGAATCCACTCCCTCCTTCGCAAATCCATCATTGATGAAACGCTCGATGGAGACCTCCACACTTTCCTTCACAAAAGGAAACATGGCCTTTTGGAAGTTCGGATTGGTAATTTCATACGTGGTCTGCAGGGAGAATCAATAAGTCAGTCCGCTACAGATAAGTGACAAAGATGGCGGCGATTACCGATACTTACAGCTTTATCCTCTTTATACTGATTGATTTTTACTCCTAGCCGCTTGTTCCTTTCTTTCAGCGACTTGTTTTCTCGCCGGTGTCGTACATCCTCTCTAAGTACCTCGCGCGTCAACCGGCCCATAAAATGATTTGTGACGGTGCTGTTCGCGCTAGCTTGTGGGGCAAGCAGAGGGAGGTCGTCGGGAGCTACGCTCTATAGGTCGCGTATGTTTTTCTTCCCGTATAATGCAGAGATCGCCACATGGGCATGGCGAGAGTGGCGCGGTCTCCTCCAAGAAGGGAGAGCCGTTGAGAGGCGGACATACTTTTTCTTCTCGTGCCAGTGGTTCATCAGGTTACCCCTCAGATCCTTCTGTCTCTTCCCGAAACCCGCCATGTCAAAGCTGCTGGAGGAAGAATAGTCTGTGGCGGGATCTCCTTCTTCTTTTCTTTTCCGTGCAATCTCTTTTCTCCTTTCTCCTTATGTAGGAGTCTTTCCGGCTGGCGTTTGGGGCAAGTTAGTTGGCACCGCCAAGATCGCTGCAAGAAGAAGAAAATCAGTCACAAAGCTCCAGGTCGCTGCGGATACGAAGAAAGGTCGCAGAACTTACTCTCCTGGTAGCTTATGGTGTCCAGCCCAGGCAACAACAGAATATAATGGTCAACGTCGAGCCTTGCCCCAGCCAGGAACGCGACAATGGCGGCCTCAACTTCATTCAGCCGCACGCTCTTGAAGTCGGCATCTGCGCGCACCTGCGGGTTGGTATGAAGAAACCCCAGGTCGCCCTCAAAAATGAGGTACCTAGAGGTCCAGTTGTGGATTTTATTCAGTAATCCTACAACTTTCATTCCTCTGCAGTATAAATAGATTATGCCCTTGTACTCGCGATCTCCAGGAGGAGTTATTGAGCGGACATAAAAAATCTTTCTAAATATATTCATAGAAAACTCGATCCTTTAAGACCGCAGGTAGGAAAGGAAGCTGTAGATCGCGGCTATGCTGTTTGGCGCGAGCTGGCCCGGAACTACCCCATAATGCTCGAAGATTTCTGCGATCTCCCAAAGCAAAGGAAACTTGAACCCACAATCAAAGTGATCAATGGGTACCGCGATTTGAGTGGCAGTAGAGAAATTTAATCGCTCCTGGTTCTCGGGAAGGCGAGCGAGCACCGGTGTTGGGATTTGTCTCCACAATTCCTCAGATTTGTAGGAGGTCAGACCTTGAACTAAGATGAATTAAGGTGTATTTGATATTGTGTTTAAGTTATATGTGTGCAGGTTCTCATTGCCAAGTGTAGACCAATGTCAGTCTATAATGGGTCACCAAACACAGGACCATACAATATAATCCCTCATTGTGTGATCCAAAGTGTTGGCCCATGTATAGCCTCTCTATTGGGATACACTTCCTATTCATGCACTTGGATTGGTGGACTGATGTATTGAAGTTTATTTTCTCAGAAGAAATTTTTCTAAGTCCACATACTCGAGTATCCTTCTTCATATACTCGAGTAAGTGACTTAGTACTCGAGTAGATCCTTAGGCATACTCGAGAAGACACTGTATACTCGTGTAGATAAGCTTATTCTCGAGTAGATAGTTAGTCACTCGAGTAAGTCATATATTATACTCGAGTAGATCCTTCTGTTCTTAGATCCGAAATTTTTCTCTAAGTCCAAATACTCGAGTACCTCCTTTGTATACTCGAGTAAGTGAGTCTGCACTCGAGTAAGTCGGGTTACATACTCGAGTAGACTGTATTATACTCTAGTAGATGATAACTTGCACTCGAGTAGTTGGTTAGTTACTCGAGTAAATGTTCTGTTCATACTCGAGTAGATCCGCACTTCTCATCTCAGAAAGTTTCTAAGTCTACCTACTCGAGTAGTTTCTTATATACTCGAGTAAGTGACTCTGTACTCGAGTAGTCGTTATTCATACTCGAGTAGTTCATTTTCCCCTTTCACTCGAGTAGTTCTTCCTATCTTATCTGAGAAATTTTCTCTAAGTGTCTTTACTCGAGTATATACTCTCATACTCGAGTAGTTCTAAAATCACTCGAGTGTTGATCTCTGAATCACTCGAGTAGCTTCTCTTCTTATACTCGAGTATACTCCTTCTTTCCACTCGAGTATATAACATCTTATACTCGAGTATGTTTCTTCTATGTCTCGAGTATATCTGTTCAAATATTCCTGAAATTCTCTAAGTACAATTTCGCTGTGTATTTCGAATCAATCATTTCTGATTGGTCCACGTGTCATCCCTAATAAATTTTCTGACCGTTAGAGTCGACCTATAAATAGGTCCTTTCATATTTGACTAATAACAAGTTTTACAGAGATTTTATTTTAAAAAAGAGAAAAAGTTCCGTGAACCCTAAATTCTCACGCCGCCGCCATTGACGTTCACGAAAGAAGCTCTGGATCGACGATCTCCGATCGTTGTTTTCAACTGAGTTTTTCCAGCGATCCAGAAGAAAGATAATCACTCGATCTCGCCGAGCCTCAAAGATTTCTAATCTATTTCTCCCGATCGAGGTGATTCCGTTTCTTTCAGATCTGTGGATTTTCGTTCAAGTCGTCTTCAACAAAATTCTGATCAAGCCAAAGTTCTCAAGGAAGAAGACTGTCAAGATCCAGATCTGAGATTATTACTGTTTGTATTTTATTTTCAAACCAAATTTCATTGTAGGAGTTTTTCTCCGAGATTTGTAGGAAGGCTTTATCTTCCGAGTTTTGTAGATCCGGTTTGGATCGAGTTTTGTAGGAACGTGGTTCCGAGGTGTAGGATTGTTTTCAATCCGAGATAGTGGAGTAGCCGAGTCTAGTGATTTGCTAGATCGGTGAGTAAAGTGGACGTACCCAAGATTGGGGAACCACTATAAATCTCTTGTCGTCTGTGATTGCTTGATGTGTGCTGTGTTAATTTTTTAATTCCGCATTTGACGCGCATTTCACCTATTCACCCCCCTCTAGGTGATTTAGGCTAACAACTTAGTACTCTCAATTGGTATCAGAGGGAGGTTGATCGTTAAAAGGTTAACACCTTGATCTTATCCTTCTAAGTTATTTCTTGAAAGGTATCAAGCATGAGTAAGACCAAGGATTTTGCTAAACTCCCTATCTGCACCAAGAACAATTTTCCTATGTGGAAGGAAAGAGTAAAGTTCTTCATGGAAGCAGTAGATCCCCGGATCTTCATGATTGTTGAAGAAGGTCCCCACATTCCTATGACTACTTCCACCATAGATTCCACCAAACAAGTTCCCAAGAAATTGATGGATCTAGATAAGGATGAGATTGCACTTGTCTCTCTAGACAAGAAAGCTAAAAATATTATAGCAAGTGCAGTCGATGACTCAATGCTGCAGAATCTGATTCATTGCCAATCTGCCAAGGAGATGTGGCAATCCCTAGTGACTCTAATGGAAGGTACTGAAGAAGTGAGGGATGATCGAAGGTCCCTACTGAACCAGAAGTATGAAGCCTTCAGGTAAGGACCAAAGGAGGCTATAGCTGACACATTTGAAAACTTCTTCAAGATAGTCAATGGTCTAAGAGTGTATGGCCGAGTCTTCACAAATGGAGAGCTGAATGATAAGTTTCTGAGATCTCTCACCAAAGAATGGGATAACAAAGTTTGTGCCATCCGAGAGTTTGGCAGACTAGCAGAGACAGATCCACAAAACCTATTTGGCAAGCTGATGTCATATGAACTGCAAATCAACTCCAGAAAAGCTGAAGAAGAGAACAGTCGCTTCTCCTCAAAAGAAAAGTCAGTTGCTTTAAAGGCCGACAGTTCAAGGAAGGGCAAAGCTGCCTCACCAGCTCCTCCTCAAGAAATAAGTGAAGAAGAAGGCTCAGAGCCAAGCACCTCAGGCTCAGCACTATCTGAAGGAGAGTTCTAATTGCTCTCCCGGCAATTCAAGAAATTCTTAAATAAGAAGAAGCAATGGAGAGGCAAAGATGCCTCATTCAGAAGATCACGACGTGATGGTGATCAGAGAAAGAAAGGCTCAAGTAGCCATGACAGGTATAACTCTAAACAGAACAAACAGATTTCGACTGACATCATTTGTTATTGTTGCAATAAGCCAGGTCACGTCATCGTCGACTGCCCTCACAAAAAGAAAGAGGGTGGAAGAAGAGAGGAAAAGAAATCCTCACACCATAAGAAGAGGACAGAGAAAAGTCTAGTAGCCAAGAAGAGCAAAACTCTCAGCGACACTGACTCATCTGAGTCGAGTGAAGAAGAGGAAGCTTACTTTGGGCTCATGGCTCACTCAGATGATGAACAAGTCCCCCAGTTCACTGGGGAGGTAAAATCTCACACTCCTCTCTCTGAGTCTGATGATGATAATGAGCAAGAGGGATATTCCTCTGAAGATGAATCTGAACTCATGGGTCAGTATAAGAAGTTACTCACAGCTTACGAAAAATGTCATAGAGTAGTGAAAACTCAAGCCAAAGAGATAAAATCTCTACAGGCTAGTGAGAGCAGCATGAGAGAAGAAGTCAATAAGACTAACTCTCTTCAAGAGAACCTCAATGTTACTATGGAGGAATACAATAAAGCTCTCAAGCACCTCGACCTTAAAGAGAAAATCATCAAAGAATTGGAACAACAACTCGAGGCTGAGAAGAAACTTGTTGAGAGTTTCTCTAAGCCTAAGAAAGTTCTTCCAATCGTTGTTGAGTTCTCTGCTAAGGCTAAGGGTGCTGGTTTAGGCCACATTGGCTCTTCTAGTAAATCCTCTAGGAGAAACAAGGCCAAGAGAAAGAATAAGGCTGCCCGGAAGGCTCTAGCTGAAGAAAAAGGGAAAGCTCCCTTGGAACCTGTGTTGTTCAAGAAAGTGATCTTTCCTACAAACGGAACTCGGATTGCTCAACAAAGAAGACTAGTGATGGACTCACAAATCAAGAAGATATCAGTGGTGTTGGCTGCTCAGAGATAAAGTTTTCAGTGGCAATAGACATCTACCAAGGAAAATTGTCTTTCAAGTATTAAATACTCGTGTATATCAAGACTTACACGAGTAAACGAAAAATACTCGAGTAAAAAGTCTCACCTACTCGAGTAGTTGACAAGATACTCGTGTATGAACTCTACCTACTCGAGTATGCTTTGTCTACTACTCGTGTATGATGTTACCTACTCGAGTATGCTCCGCCTAATACTCGTGTATGATGCTATCTAGTCGAGTATACGGACTTCTATTTTGGATTTCTAATTTTTCTATTCGCACCGAGCTATTTGCCGCTTCATTCAGGTATGAAATTATGTTTATTTTTCCTAAAACCTAATTAGGATTATATTTATATATATAGAAAAATCGGGAAACCCTTTCCACTTCTCATTCACTCGAGTAGCCGCCGACTCTTCATCTTCCAGAAAATCGCAGAGCATCATCGTCTTCTCCTCTCTCGTCTTCCAGAATCGCAGATGCCCCCCTCCTCAAAAATCAGAATCGGCTCAGAACTCATCTCCGAGGGTATTGCCGACCTATCCGATGATTTCCGTCATCTTCTGATTTTGTTCGAAACCGCCGGACTGTCGTTCATTCTCCAGACGCCGTGCCGAGTCATCTTCCCAGCAGTTGAAGAATTTTACAAACATCTGAAGATTAAGTGAAATGGTAAACTCCTTAAATCTAAAGTCAGTGGGATCAAAGTCCGCTTGGATCAAAATTCTCTAGCGACTCTGTTAAAGCTTCCAGTGGTCGATGAAGATGCCGACATGACTGAAGAAGATTCTGTTAGAACTAGTTTGTTCTGTGGAGCTGACCCTCAAGCCCATTCCTTCAGCAGAGCTGACTTCAACTCAGAAGGAAAGTTCTTAGTGGATGTCATTGCAAAGGTGCTGTTATGCAAGACTTACTCAATTCGAGATATTTCTATGGAAATGTTTGATATAATGCAAGCTATTATCTGCCGCAAGCCATTTCAATTTGGACTGTTAATCCTAGAGAAAATCAGAGAAAGCATTAAACATCCAAGTTTTGCCAGGATAATCTCCCTTCTGCTTCATGAACTTAACCCTACTGTCTTTAACTTATCCAAAGGGACTCCCCTTCATCACATGAAAAAAGTTTCCATATCCTCCATCCAGAGATATGAAATCAAAATTCTGAACTCTGCCCAAGCATCTAAAGCTGCTGTCCCCTCTGTAGATTCCCAAGAAATCAATGTACCTGATGACAGGATTCCACCTCCTCCTCCACATCAAACTGCTGCTACCTCAGGTGTAACAGTTGAGGGGGAGCCTGCCTCATCTCATCCTCAGTACCCAGCTTCATCAGAACTTTCAGAACTAGCAGAATTCAGAGTTTCTACTCCTCCAGTTTCTCCTCTTCCAGCAAATCTTCACTCAGAGATTCCAGATCCAGCAAACCTATTGTCTACTGCAGAAGATATAAACAAATTCATTGATGAGCTCAGCTCAGATGCTCCCCTGTTTCAGAATGAATCAGTTGTACAGTCTCCAGTTCAGATACCAGTTCAATCTCCTGCTCAAGATCCAGTTCAGACTCCAGCTCAGTCTCCTGCTCAGACTCCTGTACAGTCTCCTACTCAGTCTCCAGCTAAAGAGTCCAGCCAGCCTGAACAGAGTCTTTTGTCTGATGATGAGGAAGTATCTCCAGAACCAGTGGATGCTCCTCTGAGGACACTGGACTTCACCCTTCCTTCCTTCATCAACACTGAAGATTCAAATTTGGTAGAACCCTTCAAAAGAGCTGTCAGTTCAGTGGAAATTACTGAAATCACTCCATGGATTGCCTCTGCTCCTTCAGTCCCTGCACCAACTTCAACTCCTTCTACTTCTTCAGATCTGGTCAGTGAGATTGAACAGTTGCTCATCGAACAGAGAAAGTACTTTGATGACTCTCTAGCCTCAGTAAATAACAAGGTCACTACTCTTGAAAAGGAGATGAGTAGAGGCTTTGCTGAAATTCAATCCAATACTGATGAGCTCAAGAGATTGTTTCAGCTAGGTGGAAAAGCTATAGATCACACTATCACAAGTATAGGTGAACTTAGAAATCAAACTGAAACTGTTGCAAATAATCAGATACAATTGGACAAGAATGCTGATACTAATCTTATAAAAATATGTGAAGAAGTTGGCACTTTCAGAGATGAAGCAATTGCTCAGCTATCTGTAGATATCACCAAGGGGGAGAAGATAGTAAAAGAACAAGTTGAAAAACTATCTGAACAAGCTCAAGCAGCTATAAAAGAACAAGTTGAAAACCTATCTAAACAAGCTCAAGCAGCTGTGGATGGTCTTGTAAAAGATATGAAAGCAGATATTCTATCTCAACTCCAGTTTGTAAAGTTCTATACTTATGACACTGCTGTTTGGCTGCACAACGAGAATTTCCCTAATGCCCAGCTCAACCCTACCATCATTCCCAGCTTCTTAAACCCTCTTGAAGAACATCCTCCAGCAGATGCTCCAGCTCAGGCAACCATTCCAGAAGGTGTGCCAGTCTTCTCACCCAGACCTGATGGTGATGTGACTGAGCCTCCTCTCTCCTATACTGATATTTGGCAAGATGAAATTCCTCCTAGTTCTCAAGGTGCCCTAAGGAAGAAAAGAAAATATGGTGACGGCACTTCTGCCAGCCGTTCTGTACCTAGAAAAGAGCCTGCCCCAGCTTCTGAAGGTAGACCACCAATTGTTTATACTGAAGTTTGGAGTCCAACCTCCAAATCTCTGATCCTTGATACCTTGAAGCTAGTAACAGATCTTGGTGAGAACAGAGATCACTATTACAGTTATTCAGAATGGAAAGCTTATGAAGTATCCCAGATCAAGATCAGACTTCATGACAGAAATTGGGGGCACAACAACCCATCTGCTCCTCCTAGGCCCAGAACTTATTTTCCTAAACCATTCAGTTACCTAGAGAGGCAAGAGCTGAAGAGAGAAAGAATGCACAAAGAAGCCCCTTCTTGAGTCAATGAGAATGTGGAAATGGATATTTTAATCTGTTAAAAACATTTATATATATTTGATTCTGGTTATGGCTATCTTTTTATTTACCCTGCTTTAGCTTACTTTATTTTCTTTTGGTATATGTGTGTTGTTCTTTTTACTCTAAGTAATTCACCTTAGTGTAGAGGGTGCTGACATCTACAAATAGGGGGAGATTGTTGGGATTTGTCTCCACAATTCCTCAGATTTGTAGGAGGTCAGACCTTGAACTAAGATGAATTAAGGTGTATTTGATATTGTGTTTAAGTTATATGTGTGCAGGTTCTCATTGCCAAGTGTAGACCAATGTCAGTCTATAATGAGTCACCAAACACAGGACCATACAATGTAATCCCTCATTGTGTGATCCAAAGTGTTGGCCCATGTATAGCCTCTCTATTGGGATACACTTCCTATTCATGCACTTGGATTGGTGGACTGATGTATTGAAGTTTATTTTCTCAGAAGAAATTTTTCTAAGTCCACATACTCGAGTAGCCTTCTTCATATACTCGAGTAAGTGACTTAGTACTCGAGTAGATCCTTAGGCATACTCGAGAAGACACTGTATACTCGTGTAGATAAGCTTATACTCGAGTAGATAGTTAGTCACTCGAGTAAGTCATATATTATACTCGAGTAGATCCTTCTGTTCTTAGATCCGAAATTTTTCTCTAAGTCCACATACTCGAGTACCTCCTTTGTATACTCGAGTAAGTGAGTCTGCACTCGAGTAAGTCGGGTTACATACTCGAGTAGACTGTATTATACTCGAGTAGATGATAACTTGCACTCGAGTAGTTGGTTAGTTACTCGAGTAAATGTTCTGTTCATACTCGAGTAGATCCGCACTTCTCATCTCAGAAAGTTTCTAAGTCTACCTACTCGAGTAGTTTCTTATATACTCGAGTAAGTGACTCTGTACTCGAGTAGTCGTTATTCATACTCGAGTAGTTCATTTTCCCCTTTCACTCGAGTAGTTCTTCCTATCTTATCTGAGAAATTTTCTCTAAGTGTCTTTACTCGAGTATATACTCTCATACTCGAGTAGTTCTAAAATCACTCGAGTGTTGATCTCTGAATCACTCGAGTAGCTTCTCTTCTTATACTCGAGTACACTCCTTCTTTCCACTCGAGTATATAACATCTTATACTCGAGTATGTTTCATTTATGTCTCGAGTATATCTGTTCAAATATTCCTGAAATTCTCTAAGTACAATTTCGCTGTGTATTTCGAATCAATCATTTCTTATTGGTCCACGTGTCATCCCTAATAAATTTTCTGACCGTTTGAGTCGACCTATAAATAGGTCCTTTCAGATTTGACTAATAACAAGTTTTACAGAGATTTTATTTTAAGAAAGAGAAAAAGTTCCGTGAACCCTAAATTCTCACGCCGCCGCCATTGACGTTAACGAAAGAAGCTCTGGATCGACGATCTCCGATCGTTGTTTTCAACTGTGTTTTTCCAGCGATCCAGACGAAAGATAATCACTCGATCTCGCCGAGCCTCAAAGATTTCTAATCTATTTCTCCCGATCGAGGTGATTCCGTTTCTTTCAGATATGTGGATTTTCGTTCAAGTCGTCTTCAACAAAATTCTGATCAAGCCAAAGTTCTCAAGGAAGAAGACTGTCAAGATCCAGATCTGAGATTATTACTGTTTGTATTTTATTTTCAAACCAAATTTCATTGTAGGAGTTTTTCTCCGAGATTTGTAGGAAGGCTGTATCTTCCGAGTTTTGTAGATCCGGTTTGGATCGAGTTTTGTAGGAACGTGGTTCCGAGGTGTAGGATTGTTTTCAATCCAAGATAGTGGAGTAGCCGAGTCTAGTGATTTGCTAGATCGGTGAGTAAAGTGGATGTACCCAAGATTGGGGAACTACTATAAATCTCTTGTCGTCTGTGATTGCTTGATGTGTGCTGTGTTAATTTTTTAATTCCGCATTTGACACGCATTTCACCTATTCACCCCCCTCTAGGTGATTTAGGCTAACAACTTAGTACTCTCAACCGGAGAGCCCTCCATGTGACTCCCCAGAAAGGCTTCCAGATCGATCGTTGTCAGTGTACTTCTCTTGTGTTCGGCAGAATGAAAGGCGACTACATCATCAGTGCGTGCGGATACAATTATTTCAGACCGTAGGGCCTTCAGCTTCAACTGTATTTCCTATACAAAGAGAAAACGGGGACCCTATTTATAGAAAAACCGTCTGACAAATGACCAGTCAATCCGCCGAGGCCGATCGCTCAGTCCGCGCAGCTCGCTCCCTCTCAGGTTGCCTTGCAAATTCAGAAAAATTCACAAGGTTTTGCGGATTCAAAGGCATTCCGCATAGCTCGCACTTTTCAGTTTTCCTGCAAATGTCTACAAAGTAAATGCGGACTCGATACAGTCCGCCAAGATAGAAAACATTCAACACACAAAAAACCACAGCCCGCACATAGCAGTTCGCATAAGTCGCATTCAAACATTAGCCTGCAGAAAAGACAACGATATCATACAATACACACTAGTACAAAAAAAATAATGTCCGCATCACAACACAAACAACGATCCACATCGAGTTATATCAAACAATAATCGAATTGAATCAACGTTCGCGAACTCAGCGGTTGGTGCGTGGAGCAGCTCGCTCCTCATCCGTCCCGAGATAGGCTGCTTGGTCGCTCCCTCGCAATATTTCTCTGTACAGCTGCTGGACAAGATGATGCAAATTGTTGAAGGTGCGGTGCATGTGAGCAGTGTCCCTGACAACTCGGCTAAACGGGATCACCGCATTGCATGCCGGTCTCGGATCTGCGACCACCGCGGGCTTCCCGCTTGCCGCCGGGACTGAAGCCTCTCCAGGAGCGGGTTGAGCCGACGTTTGTAGCCTCACCCCGATGACCTCGCCAACCTGCTTCTTTCCTTGCCGCACCAAGGCCAAGTACCCGCCTATATAGTGGCAGGCGTCCTCGCTTAACCGCTTCTTTTCCTTCTTTAATCCCTCAACCACGGAAGAAAAACTGACAACCTGGTTCTCCAAAATCTTTTCTCGCTCTTTTCCCTTCTTTAGTTCAACTCGAACCTCGTTCAGCTCCTCTTCATATTTCCTCGCTAACAATGCATATGTGTCCAGGCCAGACTGCTCTCCTTGCGCGGGCTTGACGAGAGGGCGCATCACATTTTGCACTGGTGCATCTGCAGGCGAGGACACAATCTTGTCGGCCTCCACAGAGTCGGGTGTCGACTTCCGTACTGCAACAAAGGAGATAAATTCCAGCTTAATTTCCAGGTCGCAATAAGCTTAAAAGGTAAAAATAAAATAACTTTTTGTAATCATCGCGGTGATTTGGCGACTATCCAAGACAGGCCGCCTCACTCGCTCCGGGTCCAAAGCGATCAAATGTTGCTTCCATCTACGATGAACTTTTGCCCTCTTCTCGGACACTGATTTGCTAGAAGCAACTATATCCTCGGTTTCCGTAATGATTTTAATTGGCCGCTATTTCCGGGGTGGAGATTTATAGAGCCACTGATGTTGAAATTGTCTATGCATCGGCTGCAGTTTGCCTGACCGCATCAACTCCGTCGCAGTCTGCAGGTCTTCAGCCCGCTTGTCCGCATCAAGCTTTTCAGAGAAGGCCTCGACCTTGGCCTGCATAATGGCGAGTTGCCCTTTCGCCGTCTTCTCCCTTTCTTCGTCCGCCAACGAGGGGGTGGGGTCAGCAACTTTCTCACCCATTATCTCGACATCGGACTGCAATACCTCAAGCAGGGATTGATTTATGTCAGCAAGCCGCTCGTTATCAATGTTGTCGAGTATTTCAGTGATGGACAAACTGATCGTTGATAAGGAGTCACCCCCCGCGATGGGGGCATCTAGTGTAATAAAGCTCGCATTGGGAACTTCTTTATCCCGCGGATTGTGCTGCAAGCTCGCAGCACTCGTCCGCACAGAAACATTTTTCTCTTTCAGAATCCGTAGCTTCTTTTCCACCCGCTCAGCAATAGAAGATTTGTCTCCCTCTTCCTTTTCTTCTCAGGGGCCTTTTTCTCCAAGGCCAGCACGACCTGCTGAGAGTCTGGAGGATTCACGCGGACTGCGTCTTGATCGATGCAGACTACGGCTAGAGAAGGCGCTTGCTCCGCAATCTGCTCTTCAGTCGGCTTTTCCGTTTGCTTCTCGACTCCCCCAACCATTTCTCCTTGTTTTTCAACCTGTGTGTCGGCAGCCCGCGTCTCCTCAGTGTTCGACTGTCGGACCTCTAGTGACGAGACCTACTTATCGGAGTCTATCTACAACATATATGTCCCAAAGGCAGAAGCGATTATGGCCATACCCCCCCAGTTCACAGGGTTCTGGACAGAAGCCAGCGGCGGATTAGAAATCTTATCCGCACTCTGTGATGGAACATTCTGAACAAGAGAGGCATCTGACAACTTGCACTCCGATCCTTTGATGCCGCGACCTGAGTCAGCTTCCTCCAGTCCGTTCTGCGAACATCCCCCAATATGGCGGACAGCGGTATCGCTCCGGTGGATCGCTTTCTTAGTCCGGGTGCTCGCCTTAGGTTTCTCGATCATGGTAGTAAGGCTGCAAAGAAAGAACCTAATCTCGCCATGCCAGACTGGAAAGTTGAGACCGCAAGGGGTGATTATCGACCCATGGCGCAGACAGTTTTGACAGAGTGCAAAGCTTTTGGTGGTATTTATAGCGCTGACAGCATTTATGACAGTTGCGCACTCAGCGGTTAAGGAAACATTTTCGAAAATTTCCAAAACTTGAAAATGTGCCGGGATTATGTTAACCCCAGAATCCGCAACATGTTTCAGCTGGACTTCCTTCTCCCCTAGGCGGACTCCAGTTCTCAGTCTGCCTAGGTCGGCCGTAGCCAGTTTCCAGACCCCTAGGCGGACTCTAGTTCTCAGTCCGCCCAGGTCGCTCTTGGTCAGTTACCAGATCCTGCCAGATCTCTGGGCGGACTCCAGAATCAGCCCGCGCAGGTCACAACCCTTCAGCCAGGATTGCGCTCAGCATGACCAAGGGGACTTTCCAGCTCGCAAGACCAGTCCGCCAGTCTCGTGCAGACTTCTTGTTCTTTCTTTTTTTAATTCCCGTCACCGCTGCCCGGCTCTCTTGTACCCCGGGCAGCCGGTTATTTTAGCCCTGCCAGTTCGGGAAGGCCCCCAAATCTATAAATAGGGGGAATTGGTGCGCCCAAAGGACGCTGACTCGAGCCCAGGATCCTACTTGTTAAAGGCTGCGGACTTGAATCTCGTGCTTTGCGAACTCCGCCTTGCTTTCTGCACTGTTTCCTTTCCTCTTCTTGCAACCTGTCATTTGCAATCAAAGTAAAGCCCGTCGCAAGTGTGGCATTCAGGATGCGGCGGGCGAAGTCCGGTGTTTCCGTGGTTCACGGCTCTTCTATTCTTTTTTCTCTCGTCCGCTAACTAGATTACTGCTTGCAGTTTGCTTTTTCTTCCTTCCCCAGTGCTCGAACAGTTAGCTGGTGGTGCTTGATTCCCTTTCGCATTTCGTGCATCAACAGTACTAATGATGCACAAAATGTGAAAGGGAGGACGAGCACCACCAGCTAACCGTTCGAGCACTGGGGGGAAGGGGGAGAAAACTGTCGACCAGTCGGTTACTAGCGATTAGGAATGTCGGATAAAACCGGGTAGTGAAAAGAGAGAAAGGGCCGCTATCAGCGGCAACACCAGAGTTCGCCCGCCACGGCTTAAATGCCTCTCCTGCGGCTGACTTTCCTTTTAGCTATGAAAAATCGGTTACAGTGGTTAGAAGATAATAGCCCGAGCGAACAGGTATCCGCTAAAGGAGAAATTTGAATCCGCTGCCACAGGCGGCAAGCTTGGGAATCCGAACTCCGTCCTCTAGGAGTTACTGTTCACGCCTATTTATAGGCTCGGGGACCTGCCCAAATGGGCAGGACTAAAAATACCGGCTGCCCGGGGTACAGGAGAAGCGGGCAGCGGTGACCAGATACAGGGAAGCGAAAAGAGAGGGGGCCACCTCACCGCACGGATAGGCGGATAGACAGCTCCTGACTGATTGCTCCTGGACGCCTGCCAAGCCAGGGAGGCCCCGCGGGGAGACGGGCAGACGACTAGATGTTGCCTTGCCGCTGGGACTTGGGGAGCGGTCAGATCCAGTGTTAACATAATCCTCGCAAATTTTTAAATTCAGGAGGAATTTCGAAAATGTTGTTAACTTCCTGACCGCGAGCACAATTAATGCCTTCAAAACTATAAATAGCACTGGAGTTGACACTGACTTCATAAAACAGCTTTCGAGACGGGTCGCTTCTCTCCAACTGCGGTTAAGATTCTGCTATCCGCCATGTCTTCCCGGAGGAGCATCCTAGTGAAGCTCAGCGACGAGGGGTTGGCCGCATCCAAGTCGCCACCGAGAACATCTAACCGCAAAGCCGATGAGACGCCACGCAAAATGCACACTGCCAAGGCGGTTTCGCAAAAACCGAGCTTGGTTAGCGAAAAACCGGATAGCGAACAGTCCTCCAAGCCGGCAACGGAGATAATAGCCACTACGGTTAAGACTTCTGAACAGCTGCCCGGGAATATGGAGGGTAGCAAGATTTCAGAGCCTGTCCGAGCGAACACTCCACAGCTTTCAGCGGGTTCCGACGTGCATATCACTTCGTCCTCCAGTGAGGACGGCAAAAGGGACGCCGACGACGAAACCGAGCGAGAAGTCGGAGAGATCTCAGATGTAATCGACAGGGCGAAAAGGGCTGCTAAGACTTCCGCCGACAAGCTTAGGGAGAACCTTGATGTTGTGAAAGCCGCCCTCCCGACAAAGAAAAGGAAACACAGACCAACCTTATCGATTGAGGAGAGGATAGAGGCAATCCTCCTGAAGAAGAAGAAAGAAAACCAGAAATTCGCGGCGGTCATGAAAGCGACCAACAAGATTGATGTACACGATTAACAGGAGAATGAGCCCGCGCGAATAGAAGAGGTAAATGCTTTCGGATAGCTTGATCTCTATACTGAAAAGGGGAGCGGTTAGGCGAGTAGATATAACCTTGCCGCTCACTATGATTCCATTGCAGGAAAAGGAAAAGGAAGCCAGCAGCATGCAGCTATCCGGGAATGAGTCCGACTTGGAGGTCTTGTCGGTGAAGACTGGAAAGGAAGTGCCCGACCCAAGCGAAGGTGAAAATAAGCTGAAACTGCGAGAAAGGATTGCTGCCGAGAAGCAAATGCTAGCCGCCGGAGAAGAATCAAGCAATCTTCTGGTTCTCTCTGCCGAAGAGAAAGCTGAAGCTGACCGCCGGACCGCCGCAAAGCCTCTGCAGTCAGGTATGCACAAACCTGCCCCGAAAACAATAAAAGTTCCACCACCTTACAAGGAACCGCCGCGGTTAAAGAGGCCTATCCGCATAATAACTGAGACCGACGACTTGCTTTTGTTGCGCGAGGAGCTTGAAAAGAATAAGCGGGCCGAGCGACTTCTGAGGGACAATTACCTGAAGAAGATTGATCCCGAGAGACTGAGGTGACTTGTTTTTTCTAGCCGTCAGATAGAGGCCGGGACTAGAGAAGATTGCCTCTGCTCGGGTGCCCATTCTTTTAGCATCATTGCTTGTCGATCTTGCCGCGCGACAATACTAATTCTGCCCGTCTTATCTCTGTGATGCAGACGTCGCGGAACCAAACCCTCAAGATGTTGTAGACGAGACCGCGTTGCGACTTCAGGATGACGAGGGCCAACGCACGATCTCCAAACTATTCACCGACCTCGAGCGACTAAGGGCAGAGCTTAAACTCGAGGAAGAGGCGAGGATAGGCCAGGACGAGCGGATACAAGCTTTGTCCGCGGAACCAGTCAGCAGCCGCGAGCGAGAAAGGGCTGCTCGCGATCAAGTTTCGATCTTAGGGAGGCGACTTCAAAGGGCGGAGGATGACGCTGCGCACTACAAGAGGAAATACTATGAGAGGACAGAAAAGGAGAAAAGCCGGCGACTTGACTCCACGAGTTCGGAGAAATCGCGCGAGTCAAGCCACGGGCCCAGCAGGGGGGAACTTCTGCCCCGGTGACCGGCCATGTAAACCTAACTGCGCGACTTAGCGAACAGGTGCCTTTTGTTGAGGCATCTGTCCCGATGAGCCGCATAGTTCGGGATACATCCCGGATTCACCGGGCCCAGAATACCCTTAGCCACCACTTGATCAGCGCGATGTCCGTTTTACTAGGCATCAGCGATCAAGTCGCGCATATCGGCAGGGACCCCGCAGACCCTAGCGGCGAGCGGCGCGAGGAGGGCGCGAGGAGAGATAGAGAGAAATATTTGTAATAAAGTGTTCGAGCGAACTAACCTGATTTGCTGTCGGTTGTTTTTTAATACCTTGCGACTGTTATTTGTTTATTCGCCCGACTTATTATCGCTTGTCGTTCGATCTTATGTATAATGCTTTAGATGTTTGCGGTTTGAATCTTTTGTGTTCGCGCGATCGTCTGTATAGCGCTTTGCAAAATCTGTAGGAAACAAATGACCCGACGAACTTGTTAATATAACCGCGCGAACTGTAATGATTGATTGTGGTTGAAAAGACGTCTGCAGGAAACGACGAATATCCGGCGGCTTCTTTAATGTAACCGCGCGAATAATAATGCGCTGAAATGATTGAAAAGACGTTTGCAGGAAACGACGATTATCCGGCAGCTTCTTTGATGTAACCGCGCGAATTATAATGCGCTGAAATGACTGAAAAGACGTTTGCAGGAAACGACGATTATCTGGCAGCTTCTTTGATGTAACCGCGCGAGTAATAACTCATCCTGCAGGCTCTATAAATACGGCCTAGCTCCGCATTATATGGAAAAGTTTATAGTGCAGAACTTCTTGCGGCAAAAATTGATGGCGCCCGCACGAGCTTCAGCTGCCACCGCTTTCCTTGACGCCGAGCACAGGAGGTCGGAAATGACTAATAGCGAGCTGGAGCGCTTCATCGCGGCTCACATGATGAATACCGATATAGTCGCGTGATTACCCCTAGAAGATGAGCAGATAAACTTTTACGGAAGGAATCTGGTGGCGATCCCGGTCGACCACTTCGACTTCGGTTTTAGCTGGCCGCCGCTGATCGAGCTTGTGGAGATTCTCGACTTCTTCGGAATCGTACCCGGCCAGCTTTCGCCGAATACGATCGCGTCGATGGTGAGCTTTATCATATACCTTCGGACCGAGCGGGTAAGATTCACTATGGATCTTTTCCGCCACTGCTTTGTTATCCGCTCCATCGTCTCCAGCAAGAAGGACAACCGTGTCTTCAAGGGTGTCGTGTACTTCGGCTGCACCGGAATGAAGACAGTTAACTTGACGAACAAGTTCCCAAACTGGTCCACCAGATTCCTCATGTTCGAGGGGAATCTGGGCCTTCTGCCTGTCTGTCCGCAAGGACGAGCACCACCAGCTAACCGTTCGAGCACTGGGGGGAAGGGGGAGAAAACTGTCGACCAGTCGGTTACTAGCGACTAGGAATGTCGGATAAAACCGGGTAGAGAAAAGAGAGAAAGGGCCGCTATCAGCGGCAACACCAGAGTTCGCCCGCCGCGGCTTAAATGCCTCTCCTGCGGCGGACTTTCCTTTTAGCTATGATAAATTGGTTACAGCGGTTAGAAGATAATAGCCCGAGCAAACAGGTATCCGCTAAAGGAGAAATTCGAATCCGCTGCCACAGGCGGCAAGCTTGGGAATCCGAACTCCGTCCTGCAGGCTCTATAAATACGGCCTAGCTCCGCATTATATGGAAAAGTTTATAGTGCAGAACTTCTTACGACAAGAATTGATGGCTCCCGCGCGAGCTTCAGCTGCCACCGCTTTCCTTGACGCCGAGCACAGGAGGTCGGAAATGACTAATAGCGAGCTGGAGAGCTTCATCGGGCTCACATGATGAATACCGATATAGTCGCGCGATTACCCCTAGAAGATGAGCGGATAAAGTCTTACGGAAGGAATCTGGTGGCGATCCCGGTCGACAACTTCGACTTCGGTTTTAGCTGGCCGCCGCTGATCGAGCTTGTGGAGATTCTCGACTTCTTCGGAATCGTACCCGGCCAGCTTTCGCCGAATACGATCGCGTCGATGGTGAGCTTTATCATATACCTTCGGACCGAGCGGGTAAGATTCGCTATGGATCTTTTCCGCCACTGCTTTGTTATCCGCTCCATTGTCTCCGGCAAGAAGGACAGCCGGGTCTTCAAGGGTGTCGTGTACTTCGGCTGCACCAGAATGAAGATGGTTAACTTGACGAACAAGTTCCCCAACTGGTCCACCAGATTCCTCATGTTCGAGGGGAATCTGGGCCTTCTGCCTGTCTGTCCGCAAGTTCGACCGGCTAAGCTATTCGAACGGTTTGAGGTGGAAGGGATCGAGAAGAAGATCGTTGACTTCCTCGCCGGTTCGCGGCTAGATATCTTGCACTATATCCCATTGCTGCCAGTAGTAAAGGAATTCCCTGCAGAAGAAGGTATATTTTTAGCGATTAGTTGCTTAATCTAACCGCGCGGCTAAATATTTTGTCCCTTGGCAGCCGTCTTAAAAGTTCCTGCGAACAAGCCGGTTACACCGGCAGAGCCCGTTCTGACGCAGAGCGAGGCTAGGAAGAAAAGAGAGGATGACCGCCGCGAGGAGCATGATGACGCCGCTGATTACGACTCCGAGCCCTTCGCACCCCAAGGATCGGGGGAGAACTTAAAAGATCGCCGAGGCAAGGCGGTCATGAGATGGCACCCGCGCGGGAAGAACGTTCAAGTCTCCACCGCTCTTCCCTTGTGGAAAAACGAGAAGATATCCAAACATGCCTGCGCGGTTAGCTGGGCGATGTACGGCAGGGAGAACCTAGCCGACCTGCGGGCCATTCCGACGAAGAAACTTCCGGCTCTAGCCGCACAATTCCGCGCGAGAAGCTTTGTGATGGACCACTTTGTCGCTGAAGCCCTCGCCGAAGTGGTCGGGCTTGCCGAGCGGTTAGAGGATGAGGTGGAGCACCTCAAGGAGGAAAATGAGAAGCTGAAGAATATTAACACAGTAAGTTTTTATCTCGCGGCTTTACCGGTTACCTTAGCATTAGCCGAAAATTTAACTTTATCTTCTCATGCAGAAAGCTTACGACCCGGGGAACCCGGCCTTCAGAAAAGAACTCATCATGCATCTGCAGAATAGCGGAGAAGACACGCTAGACATCTTGCGGGAGCGGGGAGCATTTAAGCCTTGTCGCGTAGGCGTAACTTATGACGAGTTATTCCCCGACTTCAAGGATGTCGAAGCCGCGCGAGTAGAGCCGGCCAGAGAACCTGTTGAGATTCTTGTTGATGAGCCTGCAAACGAACAGGAGGGCGTACCTGAAGATGTTCGCGCGGATACAAGCTCGAGTTCATCCGGCGGTTCGACCGAGGAGGAATCCGGATCAGCTGAGACGAGTAGCTCTTCAGGTTCCTTCAGTGAAGCAGATTATGAGCCGGAGCGGAAAAAGAAGAAAAGTTGATATGTAATGATATTCTTTTGATCCGGCGGCATTATCTTTGTAAGCCGCGCGGATACTACATCTTGTAATTTTTGACAATATAAATGATACTCTGATTTTGCTGGATATGCTTTATTCGCTCGGTATTATATTTCTATTCGCTCGATTATAATAAAGATATCTGGATAATACACTGAACAATCCACTGGCTAGTAAAGCGAACGCGTTGAAACAGAATGGATGTGGATAGATAAGACCTGCTAGTTTACTTTTCCGGGCGACTAGAGTGTGAAGTCATCTGATACAAAGTGATTTACACACATACTCGCGCGATTAATATTGATATCCGCTATATTTAACTGAAGATAACCAACCATACTCGCGCGATTTATAATGATATTCACGCGATTAATAATGATATCTGCTGTATTGAAGATAAGACCAACTTAAGAAAACCAGTTGGTCGAAACGATAACCGGGCGGTTAGATTAATATCCGAAACTTCGAATACAAGACCAACTTAAGAAGCCCAGTTGGTCGAAAAGATAACCGAACGGATAGAATACTATCGGCAACTTCGAATATGAGACTAACTTAAGAAAACCAATTGGTCGAAAAGATAACCGAGCGGTAAGAATAATATCGGCAACTAGCTGCTGGTCGGATGACTTCCATTCAGCCTTATAATACCAAATTACCCGAGCGGATACTGTGTCTTTAGCCAGGATATGATAACCGCGCGGTCTGATCTCTGACTGCCGACTAGACTTCTGCTTGAAGAAAAGAATACACTGCTCTCTTGCCTGGGACACAGCCAGATTTGAAGTCTGAGGGGTTTGCGTATCATGCTTTCCCGCACAGAGTCAAAAGGGCCGTGGGCTCCCTGCAGGCACCGCTTGAGAGTATCAAAGAGTATTCGAGGGTTGCATGCTAAGACGATCTGCGGGGTATGCGTGTGGCTTCCCGCACAAACCCATCTTAGTTGCAACGATATCCCTCTCAAAGCATGGTAGCGCTACCAACCACCCTGTCCCTCCAAAATGCAGAAGTGGGGGTAGATACTAGCTGGGATCCGCAATCTAGTACTCCACCGCATCAAAGCCGGTAAGCTCCCACTACATGGTGTGAAATCTCCCCGCAACACGTGGTCCTCGTGGTGTTACGCTAATGACAACAGCTCTAAAGGGGTATGTAACTAGACTCGGCGATATCTCCTGATTCAGTGATCTTTTAATTTTTGGTTGCAAACATATAAGAATGATGACTTGCCTAGCGAGAGTACTGATATAGAATATCTGAAACAAAAATATAGAAATGAGTTATAATCCTTCTTAATAGAGTTTTATAAGAGGAAATAAAAGACAGAAAAACATATTGGGTTAAGGAATTGATTGTCAGGATTGCTTCTGTTGTTGATGTTGACGCGTCTGCCAGCCTAGGAATGAGATGTCCTTTTAGATCATGCTACGGGATTCCTCTGATTTCTGCATTTTCTCAGCCAATCGACGGAGAGCTCTACAATCTTCTGTTAGATGACCTATTTCCTTGTGATATTCGCAATACTGATCCTTGGATATGGTTTGCCCGCCTGCTGCCCGAGCAGGCTTCTTGCGACTTGGCTCTCCCTCCCGTTGCTCGATCTGGAATAGGTCTGACAAACTTCCTTGTCCTTTTTCTGAAACGCGGGGCTTCTTCGTAACGGGAAACCAATTTGTCGGATACTCGGGCGGACAGGCCAGGTAGGAGGTCAAATAGCCCGGCGAATAGCCCAGATAGGTAGGCGAGTAGGCCGGCGGATCGACCTGCTTACTGTCCACTGGGGCCCGGTTGGCTGGTGTAACCGGAATGATTGCGTACTGCAAGCCTAACCGCTGATTGATCGCGACTAGATTTGAATTGATCGCGGCGAGCTGTCGGATCATCTCTTGGCGAGTTCGATTTTCTTCCCGGCGGGGCTGCAGAAGAGCTTCCAAGAGCAGAACTTCGCTGGGGCTGAGGTTGTTCTGAACGGACTGCCGGTCTGACATTGTCTGGCCGCTGAACTTCAGCGACTAGCCGATATCTGAAGGTTGTGTGTTAACTGTTGATGCACGAAATGCGAAAGGGAGGACGAGCACCACCAGCTAACCGTTCGAGCACTGGGGGGAAGGGGGAGAAAACTGTCGACCAGTCGGTTACTAACGACTAGGAATGTAGGATAAAACCGGGTAGAGAAAAGAGAGAAAGGGCCGCTATCAGCGGCAACACCAGAGTTCGCCCGCCGCGGCTTAAATCCCTCTCCTGCGGCGGACTTTCCTTTTAGCTATGAAAAATTTGTTACAGCGGTTAGAAGATAATAGCCCGAGCGAACAGGTATCCGCTAAAGGAGAAATTCGAATCCGCTGCCACCGGCGGCAAGCTTGGGAATCCGAACTCCGTCCTCTAGGAGTTACTGTTCATGCCTATTTATAGGCTTGGGTACCTGCCCAAACGGGCAGGACTAAAAATACCGGCTGCCCGGGGTACAGGAGAAGCGGGCAGCGGTGACCAGATACGGGGAAGAGAAAAGAGAGGGGGCCACCTAGCCACACGGATAGGCAGATAGACAGCTCCTGACTAATTGCTCCTGGACGCCTGCCAAGCCAGGGAGGCCCCGTGGGGAGACGGGCAGACGGCCAGATGTTTCCTTACCGCTGGGACTTGGGGAGCAGTCAGATCCAGTGTTAACAAGTACCTGTCAATTTCTATGGAGAAGGCTGGTATCCTAGAGATGCAAAAATAAAACCAGTATTGTTATCTCCACAACTGAATTTGAATACATTTCAGTAGGGAGTTGTTGTGCACAGATTCCGTGGATACAACATCAACTTTAGGATTACAATTTATGGCTAAGTAAAACTCCAATTTACTATGATTCCTCTTGTACTATTTCAATAACAAAAAAATCTTGTACCACATAGCAGGACCAAGCATATTAAAATTAGATTTCACTTTATAATAAAGCATGTTGAGAAAGAAGATATTAACCTTAAGTTTGTCCCCACTGAGAAACACGTGACTGACATCTTTACTAAGTCTCTTGATGAAGCCAAGTTCAACACTTTCAATTTTGAATTGGGAATGTTAAACTTAAAGTAGTTTTATCCTTGTAAAGCATCTCTATTATTTATATGTGCATTTGGATGATAACCTTTTGCAGGAGAATATTAGGGAGAAAAGGTTTAAACATCCAAGCATTTAGTGTGTTGGATCAACTCCAGGTGTTGAGTGCGTTGAATCAGCTCAACACCAGGCATCGAGAGCATCAAGTGCAGTCAACGCATACACTCTGATGGGTTGAACAAGCTTCAAATCTATTAGATTGAATCACATCTATCCATCAAAAGTGAAAATCACGATAAGGTACACGCCTCTCCACCCAATTAAATAGGATGGGGTTTAAATAGAAACTGTTCCTGTAATAAACACCTTCATTTTTTTCCTTACAAATTACTCTGTCCTGCAGCCTAGTTTTCGTGTATTGTCTTTCCCTCTTCGATCAATCTCTAAATATTCAATGGCTCCCAAGAGTGTTGACTTCCTGTTCGAGGGCAGTTAAGTTGCTCGAAATGGATTTCGAGATACGCAAGAAGAAATCCTATCAGTCATTCACCTTCTCACCGTCATAGAATTGAAATTTGTAATATCATAACCGTGAGTCATCTAGAATAGGGAGGTACTGAAATTGTATACTAATGCCAAGGTGAACTCTTCCTCCACTATGATTAAAACTTTCATCAATGGAGAGAAGATTAAAATCATTGTCAGAAATATCTGCAAGACATTGAAGCTCTCCAAGCTTAATAATTTTGAAGAAGAAGATTAACTATTCCAAAATGATGCAAGGTATGCCTTGAAAAGGGGTGGCCTATCCCAGCCCACCAGTGGTTAGGTCATAAGGAAAGAGATGAATCTCTGAGGAAAATTATTTGCTGTCATCATAGGAAAAACCCTAATCTGTAAAACTAGATCACATGACAAGATTTCAAGATAAATGCTTGAATTGATGTCAAGAGTATTTCTGACCAAGAAGACCAACTGGGGTAAGGTCATTTTTGATAGAGTTATTTAATGTATACCCGAACCAATCTTTTGTAGAATCTTATTTCTATTTTTGCTGAACACCACTCCTAAAATACTGAATTTGAGGCTTAGTGCTAAGATCCATCACATGAGGAGGATGGACATTAAGATGTTTGATAGGTGGGATGGGGTGCTTATTAATCACCCTAAGCAGAGTACTCAAACATAGAAGTAGAGGGTTGATACAGACTCTAAATAAAGATCTAGCAGTAACTCTTCTGATAGTAGGAATATTGAATCTCATTATCCCAATCTAATTGAATCAATTGAAGAGGAAAGAAGGGATGTGAGTGCACAAGTCTCTATCTCTTTTGAACTTGTTGTCAAGTCTGTTCACACCTGTGTGTCTCCTACTGATGCTGAAGGAGACAACCATAAAAAATGCTGAAGATTGTGTAATAAATCTTGTGGAGAGAATTTGTGATGATGTTCAAGGGGAGACCCTAAGAGTAGATGCTCGTGTTGATGGGGAGCATGAATTACCCTTTGTGTGCCTATAGTACAAGATTGATACCTTCATAGTCAATCTACGACGAAGGATAGATCAAATCACATCTGACTCTCCAATGCTGAATAACAGTGCTCATGTTCAGGGGAGCATGTGCCAGAGGATGAAAACAGGCCAGTAGATGATCTACTTCAAGTTTTTGTGGCTGATGACACTATTGAGGGGGATACTCACCTTGATATCCATGCTCAAGTTATTGAAATTGTGATTGAACTCTCTGATCAAGACAACTAAGGGGTTGATGACATGATTAATGCTTAAGTTCCTGAGAAAGAAGAGTCCATTCATATTTATATTCATCCAGGCCACTCTTCTGAATATGACGTAGCTAGCTATGAAATGAGTGGAGACATCAGGCAAGATGATGAAGAAGTCCACTACCTAGGGACTACTCAGTTGAATGAGAACATGCCAACCTCCTTTTTAGCTCAACTCAGAGGATTATTTGATGAGCAGGGTAGGAAAATTGGGCTATATGTGGATGACTCAATCAAGGAATTGAGAAAGGACTTCACCACTGAAGTTTCTTCGGTTAGACATAAGGTCAAATTATTGGAAGAGAATATTATCAAATTCTTTTCGAGGGCTGCTCCAGCTATCGATTATACAACAAACAAACTTGATGAGACAGTTAAAAGGCAAAATAATATCATAGAGAATCAGTCCATCACTACAAAAAACATGAAAATGGTCCATATAGTAACAAAGAACATCTTGGAAGGTAATATGACTATCCTAAAAAGGAGAATGGATGCTTACACCCAATTCCTAGATGATCACATACTGCAAGTCAAGAATCTTGTCACTAGAGGGGTAAATTATTTGGCTAACAAGAACACTTCCCTAAGCAAATAAATTTTTGAAGAAGTCATAAAGGGTGAGAGGTCAATAATAAATGCCAGTGTAAACTATGCAATATGAACTTCAAATTAAGTCAGAGATGCATTGGGCCTTGACCCTTTTATATATGATGTGTAACACCTCCGTCCGTGAAATGAAATATAATAGAGGGTCCGGCCGGGGCCCCATGCCATATTCCACCAACAGTCAGCGAGATTACAGGATAATATCAAGAACTATGTGATTCTTAACTTAGAGCATTCTAGCGGAAGCTTTAAGGTTACATGAACTCATACCAATTGAATGTACACTGAATATAAACCATACAAGTTATATATACATCGGGAATGTTGATTACAAATACACAAAAGTTATGGCCTTAAGGCCTTACAGTATTCTTCATAAGTGTAGTTTACAAACATCGGCGCATAGGCCAGCCACACATGAAAACATAAACTATTTTCGCTTGTCCTTCAAGGGCATGCAGAACATCAGGACTTCAGCCCACTATTTTCCGCTCGGCTCTCCAGCACCTACATAGGGACCGCATTTAGCTGACCAATTTATAACGACCCTACCCCTTTCCTGGGGTAGAGGTATTTCTTCCCTGCAGGCATAGAATTATCACTAACAGATATATCATAAAAATGTGCACTTATGCACGGTTTAATATATCACAAACACTGGCCTTAACTGCCGACGCTCCGTGCACTCAGGGAACATTTTTGGTGTGCCAGTTTCCCGGATTACACCATCGTTTAGAGGTCACAGGCATAACGGTTAACTTTGAGAATTTATAGTCTCTAAGGCCCCCGACCTGAGACTTTAGTCTTGACGGCGTACAACCTAAGACTCTTATTATGTGATCCTAACGAAGACCAATAACTTAGGCACTCGAGTTAGACAACCATAACGCGAATACAGTTCAGCAATTGCCCGTTGCTCAAATCGTCAATTCAATGTCTAGACTAATGCGGGGCGGCTTCCCCTTATCCGTTCCGCACACTGGCCTTAATGCACACAGCTCACACTAGCCACAATTTTTCCGAGAGGCTGTCTTTGCAATCACAAGGCTATCTGGGAGCTATCGCTGGCGATGCTCACTATCGTCAGGCGTTACTAACAAACTCACTTTTTGTATCCAGGCCTAGCCCAAAACCCTGCAGTAACCTGCAGTGACAGAAACACTTGTCTTTTCATAGCAAACATCACAAATAGCTCACAAAGAGCTATCGCCATTGGCGAAACTCACTATCGCCTGGCGATATCCAATAGGTCTTAAAACCGTGGAATTTCGTGGGTATTTTCCTGGAGTGCAACACTTGTACTCCTTGCTACTCTCAAATCTCAGGTACAACCCCGCAGACCCCGTAAACTACTTATTTATACTCGACGTCTTCTTCAGCATGCAAAATAAAATTCACCAATCCAGACCAACCATTTCACATGGGCTTCATACAACATGTTTATTCCATACTACACATTTCTGAATCTATATGCAAGACTAACTAGGAATTTCACGAATCGTCCCACAAAAATTCCCTTTGCTTTTCTACCTTTTGGTGGTGAATTCCATGCATATGCCAAAAGAAGGCCTACACTTGTCCAAGGAGGAAGATCGTTACCCTTGTAGTTTTCTTCGGAGCCTTGACTGCTTTTTTGCCCGGTTGGAAAGGAGCACGACACTTTCCTCTTCATGGACCAAGCCTCGAATCTTGCTTCCGACTACTGGATCTCCTTCAGCGAGCTATTCAAGCTCACCTCCAACCCTTAGCTCCAACCCTTAGCTTTTCCTCTCAAGAACTTAGATGAAAGAAAGAGAGAGAGTAAGAAGAAGAGAATAAAGTCTCATTTCTCCACTCCTCTGCATAAGTGGCCTTGAGATTAATCCCAGCCACAGGATCATTTCATCAAAAGGGAGCAAAGGCCGAGAATTGGTCCTTCAAGTAAAAAAAACGTTATCGTCGTGCGATATCGTTGTCGTCTGGCGATATCAGCTTTTTCACCGCTTTGACCCCTATCAACCACCGCTCATCGACTGCCGACCGACCATCTAGCATGTGTCTAGCAAATGTGGCACTATCACCTGGCGATATCCACTATTGTCGTGCGATAACTCACTCAACCTTTCATGGCGTCTAGTGCGTCAAGTTCATTCAACGCTTCATGGCGTTGAGTGTATTGAGTCTATTGCTATCACCTGGTGATATCGACTATCGCTATGTGATATCTCACTCCATGCTTCCTAGCATCGAGTGCGTTGAGCACATTCAACGCTTCATGGCGTTGAGTGTTCTCGTTATCGCCATCGGCGATACCCACTATTGCCCGGCGATTGTAACCAAAGGTTCCGCTGTCAAATTTGGGGTATTGCAATCCTCCCCTTCTTACAAAAATTTCGTCCCGAAATTTTATTTTTCTATAAGAAAAAAAACAGCAACTTATATGTTACAACATATTTTCTTTTCACAAAAACAATGTTACAACATTATTTTACAAACAACTCTTGGTATTCCTCCCGCAAGGTTTGCTAACGCTCCCATGTTAGCTCTTTACGACCACAATTTTCCCACCAGACTTTGACCATCCTGATTGTCTTGTTTTGCAGTAGCTTGATCTTCATATCCTCGATTCGAATGGGTTGAACTTTCATCGTTAGCAAACTATCGACCAATACATGATCAGCAACAATCACATGAGCTGGTTCTTTTACAGCTTTGCGTAGCACTGATATGTGAAGCGCATAGTGCAAAGCACTTAACTCCGCCGATAGAGCTAAATGATACACAACTTCTCCAACTCGTTAAACCACTTCAAAGTAGCCAAGATACCTCAGACTCAACTTTTTCATGCGCCCAATCCTGGATATGCCGTTGAATGGTTTGATCTTCGAGTACACTCACTCACCCACCGCAAACTTCACGTATCGATGTTTGGCATTGTAGTACTTTGCTTGTCTATCTTGGGTAACAATAGCCGCTCTCGTATAGTACGTATGGTCGAATTAGCATCTTCAACCTCCTTACTCTTATATAGCTATGACTCGCCTGTTTCCTCCCAAGCTAAAGGTGTACAACACTTTTTACCGTATAAAGCTTCAAAGGTCGCCATCTGTATGCTAGCTTCATAGTTGTTTTTGTAGGTGAACTCAATCATATAGAGATGGTCTTCCCACCTCTTCCCTAAATCTAGGGCGCACAAACGGAGCATATCCTCCATTGTTCTGTTGGTCCTTTCGGTCTGACCATCCGTTTGAGGATGAAAGGTCGTGCTAAATTTTAACTTGGTACCCAACAGTTGGTGGATTAGCCTCCAATCACTCGAAGTAAAGCGCACATCTCGATCACTAACGATGTAACCGGGCCCACAGTGCAATCGTACTATGTTGTCAACATATAACATAGCCAACTTTTCTACTGAATCATCCTTCTTGTTAGGTATAAAGTGCGACACTTTTGTTAACTAATCAACGATCACCCACATGGCATTTTTTGCTCTTAGATCTCAGCATTCCATGCATGAAATCCATTAATATTTCATCAAACTTCCATACCTGGATTGGTAATGACTTTAGGAAACCTCCAGGTTTCTGACATTCAGCTTTAACTGGGGCACAAGTTTGACATTTTGCCACATAATGGGATGTCCTCGTTAAGATATGTCCACTAGGACAGCTTCTGTATGTCCTTGTACATATTTTTGCTCTCTGGGTGAATTGAGTACTTTTTAAAATGTGCTTCGTACATCAATTCATCACGTAGTTTAACCACATCCGGGATGCACAAACGACCATCTTTCCGCAAAAGCCCGTCATCCAAGGAGAATTGGGCATTTGACCCATCCGTTGCATAGCATTATAGACTCTCATCGAGTTCTGTTGCTCGCCGAACCCTATCTGCGAGGTCATATTGAACCTCTGTCCAGTTCAGGCATGTATTTGCAGTAGAATTCTTATCAACACAAGAAAAGTCTAAGTTCTCCAACTCTTGCATCAAACGCTCATCATGTATCTGCAACCAATTAGCCCTTCCCGGAGTCCTACGACTCAAGGCATCAGTGACCACATTTCCCTTCACGGGTGTGTAATGAATCTTGAAGGTGTAGTCCTCGAGGAACTTCATCCACCTCCATTGTCGCATGTTTAGTTCTTTCTGATCCAAGAGATACTTAAGGCTCTTATGATCCATGAAAATGTCAACTTTCACGCCATATAAGTAATTACACCACAGTTTAAGTGCAAAAATCACCTCTATTAACTCCAAGTCATGGACGGGATAGTTCCGATCATGCACTTTCAACTTGTGTGAGCTATATGATACCACTTTTCCGAACTGAAGAAGCACATAGCCTAAGCCTCTCCCTGATGCATCACTATAAACTTCAAAGATGTCCATACCACATAGCGACGTCAAAATAGGCTCCGTGGTCAAATGACTCTTTAACTCTTCAAAAGCTCGTGCGCATACATGCATCCAAAAAAACTTCTTATCTTTCCACATCAGTGTGGTGAGAGGTAAGGCAATCCACGAAAAGTTCTCTACGAAGCACATGTAGTAGCCCGAAAGTCCAAGGAAACTCCTGACTTCTGCTATAATAGTCAACACCGTCCATTTCCAAATCGCAACTATCTTCACCGGATCCACTGCAATACCTTCTCCACTAACCACAAGGCCAAGAAAGGCCACTGACGACTGCCAGAACTCACACTTTGAGAACTTGACATAGAGCTTGTTTCTTCTCAGGGTGTGCAACACCATCCACAAATGGTTCGCATGATCTTCTTCAAACTAAGAGTACACTAAAATGTCATCAATAAAGAAGATTATGTACTCTCGAAACGTTCGGTGCATTAGGTCCATGAACACTGATGGTGCATTACATATCCCAAACGGCATTACCGTGAACTCATAATGATCGTAGCGTGTTCCGAATGTTGTCTTGGGAATGTCACATTCCCTAATTCTTAATTAGTAATAGCCAGACTTCAGGTCTATCTTTGAGTATACTGTTGATCCAACCAGCTGATCGAACAAGTCATCAATCTGTGTTATTGGATATTTGTTCTTCTCTGTTAGCTTGTTCAGTTCTCTATAATCGATGCATAATCGCCGGCTACCATCCTTCTTTTTCACAAAGAGGACAGGTGCGCTCCAAGGTGACATACTTGGGCATATATATCCTTGATCTAACAGCTCTTGTAGTTGGACCTTCAATTCCGCCATTTCCTTTGGCGCTACACGGTATGGTGAGCATGCCACAGGTTTCGCACCTAGCACCAACTCGATAGAGAAGTCAATTTCTCTTTATGGATGTAGCCCCGGGAGATCCTTCGGGAACACATCTACGTACTCCAATACAATTACAACATCACTCACAGTGGCTTTTTGCTCAACAGCCTCTATAAGCTTGAAGAATAACTCTGCGCGCTTCCGAACAGCTTTGACGACTTGGTGAGCAGACATCAACATCTTGCTCGATCTTTGCATAACAGCGAATTTAGTCTCTAGCTCTGTATTCTATCCCAGTGTGATCTCCTTTGAATTGCAATCTATAATGCACGCTATTCTGAGAGCCAGTCCATACAAAAGATTACATCGAACTCCGATAGTGGCAACACAGATGCTTCCAATCCAAAATCCTGACTTCCAATTCGCACCTCAACATATTAAGACTTATTTGCTCGCATCATGCATCCGTTAGGCAACAATATCTTTAGTATATCTTTCAGCACACAAGTAGGCACTCCTATCCGAGACACGAAGTCCTCAGATAGAATCAAATGTAAAGCACCCGTATTGAACAGTGCTCTTGTCGGACAGTCCCGAATAGGGACTGTTTACCCGGAAGACCGTTATTCAGTTTCTCCCACAAGATCATTATCAAAGCTCCCTCTTTCGACCGCGTAACTGTGAGACCGCAGCAATCAACAAGCCGGGTTTCCGTCTGGGAGTTACCGGTCCTTCTGTTTTAGACCGCGTAATTGCGCGGTTAGAAGCTTTGTCCTTTTCCTTCTTTAGCCGTATATCCCTTCACCGCTGCTCGCTCTCCTGTTCCACGGGTATCCAGTGATTCTAGCACCTGCCCGCTCGGGCAGGACCCCGAGCCTATAAATAGGCATGAACAGTACTCTCTAGGCATCGCGAATCGAATCCTCAAGCTCGTCGTCTGTGGCAGCGGTCTCGAATCCTTTGCCGAGAGGGTTACTGTCCGATCGGGTGCTCTTTGGTAACCGCTGTAATCGATTCATTCTATATCAACCGAAAAGCCCTTCGCAGGAGTGGTTTTAGCCGCGACGGGCAAACTCTGATGTCGCCGATGTCAGCGGCACCCTTTTTCCTCCTTTTCATTTAACCGACAACTTGCAGTCTCTCTTTTACCCTTTTCTCTTTCTCGCAGGTTCTTCACCAACCAAGGGATGTTCTCGACACAAACATTAAACACGCGACCTTCAGATTCGAGTTGTCCGTGAATCCGAGCGGTTTCTATATGTCGGACAGGCGATCCCCTCACTACTCTCATTCTCACCACTCTAACCCCCTGGGTCCTCAGAAGAATCCCTCTGGAGGGCACTCGAACAATCTCGCCAGGAGATGGAGCAAGATAGGTGGTAAACCGGCCAACGCCTTGATGTAATCGACCAAGCTCTAGCAGCTCTTAACCAGCGGTTAGCGTTGCCTCCAGCCGCAACACTCGTGGAACCCACAATCTTTCCGACCTCCGCGACTACTCAGCCCGCTTTCCAGCCATGTCAGACTACCACACAACCGCAGCCCCAGGAAGACGAGCTGAATCCTTTCATGGGTTACTTCCAAGATACCGATCGGGCAAGTCCAGCTAAGCGGTTAGATTTCGAAGAAGACCGCCTGCCCGGCATGCCCGCTGATTTCCCAAATTCTAACTGCGCCTCAGCTTTAACCCCGGCTGAGATGGAGGAACCGTCTCCGTTTGTCGCGCTGATAAGGCGAGAGCCCGCACCGAACAATTTCAGAGAGCCTCTCTTACCTTTTTATACCAGCGCATCCGATCCGGTCATGCACCTACAAGCATTCAGATATGCCGTGGCCCTTAGGTGCCTGACAGATGCGTTGAAGTGTAAGTTGCTGGTGACCACTTTCGATGGGCAGGAACGAGAGTGGTTTCACGAGCTTCAACCCCGCTCAATTAACTCCTTCGATGGGCTCCGTCAAGAACTCTTGTTGAGGTTTTCAACCTCCAAAAAAAGGAAAAGTGGTCCTGCAGCCCTTTTCAAGATTATGCAGAGAGAGGGCGAAAGCGTGGCGCAGTTTGTGGATCGTTTTCATAAAGCAATTTTGGAAATAGAAAATGTAGACCCATATTACTATAAGGTCGCCTTAGTCAACGGCCTCCGAGAAGGCCCGTTAAAGTTTAAAGCCACAACAAAGGCCCCAGCGACTTATCAGGCCCTGATCGCTCTTGTGAACAAGTTCATCGAAGGAGAAAGTTCCAATCCTTCTTATATTTCTTCTCTAACCTCTATGGAAGGAGGTAGTGACACAGGAAGTTCTTCCACAACACGCCACGTTCTGAAACCTTCCCGTCATGATCACCAGTCCTCACCCTAAAGGGATAGAAACTTTCGCCATAAGAGGCCATTCCTCAACCATCAGTAATTCCGAGAGTGAATACTGCCATTGACCACTGCTCCTATTTCGGCAGCCCCGCAAGTCCTCCCTGTCAATCATCATGGAGAACCTCTTGCAACAAATATGACTTGGGAGGAAGTCGCTGAGGTCCTATAAAGGAAAGAATTCTGGAAGGCCAGGCCTTGTGGAGAGGAAAGATCCCGGCTCTAAGAATTTCTGTGAATTCCACAAAGAATAAGGGCACCCTATAGAGCACTGTCGGGCCCTTCGCTTTCTGGTGAAGAGACTTGTTTTAAAAGGAAAAATGTTAGATCTTTTCCGTAAAGAAACTACCGTCGATCCCACCACCTCAAAAGGCAAAGAAGTAGCTGAGGTGCTTCGGGAATGTGAGGATGTCACTGACACTGGCAGTCTAGGTGATATAAATTACCCGAATGATTGCGTGTATGTCAATGATGAAGGAACCCTCAGGCGATTTTTTTGCATCTACGGGGGGGGGGGGGGGGGGGGGGGTCTTGAATCAAACCGAAAATCTTCCATCTCAAAGTTGCGCAAGAAGGAGGTGGCTGTGGCTTCCTCCTCGGTCCCGATAGGAGAACTCGTTACTTTCGGTCCAGATGACCTTTTGTCCACCGCCAACCCATTCAACGATTCGGTTGTTATCCAAGCCGTCATCAAAAACTTCACGGTGGACAGGATTCTGATAGATACTGGCATCTCGGTGAATCTCTTGTTCAAGAAGACGTTTGGGGCCCTAGAGATTGGAAGACCGTTGTCTTCCACCGAGGGGCCACTCTACGGCTTCTCAGGAGAGAAGAAGGAAGCAGAAGGAAGCATTTTGCTACTGGTAACTCTGGGAGGAATAACCAAGATGATCTAGTTCATGGTGATTGACGCGCCAAGCAGCTATCATGCAATTTTTGGAAGGCCTCTACTAAACGAATATCGGGAAATTGTGTCAACCTACTATTTGGCTATCAAATTCTCTGCTCGAGGAAAGAAATATCGGATTAGAAGCAACCATCGAGTGGCCCGAGAGTGTTATGTGAAAATTGTTAATATGATTGAGCAGGTGACCCCTCCAGCAGTCACAGTTGTTGAGCTTGGAGAGCCAAAAAAGAATATGAAGGAGGGATCCTATCTAGATACTGCTCAACCCACCGAGAAAGTGCCCATCACTAAGGGAGGGGAGAAGAAGCTCTCCATTAACGCAAAGTTATCAGAAGTGGAGAAAGTCGAATTGATTTCCTGTTTCCTGAAGAACCTCGATATCTTCGTATGGTCTCCCGAAGATATGCCCGGAGTGGATCCAGATGTAGCTTGTCATCATCTCAATATCGATCTGAAATGCAAGCCCGTGCAACAAAAGAAGAGGGATGTCGCGACAAAATTAGCCGGTCCTATTCGGGAAGAGGTCGCAAAACTGGTAAAGGCCAAGTTTGTTCAAGAAATCCAGTATCCTGCCTGGATATCGAATGTTGTAATGGTATCAAAACAGGAGAAAAATGGGGAATGTGTGTGGATTACACTAACCTCAAAAAAGTGTTCCCCAAAGATTTCTACCCCCTGCCTCGAATAGATGCTTTAGTAGATTCTACGGTTGGTTATTCTTTTATGAGTTTTTTAGACGCATTCTCCGACTATCATCAGATTAGGTTGCACAAACCTGACACACCACACACGTCTTTTATCACAAACGAGGGGTGTTATTATTATCTAGTGATGCCTTTCGGGTTTAAAAATGCAGGAGCCACCTACCAGCGCATGATGGACTCCGTTTTCAAAAACCAAAAAGGGAGGAACCTAGAGGTCTATGTTGTCTACCTCCTTATAAAAAGTAAATCCTTTTTAGCACATTTAGAGGATCTCGTGGAGACCTTCGCAACCCTGCGGAAGTTTAGAATGAGGCTAAATCCGTCGTAGTGTGTTTTTTGTGCCAATCAGGGAAAGTTACCTGGTCATCTTCTTACCCCTGAAGGGTTGATCCAAACCCTGACAAAGTAAAAGCTATCCTGGATATGGCACCTCCTCGCTCCCCGAAATAAGTCCAGCAGTTAGGGGGAAGATTAGAAGGTCTTAGCCATTTTATCTCCAGGGTAGGAGACAAGAGTGCTCCCTTCTTTAAGACTCTTCGGGGAGCCTCCAAGTTTGAATGGACCAATGAATGTGATGAGTCTTTTAAGCAACTCAAGAGACTGTTAACAATGAATCCGTTATTACAAAGTCCTCACCCAGGAGAACCGTTATACGTCTATCTGGGAGTTGGACCCGAGGCAGTTAGTTCCGTTCTTGTCAGGGAAGAAAGGAAAAGGAAATTCCATGTATATTATGTTAGTCATATCCTAAAGAGCACAGAATTAAGATACCCTATCCTCGAAAAGCTAGCCTTGGCCTTAGTCATTTCTGCTCGCCGACTCCGTCCGTATTTCCAGGCACATTTAATCCAGGTCCTGGTGGACCAACCCCTCAAAGGAATATTAGAAAGGTCATAGCATTCAAGAAGACTCGCTAAGTGGGCGATCGAGCTGAGTGAGTTCGAAATTTCATATGTACCATGAACAGCCATAAAAGCTCAATTTTTGACAGATTTCATGGTGGATACCACAGAACAAAGTTTTGTTCAAGAAGAAAATTCTCCACCAGCTTGGATCATTTACGTCGACGGAGCCTCAGGAAGAAATTCTTTAGTAGCAAGGATAGTCCTCATCAATCCAAACAGAGTCAAAGTAAAGCATGCATTGAAATTCCTTTTTCCGATTACTAAAAATCAGGCCGAGTATGAAGCTCTTCTTGCAGGGTTAAGATTCGCAAAAGAGCTCGGCATTGATCATGCCCACATCAAAACAGATTCCTTAGTAATGGCCACGCAAGTGCTCGGGAATTTCGAAACCCGAGAACCAATTCTCAAACAATATCTCGTGCTGGTAAAAGCAGAAAACGGGAGATTCAAAAGCTTCATTATTGAACACATCCCAAGGATCGGAAATGAGGAAGTCGATGCTTTATCAAAATTTGGCTTTACTACAGGAGAAGTGGCATCTGAGCTTCTTCGGCCATCAGTCGAAGAAGGGGAGGCAATGCAAATTGACCAATGTCATTCCTGGGTGGATCCGTTCATTCTATATTTATCAAAAGGGGAGTATCACCCTGCTATTAGAGACCGAAGAAGATTTAAAGTTAAGGCTGCATATTATAACCAGATCTCTGGGATACTCTACAAGAGAACTCTCATCTCACCCATGACAAGATGCGTTTCGGAGGAAGAGGTCCCCACAATACTTCAGCCCATCCATTCGGGAGAATGTGGTAGCCATTCTGGAGCCAGGACCCTGGAACAGAGAATCTTACGTCAAGGATATTTCTGGCCAACAATGATGAAGGGCGCAGAATCATATGCCAAGAAATGCATCCAATGCCAGAAATTTGCCCCACTTCAGCTCCAGCCCGCTCAACAACTTTGGTCAATTACGGCACCATGGCTGTTCGCAATTTGGGGGATGGATCTCATTGGACCATTTCCAATGGCGAGTGGCCAACAACGTATCATTTTAGTTATGATTGACTACTTCTCTAAGTGGATTGAAGCCAAGACACTAGCAAGGACCACAACTCAAATAGTCAAAAAATTTATTTCGGGTGAAATAATTTGTAAGCATGGAATTCCCATGGCGATAATTACGGATAATGGACCTCAGTTCAATAATACGGAAATGATTAACTTTTGCAAGTAGGAAGTTACTGACCTCCGATTTTCTTCGTTACATCATCCTGGGAGCAACGGCCAAGTAGAGGCAGCCAACAAGCAAATTTTAAACTTACTCAAGAAAAAGGTTAAAAACTTAAGAAGCAATTGGGCTGATCAGCTCCCCTCAGTGTTGTAGGCCCTAAGGACTACACCTTCCAGCACCACGGGAGAAACCCCCTTTAAGTTCTCGCATGGATCGAAAGCCCTCATTCCAATAGAATTCGAAGTATCATCACCAATGGTCTTACTGACTAAGCAAAATTGGGAAGACTGGCTAGAAATCAATGACGAAAAAATGAGATACAACTTGGATCAAATTGAAGAACTTCGAGATAAAGCTACCATCAGGCAAGAAGAAGTAAAGAGGAGGATGGCACGGTATTTCGATCAGAAAGTAAGGGTCAAGCAATTTCTGGTGGGGGACCTGGTTCTGAAGTAGGTGGATGCCGCGGCAAGAAATATTTCGATTGGGAAATAAAATCCCAATTGGGCCGGACCTTTTATCATAAAGGAAGTTTTGAAAAGAGGAGCTTACAAGCTGCAAACATATGAAGGGGAGGACATAACCCATACCTGGAGTGGGGACGATCTAAAACGGTTTTTCTCTTGAGAGTATCCTTTCATTCACGCCCCCTGCCGTTCTTTAAAACAAGAGAAAGGTCGCATGTTGCTGATATCTTTAGCAAGTCACGGGATATTTTCTCTCAAGACTCGAAGCTAGAAAATGCTAAGCCCGGGGTAACACCGCTGAGTCCAGCTCGATCCCCCACGAGAATCGTTGTCATTAGCGTAACACCACCATGACCACGTGTAGCGAGGATTTTTCGCACCGTGTAGTGGGAGCTTGTAGATTCTCGTGCGAAGGGATTCTGGACATCGGAATCCCAACTGGCATCTAACAACCACCTCTGTGTTTCAGGAGGGTAAGGGTGGGTGCTTAGCTCTACCATGCGTCATAAGGTATATTACTACGATTTCATTGATCCTCTTTGAGATAAGATGGTGCGAGTCTCAGTACCCACCAACCTCATCCTTGTTGATCAATCTAGGACGTGATAATCGGGTACACCTCCCTCCTTTCTTTTCCATATTCAGGTTTAATCGCTTAACTGCGCGAAAAGATGAAACCGGGTTGTTCGCAGGGCGAGATTTTCAGAATTCTTATTCGACTTCAGACTGGCGGTTAAGCCAGTTTCTTGAAGAAGATGATTAAACCGAGCGGATAAGAGGCTATAAGCAGCAGACCTGTCATCATATTCGCACAACCATCTATGTGACTTTCGAGGTTTTTCAAGTTATTTGAAGATGATTAAACCAAGCGGATAAGCAGTAGGCCTGTCATCGTGTGAAATTCTGTTTGAAGTTTTGATCCAGATTTTGACCGAGCTGATAAACAGGATATGAGCGATAGACCTTTTATCTTGTTCGCACATCTATCCATATGATTTCAGGAGTGTTGTAAAATTTTCATAAGTTTGAACGCCATTTATTAATCGGGCAAATAATAATTTCTTAATCACACGACATCACACAAGCAGCAGGAAAAATGAAAGAAGAGTACAAATGTCATTCTTATGTAAAAGAATACGGTTACATATATACCAGGCAGTTTAGTAAAAATAGAACCCGCATGGTCTGAAAAATAAAAATAAATGCATCTCATTTATGTCCTAGCTTTCTTCTTTTTCCTTTCATCTCGTCCCGAGCTAGACAAACTCGATGCGCTTGAAGAGTCGCTCGACTCAGTCGATTCCAAGGAGTCGGATTCTACGCTACCACCGAGTCATTTTCCCCGACAACCTCTTCTGCGTCATCCTCTTGATCATCCGGGATATCAGCCTCAGAGAGTGTTGGTTGACCTTCTTTAGCCTCAATGGCTTCTTTATCCTGCTCGGCCTCTAGAGTTTTGAAATCAGGGAAGAGATCGTCAAAGGTAAGGGTTTTCTCTTCCGGTATCACCGAGCCCCTCTCCTTGAGGATCAAGAGAATGTCTTTCCCTCCTTCCCGCAGATGGGAGATAATATCGCGCAAGAAAACCGGGTTTTCCCGATTATACATTTGCTGTAAGATAAAAGCCTTGTAAGAAATCGGTTAAAAATTGTGACTAACCGCATAGAAGTTACTGGTAAGGTCCTTTTTACCTCAACGACCTCCCTCAGTCTTTTGTTATCGACCTTCAAAATTTCCTTTTATTTTTCTAACTCTTCCACCCTTACCTCTAGCCGCTCGGCCACACCGGTAACCTCGGCTAGAGCTTCACCCATGAAGTGATCAAGAGTGAAGCTCCTTGCCCGAGCTTGGGTAGCTAGGGTAGGTAACTGCGCGGTTGGTACTGATTTCATTTCTGCCATGTTCTTCTTCCTGTACAGAGCAAAGCCAGCCGCCTGGGCATGACGACTAATTTTGGAGCTCGACCATGGGGGAAGAGAAGTAGAGACCGAGATATGCTCCCCACGTCGGTGAAATCGTACGGCCTGCTTGCCACGTAGATCCTTCAGAGACACACTGATCCAATCGAGCTGGAAAGGGATTGCCGAACTGTCACTCGCTGCAGGGTCATCAGTCTCGATGCAGTCAGCTTCCCTTTGTTTTCGTAGCTCACTCTGGGTCGGCACCAAACCTTTTGGAGAGATTGGTTTACTCGCCGGAACCCCTAGCTAAACTGTAAAGGAAGAGGGTGAATAAAACATCGCGGATAAAAACTTCCAAAAAACGGCAGAGAATGCTTACATTCAGTCGTATCACACTCAGCCGCAATTAACCACAGCGGCAAATAATAGTTGATGTCCAATCGCTCTTTCTTAAAAAAGTTTACGATCTCTAACTCTATCCCAATGAGCTCTATCCTTTTGAAATTATTAGCCGCTCAAGCTTGCGGACTTGTTGGTAGGACTCCAAGGTTACCTGAGAAAGCCAGATACCAGGTCGACCAATCTGTAACCTTATTCGGAAGGTTTACTACTTTCAGCCCTTTGCAGCCGAAGTAGATGATGTCGCGAAAGATTTAATTTTCCTTGTTACCCGCCTTGATCGATCGGGCATCGAAGCAGTTCCGGAAGAGGTTCATTATAAACTTTACCCGCTCCGACCGCGGATAGATCAGAAAGCTCATTATTGCACCTATTGTATTTGGAGGGTGTTGACTAAGGACAACTCCATAAAGTCGATAATCTCTACGAGTTCGATGAACGACGGGAAAGAAAAGTCGTAATCGAAGTGATGGATGGGGATAATCATCATATTGTTTCCAACAAAGTTTAATCGCTCTTCCGCCGCTGGTAACCGTGTGACTATGGAATCATCGTGCATATGTTTCTGCACAAACTGTATGAGTTCGCTCTCGGTTAAAGATGAGGCTCTGAACTCAGACCGGAGGAAGACAGCCGAAGCATTAGATTGTACGGATACCATATTTCTTATCCGCAGAAAGTAAAAAAGCTTGAATTTTATTATGAAGAGAGTTTTCAGAACTATTTATTGAGAAAGTCATATTCAGAGAAGCGCAAAATTCCAAGCGCATAGTCGGCAAACCGCGCGGATATATCACACTATATAGAAAGTAATATCAGGTCGGGCGGTTAAAGAGCATGATTATACTAGGATCATAAATTTCGAAGAAAAATTAAAAATAGATCCAACTGCATAGTACCATCGAATTCTAATAAATATACAGATACTATTTCCCTTTTCCCAAGTTTCTATCCTTCTCCCTCTCCTCACGACTTCTCGACTCATTGCGATCGGGCGGATCCCCACCAATGTGAGCCACTAGGCGACCCGCATGCAGAATCGTGGAGATCGCAACGGAAAGATGGTGAAGCACAGTGTGATGGTGCCGATGAATCCTTGCGGCATCGCGGCCCACGCGGCCAAGATATACACCCGTTTCCACGGAGGTCGCTTGTCCGGAAGGTCGCCCGGCTGAAGCCATTTGATTCGTCAGCAAGTTGTTCTCATCCTAGACCATAGCATCAATCCTTTGCTTCTCGGAGCTAGCGTTCTAAGACCGACGTCGCATTTCGCTCTCTGCCTGGTGACATCGGCTTCGATAATGGGCAATGTCGTCCAGTAGTCGCTTTTATCGTTAATCTCGATCTTTCAGCTCTCTCTCGTGCGCTGCGGCTTGCACGATCAATTATTCCGTCCCGTGTCTCGTCTCTTCTCGGGCAGTTCTAGCCTCTTCTAAAGCCGCGAAGGCTTCTTTGCGGGCCAAGTTCACCTCTACAGCAAACTTCTCCGCCATTAGCTTTAGTGCACCTTTCTCCTCCTCCGCAGAATGAAACTTTTCCTCAAACCGCGCGAGCTTGAGACAAAGCTCATCAGAAGGCCTCTTCTCCTCGTCAGGTAGGGGCGGAGTATTCGCAAGGGTAACCGCCAAGCTCGCACCGTTTGTCACTGAAACAGAAATACAACAAGCGGTTAAAAGAAGAATCATCGGCGAGTAGAACAGATATTGAAGGGTCGATACTTTGAGTCAGAGGCTCGAATTCAAGTTTTTCTCCCACTGTCATTAACTCGCAGGCAGAGAATATTGGCCGTCGCACGTTCTCCGGATCAATCCTTTTTATCTGAGCTTTCCAAAGTCATGTGGACTTAATTCTTCCTGCCTCGTATATCTCCTTGGTCATTGGAATTTCCCTAATTTCGGAGATCAAGCGGACTGGGCGTTTTCTCTGCAGTACCTTCTTGGAAAGACTTTTCTCACCCGAAGCGGATAACAATTTACCTGTCCGAGAAACTTCAGTTTCTTTTGCCCGCTCGAGTATATCCGGATTGGTCTTATCGGTAAGGTCGAACCCGGCGGCCAGAAGCGCCTTCTCAATAGCAGGTCTCTTCTGGAGTTCGATGGTGGGTTTGGTAATAGAGGTCCTACCACTCGGTGCGATCATGCTGCTAAGAATTTCTTCCATCCCCTGCAAATAATCGACATTAGTAGAGAGGTCAAGCGCCAGAGAATCTTCATCCGCGGTGAGAAATTTCTCTATCTCGACCAATACGGTTACCTCTCGTGGCTGTTCAATCTCTTTCTGCGAATCAGTAGGTATCTCGCCCTCCTCGGAAATCGTGGACAGCGGGGCAGCGACAACTTTCAGGGACAACTTTTTGATCTCTCTTCCCTTTTGACGAAGTTTCTTCTCCACCCTCTCCTCGGTTATCGTCTCGGATCGACATTTTTCGTTTTTCCGGAGAGGGCTCAGTGATCCCTAACTTGAGTTTCAATTTGTCCGCCGCGGTCAAAGCGGCCTTCATGGCTTTCCCCCAGATTTCGGTAAACAGAGCGTCGTCTGGAGTAGAAGACAACCCGTCGTCATCACTGGGCGGAGAGTTTTCTGTGATGTCGACATCAGGAGTAATAGCAGTCTGCGAGGTATTAGGCAGGTTGGTCTTAATCCCTCCTTTCCTACTTTCTTCGTTCAGTTTTCCGGCAAGAACAGTCAATGAGGTGGAAACATTAGGTATTTTTTCAATCTGCTTTCCCGACGGATTGGCGACCTCTCCATCTTTGGCAACAGGATCTCGAACAAGCGGTTTTTTATCCGAACCAGATCTCCTATACATATCTAATAACAGGCTTTTCATTGACATAGCGGATAACGGAATATTAACCGCAGCTCAAGAGTGATTTTTCCCAAGAGATATATGAATTTTTCTCCCTCCCCTGCAATATTTATAACTTCTGGACGTATTTGAGGCTATACCGGTTTGGAGGGTAAAAGTAACATTTCCGAAATATTCCACTATTTGGAAATGTGCGGGGATCTTGTTTACCCGGAAGACCGCTATTCAGTTTCTCCCACAAGATCACTATCAAAGCTCCCCCTTTTGACCGCGTAACCGCGCGACCGCAGCAATCTGCAAGTCGGGTTTCCGTCTGGGAGTTACCGGTCCTTCTGTTTTAGATCGCGTAACCGTGTGGTTAGAAGCTTTGTCCTTTTCCTTCTTTAGCCGTGTATCCCGTCACCGCTGCACTCTCTCCTGTCCCCCAGGTAGCCGGTGATTCTAGCGCCTGCCCGCTCGGGCAGGACCCCGAGCCTATAAATAGCCATGAATAGTACTCTCTAGGCATCACGAATCGAATCCTCAAGCTCGCCATCTGTGGCAGTGGTCTCGAATGCTTTGCCGAGCGGGTTACTGTCCGATCGGGTGCTCTTTGGTAACCCCTGTAATCGATTCATTCTATATCAACCGAAATGCCCGTCGCAAGAGTGGTTTTAGCCGCGACGGGCAAACTCTGATGTCTCCACGGTCAGTGGATCCCTTTTGCCTCCTTTTCATTTAATCGCCAGTAACCGACAACTTACAGTCTCTCCTTTACCCTTTTCTCTTTCTCGTAGGTTCTTCAGCGATCAAGGGACGTTCTCGACACGAACAAGGACAATGCCTAATATAAACAAATCATACCCAAGCAACACATAATGTATGAAGTATAGAAAGTAATAAAACTATATCTTAACCAATACCTGTGATGACGTCACTCTGCTTTATGACCTCCTGTTGGCCAAGATTGTACACCCTTGGCTGAGCTGGAGCATACTGGGATGCAGTGGACTCCACCACCTTTCCCTTTTCAGCATATGTTGCTCTTGCCTTTTTATCACCCTTTGGATGACCACTCTGACAGTCATGGGACATATGGCCTACCTTTCCACAAGTATAACATGTCTGAGGGCCTTGCCCAGACGTTGCTCTATGTTGATGCACGAAATGCGAAGGAGAAATGAGCACCACCAGCTAACTGTTCGAGCACTGGGGAAAGAAGAAAAATCAAACTGCGAGCAGTAGTTTACTTAGCGGATTAGAAGAGAAGAACAGAAAAGCAGAAGAGCCGTGAACCAAGGCAACACCAGACTTCGCCCATCGCTTCCTGAATGCAACTCCTGCGATGGGCTTGATTTTGATTGCAAACACGTGGTTACAGGAAGAGAAGAGGAAATAATGCGGAAAGCAAGTCGGAGTTCGCAAAGCTAGAGATTCGAGTCCGCAGCCTTTAACAAGTGGGCTCCTGGGCTCGAGTCAGCGTGCTTTGGGTGCACCACTTCCCCCTATTTATAGGTTTGGGGGCCTGTCCGAACGGGCAGGGCTAAAATAGTCAGCTGCCCGGGGTACAAGAGAGCCGGGCAGCTGTGACAGGAAACGAAAAAGAAAGAACAAGCAGTCCGCGCTAGATCGACGGACTGGGCTTGCGAGCTTGAGTCCCCCCTTGGTCGCGTCGAGAACAATCATGTCAGAAGGGTCGCGACCTGAGCGACCTGATTCCGGAGTTCGCTAAGAGCTGGCAGGATCTGAGAGCTAACCAAGGGCGACCTGGGCGGGCTGAGAACTGGAGTCCGCCTAGGGGTCGACATCTGCACTGGTCAAATGGTGACCTGGGTGGACTGAGAGCTAGAGTCTGGCAAAAGAGGAGCAAGAAACCTAGCTGAACATGTTGCGAATTCTGGGGTTAACATAATCCCCGCACATTTTCAAGTTTTTGGGAAATTTCGAAAATGTTTCCTTAACCGTCGAGTCCGCAACTATCATAAATGCTTCCTGCGCTATAAATACCACTGGAAGTTTTGTACTCTGTCAAAATTGACTGCGCGACGGGTCGTTACTCACCTCTTGTGGTCTCAACTTTCCAGTCCGGCATGGCAATATTAGGATCCTTCTTTGGCAGCCTTACCACCTCGACCGAGAAACCCAAAGCGAGCTCCCGGACTAAGAAAGCAAGCCACAGGAGTGATATACCTGTCCGCCATACAGGGGAGAGTTCAGGTCAGAAAAGGACTGACTCAGTCCGCGATACCGATCACGAGAAGAGTGCGACTGCTTCTGCCCCTCAAAATCCACCAATTGAGAGTGCGAATAGGAAATTAAATTCGCCATCCATCTCGGACCAGAATCCTGTGAGTTCTTCAAGCATGGAAGTGCACCGCTCTGCTTCGGGAACAATTATGTTGCGGATAGACCCGAAAAAAGAGGTTTCGTCGCCAAAGGTCCAGCAGCCAAACATTGAGGAGAAGCGTCCAGCTGGTGAACAGGTGGAGGAAAATGCAGAAGAGGTGAATGAGGAGCGAGCTAAAGAGCCGGCGGAAACAGCGGCTAAAGATCCTGCCGAGAAACAAGCTGAGGAACCGGTGTCCTCCATGGCTCTGGTTGTCGCACCAATCTCAGTCCGCGAATCACAGCAAGTCGTCATAGACTTAGACAAGATGCCTGAGAAGAAAAAGAGGAAAATGGACAAGACTACAGTTGTCGAGCGGGTGGAGAAGAAGTTGTGAGTTCGGAAGGAGAAAAACATCTCCAAGCGGACTGGATCTGCGAGCTTGCAGCATAAACCGCGAGAGAAGGAAGTTCCAGATGCCGATCTAGTCACCCCAGACGATCTGCCCATAGGAGGTGATCCCCCCTCAACGCTCAGCTTATCAACAACTGAAATACTTGACACCATCGACAACGAGCAGCTCGCGGACATGAATTGATCTCTGCTGGAGGTGCTGCAGCCTGGTGTAGAGACTGGGGGAGAAAATCCGGCTGATCCTTCTTCCTCCCTTACTGCTGAAGAAAGAGAGAAAACTAAGGAGCAGCTCGCGACCATGAAGGCAAAGATAGAGGCGGTCTCGGGGAAACTTGTTGCGGACAAGCGGGCTGAAGATCTGCAGACCGCCGCAGAACTGATGCAGTCAGGTAAATTGCGCCCGGCGCCTAGGCGTTTTCAGAGCTCGTGGCTTTATAAATCTCCTCCTCGGAAATCGCGGTCGGTTAAGATTATTACAGAGACCAACGACATAGTTGCATCAAGCAGATCGCTGGCCGAGACAAGAGCGAAAGTTCGTCGAGAATGGAGGCACCGCCTAGGCGCTTTTGATCCAGAGCGCGTGAGGCGACCTGCCTTTGATAGTCACCAGATCGCTGCCACGATTTCAAAAAGTGAATTAATTTTTTATCATTCAAGTTTATCGCGACCTGGAAATTAAGCCGAATTTTATCTCCTTTGTTGTCGACACCTGACTCTATTGAGGTCGGCGAGATGGTGTCCTCGCCCGCAGATGTGTCAGTGCAGGCTGTGACGCGGTCTGCCCCCGAGCCCGCTCAAGAAGAGCAGTCTGGCCAGGAAACATATGCATTCTTAGCGAGGCAGTATGAGGAGGAACTAAATGAAATTAGAGTCAAGCTAAAGAGAAGAAAGGAGCAAGAAAAGATCCTGGAGAACCAGGTCGCCAGTCTTTCTTCCACGGTTGAAAGGCTAAAGAAGGAAAAGCAGTGGCTAAGTGGGGATGCCTGCCATTACAGAAGCAGATACTTGGCTATGGTGAGAGAAGGGAAGAAGCAAGTTGGCGAGGTCATTGGGGTAAGACCGCAGACTTCGGCTCAACCCGCCACAGGAGAGGCGTCAATTCCGGCGGCGAGCGGGCATCCCGCGGTTGTTGTAGATCCAAGAATAGAAGGCGTCCTGGCGATCCCGTTTAATCGGGTTGTCAGGGACACTGCCCGTATGCACCGTACGTTCAACAATTTGCACCACCTCGTCCACCAACTTTATAGGGAGATCTTACGAGGGAGCGACCAGGCGGCCCATGTTGGGGTGGATGAGGAGGAGCCACCTGCTCATCATGACCGAAGAAGTCGCTGAGTCTGAAGCGTCCATTTGAATTGTATGTGTATTGTATAATTCAGTGTCCTTCGAACATTATCTTTGTTGCATTTGTGCTGCGATGCGAACTTTATTTGTTGTATGATATTGCTTTTAGATTTGAACGATGTTGTTATTTGTGATGAACGCGAGTTATGCGGGCTGGTTTTATGTTTGCACATTTTATTTCACTGAAAATTGCGGTCTTGGCGGACTTCCTATGAGTTCGCGATTACTTGTATATAATTTTCTTGCAGAAAAACTAGAAACGCGCGGGCTGTGTGGAATGTCTTTGAATCCAAGCCTCGTGAAATTTGAAACTGTAGGGAAGGTGCGAGCTGCGCGGACTGCCTTTGAATCCGCAAAGCCTTGTGGATGTCTGAAATTGCAGGGTAACCAGGGAAGAAGCGAGCTGCGCGGACTAATCAATCGGCCTGGGCGGATTTACTGTTGTCATCGGTCAGACGGTTTTCTATAAATAGGGCCTTCATTTTCTCTTTGTATAGGAAATCCAGTTGAAGTCGAAAGCGCTGCGGTCTGAAAAGATGCTATCCGCACGTACTGATGTCGCAGTCGCCTTCCATGCTGCCGAGCATAAAAGGAGTAGACTAACAGGAGTTGATCTGGAAACCTTCCTGGAGGTGCACATGGCGGGCTCGCCGGTGCTTGCGCGACTTCCCGAGAATCAAGAACGATTGAATTTCTCCACTACCACTCAGCTCGCGGTGCCCATCGATCATTTTGATTGCGGGTTCAAGTTCCCTATGCTTTGGGAGATCGCGGAGATCTTCGAGCATTACGGGGTGGTTCCGGGACAACTTGCACCAAATAGCATGGTCACAATTTACAGCTATCTCGCCTACCTGTGATCTGAAAGGATCAAGTTTTCTTTGAAAATATTTAGGAAGATTTTTTCTGTCCGCTCCATAACTCCACCAGGAGATCGCGAATACAAGGGCATAATTTACTTCTACTGCAGAGGAATGAAGGTTGTGGGCTTACCGAATAAGATCCACAACTGGACCTCTAGGTACATCATTTTTGAGGGCGACCTGGGATTTCTTCACACTAACCCGCAGTTGTGCTCGGATGCCGACTTTAAAAGCGTGCGACTGAGTGAAGTCAAGGCTTCCATCGTCGGGTTCCTTGCTGGAGCAAGACTCGGCGTCGAATATTACATTTCGCTGCTGCCTGGCCTGGACACCATAAGCCGCCAGGAGAGTAAGTCCCGCGACTTTTCTTTGTATACGCAGCGACCTGGAACTTTGGCTAAAATTTTTTCTTCTTGCAGCGACCTTGGAGGTGCCCGCAAACTTGCCTCACGCGCCAGCTGGTCAGACTCCTACACAGGGAGAAAGGAGAAAAGAAATTGCTAGAAAAAGGAAAGAATACGGAGATCCCGCCGCGGATTATTCCTCCTCCGGTAGCTTCAACATAGCGGGCTTCGGGGAGAAGCAGAAGGACCGACAACCCGATGATCCATTGGCATGAAAAGAAGAAATATGTCCGCCTCTCAACAACTCTCCCTTCTTGAAGGAGCCCGCGCCCCTCTCGTCATGCCCATATCGCCATCTCTGCCTTGTACGGTAAGCAGAATCTTCGCGACCTGCAGAGTGTGGCCCCTGACGACCTCCCTTTGCTCGCCGCTCAGGCTAGTGCGAGCTGCGTCGTCACCAACCATTTCATGGGCAGGCTAACACGCGAGCTTCTTAGAGAAGACGTGCGACATCGGAGGGAAAACAATTCACTGAAAGAAAGAAACAGGCGACTAGGAGCAAAGGTCAACCAATATAAAGAGGATAAAGCTGTAAGTGTCGGTAATCGCCGTTATCTTTGTCGCTTATCTGTAGCAGACTGACTTATTGATCTTCCCTGCAGATCGCATATGAAGTTACCAACCCCGACTTCCAAAGGGCCATGTTTCCTTTCGTAAAGGAAACCGTGGAGGTCGCCATCGAATGCATCATCAACGATGGGTATGTGAAGGCGGAAGTGGATTCAATCCCTTTCCTGAAGCTGTTTCCCGAGCTGAAGGATAAGGTGGATGAGTTTGAGCGGGCTGACAAGGGGAAAGCAGTTGTTGAAGAAGATGAGGAAGAGGAGTCGGTTAATGATGAAGCTCTCGAGGACGTGGCCTCCAGTCAACAGCAGGGGGACCAGTCCGATCAGTCCGCCAGCTCCAGCTCAGATGAGAGCAGTGCGCGGACAGAGCCCGTGACTGGCTCTGATTCCAGCAACAGCAGCAGTAGTGACTCGGGCGGCTACTCGCATGTGGTTGATGTGGAAGGGTCAAGCCCGGAGATGCCTGCAGAAAAGAAGTAGAAGACTGGATAGAAAACATATAATGCAACTTTTTGGTTTTTAATGTAAAGGGGCCGGACTCTGCGCGAGTTCGCCGGGACATGTATATATATATATTTTTGAATGAATAGAAAAGGATTTTTTTGATGTCTTCTGCGATGTTCTGCTTATTTCTTGTTTATACTTAGAAGTCGCACTCCTTATATCAATCCGCGCCATATAACTTTATAGCATGTTAAAAATCCTTGCCGAAATTGTTTAATCACAACTCGCTATGACATGAACAGAATTAATGTGCTGTCTTTCTTTACGAAAGGAATGAATCATCAAGCGGACTCTGACGAGCTCGAACAGCAGTCCGCGTCTTGCAGATCAAAAAACAACCTTTGTAAGTTTTGAAAGAACCAAGATGATGAAAGTTGCGATCTACAATAGCCCAAATAATGTTGATATGTGAACTTGGCCGATTAGGATCACCGTCCACTGATATCTATAGTCGAACCTTTGCGAATAACATTAAGTTATATAAACTGAATGAATCTTGTGGACTAGGCGGACTAGAAAACCGAAGTCCTCATTAAATTGATAACAACAGATGATCTATAGCTCATGACCGAGTGGGCAGGTGCGGCCGGAGCGGCATTGCTTTCCTCACCGGGCCATGAACTATACGATCAATCCAAAGGAAGATCGGCGGACTGAGCGAACTAGAGAACCAGAGTCTGCACTAAACTAATAATAATAGAAATGATCTATAGCTCATGACCAAGTTGGCAGGTGCGGCCGGAGAGGCATTGCTTTCCACACCGGGCTATGAACTATAGAATCAACCCAAGGGAAAACTGGCGGACTGAGCGAACTAGAGAACCGAAGTCCGCACTAAACCAATAATAATAGAAATGATCTATAGCTCATGACCAAGTGGGCAGGTATGGACGGAGTGACATTGCTTTCCACACCGGGCTATGAACTATAGAATAAACCCAAGGGAAAACTGGCGGACTGAGCGGACTAGAGAGCCGGAGTCCGCACTAAACCAATAATAATCAAAATCCCTGCGAAGAAAAGCTGCAGACTTGTGATCAAGTGGGCAGGTGCGGCCGGAGCGGCATTGCTTTCCTCACAGGATGTCAAGATCTGCATACTTAACAATACAATGCCCTCATGCCTGGAGTATAGTCTAAATCGATCTTTTGGTCAGGTGCGGCCGGAGCGACATTGCTTTCCTCTGAGATCGACAAGACTGTGGGTCTCCTGCAGACACTGCTTGAGGGTACCAAGGAGTGTTCGAGGGTTACTAACTTAAGATGATCTGCGGGTAGGTGCGTATAGCATTGCTTTCCTTGCGCAATCATCTAGGTTGTAACGATATCCCCTAAATGGCATGGTAGAGCTGACCACCACTCTGCTCCTCCATAATACAGAAGTGGGGTTAGGTACTAGCCGGGATCCGAAATCCAGTGTCCTGCCGCACTAGAACCGGTACGCTCCCACTACACGGTGCGAAATCTCCCCGTAACACGCGGTCTTCGTGGTGTTACGCTAATAACAACGGTTCTAAGGGAGGTTTTTGCTGAACTCGGCAATGTATCCTGGTATTAGGCAACTGTTGGAGTTGCTCGGGGAGCAAAAGAGAGAAAGCACTTGAATAAGTGTTAGTATGAAAACTTTGATAAATATCAATTTTTTGATAAACTTGCATTAGAAAAGAGAGTTCAGAGATAGAACCGTTTAGTTGCCCTTGCCCAATATATTAATTGTCAACACTTGAGACAAAAAGACACTTGAAGAAGTGTTAGCAAGGAGCTTTTATTAATAATAAACCTCTTAAAAAGTTTACATAAGAAGGGAAGAAAAAAGAAGTTCAGGAATAGAACCGCTTTAAGTCATCTCCACTCCATGTGTGTGGCATATCTTCTCCTTCATATGCTTGCAACCGGTTGGCCCCATTCTTAAGCGCTTACTTAACAATGAATGGCCCAGCCCAATTCGGATTAAGCTTCCCAACTGAGCCAGCTCTCGCAGCAACATCGACTTTTTTAAGAACCAGATCTCCCACTTGAAAGTGTTTGATCCTCACGTTCTTATCGAAATAGCGGGCCATTCTTCTTTTGACTTCTTCTTGCCTGATTGCAACCTTGTCTCTAATTTCTTCAACATACTCCAAGCTGAACCTCATCTCCTCGTTATTCAGCTCAAGCCAATCCTCCATGCCTTTCCTAGCAAGCAGAACTCTGGGTGACAGGACTTCAAACTCAACAAGAATTAACGCTTCGGTCCCATGAGAAAGCTTGAATGGAGTTTCTCCTGTTGCAGATGAAGGCGTTGTTCTCAAGGTACAGAGAACTGAAGGAAGTTGATCAACCCAACTGCCCTTGAGATTTTGAACTTTCTTCTTAAGCAGGCTGAGGATTTTCTTATTGGCTGCTTCTACCTGACCATTACTTCTAGGATGATGAACTGATGCAAAGCGCAACTCTGTTCCGATCTGCTTGCAAAAATCTATCATCTCTGCATTATTAAATTGTGGTCCATTATCTGTGATTATGTCCATAGGGATACCGTGCTGGCAGACTATCTCGCACCAAATAAAATTCTTAACGACCTGAGTTGTTGTCTTTGCCAGCGCCTTAGCTTCGATCCACATACTGAAGTAGTCAATCATAACTATAATGAAACGCCGCTGTCCACTTGCCATGGGAAAAGGACCAATGAGATCCATTCCCCAAACAGCAAAGGGCCAAGGGGTTGCAATTGATTTGAGAGATTGAGCAGCTTGATGTTGAAGAGGAGCGAACTTCTAGCACTGAACACATTTTCTTACATAGGCCTCAGAATCTTTCTTCATGGTGGGCCAAAAATATCCCTGCCGCAGGATCCTTTTCTCCAAGGTTCTTGCTCCCGAGTGACTTCCACACTCGCCAGAATGCACCTCCCGAAGAACAGTAGGAACATCATCTTCTGAGACACATCTTGCCATTGTAGACAAGAAGGTTTTCTTGTAGAGAGTACCAGATATCAAGTAATAATACGCTGCTTTTAACTTGAATCTCTTCTTATCTTTGACTGACTGATGCAGATTTCCAGTTGATAGGTAGAGAATGAACGGGTCAATCCCGGAGGGATGCTGGTCGATTTGCATCAACTCTTCCTCTTCCACTGCCGGGTGGAAGAGTTCGGAAGTTGTTCCTCCTAAAGAGAGCCCGTACTTGGCAAGAACATCAGCCTCCTCATTTTCTGTCCTCGGGATGTGCTCAATGGTGAAACTCTTGCCAACTTCAATTTTCACCAGCGCAAGATACTTCTTCAACACCGACTCCCTGGTTTCGAAATTACAAAGAACTTGTGACGCCATTACCAGAGAGTCAGTATTTATATGAACTTGATCAATCCCAAGTTCTCTGGCGAGCCTCAAGCTGGCCAATAAAGCTTCATACTCCGCTTGGTTGTTAGTTACTGGGAAATAAAACTTGATAGCTTGCTCAAGCTTGATGCCATTTGGGTTTATCAGGACTACTCCTGCTCCAGAAGAGTTCCTGCCTGAAGCCCCATCAACATAGATGGTACAAGCTAGAGGAGACCTTTCTGCCTGATCTGCACCAGGTTCTGCTGTGTCAATCAGAAAATCTGCAAGTACCTGCGCCTTGATAGCTGTCCTGGGCACATAGGAGAATTCAAACTCACTTAACTCGATCGCCCATTTAGCTAACCTGCCTAAATGTTCTGGCTTCTGCAGCACACTCTTCAAAGGTTGATCAGTGACCACTTGAATTGAATGTGCCTGGAAATAGGGACGAGCCTACGAGCAGACATAACAAACGCCAAAGCCAGTTTCTCTAGGATCGGGTACCTTGCTTCTACATCTTTCAGAATATGACTGACATAATAGATTGGGAACTGTCTCCTGGTTTCTTCTCGAACAAGAATAGAACTAACTGCTTCAGGGCCAACTCCCAGGTATAAGAATAACATCTCCCCTGCTCGGGGGCTTTGAAGTAAGGGTGTTGAAGTCAGTTGCTTTTTCAGCTGCTCAAAGGCCTGAGAGCACTCTTCCGTCCACTGGAACTTGGACGCTCCCCGAAGAGTTTTAAAGAATGGTGCACTTTTATCTCCAACTTGAGAGATAAATCTCCGGAGTCCTGCCAATCTCCCCCCAACTGCTGAACCTCCTTTGGAGAACGGGGAGGGGCCATATCAAGGATGGCCTTAACTTTATCAGGATTAGGGGCAAGGCCCTCTGGAGTAAGGAGATGGCCAAGGATTTTTCCCTTACTCGCCACAAAAATGCACTTTAATGGGTTAAAGTTTATTTTATGCTTTCGCAGAGTGGAAAAAATCTCTGCTAGATCCTGCAAGTGTTGTGGAAGAGACTACCTCTTAATCCAAAGATCATCCACGTACACTTCAAGGTTTTTACCCTTTTGCTCTCTAAACACATGGTCCATCATGCGTTGATACGTTGCGCCAACATTTTTAAGCCCAAAGGGCATCACAAGATAACAATAGCAACCGTCATTAGTAATGAACGACGTGTGAGGGATATCGGGTTTATGCATTCTTATTTGGTGATAACCAGAGAACGCATCTAAAAAGCTCATAAATGGATACCATACCGCAGAATCAACTAATAAATCTATCCGAGGTAGGGTGTAGAAATCTTTTGGGCACGCTTTATTTAATCGGGTGAAGTCTTCACACATCCTCCACTTCCCCCCTGGTTTTTTAACCATTACAACGTTTGAGATCCACTCAGGATATTGAATTTCTTGTATAAAGCGCGCCTTGAGGAGTTTGGCAACCTCCTCTCTGATTGGCTCTGCTAGCTTGACTGCTACATCTCTCTTCTTCTATTGAACTGGTTTGGCAGTTGGGTCGACATTGAGATGATGGCAAGCCACGTCAGGTTCCACTCCTGGCATGTCCTCCGCTGACCAAGCGAAGACATCCAGATTCTTCAGCAAACAAGATATCAACTCTGCCTTCTGATCTTCTGGAAATTCGGAGTTGAAGGAGAGCTTTATTTCCTCTCCTCCTGCAATGGGGACTCCATGCATCACCTGGGTAGGTTCCAGGTGAGAGCCTTCACTATCCATAGCAGCTTCTGGTTGAGAGGGTACTTCTGCTGCTGCTGGAAAGGCTGGGGGGGGGGGGCAGCTTCAGTCATGACGACCATCTTTGCAGAACTTGATGGCTAGATGATAATTTGAAATTATTGCTCGATACTTGTTTAGCAATGGCCTTCCAAAAATAGCATGGTAGCTGCTTGGGGCGTCTACCACTATGAACTGAATCTCCCAAGTCACCCCTCCGAGCCTCACCGGGAGTGCGGCACTACCCTCAACTTCCTTACTCTCGCCCGAGAAGCCATAGAGCGGCCCTTTGGTGGAAAGCAGAGGCTTTCCAGTCTTCAGGGCTTCAAAGGTGGACTTGAAGAGGAGATTCACGGAGCTGTCGGTGTCAATAAGAATTATATCGACCGTAAAATCTCCGATGGCCGCTTGGATCACAATGGCATCATCAAAAGGATTAGCGGTCGCGGGAAGGTCTGGAGGACCAAAGGTGACACTTTCCAAAGGAGGAGCAGAGGAAGAAGTAGAAGCAATCTCTGTTCGGGAAACCCTTGACAGAGAAGACTTCCGGGTGGACTCAGCTCCTGCTCCGCCATGAATGTAAAAAAGTCTCCCCAAGACTCCTTCGTCGACGACATCGATGCACTCACTTGGAATATCGATGGGCCCCAGACGGCCCTCATCCTCTATCTCTATGCATTCCAGCTGAACCTCAGCCACCTCCTTGCCCGTGGAGGTGGAAGGCTTTGAAGAATCATTTTTCCTGCCCAGATCTTTGATCTTGACTTCGGCAAACAGCCTCTCAACTAGCTGCCGGAGGGCCTTGCAATCTTCAGTCAAATGGCCCTTATCTTTGTGAAATTCACAGAACTGAGAGATGTTCCTGGGCTTCCAATCTCTTTGAGGCCCTTGCCTCTTTTCCTCTGCCTTTTTCTGAATTATCTGGACGACCTCTTCGAAGTCGAGCCCTAGATCTGCAAACTTCTCCATGGAGCTGTTTTCACGCGGACTTGAAGCTAGCAAGGCACTCTGAAGGATGGGAAGCGCTTGAAGGGGTATGGCGGGAGTGGCGGCCAACGGCAGCCTCTGATCGCGAAATTGTTGATGGCCAATGAAGGGTTTCTTGTGACGAAGGTTTCGCCTCCTCTGAGAAGGAGGTTGTAAATCGGGCTGAGGAGTCTTGCTATGGTACTGGTTGTTGGAAGAGGGTTTGGAGGCATCCCTTCCTCCAGCTTTAGCTGTCAGCGATGAAATGTAGGTGGGGTTGGCATTTTCTCCTTCAATGAAGCGATTAGCTATCGCTATTAGCTCCTGGTAAGTCGATAGCGCTTTTGTTGTTACTTTGAACTTCAATGGGCCCTCCCGGAGGCCGTGAATCAAGGCAACTTTATAGTAATCGGGGTTCACATTCCTTACCCCTTGGATTTCCTTTTGAAATCGGTCAACGAACCGTGCTACTGATTCGTTTTCCCTTTGCTTGATGTCGAAGAGGGCTGCCGGCCCATCCTTTCTTTTCTTGGAGGTAGCAAACCTCAGAAGGAGCTCGCTGCGAAGCTCAGCGAAGGATGAGATCGTGTCCGAGGGAAACTCATAGAACCATTCTCTCGCCTGCCCATCGAGAGTGGTGACAAGAAGCTTGCATTTCAAGGCATCGGAGAGGATCCTCAATGCAACTGCCCCCTCGAATGCCTGCAGATGGGAAACCAGATCAGTCTCCCCTGAATAGAAAGGGAGACGGTGTTCTCTGAAGTTGTTGGGTGCTGACTCCCATCGGATTCGATCAACGAAGGGAGAGGGAGTTTCGAATTCAGTAGAGGAGCAGACTGGAAGGCGAGGCTCGGCGGGCTCGGCGGACTGCCGATCAACAAAATCAAGTCGGCGAGCCGGAGTACCTCTAGCCTCTTCCCTGAAGAAGTCCATCAGAGGGGCGAACTGATCAGCCGGAGGTCACAGGGGAGCTGCGGGCTGAGCTTGATGGTAAGGCAGAGAAGCGGCCACAGGTGACTGTTGGAGAGGGTTTTGGCGAGCAGGAGTCCGGCAGACCAGAGTCTGACGGACTGTAGTTTCAGCAATCTCTTCTGTGGCCTAGGGAGCAAGCCGCTGAGTTAGCGCTAACAAAGCTTGGCTGATTGTATCGAGCCACTGGTCGGTCTCTCTGCGAGATAACTCGGCCTCCCAGCGAGACTGTTCCAACGCTTCCCACAACGAATCGTCTGGCGAGTTTGAGCGGTTTGAACGGAGAGCTCGGCGGTCTGACATTTCTATCCGCAGGTTTCAAAAAGCTGCTCGGATCTGAAGGTCGCGTGTTAACTGTTGATGCACGAAATGTGAAGGAGAAACGAGCACCACCAGCTAACTGTTCGAGCACTGGGGAAAGAAGAAAAAGCAAACTGCGAGCAGTAGTTTACTTAGCGGATTAGAAGAGAAGAACAGAAAAGTAGAAGAGCCGTGAACCAGGGCAACACCAGACTTCGCCTGTCGCGACCTGAATGTCACTCCTGCGATGGGCTTGATTTTGATTGAAAACACGAGGTTATAGTAATAGAAGAGGAAATAATGTGAAAAGCAAGTCGGAGTTTGCAAAGCCTAAGATTCGAGTCCGCAGCCTTTAACAAGTGGGCTCCTGGGCTCGAGTCAGCGTGCTTTCAGTGCACCACTTCCCCCTATTTATAGGTTTGGGGGCCTGCCCGAACGGGCAGGGCTAAAATAACCGGCTGCCCGGGGTACAAGAGAGCCGGGCTGCGGTGACGGGAAACGAAAAAGAAAGAACAAGCAGTCCGCGCGAGATCGACGGGCTGGGCTTGCGAGCTAGAGCCCCCATTGGTCGCGTCGAGCACAATCCTGTCAGAAGGGTCGCGACCTGAGCGACCTGATTCCGAAGTTCGCTGTGAGCTGGCAGGATCTGAGAGCTAACCAAGGGCGACCTGGGCGGGCTGAGAACTGGAGTCGGCCTAGGGGTCGAGTTCTGCACTGGTCAAATGGTGACCTGGGCGTACTGAGAGATGGAGTCCGGCAAAAGAGGAGCAAGAAACCTAGCTGAACATGTTGTGGATTCTGGGGTTAACACTCTAGACACAACTGTGGAAGGAGCCTGTCACAACGATTTGGACTTTCTACCCCATCTCTTGTGGTAGCTAGATTTTCTCGGGTGCGGTACTTTGAACTCGGGCTTTATCACGCCCAAGTCCCCCTTTCCATGCACCCTCTTCATATCTTTCTCCAATGCACAGGACATATCCACCAATGCTTGAAACCCTTGGTTCACCGAACTCGAGAGCAATAACCTCAACTCATCTCGTAGTCCCTCGTAGAACCGATTGGTCTTACGCTCTTATTTAGCGAAGGTAGACCCCGCATAGCGTCCCAATCTAGTAAACTCATGCAAATATGTGTCAACACTACTTTCGCTCTACGTCAGATGTTGAAACTTATTTTCCGTGACTATGCGCTGCGATGACGGCAAATGCTTTGCATAGAATAGTCTCGAAAACTCCTCTATCGAGACCTCCATTAGTTGTCTTCCTGCTAAGTGGTGCAACTCCATTTCGTCCCACTAAAGACGAGCCTCTCCTTCCACTAGAAAGTGGCCAAGGTGACTTTCTATTCCTCCTCAGTTCTTATTGCCGTCAAAATTCTTTTGACTCGCGCAAGCCAGTCCTTTGCCTATGTTGGGGACCATGCCTCTGAGAACGTTGGAGGAATGAAACTCATGAACTACTTCAGTTTCCATTCTACTGCTCGTATATCTACCACAGCCTGAACAGGTTCTGGCCTCACACTAACCTGTACTGGCACCATTGCAGGTTGCGCCTTCCTAGTAGGTTGTCCGTGTATCATCGCAAATAATGCCTCAGCAACTAAGCGCACTGTCTCCGCATTAAGAGGAGATATGGGCACCTCAGCTAGTGCCACTCTTTCAACAGAACACTGGGGATCAGACTGCCCCACGCCACTTTGAGGCACCTATACGTGTAAAAGACACAATTTAGCGACATCGCAAAAGCAGCAACAACTTGTAGGAACGCGCAGGTTCCTCAAACAAGTGTATTTTCATTCCTAAGTGGACATTCTTGAGTTCATTATGTAAAAACGGTCCGCACTTACATGTGCTCGCCACCCCTCAAAAGAAATTGAATACGAATTCATAGGAGGAAGACCACGACAAGCTTATACCAAATTATAACGCCTCCGTCCGTCAAATGAAATATAACAGAGGGTCTTGTCGGGGCCCCACGTCATATTCCACCAACAGTTAGTGGGATTACAGGTTAATATCAAGAACTATGCGATTCCTAACTCAGAGCATTCTAGCGGAAGATTTAAGGTTGTTTGAACTCATACCAATTGAATGTCCACTATATATAAACCATACCAGTTATATATACATCAGGAATGTCAATTACAAATACACAAAAGTTATGGCCTTAAGGCCTTACATTATTATTCATAAGTGTGGTTTACAAACATCGGCGCGCTGGTCGGTCACACATGAAAACATAAACTATTTTTTCTTTGCCTTCAAGGGCCTGGAAAACATCAGAACTTCAGGCCACTATTCCCTGCTCGGCTCTCCAGCACCAGCACAGGGACAATCCACCTCAAGGGTAGCAAACAAGTAAATGGTCATCATTCAGCTGACCAATTTATAACGAACCTCTCGAAGAGTGCATATTGGGAGTGTGATCTTCCTCGTTGGAAAGCGATTGCATACACAACAAAGTCTTGGGGGTTGAGTTTTTATTTAAGAATAACTAAAACTAATTACAACGGTCTCCTTCACCGCTTCGCAATGGTGGAATACTCCGATGAGTATTATGGCGTGCGGTCGTAACCGTTGAGTGTCAAAAACACCTCTTCGCCAAGCCAGCCCCTAACACACGTTAGTGAGGCGTATCACCAAGCAACAACCCAAAGCAAGCAAACGAAGTAAAGCCAAACTAAGAACTACCACAACATTTCCAATAGTAAACCATCATGAACATTGTTAAGAGTTCCTAGCAAGTTTAACAAACATCCAAAGCAAAGAAACAACATCTAAATGAGAGTAAAGAGGAGATTTACAGCCCAATGCGTGAAGGCTAGCCACGATTCTCAGCCAGAGTTGAAGGTTGTCGGTCTTCGTCCAGGCTCGATCGGTGGTTGACGTCCGAGGAAGCTTGAACTGTTGTCACCTACTTCAAAGGTGTTTTCCCCGTCTTCTTCACGAACCGTGAAGGCTTGTAGTCACCGAAAAACTCTCTAATGGAAGCAATAAGGATCTCCAAATGCTCCTCTTGAGATGGAGATGAAGGAAACGGTGGAAGATCTTCGCTTGCGGTGAAGTTTGGAGGAGGAACGGTGGCCGGGCGAGCTCTCCATGGAGGAGAGAGGAAAAAGCGGCTGCTGTAAAATTTTCCTGCTCAGAAGAGCAGAAATAGCGGAATATCCTCTCCTCCAGTCAACTCCTGAGCTTAAATACGAGTAGGTCAGAAAAATGGTCACACACGGTTTGGCGCACGACCGTGCGTTAACCGTGATATTAACTTCCAAGACAAAGCTTGCAGATGAAGATGAGTTGACCTGTGCATTTTACTCGCACACGGACACTTCCGCCCGTGCGTTAAGGAAATTACTCGGGTAACCACAGAGCGCTGATATTCCTGGCAAGGGGGTAAAACCGTGCGTTTTACTCGCGCACGGGTACTTCTTCCCGTGCGTGAACAAATCACACGATTAACCACAGAGCGCTAAGAAACTCTACAGCTATAGGAAAACCGTTCGTCTCCTTCGCACACGGTTCAGAAGAAACTATGTGTGAAGAAATCGCACGGGTTGGTCAATCCTCCAGAGAAACCCACAAAAAAAGCACGCTTTCTACCAAATCGTGCGCTGAGGAACACCACGACCGTGCATTTTCGACAAGTCAGAATTCCTGATTTGGGGGAAAACTGACCACCTGCACAGCAAAAACCAAAGATGGAGCACAAGACCCCCAACACCAATATACATCATAAAATAACCAAATCCACACGGAGAGTACCCCAGTACTTACCCCTGACATCTCGGTGCAATTTGCAAACAAAAATGGGCCGAAACAGTACAACAATGGCTAAGTGAAGCCTAATCAAATATATGACTTTTCCTACTGAAATAGTAGTGCACATGAGTCCGAAAAACCCTATATAAATCGGAATCATCACACCACCAGACTTAAAAATTTGCTCATCCCGAGCAAATCATCCCTAACGCAGACGAGAAAAATTGCATAGTTGGCCTAAAACTGCGCAGCGGAGTACCATGCGAAATCGCATGCTTACACTCATAGGAATACCGTAGAAGGAATTTCTGATTATGCACTAATAGCCTATGTATTTTTAAAGGTGTATCAAAATATTATTACTACTCTACTATAGAATCGAGGGGAATCATTCGGTCACGTGCGAAGAGAAAGCAGACAAACACTGAGTTGAGCATTGCCAAAGCAATGGATCGGGATACCCTCCAAAGGAATCCACCAATATCGATGACCATAAGCTCATCCGTTCACACTCTCTCCACAGCACTAGTTTGACTCAAGCGCGAATCCGTAGGACTTGGAGTATAATGGTGGCTTAGGAAAAGGCGGGGTATACAAAGATAAACACGACGGATTCGCACACCCTAAATGAGACCGCCCGAAAACAGTCACATCTACACGCAACGACAAACACGTTCACTACACCACCAGACTTGGACTTTTAACAGTGCGTGCACGCACATAACGATCACAAAATAACAAAATTTCACCACCATTAATCTACAACTCTACAACAAAATTTGTTTTTCTCTTATTCTAGATTGGGAATTTTCATTTCCATTTCATTTCATTTATTTTTTTCTTCACTTTCTTTTTTCTTTGTTATTCAACCAAATAACCAAAACGAGCCGAAAACACGACAAAATCACAAGCGGCACAAAACTCCCACATATCAGCCACACATAACAGATACAAAACTACAACAAAACAAACCAACTGAGCGACCACATTCTAGTGTGCGAGTAGGAAGGGCTATATGGCTTTAGTAGCAATGTGTAGGGATGCCAAAGGAAGGGACAGGCTCAACGGGGATAGAAATGGATAGACGTCGGGAATTGTACAAGGCTCAAACTAGAACAAAGTGATAGCCTACATCACATGCACACTTGACTAACCATACACTCCTGCTTCGAGAGTAGCTAGGGGAAAGCTCTTAGCCACCGAGAAAGACAATCCTTCCTCTCGACTCGAGCAATACGAGGCTAGCGATGTCGACACACATCCCTACACTACTGTTTGAATCACACCGATTCGAAGTACGCGAGTACAATAAACAAGATTTACGCCAATAGAATTAAATACGCTATAAGCATAAAACGAATCTAATTCTACACGTAATCTTAAATGAGACATGATCACTCGATTAGGAGCCCTCATGGAGGCAACATTTTACTCTGCCTCGCAATCCTAGGCCAGCGCCGAATTTTTCCAAATCGCACACTAGTGACCATAAAACTCACTAAGTGCTCCTGTTCAAGCACACGCTCAAGTGTGGTGCAGTGGTATGCAATGCCAATCATCACAAACAGCAAAAGAATATATTCTTCTAGTATGACAATGGTAAAATGCATGTGCGTGAGCGCATAACTCTCCCCACCAGACTTAGCCTAAACATCCTAACATAACAATGTGATCATGAAATTAAAAAGCAGGTAAGGAGAAGGAGTTTCCCAATGCTCAGAAATGAGCATACCAGAAGATTGGCGTTAATTTCAGTTGATAGTCCACGACCTGAATGAACTCCACCTGCAAAAGAAGATACCTCCAAGCACAACAATCCATACTAAAGAATATGTACATAAAAAAACAAAAACAAAATAATGGGTTGTCTCCCAGGAGCCACTTTTCTTTACCGTCCTTAAGGTGGACCAAATACATGTATTAACAGTTTTATATATAGTTCAAAAGCATCAATGCAGCATGCAACGATAAAGTCCAAAACTTCAGACACAACATTAAGCAAATATTATACTAGAGAAAAAAAAAGCACGGAGATCCTTCATATCTCAGCTAACCGCTGACTTGTCATTGATCCCCCCTGACATGCGAGACGAGGGAGAAGCATAAGCTTTAGGGCCCAGGGAAGACGAATCTCCAATTCCCCTTGCCTCTTCCTTCTCGCATCGGCGGGAAAAATCCAGCGCTTTGCGCATTCACAGTTCTTTTATTTGCAATTCCACGGACGGAGACCGCCAAGGTGGCACAACCACTCCATCCAATTCCGAGGTAGCTCTAGCTTTTCCGTCCGGAGGCATCCTTTCCTCACCCGTGGTGGGTGATAGATCAGCCCATTTGTCCTATTTTATAGTTTTACACAAATTATTTGGCTCAATATAAGTTTTTGATTTTAATTTATGCACACTTTCAACAGTCGTGCTCCTCTCCTCAGTCTCAACAACGTGACTCTCACTCCGATCACTACTACCCTTCTCATCCGCAACTTGCAGCACTCCAAGCAACTCCGCTTTTGTTTCCCCTTCTGTTATCTTCAGCATTCCTGCTACTTTCACCACCCTGTCTCCCACTTCCTGCAGCACACCTGTCTCAACAACACTAAGCAAACCGGCAGATAACATAACATTCAAATCCTGCAGTTTTCTGGGTTCATTCAGAATCATAGAGGTAAGGTGCGGCGGTAAATGCACAACAACCTTGGAAGCCAAGGTGATGCCGCTCGCGTTAAACTACGACGTTGCCCCACTATCTTTCAGAAAGGGAACCCCTAAGATGGTTTTGAAGCATTGTCCATTGGACCTAGAACCTGGAAATCAGTGACTACCACATCCCCATTCAATATCACTTCCACCTCCATTATCTCACCGTCGGTCTTCACCACCAACCCATCGGCTAGCACGAGGGATTTCCAAACATTTGACTCGATATTTAAATTAAATTTTTCAACATCTCGCAAAGCAAGAATATTGCAAGAAGATCCGGAATCATATATGGCCACTATCTCTACCTCATTTTTTTCACACTTCACAACCACTTCATTTTTAATACACACTTACATCTCCCCAACACACTTCCCTTGCTCACGAAGATTTTTTTCCCTGTCGCTCGGTAGGGCGCCGCGAGTACGCTCAGAGAACACATAGGCAAGTTGCCCCAGCTGCGTCTCCAAGTTTCTCATGGAGGCGGTTTGAGTGGCCATGTTGGATTGAGCCATCTCCACGAATTTGTCCATCATATCTTCTAATGACCTCTTTCGCATCCCATGCGCGTTCTAATTATAACCTGATTGCAGCTGTCGCTGCTGACTATTAGAGGCTTGAGCATCAAACTGATGCTGGCCTCCCTGCCAGCTTTGACCGGGAGCATTTTGGTTCCAAGAGAAATTCAGATGATTTCTCGCATTTGGGTTATAAGCATTGTTATAAGGAGCAGCACGGTTCTGATTATTTATAAATTTCACACTCTCGTCAGCAGATATACCTGAGGGATCAGCAAAAGCTTCTCCAGCCGGGCATACATATGTATGATGGTCAGGGTTTCCACAACCCTGGCATGAAATAGCCATCACCTGAGATGGAGGAGGGGTCGATCTGGTCAGCAACATCATTCCATCCATAGTAGGATGGCTCGCCTCAGCTCGCGGCTGCACCACATTTACCTCGAACAAATTTCTCGCAACCCTAGGTGTATTTCTTCCAACAGTCCAATACAAGCTTTGAGAAGCGGTGTCACGAAGGAGCTGCAAAGCCTGGTCGGGAGTCAGGTTAATGATAGTGCCTCCAACCACCGCGTCGATCATGTCCCTGGAATTAGGCTCAACAACAAAATAAAATATTTCTACCAAATTCCACGGCTCATAGCCGTTCTGGGGGCATCGACGCTATAGATTAGCAAATCTCTCCCAAGCCTCAGATAATGTTTCCTATTCCAGCTGCCGGAAGGTGGTTATCTCCCTTCAGGCATTCACCATTTTTTCCACCAGGTGGAATTTAGCTAAGAACTTTGAGGAAAGAGCCTCCCACGTAGTCACAGTCCCAGGAGCAATAGCGTGGAGGCAGGATTTCGTCTTGTCCCTTAGCGAAAATGGGAACAGCCTTAGCTTCACCACATCATATGTAATGCCGGCATAGCAGAAGGTGCCACAGATCTCCGAGAATTCCGCAAGATGGAGCTGCGGATACTCACTTGGCAGGCCCAAAACCTGCGTGTAATTGTGGATCATGTTGAGGATGGTGGGCTTTATCTCGAAGTGCTTGTTCACAATGGCCGGACCGAAACTAGGGCAAACACTTCCTGCGGTAGGGGTCGTGAAGTCGCGCATTGTAATAATGCGGGGTCGGACCTCCTCCTTGTCCTCAATGACACATTCACCAAGGCCATTTGTTCCTTGACCTAAATCTTCCATTCTCTCTTTTCCTTCAGCAGCAACAGCAAGCAGGCTGGCTCGCCTTGCTCGTGCGGTTTCAAGATCAACTCCAAGATCTTCACCTCTATCCCTGGGGTTTGGATCTGTCATACAACACACAAGAACCGATCAAAATGCCAAAAACACTTACAACAACTTCTCCAATAGAAAAATACACACAACTGTTGCACTCCCCGACAACGGTGCCAAAAACCTGATGCCATCTTGGCAAGGGCACCGATCGTCGTCAAGTAATAGACTGGGGGAGTTATCCTCCGAGTATAGAATCTCTCGAGGAGTGAAGATTGGGAGTGTGATCTTCGTCATTGGAAAGCGATTGCAAACGCAAAAAAGGCTTGGGGGTTGAGTTTTTATATTAGAATAACTAAAACTAATTACGCGGGTTGCCTTCACTGCTTCGCAATGGTGGAATACTCCGATGAGTATTAGGGCGTGCGGTCATAACCATTGAGGGTCGAAAGCACCTGTTTGCCAAGCCAACCCTAAAACAAGTTAGTGTGGCGTATCAGCAAGCAACAACCCAAAGCAAGCAAAGTAAGTAAAGCCAAACTAAGAACTACCACAACATCTGCAATAGTAAACCATCATGAACATTGCTAAGAGTTCCTAGCATGTTTAGCAAACATCCAAAGCAAAAAAACAACATACAAATGAGAGTAAATAGGAGATTTACAACTCAACGCGTAAAGGCTAGCCACAATTCTTCAGCCAGAGTCGAAGGTTGTCGGTCTTCGTCCGGGCTCGGTCGGTGGTTGACTTCCGAGGAAGTTTGAAGTGCTGTCACCTACTTCAAAGGTGTTTTCCCCATCTTTTTCACTAACTGTGAAGGCTGGTAGTCGCTAGAAAACTCTCCAATGACAGCGAGAAGTAGCTCCAAATTCTCCTCTTGAGATGGAGATGAAGGAAGCGGCGGAAGATCTTCTCTTACGGTGAAGTTTGGAGGAGGAATGGTGGCCGGATGATCTCTCCAAGGAGGAGAGAGAAAAAATCGGCTACAGTAAGATTTTCCCACTTAGAAGAGCAGAAATGGTGGAATATCCTCTGCTCCAGTCAACTCCTGATCTTAATTACGAGCAGGTCAGGAAAATGGTCATGCATGGTAGGCGCACGACCGTGCGTTAACCGTGTGATATTAACTTCTAGGACAAAGCTTGCAGATTAAGATGAGTTGACTCGTGCGTTTTACTCACGCACGGACTCTTCTGCCCGTGCGTGATGGAAATCGCACGGATAACCATAGAGCATTGAGATTCCCGGCAAGGGTGTGGAACCATGCATTTTACTCGCACACGGGCACTTCTTCCTGTGCGTGAACAAATCGCACGATTAACCACAGAGTGTTAAGAAACTAGATAGTTATAGGAAAACCGTGTGTCTCCTTCACGCACGGTTCGGAAGAAACCATGCGTGAAAAAATCACACGGATTTGTCAATCCTCCAGAGAAATCTGCAGAAAACGCACGCTTTCTACCATATCATGCACTAAGTATTCGCATAACCGTACGTTTTCCACAAGTCAGAATTCCTAATTTGGGGGAAAACTAACCACCTGCACAGCAAAAACCAAAGCTAGAGCACAAGCCCCCAGCACCAATATACAACATAAAATAACCAAATCCGCACGGAGAGTACCCAAGTACTTACCCCCGACATCCCGGTGCAATTTGCAAACCAAAATGGGCTGAAACAGTGTAACAATGGCTAAGTGAAGCCATAATCAAATATATGAATTTTCCTACTGAAATAGTAGTGCAAATGCAAGATAATAAGCCCAGATGTGTTTGAAAAACCCTATATAAATCAGACTCATCAGTAACCTGAAGTGATAGAAACACTGGTCTTTTCATAGCACACATCACAAATAGCTCACCAAGAGCTATCACCGTTAGCGATACTCTCTATCGCCCGATGATATCCAACAGGACTTAAAATAGTGGAATTTTGTGGGTCTTTTCCTGGAGTGCAACTCCAGTATTTCCTGCTACTCTCAAATCACATGTACAACCCCGCAGACCCAGTAAACTACTCGTTTATACTCAGAGTCTTCTCCAGCACACAAAATAAACATCACCAATCCATACCAAGATGTCCAGATGGGCTTCACACAACATGCCGTACTACACATTTTCGTATCTATATGCAAGACTAACTGGGGATTTCACGAATTGACCCACAGTAATTCCCTTCACTTTTCCACCTTTTGGTGGGGGATTCCATGCATATGCCAAAAGGACTTCACTTGTCCAAGTAGGAAGAACGTTGCCATTATAGTTTTCTTCGGAGCCATATTTGCTTTTCTGCCTGGTTGGAAAGGAGCACCGTGCTTTCCTCTTAACGAAACAAGCCTCGGATCTTACTTCCGACTACTAGATCTCCTTCAATGAGCTGTTCAAGCTCAGATCCAGCCGTTAGCTCTAACCCTTAGCTTTTCCTCTCAAGAACTTAGACGAAAGGAAGAGAGAGTAAGAAGAAGAGAATAAAGTCGTATTTCTCCACTCCTCTACATAAGTGGCCATGGGATTAATCCAAGACACAGGATCATTTCATCAAAAGTGAGAAAAGGCCACGATTTGGTCCTTCAAGTCAAGAAGAAAGCTATCGCCGCACGATATCGTTGTCGCCTAGCGATATCGGCTTCTTTGCCGCTTTAACCCTGGTCAACCACCGCTCATCGGCTGCCGACCGGCCATCTGACACGTGTCTAGAAGACGTGGCACTATTTCCTGGAGATATCCACTATCCCCGCGCGACATCTCACTCAAATTTTCATAGCGTCGAGTTCATTAAACGCATCATGGCATTGAGTGCATCGAGTCTATTTCTATCGCCTTGAGATATCGACTATCACTACACGATATCTCACTCAATGCTCTGTGGCGTCGAGTGTGTTGAGCGCATTCAATGCTTCATTGTGTTGAGTGTTCTTGCCATCGTCGTCGGCGATACCCACTGTAGCCCGACAATAGCGACCAAAGGTTCTGCTGTCAAATTTAGGGTGTTACATGATGAGCCTGAAATTCACAGAGATGGATATGGGACTGAATCTATTGGTGATGTTCCTGCCTTCAACCCCACCACTCAACAGTTATCTGAGGTCAAAGGCAAAACTATTGCAGATGAAGAAGAGGAAGCTGGGATAAGCAAAAAGAGAAATAGAGAAGAGCTGCAATCCAAATAAGATTTTGAGCCATGGAGTCCATAATCAAGAACTATCATATTTTCAACCTAGGATCAGATTAAAGAAAATAAGATAGATAGAGCCAAACTTATCACCTCTATAGAATGGGCCAAGTTTTAAAGATATGAAGAATTGAGAAAAAATTTGAAAAAAGACAACAGAGAAGGAATTGCGCAGCTAGATGCCCTAGAGCCCTGCAGATGCTATCCAAATCCTTATAGTTAGTTTGAGAGACAAAGGCAAAAGAAGAAAGAGGCTGAGGAGAAGATGAGAAAGAAATCTAGGGGGCATAAAAATTAGGGAAACTAATACTTTATAATGTTGTATTTTTTAGGTTCCTAAGGGCTATTTAAAGAACTTGTTTATCGTATACCTTCTTAAAACTATTACTTGTTATGCTAGTTGAAAGCTCATATATATTATGTATAAGCTTGTGATTTAATGTTACAACTTCTTGCCATTTATTTTTTAGCAGTGTATATTATTGACTGAGTTTCAGATTTCTTCAAATATAGGGAGATTGTTGGGTACATTGACCACACTATCCCAGATTTGAAGAAGGCCAACAAGTCAATAATATACACAAACCTGTATTTGATATATGTCTAAGTTTACATGTGCAGGATATTGGTAATTTTGTGAATAGATAGATTGAGAGTATCATGAGTATGGTTGGAAAGAAGTCAGCATAGTCAAGGAAGTCGGGAAATTGATTAAGTACAAAAGCATTGAGTGACTATACATCACTCAACACATGAGGCCAAAAAGCATTAACTATTTAACTATCACTCAAAGCCGCAGTGGAGAAGCTCTGAAATATGTCTAAGTACAAATATGTCGAGTGAAGGACTTACACTCGACGCCTTCTCAAAAAAGGTTGTTAAGTACAAATATGTCAAGTGAAGGACTTGCACTCGACCTCTTCTCAGTAAAATCAATCTAAGTATAAATGTGTCGAGTTAAGGACTTACACTTGACGCCTTCTCAAGGAATATCTGACTAAGTAAAAATGCATTGAGTAAAAGACTTACACACAGTGCCTTCTTAATATAAGTGTTAAAGGTCAAATGTGTCGAGTGAAGAACATTCACTCAACGCCTCTTTGATAGATAGATTTTAGCTAAGTACAAATGCATCGAGTCAAGCACCTTCACTCAATGCCTCAGAGATAGACAGAATTTAGCGAAGTACAAATGCGTCGAGTTAAGATCCTTCACCGAATGCCTCAGCGATAAAAAGAATTTGGTTAAGTACAAATACGTCGAGTGAACCTTCACTCAATGCCTTAGCGATAGACAGAATTTGGCTAAGTACAAATACGACGAGTGAAAGTCATTCACTCAACACTTCTGGAGTTAACTGGCACAGCTATAATTCGTCGAGTAATATGGGATTAATAAATGCCTGTAGAGATTTAGAAAGATTCTAAGTGAATTATCGTCGTGTCAAATCATCTGACGTCATCCTTAATTCAAATCGACACAAATCGCGCGCTAAAAGACATAGATCATAGTAATGGTTGGACAATGCTATCCTGGAATATATCAGTCATTAAATATGTCCATGCCACTTTCCAAAGAGGGCTATAGTCGTTGATGTTGCCGACGTATAAAAGAGAAGCAGGTGATATTTTTAGAGGACTTTTTGTTGGAACTTTTGCAAGAACTTTCGAAACCCTAATTTGGAAAATGATAGCTAGCAGAGCACATCTCATTTCTAGTTCTCTTCAAGCCTGCTATACAAAATAGTTATCTTTCTCAAGCATGAAGAAAAATAAGAAGAGCTCATCAAAGTTAAAACACAGTATCGGCTGAATAAAATCTGAAGAATCATCTTCCTGTTGCTTTACTGAAGAAGGGTTGTTTGTTGATTCAGCCAAAGAAGAAGACTCAGAAATTTTCTATTGAGGAAAATTTCTCAAACACTTATTCTTTATTTAAGGATCTCACTGAGATCTGAGTGTTAGCCTATTTTATAAAGGCTGAGTGTAGGACTGAGAGCAGTCTGAGTTGTAGGAGTGTGAAGCACTCTGAGTTGTATGGTCCCGAGAAGGATCTGAGGTAAGCCTTGTGCCTGAGGTAGGATCTTTGTGAAGATCTGAGGTAGGATACCAGCTGGGTCTCTAAGGTGTAAGAGTTGGAATACTCTGAGTTGTAGGGTTGTTCATCCTGAAGTTGGAGGCTAGTGTTTGTCTCTGAGGTAGCACTATGAGCAGTCTGAGTTGTAAGAGTGGTGAGCACTCTAAGTTGTAAGATCAATGGAAGGGATCTGAGGTGTAAGATCTGTTTATTCTGAGTACTTGAGGAGTTGGCCGAATCTAGCTCGCTGCTAGATAGGTAAAGGGGAAAAGTGGATGTACCCTAGATAGGGGAACCATTATACAATTCTGTGTGTTATATGTGTTCTTGAAAGCTAACTTACTAACATAAACACACATCAAGATCATACTTCAAAAGAACTAAAAGATTCCAAAATAAACCTATTCCTCCCCCTCTATGTGTTTAGATACCCTTAAAAAGGCATTCAAAAATACTTCTTTTGCCTGTCTTGAGCGATCAATAATGGGTCTCGAACTACCTGAATAACCTTATTATAATCTTCAATCAACTGTATAGCAAGTACAACTTTCTCTCTGACTTCAAATTAGCACAGTGGAGTGCAAAACCTTCTCCCATATAGAGCTTCATATGGGGCCATTTGGATGATTGAGTGATAGTTATTATTGTAGGTAAATTGCACCAACGGAATATACTACTCCCAGCTTCCTCCCAACTCAAGTATGCACATTCGGGTTGATGCAAGAAATGCACCTCTAGACTCACGAAGAGAAAAGAGGGTGCAAGAGACTATCGAGTAGTCAGTTAGTGGTTGTTAGAGAATGTATTTAAGACTGAGGGGGGGGGAGAGGCTGCTAGCAGCAAAAACACCAGAGTTTGCCCGCCACAAAAAATTCCACTCCTGCTACGGACTTTCCTTTGATTAATTAGAAAGGATCATAGTAGTTAAGTGAAGTGAACCCCGACGAATAGGTGACCACTAGTGGCTGAGTTTGAGATCGCTACCACAGGCGACAAGCTTAGGGATTCAAAATTCCTCCCCTAGACAGTACTTTTCATGCCTATTTATAGGCTCAGGGGTCTTCCCAAACTGGCAGGGATAAGATTATCGGCTGCTGGGGTATAAGAGAAATGGGCAGTGGTGACTAGAAATAAGGAGAAAAAAAGGAAGTTGCACGGTTTGGCAGCTTGCCTCCAGTGAGCTGAGCGACTTGGCCTTTGGGAATTGGTGCTAATCTGGACCACCACTGACGGCAGCCTGACTGACTAAGGTCACGTTGTTTGGTTGATGACTAGATGGCTTGCTGCTGAAGGCGGCTAGGAAAGACAGAACACTCGGCTTGGAATGACATATGTACTAGTCATGGTTTCTGATTAACCATAATCCCCACACATTTCCAAATTTCAGGAAATTTTAGAAATGTCAGTTCTAGTCGGAGACAGCGACCGCCTTAAATGCTGCTAAGCTTATAAAAGGCCTTAAGCTCTGACATTCATCAGAAATTCTCTCTAGTCATAGGTCATTACTCGCCACTAGAGATTAGCATCTTCCAAGCCGGAGCGACTTCGCTTGACATGAACATCATTTCCTCTGTTCTAGACTGCGAGAAGAATTCTGCTGAGAAGTTGAAAAAGAAGAAGAGCTGAAAGTCGTAGGGCTCTAGTCTCCACACCACAACAAACCTATGCGAGCCAACTATCCCAGTGGCCTCCAAAACTATTATGAAGCCCGTTAATACCATCCCAGAATCTTCTTAGGCCGCAACACAAAAGACTGTGGCTTCTGAAGGTGTCCCTCCACAGAGTGCGATCGACCCTCCCTTCTAGACCACCAATTCCCCATCGAGAGAACCTTTTCTGAAGATCACCGAAATTGATGATAAGCGCGTGGGCTTGCCAAAACCTGGGGACCTGGCCATCTCTACTGTGATAATCAATGTTGAGGATGAGATTGACTAGGAGAACTTGCAGCAAGTCGATCGGTCTACGATTTAAAAGTCCAAGCAGGTAGGAATGATAATCAACTCCTTGAAGCGTCAGAGGAAGAAGAATGAGACTTTGGAGGAGATGATGTGGAGGAAGGCGATGAAGCTGAAGTTTAGACACAAGAATGATTCCACTAAGACCGGAGCGTCTAGTCTCCAGAATAGGCCACGAGATAAAGAAGTATCTGAGAGCTCGGCGACACCATCTCCTAAGCTGAGCAAGCCTCAAACAGACCTTACCGCTAGCGAGACCTTGATAAAGATCCTTAAGAATATGGACACAATGGAACAATAATACAAGCTTTTAACTTCCCCAACAACTTCGCAAGAGGTTATCCTTCCAGACCTCAAAGTGATGGGGGAGAAGGTTGGCGAGCTGGCTTCTGCAGTCTTTGAAGGAGATGAAAAGCTGAATCTAAGAGAGAAGATAGAAGAGATGAAGAAAGTAGTCATTGTGGACAGGCCAACAACTTCCTTTCTACTTCTACAATGTAAACTTAGAGCTACTAAGCGAACTGTAAACTTCTATAAGTCACAGTCATGGAAGAAGGGGCAGATGTAGTCTTGAACCGGCCAGCTAGCTTTTTCCTAACCACGGCTCAACAGAAAATTAAGGGCCAAGAGACTACGCGACATTGGAGAGAATAACTTATGCGGATGGATCACCAGACGGCCAGTATTTAGCTTCGTGACCACAACTATTGAAGGATTGAGAACCCAGAACGACGGTCTTATTCTGCCAAGACTTCTTGTAATAAGCCGTCATCATTTGTTAGATTCTAACAGCGCTTTCCTCTATTGTAGGTGGACAAGAACCACCGATGAAGTCGGTTGATCTGACTACCATCCTGCCTCTACTGACCTCATGGCTACCACCAAGTCAAAACAACGACATGCTATCTGAATTCGAAGATGAAGTCGAAGCCTTGGAGGCAAGGATGAAGGAGCATAAAGAGATTATGTGGGCTAAGTAGGAGAAGCATCGAGTTGAGAGAGAAGAGTAGCATTTCACGAGACAGGAACATCGGTCTGCTCTAGAGACCACTGAGAGGAAGATGCAAGAGATGCAAGTTGTTCTTTATCCTGAGAGGAAGGAGAGTGAAAGTCTTTAGTTTCAAGGATAGTTAAACAACTAGAGGAGGGTGATTAGGGTTTTTAGTCTTTTGAAACCTTTTTCCTTGCTTATGTGTGTTGTGAGTTAGATTATGTTAGCTTTCAAGAAATCACACAACACACACAAGATTTATAGTGGTTCCCCAGATTATAGGTACATACATTGTCCCTCCCACCTTTCTCATAGTATGTTAGACAAGGCACTTCTCCAATCTCAGCTCCTAAGAGCTTACACCACAGATCCCTCATGATCTCTCAATATCCTCCAGTACCTAACTCAGGCACAAAGCGCTACCTCAGAGCAAGCTTGCTCTTACAACTCAGTGATCCAAAGATCACTTACCATAGACTAAATTAATAGTCCTACAGCTCAGGTTGGAGGATAGCCCTACAACTCAGAGAGAATGACACTCCTACAATAGAGGAACAAAGGCCCTACCGCAGATCCACACAAGGATCCTACAACTTAGTCACACATGCCCTATAGCTCAGAGAGAATAACTCTCCTACCTCAAGTAAATTGCCCTACCTCAGGAACACAGACCCTACCTCAGATCAACATAGGGATCCTACCTCAGATTCACAGCTTGAATCATACCACACAGCCTTTATAATTAGGCCAACACTCAGATCCAAAGGATCCTATAGAAAGAGTAAGGTTGGTGTTGATTTGACTCCAGAGAAATGTTCTCCGAGCCTTCTGATTCCTGAGCTGATAAAATTTCAGTCTTAACTTCTTCACAGCAATAAGATGGATGGTCTTCAAGAAACTTCTGCTTGTGCTGGAAGTAACTCTGAAACATAGGTTCCTAAACTTGCTGATGAAGACAAATGAGTTATCAGTTTTTTGTATTCTTCACTCAGCTAACCTTGACTGTAAATATAAGATTTTCTCTACTTCTTATTTCTTAGAAAATTTCTCTGAACTAGCTGTTGCAGGTGAAAATCACAACAGCTAACTGCTTGTACTTTTGGATCAGCGGATTGAACTTCTGCTTCAAGCTCTGTAATAATGGCGAGAGGAAGAAGATGAAGTTTTTCCTCTTTACGAAAAGTTAAATCCCTAAAAGTTAAAGTCTTTCTGCCAATCTCAATCACTTTTTATTCCGTTATCCAATGACTCTTTGAACCGTGGTACCCACTGTAGTTGTTGGCTGCTACTTTGTTTTTATAGAAAAAGTCGTAAAGTAGGACTGCGGCGCTGTTTGTCGTGTACTGTAGACTTCCCGCAACATTTTAAAATTCTGCTGACTTTTGCTGACGTCAGCATCTGTGGACTTAGCTAAACTCAGATAGTTCATCACATGCGTTGAGTGCGTTGAGTGAACCTTCATCACTCAATGAATTTGGACTTAGCCAATATCTCTATACTACTAGGCATTGAGTGCGTTGAGTGAACGGCCTACACTCAATGCTTTTGTCCTTGGATAAACTTTCTGCTGATAAGCATTGAGTGCGTTAAGTGAGCCTTCATCACTCAACCCTTTTGTACTTAGCCGCTTCTATCTTTATGAATGTGTTGAGTGAGCCTTCATCACTCAACGCATCTATACTTTGCCTGTCTTCTTGATGAGGCGTTGAGTGAACTGCCTTCACTCAACGCTTCTGTACTTAGTAGAATTTCTTGATGAGCTTGCGTTGAGTGAATTGTCCTCACTCAACGCATCTGGACTTAGATAGATTTTCTATCTATATCTTCTTAAGATTTGACATCACACTGGTCTGTCGACGCTTTCTTCTTTGGACGTTGAGTGAGCTGTCCTCACTCAAAGCTTTTGGTCCTAGCCAGAATTCTTGACAAATCTTCAGATGCTTGGACTGCTTGAGCTTGACTCAACTCTTCTTTCTTCAGACATTGAGTGAGCTATCCTCACTCAATGCTTCTGGACTTAGACATATTTCTTCCTTTCCAATGCTGAAGCTTTGACAGACTGAGCTTTACTCGATGCCTCTTGTTATATGGTGTTGAGTGAATTGTCGTCACTCAATGCCTGTGGACTTAGACAAAATTCTGCTTAGTTAATAATAAGGCTTTGACTGCACATGCTTTACTCAGCTCTTCTTAGCATCTGGAATTCAGTGAACTGGCTTAGCTCAATGTCGATGGACTTAGACAAATTTCTATCTTTCTATCTTTCTTCCTTGTGACCGCCTGTCACTATCACTTAGACCACATATCTAATCTTTTTCTTAAGAACATCGTGCATATATTGAACTTGAACATACATCAAATACAATTATGCTCTTAGTATTGATGGTGATGCCTCTTCAAATCCAAATCCAGGGAACATTGAAGGGCAATATTCCCAACAATCTCCCCCTATTTGAAGCAGGCAGAACACACAACAATACAGAGATGCATTAACACATGAAACATATCAATTTAATGCAGCTTTAAGCTTGTTAAAAGTTCTCCAATTCAATGCAGTGACTCAACATGCCAATTCATTTCTTTCCTCATACCACTTGTATGTTTCCAAGTAATATGCACTGACTAAAAATGTAGTCATTGCTCTCCTCATACTACTTGAAGCACTTTCCTCGTACCACTTGGAAGTGGGTATGCATTAACATAACATGTAGCCATTGCTCTCCCACACCTCTAAGTATATGCACTTACTAAACATGACTTGGTCAATGTCAAGTACTGCTCTCCCACTCCTCCCCCTTTCTAGCTTCTTCAAAAAGGCATTTATCTAATGAGGGTGGTGAAAGGATCATGGGAGAACATTTCTCTTGATCCTAGCCTTATTCCACTAAACTAGTCATCATACTACTTAACTAGAGATCATACCTCTTGTGTTGATACCACTAACACAATAGTTCAATGGAACCACTTGAAACTTGAGTGGTCTATCCTTGGTCAACTTGATCTAATGCCACTCCTCCCCCTTTATGACTTTTGTAGAAGCAACTATAGTTAGTGAGGTGTTGGCCTTCTCTATTTTCCTCTTCTCCTACAACAGCATTATATTATAAGTAGAAGCGTTCCACCTCAGAGTCAGAGAAATTTATGACTATGTCATAAAGAATCTCTGGATCAGGGAGTTAAGGATTGATCTCCCCGTTAGTCTGTGCATTTTTCTTACGATATGCAGATCAGCTGTGCTAATCTTTGATCCACTGTTTCAGCTACTTGTTCCTTCTCAATAGGAAGCTGAGCCTATTCCTGCAACTATTGGACTTGCTCCCACACAATAGGAGCATCTTGAATTGCTCCCCCTTAACATGAGCATCTTCTATCATCCTCTCTAATGGACACTTGAGTTCATTTTAGTCTTGATCTCACTTGAAAGACTTAGAAACTTGTAATAAAAGTGATTCCTGCAACAACAACAGAATAAGGAGCAACTAAAGCTATATCAAGTTCAACAGACCTAGCTCAAACTTGAAGGTGTTGAACTTGACTTCATTTAGTGGCTTAATGAAGATCTCAGCCACTTGTTTGTCTATGGGGACAAACTCAAGACTTATGTCTTCCTTCTCCACATGCTCCCTAATAAAATGATAACTAATCTCAATATGCTTAGTCCTGCTGTGTGAGACAGGATTCCTAGCAGTAGAGATTGCACTAGTTGAATCACAGAATGTAGAAGATTTACTTATCTTGATATTGTAGTCCTGGAGCTGATGCTGGATCCATAACAATTCTACACAGTTACTTCCTACTGAGATATACTCTGACTCAGCTGTTGAAATTGCAACACTGGTCAGCTTCTTGTTGCTCCAAGACACAAGTCTCCCTCCCAAGAACTGACATGTGCCTGATGTGCTTTTCCTATCCTCTTTGCAGCCTACAAAATCTGCATCTGAATAGCCATTAGTTCAAAATCCCTATTTCTAGGGTACCATAGGCCAAGATTTGGTGTGCCCTTAAGATATCTCTAAATTCTCTTAGCAGTAGAGTAGTAAGACTCTTTAGGGCCAGCATGATATCTAGCACAAACACATGTAGCATACATGATGTCTAGCCTACTTGTAGTAAGATATAGAAGGGAGCCAATAATCCATCTATACAGAGTTTCATTAACAGGTTTCCCTTCCTCATCTTTATCTATAGACATACTTGACCCCATAGGAGTTTTCATGGTGGTGGCATTCTCCATTCCAAACTTTTTAATTAACAGCCTGGTGAACTTAGACTGTAAAATGGACAATCCATCTTCAGTCTTCCTTACTTGGAGGCCCAAAAAAAACTTAAGCTCACCCATACTGCTCATCTCAAATTTCCATTGCATAAGTTTTGCAACCTTCCTACAAAGGTTGTCATCAGTAGACCCAAAAACTATGTCATCTAAATAAATTTGTACTAGGATGATCTTTCCCTTAGATTCCCTTAGGAATAAGGTCTTGTCTAACTTTTCCCTTGAAAATTTTTTCTTAATGAGGAAGCTAGACAGGGTCTCATACCATGCTCTAGGGGCTTGCTTCAACCAATATAAACCTTTCCGAAGTCTATTTACAAAATCAGGAGAGTTAGAATCAACAAAACCTGAAGGATGTTCGATATAGACTTCTTCCCTTACGTCACCATTCAGGAAGACTGACTTCACATCCATCTGGAAGACTTTAAATCCTTTGTGTGCAACATATGCAAGGAAAACTCTGATGGTTTCCAATCTTACTATAAGGGCAAAGGTGTGATCAAAGACAATACCTTCTTCTTGTTTTTATCCCTTATCTACCAGCCTAGCCTTGTTCTTGATAATAATGCCATTTTCATGATGCTTATTCGTGTAGATCTACTTGGTTCCAATGGCATTATGTCCTTGTGGTCTTGGAACCAGCTTCTAGACCTTATATCTCTTAAACTGGTTCAGTTGCCATTGCATTTCTACAATCCAGAACTGGTTTATATTGGCCTCTTCTAATATTTTGGGATCAACTTGTGACAAGAAGCTTGAGTACAATGTTGTATTGAGACTTCTGCTTCTTGTTACCACTCCTTGGTTAGCAGCACCAATAAATTGGTGTCTTGGAAGATCCCTTAGATGCCTTACAACTACAGGCAATCTTTCTTCAGCATCTTGAGCATTTGTGGCTGGAGCTTGCTGATCTTCATCCACATCATGTGTGCTTTGTACTTCTTCTAGAATATCTACTATATCATCTCCATCTTGGACTTTTGGAGCAGATTCCTTGATGGTTAGCTTTTCCATCATTAGCTCCATACCAATAGGTCTAGAAGAGGAACTTGTTAGCTCATTGTTAATCATAGTTGATTCATCAAATACTATATTAATAGACTCTTCTACAACTTGACTTTTCAAGTTGTAGATCTTATAGGCCTTACTATGATTGATGTACCCAACAAAAATCCCATCATAGAACTTGGCAGCAAACATAGTCACATAGGACTTCCTAATATTTAGCACATAGAATTTTCCACAAAAGATCTTGAGATAGGAGTTTGGTTTTATGCCCTTCATAATCTCATAGGGAGCCTTCTTGTGGCTCTTGGTGATAGAAGCTCTATTTAGGACATGACATACAGTATTTACTGTCTCAGTCTAGAAATATTCTCGGAGAGATATATCACTTAGCAAGGTCCTACCAGCTTCTATGAGAGTTCTATTTTCCTCTCAGCTATACCATTTTACTAGGGTGTTCTTGGAGAAGAAAATTCTTGATGAATCTCTTGCTCTTCACAGAATCTTGTCATGCCTTCAAAGTAGAATTCAGTCTCATGGTCACCTTTGATTTTGACCACAGTACTGTCTAACTCATTCTGAATTTGCTTGACAAAAATCTTGAAGATATCAAGGGTTCCGAACTTTTTCTTAAGAAAGAAAACTCAAGCAAACCTAGAAAAATCATCAACAACCACAAGAGTGTAGACTTTCCTACCTAGACTATAAACTGGCATAGGACCAAACAAGTCCATATGCAGGAGGTATAAACACCTCATAGAGTCTTTAGTCCCAATGCTTTTGAAGGAAGCTTTGGTCTGCTTGCCCTTTTGGCATGCTGAGCAAATGCCTTCCTTGGTGCTTTTCATCTTGGGTCTATTCCTAATGAGCTCTTCACTAAAGAGCTTGTCAATGGTCTTATAGTTCAAATGATCTAGCCTCTTGTGCCATTGTACACAGCATGAGACTTTCTCATTTGCAACAAGACATATAGGGGAGTCTTTATTTATACATATAAAGTTTAAGCAATAAACATTTCCACTCCTAGTGCCTATCAAGATGACCTCTTGGTCACATGACCTCTTAATTTAGCACTCATCCTTGTGGAATGCAATGATATAGCCAAGATCGTAGAATTGGCTCATACTTATCAGGTTTTGTTGCAACCCTTCAACATAATCTACTTTTGAGATGGTAGACTACTCCATTATTAATCTTACCATAGACTCTTATCATTCCTCTATCTGAACCACCACAGATTACTTTGGGTCCATACTTCACTGGAGTGTAATCCTTTAGATTGTTCCTTGTTCCAGTCATGTGCCTGGAAGAACCACTATCCAAGTACCATATAGGGGCATGAGCACTTGGACTATCCTGCAGCATATAATTTATTTTACCTTAGGACCCCAATGTTTATTGGGTCCTAGGTTCTAATTAGCCTAAAAAAGAAAATGTCTTCCTGCATATTTTCTGACAAGTATACTAACACTATCTCAAGGAATAGTAGGATTGCGCCAGCAATCTAAGGAAAATGCCCCACTTTGCTACAACACTCATGAATATTATACCTTCTTTTTTGTGCAGGTCTGGTAGTGGCTAACTGTTCAAAAATTGGAGCATCAGCCTTCTACAAGTTACTTTCAGCAAGGATCTTACTGAAAGTAAGTCTTCTAGTAGGCTTTCTTAGCTTGCTCTAAATACCATAAACAGCAGTCCTCTTTGCAGAGGATATGCCATTGATAGCATCAAAGATAGCCAAATCAGGCTTATTGATTGACTTACTCTTAGTTTGAGTCTTTGTCGGATGGTCTTGAGAGTTGTCCACTACCACATTCTTGAGTGTGGGGGCTGGTGTACCAAATACAAATGGTCCATGATGGGCCATTTGAATTTACTCAAGGGGAGCCTTAAAGGCACTCATCCCCTTACTATATCTTCAACTATAGTTGTGAACATCTTTGTTCACACTTGTGGATCTACCATTCATCCAGTGACCATAGATGATTTCTTGGTCATACCTGTTTGAAGGTAACATCACCTTTTTAAAATGGATGGGAGGCTTAGATGCCAGGGGCTGAATTGGAACTTTGCCTTTCCCATTAGGATGGGTAAATCTAGTGTTTCCCTTGAATCCCAACCCCTTCTTACCCTTTTAAGAGGAGAAGGAGTCTATCAAGGAGAACACAGTCCTAGGATTAGAGTAACTAGTCACAATTCTTTTCTCCCTCCAGAGTTACTCTTCAAGATCCCTAATGAGACTATTCTTGGATTTGATTGTGCCAATCTGAATAAGTGAAATGTTCTTCAGTTGACTGACTTCCCTAGCCTTCTGATCCAGCAAGGATGCTGTCTCAGACAGCTGGGAAGCAGCTAGCTGAAGGGAGGTGATCTCCTCAGCTTGCTTCTTGGCCAACTTCTTGCTTCTTTTAAAAGCATCTAGAAGGGCACCATACGTGTCAATCAATTGATTGACATATTCCTCAGATTCTGACCCAACTTAATCACTAGATGATGATGCATCAAAATATGAACTAGTCTCATAATCTGAGTGATGAAGCATAATATAGCTTAGTTAATTATGGCAAAAATATGTATATTCTCGTTTAAATCTCTTTCTCAATGAATTTTTAGGTTCTTTTTAGTTTCTTTTTATGTAGTTAATCTAACTTAGTTCATTTTCTGGTTTTCAGGTTATTTTGGGCATTTTAGAAAATTTTGCTATTACATGCCCCCGGATCATGCCCCACTCGGGCGTGTACTTGGAGCGTGTAACCCGATCGCGAGGAATCTTGCTGCCAGAACCCAAATCCCGATAAAAAAATACACCTGACACGCCCCCCTAACACGCCCTCCCTTGGCATGTCTCTAGGCGTGTCACCCTCATCCCGAAGCCTGCTGCCCCATTTAAAGATTTTCCTTTGTTGCACGTCAACAATACTGACATGCCCCCTACACGGGCATGTAACACCTTTTTTGATAACTGACAGATTTCCGACCGATGATTTTGACGTGAAGTGCCTTACACGCCCCCCCCCCCTACACGGGAGTGACCCAGGATGTGTCCAGTAACGGACAAAAGAAATCATCATTCCTTCCAAAATCCAGCACTCGAGGCCAACCACATACCTTACATGCCCCCCTGACACGCCCTCACTGGGCGTGATAGGGGGCGTGATCCAGACAGATTTTTCCCTATAAATACCAGGCACATCCAAGCATTCCAGACCAAGTTTTGGGGAGAGGGGAGGTTCTTCTAGTTTCATTCTTAGCTTTTGTGTTTTTTTCTTATGTTTTTGCTCTCTCTCTCCCTCCATTTCTAGTTTTAGTTTCCATGCAATGTACTTCCATTACTTGTAATCTCTTTTTATTAGTGTTGTAGTAGTGATTAGCTCTATTTTCACTAACTTGTAATCTCCATTCCTAGTTGTAATCCCTTTTCGTTATTAATGAAATTTTAGTTAGCATTCTCTTTCTCTATATCTTTCTCTTTAGTTTTCATGCACCTTTATTATCTACCCCTCTCTTTCCCTATTACCATGAATAACTAATTCTCATTTGTACTCGATCGCAATGATCTGATAATGAGTTGATCAAGTAATGATGTTTTAGCTTTCTTTTTCTTCTTAAAGTAATTACCTTTGATTTACTCTTGGTTTTTATTTGGTGGGACTATATTGCCGGTATATAGTTTCCATTTGGGTTTTCATTTTTAGTTAGCTGAGAGGTTCATAGTTTGAATCAATCACCCAAGAATAAAGAGAGTTGCATGCACCCCTCGAGAGAGGCAGATGTTAAATCTCTCGGATTAGAGTGAAATCCAATAGCGGGGTTCACAACTTAAGGAGAGCTTTAGGTATTCAGATACGGACGAGAGTTCGGTCGGATCTTCCTAAACTCAGTTGGGCACTTCTTCGAGGGAAGCGTGTCCAAACTTCGGGAACCTCCACGGTCAAGGTCTTTTACTTTATTTTGAATTATTTGTTATTTCATTTGATTTTATTATTTCAAAGTGATTCTAGATTGAGTACTAACCCTTTATCATTAGCTCTAACTTTTTTTATTCTGCAAGTAATTTAGTTTTCTTTTTAGCTTAGTAATTTAGTTCCTCTTTTTAGTTAAGTAAATTAATCTTAAAAATCATTTGATAAAATAATAGCGATCTCCTCGAAGTAGAAGTAAACATTACACCCCAGGGAAATACGACCTTGATATTAATCTTTAGGATCATATACTATAAACGATAAGGGACACTTTCCTTTATCGGATATAGAATCGGAGAATATTATCAACTTCCACCACATCCACCTTCTCTTCTCTTTAACCAGTCTTCTCTACCTTTGTGATTCTTAGTACCAAGTTTTTGGCACTGTTGCCGGGGAATAGTTTTGATATTTTGAAAAAAAGGATAGCTATTAATTTTATCGCTTCATTTCTCTCTTGCCCCTCTTTCGCGGTTGATTTTATTTTTTAATGGATAGTTTTTGTTTTTCTTGTGGAGAGTTTGGTCACTCTCGCGAGGAATGTTGGGTAGGATATCCTTCATCCACCCATGATTATATTCCTTCCGGATCGAATCAATTTGGCCAAATTGATCCGTCCGTGAATTTTTTTCACGGGGTTACGATGATTTTCAAACGCCTTCCTACCCTTCTCCTTCGAATTTTTCTGATTTTAATTATTCCAGAGATTTCTTGAATGGACATTTTTATCCTAGCCCTACTTTGAACTACTCAGGGTGGCAACACCGTGATCATTCTTGGGGCCAAGGTGATCATCAACCCATTCCATCTCAAGATTTCTTCGCTTTTTCTCCGCAAGTTTGCGAGCCTCCTGTTTTTGATTTTAGCGAAAATGAAATCATTTTTGATTCTGTAGCATTTGATGCAGGCATCAATGCTCATTTCAACGTGATTTTTTACGCTTTAGCTTCTGAGGCCGCAAATTTTTTTCCCCTCCTCCTCCTATTTATCTTTCGAATGATGAATATTCGGATTTTCCGCAGTGCCTTCAATCACTCGCGGAATTAAGAAATTCCATTGTGCTTTCAACCTCTCGAGAAGGAGATTTCCCCCAATATCCCGATTTTTTTTCAATTTTCCGAGGAAGACAAACTTTCTTGTGTTCGATCGTCTGAGGAGATTATTTTTTTGGATATCCCGTTTTGCTCCCAATATATGGAAATGATTGATATTCAAGTGGAGAAATCAGATCATATTATCCAAAAAAATTCTCGTGATCAACCGCCGCCGCCTTCTTCTTTTTCATCTCTTCCCCCTCCTTGCAAAAATTTCTCTTACTTTTCTTCTTTTATTTTTCCTTCTAATTTAGTTTTTAGTTCTTCTTCTTTTTCCCCTTCTAATAGTTTATTTTCTTTTACTAACAACTTTTCTTTTTCGAAATCTTTTTTCAATTTGTTTTATTTAAAAAAAATTACAATTTTTATTTTATTTTCTTAAAAATGTTTTCGCACTCGCGCCGCAACGCATATTACGCGAGCTGCAATTACATTTCTCTTTTTATTTTCCATTTAGCAAACCAATAACGATGAGCTTAACTACGATAACTAAAGAGCGCTCTTGGGAGGCACCCCTTGCTTATCCGTTTTTTTGTTGTTTTTTATTTTGTTTTGTGCAGGAATAAGATCTCGGGTGTTTGTGCCGCTTCTCGCTTCTCAACTTGGACTCGAGCCGGTCTTTAGCTCAAGTTCGGGTGGATGCATTTTTCAACGTCTGGGCATCAAGTACTAGGGAAGCATAATTTCCTTTTCTTTGCATTTCTTTTTCTTCTTTTCTCTCTCTTTTCCCAACTCTCTTTATACTTAACTTTAAACATTGGGGACAATGTTTAACTTTAAGTATGGGGAAGTGTTTCCTTAGTTAGTTTACTTTAGAAAAATCAAAAATAATATATATATATATATAATTGGTTGAAAAAAAATCCCAAATTAAATTGAGTTAATTTTTGCCAAATCAATTAGTACCCGGCCACTTTGCATTTTATTGTTCTTTTTTAAGCTCATGTCTACTTGGTTAGTTAGAATAAATTAGATTAATTTTCTGTTTAAATATGTTTAGCGAGTAGTATGTTGACTCATGCAGTATTACTATTTAGGGTAGTATGTTGTTTTTGAAAAATTTCTTGAATCTTTTTCATCTTTCCATAGCCTTTTTTTAATTTCTTTTACTTTTATAAAATCTATCATCCTTTATTTTTCCTTATTAAAATCTTTTTAAACGTTAATTAGTATTAAGTGTAGTAGAAAAAAACTGGTCTAGACACTTATTATCATTGTTTTTATGAAAGCCAATTCTCTATTTCTATTTTTGTGCTTATCTTCTTTTGAAATTTCAAAGCTTTACTTTGAGTTGATTTAGGAAGCATGTAAATGATTTAGGAATTTCTTTTGAAACGTTTGAGCCTCTGAACCCCTTCTAACAATAATTATTGCTAGCCATTTTGTGCCTTTTCCTTTCTTTTTTGTAAGCCCCACTTTTTATTTCACCATGGCCAAACAGCTTACCTATATGCACACTTTAAATTTATTTTTGAGCATTAATTGCTACTGTGCATATTTTTGAAAAAATTTGTGGAAAATCCTTGTATTATCTTTTACTACAAAAGTGGAAATGTTTAAGTATGAAAAAATGAAAAATAAAGAAAAAAATTTGATGAAAAAAGTAAAAGAAAAGGAAAAAATGTGAAAAGTATTTATTTAGGCTAGCATTATTTTGGCAAAGCTCACTTCTTTTTGTTTTAAGTGTGCAAATACCCCTCGTGTTTATCTTTTCAATATCGCACCCTTAAAAACCTAAGCCTAACTGTACGCCTAACTAATGCCCTAGTGATTCATGCTTCCTACATTTACTTTTTAGTATAGTAGCGAGAAACTAGATTGAGTAAGTGTTTTTTGATGGAAATATTTATCTTTGTCTTGATTGACTATGGTTTTAATTTGTCTCTTAGACTTTAGTAGTGACTCAATGCGCTTTTTACTCGTTACTTTATTAAGTTTTAATTCTGCAAAATTTTGGGATGATTTGTTTTTATATTTAGTGAAATTTATTAAATTTTGTGCTAAGTTAAGGTAGGAAATTTCAGTTCTTTTTCAAAATTTCTCTACCTCTAATTTCCCGTCTTACTCGTTTATAGAATTTTTAAACTTTTCAATTAATCCTGTTTATTTTCGCTAACTCGTAGTCTTTACTTGAGGACAAGCAAGATAGTATGTATGGGGGAATTTGATGAAGCATAATATAGCTTAGTTTATTAGGGCAAAAATATGTATATTCTAGTTTAAATCTCTTTCTTTATGAATTTTTAGGTTCCTTTTAGTTTCTTTTTATGTAATTAATCTAACTTAGTTCATTTTCTTTTTTTCAGGTTATTTTGGGCATTTCAGCCAATTTTGTTGTTACACGCCCCCGGATCATGCCCTACCCGGGCGTATACTTGGGGCGTGTAACCCGATCCTGAGGAAGCTTGCTGCAAGAACCCAAATTCCGAGAAAAAAACACCTAACACGCCCCCCCCACCCCCCACCTACACGCCCTCCCTGGGCATGTCTCTGGGCATGTCACCCTCATCCCGAAGCCTGCTGGTGCATTTAAATATTTTCCATTGCTGCACGTCAATAGTACTGACACACCCCAACTATACGGGCTTGTCGCTAGGCTTGTAGCACCTTTTTCGACAACTGGTGATTTCCGACTGATGATTTTGACGTGATGTGCCTTACACCCCCCATATACGGGCGTGAGCCAGGGCGTGTCCACCAACGTGCAAAAGCAATCATCATTCCCGCCAGAAACCAGCACCCGAATTCAACCCCATACCTGACACGCCCCCTGACACGCCCTCCCTGGGCATGACAGGGGGCGTGACCCAGATAGATTTTTCCCTATAAATATTAGGCCATTCCAAGCATTCCAGACTAAGTTTTGGGGAGAGGGGAGGTGATGCTAGTTTCATTCTTAGATTTTTGTGTTTTTTTCTTATGTTTTTGCTCTCTCTCTCCCTCCATTTCTAGTTTTAGTTTCCATGCAATTTACTTCCATTACTTGTAATCTCTTTTTATTAGTGTTGTAGTAGTGATTTGCTCTATTTTCACGCACTTGTAATCTCCATTCCTAGTTGTAATCCCTTTTTGTTTTTAATTAAATTTTATTTAGCGTTCTCTTTCTCTATATCTCTCTCTTTAGTTTTCATACACCTTTATTATCTACCCATCCCTTTCCCTATTACCATGAATAACTAATCCTCATTTGTACTCGATCGCAATGATCTGAGAATGAGTTGATTAAGTTATGATGTTTTAGCTTTCTTTTTCTTCGTAAAGTAATTACCCTTGATTTACTCTTGCTTTTATTTAGTGGGACTATATTGCCGGTATATAGTTTCCATTTGGGTTTTCATTCTTTGTTAGCCAAGAGGCTCGTAGTTTGAATCGATCACCCAAGAGTAAAGAGAGTTGCACACACCACTCGAGAGAGGTAGACGTTAAATCTCCTGGATTGGAGTGAAATTCAATAACAGGGTTCACCACTTAAGGCGAGCTTTAGGTATTCGAATAAGGACGAGAGTTCGGTCGGATCTTCCTAAACTCAGTTGGGCACTTATTCGAGAGAAGCATGTCCAAACTTCGGGAACCTCCACGGTCAAGGTCTTTTACTTTATTTAGAATTAGTTTTTATTTCATTTTGATTTTCTTATTTCAAAGTGATTCTAGATTGAGTACTAACCGTTTATCATTTGCTCTAACTCTTTTTATTATGCAAGTAATTTAGTTTTCTTTTTAGCTTAATAATTTAGTTCCTCTTTTTAGTTAAGAATATTAATCTTAAAAATCACTTGATAAAATAATTGTGATCTCCTCGAAGTAGAAGTCATCATTACGCCCTAGGGAAATACAACCTTGGTATTAATCTTTAGTATCCTATACCATAAACGATAAGGTACACTTGCCTTTATCGGATATAGAATCAGAGAATATTATTAAATTCCACCCCATCCACCTTCTCTTCTCTTTAACACCTCTTCTCCACCGTTGTGATTCTTAGTATCACTGAGTCAGAAGAGGAGTTGGATAGAGTGTATAACTTGTCTGGACCAGGCTAACCCTTGCTGAATTCTTCATCAGACATGGCCATCAACCCATAACAGCTGTTAGCATCTTCTTCATCATCATCATCCTCCAAGTCATTATCGGAATGTGATAGAGGGGCCCTGATACCTATCATGGCAGCAAGATAGTCTTCAGATTTTTCTTTAATAGTAAATAACCCTATGTAGGCTTCTTCTTCTTTAGAGTCTGAAGAGGATGAATCACTCTCACTCCATCTCTTTCCAGTATTGGCAAGGAAGTTCTTTTCCTTCTTGCCCTTGAGATGGTGGTGCTTCTTCTCACCAATCTCCTTTCTCTTTATAGGACAATCAGCTATGACATATCCTGGCTTGCTGCAACAACAACAAACAACTTTAGAACAAACATGTTTACTAGGTTTAGATTCATACCTGTCTCCCTTGGAGTGTTTCTTCTCAGCTTTGTAGTGGTCCTTCCTGTGATGAGAGGAGGAGGAAGGTATGCACCTCCACTGCCTCATCTTCATCATTTTCTGAAACTACCTAGAGAAGAAAGCAAAATCTTCATCTGACATGTTGTTGTATTATGATCTTAGCCCTGTGCTATCTGAATCAGCAGGCCTCCTTGGAGGAGAGGCAATCCTCTCCTTACTCTTTTTGGTTCTCTCATCTTTGAAGGCCAAAGACGTTTTCTTGCCCTGGGATTTGCTGATAGTCTCCTCCTCCTTTCTGGTAGATTGTTGCATCTCATAGGGGAGGAGCTTCCCAAACAGTGTGTGAGTGGGAGTGTCAGGTAGCTTTTCCACCACTCCGATGACACAGATCATTGTGTCCCAGTCTTTAGTTATAGACACAGATCATACACTTGGTTGAGTAGAGACTTTCTGTCATCCCTGACCTCTTTCAGTCCCTTCCATGTAAACCACCAAAGTGTCCCACATCTTCTTGGAATTCTTACAGTAAACAAGATTTTGGAAGGTAGAATCATCAAGTGCATTTACTATGATGTTCTGATCTCTCTTGTGTATTATAGCCAATATGACATAATCCTTGGTCATCTCTGAATACTTCTTTAGTGTCTGGACTATTGCATCCACAACTGAGACTTTCATAGGGATGAAAGGTCGCTCTTGAACTATAATGAAGATACGTGGGTCAGATGCTTCCATGAAAAGCCCGACCCTCTCCTTCCAGATCACAAAGTTCTCCTTCGTGCAGATTGGAAGCTTCATGGAACCCATCTCCTTATGGTTCTCTCCTGAACCCATAAGTATAGTCCTTTTATCTACCCTTGGAGCTCAACTCAGACTGTTAGGTCCTTTTTGAGCAACCTCCCTCTGATACCACTTGAAAGTCTTGAGTTTCAAGGATAGCTAAACACCCAGAGGGGGTGAATTGGTTTTTCAGTCTTTTGAAACCTTTTTCCTTGCTTTAGTGTGTTGTCAGTTTGATTATGTTAGCTTTCAAGATATCACACAACACACGCAAGATATATAGTGGTTCCTCAGATTATGGGTACATCCACTATCCCTCCTACATTTCTAACAGTGTGTTAGACAAGACACTTCTCCAATCTCGGCTCCAAAGATCTTACACCATAGATCCCTCAGGATCTCTCAGTCTCCTCCAAGACCTACCTCAGGCCCAAAGACCTACCTCAAAGCAAGCTTGCTCCTATATCTCAATGATCCAAAGATCACCAACCTCAGACTAAATTAATAGTCCTATAACTCAGGCTAGGGGGATAGCCCTACAAATAAGAGAATGACTCTCCTACAGCTCAGGCACAAAGGCCCTACCTCAGATCCACACAAGGATCCTACCACTCAGGCACATAGGCCCTATAACTCAGAGTGAATGACTCTCATACCTTAGGAAAACTGCCCTATATCACGCACACATGCCATACCTTAGATCCACATATGGATCCTACCTCAGATTCATAACTTGAATCCTACCACTCAGCCTTTATAATTAGGCATACACTCAGATCCAATGGATCCTATAGAAAGAGTAAGGTTGGTGTTGATTTGACTCCGGAGAAATGTTCTATGATCCTTCTTCTTCCTGAGCTAAGAAAATCTCAACCCTAACTTCTTCACAGCAACAAGATGGATGATCTTCAAGAAACTTCTGCTTGTGCTGAAAGTAACTCAGAAACACAAGTTTTTGAACTTACTGATGAAGACAAATGATTTATCAGTTCTGTATATTCTTCAGTCAGCTAACCTTGACTGCAGATATCAAATTTCCTCTGCTTCTTCTTTCTCAGAAAATTTCTCTGAACTAGCTGTTGCAGGTGAAAATCGCAACAGCTAACTCTGCTTGAACTTTTGGATCAGCGGATTGAACTTCTACTTCAGGCTCTACAATAATGGCGAGAGGAAGAAGATGAAGTTTTTCCTCTTTATGGAAAGTTAAAACCATAAAAGTTAAAGTCTTTCTGCCAATCTCAATCCCTTTTTCTTCCGCTATCCAACGTCTCTTTGACCCGTGGGACCCACTATAGTTGTTGGCTACAACTTTGTTTTTATAGAAAAATTCGTACAGTATGCCTGCGGCGCAGTTTATCGTGTAATGTAGACTTCTTGTAACATTTTGAAATTCTGCTGACTTTTGCTGACATCAGCATTTGTGGACTTGCAAAATTTAGATAGTTCATTACAGGCATTGAGTGCATTGAGTGCATTGAGTGAACCTTCATCACTCAACGAATTTGGACTTAGCCAATATCTTTATACTGCTAGGCATTGAGTGCATTGAGTGAGTGGCCTTCACTCAATGCTTTTGTCCTTAGACAAACTTTCTGCTGATAGGTGCTGAGTGTATTGAGTGAGCCATAATCACTCAATGCTTTTGTAATTAGCTGCTTCCATCTTTATTAATCCGTTGAGTGAGCCTTCATCACTCAACTCTTTTGTACTTTACTTGTCTTCTTGATGAGGTTTTGAGTGAACTGCCTTCACTCAACGCTTCTGTACTTAGTATAATTTCTTAATGTGCTTGTGTTGAGTGAGCTATCCTCACTCAATGCATCTGGACTTAGACAGATTTTTTGTCTACATCTTCTTAAGCTTTGACATCACACTGGTCTGTCGACGCTTTCTTCTTTGGGTGTTGAGTGAGCTGTCCTCACTCAATGCTTCTGGACCTAGCCAGAATTCTTGACAGATCTTCAAAAGCTTGGACGACTTGAGCATGACTCAATGCTTCTTTCTTCAGGAGTTGAGTGAGCTGTCTTCACTCCATGCTTCTGGACTTAGCTAGATTTCTTCCTTGCCAATGCTGAAGCTTTGACAGACTCAGCTTTTCTGGACGCCACTTGTTATATGACGTTTAGTAAAAAGTTGTCACTCAGTGCCTGTGGACTTAGCCAAAATCCTGCTTTGTCTACAGTCAGGCTTTGACTGCCCATACTTTACTCAGCACTTCTTGGCATCTGGCGTTGAGTGAACTGGCTTCACTCAATGCCTGTGGAGTTAGACAAATTTCTTTCTTTCCAGCATTCTTCCTTGTGACCACTTATCACTATCACTTAGACCACTTGTCCAATCTTGTTCTTAAGAACATCCTGTATACATTAAACTTGAACATAAATCAAATACAATTATGCTCTTAGTATTGATGGTGATTCCTCTTCAAATCCAATTCCAGGGAACATTAAAGGGCAATATTCCTAATAGTGTGGCTAGAGTTATAGAAGAAGCTCCTGGAATAAGTCGTTGAGATAGCCGCCCTACTTGACAAAGAGAAGGAGAACAACTGCAGGCTTGACGACGACCTCCAGTATTGTAGAGGGAAGTATCTAGATCTTCCTTGAGAGGCCGACAGAAGCCACCAGCCTGTTGCACCGATTACTAAGAGGTCGCAACAACCAAGTTGCTCGACTACTAGAGGGACCTCAAATCCTTTAGAGGTTGCGGTGGCCGAACATGTCGCTTCTTCTAGCGAGCTGGAGGCTTGAACTCTATAGATTATCCCGTTCATTCGAGTACAGTGTGATGCCTTGCAGGTTCATCGAACTGTGAACACTATCAACGATCACGTGAGCCAGATCTACATTGTTGTTCTTCAAACCGGCGACCAGGTCGCGCGAATTGGAAGAGGAGTGCTAGAAAGCAGCAAACATCCTTGAGAAATTTGATTTGGCTATATAATAGAAAATTTATTCGCTTGCGAACAAATGGTGGTGTGATTATAATCTAGATATTATTTGCTGCTTTTAATTGCGGAGTATTTGCTTGATGCTTCTGCGAACTGTTTTTGACTTACGTGGCTTAATAACTTCTAGTCGGTATATCATTTTTTCTTTGCAAAAATCTTACAAGTGCAGGATCCAAGTCGCATGAACTGGCGAACTAGAATGCAACTTGCGCAATTATTTTGAATTTACATTTTGTCAGTTGAGATCGTGCGGCTTGCAATCTTAGCCGCGATTTGACTTTTATTTTTGTAGATCACTGGGATTCTATAAATAGAGGGGCTTCCAGAGATTTCTGCAATTATTTTCAAGATGCAAGCTAAGACCAAGTCGATTTGGTCTATTAAGGCAACTGCGGTCCGAACTTATGTAGCTTTGGCCTTCCACTCAGCAGACCACAAAGAGTGCCAACTTACTCCATCCGAGCTAGGTGACTTTGTTGAGAAACACATACATGGCATTCCACTGCTTGTTAGATTTCATCTACCAAATAAAAGAATAAACTCGTCAGATGATCATCAACTTTCCATCGTCATAAACCATTTCGATTGTGGCTCCAATTTCTGGTTATGTTGGAAGCTGTGGCAATCTTTGACCATTACGGCATTGTGCCCGGATAACTGCCACTGAACTCAATAACCGTCATCTATAGTTTTATCTCGTACCTGATGTCAGAAAGAGTCTATTTCTCGATATGCCTCTTCAGAAATGCTTCTCAGTGCGATCTATCCAACACTCCAGGATGAAGATCTACAAAGGGTAGCTCTACTTTGGATGTCATGGGATGAAGATCGTCAACCTAGCAAATTGGAATCTGAACTGGTAGGAAAGGTGCCTCATCTTCGAGAGGCATCTCAGACTGCTGTCGGTTAACCCAAAAGTCCGCAAAGAAGCCTCCTTCATAAAATGTGAGCTAGAAGGAATAAAGAAAGAGATCTACAAGTTCTTTAAGGGAGAGAGGCTTGATGTGAACTACTACATCCCGCTACTCCCTTCTCTGGAAGGCATCCAGGCAGAGGATAGTAAGTATCTATCGAATCTGACTTGTCTTTGATAACCACACGACTTTCGAACTGACTTATTTCTATTCTTCAGTTATTGTAGCGGTTCCACTAAACAAACCGCTAACCCCTGGTGGCTTGGCCCTAAACCAGCAAGAGAAGAGAGCCAAGAGGACTAGGCCGCAGTAGGTTGAGGAAGAAGGATAATCGGCTTCCTCGAGCGAGTTTATGTTGTATGGAATAGGTAGCATCCTGAAGGATATGCACGACAACCCGACTATGCGATGGTATCTGGAAGGTGACTACGTCCAAGTCTCCACCACTCTCCCTTATTAGGGGAGAGACAAGATTATTTGCCACGCAAATGTTTTCTAGACGGCTTTGTATGGAAATTCCAACCTAAAGGTGCTAATGAAGGTTCCAGAAGAGGACCTGTCGCAGTTAGCCGCACAGGTCAGCACGAGAAGCTTCATCACTAACCACTTCACGGGCCTTGCCTACTATAGATTAGTAAAATTACACAGTGAGCTAAAGAAACAACACGCAATAAAGTAGGAAGAGAGCGCGCGGCTAAAGGAAGAGAAATCTGTAAGATATCACTAAATGTTCTTGCGGTTACTGCTTTCGGCTGCGAGCCCTAACCTTTTTTCCCTTTCAGACAATGTATGATCTAGCGAATCAGTTCTTCCAGGATGTCATCTTCTTGCATATAGTCTAGGGAATCGATGGAGTGCTTAATCGCCTCCGAGATCTTGACGGCATCGTGCAGGGATTTGGCGACTTCACCTTCCTCGACATGTACCCAACATTGAAAAAGTTGGTGGCCACAATAAACCATGCGCCAAAGGCAAGATTAAGGTCGGGGAAGAAGTGGAACAAGAAAAAGAGGAAGAAGAGGCATCAGATAGCCCAGAATTCCAAAGTGAAGGAGCGGCTTCTGAGATTAGAGGTCAAGCAAAGGACACCGCACGAGACTATGTAGACAAATCAAAGTCCAAAGAGTCAGAGAATTCAAGAAGCTCTTCAGATAATGAAAAGAAGGCTAGACACAGATCCTCAGGCTCTTCATTAGATAGTGGCGATTATTTGCCAAATGAAGTCGATGTTGATGGCGAGGCCGACTCGGGAACTACTGTGGCTAAAAAGGTTAATCCGAGCAAATATACACTTTAACCTGTACTTTTTTGTTTTTTGAAAAAGTCGGAGGTTTGATTATGTAACCGCGTGATTATCATTAATGTAATTTTGAAAGAGAAATGAAGTAGATTTACTTTCTCTTATGTGTAATCTGAGAATTTTGTTGCAATTCTATTTGTGTATGATTTCGTGCGGTCTTCTTTTTATTTGCCTCCGATCAATAAATTATAGAACTAACTGGATAAAGGTCATGCTGAAGACCATAAATTTGCAACACTGCGGCTTCTTTCAAGATAGCCGCAAGAAAGAAATCAACTGAACCATAATAAATGCTCGCAAGATTTTAGTCGATTACTACTTTGCGAACAATAATCTGATCATTGAAAGTATATGTTGAATATCAAGGCGAGCGGCTAGGTTAGTTAATCGCAAATGAATTATAATGACAAAGAATACAACTAATATCTACGGCTTCGATGAGAACTGATGCATGCCACATTTCCACTATAAGAGTTAGGATATTCATTAGCTGAGATAGATAATATGCCGTTTCCCTGGTAATCTTCGGTATAAACATTTTAGAAAACCAGAGACATTGTCGTCAACTGCCCGATTCATTGAAATAATTGTCAAGCCGGTTAATTGTTTGACAAATATATATCGAATAACCTTGAAATGAAAAGCTACAGATCGATATGAATGAATTGTAGAAGTCGGCTAACACATGCCACGAATAATAATTGGACTGAGATAAGTTGGCCAGATAAACCGAATATATTAAAGTGCAAGCCAATGGATAGAACTAGATAGGCCAGATAAATAAATCGAAAAATATAAGACAGCAAAGACTACTGATAGTTTTGAATAAGCCAAATAGATCAGCCTGCTAGATTAAATCGCAAGCCGGCATACATGCTTAAATAAGACGGTTAACCTAAAAAGGCATATCAACTCAAATAAGATGTCCACACCTGAAGATGATAAGTTAAGCCAGGTACACTGTAAGGGCTAGCATTGCTCGCTCAAGAAAGATCAACGAGAGTGTGGTCCTATTAAAACAGAACTAACCGCCCCCCCCCCCCCCCCCCCCCCCGGAAGGGAAAAATGGAGTTGTACAACCTAAGATGATCAGTGAAGCCAGGTGCACCGCAGGGCTTACATTGCTCGCTTAAGAAAGATCATCAAAACTATATCACCTCGAAGAAAGAGAGATGGATACGCTGCTCTCATGCCTAGGGTTACATGCTAAGCTGAATGACGAGGTTGGGTGCGCTGTGAGGGATAAGATTGCTTGCTCAAGAAAGATCAGCAAAGTTGTGGGTCTCCGGTAGACACCGCTAGAGAGTACCTTGGAGTGTTCAATCATCACAACCTAAGATGATCAATAAGGCCAGGTTCGCCGCATGGGACAATGCTCTCTCAAGAAAGATCATCAAAACTGTGACAATATCCTAACAAAGCACGACAGTGCTGAGAATCACCCGGACCTTCCTCGATATGCATGGGTTGTTAGATATTGTCTAGGATCTAAAACCTTGATGTCCTCCACACGAGAGTTGGATGGATCACTTTATATGTATATGAACACTCCCGGCTACACATGGTCCACATGGTGTTACACTAGAAACCAATCCTTGTGATAGTCTTTATTTCAAGACGAGTTGTACGCCTAGAGGGGGGTTAATAGGTTTCATAGTATTTTGGCTATCTTTTTGATTAGTTGTGTTGTGTAATTATTTAGTTCAATTAGCTTTCAATAAGGAGATAAAGCACACAGGTATTTATAGTAGTTCCCCAAGGTATGTGTACATCCACTATCCCTCCCACCTTTCTAACAGTGTGTTAGACATGGCTAACTTGTCCAATATTAGCTCAAAGAACTTACAACACATATCCCTCAGGATCTCTTAGACTTCTCTAGGTCCTACCTTAGGCCCAAGGACCTTCCACTCAGAGTAAATGATACTCCTACAGCTCAGTGATCCACATATAACCTACCTCAGACTTAATCGAAGTCCTACAACTCAGGCTAAGAGGATAGCCCTACTCTCAGATTCACACAGAATCCTACCACAGAGAATAAGTCTCCTACCTCAGGCACACAGGTCTTTGTTCTTCATAGCAAACAACTAAGTTCTAGAAAGATCCTACAGTGAGATTGAGTTTGTTGATGATGAATTGCTCCAGAGAAAGTGTTCTCTGAGCCTATATGATGAACCAAGTACACTCAGATCTTTGTTCTTCATAGCACCAGGAATGGATCTTCAAGGTTATTCTACTAGTGTGGAGAAGTAACTGCAGATTGTTGTCTCTTCTTCTTCAGAAAGAAAACTTTCTGACCTTGTTATTGAAAATGGAATTAATCTTCAATGAAATGTTTCTTCAGCAACAACCTTTGTCTGTGATTCACAGACTAACTTAAAAGAAAGTTCTTAGTTAGCTTCAACTTTGTCGAGAGGAAGAAGATGACTGGGAAAACTTTTTCTCTCAAAAGCTATTTTCTTCTTTCCTATAACCCTCCTTTTGAATTCCCGATGTCCAACGGCTCTATGTGCAGTGAGGACCACCGGAATGGGCAACTGTAACATAACTTTTACATTAAATGTAGTACTAAAGGAAAGCTATGTCTTTTGTCTTTTAGCATGCAAAACATGCATTATTTGAATGTATGTTGACGTTAGGATGACTCAGCTCCCCTAGACATAGCAAATTCAAAATAAAGCGCACATGCGTTGAATGAAGCCTTACCACTCAATGCAAAAGTACTTAGTTGAATTCTGCATCTTAGGAGTTGAGTGTGCTGAGTGATCCTTCATCACTCAATGCATATAGACTTTTATAGTCTAACAGCTTAGGCGTCTAGCGAGCCTTCATCTCTCGACGCTTCTTAACTTAGTTGAATTTTTGTGTATGATGGTATTGATTGCAGCTTCTTCACTCAACAATTCTGTCCTTAGTCTGGCTTCTTGATGAGGCATTGAGTGAACTGCGTTCACTCAATGCTTCTATCCTTATATTTTGTTGAGTAGGCGCTGAGTGAGCGGCCTTCACTCAACTCTTCTATCATTTGACAGATTTCTTGATGACGTGTTTGTTGGATCTCGTGGCCAATCTTAGAGGGGGGGTGAATAAGGTTTTATGCGTTTATTGTAATTTAAATTATTTTGCCCCAGAAAATCGAGTTCTGGAAGCTACCACGGGGAGTTAGGTAGCTAACGTGGGGCAGTATATCTATGAACTTGTTTCCTGTTCAAATTCTCTTGTACACCCCTTAGAAGAATACCAACTAATAATCACAGCAGATCACAGAAGTAATAAAAATAACATTACATGAATCTTATTCAAACTAAATCAACACCTGTTTTTACAATTACAACAACGTGTTCTCCATGACGTCGGAGATCGGAGGCAGTGAAAATGAAATCTCCTTTTGTTTTCTATGCCTACCCACTACCCGGACCAGTTGGCTCGCTCCCTTTCCCTCCAAAAAAGTTCTTCGAGCCGGCTCTTCACCTCCACACAAGGAAGGGTCTTAGAGCCCCGCTATATCTCCCGATCTAGATGTCCCTTCCCCGGGATGACTTCTCATGGAATCCTTCCCAGATTCTGACGACCCTCCGGTCAATTTTCCATGAAATCTTTCCCGGACTTTGATGACCCTCACGATCAATTTCCCTCACACAAACAACTAGACAAAAGAGTTTAAAGTAAAATACAAGGAATAAGAGAAAATTCCCCTCTAACTAGAACCCTTGTTGTTGATGATGATTTTCTTGCAAAGGTTCGATCTTTGTGGCTTGAGAGTCTTTCTCTCGATGTTCTTCAGATCTGTGAAGTTGTGCGCTTGATGAGAGTTTTTCGTAGCGAGGATCCTTCATGTGAAACTTAGGACAAAGGCTTCTTGATCTTCATGTTGGTAGCCTTCAATCCTTGCGGATGAATTCTTTTTGATCTCCTCTGACGAACCAGACGACTAGGGCAAACACCCCTTTCGAATTTCGTGAAAAACAGTCGCACGAATCTCAAGTTCGGGTTGTTTTAAATAGAGATGGAATTACAGGAAGCTACCTCGGGGCGGTAACTAGTTATAGTGCGGCAATAGCTTACAGAGAATAGAATCCTTCCTTTTGTCTTTGTACTTGCCACTGATCAACTCCTCGTAGACGTCTTGTAGTCTTTGGCTCATCGGATTTCTTCGTGCGTAAACATGAGGGAGACAGTTTTCTTATCCTTCGACGGAGATGGCGGAATGGACAACAGAGAGGTGTCCAAACCCTAGAATGATAGAAGTCTGTCACTTTTCATCTTGGTCTCGAGTACATAACACGAGGCACCTTATATACATTTTCGTGAAAATAGGCTACCACCAGCGGTAAGACTAGCATCCGGCGGTAGGTTCGTGTGCTTGATGTGCTAGCTGTCCTCCAAATTAGGAAACAAATTCAAAACGAATATTTTCCTTTTCAAATGCTAATGCGACGCGGTAGATAGATAGTGCCTGGCGGTAGGCCTGTCTCAACACACTCAACATCTTGGAGCATTGAGTGGGTTACCGCGGCACAGTACCAAGCTAGCACCTGGCTTTAGTGCTGTCTCAATGCACTCAACGCCTTGGAGCGTCGAGTAGGCTAGCATGGGCGGCAGGACTAGTGCCTTGCGATAAGTTCTCGAGATCTTTGTCCAATTAATTCCTCCAGCTATCGCCTACGGTATCACCTGGCATTACTCCTGGCATTAATGTAGCTAGTGCGGCGCGTTAACAATTATTGCCTGGCGGTAGCTCCCACTCAACGTTCTCGATGCCTGCACTCAACGTGACGTTGAGTGGGCTAGCACAACATTGTAAGTCTAGCGCTTTCTAGTAGCTTCCCGAGCGCAATGTTAAATTAATTTCAGCTACCTCCCGGTGTTAGCTACTACCGCTCGGCGGTAGGTTCCTGAGGAGAGCTCCTTGAACTTCTTACACCTGTAAACCTGCACAATCTACCAAACACAAGATATAATCAAATACAACCTGGGATTTGATATTCTCAAACATAGGGAACGTGAAACACCTGTTCCAACAAATGCCCCCTTTTGATAATATCAAATCTCATTCATGAGAAATAACCATGAGATGTATGTTAAACCGCATTTAAGAGATAAGCGTTAAACATATAGTCAGGTTACAGGATACATATAGTTCTTCCTACATATGATCTCCCTCTACCTATATGTTCTACACGCTCCCCCATCTATGTGCACGCATTTTAACAAGCTCCCCCTACATGTGATCTTTCCTTACCCGTGACTCATACACATGAACAATTCTCTTCTCCCCTTTGATAGAATGAAAAGGGGCGGGCCAGACCAAACAGACATGCTGGATGAAAAAATCGGTAGATATGTTGAGCGTGAAAGAAATAGCAGACAGTGCACACAACCAGTAAAGCAAAAAGTGAGAAATATAGGGGTGACCCAAAAGAACGCAAATCATAGAATGTGAAGCACATGGGCATACGTAAGAGCGAAGTAGACGAACATAAAATAAGTCATTTCACAGAGTTTTTATGGATTGGATAGCACAGAGTAGAGTAATCACACAATAAGGAACACGACAATGCTACGAGAGTTATAGAGTTAATCACATTTAAACATTATAAATGACAAAAGTATAAATCGTGTGCTAGTACCTATGTGCGAAAAACATATAGTGTAGTTTCAGTCTAATTCTTATGCATGGAAGCGTTAAATAAGGCAATGACGTGTACATGTAGCATCAACAAAGAGAAAACATCAAGTAGAAATTGTATATGTTACATGTTTTATCTCGATCTTTGAAAATGCTAACACAAGAGAAATGACTCTTTGAACCAAGGTGCTCATCCTCACAATGCTAATAAAGACTTATCAAGAGGAATGAGTAGTGTTTGGGGGTCCTTAACATGACATTTGATAGCTTGCATAGTTTTCTTTTTAGTGTGCTTTGAGCTATCACTTTTATATATACTTTTTGAGTTCAAGTAGGCCCGAGTCAATCGAAATCCATCCACCTAGATAGATACACTTTAACTTGTATACATAATGCTTTAGCACTAGAGATTTGGCCCAAAGTTTTGATCTTCATATAGGAACATATATATCGTGACATTGATTCTTCAAAGTATTTTTAACGTGTTAATATGCAATGTCACGATTTGTAGCATGTAAGCCTAGTATTTGTACATGAATTCTTCGTCTAGGGATGTGTGAATAGTGTGAAGTCATTCCCCTATATATATCCTCACACATACCTAGAGGCATAGTCAACAGACACTAAAAAGTCTTGTCGCACTCAGTAGCTAAGCACCTATAGATTCGACACACCATGACCGGGACAATATTCACATGGATTAACAATTCTAACTCAAACATTGTATGTACACATTATGGTCTAAGCTCAGGTCATGTGTGCCCGTAGAAATGAACGATCCACAGTTTTTTAAACTATTACACAACACAAACAAAATGAATAAAATAAGATAAACATGTTTTTGTTGTTTTCGAAGTTTTTAGTTTTTTTTTTAAAAAAAACCAATCAATAAACACACAATGAGATATATAAATTTTTTTGTTCTTTTAAATTATTTTATAATTATATATATATATACTTTTTTTAAAAAAAATACTTGTGTTTTTCTAACAACATGAAGTCTCAAAGAGATATATGTTGCAAACAAAAGATAGCAAGATAGAATATTGTGCATGAATATAATGAACATGATAAGTGAAATAATGTTCATGCAGTGGATATGTGAATCCTAAGTATGCCCAATAATCCAATACCTAAGCTATATGTCTACACCCTAGCCCCGAAATAAGTGACGGATGTGCATGAGGAACTGCACAAGTGCCTTAGGGTGGGGTGTTAATCCCATGTGCATACAGAAGAACCAAAATACGGGTGCGCTTCACGATGATTTTGGTTAAGAATCATATGGCAAAAAAAATATTAACCTTTTGGTGGTCATCCCATATATGGCAATCAAAATATTAAGAACCATAAGATTTTTTCAGGAGTAAGTAGTGCTTGGGGGGGGGGGGGTCCTTGACATGATATTTGATTGCTTGCATAGTTTATTTTTTAGTTTGCTTTGAGCTATCACTTTTATATTTACTTTTTTTAAGTTTAAGGAGCCCCGAGTAAATCGAAATATATCCACGTAGATATATACACTTTAACTTGGATACATATGACTTTAGAACTAGAGATTTGGACCGAAGTTGTAATCTTCATATAAGCACATATATATCGTGATATTGATTATTGAAAGTATGAATAACGTGTTAAGATACAATATCACGAGTTATAACATGTAAGCCTAGCATTTGTACAAGAGTGCTCCGTCTAGGAATGTGTGAATAGTGTGAAGTCATTCCCCTATCTAAATCCTCACAGATACCTAGAGGCATGGTCCACAGACACTAGCAAGTCTTGTCGCACTCAGTAGCTTAGCACCTATAGATTTGACACACCATGATCGGGGATAATGTTCACATGGATTAGCACTCTTAACTCAAACATTGTATGTACTCGTTATGGTCTAAGTTCAGGTCATGTGTGCCCGTAAAAATGATCGATCCACAGTTTTTTTGTTATAATTTTTTGCATTTTTTTATTTAGCTAACAAAATAAACGAAACAAACAACAAATCAAGCAAAAAAACAAAGATAAAATCAAGAAGAAATATGTCAGCACAATAGGTTATTATGCACAAGACTAAATACTATGAGGCATGAACTAACGTTCGTGCTATGAAGGAGAATCCATGAGAAAGCTCATAGCATAATTTACCCAAGCAATGTGTCATCACTCTAGCCCCGTACTAAGTGACGGATGGGCATAAGGAGCTGCACAAGTGTCATAGGGTGGGGTGTTAATCCCATATGCCCTCACAAGAACTCGCTAAACCTAACACTATATCCCCCACCATCACACAAGGACCCACTAGAACTCTTCCCTAGTTAAGGACAAGACATGCATTATAACAAACTGCATCTATCGTAAAAACTGAAATATACTAAAACACAGTTTGTTACTAATAACTATATTTAGTAACGAATTTTTTCTATTGTTACCAAAAAGTACTTTTTTGTAACGAATATTTTATATTTTGTTACAATAATAATTAATTTGTTACTATAAATGTAAGTATTTGTAACAACTCTAATGTTACGTTACAAATAGTAAATTTTCCTCACAATATGTATCAATTGTAACCACAAAATGAAAGTGTTTTGTGACAAAGAGATTTTCCTTACTATTAATAATATTTTATTATTAAAATTTTGTAATAATAAATATATCATATTTTATTATCAAATTTTGTATTATTTTATTATCAAAGTTTTCAATTAATTTTGTATGGCGATTCAAATTAAAGTTTATTTAAATTGAAAAATTAATTAATAATTGAATTAAAAAATAATTAAAGTTTATTTACAAAAAAATTAATGACATTAAATTAAGAAATTTATTGAAAAATTAAAATTAAAATTACATTGAAAAATTAAAATTAAAATTTATTGAATTGAAAAATAATTAAACTTTATTTACATTAAAAAATTAAATTGAAAAATTAGTTAATTACAAATTGAAATTGAAAATATTAAAAATTTTAATTGAAAAAAATAATAAAATAATAAAACATTTTGCGGGTGAATAATGCCATGAAATAGAGTGGCACACTTCACAAAGGCAGTGGACATCGCCTTTTACGTGGTACTATGGCTCCTGCTAGAAGAAGGATATAAGTTTTTAGATTTAACATGATTGGCGTTATGTTTCACAAACTGTTTAGCTGGATTTGCTGGAAATGAGATATTGTCGGCTATAGAGATACTGTCAGATGGTAGCTCAACATGTTTGTATCCCACCCCGAATTTTCTAGGTCCTTGACACTGATAACCCAATAGCATGTTCAGAGATTTTTGGCCTATTCCAAACTATTGAATTTTATGAAGTGGAAGTGGGTGACCTGGGTGGCCTTGGTGGTTTGTCCATGCGGCCTGTGCGGATAGAGGATGGTAGCCTGGCAGGTAATCTTTGCTATTGTTTATGGTTTCGATGGACAGACTGGGAAGTCTGTGCAGCCTGAATTGGAGACTTGTTAGGTCAGCCAGTGTTCTGCAGTTTTCCCAGTTTGCTTTCAGGCGGATAGGATGGTTATCCGTTCATGCTCGCCAGTCTTATGCAAACTGGCTTTGTATCCCCTAGTACTGTGTTCGCACCAGGGATGGTTGGTGGTGTGGAATTTTTTTGGATTTGGACTAAGTTTAGGTCAGCTTAGTCTGGAGGTCGCGCGGCCTGCACGAGTGTGTTTCTTCATCAACCCAGCTCAACAGCCGTCTGTTGTGTGTGACCTATCTGGGAGCTCGCTTTTTGCAATCTAGAGACTTGTCTGCATGTGGGCGGACTAAGGTGGTACTCGTTGAGTACGCATGTTTGGTGTTCGTTTGTCTGGGCTTGGCGGTCTCTCTTTGCTATGTCTCCGCGGACTGGTGTGTATCTGCAGCCTTTGCAGATATACTTGTTGTTCACACTAAATAGGGCAGTTATCCTATCATCTAGGGAAGTAATCACACTCCTCTCCGCGCATATAAATAGGACCCCGCTATCACATCAATAGCACTGTGTGAACAATAAGTCAACTCGCAAAAAGTTGTTGCGGTTAGGGTTTTCTATCTGTGTGGTTTGAAGAAGTTTGACCGGTTTGTGTTGTGCAGGTTGTGCAGATTGCGCTGAGAAGCCAGAAATTTGGTTTTGACTGAGTGCAGACTCTACGGGTAACAACCAATGGTTTTCAGCAGGTCGCGGCTTGCGACTAAGCAGTTCTATTCTGCAACTTCTTCCCTATTCAAATAAGCTGACCGCCTCTGAGCGGCTTGTTCAGTTCGGTGGCAGGAGTCCGAGTGTTCTAGCGGCTAGGCGACCTCGCGGTCAGGAAGCTTGCAGTTCAACGACTAGAGTTCTTCAGTAGAACTGGAATAACAGGTAGTCCGCATGGCTTGTTTCGTTCTTGCGACCAGGCGGCTTCAGTGGACTCCTTTAGCGGTTAGCAGCAGAGCCGACGGTTACGTTTGGAGACTGTGTGGTTTGGCCTTTTGAGTTGTACTTTTTGTTTGCTTCCTTTGTATACGTTGGAAATCATGTCTCGTCATGTATGTCTTGTTATGTACAAAATTTTTGATTAGTATAAGACTCCTTCTCTCCTTAGTTTGTTTTTGGTTGTTTGGGCTCATTATGGTTGAGTGTTCCTACGCCTGGTGTCCCGTTTTCCGCATTCACAATTTTTTTATGGTATCAGAGGGATAAGAGGCTGAGAAGTGATCAACCATTTGTTATTTGTTTTGCCTCTGAGAGTCTAAGTGAGCAACGTATTTGCCATGGAAGGAGGTTATGCAAGAGGTCTTGGAATCGAACTCCTTACATAGACTAACTATAAGAAGTGGAAGTCGTGTATGCAGAGTTATCTATTGGGCAAGGACCTTTGGGAAGTCGTCGAAGGAGACGAAAAGCAGGAAGTTACTGCTTCTATAAGTGATGGTGCTGATGCGCTGAAAGCCTGGAGGAAGACTAATGCTAAAGGCGAGTTTGCTCTCAAGCGGGCTGTTTCACCAGAACTCTTTGACCACATCATTGGATGTGGGCCTGCTGCGGATATCTGGACTTTCCTTGATGTGTTATTCAATAGAAATAATGTAGCTCGGCTATAGTTTCTATAGAATGAGTTGGAAAGAGCCATTCAAGGTGATCTGCCCATTTCCACGTTCTTCTTGAAGATGAAGAAACTGTGCGCTGAGATTTCTTTGCTGGACCCTGATGAGCTTATTTCTGAGACAATGCTTAAGAATCATATAATCCGTGGCTTGCGAAAGGAATATGTGGCCTTCATCACTTCAGTTCAAGGCTGGGCCACTCAACCATCCTTGCTGGAACTGGAGAACTGGTTTGCTTCGCAGTAGAGCTTGGCAAGGCAGATGGCTGGAGTCACTGTCTCTGAAGGAGGCAGTGAGGCATTGTTTTCAGCGAAGAAAAAGAAGTGGGAGAAAAGAAGTATGATGTTGGTGAGGGACCTTATACTTTATATCAGCAAGAGGAGAGCGTTGCTCCTAAGCGAGATTGGAAGAAGAAGAAGGAGTGGCTTAAATGCTATAGATACAACCAGCCAAGGCACTTCAGGAGAGACTGTAAGGTCAAGTTACATCTTGGGCATGTTGCAGACAAGGAGGAAGCTGATTCCAGTGCTGAGGAAGCTGGATGGGGAGGAACATTCATGATAAGCACATGTTTTCGGGCCTTGTCCACCATCGACTATAAAGATGACTGGATTGTGTACTCAGGGTGTGGTCACCATCTCACCTGGGATGAGTTAAAGTTCTCCTCTCTGAAGACATTCTCAAGTAACAAAGCTATCATAACTGCCGATGATACTGTTCATGCAGTTGAGAAGGAAGGTGTAGTATCTTTGAGTAGTGATAAGGATCCACTCATGTTGAGGAGTGTCTATCATGTACCGGGCATGAAGAAGAACCTCATCTCTGTGACAAACGCAGTGGATGTGGGCTATCACGTTCTATTTGGTCCAACAGAAGTGAAGTTTATCCACAACATGTCAGCGGTCAAGGCTAACATTGCTCATGTAGGGAGAAGGGTGAGGGACTTGTTTGTGTTATTGACATGATCCTATGTTGATCGGATGAGGGCCAACGATAGTGCTCATATCTGGCATGAGTGGCTAGGACATGTTGGGATGGACAAGCTAAAATTCATGGCAGTTAAGAGCCTTGTGAAAGGCTTGCCTAAGTTGCCATCCTTCGGCGACGGTTATGTCTGCGCGGGATGTAAATATGGAAATGCTCATCGCCTCCCATTTTACAAGTCATTGACTAGGTGTAAAACACCATTGGAGTGTCTCCATGGTGATCTAATGGGCCCGACCGTCACAACTAGTCTTGGAGGCAGCAGGTATATGTTGGTACTGATTGATGATTACACGAGGTACACATAAGTGTACTTCATGAAGGAAAAGTCAGATGCCTTCCAGTGGTTTGTGGAGTTTAAGGAGTTTATAGAGGTGAGTTTGTTTCAACTGAGTTCTCAAACATCTGCAGGAAGCATGACATTTAAAGGGAGCTTACTTGTGCTCGTACTCCACAAAAAAACGGAGTAGCAGATCAGAAGATCCATCATCTAACAGAAATGTGGAATTGTTGGCTTCATTCTAAAGGCATTCCAAGATCCTTCAGGGCGGAGGGAATGGCCTGCGTAACTTATGTCATCAATCGGATGACTCTGAGTCCGATCAACATGAATTCTCCTCATGAGATGATGTTCAAGGAGACACATGGAGTTGGATACCTTCGGGTGTTTATATCTACCTGCTATGAACACATCCCAAATGCTCTGAGTACTAAGCTGGATGCAAAGGCAAGGAAGCTTGCTTTTGTGGGCTATGACGAGCGGAAGAAGGGGTGGAAATGCATGGATCCAGTGACAAAGAAGTTCCTGATTTCAAGAGACATGGTATTCGATGAACTGACGTCATATGGAGTTGGCTCCACTGTGGAGCTATAGGAGAGTAGGATGGATGGCAAGCAGTAGGAGGCTGCTAAGGATCTTCTGGTGGAGCGGCCCGTGTCACTAGGGACTCCAGGTATTTCTAGCTCTGGGGCGGAGGCTTCTAGTTCAGAAAGCAGGGGAGCGTCGCTCTAAGTTTACCTAGGAACAGAGCTAATTCAGAAGAAGTAGGTGAGGTGGTTAGCAAGGGTCAGACTCTTCGGAGATCAAAGAGGACCATAACACAACCGGCTCGTTATAGCGAAGGAAACACGATGAGCTTGATCTCTTATTTCTTCACAGGCCCTCTTGATGAGCGAGAGCCTTCTAGATTTAAAGATACTACTGGGGTCAAGGAGTGGGAAGATTTCATGGATGAGAAGATGGCTGCCCTTAGAAGAATGAGACTTGGGACCATGTGCACAAGGTCGATGGCATTACTCCTATGACATGCAAGTGGGTCTACAAGCTGAAGAAGAAGGCAGATGGGAGCATCGAGCGATACAATGCTCGCCTTGTAGCTCAAGGTTTTTCTCAATAGTATGGAGAAGACTATGAAGAGACGTTCAGTCCTGTGACAAAGATGACTTTAGTTTGGGTGGTGATGGCTTTGGCGACTTGCCAGGGCTGGAAGATGTGGCAGCTAGACATAAAGAATGCCTTTCTTTACCGGGAGATAGATAATGACATCTTCATGGATCAGGCGCCTGGATACGTGTCTGAAGATCATCTAGGATACGTCTGCAAACTTTGAATGGCGCTTTAGGTTCTAAATCAGGCTCCGCGGGCATGGTATGGGAAGATTGCAGAGTATCTCCTATTTTGCGAATATTCTTCCTCGGATTCAGACTCGGGCCTGTTCATCAAGAAAAGGGGGGAGCTTCATGTCTTAGTACTGCTGTACGTGGAAGACATGATCATCACAGGAAACTCTGAGGTGGAGGTTGCTATGCTCAAGGCAGATCTAGCCATTCGGTTCAAGATGAAGGACTTGGGTGAGCTCCACCACTTTCTTAGACTCAAGGTAGGGAGAAAAGAGAGAGGCATACTTGTTTCCTAAAAGGGTTATGCGGATCGAATCATTCAGTGATTCGGCATGTGGGAAGGGAAGAGTTCCTCTACTCCTCTGGAGCTTGGCATCAAGATTCAACGAGATGAGGGGAGGATACTTCCAGATCCTCTTGTGCTCCTTTCTCTGGTGGGGAGTCTTATCTATTTGACAATTACAAGGCCAGACATTGCATATGCTATAGGCCGAGTAAGTCGATACATTACGGAACCTCGGAAGCCTCATCTGATGGAAGCAAGAAACATTTTGAAGTATGTGAAGTTCACTTCTAACTTGGGTCTCCTTAATGGGAGAGACACGGGCTTCAACCTGCACGGTTATACGAATGCTAATTATAAAGGAGATTACGGCAACTGGAAGTCAACATTTGGTTATGTCTTCATATGTGGATCGACTGGGATTTCTTGGTGCAGTAAGAAGCAAGATTCAGTGTCCTTCTCTACAACGGAAGCAAAATATAAGTCTTCGGCTTTGGCAGTTCGGGAAGCCATATGGCTTAGGAGGCTAGTAGAGGACGTCCATGAAGAAGTGCGCGGTCCTACTCTGCTATGAAGTGACAATGAGTGTGCTTTGAAATTGGATAATAATCCAGTTTATCACACGTGGACCAAGCACATTGAGATTGAGCACCATTTCATTCGGTAGAAGGTGTTGGAGGGATTTCTGGTGGTTGGACATGTGCGGAGCGAGGATAACATAGCGGACATCTTCACAAAACTGCTATCAAATGGTCCATTTACTCAATTACGGGGATTGCTAGGGCTGGTCTCCACTTCCCACTTTAAGGGGGAGTGTTGAATTTTTCGAAGTGGAAGTGGGTGACCTAGGCGGCCTGATTGGTTTGTCTGCACGGACTGTTAGGATAGAGGATGGCGGCCTGGCAGGTCATCTTTGCTATTGTTTGCGGTTTTGGTGGGTAGACTGGGCGATCTGTGCAGACAGAACTGGCGACTTTCTAGGTCGGCCAGTGTTTTGCAGTTTTCCCAGTTTACTTTCAGGAGAATAGGATGGTTATCCGCTAAAGCTCTCCGGTCTTGTGCGAACTGGCTTTATATCCACTGGTGATGTGTTAGCACCAGGGATGGTTGGTGGTGTGGACTTTTTCTGTATTTGGACTAAGTCCAGGTTGGCTTAGTCTGGAGGTCGTGCGGACTGCGCGAGTTAGTTTCTTCATCCTCCCAGCTCGACAGCCGTCTACTGTCTGTGACCTGTCTGCGAGCTCACTTTCTGTGATCTCGAGCCTTGTCCGCATGTGGGTAGACTGAGGTGGTACTCGCTGAGTCTGCCTGGTTGGTGTTCGTTTGGCTGGGCTCGACGGTCTCTCTTGGCTATGTCCTACGGACTGGTGTGTATCTGAAGCCTTTGCGGACACACTTGTTGTTCATACTAGATAGGGAGGTTATCCTATCGTCTAGGGCGGTGATCACACTCCTATCCGTGCCTATAAATAGGACGCCCCCCCCAGTCACATCAATAGCACCGTGTGAACAGTAAGTCAACTCGCGAAAAGTTGCTACGTTTAGGGTTTTCTATCCGTGCCGTTTGGAAAATTTTGATCGGTTTATTCTGTGTAGGTTGTACGGATAGCGCTGAGAAGCCAGGAATTTAGTTCTGACTGAGAGCGGACTGTGCGGGTAACATCCAGCGGTTTTTAGTAGGTCACAGGTTGCGACTAAGCGGTTCTCTTCTGCAACTTCTTCCTATTCAAATAAGCTGTCCGCCATTGGGTGAATTGTCTAGTTCGGTGGCAGCAATCCGCGTGTTCTGGCAGCTAGGCGACCTTGCGGTCAGGCGGCCTGCAGTTAAGTGGCTAGAGTTCTTCAACAACACTGTAATAATGGGTAGTCCATGCGGCTTGTTGCGGTCTAGCGACCAGGCGTCTTCAGCGGACTCCTTTAGCGGTTAGTAGTAGATCCGACGGTTAGGTTTTGAGACCGCGCTGTTTGGTCTTTTGAGTTGTATTTTTTATTTTTCCTTTGGATACATTGGCAATCATGTTTCGCCATGTATGCCTCGTTATGTACAAAATTTTTGATTAGTAAAATACTCCTACTCTCCTCAGTTGGTTTTTGGTTGCTTAGGCTCATTATGGTTGAATTTTCCTATGCCTGGTGTCCCGTTTTACGCATTCACAAATTTTTTCACAAACCTTTAGATGGCAATGTTCAGGTCATAGATCTTAGCCTTTAACGCAGTGTTTTCTGTGACCAGCATTACACACTGGTATTCGAATTGCTTCTTACCATCCTCAATGTGGCTATGAGAAATTTGAAGCTTCATTTCCAAGTCCTTCCTCTCTTTAGTGAGAGTGTCAATTTTGGAGGAAGTCTTGGAGAGGTTCTTTTCAAGTTATTTTATTATGCTATAGGAGTGAGAGCACTCTTGGAACACAACCTTCTCTTTTCCACATTTCATTAATTCGTTATTCACACATTTCAACTCCTTTTTCATATGTTTATTTTCAGATCTCAAGACTCTATTCTTATTAGCCACATCATCTACTTTATCACAAAGAGTTTCATAGAATTCAATGGGTTCTACGTAAGTGGGAGGAGTTACCTCAGTGTGGCTATGGACACTGGATTCACCATCTGAGTCATTTTGATGTTCACTCATTAGACAGAGATTTGCCTCATCATCACTTCTTGATCCAGAGATGCTCAACTCGTCAGACATATCATTATCTCATGTCGACGTTTTGAACACTCTCCTCTTTACTTTGTCTCTTCCTTGCTTATCCTTCTCTTATCTTTGGAGCTTTAGAAAATCTCTCTTCATGTGCCCAGACTTGTGAAAGTGGAAGCACTCAGTAATGGGTTTTCCTTCGTTGCTCTCTGATCCTTCTGACGATCTAGTCCATCTATTCTTCTTTACTACACCACTTTTTAGAAAGCTTTTGTACTTCTCTTGCCTCTCTAGATTTTTTAGGAATATTTTGAACTCCCGAACATATAGGCTTTCTTCACCTTCATCATTAGACTCTTCTGTTTTTAGTGCTAGAGCTTTCTTCTTTGGCTCCTTAGAATATTCTACACTTTGTATCTTTAGCTCTAGTTCTTGGGTCTTTAGATTCCCAATAAGGCTTTCAATCTCCAAGGTTTTGATATTGTGTGACTCAGCATTGGAAGTCACTTTTGGGTTGAAATGCGGAGGAAGAGATCGAAAGATTTTTCGCACAAAGTCTCCATTTGAGAATGTCTTTCCGAGAGATCTAGAGGCATTGACGATCTTCGTGAAGTGTTTGTACATGTTATCCACCTCCTCATCGATCTCCATCTGGAATTGTTCATATTCAGACTCTAGTCGAAATAGCTTTGACTCCTTTACCTAAGAAGTACCTTCATGTGTAAGTTCTAGTAATCGTCGTATGTCAAATGAAGTTTCACAATAGCAAATATGATTGAATTCAATTTTGTCTAACGCACAAATCAAATTGTTCATGGCCTTTGCGTTGTTAGTACATTTCAGCTTGTCTGAATCATCCCATTTGTCACACGGTTTCTCCACAATTTGATCACCTACAGTGATAGTGGGTACAGTGTATTTTGTTTTGATCATCGTACACACGTCCATGTTCTTCGTCGTTAAGAAAATTTTAATGCGCGTTTCCAGTGGCTGTAATCACTCCCCATAAATAGTGGGGGTCTACTCACACCCTCTCCTTCAGGACATGCATGAACAGTGTTGGACATCTTACTTCTGGTTGTTTAGCCTTTTTGAAGTAACCTCCCTCTGATACAACTTGTTGGATCTAGTGGTCAACCTTAGAGTGGGGGGGGGGTGAATATGGTTCTAACGACGTTTATTACAAATTTGAAATATTTCTAACCCAGAGATCTAGTACAGGAAGCCACCACATGGTGCTAGGTAGATAGTGCACGACGACATGTCTCTAGAGTCATTTTCCTGGGCAAATTCTCCTTTGGAGATCTATGCACTTTTCAGAACAGCACAATCTAACAACCACAACAGTACACACAGGTAAAAAGATAAGAAATGAATTCCATTACCAAAACTAAAATCAAAAATTATTATTAAAGATTACAAAGGTAGATCTCCGTGACGCCGAAGATCGAAGGCGATGAATAAAAACAACTTTTGGTTTTCTATACCGACCTGATCCACGGACCAGTCTGCTCTCTCCCTTTTCCTCCAAGAAAGGTCTTCAAGCCGACTCTTCACCTCCACGCAAGAATGGGTCATAGAGCTCTGCTAGATCACCCGATCTAAACATCCCTTCCTTGGGACGATTTCTCACGGAATCCTACCCCAGATTCCAACAACCCTCCCCGGTCGATTTCCTTCACCAAATCAATACAAAGAAGAGGAAAAAGAACATAACAACATAAAGTGATTTAAGTTCAAGTCTCCCTCAAAACGACTACTCCATTGAGCATTCCGTGATCGGTTCTAGAGATCTTCTTGGGCTTGCAACCGATCAACTCTTCGTAGGCTTTGTAATTCTAGGCTCACCTGAGTTCTTTGTGCTCAAAAGGGAGGGAAGAAATCTTCTCTTCCTTCGATGGAGACATCGAAACGGACCACAAGAGAGGCAGCCGAACCCTAGGAGTCGTAGATTTTTGTCTTTTTTCATCTTGGTACAGAATTCAGAATACGAGGCACCTTATATACGTATTTAAGAAACTACGCTACCACCGACAACAGGACTAGTGCCCGGCAGAAGGTTTGTGCGCTATGTGTTGACAGTTGTCCTGCAAAAGTGGGAAAATATTTAAAATAAATATTTTCCTTTTGATTGTGCTAGCGCGGCGCATTAAGTAGATATCACCTGGCGGTAGGTCTGTCTTGATGCACCCAACGCCTTCATCTCGATGCTCTTGGCGCCTCTACTTTAGTGGGCGTTGAGTGGGCTAGCACTAGAGGCTGGGCTAGGACGGTGCATTATATTCCCGAGTGCTCTGTCCAATTAATTCCTCCAGCTATTGCCTCTGGTATCGCCTGGCGTTAGTGAGGCATTAATGACGCTAGCGCGGCGAGGTATGAGTTGACACCTGTGCAGTAGTTTCTTGAGCGCTCTTTAGAATTAATTCCCGGCTACCGCCTGGCGGTAACTTATATCGCTCGACGTTAGTATCCATAAGAGACTTCTTTTTCTATGCTTGAACCTATCAACCTGCACACTCTATCAACACAAGACGTGATCAAATACAACCTGGGAGTTGATATTCTCAAACACAGGGAATATGAAACATCGGTTCCAATAGCGTTGAGGTAGGTCTTTGTTCCCGAGCTGTAGGTCTTGGAGGATACTTAGTGGTGCTGTGGGTTCTTGTGGTAAGATCTAAGGAGCCGAGTTTTGGAGAAGGGGCCTTTTCTAAGAAGCTGTTAGAAAGGTGAGGGGCAGTGGACATACCCATAATCTGGGGATCCACTATAAATATTATGTGTTCTTTTGTGAATTGTCATGAAAGTAAGCTAACCTAGCTAACTCACAACACACCAAGTTAAAGAAAATCTTAAATGACTAAAAAACGTATTCACCCCCCCCCTCCCTCTAGGTGTTTAGCTACCTTGGAATTAAAGACTTTCAAGTGGTATCAGATGGAGGTTGCTCAAGAAGGACTTAATAGTCAGAGTAGATCTCTAAGGGTAGCTGAAAGAATAATACTTATGGGTTCAGGAGAGAACAATAAGGAGCTGGGTTCCATGAAACTTCCTATCTGCAGGAAGGAGAGTTTTGGAATCTAGAAAGAGAGGGTTAGACTTTTTATGGAAGCCTCGTCCCAAGGATCTTTGTGACAGTCAAAGTGGTACCTTTCATCCCTATGAAGGTCTCATTTCTGGATACAACAGTCCAAACACCATAGAAATACTCAGAGATGACCAAGGATGAAGTCATCTTGGCTACCATGGATAAGATGGCACAGAATATTGTTGTTAGTGGCATAGATGATTCTAACTTTCAGAATATTGTTCACTGCCAGTCCTCCAAGGAGATATGGGACACTCTTGTGGTCTACATGGAGGGAACTCAAGAGGTTAGAGATGACAGGAAGTCCATGCTCAACCAGGAGTATGAGGCTTTCAGGCAGTCCAAGGGAGAGTGCATAGCTGACAGGTATGAAAGATTCTTCATTATAGTAAATTAGCTGAGGAACTATTAGAGGGTCTTCAGTCATTTTGAGCTTAATGACATGTCTATGAGGTCTCTCACTAGAGATCGGGACACTAAGATATGTGTCATCAGATAGGTGGACAAGCTAGCTGATACTCCTCTCCATATACTGTTTGGAAAGCTTCTCTCTTATGAGATGTAGTTGGGTGCTAGGAAAGAGAAGGAGACCATCAACAAATCCCAGGCCATGGAAAAATATTTGACCTTCATATCAAACAACACTAGGAAGAATAAGGAGAGGATTCCCTCTCCTCCATGAATGCCTACTGATTCAGATAGCACAGGGTCAAGCTCATTAGACTACAACATGTCTGATGAAGACTTTGCTGTCTTCTCCAAGTAATTTCACAAGTTGATGAAGAAGAAGCAGTGGAGGAGTAGACCCTCCTCCTCCTCTCATAACATGAAGAATTACTCCAACGGAGAAAGGTATGATTCTAAAACTGTAAACATAGTTCCTCTAAAGTTGTCTGCTATTATTGCAGCAAGCCAGGGCATGTGATTGCTGACTGCCCAGTGAAGAGAAAAGAGGCTAGTGAGAAAAAGGTTCACCAGAGCAAGGGAAAGAAGGAAAAGTCCTTCATTACTAAGAAGGAGAAGATCTGGACAGACTCATCTTCCTCAGAGTCTGAAGATTAAGAAGCCTACATAGGGCTAGTTGCTGCTGGAGAAACTAAAGACTATCCTGCTTCCAGGATAGGTATCAGGGCCCCTCTATCATATTTAGACAGTGAATCCGAGGAGGATAAAGAAGATTAAGATGCCTACAACTGCTATGGGTTGATGGAAATGTCTGATGAAGAATCCATCCAGGGTCAGCCTAGTCCAGAAAAAGTACTTCCTCTCTCTTGTTCTTCTTTCGAGTGTAGTTGTGATACTAGTCCCAGTTCAGAAGCTTCTATATCCAGTGGTGAAGATGATTCTGAATCTGAAGGAGATGTCAATCAATTGATATATAGGTATGGTTAACTTCTGGATGCTTTTCAAAAGTGCAAGAAGTTCACTAAGAACTAGGCTGAGGAGATAATCTCCCTTCATCTTGCTGCTTCCCAGCAGGCTGAGACAACATACTTGCTAGTTTAGAAGTCTAGGGAAGTCAGTCAACTCAGGAACATTACTCTCATCCAGATTGGCACCATCAAGTACAAGGATATTCTCATTAGAGATCTTGAAGATAATCTCCAGAGAGAGAAGAGAATTTTGTCTAGTTTCTCTAAGCCCAATATTATGTTGCCCTTAATAGACTCCTTCTCCTCTCAAAAGGGTAAAAAGGGGTTGGGGCTTAAGGGAAACACTAGAGTTGCCCCTTCCAAAGGGAAAGATCTAGTCCAGCCTCTAGATTCGAAGCCTCCCATCCCATTTAAGAAGGTGATGTTTCATTCAAATAGGTATGACCAAGAAATTATCTTTAGTCACTGGATTAATGATAAATCCACTAGTGTGAACAAAGAGGCTCACAACTATGGTGGAGGGTATAGTAGGGGAGTGAGTGCATTTAAGTCTCCCGATGAGGAAATCCAAATAGCCCATCATGGACCATTTGTGTTTGGTACACCAGCCCGTTCACTCAAGAAAGTGGCTAACTCAGAAGGCCATCCAGCAAACACCCAGACCAAGGGCAAGTCGATAGCAAGATAGATCTAGCTATCTCTGATATTATAAACAGCATGTCATCTACAAAGGAGATAGCTATAAATAGAATTCAGAGCAAGCCAAGAGAGCCTGCTGAAAGACTCTCCATCAGTCAGATCCTTGCAGAAAGGAACTTGAAGAAGGTTGTTGCACCTCTTTCTTTTGTACAGTCAGCAGTTAACCCAACTGCAGGGCCTTCTCAGAAGATCAGGTATAATATTCATTAGTGTTGGTGATGTAGTAAGGTGGGGAGTTTTGCCTTAGATTGCTTTCATAATCCTACTATGTCGAGAGCTAGTGTTAGTCTTCCTGTCAGAAAATCTACAGGAAGATATGTTCATTTTCAAGCTAATCAGAACCTAGGACCCATTAATTATAGTGGTCATAACGTATAGTAAATTATGCAATGTAGGATATCCCAAGTGTCCATACCCCCATATGATACTTGGATAGTGGTTGTTCCAGGCATATGACTGGACCAAGGAGCAACTTAAAGGAGCACACTCCAGTGAATGATGGACCCAAAGTTATCTTTGGTTGTTCAGATAGAGGAGTGACAAGAGGCTATGGTAAGATTACCAATAACATAGCCACCATCTCAAAAGTGGCTTATGTTTAAGGGTTGCAACACAACCTTATAAGCATAAACCAACTCTCTGATCTTGGCTATGTCATTGTCTTCCTTAAGGATGAGTGTCAGATTAAGAGGTCAAGTGACCAAGCGGTCATCTTGACAGTCACTAGGAGTTTATATGTTTATTGCTTAAACTTTCTGTGCCTAGATAGAGACTCTCCTATCTGTCTAGTGACAAATGAGAAATTCTCAAATTATGTACAGTGGCACAAGAGACTAGCTCATTTGAATTATAAGACCATTGACAAGCTCTTTAGTGAAGATCTAGTTAGGAATGGTCGCAAGATGAAATGCACAAGGGAAGGCATTTGCTCAGCATGCCAAAAGTGCAAGCAAACCAAAGCTTCCTTCAAGGGCATTGGGACCAAAGGCGCTACGAGGCGTTTGTACCTCTTGCATATGGAATTGTTTGGTCATATGTCAGTTCATAGTCTTGGTAGGAAATTCTACACACTTATGGGGGTTGATGACTATTCTAGGTTTACTTGGTTGTTCTTTCTTAAGAAAAAGAATTAAACCTTTGAAATCTTCATGAAGTCTGTCAAGCAAATTCAGAATGTGCTTGATAGTACTGTGGTCAAAATCAGAAGTGACCATAGGACTAAATTCCACTCTGATTGCATGACAAAGTTCTGTGAAGAGCAAGGGATTCATCAAGAATTTTCTTCTCCAAGAACACCCCAACAAACTTGAATTTTTGAGAGGAAAAATAGAACTCTCATAGAGGTTATAAGGACCTTGCTGAGTGACACATCTATCCCAAAATATTTCTGGGCTATGGTTGTGAATACGACATGTCTTGTCCTTAATAGAGCCTCTATCACCAAGATCCACAAGAAGACTCCCTATGAGATCTTGAAGGGCAGAAAACCAAACCTGGATATCTCAGGATCTTTAGTAGCAAGTGCTATGTACTTCATAATAGTAAGTCCTATGTTATTATGTTTGTTGCCAAGTCCTTTGATGGGATTTTTGTTGGGTATAATAATCATAGTAAAGCCTATAGGATCTACAACTTGAAAAGCCATGTTGTAGAAGAGTCTGTACATATAGTCTTTGATGAGCCTACCATGATTAACAATGAGCTGCCAAGCTCCTCTTCTAGCACTGCAAGTACAGAGCTGATGATGGACAAACTAATCATCAAAGATTCTGCTCCATTAGTCCAAGATGGAGTGGATATTCCAGAAGAAGGGCAAGGCCCAACTTGAGTGAATAAAGATCAGCAAGATACTGCCACTGAAGCTGATGCTGAAAGAAGATTGCCTCCAGCTATCATGCATCTAAAAGATCATCCAAGACACCAGATTATTGGTGATGCAAACCAAGGAGTTGTGACAAGAATCAAAAGCCTTAATACAATAATGTATGCATGTTTCTTATCATAGGTTGGGCCCAAGAGATTTGAAGAGGCCAACATAGATCAGTTCTGTTTTGTAGCAATGCAATAGGAATTGAACTAGTTTAAGAGGTGTAAGGTCTAGAAGTTGGTTCCCAGACCACAAGGACATAATTTCATTGGAGTCATGTGGATTTACAGGAATAAACTTGATGAAAATGACATTATAATTAAGAAAAAAGATATGATAGTAGCCAAGGGGTACAGAAAAGAAGAAGGTATTGACTTTGATCAAACCTTTGCCCCTATAACACGATTGGAAGCAATCAGACTCTTCCTTGCATATGCTACATTTAAAGGATTTAAAGTCTACCAGATGGATGTGAAGTCAGCCTTCCTGAATGGTGACTTAAAGGAAGAAGTCTATGTTCAGCAGCCTCCAGGTTTTCTTGTTCCTAACTCACTTGATTCTGTTTATAGACTTAGGAAAGCTCTATATGGGCTAAAGCAAGCCACTAGAGCATGGTATGAATCATTATCTAGCTTCCTCATTGAGAACAAATTCTCAAGGGGGGAGATAGACAAGACCCTATTCCTAAGGGAATATAAGGGGAAGATCATCCTAGTCAAGATTTATGTGGATGACATAATATTTTGATCTACTGATGACACCCTTTGTAGGAAGTTTGCCAAACTTATGCAAGGGAAGTTTGAGATGAGCAGTATGAGTGAACTTAAGTTTTTCTTGGGCATCTAAGTAATACAAACTGAAGATGGATTGTTCATATTCTAGTCTAAGTTCACCAGGGAGTGGATCAAAAAGTTTGGTATGGAGATTGCCTTCACCATGAAAACTCTCATGGGGTCAAGTATGCATATAGGAAAAGATGTGGTGGGAAACCTATTGATGAAACTTTGTATCGCGGGATAATTGGCTCCCTTCTATATCTTACTACAGGTAGGCAAGACATCATGTTTTCTACAGGTGATTGTGCTAGGTATCAAGCTAGCCCTAAAGAATCTCACTACTCTGCTGCTATGTGGATTTTGAGGTAACTTAAGGGCACACCAGATCTTGGCCTATGGTACCATAGAAATAGGGATTTTGAACTAACAAGCTATTCAAATGCAAATTTTGCAGGCTGCTGATCGCGTGAAACTATATCCGCAAACGACAACGTCAAGTGTACCGTATTGGTAGTGGTATAGGTTTATAAAAATAAAGGTCGTATTAGACTCGGGGTGGTTAAGTAATTCTACTTTGAAAATTGTTATTATTTTATCAATAGAAAATTGGGTTAGGGTTGCGGATAGTAAAAACTGAAGACACTAATAAAATTAATTCGATGGATTTACAACTAGTACCCGATCTTGAATCACCTCGGAAATTGAAAGTAACGGAATGAAAATAGAAATACAATTCTCTTGTTGAAGAGGCCTTGACCGTGGAGGTTCCTGAAGCATGAACACCCCTCTTTCGAGGTTTAGGTTCAACTAAGCTTAGGTGTATCGACCGAACTTTCGTTCTCAAATCACATCGCCTAAGACTTGCTTTAGGTAGTGAACCTCGCTATTGGATCTTACTTCAATCCGGAAGAGTTACGTTGTCCTCTTTCGAGGGTTGCGTTCCACTCCTTTTACCTATGAGCGATCGATTCGTCTTACGAGACTTTCAGCTAACTAAAGAGTGAAAAAAACATTAAAACCATATATTGACGATATAGCCTCATAGTAAAAATTGATCAAAGGTAAATCGTTGGCGTTCAACAATTAGAGAAAAACAATTCTAAAATCATTAAAGTATTATCTCATCCTCGGGTCATCTCGATCGAGAACTATAGGGAATTAGCCACTCATGGGGAAGGAGGAATCATTCGCATAAAAATGTGACATAGTCGAAAAGTGCAAACGTGACAAAAGACCAAATTGAAAAAATAAATAAAACTAAAATTTTATTGCTTAGTTGAAAGAATTTACGAGAAATGAAATTGCAGAATTACACGCTCGAGATAGTTTTTAATTGAAAGAAGAGAGACATATAAAATTATAAAAGAATAACTACAAAAAAGATAGGAAACCAAGGCAACTTGACGAGCGATCCCGGGATGAATTTCTCCAATCGAGAAATCGGGTTGAAAGCTAGTGCAGGAATCTCTCTTCAAAAATAACCTACGATGAACTTACAACTGCCGAATAAATTAACACCACTCAGTAGTTGAACATTAATTTACCTGCTTTAGCAACAACGTCAACCGCCAGCACAAATCCTCCGTTCAATCAACGTTCAGAGAACATTGCGGTTCCAAACAATAATGAACCATCCAACTCGGAAACCTCTGTTCAAATTTTGCCAACAATTACAAATGGTACTACACGATTCAATCTTTATAACAACTACAAACAAATACAAAATAAACATTAATTAGAATTACATTGTCACTCAAGCGTTCGGTAAATTCAAAATTTGACAGAACATGGTCATATCATTGATAATGCCACAACCAACTTACCCCCGAGAACAACTCGACGAAGAGGGAGGCCGCCAATATACATATCAACTCAACATCAACGAGAAGCAATTAATGCCCAACAAAGGGAAAATCGTCGGGCTCAACAACACAATTCCTCCTCAAACGTAATCCAAAATGACACTACAAGGACAACAGACTTTGATGAAGATATGGAACTTGAGGCTGACACACATACAATACACGGTAAAACTCCAACGTTTACGTGCAAAGCAATTGTAAAAGTAAGAATTTTTTTTTCTACACTCATTATAATATTTTTACTAACACACAGGTACTGCTCCTAATCAAGGATCAACTCGCCATCTAAGAGCAAGAAACTGTTACCCCGCAGTAAATGTGCCCCCAGTAACTCTATCTCCCCCTACTACTTGCCGTCATTGTCGCGCTAAGCTTTTCCACAATGAAACCACTACACTATGTTGCAAAGGAGGCTTAGTTGATGTACCTGATATTCCAGTGCCACCAGAGCTACTAGAACTCTTCTCCGCACAAACTACAGAAGGACGTAACTTTAGACAGAATATACGTTCATACAATCATGTTTTCTCCTTCACCTCAATGGGAGTGACATTTGATGAAAACATGCCGGCATTCAATCAGGGTATCTACACTTTTAGAGCACACGGTGCAATATACCATAAAATTGGATCTCTACTACCAGAATATGGTACTAGACCACGTTTCCTACAAATATTTATTTATGATACAGAACACGAACTGGAGAATAGATTGAACGAGAGTCCGGACCTCAACCTACAAACAATTGAAAAGATCTCCAACATATTGGATGCGGTAAATCCATTTGTCCAAACCTTACGTCAGTTAGCAAGACATTCAGACCTCCACCAGTGCAGACTTCTAATTAAAGAAAAACCTTCAGTAGAACGTCAGTACTCCCTTCCAACGGCATCACAAGTAGCAGCCATATTAGTCGGCGCAGATGATTTCTTGGAGGCAAATTATAGGGACATAATTGTCTCTACATATTCGGGAGATCTACTACCTGTAAAGGAATATTCTGGCTATTATGACCCTCTACAGTATCCATTGCTATTTCCTCATGGGTCATACGGCTGGCGTGGTGATGAATTATTAGATCGTGCAGACCGCACAAGTTGTTGCGACTATTACTCCAGTCAATTACAGGTATTTTAACAGATGCACTCATTTAAATAAAACATACATCAATACAGAATATTTACTACTTTATATTATGTGTACGTAGATCCGTGCAAACGGTACTTCCGTACTTCATTACGCAGGTCGTCTGCTGCAACAGTACATCGTGGATATGTACATAAAAATTGAAACACAAAAATTACGGTGGATTAGGTCACATCAGAGCGATGTACGCGCCGAGTTATATAAAGGATTGCAAGATTGCCTACAGAGCGGGGAAAATGATGCAGGTACATGTGATCCATACTAAAATTTAAAACAATTTTAACTACATTGAATTTCTGTGAGTTCTTTACTGTTAACATTATCTCACTACAGGTAATGTCGGTCGTAGAACAATTTTGCCGTCTTCTTTTGTTGGAAGCCCAAGAGACATGTTCCAACGATATCAAGACGCAATGGCAGTTGTACGAAACTTTGGCAGACCAGATATTTTTTTAACAATGACTTGCAATCCTTCGTGGCCAGAGATAACAAATGAGCTACATCCTGGACAAACCGCGCAAGATCGACCCGATTTAGTTTCAAGAATATTTCATGCAAAATTGCAATGTCTGACTGACGACATCTTCCATAAGGGCGTCCTTGGAAGAGTTATTGCACACGTACACGTGGTAGAATTTCAAAAGAGAGGTCTTCCCCACGCACATATGTTATTTATTTTCAGGGAACAAGACAAGCTAACTACTCCCGAAGATTATGATTGCGTTGTCAGGGCCGAAATTCCGATACAAGCAGAGGAACCAGAGTTATACAATGCAGTGCTACGACATATGCTCCATGGACCGTGTGGACGCTTAAGACCGAATGCGCAGTGCATGAAAAATAATGTATGCAAAAAAGGGTTTCCAAAACCATTCATGACAGCCACTACACACGGTTTGGATTCATACCCACTTTATCGTCGTCGTGATGACAATAGAGCAATTCCTCTTGGCAGAGATGGAGACTTCATGGCCGATAATGGATGGGTAGTTCCGTACAACCCATGGCTTCTACTTAAATACGATTGTCACATTAATGTAGAAATATGTAGCAGCATTAAGAGTATAAAATATCTATACAAGTATGTGTACAAGGGTCCCGACTGGGTGGCATTCGAGGTGTGTCCGGGACCAAACTATGATGAAGTTAGTAAATACGTCGACGGTCGTTGGATTTGTGCTCCTGAGGCATCATGGAAACTTTTCAAGTTTCATATGTATCAGACATTCCCTTCTGTAGTTCGGTTGCAGATACATCTACCTGATCAGCATCAAGTTCAATTTCGAAACAGTGAATCTATCTCCGATGTATTGGCTAACGAACGAAATTCAAGAACAATGCTAACAGAGTTCTTCAAAACATATAACAACGGATTAGAAAATGTTCCTTACCTATATGTTGACTTTGCAAAACAATATAGGTGGCTAACACCATCAAGAAAATGGATACGAAGAGTTAGAAATCGATCGGTAGTAGCACGTATGTATGCAGTATCGCCAACTGAGGGTGAGCGCTTTTATTTACGTCTTCTGCTAAATCACATCCCAGCTCCAACATCGTTTAACTACCTATACACCGTTCAAGGCATTCGATACACTACATTTAAGGAAGCTGCTGAGAAACAAGGCCTACTTGAAGAAGACAATAGCGTCAGAGAATGCTTAGCAGAAGCCAGAAATTTTAGAATGCCAGCTGCCCTGCGAAGATTATTTGCAACAATATTATTGTATTGCCAACCAACCGGAGTAAGAATATTGTGGGATGAAAACCATGCAGCGATGAGTGAAGATTACGGTAGCACAAGTACTGCAAACAGTGACTTTTTAATAAACAGATTACTTTGTGAGTTAAACAATATCTTCGAGCAGTATAACAAAAGCACGAAAGATTTTGACTTGCCAAGGTTAAGCGATAATATACAATACTCAGCCGACTTACCTGGTTTGATTGACAATGAATTATCAATACCAATATCTACTGTGGATCTAGATTCAACATCTCTACTTAACAATGGACAACAGACAGCATACAACACTATATGCACTTGCATAAGAGAAGGAAATGGAGGTATTTTCTTCGTTGACGGTCCTGGTGGTACTGGTAAAACATTCCTCTATCGATCTATATTAGCAACTTTTCGTAACGAAGGTCGTATCGTGATTGCAACTGCAACTTCCGGTATCGCAGCAAATTTACTCCCAGGCGGTTGTACGGCTCACTCCAGGTTTAAAATACCAATTAAACTCGAGAACGTACTAACTTGCGGATTCACTAAACAGTCTGATTTGCGAAAATTGGTTGAACTTTCAGCCGCCATCATATGGGACGAGGCACCGATGGCCAACAGAAAAACTTTCGAGCTTCTAGATCGTACATTGCAAGATGTACTAGAAATAAAAAAGCCATTTGGTGGAAAGGTCGTTATCATGGGAGGCGATTTCAGACAAGTCACGCCTGTTGTTGTGAATGGCACAAGATTGGAAATAATTCGCTCAAGCATCGTTGAGTCTTACTTATGGTCAGGTGTCCGGTTACTTAAACTAAAGGAAAATATGAGGGCACGACATGACAACGAATTTGCTGAATTCTTGCTCAGGGTCGGAGATGGGGAGGAACCGACGATAGAAAATGACATGATTCGTCTGCTCGACAAAATTGTTATGCCTTGGGCAGGAGAACAATCAGTCGATGATTTGATAAATTTTGTTTTTCCAAATATACAATCTTATGATGTCCACAATACAGAAGCTGAGTACATGGAGACAAGGGCTCTAATAACACCATTAAATGAAGATGTTAACAAGCTCAATGAAAAATGCTTGGAGATGTTCCCGGGAGATGAAACAACTTACTACTCTTTCGACACCGTATCCGATGATAACCACAACTTATATCTTCCAGAATTTTTGAATTCTATTAACCCTGGGAATCTACCAACCCACAAGCTTACACTGAAGCGCGGATGTCCAATAATGCTGCTTCGAAATATAGATCCAAAAATTGGGTTATGCAACGGCACAAGACTAATATGTCGTAGGTTTGGAAGAAATATCATTGAAGCAACAATTTTGGTAGGACATTTTAAGGGTCAAAGGGTTTTTATTCCACGTATACCACTTAAAACCGCAGAAGATTACAAGATGCCATTCGAGCTAACAAGAAAACAATTTCCAATCAGATTGAGTTTTGCATTAACAATCAACAAGTCTCAGGGACAAACGATTGGAAAGGTTGGAATTTATCTTCCAAATCACGTCTTTAGTCATGGACAACTGTACGTTGCTTTGTCACGTGGGGTTTCAGCACAGTCCACAAGAGTTTTAGTCAAGAATAGTGCAATTGAAGGTCAGGAGGGTGTGTACACGAGGAACGTGGTCTTCAGAGAAATTTTTAATCGGGTCAACTCGACGTCGTTAGAAGCTCCGATATGATCGCGAAGTAAAAATTCATTCCTGCTCCAATAGTGATTTATTCAAGTGTAGATTTCCATTTTAGTTTAGATTTCATTTTGAAAACTTACAGCCACAGGTGAAAAAAACATGCAGATGACTGACCAGCAAAAATCAGAGGGGGCAGCGGCAAACACTGACAATAACTATGATTATTACAACGAAGTCTGCAAGGAGAGTACAGCCAGGTGGTCTGATGGACCGCGCACTAAAATAGAAGGTTTCAGACTAATTATACCAAGAATCCCCAGGGGCTTAAGTGCAAGAGAAGAGTGGAACTTTGTTTTTGACATGATAAGGAGGTAACAAGATTTTATAGTAAGTTGTTTTGCTATTGTTGTGATACCACATTACAATATAAATATCTTATTGATTTTTATCTTTACATCTCTGTTTGAAACAGGGTCTCACGTGACCGCTGAATGATAACTATTGCTGCATCAGAAGGGAATGCCATTGTTTTCCTATGGATTCAACATGCCAGATTATGACGAATTTTTTGAAGAACTTGCAAGTTGAAATTTTTTGGCAGCATATTTGACAATTCTGGATTTATTATTCTACTAATTGAATTTAAAAATTGAAACTCCAAATTATTATTTGAATGTATTTTCAAATATTTTCTGAAAATTTTCATTTATGCGTACTATTTTTGCTGAGCTATGAAATTTATTTATAGCATTCTCTCGCTTTAGCGTTTGTCCAATTTATTTACTGCATTCTCTCGCTTTAGGTGCTTCTAATAATATTGTCTTGCATATTGTAAATTACTTTCAGAGAAAGGGATTGCTAATTGATTAATTTAAGGTTTTACAATAAGATTTATACATAAATTAACCCATTCATGTCTTCATTTAAAATCTTACATATGTTGCACCCACAACATTTGTCGCACCAACGACAAATGTAGCCCCCTATGACAAATGTCGCCCCAACGACAAATGTCGCACCCACAACATTTGTCGCCCCCACGACAAATGTAGCCCCCACGACGAATGTCGCCCCCACGACGAATGTCGCCCCCACGACGAATGTCGCCCCCACGACGAATGTCGCCCCCACGACGAATGTCGCCCCCACGACAAATGTCGCCCCACGACAAATGTCGCCCCACGACAAATGTCGCCCCCACGACAAATGTCGCCCCCACGACAAATGTCGCCCCCACGACATATGTCGCCCCCACGACAAATGTCGCCCCCACGACATATGTCGCCCCCACGACAAATGTCGCCCCCACGACAAATGTCGCCCCCACGACATGTCGCCCCCACGACAAATGTCGCCCCCACGACAAATGTCGCCCCCACGACATATGTCGCCCCCACGACGAATGTCGCCCCCACGACGAATGTAGCCCCCACGACGAATGTCGCCCCCACGACGAATGTCGCCCCCACGACAAATGTCGCCCCCACGACAAATGTCGCTCCCCCGACAAATGTTGCTCCCCCGCCGAATGCCCCCGGGCCGTAGGCCCGTGCCTGTCACTCGTATATATATATATATATATATATATATATATATATATATATATATATATATATATATATATATATATATATATATATATATATATATATATATATATATATATATATATATAGAGGAATTATAGATAGAGAACCAGTTCTCTGAAACCTTACAGAAAAAACCAGCAAATTGACCCACTAAACAGCATTTTTAGAAAAAGTGATCAACATGAAAGTTGTAGATATCGACGAGATCTACAACTTTCATGTTGACCACTTTTTCTAAAAATGCTGTTTAGGGGGTCTATTTTCAAAAGGCGCGAAGAGGGGTCCGCGTATATATATATATATATCGGGCGGACCCCCCTTCGCGCCTTTTGAAAATAGACCCCCTAAACAGCATTTTTAGAAAAAGTGGTCAACATGAAAGTTGTAGATCTCGTCGATATCTACAACTTTCATGTTGATCACTTTTTCTAAAAATGCTGTTTAGGGGGTCTATTTGCTGGTTTTCTCTGTAAGTTCTCTGAAACCGGTTCTCTCTCTATAATTACTCTATATATATATATTCAATTAACTCTCTCTCTCTCTAACAGTGCTTTTTTATCTCTCTCAAAAATCTCCCTTTTATCATTTCCCGAGGACCTATTTATAGGTTCTAAAATGAATTGCCGGCGTTAATGCGGAGCGGAGCTGGCACTTGGAGTTATGGCCGGCCAAGGGTGTAAGAGAAACCATGATGGCGGAGGTGGAGCTGGAGCTGCATGGAGGATCGATGATGTGGCAGCGCTCCGGAGGCGGGATCTCGAGATTGAGCTCAGTCTGCGGGTGTGGAGATGGTGCTTGGGCGGATCGCTGACGTGGCATGCTGGGCTGGATCGATGACGTGGAGCTGGCCGAGCTTGGTGATTGTGGGGCTCGGGCTACATGAAGGAGCTAGGTGCGCGGTGGTGGCGCTGTTGGTGGCCGAGTGGAGGGGGAGTTGCTGGCCAGATCTTGCTGTTAGTGGTGGCTGAGCTTGCATGTGCAACAGATGTTGGCCGAGCTTGCATGGTGAAGTTGCTAGTGTGGTCGGCAGAGTGAGGTTGGAGGAGCTCGAGGTAGTTGTCGAAACTTGGTCGAGCATGGAGTAGCTTGCATGGGTGGCTGGGGTTTGAGGTGGCGCTGCACTTGGAGGATGTGGAGCTGTTCTTGGAGGATGTGGAGCTGCTACCTGAGTATGGAGGAGCTGCTGGAGTGGCCGGAGTTGGCGGCACAGAGGTGGCGGAGATTGCTCGGGCTTTGGCTAGGAGTTAAGATGACTATAAGTGGTTGCTGGTTTATATATATAATATTTATGTATATATATATATATGTAAGTTTATATATATAGATACAAATGCATAATGCATACAAATGTATGTATATATATATATATATATATATAAATATATATATATATATATATATATATATATATATATATATATATATATATATATATATATATATATATATATATATATATATATATATATATATATATACGGGTTGCTGTATATCCGCACAGCTTGTTTTTCGGCCATATACGCGCAAATGCAAAAAACACCTATATGCGTGCATTTTTTTGGAAAAGTATTCTACATGAAAGTTGTAGATCTCGTCGAGATCTACAACTTTCATGGTGAACACTTTTCCTTAAATTGCACGGTTTAAGAGTATTTTGAAAAGGCGCCGAACTATTGCGTAAATATTGCAATTTCGCAAAAGTTACGCATAGTTCCGCGCCTTTTCAAAATACTCTTAAACTGTGCATTTTAGGAAAAGTGTTTAACATAAAAGTTGTATATCTCGACGAGATCTACAACTTTCATGTTGAACACTTTTCTAAAAAATGCATGTATATAGCTCTTTTTTCCATTTGCGCGTATTTAGTCAAAAAACACGCAGTGTAACGTCCCAATTCGCGCTAGGCCCCTCGCACGAGTTTTGAGTCAAGAGACTAGACTCGGGCTCGGGGTGCACTGACACGAGGTGTCAGGTGCGTTGGATGGAGTGTAGGGTTGAGTGAGGTCCAACAAATCGAAGAGAAATTGACTAAGGGAAAATCGTCGGGAATCATTGTTGATTCCCGACGAATCCGTCGAGAATGACCTGACGATTCCCACCGATCGTCGAGTATCGCCGAGAATACTCAACGCAATCAACGCCAGGATTTGCCTAAGAGAAATTCGTCGAGAATGACCTGACGATTCTCACCGATCGTCAAGAATGACCTGACGATTCTCGCCGATCGTCGAGAATGACGACTGATTCCCGCCGAATTTTACTTGGGCGTTTTCTCCGCCCAGGCAGATTCCGCCGGCTTGTACAGGCGGACCGAACCGGGTTCGGTATTTGCGCTAGATGATTCCTTGGACCGGTCCTTTCAATTAAGACCTAATGTGGGCGGTCCAATCAGAGATTGACATGTGGCAAGTGACTTGACCTAATGTGCTAACATAAATAAGAAGCAAATGGAACCCTAGCCGTCACTTTGCCCTTGCCGTCATCGTGGATCCCGCGGAGCCGACGAAAGCGGAAGAGGGGAATATCGCGGATAGCCGGAGGAGAGCTTGCTGGTGCGAGCTTTGGAGGCGGATTTCTCTTTCTCTCTCTCTCTCCTTCCTATCCGTGAAGAACAACCGCACCGAACCAAAGATGCCGCGGAGGAGGGTAACGCGATCCATGGCCGGCAACGGAGGAAACGCCGGAAATGAGGTGAGCTTCCTACCCTCTCCCTTGGTGCTAGATCTGTAGCTATTCTTAGGCGAGACATCGACTCAAATGAGTCTTGATATGTGAGAAGAAGCTTTCTAGGAAGGCCATGCTAGAAGTTGTTCTAAAGCTTAGTCATCTTCAACCTCTCCTCGCTTCAAAGTGATGATGGGGGGTGGTCTCGTGAAGAGGAAATGGCCTCAAGAGGGAGAATAAGGGTGGAGGAATTTCTGGTTGAGATTTGAGGGAAAATCGCTTGAGGAGGAAGATGAACGGATGCCGTTCACTTTGCTGCAAGATGCGTGCAGAATCTGTATTCGGCACGCAGCGACCTTCTTGGCTATTTTCTAGCAAGAAAGGATCGGATCTGGGCTTTCGACTAAACACGAAAGTTGTAGCCCTTGAAATTACCTTTCCGACGAGTGGTTGCACGTTTCCAGGCGATACCTGTAGCCACGGGAAAGTCCTTTCGAATCCGCTGCGGTTGGGGGTTAAATCTGTATCCTGAACGCAGCAGACTTCGAGTTAGATTTATGGTAGGATGAGGCCAGATCTGGGCTTCCGACTAAACACGAAAGTCGTAGCCCTTGCGATTACCTTTCCGACGAGTGGTTGTGCGTTCACAGGCGATACCTGTAGCCACGGGAATCCTCAGTCAAAGTTGCCGACCAGATTACATATAATTCTAATTGATTATAAAATGAACTTGGATTCGATGAAATTGATGTTGCAATCCATCTCGAGGTTGGGTGAACTCTCTTGTGTTAACCACCGAGGTAATGTGAAGGTTGATGTTTGATAACTTAAATTCATATGCCGAGATGTGAAGCAAGCCTGAGTGAATGAAGGGCTTTGTTATATTTGGTAGATCACCATTATGTGCATTAACTATAGTATGTCGATCTCATTTGGAAGGATTGGTAAATGATTAAACTATGGCCATGATGTATAATGAGTTGATGGAAGAAAATGGATAGTCCAATGTTTAGAGTGTCGTCTCCCTACGGTTAGCATTGTGGAGGTTAATAAGTACGGTGTTGTCCGTCACTAGTTGGAATGAGGTTGGTATGAGTAAAATTGGACGGTTGGGCTTGGTCCTCGGTGTTCACATCCCGAGGCTCCTTCCGTGCCAAGAGAACGGTTGGGCTTGGTCCTCGGTGTTCACGTCCCGAGGCTCCTTCCGTATTTGATGGATGGTTGGGCTTGGTCCTCGTGCTTTCTCCGAGGCTCCTTCCATGCCATGGACTTGTGGAATTGTATGTGGTGTGAGTCGACACGCGGTGTCGTAATCCCGGGTTAAGGATAGTGTGGCAGGTCTACGGGCTCGCCAATTGTCACACCGATGGGAGTTGGCAGATAGACCTTGGGCGGTTGGGCTTGGTCCTCGGTGTTCACGTCCCGAGGCTCCTTCCGTGCCAAGTGAGCGGTTGGGCTTGGTCCTCGTGCTCATTTACGAGGCTCCTTCCGTGTCACACCATAGGCCAGTTGGGGCTAGGATCTTGGTTCATATTTACCCGAGAGAACCCGCTGAGCCGTAGTACGCATGTGAGCTCCGCTGTTGTGTTTTTAGCGTTGAGGCGTACGGAGGCCTAGGCCAGGTAGTGTGGAGACCAGCCTAGTAGTGGAGATGCCCGCTCTACTGTCACCGTCTGGCCACGACGGATGGCGCCTGAGAGGTTAGCTACCTGCTCGAATAGTGGGAACTATAAGTCTGTGTCGACATAGCGATTGCATGTGCTTGATCATGGGTGTGTCATTGCATTGCATACATAGCATTGCACTTCATTACATACACAAGGCCCTCATCGTATAAGTTTGTATGGGCACTCCTATACGATGAGTTACTTTCTGCTAAACGACCCTCAACTTATATGCTTGTATGGGCATCCATATAAGTTGAGTTACTTACTGTTATAATAATATACTTTCTTGCTGCTGTAGATGATAGATTTGTGGAACATTGTGGTTGCCTATTCATTACTATGACTGATGCCTATATACTTTGTACATCGCTTCCCCTGCTTGTATTTCTGCTATTTATATATATATTGTACTTGTTCCTTTCTCCACCCGGTGCCGAGGAGTCGCCGGGGGAGCGGATGTGAAGCCACTTAGTCTTTATGACTAACGGTTGCTACGTCTTCCTTTTTAGGAGGAAACCCCACAGGTGGAGCAGCAGGGTATGCATCCGGACAGCCAGGCCAAGACGACAGGGCCTGAAGGGACGGTACCGTCGCTACCGTCGGTTACAGATGTGAGTGAGAGAGAAATCTTTATTGTAGCCCTTGAGGGCAATTCTGTTTACGAACTCTGATTTTGTAAAAGCTTATTTCAGCTTCTCTTTTGATGAACTTATGGAATTATACTCAGTGTGGATTGACTTTTCATATTACTATGGTTGGGTTGGCATTTGTGTTGATATTGTTGGTAGCCGGAAGAATAGGCGTCTTGTGGTACCGGCTAGCCTGAGTGCCAGTGTTACCGCAAGGCGGCTGTTCTGGGCATAAGACTCCTCTCGGCCGTGTTGTGTTCCGGGAGGGGGGTCTTACAAATGGTATCAGAGGGCTACGATCCTCCAGAGAGATAGTCAATTAACAATGGTGCCACCCCCGTTTGAATAGTCAGTTTGGGGACAAACTGACTTAGCGGAAGCAGTGGTGTGCCCATATGTAATTCACACTGAGTTTGTCCATCTTTGACCTTAGATTAGCCGACCTAACCTTAAGTTTGTACCTTACCTGTAGATCCCAGTACATGTTGAGCCAGTGAGGGGCACCCCCGCCCCGTCCGTACCTACCCAATTCCAACAATCAGAGTTGGGACAGACGTTCACAACTATTTTGGACGCCTTTAGGTCCCAATCTCAGCAGGCACCTGTACAACAACAGGGTCCGGGATCCAATTGGCTAAGCACTTTCCGAGCACTCTCCCCTCCCGCTTATATTGGGACAGAGTCGGCGGTGCGTACGGAAGAATGGCTTGACACTGTACAAGAACTGTTGGCGGGGATAAGATGCCCAAACAACATGGCGGTGACCCTAGTGGTGACACTCTTAGAGCTGCACGCCAAAAGGTGGTGGAAGTCCCTCATGGGCTCCACTTTTCATGGAAGAGTGTACACGGATATTACTTGGACCGAATTCTCTGAAGCCTTCTTAGAGCATTTCATCCCCTCGGCCGTTCGGGATGATCTTCAAGAGAGGTTTCTGCAACTAAAGCAAGGGTCCAAGTCGGTGACGGAATATCAACGGGAGTTTCAGCACTTGGCTAGATTTGCTGACTCCTATGAGTTGGATGATAGAGGGTACGCCAAACGATTCTACAAAGGCTTGCGAGATCCCCTAAGGCAAGCCCTTTTGTTTATAGCGGACTCTAGTCTGGCGGAGATTATTGATATGGCGAAGAGATTGGAAGCGGACCACTTGGGAAGTGGTAAGAGGCCAGCGGAGGGCGTGATGGAAGTAGGCCCCAACAACAGGAGGAGATTTGACAATAGAAGAGGAAGAGGATATCGGAGAGGTGGCGGGCGTTTCCCCCAAAATTTTAGAGAGGAACGCCCGGTCCCGCAACCGCCAGCATTGCTTCCACCTCAACAATTTCAGCAACACGGCGGAAGGCAGGAACAGGTGTGCGTTGAATGCAACCAACCGGGCCACATTCGACGCTACTGCCCGCAACTGTTTGGAGATGCGCCTCTTGCTTTTCCTCCAGCGGCCCCTCGGGGCCGAGGATATGTGCATAGTCGAGGACGTGGACCACGAGGAAGAAACCCCGGACCCGCTCGGGATCAGATGTACGCCTTGGATATGACTCAAGAGCGAAATCCTCAGGAGATGATTGCAGGTTCGAATTTACTTAGTCATTTTGCTCCCATTAATATCCTCTAGTTGCTTGAGATATACTAGACGTCTAGCTTGAGTATTATTAATGACACTTAGGCACCGTGATGGTCGGCGGGAAACCGGCTTATACGTTATTTGACACCGGTGCCTCACATTCTTTCGTGTCCGAAGACTTCATCAAAGATATACACGGACTGCAATTTTTCACTGGTATTGATCGAAGAGTACGTCTCCCAGACGGATCTGAGATGACGGCAACCGCTAAGTGTGAGTTGGAGATAGTCATTGGGGGAAAGACCTTTGATACCCCTGCCACAATTTTGGGAATACCAGAATTCGATCTCATTTTGGGCATGGCATGGCTGGATTGGCATTATGCAAGGATCGACTGTGCGAAAAAGCAAATCTATTTGAGACATGGGGATACTGTCGTAGTCTTCCAAGGTATAAAGCTCGCACCACAATTATTATTGTCCTCAATCCAGGCCTTGAAAGCTCATATGAGAGGGGATGAAGTCTACATGATATGTTTCGAGTTGAAGGAGATGAAGGTAGATGTGAAGGATGTGCGGGTAGCGCGGGATTTCCCTGAGGTATTTCCTGAGAAATTGCCAGGGTTACCCCCGCATAGAGAAGTGGATTTCCAGATTAAGCTTGTACCAGGAGCTAAACCTGTCTCTAGGACCCTTTATCGGATGGCCCCAAAAGAACTCGCGGAGTTTAGAGTTCAACTGCAGGAGTTGGTAGAATCAGGGTTTGTTCGCCCCAGCTCATCACCTTGGGGAGCCTCCATTCTATTCGTTAAGAAGAAAGATGGAACCCTGCGTTTGTGTATAGTTTATCGGGAGCTCAACCGACTGACGGTAAGGAACACCTATCCGTTACCACGGATCGATGAGTTGTTCGATCAACTGGTGGGAGTGTCTTGGTTCTCCAAGCTAGATTTACGCTCGGGGTATTACCAATTGAGAATACAGGAAGACGATATTCAGAAAACGGCTTTCAGCTCAAGGTACGGCTTATATGAGTTCACAGTGATGCCGTTTGGACACACAAATGCCCCATCAGCTTTCATGAGCTTGATGAATAAAGTGTTTGAGGCCTATCTAGATGTCTTCATCATTGTGTTTATTGATGACATCTTAGTCTACTCGAAGACGGAGGAAGAACATGCCGAGCATTTGGCCTTGGTACTGGAGAAGTTAAAGGAGCACGCCCTGTTCGCCAAGTTTAGCAAGTGTGAATTCTGGCTTAAGGAAGTTGCTTTCTTGGGTCATGTGATCAGTGAGGCTGGATTAGCTGTGGACCCGGCCAAGGTGCGTGCCGTGAAGGAGTGGTCGCCCCTGAAGTCGGCGGCCGATGTTAGGAGTTTTCTTGGACTTGCCAGTTACTACCGCAAGTTCGTAAAAGGATTTTCAAGGATTGCCCTCCCGCTTACTTCCTTGACAAAGAAAGGAGTGCCATTCGAGTGGACACCCCAGTATGAAGCGGCTTTCCAAGAATTGAAGGATAGACTTACCTCCGCCCCCATCCTTGTCCTACCGTCTGGGAAGAAAGGATTCCAAGTTTATACGGACGCGTCTTACCAGGGGTTGGGAGCGGTGTTGATGCAGCACGGGCACGTGATTGCTTATGCTTCGAGACAATTAAAGAAGCACGAAATCAACTACCCGGTGCATGATTTGGAGTTGGGGGCAGTGGTGTTCGCCTTGAAGGTATGTAGGCATTATTTATACGGCGTCCACTGCGAAATCTTCTCGGATCATAAAAACTTGAAGTACATCCATACCCAGAAAGAATTGAACTTAAGACAACGGCGGTGGTTAGAGTTTCTATGCGACTATGAGTTCACCTTGAACTACCACCCCGGAAAAGCAAACTATGTAGCCGATGCGTTGAGTAGGAAAGTACCCGGCTCGAGCCCGGGGTCTCGATTGATGAACATCGAGTTGGCGCGGATGATTGAGGAGATGGATATTACATTGATATTTAAGGCTCCTTCGGCAGAATATACCGAGCACTTGTCCAGCATGAGCATAGTTTGTGATATCCGGGACCGGATCCGAGTGGAGCAAGGAATGGACGTGGCTCTGGCCCTGGCAGTCAAGTTAATCGAAGATGGGGCTACCGACGAGTACACACTAAAGGACGGCCTCGTTTACTTTCGCGGCCGGCTCTACATTCCCAAGGGCAGTAAAATCTGGGAGGATATCTTGAGAGAGGCACACTGTTCTCAATATTCAGTGCACCCGGGAATTTCGAAGATGTACGCCGGCTTACGGAAGGTGATGTGTTGGCCAGGAATGAAGAAGGATGTCCGGTACTTTGTCACACATTGTGAAGCATGCCAATGAGTGAAGGCGGAGTGCAGGAGCCCCGGTGGCCTATTGTAGTCGTTGCCAATCCCTGAGTGGAAGTTCGAGGATATTTCCATGGACTTTGTACATGGGCTACCTCGTTCCCGCTTAGGAAATGATTCAGTGTGGGTGATCGTTGATCGCCTGACGAAGGTTGCCCGGTTCATTCCTATGAAAAAGGAGGCTCACGTGGATGTCTTGGTACGCCTGTTTGTGGAACAATTTGTACGGTATCACGGCATACCTAAGACGATAGTTTCGGACCATGATGGTCGTTTCACCTCCAAGGAGTGGAAGGCGGTACAGGCATATTTGGGTTCACGCCTTACCTTTAGTACCACATTTCATCCTCAGACAGACGGACAGTCTGAGCGGACCATCCGAACATTGGAAGATCTGTTGAGATTGTGTGTGATAGATAGGGGAGAGCCGTGGGAAAGACTCTTTCCCTTGGTGGAATTCTCCTATAATAATAGCCATAAAGCTAGTATTAGCATGGCGCCCCATGAAGCCCTTTATGGAAGGAGGTACAAGACCCCCTTGTCTTGGGTGCAAGATGAAGATCCAAAGACCTTGGGAATTGAGTATATAGATGACACTGATGCGGTGGTTAGGCTGATAAGGGATCGCATGTTGGAGGCTCAAAGTCGACAGACGAAGTATTATAACGCAAGACACCGTATGGTGGAGTTTCAAGTGGGTGATAAAGTGTTTTTGAAAATCCGGCCGATGCATGGAGTATCACGGGTGCGAGAAGTGAAGAAGCTCAGTCCACGGTATGTTGGGCCCTATGTCGTATTGGAAAGGGTTGGCCCTTTGGCCTATCGGCTGGAGCTACCGCCCGAGCTAGAGAATCTCCACGATGTGTTCCATGTATCGTCGCTTCGGAAGGCGCTTTTGCGGCCTGAACAATACGTTCCCACAACTGATGGTACTGTGGCGTCTGACAGATCTGTGCGACTGGAGCCGGTGCGGATCGTTGATAATGAGATAAGAACCTTGCGCCGCAAAAGTGTCCCCTTGCTAAAAGTACTATGGTCTAATCATGGGAAGGAGGAATTCACATGGGAGCCAATGGATTTGATGCAAAGACGCTACCCGGAGCTGTTTGCTTCAGGTAATCTTATTAACAACATGTTTTATTTTTCTGTATGCTTTACCTCCCATGACCTCAGCCTGATTTCGGGGACGAAATCTTTTTATTTTGTTTATAGGATTTGTAACGTCCCAATTCGCGCTAGGCCCCTCGCACGAGTTTTGAGTCAAGAGACTAGACTCGGGCTCGGGGTGCACTGACGCGAGGTGTCAGGTGCGTTGGATGGAGTGTAGGGTTGAGTGAGGTCCAACAAATCGAAGAGAAATTGACTAAGGGAAAATCGTCGGGAATCCCTGTTGATTCCCGACGAATCCATCGAGAATGACCTGACGATTCCCATCGATCGTCGAGTATCGCCGAGAATACTCAACGCAATCAACGCCAGGATTTGCCTAAGAGAAATTCGTCGAGAATGACCTGACGATTCTCACCGATCGTCGAGAATGACCTGACGATTCTCGCCGATCGTCGAGAATGACGACTGATTCCCGCCGAATTTTACTTGGGCGTTTTCTTCGCCCAGGCAGATTCGTCGGCTTGTACAGGCGGACCGAACCGGGTTCGGTATTTGCGCTAGATGATTCCTTGGACCGGTCCTTTCAATTAATACCTAATGTGGGCGGTCCAATCAGAGATTGACATGTGGCAAGTGACTTGACCTAATGTGCTAACATAAATAAGAAGCAAATGGAACCCTAGCCGTCACTTTGCCCTTGCCGTCATCGTGGATCCCGCGGAGCCGACGGAAGCGGAAGAGGGGAATATCGCGGATAGCCGGAGGAGAGCTTGCTGGTGCGAGCTTTGGAGGCGGATTTCTCTTTCTCTCTCTCTCCTTCCTATCCGTGAAGAACAACTGCACCGAACCAAAGATGCCGCGGAGGAGGGTAACGCGATCCATGACCGGCAACGGAGGAAATGCCGGAAATGAGGTGAGCTTCCTACCCTCTCCCTTGGTGCTAGATCTGTAGCTATTCTTAGGCGAGACATCGACTCAAATGAGTCTTGATATGTGAGAAGAAGCTTTCTAGGAAGGCCATGCTAGAAGTTGTTCTAAAGCTTAGTCATCTTCAACCTCTCCTCGCTTCAAAGTGATGATGGGGGGTGGTCTCGTGAAGAGTAAATGGCCTCAAGAGGGAGAATAAAGGTGGAGGAATTTCTGGTTGAGATTTGAGGGAAAATCGCTTGAGGAGGAAGATGAACGGATGCCGTTCACTTTGCTGCAAGATGCGTGCAGAATCTGTATTCGGCACGCAGCGACCTTCTTGGCTATTTTCTAGCAAGAAAGGATCGGATCTGGGCTTTCAACTAAACACGAAAGTTGTAGCCCTTGAAATTACCTTTCCGACGAGTGGTTGCACGTTTCCAGGCGATACCTGTAGCCACGGGAAAGTCCGTTCGAATCCGCTGTGGTTGGGGGTTAAATCTGTATCCTGAACGCAGCAGACTTCGAGTTAGATTTCTGGTAGGATGAGGCCAGATCTGGGCTTCTGACTAAACACGAAAGTCGTAGCCCATGCGATTACCTTTCCGAAGAGTGGTTGTGCGTTCACAGGCGATACCTGTAGCCACGGGAATCCTCAGTCAAAGTTGCCGACCAGATTACATATAATTCTAATTGATTATAAAATGAACTTGGATTCGATGAAATTGATGTTGCAATCCATCTCGAGGTTGGGTGAACTCTCTTGTGTTAACCACCGAGGTAATGTGAAGGTTGATGTTTGATAACTTAAATTCATATGCCGAGATGTGAAGCAAGCCTGAGTGAATGAAGGGCTTTGTTATATTTGGTAGATCACCATTATGTGCATTAACTATAGTATGTCGATCTCATTTGGAAGGATTGGTAAATGATTAAACTATGGCCATGATGTATAATGAGTTGATGGAAGGGAATGGATAGTCCAATGCTTAGAGTGTCGTCTCCCTACGGGTAGCATTGTGGAGGTTAATAAGTACGGTGTTGTCCGTCACTAGTTGGAATGAGGTTGGTATGAGTAAAATTGGACGGTTGGGCTTGGTCCTCGGTATTCACATCCCGAGGCTCCTTCCGTGCCAAGAGAACGGTTGGGCTTGGTCCTCGGTGTTCACGTCCCGAGGCTCCTTCCGTATTTGATGGATGGTTGGGCTTGGTCCTCGTGCTTTCTCTGAGGCTCCTTCCATGCCATGGACTTGTGGAATTGCATGTGGTGTGAGTCGACACGCGGTGTCGTAATCCAGGGTTAAGGATAGTGTGGCAGGTCTACGGGCTCGCCAATCGTCACACCGATGGGAGTTGACAGATAGACCTTGGTCAGTTGGGCTTGGTCCTCGGTGTTCACGTCCCGAGGCTCCTTCCGTGCCAAGTGAGCGGTTGGGCTTGGTCCTCGTGCTCATTTCTGAGGCTCCTTCCGTGTCACACCATAGGCTAGTTGGGGATAGGATCTTGGTGCATATTTACCCGAGAGAACCCGCTGAGCCGTAGTACGCATGTGAGCTCCGCTGTTGTGTTTTTAGCGTTGAGGCGTACGGAGGCCTAGGCTAGGTAGTGTGGAGACCAGCCTAGTAGTGGAGATGCCCGCTCTACTGTCACCGTCTGGCCACGACGGATGGATCCTGAGAGGTTAGCTACCTGCTCGAATAGTGGGAACTATAAGTCTGTGTCGACATAGCGATTGCATGTGCTTGATCATGGTTGTGTCATTGCATTGCATACATAGCATTGCACTTCATTACATACACAAGGCCCTCATCGTATAAGTTTGTATGGGCACTCCTATACGATGAGTTACTTTCTGCAGAACGACCCTCAACTTATATGCTTGTATGGGCATCCATATAAGTTGAGTTACTTACTGTTATAATAATATACTCTCTTGCTGCTGTAGATGATAGATTTGTGGAACATTGTGGTTGCCTATTCATTACTATGACTGATGCCTATATACTTTGTACATCGCTTCCCCTGCTTGTATTTCTACTATTTATATATATATATTGTACTTGTTCCTTTCTCCGCCCGGTGCCGAGGAGTCGCCGGGGGAGCGGATGTGAAGCCACTTAGTCTTTATGACTAACGGTTGCTACGTCTTCCTTTTTAGGAGGAAACCCCACAGGTGGAGCAGCAGGGTATGCAGCCGGACAGCCAGGCCAGGACGACAGGGCCTGAAGGGACGGTACAGTCGCTACCGTCGGTTACAGATGTGAGTGAGAGAGAAATCTTTATTGTAGCCCTTGAGGGCAATTCTTTTTACGTACTCTGATTTTGTAGAAGCTTATTTCAGCTTCTCTTTTGATGAACTTATGGACTTATACTCAGTGTGGATTGACTTTTCATATTACTATGGTTGGGTTGGCATTTGTGTTGATATTGTTGGTGGCCGGAAGAATAGGCGTCTTGTGGTACCGGCTAGCCTGAGTGCCAGTATTACCGCAAGGAGGCTGTTCTGGGCATAAGACTCCTCTCGGCCGTGTTGTGTTCCGGGAGGGGGGTCTTACACGCTGTAACACCCCAAAAAGGCCCCAAAAGACTCAACTTGAATTTTGAGTAGCAGGCTGGTAGACACGGCCTGGGACACGGGCGTGTCCCAGGGCGTGTCGGGGTACACGGCCTGGGACACGGGCGTGTCCCAGGGCGTGTTCGATTTAAATCTCAAAATTGGCCTATTCGGGTCAGAGCTGTACACGGCCGTGAACACGGCCATGAACACGGGCGTGTCAGGCTGGACACGGGCGTGTCGGCTGCCGTGTTCCGACCCGTGTACTGGTTTTAGGAGCCGTTGGGTGCCGTGTAGCAGGGGACACGGGCGTGTCTCAAGACTGACACGGGCGTGTCAGGTTCGACACGGGCGTGTCGAGCCCCGTGTTGTTCAGTCGGTTCCAAACCGCGTGTGCCGCTTAAGGGTACACGGCCTGTGACACGGGCGTGTCACAGGCCGTGTCAGGCAAAATTTGGTTTCTTGGGCAGATCTCGGCCGTTCGTTTCCTTCTAATTGGATCTTGTGGTCCATAGCACTTCCAGCCTCTTTAAGGCCGTGGATTGAGTTGAAAGCTCATTCCACTTAGCCTTTCTTCATAAGAAGAGGAGAGCTTGGAGGAGGAGGAGGAGGAGGCCGGTGGAGCTTCGTCGAGCCGAATAGAGAGCCGAGAGCAGCGTTGCGGAGGCAAGGCCGCTGCGGTGGTTTCCATCCGGCTAGTTTTCTATGGCGCCGAAGCGATCGTCAAGGGTAACGATCTTTCTTCCTTGGGCAGGTGAAGCCCTTTGTTGTGCATGTGCATGGGATCCTCCATCAAGAGATGGAAACGCGGAAGTGATTCCAGTAGTTGAGTCTGCATCTAGAGCCGGAAGTCTGTAGTACGGCATAGGCATGCTGTGTGAAGCCCATCCAGACGTATGTCAGGATTGGTGATGTTTATATTACGATCCGGAGAAGACTCCGTGTATGCATCGTTTAGCCTGCGGAGATGGTGAGGACGATGTGTTTGGTGTATAGGATGCTTTGCATAGCTCCTTTGGTTGTATGCTTTTAAGAGCTGGTTGATGGAGTGCGGACACCTCTGAGTGGGTGGGTGCGTGAGGTCTTCAACAGGGTTTGGAGGCTTATGCCCATTCTACCAAGTGGCGATGAACACCTCTGAGTGGGTGGGTGCGAGAGGTCTTCAACAGGGGTTTGGAGGCTTATGCCCATTCCAACAAGTGGCAAGGTTAAGATCGGGTGAGCGGTCGATTGGTAGCAAAGCAGCAGGGCGAATTCCCTAGGCTTGTTACACTACGGGGGTAGGTCGACTGATAGTGCTCACGGGTTTTGGTGTGGTGCGTACCTCTGAGTGAGACGGGTGCGTGAGGTCTTCAACAAGGGTTTGGAGGCTTATGCCCGCCTACCAAGTGCAAACCATGAAAGGTGCCCTGAGTGCACGGAGCGCCTGGCATTGAGGCCGGCGTTTGTGATGTTGGGTGTATGTGCTTTATATGTTGAAATTGCTATACATGCAGGGAAGGAACCACTGCCCCGGGTAAGGGGTGGGGTCGTTATAATTGGTCAGCTGAATGCTGACCGTTGCTTTGTTTATCACCCATGGGGTGGACGTCCTTATGCAGGTGTTGCGGGCTGATGGATTGAGCGGGCAAAAGCCCATGCTGCTGGTAGGCCCTTGAAGGCCGTGCGAAGTGTTGGATTTCATGTGTGGCCGGCCTGCGTGCCGATGTATGAAATTATATGTGTTGTAAAGAGTAACTTGTAAGGCCGTAAGGCCGTGTGCGGTGTGGGTTGTAAACATTCCTGGTGATCTATATAAATGTGATATTTATATATAGTAGTGGACATTCAATGGTATGAGTTCTTGTACTTAATAAGCTTCCGCTAGAATGCTCTGAGTTAGGACTCGGTTGGTTTGGTATTATCCTGTGACCTCACCGTCTGTTTGTGGCATATAGTGTGGGGCCCCGGCCGGACCTTCTACTATACGTCATTTAACGGATGGGGTCGTTACACACGCAGCGTGTACAAACATAAAACCGATATATATATATATATATATATATATATATGGTAGCTTGCATGGATGACCGGAGATGACGTTGCTCTTGCCCGTTTGTTCGAAAGATGGCGCGGATTTCTTGCGATACGAACGTAGAAATCCTCCAAAATAAACAATACATAATATTATAATAGAAAATAAGATTTTTAAATTTAATTATAAAACTAAATAAGAAATAATAAAAACATCTAGAAATTTAATGGAAAATTAGTCCAAAATGATGACTAAATTACTAGTCATCAAACACCTCCGTACTTACTTGTTGCTCGTCCCAAGCAAACCATTTTTCATAAGGGTATGAAGATCTAATGCTAGATAAAATTTTGAAGACTAGAGAGTAAAATGCGAATGTTTTATGCCGGCATGCGTAGACATCTTAGTAGAAAGATGTTCTTGGCATAAACACTAATTTGTGAGATAATTAAAATGTGTTTCAATTATTTATTATTACTTTTAAAAAGAGTCGATGGTTAATCTAAAAGTTATGTAAAGAGCGAAAATAGTGTGATCGCTGAGATTTAAATTACTAGATGTTGACGCTCGAGGAGACCTCCAAAGAAATCTATAGGCTTGCCCGTTGCACCTTCTCCACTACACTTCTTCCTAAATCAACTCTATGGATCTTTAGGACTTAAATAGGATGTACTTAAGGCTTGGGTTTAAGGAAAAGGTGAACAATGATAAACATGTAAGCGCATTTCACTTAAACAAAGAATTTTGAGCCAAATATATATTTTTCTTATTTTCTTCATAATTGGGATCATTCCAAGCATGAATACACATACTTAGGCCGCATATCATTATGAGAATTTGCTTTTCATAGTTGGGATCATTCCAAGTATGTGTATGCATACCTAGGCCACATGTCACTATGAAATTTTAGCTTTTAAAATAAACATCATTTTTCTCTTCATAGTTGGGATCATTCCAAGTATGAGTATGCATACCTAGGCCGCATATAACTATGAAAATTTTGTTCTTTCAATAAGCACCAATTTTTCAGTATTTTAGCTCAAAATTTAAGTGCACCACTGGGTTGGATTTTTTAGTTTTGGTGCCAAAATGGTGGAGGTGAATCAAATAAAGATACAAGGCTCAAATTTGTGTGAACAATGGTAGTAATTTGGAGTTGGATGCAAAAGCTCAAACTATCCAAAGAGAGGCCTAAATCATTTCTATAGAGTTTAATTATTCTAAAATGCAAACGTATCAAAGATAGCTAAGGGCAAGTTCTAGACATCAAAAAAGGAACACCCTTCCATTCGAGTCGAGCAATAGCTTTCTAACGATCTTCTACACACTCTTCTAAACCACTTTTGGATAAAACCGGATTCAAATTAGAAGTAAAATAAATTCTTTATACACAATTAACAAATCATAAGTTAGATCTATGCCAAGAATTTAATTATACACTAATACTACTCAAACACATGCATTTGACTAGAAGCACTACATGAGTCAGAAATTTTACTCAAAACTTTCAGAAACTATTTTAGCACAAAAAAATTCTAGTCCACATGAAAAATTTAATTCACTTGAAACTTACAATTGAGTAAACTAGGAAAGTGTTGATAGACTAAGCGAAAAAATTTATTCCAATTTTTTTTTTATTCCTAGACTTCCCGAGGTCTGCCCTGTGAGGGGTTCACACCGTACTAGGAGATATGATGGGATGACAAGCCCAAACCTCCCTTTCTAGGAAATTACATTTCGATTTTCTATATTTTTTTGTAGTTTTCTTTTTAAGTACTAAAATTTAGAAAAAAAAAGTGCAAGAAATAAGACTAGATTTTTTTAAAAACAACCTAAGTTAAAAATTAGCACTAACTTATGCTACTCCTCCATACTTAAGATAAACATTGTCCCCAATGTTTAAAACTAAGTATGAATATTACAAATCTATTTTAAAAGAAAAGCAAAATAAATCAAAATTAAATGTTATAAGGAAACTTCCCTGATTATTTGTCGGGGCAGTCGCTTTATAACATCGACCCAAAACCTGCAAAAGTTGTTAGGAAAGAAAATAAGAAAAAAAATAGAAATGAAAAGGGTTAACTATGGGGTGCCTCCCACAAGCGCTTTGCTTACCGTCGCGTTGCTTGACTAAGTGGCGATTTGTGTTAAAGTTTTGAATAATAAGTGATTCGATTTTTCCGGTTGAGGGATCGCCGGGGTGATATAGTTTTAATCTGTGCCCATTCACTTTGAATGAGCCGTTTTCCGGGTGTTCAATTAGCACGGTCCCATATGACCAAACCTCTTTCACGACAAAGGGGCCCGACCATCGGGACTTCAATTTTTTGGGAAAAAGCTTAAGTCTAGAATTAAAAAGAAGGATTAGATCTCCCGGTGAAAAAGATTTTGGATTTTTAATATTTTTATCATGATAAAACTTAGTTCTCTCCTTATTATTTTCATAGGCGTTTGCACGCCATTCATCCAATTCATTTAATAGAAATTTTCTTTGTTCAAAGGCTGAGTTTAGAACTAAATTTAAAAATTTGAGAGCCCAATATGCGCAGTGCTCTAATTCCACCGGTAAATGACAATGTTTTCCGTAAACTAATCAATATGGTGTACAACCGATGGCGGTCTTGTATGCCGTCCGATAAGCCCACAAAGCATCATCTAGCTTGAGCGACCAATCCTTCCTATTAACGGACACTGTTTTTTCTAAAATTCTTTTTAACTCACGGTTTACCACCTCCACTTGGCCATTTGCTTCTGGGTGGTATGGGGTGGATAATTTGTGCGTCACGCCATACTTAGCTAAAATTTTAGCAAGTTGGTCATTACATAAATGAGAGCCCCTATCACTAATCAGTGCGCGTGGTGTGCCAAATCTTGAAAATAATAATTTTTTAAAAAAATTTACGATGACTCTCGCGTCATTAGTGGGGAAAGCTTGCGCCTCAGTCCACCTTGACACGTAGTCGACCGCAACAAGGATGTACTTATTATTATGAGAAGGTGGTAGTGGACCTACAAAATCTAACCCCCATAAATCAAAAATTTCACATTCTAAAAATATATTTTGGGGCATTTCGTCCCGGTTAGAAATGTTACCTGACCGTTGGCAACTATCGCATTTACTCACAAAAATGTGAGCATCTTTGAACAAGGTGGGCCAGTAGAAGCCCGCCTCTAGCACCTTCCTAGCGGTCTAGTTTGCTTGATAATGTCCACCGGTTGGTCCTTCGTGGCAGTGCCGCAAAATTTGGACGCATTCCTCGCCCGATACACACCTTCTTACCACTTGGCCCGCGCAGACACGAAATAAAAAGGAGTCTTCCCAAAAGTAAATTTTTAAGTCTGAAAAAAATTTCTTCTTTTGTTGACTTGAATAATTCTTTTGGAGGACCCGTGTCACTAAGTAATTGGCAAGATCCGTGTACCAAGGGGTGGAGGAAGTCGTTACCTGATCGGCGGCGATGAGGTGCTCTTCAGGGAATTTGTCATCAATATTGGCCTCCACTAGCGCTCCTACAGCCGGATTCTCCAATCTTGAGAGGTGGTCGATTGCCAAGTTCTCCGCTCCCTTTTTGTCTCGAATTTCCAAGTCGAATTCCTGAAGGAGGAGAACCCATCTCAACAGTCGCGGCTTAGCATCCCCTTTATTCAATAAGTACCGGAGCGCAGAATGATCTGAAAAGACAATAACTTTTGAAAGCGTCAAATAAGAACGGAATTTATCAAATGCAAAAACAATCGCAAAAAGTTCTTTCTCCGTTGTTGTATAATTAGCTTGGGCGGACGTGAGTGTTTTGCTTGCGTAATAAATCGGGTGAAAATATTTATTCACCCGTTGGCCTAACACAGCCCCTACAGCAAAATCACTCGCATCACACATTATTTCAAACGGTAAAGACCAATTTGGCGCAATTAAAATCGGTGAGTTTATTAGTTTTTTTTAATTTTTTCAAACGCTTTCAAACATTCATCGTCAAAAATAAACGCGGATTCTTTTTCTAAGAGATGAGTTAAAGGTTTTGTAATTTTTGAAAAATCTTTAATAAATCGCCTATAGAAAGCCGCATGTCCTAGAAAACTTCTAATAGATTTTATGTTGGTAGGCGGGGGAAGTTTTTCTATGACCTTGATTTTGGCCCTATCGACCACGATCCCTTTGCTAAAAACTTTATGTTTGAGGACTAAGCCTTCTTGGACCATAAAGTGGCACTTTTCCCAAATGAGCGCCAAATTCATATCTTCGCAGCATTGAAGAACACAATCAAAATTATTTAAACAATTTTCAAATGAATCTCCAAAGACAGAAAAATCGTCCATAAAAACTTCCATAACGTCCTCTACTAATTCATTAAAAATTACCAACATACATCATTGGAATGTAGCCGGCGCGTTGCAAAGACCAAACGGCATCCTCCGATAAGCAAAGGTGCCGAACGGGCAAGTGAATGTGGTTTTCTCTTGGTCTTCAGGTGCAATTGGGATTTGAAAGTATCCCAAAAAACCATCAAGAAAATAATAGTGTGAGTGACCGAATAGACGTTCTAAGATTTGGTCAACGAAGGGGAGCGGGAAGTGATCCTTATGAGTTGCATCATTTAATTTCCTATAATCGATGCATACCCGCTAACCCGTAACAATACGTGTTGGGATCAACTCATTATTTTCATTAGAGATCACTGTTATCCCGCCCTTCTTAGGCACGACTTGCACCGGGCTAACCCAAGTACTATCAGAAATTGGGTAAATAATCCCTGCGTCTAATAATTTTATAATTTCGGCCTTAACGATGTCCTTTATGTTAGGATTAAGGCATCGTTGAGGTTGAATAGTGCCGCGAGAATTATTTTCTAATGTGATTTTGTGCATGCAAAAAGATGGGTCAATCCCCTTAATATCAGAAATTTGCCATGCAATTGCATGGCGGTGATTATTTAAAATTTTTGTTAATTCAGAAATTTTTGAATTGTTAAGCGCGGATGAAATAATCATGGGCAATTTTGACTCTTTTTCTAAAAATAAATATTTTAAATGTTCCGGCAATTGTTTTAATTCTAAACTCGGGGACTCCTCATAAGATGTTTTTACTTTAAAATTATTTGATTTTATTTCTTCAAATTTAAGCGGCCGAGTTATTTCTTTGAGACCAAATGAGTTTGCAATATCCGGATTTTCTAATGAAGGAGAGATAATTTCCGAAAACGACGTTATTTTCTCTTCAAAATTTGTTTATAAGGTAAAACAAGAGTCGTCGTTAGAAAAAGAATTTTTCATTGAAGAATTAATTCTAGAAATAACTTCTTCGTCCCCCACTCGTAGGAGAAGCTTTCTGTTACTTACGTCTATTATTGCCCTGGAGGTGGCAAGAAAGGGACGACCGAGTATAAGGGGTACTTCGGCCGTCTTCTTCTATGTCGAGGATGACAAATTCTACCGAGAAAATAAACTTGTCAATCTTAACTAGCACGTCCTCTATTACCCCTATTGGGTATTTTATTGATCGGTCCGCTAGTTGGATGCTAATTTTAGTTGGGTTTGGGGTGCCCAAACCAAGCTTTTTAAATAAAGAGAACGACATCAAATTTATACAAACTCTTAAATCGGCCAAGGCGTGTTTTATTAACAAATTGACGAACAAGCATGGGATGGAAAATCGTCCCGGATCGTTAAGTTTTTCCGGAAATTTATTTAAAACAACCGCCGAACATTCTGCGTTCAAAGAAACACGCGAAATATCCTCAAGTTTCTTTTTATTAGAGAGTAATTCTTTGAGGTATTTTGCGTATTTAGGCATATTGGAGATTGCTTCGCAGAATGTGACGTTTATTTGAATTTGTTTTAAAATTTCAATAAATTTTTTGTATTGCTCCTCATTGCGCTCGTCTTTAAATTTCAAAGGAAAAGGAAGAGAAGAGTTTTTAATAATACACGGAGCTAAAGTAGAAGAAGGTAAAGCAGGTGAAGAAATAACTTGCGGAGAAGACGATGAAACGTTTACCTCGGGTCCAGCCAAATTTGTAGAAGTTACCTCCTTTCCGCTGCGGAGGGTTATTGCGTTGGCACTCTCCCTTGGATTTGGCTAAGTGTTTCCCGGCAAAGTTCCTTGTTGACGCTCGAAGAACAATTTGGCCAGCTATCCAATTTGATTTTCTAGATTTTTAATAGAACCGGTTAGATTCCGGATATTGGACTCGTTGGAGGCTACGTATTTAGTGAAGACCTCTTCAAGTGAAGAGGACTTTTGTGGTGGTGGGGGTGCAAATCCGGGAGGATTCACTTGTGGTGGTCGTTGAGCATTATTGGGGTTGCTCCATGAAAAATTTTGGTAATTCCGCAAACCCGGATTATAACTATTATTGAACAGAACATTATTATTCGGGTTATACGGAGGACGATAGGAGTTCTCCATATAATCTACTTGCTCTTGACTAAAATTATTATTAAAATTATTATTATTATTATAAGCCCAATTTGTGTCGGAGGAAGCAGACATCTCCGCCACTTGCTTTGTGAGCATTTCTACTTAAAGTGCTAAATTCGGGGTGGCCTCGACTTCAAAGAGTCCGTTAAGCTTGTTAGGACGCGACCGTGGAGCATTCCACTGATAAGCCTTCATGGCCATCTCCTCAAAAAGCTCTTGAGCGGCCTCGGGGGTTTTGTTATTAAGAGTACCTCTCGGGGCCGCATCACTCATTTGCCTAGTTTGGAGATTCAAACCATTGTAGAAAGTTTGAACTTGTTTACACATAGGAAGGGCATAATGAGGACATCTCCGCAAAAGTTCTTTAAAGTGCTCTCATGTGTCATAGAGAGACTCCTAGTCTATTTGCGTGAATGAGAGAATGTCCGTACGTAATTTAGCGGACTTTGCCGGAGGAAAATATTTCGTTAAAATTTTTTCCATCATTTCGGCCCATGTAGTGATGGAACCTCTAGGAAGAGAACCCAACCACTGCTTGGCCTTAGTCCGTAAAGAAAATGGAAATAAATGCAAATGAATGGCGTCATCGGTGACGCCATTTATTTTAAACGTATCGCATATTTCTAAAAATTAAGCATATGTAAATTTGGATCTTCATCCGGTAAGCCATCGAATACAACTGATTGTTGTACCATCTGAATGATACTCGTTTTAATTTCAAAATTATTATTCGCTACTGCCGGGCGAATAATACTAGATTGTGTTCCCTCCAAATTTTGTCTCGCATAATAAGACATGGTCCGTAGTGGGGTCGCATTAAGGTTAGGGACTTCCATTATGCCCTCGTTAGTTTCTCTGATTGACTCTTCACAAATTATTGGTAGATCACTAAATCGGAGACGTCGCCGAAATGTGCGCTCGATTTCCGGATCAAAACCAAATTCAAAATTATTTGAATAGTTTACTCGGGTCATAAACTAAAAAATAGAAGAAGATAAGCGATAAAATTAATAACTATTTCTTTTTCAAACTATCGACCAATTGTCCCCGTCAATGGCGCCAAAAACTTGATCGCGCGAAACTATATCTGCAAACGACAACGGAAAGTGTACCGTATCGGGAGTGGTATAGGTTTATAAAAATCAAGGTCGTATTAGACTCGGGGTGGTTGAGTAATTCTACTTTGAAAATTGTTATTATTTTATCAATAGAAATTTGGGTTGTGGCTGCAGATAGTAAAAACTGAAGACACTAATAAAATTAATTCGATGGATTTACAACTAGTACCCGATCTTGAATCACCTCGGAAATTGAAAATAACGGAATGAAAATAGAAATACAATTCTCTTGTTGAAGAGGCCTTGACCGTGGAGGTTCCTGAAGCATGAACACCCCTCTTTCGAGGTTTAGGTTCAACTAAGCTTAGGTGTATCGACCGAACTTTCATTCTCAAATCGCATCGCCTAAAACTTGCTTTAGGTAGTGAACCTCGCTATTGGATCTTACTCCAATCCAAAAGAGTTACGGTGTCCTCTTTCGAGGGTTGCGTTCTACTCCTTTTACCTATGAGCGATCGATTCGTCTTACGAGCCTTTCGGCTAATTAAAGAGCGAAAACAACATGAAAATCATATATCGACGATATAGCCTCATAGTAAAAATTTGATCAAAGGTAAATTGTTGACGTTCAACAATTAGAGAAAAACAATTCTAAAATCATAAAAGTATTATCTCATCCTCGGGTCATCTCGATCGAGCACTATAAGGAATTAGCCGCTCATTGGGATGGAGGAATCATTCACAAAAAAATGTGACATAGTCGAAAAGTGCAAACGTGACCAAAGACCAAATTGAAAAAATAAATAAAACTGAAATTTTATTGCTTAGTTGAAAGAATTTACGAGAAATGAAATTGCAGAATTACACGCTCGTGAAAGTTTTAAATTGAAAGAAGAGAGACATATAAAATTATAAAAGAATAACAACAAAAAAAGATAGGAAACCAAGGCAACTTGACGAGCGATCCCGGGATGAATTTCTCCAATCGAGAAATCGGGTTGAAAGCTAGTGCAGGAATCTCTCTTCAAATAAATATATATATATATATATATATATATATATATTAAATTAACTCTCTCTCTCTCTAACAGTGCTTTTTTATCTCTCAAAAATCTCCCTTTTCTCATTTCCCGAGGACCTATTTATAGGTTCTAAAATGAATTGTCGGCGTTAATGCGGAGCTGGCACTTGGAGTTATGGCCGGCCAAGGGTGTAACAGCAACCATGATGGCGGAGGCGGAGCTGGCGCTGCATGGAGGATTGATGATGTGGCAGCGCTCCGGCGGCGAGGTCTTGGGATGGAGCTCAGTCTGTGGGTGTGGAGATGGTGCTTGGGCGGATCGCTGACGTGGCATGCTGGGCTGGATCGATGACGTGGAGCTGGCCGAGCTTGGTGATTGTGGGGCTCGGGCTGTTGGAAACGTGAATGAGACCCCGCCTCAGACTACACCTCTAATAATACTTAGCACAAAATCCACAAAACGCCGAGTTCGCCAACTCTAGCCGTCTAAACCGCGTGGGCTCCCACCTGCGAGATGATCAATGCGAGACCGCCACTCGCAAGGACCTACTCGCCAACACCACTCGCTGTAAGAACCACTCGCAGCTCGCACTCGCTCCTAACTCGGCAACCTCCTTCTCGCGCGGCCACACACTTCTACCCGCGCGAGTACACCACTGCCGAGCTCAACCTGGCGAGACAAATACCCTTGCGAGACCGCAGCCCCAGCAAGCTCCAACTCGCGCAGCGAGATCAACAAGCCGCCCGAACTCGCGAGTACTCTCCTTCTACTCGCCCGGCAAACTCACCGCCGGCAACTTTCTCTCACTAGAGATTCTTGGCGCTACGGCGCTCTCTCCTCTCTCTAAAACACAAACAAGGAGTGGAGAATTTCTTCTATTGCATCAAAACTTTACAAATGAAACTACAAGCCTATATATAGGCAACAACAACAAATAAAAACGTGTCAAGTGGCAAAACAATAAAAGCCACTAACTCCTAACCATTCTCCTACCAACTCCTCAACTCCCCATTGATTACATTCATTCCCCCTTAATGCAATTAAAAACAACAAACTTGAAACTCCCCATGCAAGTGGGCCCGGTCAACGGTCAACGCCGAACTCCAATAAACTCCCCCTCAAACTTGGCATAGCATGCCGAGTTTGCCTTTGAGCTTCAGGAACGTGTCCACCTTCAACGCCTTGGTAAAGATGTCCGCCACTTGCTCTCCGGTTGGGCAATACTTGACCTCCACAGTCTTCAGCTCCACCTGCTCTCTCAGGAAGTGATACCTTGTATCGATGTGTTTGCTCCTCCCGTGTAGTACCGGGTTCTTCGCTAGTTGGATGGCCGACATGTTGTCCACCAACATGGTCGTTGGCCCATTCACTCCATGCTGCAAGCTCTCCAACAAATTCCTTAGCCAGATGGCTTGACAGGTGCCGGCTGCTGCCGCTATGTACTCCGCCTCGCAGGACGATAGAGCTATCGTGGCCTGCTTCTTCGAACTCCAAGAGAACACTCCTGTTCCCATGTTGAAAGCATATCCGGAAGTGCTCTTCCGGTCATTCACATCCCCGCCGTAGTCACTGTCCGAGTAACCTACCAGCGTCAGCTCCTCTCCCGTAGCATACTTCAGTCCATGACCTCTCGTCCCATTGATGTACCTCAGGATCCTCTTCGCTGCAGTGAAGTGGTCTTCCTTTGGCTCCTCCATGTGCCTACTCACCACCCCGACCGCATACATGATATCTGGTCGGGTGAAGGTCAGGTAGCGCAGACTACCCACCAAGCTCTTGAATAAGGTAGAGTCCACCGCTCCTTCCTTCGACTCCTTGCTCAGCTTCATTCCCGGGTCGGCAGGAGTGGAGATAGGCTTGCTATCCTCCATCCTGAATTTCTTCAGAATCTCCTCCGCATACTTCTTCTGGGATATGAAAATCCCGTCTTCTCCCTGTTTTACTTCCACCCCCAGGAAATAACTTAGCTCTCCTAAGTCAGTCATCTCAAACTCCTTCTTCATCATCTCCCGGAACTCATCATACATTGTAGCATTGTTCCTCGTGAAGATCATGTCGTCTACGTAGAGACAGACTATCATCATGTTGCCCTCCTGGTCCACCTTGGTGTAGAGGGCGTACTCATATGGGCTCTTCTGATAGCCATGCTTTTGCAGGAAAGCATCTATCCTCCCGTTCCATGCCCTTGCTCCCTGCTTCAACCCGTAGAGTGCCTTCACCAACTTGCATACCTTCCTTTCCTGTCCCTTCACCACGTACCCTGGAGGCTGCTCGATGTATACCTCCTCCTCCAGGTACCCGTTCAGGTAGGCAGAGACAACGTCCATCTGCATGATCTTCCACCCATGGTGTGCAGCTAGGGCGATGATCAAGCGGATGGTGTCAATCCGTGCTACAGGGGCGAACACCTCATCATAGTTGACCCCTTGAACTTGGCGGTAGCCCTTCACGACTAGCCTCGCCTTGTGCTTCTCCACGCCTCCATCTTTATTTTTCTTCACCTTGTACACCCACTTCACCCCGAGGGGTTTGTGGCCAGCAGGAGGGTCGACCAGCTTCCAGGTCTCATTTTTCTTGATGGAGGCGATCTCCACATCCATCGCCTTCCTCCAACTTTTCTCCTTTGCGGCCTCATCATAGGAGCACGGCTCAACATCTGCCAAAAGACAATATAGAGAAAAATTGTTAAGGGCCGGAGCTGTCTCCTCATAAATTTCATCCAGCCTCCTCATCCTGGGCTGAGGACGGTTGTCCTTGCTCCCACTGGTGCTTGCTCCACCAGAGCCGCCTCCACTTATACTTGCACCACTAGAGTAAGGGGTGAGAGCTCCCCCTGAACCTCTGCTAGGTGGTGATGGTGGCTTTGCTCCACCCATCTCGGCTTCAGCCTCTTCTCCACCTTCTTCCTCATCATCCTCGTAGAACATCCCCTTGGTGTTCTTCACCTCCTCATTCCAGCTCCAACAGCTTCCTTCTTCAAACACCACATCTCTAGAGATGATGGCTTTCCCTGTCTCCGGGTTATACAACTTGTAAGCCTTGCTCGCAGGAGCGTAGCCTACAAAGATGCATCTCTCACTCCGGTCATCTAACTTCCTCCTCCTCTGGTCCGGGATGTGAGCATAAGCAACACACCCGAAGACCCTCAAATGCTTCACATTGGGCTTCCACCCACTCCAAGCTTCAAAATGTGTCTTGAACTTCACACTCTTTGTTGGACAACGGTTCAGCACGTACACTGCCACCTGCACTGCTTCCGCCCAATACTTCTTTGGCAACCCCTTGCCCTTCACCATACTCCTCGCCATGTTCATGATGGTAAGGTTCTTTCTTTCCGCCACGCCATTCTGCTGAGGCGAGTATGTCGCCGTCAGCTGATGAGAGATCCCCCATTGCTTACAATACTCGTCAAACAGCCTAGAGGTGTACTCCCCACCCCTATCCGTTCTGAGCACCTTCAGCGGTTGACCGCTCTCCTTCTCAGCCATCGCCCGGAACTCCTTGAACTTCTCCAGTGCCTCAGCCTTCTCCCTTAGAAAGTACACCCAACACTTCCTGCTGAAGTCGTCGGTGAATGTGATGTAGTATCTGCTTCCACCTATTGAAGTGGTCTCAAACGGACCAGCGATGTCCGAGTGAACCAACTCCAATGGCCTTGTTGCTCTCCGAGACTTGCCACCCTCAAATGTCTCCCTTCTTTGCTTCCCCTTCGTGCATGCCTCACAGACCCTTTGAGGAGGTGTGATCATAGGCAGCCCTTCCACCATCTTGGATCCAGACAGCAGCTTCAGGCCTGTGAACCCCAGATGCCCCATCCGGTGGTGCCACAGCCAAGCTTCTTCCTCCTCTTCAGTCCTCGCGAGACATGTCGTCTCCTTCACATCCATGTTCAAAGTAAAGAGACGATTCGTCGTCATCTTCACCCTCACCACTTCTTTCCCTTGACCATCCTTCATGGCTAGGGTGCCATCCCGCAGTAGGACCCGGTAGCCCTTCTCCACCAGTTGCCCGAGACTTAGGATATTACTCCTCAAGCCTGGCACGTAGAAAACGTCGTTGATGAGCACCTCCTTCCCATTCAACACAACCGCCACTACTCCTCTTCCTTCAACTGAAATCTTAGAAGCGTCGCCGAAACTCACCTCACCACCATTTGGTTCAAGGCTCGTAAACAGCTCCTTCTCTCCGCACATGTGATTACTGGCTCCGGTGTCTAAGTACCATGTTCCATTCCTTCCGGCTCCAGCCCCTTGGACGGTAAGGAACATCATCGGGTCGCCTCCCGTGTTGCTAGTCTCCGCAAAATGGTTGGCATCTCCTCCCTTCCTAGGAGACCAACAATCGTAGCTCATGTGCCCGAACTTGCCACAGTTGTAGCATTGAGTCTGGGACATGTCTCCTCTTCCTCCTCTGCCTTGACCTCTGCCTTGGTCTCTCCCTTGACCTCTGCCTTGGCCTCTACTTTGGCCTCTACCTCTACCTCCGGCGTTCCAGCCTTGGTTATGCTCCACCTCCTTCTGGTGCGGTTGGTACCTTCCTTGGTCTCTACCTCTTCCTCCTCTACCTCTTCCTTGGTAGCCACGGCCACGCTGGCCTCCTCCTCTTCCAGAGCTCTCTCCAAAATTGAGCTGAGTCTGAAGTGCTTTCCCCAAGCCACTTGACTCCTCCTCATCTTGTACCATCCGATACTCATGTGCTTGTAGCGAGCCTATCAGTTCATCCGCCGTCATCACCGTGAGGTCCTTCGATTCTTCGATGGCCACCACCACGTGTCGGAACTTCTTAGACATAGAGCGCAGGAGCTTCTCCATGAAACTGACCTCGTCTATCGTCTCCCCGTTTCTCTTCATTTCATTTGTGAGCGTCCGCAGACGGGTCACATAGTCACCCACCTTCTCTGAGCCTTGCATCCTCATCACCTCATACTGGACTCGGAGGGTTTGCAACTTAACCTTCTTTGCCTTGTCCACTCCTTGCATGGAGTGCTGCAGTATCTCCCAAGCTTCCTTTGAAGTCTCGGCATCCGAGATCTTCTCAAATGTAGCTTCATCCACCCCTTGGTACAAGATGAACAATGCCTTCTTGTCCTTCTTCTTGGTTTCTCTCACCGCCATCCTTTGAGCGTTAGTCAACGCGGCTTCTGCTTCCGCAATAAGCTCCTCAACGCCATCCTCTACTACCTCCCACAACTCCTTGGAGGCTAGTAGTACTCTCATCTGAATACTCCAATTCCCGTAGTTCGTCTTGCTCAACTTGGGGACCTGTCCCGGCATTCCGCTTCCCATCTCCATCACTACTCTTTGCAAACACAACTTCCAGGAGTCTCTCAACCTGGCTCTGATACCACTTGTTGGAAACGTGAATGAGAGCCCGCCTCGGACTACACCTCTAATAATACTTAGCACAAAATCCACAAAACGCCGAGTTCGCCAACTCTAGCCGTCTAAACCGCGCGGGCTCCCACCTGCGAGATGATCAATGCGAGACCGCCACTCGCAAGGACCTACTCGCCAACACCACTCGCTGTAAGAACCACTCGCAGCTCGCACTCGCTCCTAACTCGGCAACCTCCTTCTCGCGCGGCCACACACTTCTACCCGCGCGAGTACACCACTGCCGAGCTCAACCTGGCGAGACAAATACCCTTGCGAGACCGCAGCCCCAGCAAGCTCCAACTCGCGCAACGAGATCAACAAGCCGCCCGAACTCGCGAGTACTCTCCTTCTACTCGCCCGGCAAACTCACCGCCGGCAACTTTCTCTCACTAGAGATTCTTGGCGCTACGGCGCTCTCTCCTCTCTCTAAAACACAAACAAGGAGTGGAGAATTTCTTCTATTGCATCAAAACTTTACAAATGAAACTACAAGCCTATATATAGGCAACAACAACGAATAAAAACGTGCCAAGTGGCAAAACAATAAAAGCCACTAACTCCTAACCATTCTCCTACCAACTCCTCAACTCCCCATTGATTACATTCATTCCCCCTTAATGCAATTAAAAACAACAAACTTGAAACTCCCCATGCAAGTGGGCCCGGTCAACGGTCAACGCCGAACTCCAACACAGGCTGCATGAAGGAGCTAGGTGCGCGGTGGTGGCGCTGTTGGTGGCCGAGTTGAGGGGGAGTTGGTGGCCAGAGCTTGCTGTTAGTGGTGGCTGAGCTTGCATGTGCAACAGATGTTGGCCGGGCTTGCATGGTGAAGTTGCTAGAGTGGCCGACAGAGTGAGGTTGGAGGAGCTCGAGGTGGTTGTCGGAGCTTGGCCGAGCATGGAGTAGCTTGCATGGGTGGCCGAGGTTTGAGGTGGTTCTGCACTTGGAGGATGTGGAGCTGTTCTTGGAGGATGTGGAGCTGCTACCCGAGTATGGAGGAGCTGTTGGAGTGGCCGGAGGTGGCAGCGCAGAGGCTGGCGCAGATTGCTCGGGCTTTGGCTAGGATTGCTCGGGCTTTGGCTATTATGTATATATATATATTATATATTATATATATATATATATATATGTAAGTTTATATATATATATACAAATGCATAATGCATACCTATGTATATATATTCGTATATATATATATATATATATATATTAGCTTGCATGGATGGCCGGAGATGACGTTGCTCTTGCCCGTTTGTTCGAAAGATGGCGTGGCTTTCTTGCGATACGAACGTAGAAATCCTCCAAAATAAACAATACATAATATTATAATAAAAAATATGATTTTTAAGATTTAATTATAAAACTAAATAAGAAATAATAAAAACATCTAGATATTTAATGGAAAATTAGTCCAAAATGATGACTAAATTACTAGTCATCAGCTGCAAAGAGGACAAGAAGAGCACTTCAGGCACCTATCAGTTCTTAATATGAAGATTTTTTAAGTGGTATGCCCTCATTGGTATCAAGTTTTTCAAATTGTCCAAGTTCCATCTAGACTGGAATGGAATAAAGCATTTACTAGGAAGGATGATAGAAGATGCTTCAATTGAGGGAGAGCAAGTCCAGCACTTGTAGGGATAGATTCAGTCTCAAGTAGAGAAGGAGCAAGCTGTTGCAATAGTGGATTTTCTAAACTCAAAAAGGGGGAGAAGATAATCAGAGGCCATCACCTCCTTGACTATTTATAGAAGTCAAAAAGGGGGAGGAGAAGGAAATGATCAAGGCCAGGCCGTAGAAAAATAGGGGGAGCAGTAAGTGATGATGATCACCTTGCAGGCAAGGAAAGTGTGGTAACCTATAACTTGATACTCTTATATTCTTGTTATAAGTTTTCCAATTTAATGTATTATTGCAGCATATGTTAGTGTATATCATTGAGTCGGAATTTTTTTTGAGGGATTTGACTTCTTCAAATAAGGGGAGATTGTTGGGTCCATTGCTTACAATGTCCCAGATTTGTAGAAGTCAAACAAGTCAATGGTATACACATGGTTGTATTTGATGTATGTTCAAGTTTATGCATGCAGGTTGGTCCTTATCACATTGATTGGATAGGTATTTCAAGTGGTAGTGACAGGTGGTCACAAGCTAGAGAAGTGGAGAGACAGAAATCTATCTAAGTCCATAAGCGTTGAGTGAAGTAAGTTCACTCAATGCCAGATGTAAAAGAAGGATACTAGAAAGGCCGAAAAATCGCCTAAGTCCATAGGCATTGAGTGAAACCAGTTCACTCAACATAAAATGCCAAAAAGCGCTGAGTAAGGTGTGGACAGTCAAAGCCCAGTAGCCTGCAAAGCAATTATGCGGCTAAGTCCACAGGCGTTGAGTGAAGGCAGTTCACTCAATGCCATATATCAAAAACCGTAAGTCCAAAAGCGTTGAGTGATTCAAATTCACTCAAAGCCATATACCAAGAAGCATTAAGACAAGCTTAAGCAGTTAAAGCAGTTGAAGATCTGTCTAGAATTCTGGCTAAGTCCAGAAGCGTCGAGTGAATACAGCTCACTCAATGCCAGAGAAGAAAGCATCGTGTGATGTCAAAGCTGATGGTGACGTTGATGATGCGGCCATTGATCCCCGACATTGAGATATTGTTGATTGGGATGATCAAAGTTGCAAGCTCGAAGATGGAAATTCTACCATGACGTTCTTCGCCAACACCGCCGCCGCTACATGTTTGGTTCGACGTCCATCGTCACCATCAAATAAAATATATAATTATAAATATTTATTTTATAATTCTATATTAGCAATTTATTTATCTAAGCATTTTAATTTCATGCAATTGATTAATGTATTTTTTTATTTCATGTTGATGGGTGCATATAATAATCACATTATATAGTTTTTATTTCATGTTATGATGGCTGCATATAACCATCATATGTTTATGTTATTTTGAATGGAGGAGATTGAGTGGTGTAGCCTATATATAAGCCATGTTATGAAGGGTTTAATAAGTTGAATGAAAATGAAAACCTAGAATCCAAAGACTGAATTTTCCCCCTCCTTTCTTTTTCCCTCTTAGGCAATATTCACCCCCTCTTTCCTCTCCCTCTCTCCCACTCTCTTGGCTGCCATACACCACCTCCTCCCTCTCTCTATTTCCGTCCACTTCCTCCTCCTCCTCCCTCCTCAAGTTCTCCACCAAACAACCGACTTCTCCCCTTGCTCTCCCTCTCTCGGCCACCCTCTTACCACACCAACCAGAGCAGCCCTCTCCCCTAGCCGCCGGCCACCACAGCCCCTCTAGGGTTCAACCAACTCCTAGCCGCCACCCTCTCCCTCCCCTTCAATATTCCGGACACCCACTTCCACCACCAACCCGAGCCCACTCCTCCCTTCCAACACCAAAACCGACCACCACCCACTCCCTCTCCTTTTTCTTTCCTAAAGGATTTGGCCACCACCTTTTCTCTCTCCTCTCACAAAAATTTTGCATTTCAAGGTTTCTCCCTCTCCTAGGGTTTTCTTGCAAAGGACAATGGATAGCATCTTCATCGACCGGTGCGGATCTAAGGATTTTGCGTGGAAAAAAATCAACCACCATCGTGTTTGATTCCTCCACTCATGTTGTGGACGGATTTTTCTTGGGATTTGGGTAACAAATTTCTAAACATCTCTTGTGTGAATTCTTCTAAAATATTTATGAGATTTTGGTGGATTAGAAGGCTAGTAATTTGTCCTGATTTATATTGAAATTAGTGCTTTAATAAAATCTAATTTTTAAGCGTTTATTCTTCCGAATATTTTCATATAACTTGGATCGGGTAGATCTCAGGAACACCAGAGGAAATCGGTTTCCTTAACCTTGATTTCTTTTTGAGTTCATGTGATTTGGCCACCCTCATTTTTTAAATTAATTTGGGATCGATTTTGGACTTCTATTAAATCGTTATTTTAGTCCGGATCATCTCGTGTTGGTTTTGTGAATGCTTGCGGGTAAATCTAATTTGAATTGCTAATTGTCCGGATCGGGTAGGTCCTATTCGCTTGAGCAAACACTGGCATATAGCCCTTGTTTAATCTATAACGGGGAAGCATCATTTGCGTGTGAGTTGACAAATTTTGTGCCACTAGTTGGATAAATCACAGGAAGAATATTTTTAGAGAAATATTGCTCGCTATGCATCCTATTTTAATTTGTCGAACCCAAGAGCTCATAGTTTAATCCGTCGGAATTGTTGGCCTGCATCAATTTGGTATCAGAGGAAGGTTTGCGTCAGTTTCCTAATTGGCACTGTCCCCCTTTTATTAGTATGTCGACACGCATTTGCACGATTCATTGCCAAACAATAAAAAAAATTATTTTTGTTCTGCAAATAGTGGCCTAAAACTTTTATTTTTCTGCCAATAAAATAAAAAAAATATTAATATTCTCCATATTATTTTCAGCAAGAAAATCAAAAAAACTTATATATATTTCCTTAATTATTTAGCGGGAACAATTCCATCTATCTTAGATTATAAGGGTCAGAATCCTTAATTCATTGCATGTGCACAAGATCCCAATCGAGTTTTCTCACCAGTTCTCACTAAACATGGCCTATCATGTTTATGCATCTCGTTTAGACTATTGCTATGATAAAGTCATGGCTAATCACACCCCATTCGTGCCTACATACCATAGGAATTCCAACCGTCCCCACACTTATCCTACTTATGATGGTTTAGGGTATTAACACCAGAATCCGCAACATTTCCAGCTAGGCATCTTGCCCCTCCCTTGCCGGACTCACGCTCTCAGTCCGCCCAGCTCGCCAGTTGGCCAGTGGAAGTCCCAGCCACCTAGGCGGACTCCATCTCTCAGTCCGCACAGGTCGACCTTGGTTTGCTCTCAGATCTTGCCAGCTTTCAGCGAGCTCCGGAGTCAGGTCGCTCAGGTCGCGAATCGTCTGATAGGATTGCGCTCGACGCAACCAAGGGAGGATTCCAGCTCGCAAGCCCAGTCCGCCGGTCTCGCGCTGACTGCTTGTTCTTTCTTTTTTGATTCCCGTCACCGCTGCCCGACACTTTTGTACCCCGGGCAGCCGGTTATTTTAGCCCTGCCCGTTTGGGCAGGCCCCCAGCCTATAAATAGGGGGAAGTGGTGCACTCAAAGCACACTGACTCGAGCCCAGGAGCCCACTTGTTAAAGGCTGCGGACTCGAATCTCTGGCTTTGCGATCTCCAGCTTGCTTTCCGCATCATTTACTTTTCCCTCCTTGTAACCGCTTGTTTGCAATCAAAATCAGGCCCGTCGCAGGAGTGGCATTCAGGCCGCGACGGGCGAAGTCTGGTGTTGTCGTGGTCCACGGATCTTCTGCTTTTCTGTTCCTTTTCTAGTCCGCCAAGTAGACTGCTGCTCGCAGTTTGTTTCCTCTTTTTCCCTAAGTGCTCGAACAATTAGCTAGTGGTGCTCGTTTTCTCCTTTACATTTCGTGCATCAACAGTTAACACGCGACCTTCAGATCCGAGCAGCTTTTTGAAACCCGCGGATAGAAATGTCAGACCGCTGAGCTCGCCGTTCAGACCGCTCCAGCTCGCCAGACGACTCGTTGTGGGAAGCGTTGGAACAGTCTCGCTGGGAGGCTGAGTTATTTCGCAGAGAGACTGACCAGTGGCTCGATACAATCAGCCAAGCTCTGTTAGTGCTGACTCAGCGACTTGTTCCCTAGGTTGCAGAAGAGATTGCTGAAACTCCAGTCCGCCAGACTCCGGTCCGTCGGACCCCAGCTCGCCAAACCCCTCTTTAGTAGTCGCCTGTGACCGCTCCTCCGCCTCACCACCAAGCTCAGCCCGCAGCTCCCCTGTGACCTCAGGCTGATCAGTTCTCTCCTCTGATGGACTTCTTCATTGAAGCGGCTAGAGGGACTCCGGCCCGCCGACTTGATTTTGTTGATCGGCAGTCCGTCGAGCCCGCAGAGCCTCGCCTTCCTATTCGCCCCTCTGCTGAATTCGAAACTCCCTCTCCCTTCGTTGATCGAATTCGATGGGAGTCTGCGCCAAACAATTTCAGAGAGCCCCGTCTCCCTTTCTATTCAGGGGAGACTGATCCGATTCCCCACCTGCAGGCATTCGAAGGGGCAGTTGCATTGAGGAGCCTCTCCGATGCCTTGAAATGCAAGCTCCTTGTCACCACTCTCGATGGGCAAGCGAGGGAATGGTTCTATGAGTTGCCCTCGGGCACAATTTCCTCCTTCGCTGAGCTTCGCAGCGAGCTCCTTCTGAGGTTTGCTACCTCAAAGAAAAGAAAGGATGGGCCGGCAGCCCTTTTCGACTTAAGCAGAGAGACAGCGAATTAGTGGCAAGGTTTGTTGATCGGTTTCAAAAGGAAATCCAAGGGGTAAGGAATGTGAATCCCGATTATTATAAAGTTGCCTTGATTCATGGCCTCCGGGAGGGCCCATTGAAGTTCAAAGTAACAACAAAGGCGCCATCGACTTATCAGGAGCTAATAACGATAGCAAATCACTTCATTGAGGGAGAAAATGCCAACCCCACCTATATCTCATCCCTGACAGCTAAAGCTGGAGGAAGGGATGCCTCCAACTCCTCTTCCAGCAATCAGTACCATAGCAAGCCTCCTCGGCCTGATTTCCAGCCTCCCTCTCAGAGGGGGCGTAACCTTCGTCACAAGAAACCCTTTATTGGTCATTAACAGTTTCGTGATCAGAGACTGTCGTTGGCCGCCACTCCCGTCATACCCCTTCAAGCACTTCCCATTCTTCAGAGTGCCTTGCCAGCTTCAAACCCGCATGAGAGCAGCTCCGTGGAGGAGTTTGCAGAACTGGGGCTCGACTTCGAAGTGGTCGTCCAGATAATCCAGAAAAAGGCAGAGGAAAAGAGGAAAGGGCCTCAAAGAGATTGGAAGCCCAGGAACAACTCTCAGTACTGTGAATTTCACAAGAACAAGGGCCACATGACTGAATATTGCGAGGCCCTCCGGCATCTAGTTGAGAGGCTGTTCGCCGAAGGCAAGATCAAGGATCTGGGCAGGAAAAGTGATTCTTTAAAACCTTCCACCTCCAAGGGCAAGGAGGTGGCTGAGGTTCAGCTGGAATGCATAAAGGTAAGGGATGAGCGCCGTCTGGGGCCCATTGATATTCCAAGTGAATGCATTGATGTTGTCGACGAGGGAGTCTTGGGAAGACTTTTTTACATCCATGGTGGAGCAGGGGCTGAGTCTACCCGGAAGTATTCTCTGTCAAGGCTTTCCTGAACAGAGATTGCTTCTACTTCTTCTTCTGATCCTCCTTTGGAAAGCATTACCTTTGGTCCTGCAGACCTTACCGCAACCGCTAATCCCTTCGATGATTCCATCGTAGTCCAAGCAGCCATCAGAGATTTCACGGTCGATAGAATTCTTATTGACACTGGCAGCTCCGTGAATCTCCTCTTCAAGTCCACCTTTGAAGCCTTGAGGACTGGAAAAGCCTCTGCTTTCCACTTAGGGGCCACTATATGGCTTCTCGGGTGAGAGGAAGGAAGTCGATGGAAATGTCACACTCCTGGTGAGGCTCGGAGGGGTGACCAAGGAGATTCAGTTCATAGTGGTAGATGCTCCAAGCAGCTACCATGCTATTTTTGGAAGGCCATTGCTGAACAAGTATCGAGCCATCATCTCAACTTATCATCTAGCCATCAAATTCTGCAAAGATGGTTGTCAGTGCAGGGTCAGGAGTGACCCAAGGCAAGCTCGGGAGTGTTACCTCCGCACAGTCAACATGACTGAAGTCCCCCCCAGCTTTTCCAGCAGCATTAAAAGTTCCCTCTCAATCAGAAGCTGTTGTGGATAGTGAAGGTGCCCATCTGGAACCTGCCTAGGTGACGCAAGGAGTCCCCATTGCAGAAGGGGAGGAAAGAAAGCTCTCAATCAACTCCGAGTTGCAGAAGATCAAAAGGCAGAATTGATATCTTGCTTGCTGAGGAATCTGGATGTCTTCACTTGGTCAGCAGAGTACATGCCAGGAGTGGATCCTGACGTGGCTTGCCATCATCTCAATGTCGATCCAGCTGTCAAGCCTATCCAGCAGAAGAAGAGGGATGTAGCTGTCAAGTTGGCAGAGCCCATCAGAGAGGAGGTTGCCAAACTCCTCAAGGTACGCTTTGTACAAGAAATTCAATATCCTGAAAACGTTGTAAAGGTTAAAAAAACAGGGGGGAAGTGGCGGATGTGTGTAGACTTCACCCATTTAAATAAAGCATGCCCAAAAGATTTCTACCCCTTGCCTCGAATAGATTTATTAGTTGATTCTATGGTAGGGTATCCATTTATGAGCTTTCTAGATGCATTCTCTGGTTATCACCAAATAAGAATGCATAAACCCGATATCCCTCGCACGTCGCTCATTACTAATGACGGTTGTTACTGTTATCTCGTGATGCCCTTTGGGCTTAAAAATGCTGGTGCAACATATCAACGCATGATGGACCATGTGTTTAAAGAGCAAAAAGGCAAAAACCTTGAAGTGTTCGTGGATGACCTTTTGATTAAGAGTAGGTCTCTTCCACAACACTTGCAAGACATAGCAGAGACCTTTTCCACTCTGCGAAGGCATAAAATAAAGCTTAACCCTTTAAAGTGCATTTTTGGGGCGAGTAAGGGGAAATTCCTCGGCCATATCCTTACTCCTGAGGGCCTTGCCCCTTATCCTGATAAAGTCAAAGACATCCTTGATATGGCCCCTCCCCGTTCACCGAAAGAGGTTCAGCAGTTGGGGGTGGTTGGCAGGACTTGGGAGATTTATCTCTCAAGTTGGAGATAAAAGTGCGCCATTCTTTAAAACTCTTCGGGGAGCGTCCAAGTTCCAATGGACGGAAGAGTGTTCTTTGGCCTTTGAGTAGCTGAAAAAGCAATTGACTTCAACACCCTTACTCGAAAGCCCTCGAGCAGGGGAGATGTTATTCTTATACCTGGGAGTTGGTCCTGAGGCGGTTAGTTCTGTTCTTGTTCGAGAAGAGAGTAGGAGGCAGTTCCCAGTTTACTATGCCAGCCACATTCTAAAAGATGCAGAAGCAAGGTACCCAATCCTTGAGAAACTAGCTTTGGCATTGGTTATGTCTGCTCGCAGGCTTCGTCCCTATTTCTAGGCGCATTCAATTCAAGTAGTCAATGATCAACCTTTGAAGAGTGTGCTAGAGAAGCTAAGGCACTGGCAAAGACAACAACTCAGGTCGTCAAGAATTTTGTTTGGGGCGAGATAGTCTGCCGACACGGTATCCCTATGGCAATAATCATAGATAATGGACTGCAGTTCAATAATGCTGAGATGATAGATTTTTGCAAGCAGATCGGAACAGAGCTGCGCTTTGCATAAGTTCATCATCCTAGAAGTAATGGTCAGGTGGAAGTAGCCAATAAGCAAATCCTCAGCCTGCTTAAGAAGAAAGTTCAAAATCTTAGGGGCAGTTGGGTTGATCAACTTCCCTCAGTTCTCTGGACCCTGAGAACAACGCCTTCATATGCAACAGGGGAAACCCCATTCAAGCTTTCTCATGGGTCCGAAGCATTGATTCCTGTTGAGTTTGAAGTCCTGTCACCCAGAGTGCTGCTTTCTAGGCAAGGTATGGAGGATTGGATTGAGCTGAACAGCGAGGAGATGAGGTTCAGCTTGGAGAATGTTGAAGAGGTTAGAGACAAGGCTGCCATCAGGCAAGACGAAGTTAAAAGAAGAATGGCCCGCTACTTTGATTAGAATGTGAGGATCAAACACTTTCAAGTGGAAGATCTGGATCTTAAAAAGATCGATGCTGCTGCAAGAGCCGTCTCAGTTGGGAAGCTTAATCCAAATTGGGCTGGGCCATTTATTATTAAGGAAGCACTTGAGAATGGAGCCTACCGGTTGCAAACATTTGAAGGAGAAGATATGCCGCACACGTGGAGTGGAGATGACCTAAAGCGGTTCTATTCCTGAACTTCTTTTCCTTTCCTTCTTATGTAAACTTTTTCAGAAGTTCATTATTAATAAAAGCTCCTTGCTAACACTTCATCAAGTGTCCTTTTTGTTTCAAGTGTTGACAGTTAATATATTGAGCAAGGACAACTCTAAACGGTTCTATCTCTGAACTCTCTTTTCTATCTTATACAAGTTTCTCAAAAATTGATATTTGTCAAAGTATTCAGACTAACACTTCTTCAAGTGTTTTCTTTCTTTTGGCTCCCCAAGCAACTCCAACAGTTGCCTAATACCAGGAGACATCGTCGGGTTCAACAAAAACCTCCCTTAGAACCGTTGTTGTTAGCAAAACACCACGAAGACCACGTATTACGGGGAGATTTCGCACCGTGTAGTGGGAGCTTACCGATTCTAGTGCGGCAGGACACTAGATTTCGGATCCCGGCTAGTACATAACCCCACTTCTGCATTATGGAGGAGCAGAGTGGTGGTCAGCTCTACCACGCCATTTAAGGGATATCGTTACAACCTAGATGATCGCGCGGGGAAAGAAATGCTATACGCACCTGCCCCCAAATCATGTTAAGGTCATAACCCTCGAACACTCCTTGGTACCCTCAAGCAGTGCCTGCAGGAGACCCACAGTCTTGTCGATCTCAGAGGAAAGCAATGCCGCTCCGGCCGCACCTGCCCACAAGATTGACTTAGACTGTACTCCAGGCAAGAGGGCAGTGAATTGTGTTATTAAGTATGCAGCTCTTGTGATCCTGTGAGGAAAGCAATGCCGCTCCGGCCGTACCTACCCACTTGATCACTAGTCCGCAACTTTTTCTTCACAGGGGTTTGGATTATTATTATTTGGTTCAATGCAGACTCTGGTTTTCTAGTCCGCCCAATCTGCTCAGTCCGCCGTCCCTTGGGTTGATTCTATAGCTCATAGCCTGGTGAGGAAAGCAATGCCGCTCCGGCCGCACCTGCCCACCTGGTTATGAGCTATAGGTCATTTCTATTATTACTGTTATTGGTATAGTGCGGATTTCGGTTTTCCAATCCGCTTAGTCCGTCGTCCCTTGGGTTGATTCTATAGCTCATAGCCTGGTGAGGAAAGCAATGCCGCTCCGGCCGCACCTGCCCACCTGGTTATGAGTTATATGTCATTTCTATCATTATTGTTATTGGTATAGTGCGGATTTTGGTTTTCCAGTCTGCTCAGTCCGCCATCCCTTGGTTGATTCCATAGTTCATAGCCCGGTATTGTCAACTTAATGCGGACTTCTGTTTTTTAGTCCGCATAGTCCGCAAGATTCATTCAGTTTATTATAACTTAAATGATTATTTGAAAAGGTTCGACTATAAATATCAGCAGACGGTGATCCTAGTTCGCCAAGTTCGCATATCAACACTTTGGGTTATGGATGATTGCAGCTTTCATCATCATTTTTGAGTTTTCGGAATTTTCCAAAACTCGAAAATGTGTTGGGATTATGTTAACCCCAGAATCCGCAACATGTCCAGCTAGGCATCTTGCCCCTCCCTTGCCGAACTCAAGCTCTCAGTCCGCCCAGCTCGCCAGTTGGCCAGTGGAAGTCCCAGCCACCTAGGCGGACTCCAGCTCTCAGTCCGCACAGTTCGCCCTTGGTTTGATCTCAGATCTTGCCATCTTTCAGCGAGCTCCGGAGTCAAGTCGCTCAGGTCGCGACTCATCTGACAAGATTGCGCTCGACGCGACCAAGGGAGGATTCCAGCTTGCAAGCCCAGTCCGCCGGTCTCGCGCGGACTGCTTGTTCTTTCTTTTTTGATTCCCGTCATCACTGCCCGGCTCTTTTGTACCCCGGGAAGCCGGTTATTTTAGCCCTGCCCATTTGGGCAGGACCCCAACCTATAAATAGGGGGAAGTGGTGCACTCAAACGACGCTGACTCGAGCCCAGGAGCCCACTTGTTAAAGGCTGCGGACTCAAATCTCTGGCTTTGCGATCTCCAGCTTGCTTTCCGCATCATTTCCTTTTCCCTCCTTGTAACCGCTTATTTGCAATCAAAATCAAGCCCGTCGCAGGAGTGGAATTCAGGCCACGACGGGCGAAGTCTGGTGTTGTCGTGGTCCACGGCTCTTCTGCTTTTCTGTTCCTTTTCTAGTCCGCCAAGTAGACTGTTGCTCGCAGTTTGTTTCCTCTTTTTCCCTAAGTGCTCGAACAGTTAGCTGGTGGTGCTCGTTTTCTCCTTCGCATTTCGTGCATCAATATAGGGTGTCCCCAAATTTTTAGAAACTGTCTTAAGGGGACAGAAATTATTTTGGTTGCCATATATGGGATGACCACCAAAAGGTGAATATCGCCTGATGGGATTATCTTATGGTTCTTAATATTTACGGGAGACAACCTTTTGGTGGTCGTCCCATATTTTGATTGCCATATATTTTGTTTTTGTTTGTTTTTGTTTATATGAAACATGTAGTGTAGTTTCAGTCCAATACTTATGCATGGAAGAGTTAAATAAGGTAATGACATGTGTACGTGTAATATCAAAAGAGAGAAAACACCAACTAGAAATATCATATTTTACATGTTTTATCTTGATCCTTTAAAATGCTAACACAAGAGAAATAGATTGAACGATCACGTCACATGTCTATCTTTGTCATACCAAGATAATCATTGTGAAGTAGACTAAGAGCGTCGTATTGGTAGCTATCAATATGCTTGGCCGCACATGCGAAGCTTACTCTCAGATCAATTTGATTATGACTACCTTCGTACTAATAGCACCACACCCGTGAGTCAGTATAGTTATGGCACTAGACCCATATCTGCATATAGGAGTGACCCTATGCCACCCGTTAGTAAGACTAGTTATGGCATTAAACCTATAGCTGCTTATAGGAGTGACCCTATGCCACCCGTTAGCAAGACTAGTTATGGCACTAGACCTATAGCTGCTTATTGGAGTGACCATATACCTCAGGTTAGATCATATCCCCATAGTGGTAGTAATACCCAAAGGGTGCCTATTTCCACCTCGAGGGAAAATAAGCAGTTTAGACCCCATAATTTGGACTCCAAAGATATTACTACTAGGGTGTTGGCTCCTTTAGCTCCGACGTCTGAGCCTCTTGAGATTTTGACTGATACCCATGAGGACTCTGATGTTGATGTGGTATCTCTGGATTTTTAAGATGACTAGCTAGGTGAGAGTATTCCGACATGTACGATACTGCCTGACAATATGGATGATTCTGTCATTGAGGTGATACCTAGTTTAAAGTCTTTATTTCAAGGATAGCTAAATCACCTAGAGGGGGGGGGGTGAATAAGTTATTGGAGTCTTTTTGAGTTTCTTAAATATTTCTTCTTTAAGAGCTTTGGCCGTTAGTTGTTTTATGCTTTCAAGATGTATACAACCTACACAAAGAAATAACACAACAAGCACACACAGATTTATAGTGGTTCCCCTAATAAGGGTACATCCACTTTCCCTCTCACCTATCCAACTATCTTATTGGACTAGGCACTTCTCCAAAACTTGCTCCAAAGAGCTTACACCTCAGATCCCTCAGGATCTCTAAGTCTCCTCCAAGACTTACTTCTCTGGCCCAAGGCCCTATAATTTAGCGATCCTAAGATCACCTACCTCAGGTTGTTAAGCCCTACACTCAAGCTGGGAGGACAGCCCTACCTCAGATCCACAAAGGATCCTACACTCAGAGATCAACACTCTCCTACCTCAGGCTATTAATATTATGGCTTAAGAAAAGAAATATATGGGACGACCACCATATGGCGATATTAAAAAAAATATGGCAATCATCGTGTACAAGATCCGACCACTAAATAATTAAGAACCATAAGATAATGTTTCAATGTCCATGACATATATGGCATATATGGCAATTAAAAAAAAATATTTTTTTTGCCATATGGTTCTTAACCAAAATACGGGAGCCAACTATAGAGAGTAGCCAATACGACACTCTTCGTTTAACCAAAATACGGGTGTGGTGCTATTTTGATTGCCATATTCTTTTCTTGATCCAACTGTGGAGAGTAAGTCCTGCGACCTTTCTTTGTATCCGCAATGACCTGGAGCTTTGTGACTAATTTTCTTCTAATTGCAGCGACCTTGGCGGTGCCAGCAAACTTGTCCCGCACGCCAGCCGGACAGACTCCTACACAAGGAAAAAGGAGAAAAGAGATTGCGCGAAAAATAAAAGAAGAAGGAGATCCCGCCGCAAATTATTCCTCCTCCGACAGCTTTGACATGGAGGGCTTCGGGAAGAGACAAATGTATCTGAGGGGTAACCCGATGATCCACATGCACGAGAAGAAAAAATATGTCTGCCTATCAATGGCTCTCCCTTCCAAGAGGATCCCGCGCCCCTCTCGCCATGCCCATGTGGCGATCTCTACTTTATACGGGAAGCAGAACCTACGTGACCTGCAGAATGTAGCCCCCGACGAACCCCCTCTGCTCGCCGCTCAGGCTAGCGCGAACTACGCCGTCACTAATCATTTTATGGGCAGGCTAACGCGCGAGCTGCTTCGAGAGGATGTACGACACTGGCGAGAAAATAAGTCGTTGAAAGAAAGGAACAAGCGGCTAGGAGTAAAAATCAATAAGTATAAAGAGGATAAAGCTGTAAGTATCGGTAATCGCCGCCATCTTTGTCGCTTATCTGTAGCGGACTGACTTATTGATTCTCCATGCAGACCGCGTATGAAGTCACCAATCCCGACTTCCAAAGGGCCATGTTTCCTTTCGTGAAGGAAAGTGTGGAGGTCGCCATCGAACGCTTTATCAATGATGGATTTGCGAAGGAGGGAGTGGATTCTATCCCTTTCCTGAAGCTGTTTCCCGAGCTGACGGATAAGGTAACTGAATTTGAGCGGGCTGCAAAGCAGAAAGCAGTTGCCGAAGAAGATGGAGAAGAGGAGTTTGCTGATGACGAAGCCCCCGAGGACGCGGCCTCCAGTCAGCAGTAGGGGGATCAGTCTGATCAGACCGCCTCCTCCAGTTCTGATGAGAGCAGCGTGCGGACGGAGCCCGCGGCTGGCTCCAACTCTGGCGGCAGCAGTAGTAGCGACTCGGGAGGCTACTCACCTGTAGTTGATCTTTATGGGTCGAGCCCGGAGGCGCCTGCAGATAAGAGGCAGAAGACTGGATAGGAAAGCTATATTATAACTTTTTGTTTTTACTGTAAAGAGGGCAGACTCTACGCGAGTTCGCCAGGACATGTATATATATATATTTTTGAATGAATAGAAAGGATATTTTTGATGTCTTCTGCGATGTTCTGCTCATTTCTTTCTTATAGTTAGAGGTCGCACTCCGTATATCAGTCTGTGCCATATAACTTTTCAGCATGTTAAAAATCCTTGTCGAAATTGTTTAATCACAGCTCGTTGTAACATGAATAGACTTAATGTATCTTATTTTATTAACACAAGGAATGAACCATCGAGCGGGCTCTGACGAGTTTGAACAGAAGTCCGCGTCTTGCATAAATCAAATCAACCTTTGCAAATTTTTAGAGAACCAAGACAATAAATGCCTCGATATAGAATAGTCCCTGAGTAATGCTGTATGGGCGGACTCCGGTTTTCTAGTCCGCCCAGTCCGCCGATTTTCCCTTGGGTTGATTTTATAGTTCATGGCCCTGTGTGGAAAGCAATGCCGCTCCGGCCACACCTGCCCACTTGTTCATGAGCTATATGTCATTTCTATTATCATTGGTTTAGTGCGTACTCCGGTTTTGTAGTCCCCCCAGTCCGCCGATATTCCCTTGGGTTGATCTTATAGTTCATGGACCGGTGTGGAAAGCAATGCCACTCCGGCCGCACCTGCCAACTTGGTCATGAGCTATTGGTCATTTCTATTATCATTGGTTTAGTGCGGACTCCGGTTTCTAGTCCGCCCAGTCCGCCGATATTCCCTTGGGTTGATCTTATAGTTCATGGCCCGGTGTGGAAAGCAATGCCGATCCGGCCGCACCTGCCCACTTGGTCATGAGCTATATGTCATTTCTATTATCATTGGTTTAGTGCGGACTCCGATTTTCTAGTCCACCCAGTCCGCCGATATTCCCTTGGGTTGATCTTATAGTTCATGGCCCGGTGTGGAAAGCAATGCCGCACCTGCCCACTTGGTCATGAGCTATAGGTCATTTCTATTATCATTTGTTTTGTGCGAACTTCGGTTTTCTAGTCTGCCCAGTCCGCCGATACTCCCTTGGGTTGATCTTATAGTTCATGGCCCGGTGTGGAAAGCAATGCCGCTCCGGCCGCACCTGCCCACTTGTGCATGAGCTATATGTAATTTCTTTTATCATTGGTTTAGTGCGGACTCCGGTTTTCTAGTCCGCCCAGTTCGCCGATTTTCCCTTGAGTTAATCTTATAGTTCATGGCCCGGTGTGGAAAGCAATGCCGCTCCGGCCGCACCTGCCCACTAGGTCATGAGCTATAGGTCATTTCTATTATCATGGTCATAAGTAAACTTCGGTTTTCTAGTCCGCCCAGTCCGCTAGATTCATTCAGGTTATATAACTTAATGTTATTCGCAAAGTTTCGACTATAGATACCAGCGGACTGTGATCCAAACCCGCCAAATTTGCATGCGACCTTTCTTTGTATAAAGGTGGGTTAGTGGTTACTCTTGACACAAGAGATGTTTCTCTATGTCAAGCTTCTTGACTGAGATAAACTCAGCCCACATATGACTATAGGAATTTATTTCCTGAGTCTACCTTTACTGAAATAAGAAGTTCTTAGTCCTAACTACTTCCACAACAACAAGTATATATTTACTTGAGCTGGAAGCGACTTGTAGAACAATGTTCTATCTTTCTCTGAACTGAGATTGAAGCTCAGCCCTAACTACTAATTCACAGCACCAGGGATTTTTCCTGATGGAACTGTGAAGTTACTGCAGCTAATTGCAGATACCTGAGCTGAGAAAAACTCAGCTCTAACTTTGCAGACTAAGATAGCTCTACCTCTTCTTCCTTTCCATGGTTGAGATTTTTCAGCCATAACTTTGATGCCTGAGGAATAGTCCTTTGAGCCTTCTTTCAGATCTCTGCTTCTTCAAGTTTCTTCCCTTCACATCTTCCAGATTAAGATCTTTAGGATCTTGCTTGTCCAGCTGGAACTATAAAGAACTTGCAGCAAGGGTCGGCCCTAAGCTGCTTCCTCTTTCCTCAGAGAAATACTGTGAACTACTGTGGTCGATGAAGATGACAACAACTAACTTGCTCTTTGTCATGTTGAATTAAACTTCCTATTCTTCAGCACAACAATAATGGAGGTGAAGAAGAACGACCTGATGGCTCCTTTCCAAAAGCTATCTTCCTTACTAAAGCCTTTCCCTTTTATTGATTATGACCCAACAGCTATTTGAGCTGTGGGTCCCATGCCATTAATGGTCAGCAGCAACCTTTCTTTAATGCCAACTGTCATACAGTAGGTCCGCGGCAACATTTATCGCGTACTGTAGACATCCAGCCACTAATTTGAAATATATTGACTTGTTGACTTACTGACGTCACCAGCTGTGGACTTAGAAAAAAATCAAACAACATTAGTATAGGCGTTGAGTGAGGGTTCTTCACTCAACGCCAAATCACTTAGACAGGTTTACTGTCTGGCGTTGAGTGAGTAACCTTCACTCAACGCCAAACTACTTAGAATATAAATATGTTTCTAGGCGTTGAGTGACTTAGCTTCACTCAACGCCAACTTGCTTTATGAGCTGTCTGCTGGTTGGCATTGAGTGAGAGAGCATCACTCAACGCCAAACTCCTTAGACAAAATTCTATCTTCACTAGGCGTTGAGAGTGTTGAGTGTGTCTTTATCACTCAACACTTTTTGCCTTAGGAAAAGCTTTCTGCACCTTAGGCATTGAGAGCGTTGAGTGAGCATTCCTCACTGAACGCTTTTTTCCTTAGCCAAATTTCTTTGTTTAAAAACACTGGCTTTGACTGACAGAGTGTTACTCAACACCTATGAGGCTATGATATTGAGTGAATGACCTTCACTCATTGTCTATGGACTTAGCCACTTTTCTGCCTCTTAAACCTTAGGATTTGACAGTCCCAACCTTCCTCACTCAACTCTGAATTGAGTTTGACGAATGCTGAACGGAGTTCGATGAACGGTGAGCTCAGCTCGACGAACTCTGAACTCAGTTTGACGAATTCTAAACTGAGTTTGACGAACTTAGAATCCAGTTTAACTCACAGCTTTTTGCTGTATGGCATTGAATGTGTCTTCATCACTCAATGCAAAACTACTTAGCCATATTTCTACCTATAGTTGTATGGCATTGAGTGAGTCAAATCCACTCAATACCTGCGGACATATCCACATTTCCAGCTTGCCAACATTCTTCCTTACCTCTGGCATTGAGTGAGCTTGCACCACTCAACGCTTGTGGACTTGGCTACATTTTCAATTGCTCCTTGACTTCTGGCGTTGAGTGAGCTTACCTCATTCAATGCCTGTGGACTTTGGCAAATTCCTACCTTTCCAGCATCTTCACTTTGTGACCACCTTTCACATCACTTAAACAATCTGTCTAGACTTGTTCCATGGAACATCTTGCACATGACGAGCTTAAACAACATAAAATACCACTATGCTCTTAATGTTGATGGTGATGCCCATTCAAATCCACTCTAGGGAATATTGTGGGCAATGGACCCAACAATCTCTCTCATTTGAAGAAGGCAGAACACACAGCAATACTAAGAGGCCTTAACATAATAAGTAGAATAATTTCATGCAGCCGTATATTATAATCTACTACAAATGCTAGCTTATGCTATGAAGGTTTTAGCGGATCAATTTACTGTCCTACATTTAATTGTCAATGCATCCTTATACTACTTGAACAATTGCTCAAGTAATATGCACTCTCCTTTATACCACTTAATATATAAATGGAGCACCACTAGAAGCACTTACCTCAAAATATGCACTGACACAATCATGTCTCAACATGTAGTCAGTCATTACATTTCTCATACTACTAAAATCTTTTCAAGTAATATTAACTGACTCAACATGACCTAGTCATGTCAAGTATTGCTTCTATATCTCCCCCTTATGTATTGCTTCTACTTATCCCCCTTTTTGTCTTCTTCAATATGTATATCTATTGAGGGAGGATAAAGGATCATGAGAGAGATTATCTCTTGATCCTAGTAAAAGTCATATGTTTAGCCTAGTAATCACACCACTTTATTAGGGGTTATACCTTTTGTGTTGATATATTGAAATAACACAACATTGTATCACTTTGAACTTGTTGCACACATAGTTCCACTTGCTGATGTTGTATCTACAAAATCATCATCCACTGGTGGTCATATCATTGATACACCACTTCAATGCAGCCCCTTGAATCTTGAGTGAACTATGGATCCACTTGAGCTAGTTGTTAGCGATTCCTCTTCTCATGCAGCAACACTATTTTCTCAACAACAGTCCTTCTTAGACTCGGAGAAGATTATGACTATGTCATAAGCTATCTCCCCCTTAGTCTGTGCAATGTCCTTAAGACAAACTCATTAGCAGTGAAGATCTTTGATCCTCTGCAGTAGCTGCTTGCTCCTTCTCAACAGGAGGCTGATCCAGTTCCAGCAAGTGCTGGACTTGCTCCCCCTCAGTAGGATCACCACTATTATCATCTCTAATGGACACATAATTCCATTTAAGTCCTGATACTACATGAGAATCTTTTGAAAGGCAGTAAAATTCCTGTTTGAAAATTTTGAGTTCGACAAATTATTCAAATTTTGTTGAGCTCCGTTTGACGAATTATTCTGATTTCGTCGAGCTCCATTCATGCTGATGCTTAGAAATTCCCTTGCACTTGAAAGACTTTTTATAGTCTTGATATTACATCAAAACTAATCTTCTATGGAGCTGATACTAGATTTACAGCCATTGTGCACAGTAACTCCCTTGCACCTTGCACAGTCTCTTTTTGCTGAGCCAGATCTTCTCCCCTTCTTTAGCAACAGACTTGCCTTTGGCGTCAGCTTTCCGATCAGCACCACAAGATTGTTCAGCCCACTGAGTACTATCTTGATCATTACATTGATCTACCCACTTGATCACTACCTCATCAATCCCTTCTTGGTTTCTCCTAGTTTGTTGGTGTGGCAGCAAAGCGTTGTCTAGCCAGACAGTCCTGCTGGCTGGATCCTGCTGGACTTTGCCCATGACTTGTGCACTTTATCCATCATTAGAAATGCACAAAACATCCTTATCCTTGGAGTATGATCCATAAGATAACTTCCTTGTTCCAATCCAGGTTCTGGAACATCTACTGTCCAAGCACCACATGGGGGATGGGCACATAGACTGACCTGCAAAAAAAATTACTTTACCTTAGGACCCCAATAGGTATTGGGTCCTAGGTTCTGATTAGTCTGATATCTGACTTTCCTACTTGCAGCATTTCTGTCAGGTAGGCTAACTCTAGGTCTAGACACTGAAGGATTGTGCCAGCAATATAGGTCAAAATGCCCCACCTTACAACAACAGCAACACTCATGGATATTATATCTTCTTTTCTGAGCAGGTCTTGTAGTGTGGTTAACTGCTGACTGAACAGAAGGAAGAGGAGCTGTAACTTTCTTCAGTTTCCTTTCAACAAGGATCTGACTGAAGGATATTCTTCCAACAGGCTTCCTTTGCTTGCCCAGAATGGTATTTATAATTGCCTTCAATGCAGATGACTTGCTGTTTATATCCTCAGAACTGGCCAAGTTAGGCTTACTGGTAAACTGACCCTTGGTCTGAGTCCTTGCTGGATGGACTTGTGTGAAATCCATTGCCTTATCCTTATGAGTTGAAGCTGAGGCACCAAATATAAATGGTCCGGAATGGGCCATTTGTGCTTCTTCATGCGGAGCCTTAAAGGCACTCATTTCCCTACCCTTTCCTCTTCCATTATAAGATACACTTGTATTATTATAAGAAGAATTCTCATTCTTATAGTGACCATACATGCAGTCCTGGTCATACTGTTAGAAGGGAGAGTTACCTTATAAAAGGTTGACTGTGGCACAATAGGATCTTGTCCTCTCCTCTGAGATTGGATAACTTTAGAAATCTACTCAGATTCAGATTTTCTCTTGATAATATCTATCGTAGAGAAATTGGCCACTATCATCTTCTCCTTTTAAAGTTTCTCTTCAAGAACCATGATAATAGAGTCCTTATATTTAATGGACTCAACATGGGTATCTATCATGGTCTTCAGATGACCAACTTCCCTCATCTTCAGATATAGCAAAGATGAAGTCTCATCTTGTTGGGAAGCAATCAGCTGTAGGGAGGCAATTTCATCTGCATGCTTCTTAACAAGCAACTTGCTTTTCTTGAAAGCTTTCAAAAGTGCAGCATGATTCTCAATCAATTGATTGATATCATCTACTGATAGAGCACTCTCATCATCACTTGATGAGGAAGCATCAGAGTCCAAGGTGGACTCATGACCTGAGCAATAAGAAGAATTAGACAGAGATTGTACCTGATCTATACCAGGCTGATCCTGACAGGATTCTTCTTCCTCTGGTATAGACATCAGCCTATAACATCTGCATTCACCTTCCTCAGCTTCATCCATCTCTGAATTACTATCTGAGTATGACAGAGGGGCCATAATATCTATTCTTGCATTTGCATAGACATCATCATCTACAAGAGCTACCAACAGCCCAGTGTGGTCCTTGCTCTCACTGTAGACTTGAAACTTCATTGAGCTCCACTTTATATGGTTCTCTTTTGAACCCACTAATGCAAACCTTTTAGCTATCATTTGAGGTCTAATCAGACTGTTAAGTCCTTTTTGAGTAACCTCCCTCTGATACCACTTGAAATTCTTTATTTTAAGGATAGCTAAATCACCTAGAGGGCGAGGGGTGAATAGGTTATTGGTCTCTTTTTGATTTTCTTAAATATTTATTCTTTAAAAGCTTGTGTTGTTAGTTGTTTTATGCTTTCAAGATGTACACAACCTGCACAAAGAAACAACATAAAAGGAACACACAGATTTATAGTGGTTCCCCTAATAAGGATACATCCACTTTCCCTCCCACCTATCCAACTATCATGTTGGACTAGGCACTTCCCCAAAACCTGCTCCAATGAGATTACACCTCAGATCCCTCAAGATTTCTAAGTCTCCCCCAAGACTTACTTCTCAGGCCCAAGGCCCTACAAATCAGTGATCCTAAGATCACCTACCTCAGGCTGTTAAGCCCTACACTCAGGCTGGGAGGATAGCCCTACCTCAGATCCACAAAGGATCCTACACTTAGAGAGCAGCACTCTCCTACCTCAGGCTATTAAGCCCTATAGCTCAGATCCACACTTGGATCCTACAGGATGAAGGTGGGTTGGTGGTTACTCTTGATATAAGAGATGTTTCTCTGTGTCAAGCTTCTTGACGTAGATAAACTCAGCCCAACAATGACTACAAGAATTTATTTCCTGAGTCTACCTTTACTGAACTAAGAAGTTCTTAGTCCTAACTACTTCCATAGCAACAAGTATATATTTACTTGAGCTGGAAGTAACTTGCAAAACAATGTTCTGCCTCTTTCTGAACTGAGCCTGAAGCTCTGCCCTAACTACTAATTCACAACACCAGGGATTTTTCCTATTGGAACTGTGAAGTTGGTGCAGCTAATTGACGCTGCCTAAGCTGTGAAAAAATCAGCTCTAACTTTGCAGACTAAGATAGCTCTGCCTCTTCTTCCTTTCCTGGGCTGAGGTGTTTTAGACCTAACTTTGACTCATGAGGAATAGTCCCTTGAGCCTTCTTTTAGATCTCTGCTTCTTCAAGCTTCTTCCCTTAACAGCTTCTAGATTAAGATCTTCAGGATGTTTCTTGTCCAACTTTAATTGTGAAGAACTTGCAGCAAAGGTCGGACCTAGCCTGCTTCCTCTTTACTCAGAGAAATACTCTGAACTGCTAAGGTCGATGAAGATGACAACAACTAACTTGATCTTCATTTTGTTGACTTGAGCTACCTATTCTTCAGCACAGCAATAATGGCGGTGAAGAAGAGCAACCTGATAGATCATTTCCAAAAGCTATCTTCCTCTGTAAAGCCTTTCCATTTTATTGATTATGATACAACAGCTCTTTGAGCAGTGGGCCCCACACCATTAATGGCCAGCAACAACCTTGCTTTAACACCAACTATTGTACAGTAGGTCTGCGACAATATTTGTCACGTACTGTAGCCATCCTGCCACTAATTTGAAATATGTTGACTTGTTGACTTGCTGACATCACCATCTGTGGATTTGGCAAAAAATCAAGCAACATTAGTATAGGCATTGAGTGAGGATCCTTCACTCAACGCCAAATCACTTGGACAGATTTACTATCTTTTGGCGTTGAGTAACCTTCACTCAACACCAAACTACTTAGAATATAAATCCGTTTCTAGGCGTTGAGTGATTCAGCTTCACTCAACGCTAACTTGCTTTATCAGCTTTCTGCAGCATGGCGTTGAGTGAGAGAGCATCACTTAACGCCAAACTCCTTAGACAAAATTCTGTCTTCACTATGCGTTGAGAGCATTGAGTGTGTCTTCATCACTCAACGCTTTTTGCCTTAGGAAAAGCTTTATGCACCTTAGGCTTTGAGAGCGTTGATTGAGCATGCCTCACTCATTGCATTTTGCCTTAGCCAAATTTCTGTGTTTAAAAACACAGGCTTTGACTGACTGAGTGTTACTCAACACTTAAGAGGCTATGGAATTGAGTGAAAGACCTTCACTCAATGCCCGTGGACTTAGCCACTTTTCTGCCTCTTAAACCTTATGCTTTGACAGTCCCATCCTGCCTCACTCAACTCTGAACTGAGTTCGACGAATGTTGAAATGAGTTTGATGAACAGTGCGCTCATCTCGACAAACTCTGAACTCAGTTTGACGAATTATGAACTGAGTTCGACGAACTCAGAATCCAGTTCAACTAATAGCTTATTTGGTGTATGGCATTGAGTGTGTCTTCATCACTCAACGCCAAACTACTTAGCCATATTTCTTCCTATAGCTGTATGACGTTGAGTCTGTCAACTCCACTCAACGCCCGTGGACATAACCACATTTCCAGCATGCCAACATTATTCCTTACCTCTGGCATTGAGTGAGCTTGCACCACTCAACGCCTGTGGACTTGGCTACATTTTCAATTACTCGTTGACTTTTGGCGTTGAGTGAGCTTACCTCACTCAATGCTTGTGGACTTAGGCAAATTTCTGCCTTTCCAGCATCTTCACTTTGTGACCATCTGTCACATCACTTAGACAATCTGTCTACACTTGTTCCATGGAACATCCTGCACATGATGAGCTTAAACAACATCAAATACAACTATGTTCTTAGTGTTGATGGTGATGCCTCTTCAAATCGACTCTAGGTAACATTGTGGGCAATGAACCCAACACTAGTGATTTGGAAGACGATGTATGGGATGATGACAGTCCAATTTGAGAGAGTATCACATTGCCTATTACATGCTCTGCTAGTGTTGTGTCTGATCACTCTAGTATTGAGTTCCCCCTCCAGGATACGATCCCCATCGTGATAGAGCCTACGATTGCATCCACTGAGAATGTATCTGAGTCATCTGAGGAGCTTGAGAGTGAGGATGTCCCTAGTGTTATTGTGGATTAGTTAGCATCTGACGGAAGGGTACTTTTTGATGATTCTCTTATTATTGTTGGGTATTGTATCCACAATTACCTAGATTTGAAGAAGCCTCCAGTCAAGCTAAGATCGATTCACAATGTATTTGACAATCTTCTATTAAGTTGTGCTTGCAGTTATTCCATGCTAAGTACACACCAATGTCAGGGTGCAGTGGGTCAATATACACGGGTCTGCGCAACGTAATCCCTCGTTGAGTAGATCAGTGTGTTGACTCATGTGTGCTCTCTCTATTGGAGTGTACTTATTTTCAAGTACAGGGTGAAGGCAGATCAAGAGCAGAAGAAGGAGAAAAGATGGGTCAAAGACCAAGTCATCAAAGGAAGAGAAAATTTCTCTAAGTCAAATTCGACGGGAATCACTAATGATTCTCGCCGACTTCGACGTGAATCATTAGTGATTCCCGCCGATTCGTCGAGTATCAGTCAGCCTATTCCGCCGATTCGGCAAGAATATGTTTGCATTCTCGCAGACCTCTTCCGAATGACCGTTTTCCTACAGGAATTCTGCTAAGGCAGAATCGACGAGAATCATCAAGTGATTCTCGCCGATTCATCGAGAATCGGTCAGCGACTCCCGCCGACTTCCTTCGGCTGGCTGATTTCCAACCGAAATTCGGCCAAGGCAGAATCGACAGGAATCGTGTGTGATTCCCGCCGACTTCGACGGGAATCACCAACGATTCTCGCCGATTTTGCCTTAGGCAATTTTCGCCTGTTCGCTGGACCGAACCAAGAGACTGTGGGCTGTTTTGGTCGGGGCTAGGGCTTTTCCTTGTGGGCCCCACAATTGTCTTTTAGGGTTGGCTCGGGTATATATACATGCGTATTTCGAACGTCTACTGCAGCGATTCACTGAAAAACTGAAGTAGCCGACGCATGCCCTAGCAGATCGCAGAACGTCGCCGATCTCTATCGTCGCTCGCAAGGTAGTCGCCGCCGCTGATCTCAGAGCCTCTCTGATCGCTCGACGACAGTACCGAGGCAAGACGAGCGTCTCACGCTTCTCTCTTGAGATCTATTGTCTCTTTATTCGTTGAACGAGGTTAGTTCTTCATTCCGAATCGATTGAGACGACTGATCCGACTGAGATCGTTCGTAGACCTCGCTTGCTTCGTCAAGAAGTTTGGATCTATAAAGTATCGCCTCCGCATTCACTTGCCACCGCCGATCTCGTCAAGATCCTCTCCAAGAGAGAAATCCGATTGTGGACTCTTCGTTACTTTCAAGAAAGCCTCAACGAACGAAGAAGGACATCAGATTCTTCATAAGCGTTGTTTGTATTTTCTTATACGTTCTATTTTTGTTTTTTTGTAAAGGAATTTTTATTCCTAGTTGTAAGGGTTGGGTGCAACCCGTGGTGGTGGAGTGGTGACTCCTTTGGTTGGAAGGGTTCCTTCCGTAGTGTGAGCATTGGATTTCAATCCGGTTGCTGAAGTGACGGGGTCGTCCCTTGGTGGGAGATAGGTCGAAGGGGGAGAGTGGACGTACCCAAATCGGGGAACCACTATAATTGCTTGTGTGCTTTTCCGTGCTGTGTTTGTTTATTTGTGCAGGTAATTTAAATTCCGCAAAAGACTACACGACACCTATTCCCCCCCCATAGGTGGATCTAGTTGCACTAGATACTATCAAGTGGTATTAGTGCGAGGTTACTCGTCAATAAGGTTAACACCTTGAGTAAGATCCTGCATCTAGTGTCAAGAAGAAAATAACACTCAAGCATGGAGCTTTACACTGATGTCTCTCCTCTGAGACTCCCTGCTTGCACAAAAGAGTATTATCCCATCTGGAAAATGAGAGTTCAGTTTCATCTGGAGGCCATTGACCCTCGTGCATCTTTCATTATGCAAGAGGGTCCCTTCATTCCCATGAAGGTTTCCGGTTCTGGAAAAGATCTCCAAATCCCCAAGAGTCCCGAAGAGATGTCTGAAACTAAGCTCTCACTATTCAACTTGGACAAGCTGGTTTGACAGATCATCTCTGATGTTTGGTCTGGATAATCTCGTACGAGATTGGATAAGTGTAAGACTGCAAAGTCTATGTGGCTAACTATCTCTGACCTCATTGAGGGAACGAAGATGATTGGGACCGAATGCCAGCAAGATGATGAAGCATATGTGGGGGTCCTAGTCTCTGAATATGAAAGTCAAGACCAACCTCTCAATATCAGGGCTCCCGTATCCCTCTCTGAGACTGAAGAAGAGATTGAGGAATACAACTGTGATGAAGCTGAAACATCAGTCTCTGCAGACCTTAACGCTAACCCTGATCAGCACAATCAGGATCAGGTATCTTCCTCATCTTGCTCCTTTCCTCTTGAATCTCCTGAAGATAGGAGAAGTTCAGAGGTTTGTCCATCAAGTGATGCAAGGGAGATTGACATCTTCAATCAAAGGATTGAAACTCTTGATTCCCTTCATAGAGCCCTTTTGAAGAACAACTCACTTGTTGAGGAACAAGTTAGGGAAATTGATCAGCTGAGGACTATGATAGACCTCCAATTGGAATCTATCAAGGTGAAGGACTCAAAGATCTCAGATCTAGAGTTTCGTCTAGAGACCGAGAAGAGGATAGTATCTAATTTTTCCAAGATAGATGCTATAAATAGAAAGGGAGAAAATGGGTGCATCTCTCGAATCATAAATTTGTGGAGAAATGGGGAAACTGTATTCAGACCCCCCACACCGGATAGGAAGGGCCCGCATTATGCTTTCAGGTATGACCATAAGAACAACTATGATCACTGCAAGAGTGATCGGCCCACATGTGGAAATACCTATAGTGCAAGTGCTGTTATGGCTACCCATGAGAAAATACATTTGGCTCATCTTGAACCTTTTGTATTCACTGCCTCAGCCCCAACACATCATGAGATTGCAGGAACCAGCTCTCACAATACCTCTCACCACCCTAGGATGTAGGGAAAGGGGGTCGGCAAACATGTAGCAAGTATCTACGGGGCCCCCGGATATGTGTTGACTGAAAAGAAGGCACCACCTCCCAAGCCTCATGACACTCACCACATGTTCTCCATCCACCCTCCCTCATGTCTCGGTGGAAAGGGTAAATCTGAGAGCAGAACCTTCTCTGCCCCTGTCAGACCTAAGATCGTGACAAACTCAGTCAGTAGATCTGGTCAGAAAAGGAGATATAATATTCATGAGTGCTGGTGCTATGGTAAAGTGGGTCACTTTGCCATAGATTGTTGGCACAATCCTTCTATGCCAAGGGCAAGGGTTTGTCCACATCCCTTGGCTAGAGATAGCCTTCCTGACAGAAATCCTGTAGGAAGGCATCCAGTATTTTATGCTGACAAGAACTTAGGACCCAATACATATTGGGTTCCATTCGTTTTTGCAGGATAGTCTAGGTACCCTTGAACATGATGGGACCTAGACAAGAGATGTTCCAGGAATGTTATGGAACAAGTATATGAGATAAGAGATAATGCTAACTACATTGTCCTACTTGATCTGGATACCTGTTGTACTTCAAATAGTGGATCCGAATGATCAACCTAATAATCCCAGGTACGCGCATTCAGTTTCGAAAATTGAATCGCTTTACATAGAAGTATATATATCCAAACAAATATGTAGATTCTCTCTCAAGATATAAATATATATATACACACACCTGATGGAAGGATACAGAAGTTAATATCTGTATGATCCATATTGTGGAACTGATAAACTGTCAAAATCTTGATATGGTGAGAAAGCGGGTGTCAAATGGTCCTATGACTCTCACGTGACTTGTATCAATAGTTGAAACTACCGTACTACATTTTGAATCCAACAAGGATAAGCCGGGGTTTGTTCTAGTTTTAGCCTTCCTTGAACTCAACTTGGCTATCATAAGAAAACTTGATATCCTTTGTTTATAGGAAAAAGGAAATCTAGGTGAAATAAACAGTACTCCCATCGATTAGAATAATCCAGCGGGGTAAGGAAACAAATACCTGGTGCAATTCATATTTGGTATCAAATAGTGGAAACTAATCGTGGAAACTAATAGTGGAAACAAATACCCGCATAAATGGTATATTCTCGTCGATTCTACGGTAATAAATAGTGGAAACTAATCGAGTCCACCTCCCGACCGTTCAGCTCCCTGCAAGAACTAGCGAAAACCTCGCCGAATCCCTTCGATCGTGCGGAAACAAGCCTCCCGTCGCTCCCCAGCCATTGTTCTCCACAACCTTCCGGTCTATCTTCCGTCGTTTGGAGTCCGCCCGCCGTCCTCTCCCCGTCGGCTCGGTGTTCCTGTCTCCGGTATCTGCTCGACGCTCATGTCTCGACGACCCACCTCCAGCATTCTGTCCCGACGCAAGCCGCTCACTGGACTAGGGCTTCTCTCCGTTCACCGCCTGACGAGAATCACTTTGCTTCCCCCCTCCGAGTACAAGGTAACGACCGTTCCTCCTTGTATCATTAGCTAGGTTGTAACTTGTCTATTTCCTACTAGTTCAGTTCCTACAATCTATAGATTTAGATAGAGTTGAGTTCCTTGGATGTTACTTGTTTAGGTTTATAATGGCTCCTCGAACCACGGTCGAGCTCCTCACTGGGAGTGAGTTGGTTAGGACAGGCTTCGCCCATGCTTCTGATGAATTCAGGAACATCATCTTGATGCTTGAGCAAGCCGGGCTCTCATTTATTCTCGAGCATCCATGCAAAATCCTAGATAAGCAAGTTCTTGAGTTCTACGCTACCGCCAAGCTACGTCACGAAGACACCTTAATAAAAAGTAAGATAGCTGGACTAAGGATCAAGGTGACTGCTGCAAAACTATCACATCATCTGCAGTTCTCCAGCTCTGTACAAGAGGACTACCTGGATGAAAATGATCGTGCAAGGACACTACTATTCTGTGGATTAGCTCGAGGGACCAAGGCCATCAAACGAAAGGACATGAACGAGGAAGGAAAGCTCCTCTCTGACATCATAGGGAAGGTTCTGATCTACAAACCTGGCTCCCATGATCATATTTCTGGGGATATGTTTAAGATCCTGATAGTTGTGGTGTGCAGAAAGACATTCAACTGGGGGGCTATGTTATTTGAGAAGATTAAAGATACCCAACGAACTCCTAACTTTGGGAGGATCATCAGTTTATACCTGAATCAGATGGACAGAGACAGATTTGATATGACTAAGGGAGTTCCTCTTCACTACCTAAAGAAGATGGACTCTAGCATTATTGATAGGTGGGAGAGGAGAATTGTCCAAGGAGGTGCAGCTGAAGCACATGGTGATGAAGAAGACAGAGCTCCGAAGTTTAGAAATCCTTTGGATGAGCCCAGTGAAGTTCCTAATCTGCGTCATGCAGGAACTGTGGGGGATTCTTTATCCATTCCTTATGATGCCCTCAGGATGGATGTCTCAGTTTCAGATCAAGCAGACGCAATTACTAATACTACCCTGATCGCGAAGGATGCAGTGGATACCCTCGCTACCGATCAAGCAAACGAGGAGGAATTGGAGGATGACATGGAGAATGATGCTGCTAATGAGGATGATGTGGAGGATGCAGACGCTGATGATGTGAACAATGAGCAAGCTCGAACTGAGATGGACATGAGGGAAATTGATGATGACCTTCCCTCTGAGGAACATGTTCAGGTATCAGTTCCTGATGTATCTGGTGCAACAATTGAGGGGGAGACCTCCCGGCAGGGGATGACTAGTATATATGAAAAAATGACAGAGGCAACCCCAATCCCCCCTCAAGAGACTGTGAATCTATCTAGCTCCACCAATGTATCTGCAGAAGAGAATCCTGACTTCCAGAGTCCTATCCCCCCTGAGAACGACCAGGAGATGCCCCAGGTTCATCCGCTAATACCTAGCCTGGCAAATTACATGGTAAATATCATTCAAGGTATAGTGGATGAACTGAAGGCCTCTTTTGAACAATCTCACAACAAGGTACTGAAACAGATTAAGCAATCTGAGGATCTGATGCTAAAAAATGTTGTGGAGATAAATCATAAGCTGGATATGATGGAACAAAAATTTGAATCTAAGTATGCAGAGGCCGGCACTGCCGTCAATCTTCTAATGCAAGGGCTTAAGAAAAATACAGCTGATCTGGCAGTGGAAAACCAAAATGCACATGTTGTGTCCAACAACATCAAATTGTTCGATGACAACATGGTGACACTCAATGCAAATCAGACATCTCTGCTGAATGAGTTTACTAAGACTGTTAAGCATATAGATGAGTCACTATATTCCTATGCAAACTCAATTGCTCAAGAAGCCCAAAAGGGGGAGGAGGAATATACAACTAAGATGGAGGGGCTAGAGGAAATCATAATTGGCAACTTCGAACAATCAAACAAATATGTATATAAAAGTTGCCATTGGCTCGCTCAACAAGTGTCAGGTATTTTCATTCCTGCTGATCCTGAGATTGATCCCGCTGCTGATGTTACTACTGTTGCTGATGATGTTGCAAGTGCGGAGGAGTTTCCTTTGAGTGAAGCTGATGCCAGAAAGGCTGCCAAAGCTGCTCACAGTGCTATGTTTGATCAAGAGGCCATTGTAAAAGGGAAAAGAAAACGTCAAGAAGGAACTTCCAAAGAAACTCCAGCTGAGAGGAAATCAAGATTGAAGGAAAGTGAGGTTAAGAATGAACGATGGAGTCCCATGTCTAAGAGTATTATACTGGATACATTCTTGCTACAACAGCAGGGAGAGCTTAATAGAAATGAAGTGTACAACCAGTATGAGTGGGAAATGCACAAAGAATATGAGGCTAAAAGAAACATATTCTTCAGAACAAACACTGTGCTGAATAAAGCTCCTCGCCCCAGGTACTACCCGAAGCCTAAGGAATATTTTGAAAGATAAAGCAAGAAGTACCTGGCCAAACAACTAAGGGATGCTTAGGCAAAGGAGTGATAGACGTGGAATCTAAACTTTTTATTTTTCAATATGTGTGTGCGTCTATTTTTGTAATGATAAACACTTTGGATATATATATATATATATATGATCACATGCTGATTCAATTGTTGTTCTAAATGCGTGAAATTTTATTATTCTAAATTCTTGTCTCGCACATTTGTTATGTAAATCTTTCTGGTTGGTGTAATTTATTTAAGCTAGTAGGATTTTGGCTTCTTCAAATAGGGGGAGATTGTTGGGTATTGTATCCACAATTACCTGGATTTGAAGAAGCCTCCAGTCAAGCTAAGATGGATTCACAATGTATTTGACAATCTTCTATTAAGTTGTGCTTGCAGTTATTCCAGGCTAAGCACACACCAATGTCAAGGTGCAGTGGGTCAATATACACGGGTCTGCGCAACGTAATCCCTCGTTGAGTAGATCAGTGTGTTGACTGACGTGTGCTCTCTCTATTGGAGTGTACTTATTTTCAAGTACAGGGTGAAAAAAGATCAAGAGCAGAAGAAGGAGCAAAGATGGGTCAAAGACCAAGTCATCAAAGGAGGAGAAAATTTCTCTAAGTCAAATTCGACGGGAATCACTAATGATTCTCGCCGACTTCGACAGGAATCGTTATTGATTCCCGCCGATTCGTCGCGTATCAGTCAGCCTGTTCCGCCGATTCAATGAGAATTAGTCTGCATTCCCGCCAACCTCTTCCGGATGACCGTTTTCCTACAGGAATTCTGCTAAGGCGGAATCGACGAGAATCATCAAGTGATTCTCGCCGATTCGTCGAGAATCGGTCAGCGACTCCCGCCGACTTCCTTCGGCTGGCTGATTTCAAACCGAATTTCGGCCAAGGCAGAATCGACGGGAATCGTGAGTGATTCCCTCCGACTTCGACGGGAATCACCAATGATTCTCGCCGATTTTTCCTTAGGCAATTTTCGCCTGTTCGCTGGACCGAACCAAGAGACCGTGCGCTGTTTTGGTCGGGGCTAGGGCTTTTTCTTGTGGGCCCCACAACGGTCTTTTAGGGTTGGCTCGGGTATATATACATGCGTATTTCGATCGTCTACTGCAGCGATTCACGGAAAAACTGAAGTAGTCGACGCATGCCCTAGCAGATCGCGGAACGTCGCCGATCTCTGTCATCGCTCATAAGGTAGTCGCCGCAGCTGATCTCAGAGCCTCTCTGATCTCTCGACGGCAGTACTGAGGCAAGACGAGCATCTCACGCTTCTCTCTTGAGATCTCTTGTCTCTCGATTCTTTGAACGAGGTTAGTTCTTCATTCCGAATCAATTGAGACGACTGATCTGACTGAGATCGTTCGTAGACCTTTCTTGCTTCGTCAAGAAGTTTGGATCTACAAAGTATCACCTCCTCATTCACTTGCCGCTGTCGATCTTGTCAAGATCCTCTCCAAGAGAGAAATCCGGTTGTGGAATCTTCGTTACTTTCAAGAAAGCCTCAACGAACGAAGAAGGACATCGGATTCTCCATAAGCGTTGTTTGTATTTTCTTATACGTTCTATTTTTGTTTTGTTGTAAAGGAATTTTTATTCCTAGTTGTAAGGGTTGGGAGCAACCCGTGGTGGTGGAGTGGTGACTCCTTTGGTTGGAAGGGTTCCTTCCATAGTGTGAGGATTGGATTTCAATCTGGTTGGTGAAGTGACCGAGTCGTCCCTTGGTGGGAGATAGGTCGAAGGGGGAGAGTGGACGTACCCAAATCGGGGAACCACTATAATTGCTTGTGTGCTTTTCTGTGCTGTGTTTGTTTATTTGTGCAGGTAATTTAAATTCCGCAAAAGTCTGCACGACACCTATTCCCCCCCCCCCATAGGTGGATTTAGTTGACACTATATGCTATCAATTATATAACCGAATGAGAGTTCTTTGATGTTGTCACCGTTGGGTGAAATTTATATTGATTTGGATTTTATCCCGGGATTGATTTTACCGAACCTTCCTCCTATTTATTTGCCTATAGTAGATGGTTTCTTAGGACGTGGTACCGATTCTGATTCCTTATTGTGCCTCTAGATGTGGTGTCTCCTAAACATACTTATACACCACACCCGGTTGCACGCATCTACCCACCACCTTTTAATGACCCTCATGTCCATACATTAGTGACTATAGTTGAGATCCTTGAGTTGTATCGCTCGCACATCCTTTCACATCCGGGAGCATCCAACTATATTGTTTATGGTGAGTATTTCTCCTTGGCATATCTTCATACCAAGCCTGAGTATATTAAAGTTAAAATTAAAACTGTGGATTGGGAGCCCATTGAAATCATTTTTGAATATAAGGCTCCTGTGCCACCTGACTTAACCCCCCTATCCTCTGTATTTGGGTCAACTCATGTAGCACATGGTTTCACTCCTCACGATCGTAAGTTACTTAGGCGCACTTTTAAAACATTAATCAATCAATTAGCGTCTTATTACTTATATGCCCTAAATGTATCTAGGACATTAGCGTTTCATTCTAATTTATGTCGCACGCACTTCCGGTCCCTTCCAAGACCGTCCTACGCTAGAGTTAGTGATTTGGGTTTAGTCTGGTCTGTCCCCGAGCGGATGCCTTATGGCTCTGATAATAATTTAATACGTAGGAACGCCGACCCATCACGGATATGAAGAACTTAGGATTTCATGCTTTTCTTTCATATTTTTATAAAGCACAGGGTGATTCACTTTATTTCAAGTTTCCGGACTTTTTACTGTACGTCTTTATTCCACCTGAGTGGCTTTCTTCGTCGTTCTTCTATCCCACTACATGTTCTCTTGGGTTGGGAGTGTTAGTTATGTTGTGTCTATTTTCCAAGTTGACTCCTTGGCTCTTGTACCGGATGGTAAGATTCAAATTATTTTTCTTTTGCTTTACACCCTTTCGAGTTTCCTCGAAAGTCTTGTTGTTTCTCTGTCTGAAGGGTCCTCATTGCTATGGGATGTTCTTGCTACTTCGACTTGGATTGTGGGGCCAGATTTGCCCTATGTTGCTGCTGCTTTTGACTGTTCTCCCCTCACGGGCCACTCATCGGTGATGAGTAATTTTGAGTGTGGGAGGATTGATGGCGATGTTTTTGATGCAGTCATTGATCCCCGACATAGAGAATTTGTTGATTGGGACGATCGATGCCGCAAGTTCGAAGATGGAAATTGTACCACGATGTTCTTCGCCAGCGCCAATGCCGCTACATGTTTTGCTCGACGTCCTCCATCACCATCAAATAAAATATATAATTATAAATATTTATTTTATAATTATATATTAGCAATTTATTTATTTAAGCACTTTAATTTCATGCAATTGATTAATGTATTTTTTTTATGTTGATGGGTGCATATAACCATCACATTGTATTGTTTTTATTTCATGTTATGATGGGTGCATATAACAATCATATGTTTATGTTATTTTGAATGGAGGAGATTGAGTGGTGTAGCCTATATATAGGTCGTGTTATGAGGAGTTTAGTAAGTTAAATGAAAAAGAAATCCTAGAATTCAAAGATTGAATTTCCCCCTCCTTTCTCTTTCCCTCTGAGGCAATATTCGGCCCCCTCTTTCCTCTCCCTCTCTCCCTCTCTATTGTACGCCGGCCACCACCTCCTCCCTCCCTCTATTTCCGGCATCTTCCTCCTCCACCTCCCTCCTACAGTTCTCCACCAAACACCCCATATCTCCCCTTGCTCTCCCTCTCTCGGCCACCCTCTTACCACACCAACCAGAGCAACCCTCTCCCCTAGCCGCCGACTACCACCACCCCTCTAGGGTTCGGCCAACTCCTAGACACCACCCTCTCCCTCCCCTTCAATATTCAGGACACCCACTTCCACCACCAACCCGAGCCTACTCCTCCCTTCCAACACCAAAACCGACCACCGCCCACTCCCTTTCCTTTTTCTTTCCTAAAGGATTTGGCCACCAACTTTTCTCTCTCACTCACAAAATTGTTGGCTTTGAAGGTTTCTCCCTCTCCTAGGGTTTTCTTGCAAAGGATAATGGATCGCTTCTTCATCATCCGGTGCAGATCAAAGGATTTTGCGTGGAAATAGAATCAACCACCGTCGTGTGTGATTCCTCCACTCATCTTGTGGACGAATTTTTCTTGGGATTTGGGTAACGAATTTATAAACATCTCTTGTGTGAATTCTTCTAAAATATTTTTGATATTTTGATGGATTAGAAGGCTAGTAATTTGTCCTAATTTATATTGAAATTAGTGCTTTAATAAAATCGGATTTTTATGCGTTTATTCCTACGAATATTTTCGTATAAGTTGGATCGGGTAGATCTCGTGAACGCCAGAGGAAATCAGTTTCCTTAACCTTGATTTCTTGTTGAGTTCAAGTGATTTGTCCACCCTCGTTTTTAAATTAATTTGGGATCGATTTTGGACTTCTTCTAAATCGTTATTTTAATCTGGATCATCTCGTGTTGGTTTTGTGAATGCTTGCGGGTAAATCTAATTTGAATTGCTAATTGTCCGGATCAGGTATGTTCTATTCTCTTGAGCAAACATTGGCATATAGCCCTTGTTTAATCTATAAAATGGGTAGCATCCTTTGCGTGTGTGTTGACAAATTTAGTGTCACAAGTTGGATAAATTATCGGAAGAATATTTTTAGAGAATTATTGCTCGCTACGCATCCTATTTTAATTTGTCTAACCCAAGAGCGTGTAGTTTAATCCGTCAGAACCGTTGGCCGTCATCAAAAGCTCAAGGAAAGATGGACAGTAAAATCTGTATAAGTCTAAAGGCATTGAGTGAAGCCATTTCACTCAACTCTCCCAACTCCTAGCAGATAAGGAAAGTTGCAGCTAAGTCCAGGGGCAATGAGTGATGAATATTCACTCAACACACTCAACGCCCGGTAGTGTAGAAGAATTGACTAAGTCCAGAGGCATAGTGTGAAGGCAGTTCACTCAACACACTACGCCTAAGCAATCCAGAAAAATTGGCTAAGTCCAGAGGCATTGAGTGAAGACTATTCACTCTGCACACTTAACGCCTGGATTGAATATGAAAATTTGGCTAAGTCCACAAATGCTGACATCAACAAAAATCAATAAAAGTCAACTTGATTCAAATTAGTTGCGGGAAATCTACAGAAATGACAAATAGCGACACAGGTCTACAGATGATTTTTCGATAAAAGCCAAGTTGAAGCCAACAACTTCAATCGGGCCCTCGGGTCGTATAGTAGTTGATGGCTAAAGATAAAAGGGATAAGATCGGGTGATGAGAACTTAACATTCAGGGTTTTATTCATTTCAAAAAGTTGGGGTTGAACTTCATCTTCCTCACAATTATTGCAGAGCTTGAAGCTGAAGTTTCAAACCCACATAACTAAAAGTTCCAGCAAGTTAGCTGTAGCGATTCTGTTGGATTCCTAGTTAGATTTGGCCTAGATTCACTAAATAGGATGATTTTGACCCACATTGTATAGCTAGGGTCAAGTCCTTGAGTCCTAGAGTTTAGGCTAGTATTTAGGTTCAATCTTCATGGACCAGCCAGTAGAGGACCTCAGTAGATTCAAGACTTAGAAGAATTCAGATATCTTATTATCAGTTCGAAGTTCTTCAAACTCAGCTCGACGATCGTCGATCTCAGATAGACGAACTCAGAGTTCTTTCTCTGAGTTGAGCTCGACGATATTCAAGCTCAATTCGACGATCTATTCCTTCAGACAGATTCTCAGCTCGACGAACTTAGAGCACAGAATTTGCAAGTGATTTTCAGTATGCAGTTCTCTGAGCTTAGGTCGATGAACAGGAATTCTCAGGTCGACGAACTTGGAACTCCGGTCAACGAATTCCGTTCAGAGGCCGACGAATTCTGTCCCGAGCCAGAATGAGAAGTTTTCCTTACTTCTGCCCCTTACTTTATATATTATTTAGCAGTAATATTCCTGAGTAATTAATGCTCATATTCCCCTGAATATTGTCGTTATTGGCAGCATTAATTATGGTCTTCATCGGGTTAATTACTTACTTATTTGAATAGGACAGTTTGGGAAACTCATTTAAGTCGATATTCCAGCCGTTTCATTCTCCAGGGCAATCATTAATTAATGCCAACAATTCAAATTTTAAAGGAGAATTATTGACTGCAGTATATAAAAGAGATTTTCTCTTTTCAGTCAAAAACTCTAGAAGATATACAGACAACAGTTAGTGTTGAGAAGAATACACAGTTGCACAGAATAACATTATACAAAACTTCTTCTCTGCATACAGAAAAACATTCTATTTTCTCCCTTGTCCATTCTGAACACTAAAGAAGAACATCCATCACTATCAAGAGTCTTCTTCAACTTTCTCCTCCAGGAACATTCAAGGACAACAACTTTGAATCAGTTAGAAAGTTCCAGGATTCCTTCAGATAAGCTGAAGACCTACACCCTGAGCAAGGCTCCAAGTGTTCTGAATCATTCCAGTATTTCAGAAGAAGTCTTGACAACAACAAATCCACTAGTCTTCTCTATTTTATAGAGAAAAGAGAAGACATCATCACCTCCTATCACCTCCTGTATAAAGGGTTTATTAACACCCTTCAAAAGTTTATTCTTGGTTTTTGGGCAACTGATCAAAAGCCCAATGGGTTGTGAGATCTACCTGGAAATAGATCTTGTGGTGGCAGCCACCTGATCAAAAACTATTAGTGGATTCCTACCAGGGTGGTAGAAGAGTGGATGTACCCAGGTTGGGGAGCCACTGTAAAATTCTTATGTTGTCTGTGTGTGATCATTTTCTTTCTGTTCTTGTTGTGACTGTGATAACTTAGTTTAGCCTATTTTATTTCTTTATATTATTATTGGTATCATAGATTTTTACTCTGATATAAATATTAACAACAACCAAAAGTTTTATACTTTATTCACCCCCCCTCTAGAGTAAATCAGGTCTATCCCCTATCTTTCAATTGGTATCAGAACAAGTTTCCTTTAGTTGTACAAGATAACACTTGAACCAAAAGATCTTAGATAGATCTGAATTTCTCACAAGTTATTTTGTTTATTTCATATCATGGCACAAAACAAAGATTATGCAAGCACCAGACCTCCAGTTTGCAACTTAAATAAGTTTCCTATGTGGAAGGCAAGAATCAAGCTATATAATAACTCTATTGATGAGGATATCTTTAATTCTATTTTGATAGGACCACAACTCCAGTGGCTGCAACTACTGCAACTTATAGTACACATGATGTTCCACCACCTGAGTGGACAGATGCTCAAAAAAAGGCCAAAATAGCTGATGCAAAGGCCATGCATATTCTAGCTCAGACAATGTCTAATGACATTTTCCAAAAGGTGGATGAGTGCACATCAGCCAAGGCTTCCTGGGATTCCCTTAACTAGATGGTTGCTGGTTCAACAGATGAGAGAAAGGATAGGAGATCCAATCTCATCTCATAATATGAAAACTTCAAGAAGGATGAGTCAGAGTTTGTAAGTGATATATACAATAGACTAAGATCAATCATCAATGAGTTGAAGAATCTGGACAAGGACCTATCCATTACAGAAGTCAATGACAAAGTCCTCATGCGCTTCCCTAGCTCATGGGATTCAAGAATCTGGCCTATTAAGGAAGCCAGAAGTCTGAATAAGATTTCCACAGAATCTCTACTTGGAAAGCTCAAGTCTTATGAGCAATTGATAAACTCCAGAGTGGCTGCAGAGCAGAAGACTCCTTCATCAGGCAGAAAGGAGCAAAGTATTGTATTCAAAGCAAATAAAGAATCAGAAGCCCCAATAGCCAATGTAGAATTCCTGAGTCTCTTAGACAAGAGATTTTACAAGATGGGCAAGAGAGATTTCAGAAGAAAGTCATGAAGGCAAGATGAAAAACCAAGGTATGACAAAACACCAACTAAATAAGTTGATTGTTTTGGTTGCAAGAAGCCTGGACACTTCATCTCAAAATGTCCAGAGAATCAACAGAAGGAGAGAAGAAGAGAAAAAGAAATAAGGAAGCAGCACTACAGCAAGCCCTCCTCCAGCAAGAATAAAAGGAAGGAGAAAGGCTTTGTGGCTGAGACCTGGAGTGACTCTGAAGAAGAAACTTCATCATATAGCTCTAGTAAAGATGAAGAGGAAGCAAGGGAAAAATAAGTGTGTCTGAAGGCCATCAATGCATCAGGCAGCTGTTCAGAAGCAGAAAATGAACAATTAGACAATGAAGACTCTGAATCTGAAGAAGATCAGGTATTGTCTTCTTTTGATTTTGATTCAGATGAATTTTTAAATGAATTCAAATCTTTGTGTCTTGATTTAATTAACTCTGAAAAAGTAATTAAACAACTTAGAGAAAAACTATCAGAACAAGATAATTTCATTCTAGAAAACATCAAGTTAAAAGATGAATTAATGTTAGCCAATGAACAAATCATTTCATTAAAAACTGAATTGACTGAGGCTAGGCAACTTGAAGAATCCCTAAATAGGAGAAGTATCAAGTTGATGAACATCACAAGCACAGTGCATGCTAGACTTAATAGCAAGCTGGGCTTAGGTGCTTCATCAAGCTAACCCCCATTGATTCAGGAAAATATTTTAATAAGTCTAATAAAATTTGTTTCAGAAAAGGGTAAAGAGAAAATAGATGATAATAATGTTAGACAAATAGAATTAAAACAAAAGAATAAGGAAACGAGAAAGAATAAGAAAAATCTTAACTAAAACTATGTTCAGCAGATTTCATCGAACTCAGATCGACGAAATGTGTACAGTTCATCGAACTCAAGTCGACGAACTCCGAATGCAAACTGTTGGAACACCCTATTACTAATTTGGGTAAGGATCACTATGCTTGTCTCAGGAATCCCAGTTGACCTAGTTGTATAGTTGAGAAGGTCAACATTAGAATGAGTCTAGGGCTTAGAACTTAGGTTTGGAGCTGCCCCCAGGACCATTCCAGATCAAGGTTGAAGAGCTAAGTCTAAGGCAATTATCGTCGAGCTCAGGTCGACGAATCGTCGAACTCCGTTCGATGCTCTCTGAGCTCAACTTCAATAAATCGTCGAACTCCGGTCGACGATCTTCGAGCTCAGATCGACTATCTGCTTTTGGCTAGCTTCTGCTTAGTCGTCGAACTCCCCTCGACTATCTTCTAGCTCAGTTCGACGATCCCTCCTTCAAGTTGCTTCTCAGGTCGCTGAGCTCGGTTCGACGATCTTCGAGCTCAGATCGACGTTTTCTGTCTGCTTATCTCATTTCATCTCTGAGCTCAGTTCGACGATCGTAGAGCTCAGATCGACGTTTTTTTTAGAGAGATCGACGCTTTCAGGAATTCAAATGCTGCTGTTCTTTGGAATGTTTTTGAATATTATCAGCATTTATGTCAGAAGATCTCCCAGCCGTTTGTCATTATTCTGGAGCAAGTTTCAAGGAATTATTCAGAGAATGTTTGCTGGACTTTCCTCTAGAAGACAAGACTCTTTCTGGAAGACATTTATGATTCCCAACGGCTAATTTGGACAAGAAAATTTCAGAAAACTTCTATTCCTCTCTTCTGTTTTTCTTAAGATACACACAGATTGACAAGAAAGAAAAGAGAACACACAGAATAGAGAATACTGATAGCAGAAGAACAACAGAAGAACTGTGACTTCAAAAATCTTCTTGCTGACTGAAAAGTGTTCACAATCTCATCTCAGAACTCCAGACACCTCATTTTTTCAGCCTTCTTGCTGAAACCATCCTTTGCTGGAGATCAAAGTTCTGAAGACCTATCACCCTAGAGCAAAGCTTCTTTTCCTGAATCTTTCTACATCTCAGGGAGAGCTTTGACATCATCAATCCACTTGTGCTTCTCTCATTTGATTGAGAACAGAGAAGACACCCTTCACTCTTATTTTTCTTTTCCTACTGTAAAAGGGTTCTTGAACTCCCTTCAAAAGTTCTGTCTGGTTCTGAGAGCCTTGTCAAAACTCAGTGGTGGCAAGACACCTTACCAAAAAATCCAGTTTTGGTTTTTGAGCACCTTGACAAAAGCTCATTGGTGTCAGGACACCTAATCAACTCATCCTGAGTGGATTCCTACCAAGGGTGGTAGAAGAGTGGATGTACCCAGGTTTTTGGGGAACCACTATATTTCCTTGTGTCTTCTAGTTTGTTTGTGTGATTTGTCTGCTGTGTGCTGTGCTCTTTATTTCTTGGTTTTTGACCTCTTACTAGCACTCTACACTATATCATGAATTGAATTTTATATGTGCTGTTTATTTCAACTGTGAAAAATTATTTTAAAATACTCTATTCACCCCCCCTCTAGAGTTGAGTTAGATCTTACCCTCACTTTCAATTGGTATCAGAGGAGGTTGGTTGTTCATACAGGCTAACACCTGAACCAAAAGATTCCTGATAAGATCAATCTCTTAAGAGGGTTATTTTCCCTATATATATTTATCTTATACAGACATGGCACAGAACAAAGATTATGCAAGCACCAGACCTCCAGTGTGCAATCTTTCCAAGTTTGCACTCTGGAAGGCAAGGATTAAACTCTACATGAATTCTATTGACGAAGATATTTTTAATTCTGTTTTGACAGTGTGTCCAAGTCCTCCTGCAAGCTCAAGCACAGATGCTGTTCCACCTCCATCAGGAACAGATGCTGAAATAAAGAAATGGAAAACTGTAGATGCAAAGGCCATGAATATCTTAGCTCAGACAATGTCTGATGAGATATTTCAGAAGGTAGCCGACTGCAACTCAGCTAAAGAGATCTGGGACAAACTCTCTGAAATTGTCTCAGGATCTGCTGATGAAAGAAAAGATAGAAGATCTCACCTCATAAGCCAATATGAGAACTTCAAAAAGGGAGAAGCTGAATCAGTGGCTGACATGTACAATAGACTGAGTCTAATTGTCAATGTGTTAAAAACCCTGGATAAAGAAATCTCAATAACTGAGCTGAATGACAAAATCCTGATGTGCTTCCCCAGCACTTGGGATTCAAGAATCTGGCCAATCAAAGATGCCAGAAGTCTGAATGAAATTACCACTGAAGCTCTCCTGGGCAAGCTCAAGTCCTATGAGCTGCTCATTAAAAATAGAGAAGAAGAACAAAAGCCCACTTCTCCAGCCCCAAGGAAAGAAAAGACCATAGCCTTCAAAGCTGCAGAAGAGGAGCCTGAAGATAAAGCTACAGGAAATGATGAGCTAATAAGTCTTCTGGCCAAAAGATTCTACAAGATGGCCAGAAAAGACTTCAGAAAGAGGCCATACAAAGGACATGACAAGCCAAGGTATGATAAGTCAAATAATAACAATAAAGAAATTATTTGCTTTGGCTGCAGGAAACCAGGGCACATTGTGCCTGACTGTCCAGAAAACAAGAATAAGGACAAGAAGGAAAGAAGAGAAAGAAGAAAAGAAAAGGACTACAAGAAGAACAGCTCAGACAAAGCCTCCTCCAGCAAGAACAAACATACAAGGAAGGGCTTTGTTGCTGAGACATGGAGTGAGACTGAAGAGGAATCTGAAGCTTCATCCAGTTCCAGTGATGATGAGGATGATGCAGATGAAAAAGAATTTTGCATGATGGCTATCAATGCCTCACAGCAAAACTCTGATGCAGAATCAGATTCAGACTCAGAAATTCAACCAGATGAAGATCAGATAATCAATTCTTTTGATTTTAATTCTGAGGACTTCAAAAATGAATTTAAGACACTATGCCTAGATTTATTAAAATCTGAGAAGGAGATAATCTCTCTCAGGAATCAATTATCTGAGTATAGTGTCCTAAACTCAAATAACCTCAAACTCTCTGAAGAGTTGCAATGCTGTAGGGAGGAGATAGCTTCACTGAAAAGTGAACTATCAAAGGCCAAAAAGTTTGAGGAATCCCTAAATGGGAGAAGTATCAGACTGATGGACATCACAAGCACAGTGAACTCTAGATTTAATAGTACACTGGGCTTGGGTGCCTCATCCAGCCAACCTATAACATTAACAACTCCAATAAAATTTGTCTCTGACAAAGGAAAGGGAGTAGTAGAGGTAGCTAGGAAGAATGCAGATCTGCCAGTGAAAAATTCAGTTCAACAGATTGCGTTGAGCAGAGCTCGACGATCGTCGACCAGAGATCGACGATCTGACCCAAGATCGTCGAACAGAGATCGACGATCTGACCCAAGATCGTCGACCTCAGCTCGACGATATCAAAACTCTGAACTCTACTATAATCGATCTTCGAATAGAGATCGACGATCTGACCCAAGATCGTCGACCTCAGTTCGACGATCGTCGAACAGAGATCAGGCCTGTGAACATTTCTTCAATGGTACATCCAGATTCAATCCTAGAAGTCCCACATCCCAATGCTTTAATCCCTATACTGAATGGATAGTACCTCCTAGGAGATACCATCCTGAAGGTTATAAGGATCAACCTGGGATGTCTCTTATTTCAGAATTTAAGGGATATCAACCTAGGCCGAAGGTTAACTGGGTCAAAAACAAATAAGCTGTTTATGTGCAGGTGAAGACCTATCCAACATCAAACCAGATATGGTATCTGGATAGTGGGTGCTCAAAACACATGACAGGGAATAAGGACAACTTTACATCTTTTAGAGCCTAGCCTGGACCCAAAGTAATTTTTGGAGACTCAAGCTTTGGAACAATAAAAGGATATGGTACAGTCCAAATTGGCTCAGTCACCTTCAAGAAGGTGGCATATGTTGAAGGACTAAAGCACAACTTGATAAGTATTAGTCAACTGTGTGATGAAGGATATCAAGTGACCTTCAACAAAGCCATATGCAAGGTCAAGTCAGAGGACAACACAACTGTGTTGACAGGTAACAGAAGAGGTAACATTTACTTAGTTGATTTTCATTCACCTGTAGTAGATATTTGCCTGTTCAATTCTATTTCAAAACCTAATATTTTATGGCATAAGAGACTAGGGCACATTAACCTTAGAACCATTGCTAGGCTATCCAAGGACAACCTTGTTAGAGGACTACCTTCTGGCCCCTACAAGAAGGAAGGACTTTGCAAGGCTTGTCAATTAGGCAAGCAAACTAAAAATAGCTTTAAGTCACTTAATAAGAGTGATTCACCTAGGATTTTGTATTTGTTGCACATGGATCTTTTTGGACCCATATCTGTACAAAGCCTAGGAGGGAAATCCTATACTTTAGTGGTTGTAGATGACTTCTCAAGATTCACTTGGGTGTTCTTTCTGAGGAAGAAATCTGATAACTTCAAGTGTTTGACAAATTTTCTCAAATGCATTCAGATTGAGTTCAACACTCACATTGCCCTGATCAGAAGTGATCATGGGACAGAGTTTGATTCTCTTCTCATGCAAGAGTTCTGTCAAAGTGAAGGGATTAGGCACACTTTCTCAGCTCCTAGAACTCCTCAACAAAATGGGGTAGCTGAAAGGAAAAATAGAACCCTAATTGAATCTGCTACTACATTGTTGACAGATGCTCACTTACCTCTATCCTTTTGGGCTGAGGCAGTGAACACCTCCAACTATGTACTAAATAGAAGTCTAATACATAAACTAAAGGGCAAGACTCCCTATGAATTACTCAAAGGGAAGAAACCTAAAGTAAATTATCTTAAAATTTTTGGCTGTATTTGTTACATTCACAACAATGACAAGAAACATCTAGCAAAATTCCAAGCTAAAGCTGATGAAGGAGTGTTTCTGGGATACTCCATGATCAGCAAGGCTTATAGGGTTTATAACAAATCATCTTGTAAAATTGAAGAGTCTGTTCATATTACTTTTGATGAAACTAACATGTGTTATAAGGAGAAGTCTACTTCTACCAAAGAACATTTGCAGGTACAATCTATATCAGAAAGCATGGACAGACTATAGGTTAAAGAAGAGGATACAACTTCTCAACCTATTCAGCAAAAGGATGAAAGTAGTGATGATGAAGGAGTATAACATCTTGAAGAAAATCATTCTTAAGAACCAGTTGTTGTTCCACAAGAGGAAACAACAACACAGGTTGGTGAACAATCAACACTCCCTGTTGATTTAGTAACAACAAGAGATCACCCAATCTCCCAAGTGATTGGAAACATCTCAGCTGGTGTGCAAACCAGAAATCAGGTCAACCAGAACCTGATGCACACTTGCTTTCTCTCTCAAATTGAACCTCAATCCATTCAAGATGCAGAGCAAGATCCACACTGGATTATTGCAATGCAAGAGGAGCTACATCAATTTGAAAGGAACAAAGTTTGGGAACTAGTGCCTAAGCCAAAAGATCATCCCATTGTTGGAACAAAGTGGGTATTCAGGAACAAGCTGGATGATCAAGGAGTTATAGTCAGAAACAAGGCAAGGCTAGTTGCTCAAGGATATTCTCAACAAGAAGGAATAGACTATGATCAGACCTTTGCACCAGTTGCAAGACTAGAGGCCATAAGAATTTTTCTGGCCTATGCTGCTCACAAAGGCTTCAAAGTGTACCAGATGGATGTAAAAAGTGCATTTCTCAATGGGGACATCAAAGAGGAAGTCTATGTTAGACAACCTCCAGGTTTTATCTCTCTAACTCACCCATATTATGTTTACAAATTGCATAAAGCATTATATGGTCTCAAGCAAGCTCCCAGAGCATGGTATGAGACCCTAGCATGCTTTCTTCTGGAAAATGATTTTGTTAGGGGGAGAGTAGACCAAACTCTTTTTATTAGAACCCATAAGTCCCATACCCTACTAGTGCAAATTTATGTAGATGATATCATCTTTGGCTCTACTGATTCAAACTTGTGCAAAAAGTTTTCCAAGCTTATGCATTCTAAGTTTGAAATGAGTAGCATGGGTGAGCTGTCCTTCTTCTTAGGACTACAAGTCAAACAACATGCTGAAGGCATATTTATTTCTCAAACCAAGTATGCAAAAGAATTGGTTAAGAAATTTGGTATGTCTGATGCATCAAGTATGAAAACACCCATGCCCTCAAATGCTGTAATAGATACTGATGAACATGGGAAACCTGTTGATCAGACAACATATAGAGCAATAATTGGCTCTTTATTGTACCTTACAGCTAGTAGGCCTGATATAATGTTTGCTACATGTATTTGTGCTAGATTCCAAGTTAGCCCTAGAGAGTCACACTTAATCTTAGTTAAGAGGATTCTTAGGTATGTTAAAAGCTGGCCAAATCTAGGACTCTGGTATCCAAAAGACTCAGCATTTGATTTAACTGGATTCTCAGATGCTGATTATGCTGGATGCAGAATAGACAGGAAAAGCACCAGTGGAACATGTCAGTTTCTTGGTGACAGACTTGTCTCCTGGTTTTGTAAGAAGCAAACATCTGTGTCAACTTCAACTGCTGAAGCTGAGTATATGGCTGCAGGCAGTTGTTGCTCACAAATATTGTGGATACAAAATCAGCTCCTAGACTATGGCTACAACTTAGAGAAGTCAAAAATTTTCTGTGATAATACTAGTGCTATTTCTATAACACAAAATCCAGTCCTCCATAGTAGGACAAAACACATAGAAATTAGGCATCACTTTCTAAGAGATAATGTAGAGAAAAATAAAATTGAACTTCAATATATTCCTACTGATTTGCAAAGGGGAGATATTTTCACCAAACCTTTGGATGAAAAGAAACACAGTTTCTTCCTAAATCAGTTAGGCATGTTAGATGGAGGAAGCCTAAATTAAATTACAAGATTTTTGTAAAGCTAAAACAGACCAAGACTAGGCTAAAAACTCATCTCTTTTTGTGTCTGTAGGATAGTCTCTGTCTCTGAACTGAGCTCGACGTTTTCTCAGAAAACGTCGAACGGAGATCGACGATTTCCCATAAATCGTCGAACGGAGATCGACGGTTCTTGAAGCGTCGACCTGAGTTCAGAGCCTCCGCTAGATCTAGACTTCCTTTCCATCTGTTCAGAGGCCGTCGAGCGGAGCTCGACGCTTTTCAACATCGTCGAACGGAGATCGACGATATTGATGTCTCTTCAGATTCCTTATGCAGCCCAAATCATCGAGCTAAGTTCGACGCTTCGTCAAACTGAGCTCCACGATTTTCCGTTTCGCCGTCGAACCCTAATATAAATCTTTTCTTCAGCCGTCGTTCTTCTTTTGCGCTTTCATACTCTGCAACTTTCTTCGTTTTCCCTCCAAAATCCTCTACACTTGGTCGTGTTTGGTTTTGTGTTGCAGGTACAAATGGCTGAATCCCGTGCGGTCATCTCCAAGATGAAGTTTGATACCGGATTTGACATCGACATAAACTCCTTTGATGGAAGCGACCAGCGCTTCAAGGACATTCTAAACTTATTCAGAGAACAACAGCTAACTCCAATAATGACTACAAGGATGAAGATCGCCTCAGAAGAGATTAAAGAGTGGTGTTATACCGCGACAGACGAGACTGAGGACTCTGTTGTCGGCACCATTAAGGGGACTCAGGTATATCTATCCCCGACTCTATTAACAGATGTTTTTCAACTTAGTACTGGAGAAGACTCCATTGAACTGTCTGGAGAGGAGTATGACTCTATGCTGGATCGGATGGGTCACAATGCAGTCAACCCTAACAAGCTATTAAAGAAAAACCTGTCTATAGAATTTCAATTCCTGGCTGATGTAGTTGGGAAAGTGCTGTTGGCCAAGCACTCAGCTCATGACACCATTTCTAGATATCAGTTTTGCCTGATGGGAGCTTTATTGGATAAGAAGCACCTTGACTGGGGCTCCATTTTCTTCAATCTGATTAAGAAGAAAATCAATAAGACTGCAGTAAGTTTTGGGAGAATTTTAGGGGTCTATCTGCATAACAGATGCCCTGACCTTTTAACCTCCTCTGGATTATTCATCAATGCATCCAAGAGGCTCTCCTGTGCCCTTTTCAGTAAATGGGACAGGCAGATCATAAACCCCTCAAGGGCTGCTGCACCACTTCATTCAGGCACAAGGACTGTTTCAGTCACTCCTCTAGCTGTATCTACCCAAGCCATCTCCTCCTCACCACCAGTCACCACCATCATCATCTCCTCCCCCATTACCATTTCCTCACCAATGTCATCCCCTCCACAATCCATCTCAGAGGAATTCCATCCTCTCTTTTCCTATTCAACCATACCATCCTTTCCCCTTTTAGATGATTCCTTTATGGATGATTCTCCCTCTACTCCTCCTGAGCCACCATCTACCTCCTCTTTTCAACAAATGCTTAATGATATTCTTTCCCAACCATCCTTCACCCACTCCCTTGCTTCACCTATCCCCACCTCCACTTTCTCTATCTCCACAATTCCATTCTCAGAGCCTTCCATTCCTACTCCACCTATCTCCACACCTCCAGCTCCAGCCTACATACCTCCATCTACCTTTAATCCTACCTCTGCTCAAGCCCCACTTGAGCATGTAGATCTTCCAAGGTTGGCAGACAGACTTTATGAGTTGCTAGCTCCCAGGCTGGCATCTCTGTTGGAAACTTCCCTAGCTCCACTCCTGAAACAGGTTCAGAAGCTGTCTACCAAGCTTTCCTCCTTCTCCTCCTCCCAGGCAATCCCTTCTACTGGGTGCCTTGATTCAGCTATCCTTGAACCAAGGCAGGGGGAGATGCTTTATGAAGAAGTGGATGTGCCAGTGGATGCTCCTGTTTTTGCTCCAGCTCCAGCTCCTGCTCACTCAGAAATCAGTGGATATGCCTTTGCTCTAAATCTTCAGAGGCTGCTATCTACATTTGATACAGTCCATTTCAGATGTCTGCCTGCAACTCCTGCTGAAGATCTGTCTAAGGCCATTGTGCCTGTATCTATCTGTGATCCCAGCCATATTTCTTCCTACATCAAGTCCTGGAAGGCTGTGGATATCTCTGATGCTGCTACTAAGGCCACTGTGCCTCTTTCTGTTGAAATTACTGCTGCTACTGCTGACATAGAGATGATTCCAGCAACTGATGCTGATGAAATTGCTGTTGAGACTGCTGATGAAGAGCTTGCCTCATACTTAGTAGATCCCACTCCTGCTGTTGCTGCTCCTGCTCTAGTGTCTGCTGCTGATTCTGACTGCTCTGCTGCTTCTCCCTCTCCTCCTGCTCCTGCTGATTCTGCAAAGCTTAAAGCTCAAGAAGAGCAAATCAGAAGAATTGATGATCTGTATGATCAACCTCAAAGTTCTGAGAGTGATCAGTACAAGACTGATTCTGATGATTCTGCTAGCACTATTGCCAAGAAGAGAAAAGCTAGAAGTAAAGCAATGATGTCAGTCCCTCCTGCCAAAGCCAAAGACTCCAATGATATTCCATACTACATTCTGCATAATTGCCCCATTTCTGAGCCATGGATGCAATACTCCAAGAATCAACAGAAAGCTATGAAGAAGAAGAGGAAGCTAGACAAATATGAAAAAGGATCTTCTCAGTTTCAGCCTCCTCCTCCTCCTCCAGATTCTGGCTCAGGCTCAGCCCCTCAAGCTCCAGTTTCCAGTCACAGTACTTCCCAGTCCTACCAGAGATCCTATCAAAGGGGACAACATCAAAGAGGATATCAACCCAGAAGGGGTAATTACAGAGGAAATCAAAGAGGACAAAGATCCTATCAAAGGGAAGGACAAGACCACTCTGACTCTACTTCAGGTCCTTTCCCTTACAAGCTGAAAGACACAGTTGCTTCAAGGATTTCTCCTGCTTCTGAATTTCTCAACAGATATGAACCTCCTGTTCCATTTGAGGATCCTGAGAACAACCCTGTGTCCTGGACAGCTAGGATGAAAGAATTGGCTGCCCTTGACCAAATAAAAAGGGCCAGAGAACAAGGCAAAGAAACCTCCAACATAACAACTTTATCAGAGCAGAGAAAGATAGAACTGGAAAGATATGCTTCAAGGAAATTTTTCAACCCAGAAGATTACATGAAGCTGCACCCAGAGGCTGTAGTTCCAAGGCCAAGATCTCAAACTTCTCTAGGTGCAGATGATGACAGAAGGTCAAAGAAAGAAAGTCAGAATCCTAACAGAGAAATCTTGTTTAAAAAGGGAACTGAGAAAAAGTAAATCTGTGTAAGCTAAACATTCCATCCACCTTTGGATATCTGCTGCTATTTATCTGTGATCTGCTTTGCTGCTATATATCTTCTCTGCAATTGTGTATTAGCTTCTGTATTGTTGTATGATTTTTATTCCCTATGATTGTCTGTAAATAGTAATCCTAACCCAAATAGGGGGAGATTGTTTGAATACCCTATTACTAATTTGGGTAAGGATCACTATGCTTGTCTCAGGAATCCCAGTTGACCTAGTTATATAGTTGAGAAGGTCAACATTAGAATGAGTCTAGGGCTTAGAACTTAGGTTTGGAGCTGCCCCCAGGACCATTCCAGATCAAGGTTGAAGAGCTAAGTCTAAGGCAATTGTCGTCGAGCTCAGGTCGACGAATCGTCGAACTCCATTCGACGCTCTCTGAGCTCAACTTCAATAAATCGTCGAACTCCGGTCGACGATCTTTGAGCTCAGATCGACTATCTGCTTTTGGCTAGCTTCTGCTTAGTCGTCGAACTCCCCTCGACTATCTTCTAGCTCAGTTCGACGATCCCTCCTTCAAGTTGCTTCTCAGGTCGCTGAGCTCGGTTCGACGATCTTCGAGCTCAGATCGACGTTTTCTGTCTGCTTATCTCATTTCATCTCTGAGCTCAGTTCGACGATCGTATAGCTCAGATCGACGTTTTTTTAGAGAGATCGACGCTTTCAGGAATTCAAATGCTGCTGTTCTTTGGAATGTTTTTGAATATTATCAGCATTTATGTCAGAAGATCTCCCAGCCGTTTGTCATTATTCTGGAGCAAGTTTCAAGGAATTATTCAGAGAATGTTTGCTGGACTTTCCTCTAGAAGACAAGACTCTTTCTGGAAGACATTTATGATTCCCAACGGCTAATTTGGACAAGAAAATTTCAGAAAACTTCTATTCCTCTCTTCTGTTTTTCTTAAGATACACACAGATTGACAAGAAAGAAAAGAGAACACACAGAATAGAGAATACTGATAGCAGAAGAACAACAGAAGAACTGTGACTTCAAAAATCTTCTTGCTGACTGAAAAGTGTTCACAATCTCATCTCAGAACTCCAGACACCTCAATTTTTCAGCCTTCTTGCTGAAACCATCCTTTGCTGGAGATCAAAGTTCTAAAGACCTATCACCCTAGAGCAAAGCTTCTTTTCCTGAATCTTTCTACATCTCAGAGGGAGCTTTGACATCATCAATCCACTTGTGCTTCTCTCATTTGATTGAGAACAGAGAAGACACCCTTCACTCTTATTTTTCTTTTCCTGATGTAAAAGGGTTCTTGAACTCCCTTCAAAAGTTCTGTCTGGTTCTGAGAGCCTTGTCAAAACTCAGTGGTGGCAAGACACCTTACCAAAAAATCCAGTTTTGGTTTTTGAGCACCTTGACAAAAGCTCATTGGTGTCAGGACACCTGATCAACTCATCCTGAGTGGATTCCTACCAAGGGTGGTAGAAGAGTGGATGTACCCAGGTTTTTGGGGAACCACTATATTTCCTTGTGTCTTCTGGTTTGTTTGTGTGATTTGTCTGCTGTGTGCTGTGCTCTTTATTTCTTGGTTTTTGACCTCTTACTAGCACTCTACACTATATCATAAATTGAATTTTATATGTGCTATTTATTTCAACTATGAAAAATTATTTTAAAATACTCTATTCACCCCCCTCTAGAGTTGAGATAGATCTTACCCTCACTTTCACAAACTATTACTATAATTATTCTCTAAACTGCGATCGACGAAACCAGTATGGTTCGTTGACCCGAGATCGACGATATTGGGGCCCAGAAAATGAATACTTTCATTCTCTGTGTGGAGTTCGACGAACTCATCCCCGTTTATCGACCTCAGATCAACGAACTTACGAGAATTCGTCGACTCCAGTCTATAATAACAGAAACTTTAATTCCAACAGGACTTTTAATCAACCAAGACAAAACATTAATCCTTTTCACCAATGGATAATTCCACCCAGAAGTTATCATCCCTTAGGTTACAAAAATCAACCAGTATACTCATATATTTTTAGCTTTAGTTATGTAAATACACAAGGACCCAAGGTAACCTGGGTCAAGAATAACTAATATGTTTAATTACAGGTGAAAGACTATCCTACCACAGAGTAACAGTGGTATCTGGATAGTGGCTGTTCAAAGCATATGTCTGGAAACAAGGACAACCTAATAACCTATAAGTCAAAGCTAGGACCCAAAGTAATATTTGGTGAATCCAATTGTGGCAAAACTGAAGGATATGGAAAGGTCAAGATTAGAGCAGTCTCCTTTAGAAAGGTTGCATATGTAAGTGGACTAAAGCACAACCTTATATCCATAAGTCAGTTATGTGATGAAAGGTTTCAGGTATCATTTAACAAAACTTCCTCTATTATTACTTATGTAAATAACCAAGTAGTATTAACTGGCACCAAAGTAGGTAATATCTATATAGTTAATTTTAAGTCTGTTGTAACTAAAATTTGCATTTTTAATCAAACCAGCAATAATAATGATCTTTGGCATAGGAGATCAGGTCATGTAAACCTGAAACATATTGCTAAACTTTCTAGGGACAACCTTGTAAGAGGATTGCCATCTTGCCCATATAAGAAGGAAAGCCTTTGTAGGGCTTGTCAATTTGGCAAGCAAACTAAAAATAGTTTTAAGTCACTTAATAAGAGTGATTCACCTAGGATACTGTACTTGCTCCATATGGATCTCTTTGGACCTTATACTTTAGTGAAAGTTGATGACTTCTCAAGGTTCACTTGGGTGTTCTTCTTAAGAAACAAGTCAGATAACTTCAAAGTTCTTAATGACTTTCTTAAGAGCATAAGGATTGAGTACTCTACTCCAGTTGCATTAATTAGAAGTGATCATGGTACTGAGTTTGAGTCTCTTACCATGCAAGTATTCTATGAGAAGGAAGGTATTAGGCATTGCTTCTCTGTTCCTAGAACTCCTCAACAAAATGGGGTAGCTGAAAGGAAAAAAACAGAACACTCATTGAAGCTGCAGACACATTACTTGCAGATGCTCACTTGCCCCTATCCTCTTGGGCAGAGGCTATGAGCACAACAAACTATGTCCTGAATAGAAGTTTGATTCATAAGCTCAAGGGAAATACCTCCTATGAACTACTCAAAGGGAAGAAACCTAAAGTAGATTATTTTAGAGTCTTTGGTTGTATTTGTTACACTCGTAACAATAACAAGAAATATATTAGAAAGTTTGAAGCCAAGGCTGAAATTGGAATTTATCTTGGATATTCCCAAGTAAGCAAGGCTTATAGGTCATATAATAAATCAACTGTGAAAATTGAAGAGTCTATTCATATTTCATTTGATGAGACTAATATGTTTTATAAGGAGAAGATAGCTTCTACCAGTGAAACTTTGCAGGTACCTAACTTGTGTGAAAAGTTGGATGACTTGACCCTCACCAATTAGGCTGTTACACATATTTCTCCATATGTTGCTGAAGAAAGTGAAGATGAATACACTGAGTTCAAAGTTGAGCCAACAACAGCTAACTTAGTTCCACTATAGGATTTAATTCCCCAAGCTGTTCATCAACCAACTCCTCCTACTGAATTTGTCACACTTAGAGATCACCCTGCATCTCAAGTGATTAGAGACATATCAGTGGGTGTGCAGATAAGGCATCAACTCCACCAGGACATGATGCATGCCTGCTTCATATCTCAAACTGAGCTCCAATCCATTAAAGATGCTGAGCAAGATCCACACTGGATCATTGTAATGCAAGAGGAGCTCAACCGATTTGAGAGATGTAGAGTTTGGGATTTAGTTCCAAGACCCAAAGACTACCCAGTCGTTTGAACCAAATGGGTATTTAGAAACAAACTAGATGCTCAAGGTTCTATCATAAGGAACAAAGCAAGACTAGTTTCTCAAGGATACAGACAAGAAGAAGGCATAGACTATGACCAAATATTTGCACTTGTTGCAAGGCTTGAAGCAATCAGGATATTCTTAGCCTATGCTGCCTACAAAAAGTTCACAGTATACCAAATGGATGTCAAGAGTGCATTACTTTATGGTGAACTCAAAGAAGAGGCCTATATGGAACAACCATCAGGTTTTATCTCTTCATCTTATCCCTCCCATGTTTTTAAGTTGCATAAAGCTCTCCATGGTCTAAAGAAAGCTCCAAGAGCTTGGTATGAAACCTTAGCTAGCTTTCTCTTAGAGCATAATTTTACTAGAGGCATTGTAGATAGGACTTTATTTACTAAGCATCGTCATGATTAAATCTTGTTAGTACAAATATATGTAGATGACATTATATTTGGTTTTACTGATTCCAAACTCTACAAAAGTTTCTCTGACCTTATGCATTCCAAGTTTGAAATGAGTAGCATGGGTGAGCTCTCCTACTTCCTTGGTCTCCAAGTGAAGCAGTCCCTTGATGGCATCTTCATATCACAATCCAAGTATGCTAAGGAGCTGATAAAAAGGTTTGGGATGGCTGATAATTCAGCTAAGAAAACACTTATGGCATCTAATGTCGTGGTTGATTCTGATGAACATGGGAAACCTGTTGATCAGAAATTACATAGGGCTATTATTGGGTCCCTGTTATAGCTCACAACAAGTAGACCAGATATTATGTTTGCTACTTGTCTTTGTGATAGGTTCCAGGTGAACCCTAAGGAATCTCACCTTATTTTCTTAAAAAGAATTCTAAAATATGTAAAGAGTTGCCCTATTTTAGGACTCTGGTATCCAACTGAGTCAGAATTTGAGTTAACTGGATACTCTGATGCTGACTTTTCTGGATGTAGAGTGGACAGGAAGAGCACATCAAGAACATGCCAGTTCCTTGATGCTAAACTTGTCTCCTAGTTTTGCAAAAAGCAAACACCTGTGTCTACATCAACAGCAGAAGCTGAGTACATAGCAACTGGCAGCTATTGTTCACAGATGTTATGGATTCAAAACCAACTCCTAGACTATGGTTTCAACTTAAATAATTCAACTCTACTTTGTTATATTACAAGTGCAATTTCTATTGCACAGAATCTAGTGCATCATAGTAGAACTAAGCATATAGAAATAAGGCATCATTTCATTAGAGAGTGTGTGGACAAAAATAAAATTAATCTTGTCTACATCTACACTGATTTGCAAAGAGCAGATATCTTCACCAAACCCTTGGATGAGAGAAATCATCTGTTCTTTCTGAATCAGCTAGGCATGATCAATGGAGAAGCATTAATTTAACTTTCTGTCTGCGGTCGAAGAAATTGTCACAGTTCGTCGACCGGAGATCGACGATCTGAGGATAGTTCTTGAGAGAATTCGTCGACCTGAGATCGACAAACTCTTTGGTTGAAGTAACTTTCGTCGACGATCTTGCTTCAAAAAATTTTTTCGTCGACCTGAGAACGACGAAAAGTTTTTCCATCTTCAGACTGAGATCGACGATATCATTCTTCATGAAATTTTTCGTCAACCTGAGATCGAAGATTTTTTACTTTTCAAAGGACAGAGTTCGTCGCTTTACATTCCAAAATACTTATAACTAGGTTTTCTTCGAGCTCCATCCCGCGCTTTCTATTCCTTTGAACTTGATCTATTTGTTCTCCTTTTGCAGCGATCATGATGATTCCGGCAGGCTCCCTTGCAGCGATGAAGTTCGATACTGAATTTGACATAGACTTTGAGTCTTTCCAACACTCAGATCAAATCTTCTTAGATATTTTGAAATTGTTTGAAGAACAGCATTTGAAGAACGTTATGACAACAAGGATTAAGATTGTTGCAATAGAAATTCGAGAATGGGTTTTCACCTCCTCCACACCAGATGTTGATACTATGACAGGAACAATATCGGGTAACATAGTTTCTCTCACCCCCGCCATCTTAACTGAAATATTTGATTTAGAGAATGGAGAAGAGGATTTGGAAATAGACAGTACTGAATATGATGAAATGCTGATTAAGATGGGTCATACTGGAGATAACCCTAACAAACTGCTGAAGAAACATCTATCTGCCGATTATAAATTTTTAGCTAATGTGGTGGGCAATGTACTGCTGGGCAAGCATACTGCCCATGACTATATCACTAGGCAACAATTCCTGGAGATGTGTGCAGTTGTGAATAGGAAGCCAGTGAACTGGGCTAAAATATTATTTGACTTGATAAAGAAGAAAAATAGTAAGAAAGAGGTGTGCTTTGGGAGGATTGTAGGAATCTTCCTTCAAGAAAAGGCTACTGAATCCTTGGTCTCCCAGACCATATTCATCAATGCCTCCAAAAGGCTCACATGTGCCTTATTTGGAAGGTGGGAGAGGAATATCTAAAAGCGATCGAAGGCTTCTTCCTCTTCCATGGCATCTGAGGATACTAGAGCTGTATCAGATGCTCTCCCACCCCTAGAAGATGTCCCCTCCATCAATATTCCATCCACCCAGATTCCAACACCTCCATCTCAATAACCTACTCCTCCACAAATCTTAATTCCTTCCTCAACCCTCCAACAACCATCCACATCTCAAGCTCATATCCCAACACCACCCACATCTCCAGTACATTAACCTTCCCACATTCAATCTCCAGTCCATCAACCAACATGAATTCAATCACCTGAACACCAACTAACTCCACCCCGATCTCTAGTGCATGCAACTCCACCACACACTCCAGAACATGTCACTCCACCTCAATCCCCACTTCCACAACATCTAGCAGACACCCCCCTTCACAACATCACATATATACCATCTTTTGACCTTCTACTATCATATCCCATCAATACTCCTTCACCTCATGATGAGCAAATGCCAGATTCCACACCCTTCCCTCCATCATCATCCACCATCCATCCTTCTGAATTAACTCAGACACCCTCTGAGTTCATGCAAAGGGATTCTCCTTCCATTCCCTCTCTCCTGAAAATCATCACTCCACTACTAAAACAACTCATAGCAGAGGCCATTAAACCTATTGTTGAATCCATCTCAACCCTCTCTGCTCATTTATCTACTGCCCTTACTATTCCTTCTTCTGGGGGTCTGGCTACAGGACCCTCTATAGCCAGGCAGGGGGAGATATCCACAAAAGAAGCTCAAGTTTCTCCTCCTCCAGCAGCAGTAGCAGAAGCAACAGAAGAAGCTTCAGTTTTGCAGATAGTTAAGTTCATAATAGCAAATGTACAGATGATTACAGAGGCTGAATCAGTTGATTTTGATATGTTGAGTGCAGATGAGCAAGTTGCTCTCCCAGAGATTTGGACTGATGGTGATTGTTTTATCAATCCCACAGTAGATTTGTTTAGTTTATTGAAACTTTTTGTTTATGCATATATAAATTATATTCCAGCAGTTTGCTCAGAGCCATCTTTGGCTATAGTTTGTTACACTTCACCAATAAGTCCTGAAGTTGGTAATCAACTGAAGGAAATTTTTGCCATTAAAATGATGGTGGATCCATCAGGCCCAACTTATATTATAGATGATAGCCTGATCCCTGATTTAGAGGATTTCATTTCTCAAGATGTGGCACGAGAACTTGGACATATTCAAAATTATCCTGGTTTGGATGAATTCTTGTTGGCTGACAAAGATGTAGAAGATTATCAGATGTTTACTGAGAATATTGGTCCACCTGAAGTTGCTAAACCTCAAGCACTTCCTCAAGTTGAAAAACAAATTTAAAAGGAAACTTTAAAGGAGATAGATGCAATGTATGACAATCCTCAAGGATCTTCTGATGATGATATTGTTGAAGAAGATTCTGATGAATCTGATGATCCCAAGGCCAGAGAGAAGGTTGCTACTAAGAAGAGAAAAGTTGTTCCAAAGGCAGCTCCTAAACAAAATCCAACAAATGATACTCTATACTATATCTTGCAAAAGAATACTCCATACCCAGGGATGACACAGTGGATGTGGATATCTAAAAATGAGAAAAAAGAAAGAAAGAAGAGAAGGAGGTACATGTCTCCTCCTAAGAAATTTAGGAAAGACCCTCCTCCTCCTCCATCTTATGGGGCCTCTGGAAATGTATCTCAAAGATCTGCACCAGTCATTAAAACCTATCAGAGACATTCCAAGCCAGGCAGTCAGCAGCAGTCATCTCAAAGCAAACCTCCATCAGCTACATATAAGAGAAGTACTTCAGTCTCTGGTGATAATTCACAGAATGACTCAAGTCCTAAAAGTCTAGTGTGTCCACCAATACCTTTTGTAGATCTAGAGCAGGAAACAACAACAAAAATGGCCAGGTTCAAAGAGCTGATAGCACTTTCTCAAATCAACAAAGCAAAAGCTGAAGGAAAGGATCCCTCCCAATATTCAACAATGTCATCATACAGGAAGGAAGAACTAAAGAGGTATGCCAAAGCTAACAAATTTTTCAATGTTGATGATTATATGAGCATGCATCCAGATGTTGTAGTTCCAAGAGCCACATCTGTCAATCTCATTGGTGCATCTGATATGACCATGACAAAGAGGCAAGCTGCTGATCCTAATAGATAAATCATTTTTAGACAACCTTTAGATAAGACTGAGAAAGAAAAGCTTAAGAAGAACAAGTGTTTCTGTTTGTTTAATTCTTATTTTGAACTATATCTGTTTAATCATGAAGCACTTATTGTAAATATCTGCTGAATGTTTTTATTTCTGCCAGATATATGTTTCACTGCTTTATGATTGTCTTTCTTTTATTTGTATTAGTGACCTCACCCAACTAGGGGGAGATTGTTGGATCCCTAGTTGGACTTGTGCTAGCTTCACTAAATAGGATGAGTTTGACCCACATTGTATAACCAGGGTCAAGTCCTAGAGTTTAGGCTAGTTAGTAGGTTCAATCTTCATGGACCAACCAGCAGACGACCTCAGTAGATTCAAGACTTAGAAGAATTCAGAGATCAAATTATCAGTTCGAAGTTCTTTGAACTCAGCTCGACGATCTTCGATCTCAGATCGATGAACTCAGAGTTCTTTCTCTAAGTTGAGCTCGATTATATTCAAGCATAGGTCGACGATCTATTCCTTCAAACAGATTATCATCTCGACGAACTCAGAGCACAGAATTGGCAAGTGCTTCTCAGTATGTAGTTCTCTGAGCTCAGGTCGACGAATAGGAAATCTCAGGTCGATGAACTTGGAACTCCGCTCGACGAATTCCGTTCATAGGTCGACGAATTCTGTCCCGAGCCAGAATGAGAAGTTTTCCTTACTTCTGTCCCTTACTTTCTATATTATTTAGCTGTAATATTCCTGAGTAATTAATGCTCATATTCCCCTGAATATAGCCGTTATTGGCAGCATTAATTATAGTCTTCATCAGGTTAATTACTTGCTTATTTTAATAGGACAATTGGGGAAACTCATTTAAGTCGATATTCCAGCCGTTTCATTCGCCAGGGCAATTAGTAATTAATGCCAACAATTCAAATTTCAAAGGAGAATAATTGACTACTGAATATAAAAGAGATTTTCTCCTTTCAGTCAAAAAATCTAGAAGATATACAGACAATAGTTAGTGCTGAGAAGAATACACAATTGCACAGAACAACATCATACAGAACTTCTTCTCTGCATACAAAAAAATATTCTGTTTTCCCCCTTGTCCATTTTGAATACTGAAGAAGAACATCCATCACTATCAAGAGTCTACTTCAACCTTCTACTCCGGGAACATTCAAGGACAACAACTTTGAAACAGTCAGAAAGTTCCAGGATTCCTTTTGACAAGGCTGAAGACCTACAACCTGAGCAAGGCTCCAAATGTTCTGAATCATTCCAGTATTTCAGAAGAAGTCTTGCCAACAAAAAATCCACTAGTCTTCTCTGTTGTATAGAGAAAAGAGAATACATCATCACCTCCTCTCACCTCCTATATAAAAGGGTTTATTAACTCCCTTAAAAAGTTTATTCTTGGTTTTTGGGCACCTAATCAAAAGCCCAAAGGGTTGTGAGATCTCCATGGAAATAGATCTTGTGGTGGCAGTCACATGATCAATACCTGTTAGTGGATTCCTACTAGGGTGGTAGAAGAGTGGATGTACCCAGGTTGGGGAACCACTATAAAATTCTTGTGTTGTCTGTGTGTGATCAATTTCTTTTTGTTCTTGCTGTGACTTTGATAACTTAGTTTAGCCTATTTTATTTCTATCTATTATTATTGGTATCACCTATTTTTACTCTGATATAAATATTAAAAACAACCAAAAGTTTTATACTCCATTCACCCCCCCATCTAGAGTAAATCAGGTCTATCCCTTATCTTTCAGATTCTCATCTACTACAACAAGTTCAAAGAAGGTTCTGGGAAAGAAGGAGAAGTAGAGCATCTGGTTTCTGCAGGCAAAGCTAGCTGATTGAAGAATACAAGAACATTAAACACTTTTGTCTTCATCAGCAGGATTAGAAACTTCTTTCATAGTTACTTCCAGCACAAGCAGTATTCTATCAAAGATCATTTTCTTGTTGCTGAGAAGAAGGCGGGGATGAGGTAACCTCAGCTCAGGAAGAAGAAGACACAGATAAATTTCTCTAGTGTCAAATTAACACCAACCAAACCCTTTCATTTCTGTAGGATCCTTTTGGATCTGAGTTGTAGGTCTAATTTATAAAGACTGAGGTAGGATCTAGTTTTGGATCTAAGGTAGGGCTGTTTAGCCTGAGGTAGGATCCTTGTGTGGATCTGAGTGTAGGGCCTATGTGCCTGAGGTAGGGCCTCTGGTCAGAGTTAGGATCTTAATAGATCTGAGCTATAGGAGAGTTTTACTCACTGAGTGGTAGGGCTAACCTCCATAGCCTGAGCTATTGGACTTTTGTTCCAATCTGAGGCTGGTGTTGTTTTGAACACTGAGTTGTAAGAGCAAGCATGTTATGAGGTAGGGCTTTATGCCCGAGCTGTATGTATTGGAAGAGACTGAGTGGTCCTGTGGGATCATATTGTAAGCTCTTAGGAGACGAGTTTTGGAGAAGGGGTCTTGTCTAACAAGCTGTTTGAAAGGTGAGCGATAGTGGATGTACCCATAATCTGGGGAACCACTATAAATGTAAGACCCCTTTTTTGGAATAGAAGATACGACCGAGGGGAGTCTTATGCCCAAAACAGCCGCCTTGCAGTAACACCAACATACGGGTTGAACGATACTATAAGATTGTTGGGGTTTCTCTATGAGGATGGCACAACGCTTGTGCACGCAGCGGAAGGAATAAAACATCAAGACTACCCAAAAGAGATGGGATCGGGCCATGAAAATTGAATCAAGAAGTTAATACAAAACTAGGTCAGAGTTACCTTTCCGGTGTTGAGTCAAAACTCAACAGAGATGCTCCAAGCTTCGTGTCCTTTTCGGTGGCGAGTTCTACGTGGAATTATGTCCACGTCTCTGCAGAAATCCACACGAGCGGGAGAACCCCGAGCTTCGTCGCACGAAGGGTCAGGAAGAAGATCAGCCGCAACTTTGTACTTCCCACGGACTGCTAGGTCCGCGCCAGGGAAAGCAAGACCAGCGACGGTCGCCGGAGATGAGGTCGTCGACGGAGCGAACTGGCGGCGGCGGAATGTTTCCGTCCGACGGGATTCGGGAATCGGCGGAGCGAACGAGAATGTCGGAACAGTTCCGTCGGTTTCGATTCGGTCAAAAGAGAAAAGCCCGATACTGTTATTCCCAAAATCCTAAGTGTCTATTTATACTCAAAGCATAAATAAACCTAGGTAAAATCGCTATCCGCAGACCACAACAAAATAGGGTTTCAGAATCGGCGAGAATCACCTGACAGAATCGGCGAGAATCACCTGCAGAATCGGCGAGAATCAGCAGACAGAATCGGCGAGAATCACCTGTAGAATCGTCGATAATCGAGGCCTTAGTCGACGACTCATTCTCGATGATTTTGGCTTAGTCGTCGAGACTTTCACAACGACTCATTCTCGACGATTTTGACTTAGTAGTCGAGACATTCTCGACGACTCATTCTCGACGATTTTGACTTAGTCGTTGAGACATTCTCGACGACTCATTCTCGACGATACTCGACGAACCACCTTGGCAACATTTGCCAGACCCCTTTTCTATGGTGATTGGTAACCTTTACCAACACAGTCAATCTTCCAATTTCTCCACATGCTCTTATGTGCGACCCTGCAGGCTCATATCGCGTTGGCAGTGAGATTACATGTTTGACCACTTCTAGATCACCATGGTAACTCCTACAGTCTCCCACTTGATCTTGAAAGTATCAGACCAAAAACCTCACAAATAATGAGCGGCATCTAGCAATGCATCATTGCTCCCCAAGCAATAAGAGTTCATAACTCATAAGCCTTTATGACCAATGTACCAGCGTTGTCTTTGTCCCTTTGTCCCTTACATCCGGAAAGAACTAGAGGCATGGACCGTGTCACCCTCATAATAGCTCAATCCAAGTTTATTGATCAAGAACGGACTTCTAGAGAATGGTGAGTCCAATATCACATATTGACTCAACCAAGCATGGCCATGCATTTCTCAGTCTAGTTCCATCAAGGGGCCCGTGGATGCAACTCCTGTCATATAGGAGGAAAAATCCCATATCTGCTCACACACAAACACCCAAATGATTCGTAACGTGCCTAACAACCACCCTTATCATCAACCTTTCTCAAGGAAGACTTTAGATGGCATCAAAGCACGCTCTTCCTCACTTGATGAATGTTGTGACTTCAGGTCAAAGGACCACAACACCATTGTCAATTGAGACCTACTCGTGACACGTTTAGATAACAATCCATAGATTAGTCTCAGGTTGGGTCTGTCCAGTACAACTTGTTCATTAACAAGTACCCATGTGATGACTTGATATCACAATATCATGACCTGTGAGAACTGGTCATCAGTCAACGCACGTGCTAGTCTTCATGTATCATCATCACCCTTAGATTCTATGATGATACAACGACCAGGGACCTTTTAAGAATGAAGCTTCAAATAAATCATAGGCTCTCACATTCAAGTCACGTACTTGATGTCCTATGGAAGCGAACATTCTAAGGGTATCTATTATGTTAACATTTAACTATCATATAGGAAAAACATAATAAAAGAACTTGCCATGAATTGTAAGAGAAAAACTAGGTACACTATTCATCATATGAATAAACAATAAACAGCCAACAGAATTTATGTTTACATGCAACCCACAAGACTCTCATTAGAGTTGATCATTTAGGTATCGCATACCCATCGATTTAGTATGACCATCATGCTTTCTCTGCACGAGAGGCTTTGTCAGTGGATCCGCAATATTCTCCTCAGTCGGCACTCTGCAAATGTTCACATCTCCTCGTTCGACAATCTCACGTATAAGATGGAACCGCCGAAGTATGTGCTTGGAGCGCTGATGGGATCTAGGTTCCTTAGATTGTGCAATTGCACCATTGTTATCACAGTAGAGAACTACGGGACCAACAATGCTAGGAACTACATCAAGCTCGCCGATGAATTTCCTAATCCATACAGCCTCCTTCGTTGCGTTAGCTGCAGCGATATACTCAGCCTCTGTTGTAGAATCAGCAACTGTCTCTTGCTTGGAACTCTTCCAGCTCACAGCTCCTCCATTAAGGCAAAACACAAACCCTGACTGAGACTTTGAATCGTCCCAATCAGTTTGGAAGCTAGCATCCGTGTAACCACTTATGACGAGCTCTTCCTGTCCACCATACAGCAAGAACACATCCTTTGTCCTTCTCAAGTACTTCAGAATATTCTTGACTGCAATACAGTGACACTCACCGGGGTCTGACTGATACCTGCTAGTCATGCTCAAAGCAAAGGAGACATCGGGTCGAGTACATAACATTGCATATATGATTGATCCAATTGCCGAAGCATATGGAATCAACTTCATGCGGTCCTTATCTTCACAAGATTTTGGACACTGGTCCTTAGAGAGATTCACTCCATGAGACATGGGTAAAAATCCTTTCTTGGACTCAAGCATGTTGAACCGCTTCAACACCTTTTCAATGTATGTACTCCGGGTCAAACCCAGCAACTTCTTCGATCTATCTCTATAGATCTTAATACCGAGTATATAAGTTGTTTCACCCAAATCCTTCATAGAAAAGCAGTTCCCTAGGTTGTTCTTAACAACTTTCAGGGTAGGAATGTCATTCCCAATCAAAAGTATGTCATCTACATACAATATCAGGAAGACAACAATGCTCCCACTGATTCGCTTGTAAACACAAGGCTCATCTTCATTCTTGATGAAACCAAACTCTTTGATTTTCTCATCAAAACGAAGATTCCAACTTCGAGAGGCCTGCTTCAGTCCATAGATTGACCTGTTTAGCTTGCATATTTTAGTGACTTCATTTGGGGATACAAAACCCTCGGGTTGTGTCATATACACTTCCTCAAGGAGGTTTCCATTAAGGAAAGCCGTTTTGACATCCATCTGCCAGATCTCGTAGTCATAATACGCAGCAATAGCAAGCAATATCCTTATGGACTTTACCATGGCAACAGAGGAAAAGGTCTCATCATAGTCAATACCATGAATTTGCTTGAAACCCTTAGCCACGAGTCGCCCTTTAAATGTCTGTACATTCCCATCCATATCGGTCTTCTTCTTGAAGACCCACTTGCACCCTATGGGTCGCACCCCTCCAGGTGGTTCCACCAAGTTCCAAACTTGGTTTGCATACATGGAGTCCATTTCGGATTTCATAGCCTCAAGCCATTTGTCGGAGTCCGGTCCATTCATAGCATCTTCGTAGGTTGCTGGTTCATCATCATGATCCATAAGCAACACATTACCTATTTGAGACATGAGAAATCCATATCTCTCAGGCTCAAACCTCGGTCTACCAGATCTACGTAGGACTTGTGTTTCTTGAGCAGGTTCTCTAGCTATAACATCTTGTAGTCCTGTCTCATAATCCAATTCCGGTTCATTCACTATTTGTGGTTCTTGAACTTCTTCAAGTTCTACCTTTTCAGTCTTTCTTGATAAGAACTCTTTCTCCAAGAAGACGCCAGTCCTTGCGACAAACACTTTGCCCTCAGACGGTAGGTAAAAGTAATACCCTTTCGTTTCCTTAGGATATCCCACCAGATAACATTTATCCGATTTGGGTTCCAGCTTGTCAGGCATTTAACGTCGCACGTATGCCTCACAGCCCCAAATTTTAATGAACGACATACTAGGACGCTTCCCAGTCCATATCTCATATGGTGTCTTCAGAACCGTTTTCGTTGGAGCGCGATTCAGTGTCATTGCAGCAGTCTCTAAAGCAAAACCCCAAAAGGAAACAGACAAGTCTGCATGACTCATCATCGAATGTACCATGTCTAATAGAGTACGATTTCTCCTCTCAGACACACCATTATGTTGTGGTGTTCTAGGTGGAGTGAGCTGTGATACAATACCACACTCTTTCAGATGATCACGGAACTCATGACTCAGGTATTCGCCACCGCGATCAGATCAGAGTGCTTTAACCCTTTTACCCAACTAGTATTCTACTTCATTTTTGAACTCTTTGAACTTTTCAAAGGTCTCGGATTTGCACTTCATAAGATACACATATCCATATCTACTGAAATCATCAGTAAATGTAACGAAGTAGAAATACCCACCTCTAGCCATGGAACTCATGGGTCCGCATACATCACTATGTACAACACCCAAGAGATCCTCAGCCCTCTTAGTATAACCAGTGAAAGGGGTTTTAGTCATTTTTCCTAACAAACAAGATTCCAATCGCTCAAATGATTCATAATCAAATGATTCCAAAAGTCCATCTTTATAGAGCTTGGATATGCGCTTCTCGTTTATATGGCCCAAACGACAATGCCAGAGATATGTAGGGTTTGAGTCATTCGTTCTTAGTCTTTTATTATTTTCTACATTATAGATCTGATGGTCCAAGTTCGAAATATAAAGACCATTAAACAATTGGGCTACAGCATTACAAACATCATTCTTAAATATATAACAACAGTTGTTCTTAATTATAAAAGAAAATCCAATCATCTCCAAGCATGATATGGATATAATGTTTCTAGTTATGGCCGGAACAAAATAACAGTTATCTAGTTCTATTACAATCCCACTGGGCAAAGAAAGACGGTAAACCCCTACGACTACATCAGCAACTCTTGCTCCATTGCCGACGCGCAGGTCCACCTCCCCTTTACTCAACAATCTTCTCCTTTCTAGTTCCTGCACATTTGTACAAATGTGAGAACCACATCCGGTATCCAATACCCAAGATGAAGGAGCAGAAAGGTTTATCTCTATAACGTAAATATTTAAAGCGGAAGTCATACCTCCCTTCATTTTCTGCAGACCCTCAATGTACGAAGGACAGTTCCTCCTCCAATGACTAGCCTTGCCACAGTGGTGACATTTCCCTTCCTTCACCGTGCTCTTCTTTTTCATCAGTGCAGAAGACTTGGGCTCGAGATGCGACTTAGGTCCCACCTTCGTCTTCATAGATCCCTTGGCCTTGCCCTTGCCCTTATGCACCATTAGTATGGGGCTGGCGGGCTTGTCCTTCTTCATGTTGATCTCGGCAGTTCTCAACATGCCTAGGAGTTCGGGCAGTGTCTTGTCTATTTCATTCATGTTGTAGTTCAAGACGAACTGCTCATAACTGTCCGACAATGATTGCAGGATCAGATCTGTGGCCAACTCTTGACCCAGAGGAAAACCCATCCTTTCAAGGTTCTCTATATACCCAATCATCTTGAGTACGTGAGTCCCTACTGAGTCTCGAACTCCCATCTTGCACTGAAACAATGCTTTTGTGACGTCGAACCTCTCTTGACGAGCATGCCCTTGAAACATTTTCTTGAGATACTCGTCAATCTCCTTGCACCCCATGTTCTCATGTTTCCTTTGAAGCTTAGAGTTCAAGGTGGCAAGAATAAGGCATTCGACCTCTAAAGAGTCATCAGTATACTTCTTATAAGTATCCTTATCAGCACGGGAAGAGTTCCCGGTCGGCACCTCGCGGGCTTCTTCTTCCAAGACATAGAGCTTTCGCTCTTGCCTGAGAACAATTCTCAGGTTCCTTTACCAGTCCATGTAGTTGGTCCCACTGAGCTTATACTTCTCAAGGATGGCTCTCAGAGACAACGTGGAGTGTGAAACACTTGCCATGGAATTCTACAAGAATTCATGCAGAATAATATCAGTACCAAAATTTCAAAATATAATTTTATTTTAATTTGGACTTCAATTAAAACTCCCACTATTTTATTTGAAATAATAGCCCTCACTATCAATTCGGAGAGTTCATGCGAGCTACTCTCTTAGTGGACAAGATCCGTATTTCACCAACACAATGAGTCAGCTTTGGCTTTCCTCTCACGATGCGGTTATTTAGGTAGGCAACGCTTGCCAATTGCATCCTCATGCAATTCTTTTATGGTTGGTGAATAACTCCTTATTCGCATCCATCATATGGTGCATACCAACCCTATGCCTCTAGGCACTCAACCTTTGAGGTCACCTAGTTAAGTTGGACCCGATGTCGACAGTGGGATATCATAATTATCCGCTCGCACTCTTACCAAGATAGATTAATGCACCTTGCTTTGGCAAGCCCACACTTCATCTATCGAGGCAGGAAGAGTATCATCCATCGGAAGGCATGCGAACACTTAATATTTGATGAAGGGAATTTTTGATAATAGGTTAACATTTAACCATGATCAACATTTGATCAATGTGCACAACCTGACACTATCAACATTTGATAGAAGCAAGGGCTAAATCTGAACATCCAGACTCTTCCAAATCTTCAGATTTACATGCATTGGACAAAAGCAAAGACAACTCAACTTAAAGCAGTAGACAAGCTCATCTCTCTTTGTTGGATTCGAAATCCAAAACAATTTTGAGGGATGGTTACTGCTAAGGAGACAACAATTTCTAACAATTAGAAATTACGACGAAATCCCAGACATTCCTGGCGGGGTTCCAAGGGGCCGCGCCCCTGGCGGGGTCTTAGGGGCAGAGCCCCTAACGGGATCCAAGGGGCAACGCCCCTGGCGGTGGTCCCCCTGACCGATCAGCGGGCGGGGTCAAGGGGCAGAGCGGAAGGAATAACGCTTGTGCACGCAGCGGAAGGAATAAAACATCAAGACAACCCAAAAGAGATGGGATCGGGCCATGAAAATTGAATCAATAAGTTAATACAAAACTAGGTCAGAGTTACCTTTCCGGTGTTGAGTTAAAACTCAACAGAGATGCTCCAAGCTTCGTGTCCTTGTCGGTGGCGAGTTCTACGTGGAATTACGTCCACGTCTCTGCAGAAATCCACACGAGCGGGAGAACCCCGAGCTTCGTCGCATGAAGGGTCGGGAAGAAGATCAGCCGCACCTTTGCACTTCCCACGGAATGCTAGGTCCGCGCCAGGGAAAGCAAGACCAGCGACGGTCGCCGAAGATGAGGTCGTCGGCGGAGCGAACAGGCGGCGGCGGAACGTTTCCGTCCGGCGGGATTCGGGAATCGGCGGAGCGAATGAGAACGGCGGAACAGTTCCGTCGGTTTCGATTCAGTCAAAAGAGAAAAGCCCGATACTGCTATTCCCAAAACCCTAAGTGTCTATTTATACTTAAAGCATAAATAAACCTAGGTAAAATCACTATCCGCAGACCACAACAAAATAGGGTTTCAGAATCGGCGAGAATCACCTGACAGAATCGGCGAGAATCACCTGCAGAATCGGCGAGAATCAGCAGACAGAATCGACGAGAATCACCTGTAGAATCGTCGAGAATCGAGGCCTTAGTCGACGACTCATTCTCGATGATTTTGGCTTAGTCGTCGAGACATTCTCGACGACTCATTCTCGACGTTTTTGACTTAGTCGTCGAGACATTCTCAATGACTCATTCTCGACGATTTTGACTTAGTCGTCGAGACATTCTCGACAACTCATTCTCGACGATACTCGATGAACCACCTTGGCAACATTTGCTAGACCCCTTTTCTATGGTGATTGGTAACCTTTACCAACACAGTCAATCTTCCAATTTCTCCACTTGCTCTTATGTGCGACCCTGCAGGCTCATATCGCGTTTGCAATGAGATTACATGTTTGACCACTTCTAGATCACCATGGTAACTCCAACAAAGATGCCTATCCTGCCAGCTATAACAAATATCATTCACGCGAACCCAACATAAAGAACAAACATAAGTCAAAATCCACATAAGAATAAAAGTCCACAAGCACATTAATAATAAGAAGCATCAACGGGCTTCTATAATATTAGAGTACATGAAAACTTTGCCCAAAGGGCTATAATAAGAGTCTCTCAAAAACTCACATCCATAACAGACAGCAGTGATGGTATCGTCACGTCAGGCCCCATCACCCTGACCTGGCTGCCCTCCCGCACAACCTGCTGCTGCTCTATATGTGGGGTTCCCCAAAAAAGGAAGACATAGAAACCGTTATTCATAAATACTTAGTGGGTATCACATCTGATCCCCCAATTACTCTTAGGCACTGAGCGGAGAAAGGAAAAGGGTACAATATATATATGTAAGTAGTAGTACAAGTAGGTGGTATAAAACTAATCAATATCAGAGTATCTAACATGTATAGAAAGTGAGTAAATCAATCTACAATAGCAGTTATACTATCAACATTAGAATACATGTATGATCTTACAACAGGAAAGTAACTCAACTTTTATGAATGTCCATACAGACATACAAGTTAAGGATAAGCTTAGCAGTAAAGTAACTCATCATATAAGAGTGCCCATACAAACTTATATTATAAGGATCTAATGCGGTGCAATGCAATGATATGAATGCAATAGGATGACTCACCCATGCTCACACACACACACAAACACACACTACTATGTTGACACTAACTTGTAGTTCCCACTTTTTGAGCAGGTAGCTAACCTCTCAGGAATCATCCGTCGTGGCCAGATGGTGATAGTGGAGCGAGCTTCTCCACTACTAGACAGGCATCCATACTACCAAGCCTAGGCCTCCGTACGCCTTAACGCTAAGAACACAATAGCGGAGCTCCATACATATTATGGCTCTGAGGGGTCTTTGGTAGATGTGCACCAAGAACATAGTCCAAACTGGCCAACCGGTGTGGCACGAAATGGGCCTCGGGAATGAGCATTGAGGACACAACCAAACCGTCCACTTGGCATGGAAAGGCCTCGGGAATGAGCACCGAGGACATAACCAAACCGTCCACTTGGCACGGAAAGGCCCTTGGGAATGAGCATCGAGGACACATCCAAACCGTCCAAAATCTATCTATCAACTCCCGTTGGTGTGACGATTGACGAGGCCATAGACCTACCACACTATCCTTAACCTAGGATTATGACACTGTGAGTCAACTCACACCACATGCAATTTCACATCTTAGGGATCCACATTGAGTCCCTTTTTATAATTCACATTCCCTGCTCAACAATACGGAAGGGCTCCACACCGAGTCCCTTATCAACACATCCTTCCAGTGCGACAAACACATGCACCTCCAACCCTTCCACATTTCCATACCACGTAAGGTTCATCATTCACATAGGTGGCAAGCCACCTTAAACCACATACCAATCACATACCTGTACCCATAGGGAGACACAACTCTAAGTAGTAGACTACTATACACATTCCATTAATCAACATATCACAAGGCCATGCATCAACCTCATTTGATTCCTTCTTAAAATCAAGCATTCTCAATCAACTATGCTTCCATTAGTTAATCACAACAATATCATTATACTTCACATACACAACAAGCATGATATCATGATAACCGTTTGTACAATCATGTTTCACCAAACCATTTGGTTACTTAAGGATCTATCAACTGAACCCCATTAACCATTTTCTTATCATGATTACGTATAGACTAAGTTTATCGAAACCTTAACATTATTTTGCTACGATCTCTCTACCAAAACCAAACCATGTTATACACTAAACCGAGAACGTGTACTTAAGACATGACTGTACATCAACTTCTACTGGACAATCCCGAGGCTTCAAGACTCATTTGAAAACATGTAACCATCCGCTGGAAAGGTCTTTCTAAGGAATACAACTTTTGTGTATTGTTAAATACCCAGATCTGGATGTAACCTACTCGAAATTGGCTTCGAAGTTTGCTGCGCAGAGAAAATAGAGTTCTCCACGCATCTTAAAGCAATATGAATGACATCGGTTCAACTTCTTCCTCTAGACATTTGTTCAAAACTATATTCAAGATTCCTTCCTCCCTTATTCACCCTCAATAGACCATTTCTCTTTATGAAACCAAGTCCACCATCTTCATATAGAAGAGAGGAGAGGTTGAAGACATCAAATCCCTAGGACAAGGTCCTTCATGGTCTCTTCCAAGGAGATCTTCATCTCACAAGTCCAACTCTTTTGAGTCGATATCTCTCCTAGATAATAACTTGAGATCTAGCACCAAGGGAGAGGGTAGGAAGCTCACCTCATTTCCTGCCATGGATCTTGTTATCCTTCTTGGCGAAATCTACTCCTCATTGCCATTGTTCTTCACGGAAAGGAACATCCTTTCCTCCAGAAAATCCGACTCCGGAAACTTTCCCTCTTCTGACGGTTTCGACATAGGTAACGATTCAGCAAGAAGTGATGTGATGGCTAGGGTTTTTCATAAGTCTCCTTTTATAGGAAGGATTAGGGTTAGACCTCCTGTCACGTGTCACCCTAGTATTGGACCGCTCATTATTATTTAAATAAAATTTTTTCGAAAACACCGGGTCTTAATAACTCGATTGGCGCATTTCCCGAAACCCGATTCAGCCCATTCATATGAACCAACAAACAGTCTTGGATGGAAAAATCTTCTAAGTCAAAATCATCGAGTGCATTGAGTTTACTCAACACACTCGATGCTTCGTCGAATGGCGTCGAGTTTACTCAACGCACTCGATGCTTCGTCGAATGGCGTCGAGTTTACTCAACGCACTCGATGCTTCGTCGAATGGCGTCGTGTTCACTCAATGGCTATAGTACCCAGAATAATTCTAAGTTAAAACACTCAATGCCTCATTGAATGGCGTTGAGACCACTCAATGCTCTCAATGCTTTCTGAGTCTAGAAATATTCTAAGTCAAATCTCTCAACACCTCGTCGAATGGAGTTGAGGCCAAACAACACTCTCGACACTTTCTGAGCCCAGAAATATTCTAAGTCAAATCTTTCAATGCCTCATCGAATGGTGTTGAGAACACTCAACACTCTCGACGCTTTTTGAGTATAGAAATATTCTAAGTTAAATTTTTTCGAGGGGCTTTGAGACCACTCAATACATTCGACGCTTTCTGAATCCAGGACAATTTCTAAGTTAAACTGGAATGGCGTTGATACCACTCAATGCATTCAACACCTGGTGGATCCAGAACAATTTTTTAAGTTATACTGAAATGGAGTTGAGACAACTAAATGCCACTCAATGCCTGGTGGATCCAGAATAATTTTTTAAGTTAAACTGGAACGGCATTGAAACCACTCAACACACTTAACGCCTGGTGGATCTAGAACAATTTTTCTAAGTTAAATTGGAATGACGTTGAGACCACTCAACACACTAAATGCATGGTGGATCTAGAACAGTAATTTTAAGTTAAACTGGAATGGCATTGAGACCACTTAACACAGTCAACGCCTGGTTGAGTCCAGAATTCTTCTAAGTGAAATTTTCCCTATTAGTCGAGTATCACTTGACGCTTGTCACCGGTGTACCCCGAGCTTGAGTCAACTTTATTGACTCAAAATGCGCGTGAGGGCTCGAGCACGAAATGATACGTTAAAATTCCTATAAGCAAAATAAAAGATTTCATCCCCGAAATCAGACAAAGGTTGTGGGGGATATAAAGCATGGAAATATAATATTCTTAAATTTTACCTTGGGGAAACAACTCCGGGTTGCGCTTCCGCATCAAGTCCACCTGCTCCCAAGTATATTCTTCCTTCCCATGGTTAGACCATAAGACCTTCACCAAAGATACATTTTTCCGACGCAAGTTCCTCGTACCGGTCTCCACTATCCGCACCGGCTCTAGTCGAACAGATCTATCAGTTTCCACTGCTCCATCTGTGGTGTAAATATGTTGATCGAGTCATAATAGTGCCTTTCAAAGCGACGACACATGAAATATGTCGTGCAAATTTTCCAGCTGTGGTGGTAGCTCCAGCCGATTGGCCAAAGGGCCAGTTCTTTCTAATATAACATAAGGACCCACATATCTCAGGCTGAGCTTCTCATACCATGCACTCGTGACACTCTATGCATCGGCCTGATTTTTAAGAATACTTTGTCGCCCACTTGAAATTCCACCATCCGATGTTTCTTATTATGGTATTTTGCATGCCGACTTTGAGCCACAAGCATGTGGTCTCGTTTCAATCTAACAGTAGCAACAGTATTATTGATGCACGAAATGCGAAGGAGAAAATGAGCACCAGCAGCTAACCATTTGAGCACTTAGGGAAGAAAGAGGAAACAAACTGCGAGCAACAGTCTACTTGGCGGACTAGAAAAGGAACAGAAAAGCATCAGAGCCATGGATCACGACAACACCCGACTTTGCCCGTCGCGGCCTGAATGCCACTCCTGCGACGGGCTTGATTTTGATTGCAAACAAGCGGTTACAAGGATGGAAAAGGAAATGATGCAAAGAGCAAGCTGGAGATCGCAAAGCCAGATATTCGAGTCCGCAGCCTTTAACAAGTGGGCTCCTGAGCTCGAGTCAGTGTGCTTTGAGTGCACCACTTCCCCCTATTTATAGGCTGGGGGCCTGCCAAAACGGGCAGGGCTAAAATAACTGGCTTTCCGGGGTACAAAAGAGTCGGGCAGCGGTGACGGGAATCAAAAAAGAAAAAACAAGCAGTCCGCGCAAGACTGGTGGACTGGGCTTGCGAGCTGGAAACCTCCCTTGGTCGCGTCGAGCGCAATCCTGTCAGACGAGTTGCGACCTGAGCGACCTAAGCGACCTGACTCCGAAGATTGCTGAAAGCTGGCAAGATCTGAGAGGGAACCACGGGCGACCTGGGCGGACTAATAGCGGGAGTTCTCCTATTTGGCTGGGATTTCCTCTGGCCAACTGGCGAGCGGGGCGGACTGAAATCTTGAGTCCGGCAAGGGAGGGGTAAGACACTTAGCTGGAAATGTTGCGGATTCTGGGGTTAACATAATCCCCGCACATTTTTGAGTTTTGGAAAATTCCGAAAATGTTTCCTTAACCGCCGAGTCCGCAACTATCATAAATGTTGTCTGTGCTATAAATACCGCCGGAAGTCCTGTCTTCTGTCAGAATTGACTGCGCGACGGGTCGTTACTCACCACTTGCGGTCTCGACTTTCCAGTTCGGCATGGCAAGACTAGGATGCTTCTTTGGTAGCCTCGCCACCTCGACTGAGAAACCCAAAGCGAGTTCCCGACCTAAGAAGGCAAGTCATCAGAACGATATTCCTGCCCGCCATCACGGAGAGGGTTCAGGTCAGAAGAAAACAGACCCAGCCCGCGACATCGAGCCTGAGAAGACCGCGATTGCTCTCAGAATCCACTGAATGAGAACCCGAATCCGCCATCCATCTCTGATCAGAACCCCGTGAGCTCTTAAAGTATGGAGGTGCACCGCTCTGCCTCCAGAACTATTATGTTGCGGATAGATCCGAACAAGGAAGTGTCATCGCCGAAAGCCCAGCAGCAGATCATTGAGGAGAAGCTTCCAGCTGATGAACAAGTAGAGGAAAGGGAAGAAGAGATAGCAGAGGAGCGAGCTAAGGAGCCCGCCGAGGTCGCGGCTAAAGATTCCGTTGAGAAGCAAGCTGAGGAACCAGTGTCCTCCCTGGCTCTAGTCGTCGCACCAACCTCAGCCCCCGAATCACAGCAGGTCGTCATAGACTTGGATAAGATGCCTGAAAAGAAAAAGAGGAAGAGAGACAAGAGTACTGTTGCAGAGCAAGTAGAGAAGAAGCTGCAAGCTAGAAAGGAGAAGAATATCTCTAAGCGGACTGGAGCTGCGAGCTTTCAGATTAAGCCCCGAGAGAAAGAAGTTCCGGACAGCGATCTTGTCACCCCGGATGCTCTACTCGCAAAAGGTTACCCCCTCAAGACTCATCTTATCGACCACCGAGATACTCGATTCTATTGACAACGAGCAGCTCGCAAACATGAACTGTTCCCTGCTAGAGGTGCTGCAGCCTGGCTCTGAGACTAGGGGAGAGAAAATTGCTGATCCTTCCTCTTTCCTTCCCGCTGAAGAAAAAAAAGACAAAGGAACAACTCGCAGCAATGAAGGCCAAGGTTGAAGCGGTCTCGGAGAAGCTTGCTGCGGATAAGCGGGCTGAGGATCTGCAGACCGCTGCCGAGCTGATGCAATCAGGTAAATTGCACCCGGCGCCTAGGCGTTTCCGGAGCTCATGGCTATATAAATCCCCTCCTCGGAAATCGCGGCCGGTTAAGATCATTACAGAAACCGATGACATAGTTGCCTCAAGCAGATCGCTGGCCGAGACAAGAGCGACAGTCCGTCGAGAATGGAGGCATCGCCTAGGCGTATTATATCCATAGCGCGCGAGGCGACCTGCCTTTGATAGTCACCAGATCGCCGCCATGATTTCAAAAAGTGAATCAAACTTTTTTACCTTTTTAAGCTTATTGCGACCTGGAAGCTGAAGCGAGTTTTATTTCCTTTGTTGAAGTTCGGAAGTCAACACCTGACTCTGTCGAGGTTGGCGAGATTGTGCCTTTGCCTGCAGACATATCGATGGAGGCTGTGATGCGGTTTGCCGCTGAGCCCGCACAAGAGGAGCGGCCTGTCCAGGAAACATACGCGCTGTTAGCGAGGAAGTATGAGGAGGAGCTGCATGAGATTCGGATTGAGTTAAAGAAAGCAAAAGAGCGAGAAAAGATCCTGGAGAACCAGGTCGCCGGCCTCTCTTCCGCTCTTGAAGGAATGAAGAAAGAGAAGCAGCGGCTAAGCGGAGACGCCTGCCACTACAGGAACAAATATTTGGCTTTGGTGAGAGAAGGGAAGAAACAAGTCGGAGAGGTCGCTGGAGCGAAGCCGCAGACGTCTGCTCAACCTGCTGTAGGAGAGGAGTCAGCCCCGGCGGCGAGCGGGTAGCCCGCGGTGGTCGCAAATCCAACCCCAGCAGGCGTCCCGACAATCCCGTTCAACCGAGTAGTCAGGGATAATGCTCGCATGCACCGCACTTTCAACAACATGCACCATCTGGTCCAGCAACTGTACAGGGAAATCCTGCAAGGGAGCGACCAGGCGGCCCACGTCGGGGTGGATGATGAGGAGCGACCTGCTCAACGAGATCGCAGAAGCCGCTGAGGCGAACATTTAATTCGAACTGTGTATTGTATAATCTGGTGTTTTGAACATTATTTTTGTTCTATTTGTGCTGTGATGCTACTTTCACTGGTTGTATGATATTATTATTTTTTTAAACTTTGGACAATCCTGTTGTGATGAATGTGAATTATGCGGGCTGCTTTTATGTTCGTTCATTTTACTTTACTGAAACTAGCGAACTGCTTTTGAATCCGCAAAGCCTTGAGAAATATCTGAAATTGCAGGGAAAACAGGGAAGAAGCGAGTTGTGCGGACTGCCTTTGAATCCACTAAGCCTTGAGAAATATCTGAAATTGCAGGGAAAACAGGGAAGAAGCGAGCTGCGCAGACTGCCTTTGAATCCGCTAAGCCTTGAGAAATATCCAAAATTGCAGGGAAAACAGGGAAGAAGCGAGCTGCGCGGACTGCCTTTGAATCCGCTAAGCCTTGAGAAATATCTGAAATTGTAGGGAAAATAGGGAAGAAGCGAGCTGCGCGGACTGCCTTTGAATCCGCTAAGCCTTGAGAAATATCTGAAATTGCAGGGAAAACAGGGAAGAAGCGAGCTGCGCGGACTGCCTTTGAATCCGCTAAGCCTTGAGAAATATCTGAAATTGCAGGGAAAACATGGAAGAAACGAGCTGCGCGGACTACCTTTGAATCCGCTAAGCCTTGAGAAATATCTGAAATTGCAGGGAAAACAAGGAAGAAGCGAGCTGCGCGGACTGAGCAATTGATCTGGGCGGATTGACTGCTATCATGTTAGACGGTTTTTCTATAAATAGGGTCTTCATTTTCTCTCTGCATAGGAAACAGTCGAAGCTGAAGACCTGCGGTCTAAAAATATGGTATCCGCACGTACTGATGCCGCAGTCGCCTTCCATGCTGCCGAGCACAAAAGAAGCAGACTGACCGCAGTTGATCTGGAAGCCTTTCTGAAGGTACACATGGCGGGCTCGCCGGTGCTCGCCCGGCTTCCCGAGCATCAAGAGCGGTTGAACTTTTCCACTGCCACTCAGCTCGCAGTACCTATCGACCATTTCGACTGCGGGTTCAAATTCCCCTTGCTTTGAGAGATCGCGGAGATCTTCGAGCACTACGGGGTGATTCCAGGCCATCTCGCGCTGAACAGCATGATCGCCATCTGCAGCTACCTCGCCTACCTGTGAGCTGAGAAGATCGAGTTTTCCTTGAAGATCTTCAGGAAGATTTTTTCTGTCCACTCAATAACTCCAACAGGGGATCGCGAGTACAAGGGTATCATCTACTTCTACTGCAGGGGGATGAAGGTTGTGGGCTTGCCGAATAAGATCCACAACTGGACCTCTAGGTACCTTATCTTTGAAGGCGACCTGGGGTTCCTTCACACTAACCCGCAGCTGCGCTCAGACACCGACTTCAAAAGCGTGCGGCTGAGTGATACCGAGGCCGCCATCATCGGGTTCCTTGCTGGAGCAAGGCTCGACGTTGACTACTACATTCCACTCCTGCCCGGACTGGACACCGTAAGCTTCCAGGGGAGCAAGTCTCGCGACATTCATTTGTATCCGCAGCGACCTGGAAGTTTGTGTCTAACTTTTCTTCTTGCAGCGACCTTGGCGGTGCCCACAAACCTGCACTATGCGCCGGCTGGACAGACTCCTACACAGGGAGAAAGAAGAAAAGAAATTGCGTAGAAAAGGAAGGAAGACGGAGATCCCGCCGCGGGTTATTCTTCTGACGATAGCTTCAACATCGCGGGTTTCGGCGAGAAGCAAAAGGATCAAAGGGGGAACCCAATGATCCATTGGCATGAGAAGAAGAAGTACGTCCCCCTATCAACGGCTCTTCCCTCCTGGAGGAGTCCGCGCCCATCTTGCCACGCCCATCTCGCCATCTCTGCCTTGTACGGGAAGCAAAATCTTCGCGACCTGCAGAGTGTGGCCCATGACGACCTTCCTCTGCATGCCGCCCAGGCCAGTGCGAACTGCGTCGTCACCAACCACTTCATGGGCAGGCTTATGCGCGAGCTGCTTAGGGAAGATGCGCTGTAACATCCCATTTCCGGCTAGACCCCTAGGAGTCGTTTGGTCGTAACAGAACCCTAGGAAACTGAAGGATTGAAGTCCATTGACCAAAATCTCGAGTCACGGGTTCGTCACGCCCGTGACCAACCCGTCACGCCCGTGACCAACCCGTCACGCCCGTGACCCCTTTGACGATCATCGAGCTCAGGAAGACGATCGTCGAACTCAAGAACTTTCATTACGGGTCTGTCACGCCCGTGACCTGTATGTCATGCCCGTGACCTAGGGCGTGACCCCCCTTCGACGATCGTCGATCTCCGGAAGACAATCGTCGAGCTCATAATTGTAAACATGGACCTGTCACGCCCGTGACCTATCCGTCACGCCCGTGACCTACGACGTGACCCCCCTTCGACGATCGTCGATCTCTGGAAGACGATCGTCGAGCTCAGAATTACCAACAGGGGCATGTCACGCCCGTGACCAACAAGTCACGCCCGTGACCTAGGGCGTGACCCCCTTCGACGATCGTCGATCTCCGGAAGACGATCGTCGAGCGCAGAATTATCAACGGTGTACAACCCCGTATTCGCGACGTGAGGACCCCAGGCAAGGCATAAGGCATGCTAGTAAGTTTTAAGCTTTGGAGCCCCTTTGAAGGGCAGGTGCGGCGAGTAGGCGTGAGGGGAAGCTGCGAGACCGGCCGGAGTCCGGAGGCGCACCCCTACCTCACGGCTAGGCGAGGGCAGGCGAGGCGAGACGGGCCCAGGGCCGGGTTCTCGCCCGAGGGCAGGCGGGGCGAGACCGGCCCGGGGCCGGGTTCCCGCCCCTACCTCGCGGCTAGGCGAGGGCAGGCGGGGCGAGACCTGCCCGGGGCCGGGTTCTCGCCCCTGCCTCGCGGCTAGGCGAGGGCAGGCGGGGCGAGACCGGCCCGGGGCCGGGTTCTCGCCCCTGCCTCGCGGCTAGGCGAGGGCAGGCGGCACGAGACCGGCCCGGGGCCGGGTTCTCGCCCCTGCCTCGCGGCTAGGCGAGGGCAGGCGGGGCGAGACCGGCCCGGGGCGGGGTTCTCGCCCCTGCCTCGCGGCTAGGCGAGGGCAGGCGGGGCGAGACCGGCCCGGGGCCGGGTTCTCGCCCCTGCCTCGCGGCTAGGCGAGGGCAGGCGGGGCGAGACCGGCCTGGGGTCGGGTTCTCGCCCCTGCCTCGCGGCTAGGCGAGGGCAGGCGGGGCGAGACCGGCCCGGGGCCGGGTTCTCGCCCCTGCCTCGCGGCTAGGCGAAGGCAGGCGGGGCGAGACTGGCCTGGGGATGGGTTCTCACCCCTGCCTCGCGGTTAGGCGAAGGCAGGCGGGGCGAGACCGGCCCGGGGCCGGGTTCTCGCCCCTACCTCGCGGCTGGGCGAAGGCAGGCGGGGCGAGACCGGCCCGGGGCCGGGTTCTCGCCCCCGCCAGGCGGCCGGGCGAGGTCGGGCGGGGCGAGACCGGCCCGATGCCGGGTTCTCACCCCGACCTCACGGCCAGGCTGGGCGAGACCGCCCGGGGGGCTGACCGGCGGGCGGGACCTCCTGGTGTTACCGTTTTACCCCCGAGGTGGTTTTTCCCTTTTTGCCCCCCGGTGTGGAGGTTTTCTATTGGCTGGAGGCATTTTTGCCCCAGGGGCATTTTGGTAATTTTACCCCCAAGACTTGGAAAAACTATAAATAGTCCCTTAAGGGTGCCTTGGAGAGGGACTGGTCATTCTTTCCTTAGCCATTATTTTCTCTTTGGCTTTCCTCTAAGGCGCCTAGCTCAAGCATTGGCTAGGGAGGGGGAGACCTCAAAGGTCTTCTGGGTGTAAGGTGGGACCTCCACGCTAGAGCCAAGGGTCGGTTCATAGCTTCCTAGGTCTTAAGTTCGTGACGTTATTCCGAGTGTAGTAGGTGTGAGGTCACCCCTTTCCCCAAGGGTCGAACTCCACAGAAGTCAATTCTGGCTTCGGTCATTTTTGGTTTCAACAGTTTTGGTGCGGTGAGCGTGGAGAGTGACCAGCACAGAAAATCTCGGGTGAGTGTCATGGCCGGAGATCGGGGAGGTAGTGATGACCTCGGTGGTCTCCCCAACCTAGGACCCTTTGTAGGAAGGGAAGAGTTCATGGCTTCCATCCAAGCCATCATGGAGATGTTGCGAAGCATCGCTCCCCAGGGTGGCAGCTCCACTCCAACCCCCCAGGAGCTAGCTCCCCCCCCTCTCGATGAGCCAATCCTTAGGGGTCCCAGCGAGATCACCCCAGGAGGGGGAAAAGGAAGTGCTCCAGGAAGGCAGCCTGGGAAGGAAAGGATGGTGGAAGGGGTCGAGCGAGACCTCCCTGGCCGGGAGCTGTTCCCCAGCCCGGCGAGAGCTAGCCCTCCTGGCGAGCAGGTCGCACGAGTGGAGGTGGCGAGAGCTCCCCTTAGGGGGTCACCCTTCAGTGAGTTGATCATCTTAGCTCCCGTTCCCGAGGGGTTCAGAGAGCCAGACATGGCTTACTATACCGGGAAGGATGACCCCGTCCAGCATCTGCAGTGGTTCGAGGATGCCGTCTCAATCAGGCCGATGACGGATGCCTTCAAGTGTCGCCTCTTTGCGATCACGTTGAAGGAGAAGGCAAGGGACTGGTTTCATCAACTCCTTCCAAGGTCCATCTTTGGGTTCGAGGACTTGAGCCGGAGTTTTCAGCTTCGCTTCTCCACCTCCAAGAAGATGAAGAAGGGTCCTGAGTCCCTCTTCCTGATAAGGCAAAGGGCTGAGGAGTCGCTGGCCCACTACGTTGACAGGTTCCAGGAGGAGGTCCTTGACATCCAAGAAGTGCCAGGGTATGCCCTCCAGATGGCGTTCACGGTGGGGTTGCGTGAAGGGTTCTTCAAGATAAGCTTGACTCGGAAGGCCCCCCTTTCCTTCGAGGAGCTGATGGAAAGGGCGGCAGAGGAGATATCCATGGAGGCAGCAAACCCGGCCTTTGTGAAGAGGCTGGCAAAGTTGACAGAGGTGGAGTCAAAGGAGCAAGGTGGCTCGAGGCATCATGAGGGGAGAAGGAGAGAGGATCATAGAGCTCAAGGGTTCCAGAGACAGGAGGGTCCGGAGCCAGGCTGAAGGCAGCAGGGAGGACCTGCCCATGGTCTAGGAAGGGCTCTCATCCAGGATGGAGGGAACTTCCACGGGGGCTAAGGGAGGTTCAACTTCCAGAGGCATTCCCCAAGGCAACTCCTTCCCCACCCCAGCAAGCGATGGCGATTGGCCGAAGGGATAGGAGGAATCGCAAGGGGAGAGGGGGAGGCAGGGTAGAGTTACCGTTCTGTGACTTCCACCAATTGGAAGGTCACGCCATGGCTACCTGCCCTGAATTTCCTGGAGATGAGGGGGGCAAGAGCTCCAGCCCAGCAGCCGCCGCCGGAGCGGATTGAAGTTCTACCCCAAGGAGGGGGGGTGGGGATCGAAGCGCTCGGAAGGCAAGTCTCCATGTGATGTATCGGCGGAGCGTTGCCTCAACATCCCAGACCCCTCCCCCGAAGGAAAGGGTCACCTTCTCATCAAAGGACATGCCAGAGCATGAGGATCCCTTCTGCGACGCCCTGGTCATCCAAGCAGCCGTCGAAGGCTTCACCGTCTCCCGGATTTTGATTGATAACGGAAGCTCGGTCAATGACATTTTCAAGAAGGCATTCGAGGGGATGAAGGTGGAGCCAAGGAGGGTAGTGGCGTCGGATGGACCTCTGTTTGGATTCTCAGGGGAGAGGAAGGAGGTGGAAGGAGGAGTCGGACTCCAGGTGAAGTTGGGAGGGACCTCAAGGAACTGCAGGTTCGTCATTGTTGACGCTCCAAGCAGCTACAATGCCATCTTTGGAAGGCCCCTCATCAACGCCTTCCGGTGCGTGCCCTCATCTTTCCACCAATGTCTCAAGTTCAATTCAGATGGGATCCAGGTCAGGATCACGGGAGACTCCAAGATGGCGAGGCAGTGCTACGTCACGGCAGTCAACACCATCTCTTGGTTGGCTAAGGCGGAGGAGATGGAGAAGATCATGGAGAGCCTGAGCAAGGTTGAGGTGTCCAATGGGATAGAACCTGAAGGCGACTACCATGCCCGGGCACCCTGAAGATACCTCGCCCTCGGCGGAGTTATATATCTTACTTTTCTTTATGATGTAATGAGTCCAACCTCCGACCGGTAGGGTCGAGAGGGTCATGTAATCCAACTATTTTCCCCTTTTGAGGATGTTGAATTTAGGCAGAGTTCAGGTAGCATGCCCCATCCCCAAGCCCCTTAGCTCCGAGATGATTCCGCTGCCAGGATCTCACTAGCTGGTGGGTTCAGGTTGATCTCTCGTGGGAGCCAAGTCCCTTAGCTCCGAGATGATTCCGCTGCCAGGCTCTCACTAGCTGGTGGGTTCAGGTTGATCTCTCGTGGGAGCCAAGTCCCTTAGCTCCGAGATGATTCCGCTGCCAGGCTCTCACTAGCTGGCGGGTTCAGGTTGATCTCTCGTGGGAGCCAAGTCCCTTAGCTCCGAGATGATTCCGCTGTCAGGCTCTCACTAGCTGGTGGGTTCAGGTTGATCTCTCGTGGGAGCCAAGTCCCTTAGCTCCGAGATGATTCCGCCGCCAGGCTCTCACTAGCTGGCGGGTTCAGGTTGATCTCTCGTGGGAGCTAAGTCCTTTTGCTCCGAGATGATTCCGCTGCCAGGCTCTCACTAGCTGGTGGGTTCAGGTTGATCTCTCGTGGGAGCCAAGTCCCTTAGCTCCGAGATGATTCCGCTGCCAGGCTCTCACTAGCTGGTGGGTTCAGGTTGATCTCTCGTGGGAGCCAAGCCCCTTTTGCTCCGAGATGATTCCGCTGCCAGGCTCTCACTAGCTGGTGGGTTCAGGTTGATCTCTCGTGGGAGCCAAGTCCCTTAGCTCCGAGATGATTCCGCTGCCAGGCTCTCACTAGCTGGTGGGTTCAGGTTGATCTCTCGTGGGAGCCAAGTCCCTTAGCTCCGAGATTATTCCGCCGTCAGGCTCTCAATAGATGGCGGGTTCAGGTTGATCTCTCGTGGGAGCTAAGTCCTTTTGCTCCGAGATGATTCCGCTGTCAGGCTCTCACTAGCTGGTGGGTTCAGGTTGATCTCTCATGGGAGCCAAGTTCCGCTGCCAGGCTCTCACTAGCTGGTGGGTTCAGGTTGATCTCTCGTGGGAGCCAAGCCCCTTTTGCTCCGAGATGATTCCGCTGCCAGGCTCTCACTAGCTGGTGGGTTCAGGTTGATCTCTCGTGGGAGCCAAGTCCCTTAGCTCCGAGATGATTCCGCTTCCAGGCTCTCACTAGCTGGTGGGTTCAGGTTGATCTCTCGTGGGAGTCAAGTCCCTTAGCTCCGAGATGATTCCGCCGCCAGGCTCTCACTAGCTGGCGGGTTCAGGTTGATCTCTCGTGGGAGCTAAGTCCTTTTGCTCCGAGATGATTCCGCTGCTAGGCTCTCACTAGCTGGTGGGTTCAGATTGATCTCTTATGGGAGCCAAGTCCCTTAGCTCCGAGATGATTCCGCTGCCAGGCTCTCACTAGCTGGTGGGTTCAGGTTGATCTCTCGTGGGAGCCAAGCCCCTTTTGCTCCGAGATGATTCCGCTGCCAGGCTCTCACTAGCTGGTGGGTTCAGGTTGATCTCTCGTGGGAGCCCAGCCCCTTAGCTCCGAGGTGATTCCGCCGCCAGGCTATCACTAGCTGGCGGGTTCAGGTTGATCTCTCGTGGGAGCTAAGTCTTTTTGCTTCGAGATGATTCCACTGTCAGGCTCTCACTAGCTGGCAGGTTCAGGTTGATCTCTCGGGGAAGTTAAGTCTTTTTACCCTGAGGGGGTCTCGCCACCCAGGCTCTCATCAGCTGGCATGACAGGTTGACCCCCCAGGAGGTTAAGTCTTTTTACCCTGAGGGGGTCTCGCCACCCAGGCTCTCATCAGCTGGCATGGCAGGTTGACCCCTCGGAAGAGGCCTCAGTCTTTCGATACCGCGAGAGCAAGCTTCACTCAGCGAATACGTTGGGTTGGATGTTTCTTTTCGAGCTTGGACAACCTCGAAAAGAGCGAGGATTGTGTACAAACCCATATTCGCGACGTGAGGACCCCAGGCAAGGCATAAGGCATGCTAGTAAGTTTTAAGCTTTGGAGCCCCTTTGAAGGGCGGTTGCGGCGAGTAGGCGTGAGGAAAAGCTGCGGGACCGGCCGGAGTCCGGAGGCGCACCCCTACCTCGCGGCTAGGCGAGGGCAGGCAAGGCGAGACGGGCCCAGGGCCGGGTTCTCGCCCCTGCCTCGCGGCTAGGCGAGGGCAGGCGGGGCGAGACCGGCCGGGGGCCGAGTTCCCGCCCCTACCTCGCGGCTAGGCGAGGGCAGGCGGGACGAGACCGGCCCGGGGCCAGGTTCTCGCCCCTTCCTCGCGGCTAGGCGAGGCCAGGCGGGGTGAGACCGGCCCGGGGCCGGGTTCTCGCCCCTACCTCGCGGCTAGGCGAGGGCAGGCGGGGCGAGACCGGCCCGGGGCCGGGTTCTCGCCCCTGCCTCGCGGCTAGGCGAGGGAAGGCGGGGCGAGACCGGCCCGAGGCCGGGTTCTCGCCCCTGCCTCGCGGCTAGGCGAGGGCAGGCGGGGCGAGACCGGCCCGGGGCCGGGTTCTCGCCCCTGCCTCACGGCTAGGGGAGGGCAGGCGGGGTGTGACCGGCCCGGGGCCGGGTTTTAGCCCCTGCCTCGCGGCTAGGCGAGGGCAGGCGGGGCGAGACCGGCCCGAGGCCGGGTTCTCGCCCCTGCCTCGCGGCTAGGCGGGGAGAGACCGGCCTGGGGCCGGGTTCTTGCCCCTACCTCGCGGTTAGGCGAAAGCAGGCGGGGCGAGACCGGCCTGGGGTCGGGTTCTTGCCCCTGCCTCGCGGTTAGGCGAAAGCAGGCGGGGCGAGACCGGCCTGGGGCCGGGTTCTCGCCCCTGCCTCGCGGCTGGGCAAAGGCAGGCGAGGCGAGACCGGCCCGGGGCCGGGTTCTCGCCCGCGCCAGGCGGCCGGGCGAGGTCGGGCGGGGCGAGACCGGCCCGAGGCCGGGTTCTCGCCCCGACCTCGCGACCAGGCCGGGCGAGACCGCCCGGGGGGCTGACCGGCGGGCGGGACCTCCTGGTGTTACCGTTTTACCCCCGAGGTGGTTTTTCCCTTTCTCCCCCCCGGTGTGGAGGTTTTCTATTGGCTGGAGGCATTTTTGCCCCAGGGGCATTTTGGTCATTTTACCCCCAAGACTTGGAAAAACTATAAATAGACCCTTAAGGGTGCCTTGGAGAGGGACTGGTCATTCTTTCCTTAGCCATTATTTTCTCTTTGGCTTTCCTCCAAGGCGCCTAGCTCAAGCATTGGCTAGGGAGGGGGAGACCTCAAAGGTCTTCTGGGTGTGAGGTGGGACCTCCATGCTAGAGCCAAGGGTCGGTTCATAGCTTCCTAGGTCTTAAGTTCGTGACGTTCTTCCGAGTGTAGTAGGTGTGAGGTCACCCCTTTCCCCAAGGGTCGAACTCCACAGAAGTCAATTTTGGCTTCGGTCATTTTTGGTTTCAACAAACGGGGGGCTTGTCACGCCCGTGACTAACATGTCACGCCCGTGACAAAGGCCGAAACGTCAGTTCAAGCCCGAAATTATTCTAGCACGCGTGGTAATAAATGTTGTTTAGGAAGTTACACCAGGAGTATTTTTTGGGCCGTTTTCTCTTATTAAGACTTAGTTAAGTCTTATTTTATGAAGTTTGACCGGCTGTGCCACGTGGCAGCCGATTCCTCCTTCTCCAGCCAAGGCCGGGCGATGGTTTGTCTGGCCATTTAAGGCTTTTAAGGCTCGGCTCCACCCTCTCCCTCTTGAAACGGCTGGATTCAACTCCTCTCAGGGAGGGGAGGAGTTTCCAGCCTTCTCTTAGCTGTTTTGGAGCCGTTTCAGCTCCCCTCCACCATGGCCGAAGCATGCATGTAAGAGGCATTAATGGCTGGACCGTTTTTACCCCCTCCCGCAGCCTTGTTCTCCTATAAAAGACTCCCTAGACTTAGATAGGAAGGTTTCACCCTTGCCTGATAAAGCTAGAGCTCATTACCTTGCTATTGAAGAATTCCAGCGACGCCACCACCGCGCAAATAGCGTCCTGACAATCGGCTCGACTACAAACAGCGAATAAGGTCCTCCTCTACCTCTTCTTCTATGGATAGATCTTAGAAATCATTAGGAGAGATATCGGGCTCAAAAGAGCTGGATCGGGTGAGCGTTTCCATGGTTTTTCCGAAATTTCATGGTGGCGGGTTCGCCGGAAACCGCCTCTCCGACGGCCGTGCCGCCACCCGACGGTAGCCCTCACCTCAACAGAGGTGGTGGTGGTGGTGGCCGGCCAGGGAGATGGCTGGGTGGCCGGGAAATAGCATTAGAAAAGCTACAGGAATAGTTGATTTCTGGTGCTGTTCGGGTTGGGTAAAGAAGAAGAAGAATAGTGCATTTTATTTTATTGTATATATTGTATAATTAGGAATTAATTCCCCTTTACTGCACTAGGTTTAAACTGAAAATGATAGCCCGTAGGGGCTGAAACATAAAGAGTGGTCAACATAGAAAATGTAGCCCTTGAAGTCTAGTTTAATTTAAAATTGATTTCACTCGATTTGGAGTCTTGGTTAGACCACAGAACACATTTTGTGAGGTCTATCCATAAGGTTGTCCTGAGATTGATTTGGATGCATACATCAATCCAAACATCCAAATGACTTGAAATTTGGGGTATAGACTATTATTAGCCATACCTAGGACTTATCCAAAAATCAGAATTTTTGGAGAATATTTTTCTATAGTTTTTGTAAAAATTTAATAATTTATGTATAATTTAATTAGGTGTCCTAAAAACCTCAAAATCCCCCCCAAATTTGGGTGGGAGGTCTTAGGGGGAATGATAGAACTCTGGTAAAAATTTCACCTCATTTGGAAGTGTTTTGATTGGGTTTTAACTCGACCCTAGGTTGGCCCTTATTGGGTTAATTAGGTCAATTCATTCCTTTTGGGATTGAGTGGTCAAACAACCTCAACAGATGCTGATATTTTGTCCACTAGCTTTTTGGGGGCATGGCACACCCTCCAATGTAATTTGGGGTGGTTTTGGATAGGGTAGACCTAGAACCCTAGGGTACGTCCCTTAATGGGGTTTTTTAGGGTTATGAAGGTCATGGGGTCAAATGACCTTGGATTGACTTGAAGTTTGGTGAAGAGGACCATAAGGGTACTAAAGTCCTCTAGTCAAAATTTTAGGGTATTTGGAGACCTTTAGCCTACCTAAAACCCTAACCCTAGTTTAGATCACCAACATTAATTTGAACTATTATGCTGACAAATGAACTACAAATCAAGTAAAGTTTGGGCAGGGAGATTTTCTGGTCTAAATGGCCATAATATAATTTTTTTTAGGCTTTTGGGTTAATTTACACAGTACTTCATTCACAACCCTAGTTGTGCCCTAGATATTTATTATGATGATTTTGGGATGTCTATTCACTGGAATGTTATGAAATCTTGGATTAGGGCATCTTATAGAATGATATACCTTATGTGTTTTTCTTGGGAGTTTTATATGATTATTTTTGGTACTTGCTTATTTAACGTACCAATTGTGATATGTAGTCAAAAATACAAATAATTCCCATTTATTATTTGGAAGTTCATGAAATTTGGTCAGTGGGTGTTTCAGACAATGATAGTCATCCTGTAAATTTATATGGATTTTTAGATAATTAAAAATAGTACCTCCTTCTCTAAGCCATGAAAATTAGTGTTTTACATTAAAATAAATTCAGAGCCCAAATATTGGATAAAAATTATGGGACTTGGTTTTTGATGGTTTTAGGTTACCATAAAGCTTCTATAATTTTCTTGGGATTTTCGAATATATATTTATAGTACTTGCTTCACAATATAGTAAAAGTGGCCTAAAATTGTAAATTAGGAAATGTAGGCCTAAACACCTCTGGAATTTCTCAAAATTTGGAATTGCTGCTTAAATGCCTCATAAAATTTTTGCTGATTTTATGGTGATTTATTGTTGGCTCATTAGTGCACTTCATGTTCTTACTAGGGCATTGGGAGGCTTAGAATAATTAAATTAATTGCCCGATATATAGGAAAAAATTTGGAAATCTCGGACTTAGTTATATTAGGTCATGGTGGACTCCCAGTATTGATTGTAGGGCATTTGGATGAGAAAATTTGGACTACCCCCTAACGGGAGCACCATGTAGCTTAGTGTGGTCTGCATATAGTGATAGGACCGGAGTAGGCTAGCTCGGAGGTTAAAGTCACCTAGGAGTAGAGCTACTTAATATAAAGAGGGTCTTGGCTCAAGGGTAGAAATCAATAACAATAAGTGCCTTGGAAAGGGAGCTTTGGGATTCACCCCATCATAGATCCTAGTACCGCTGCGAGCCCTTCACCGGGTAAACCTCGGGAAGTCCAAGGTTAACCTTAAATCTTAGGAATAAAATGATCAAGAGTAACCCTAATAATAGTTGCACCTCACACCTACACTTGTACACTTCAGAAGATGAATTGGCATGGAATAGGGAGAGTAGGTCCGTGGGCTAAGGGCATACTAGTAAAGTCAATGGTCTGGTTTGTGATTGGGAAGTCCGGGGAGCTGGATGCTTGGGGACTTGGTATAAATTTGGATGTCCATGGAGTGGGATGCTCGGGGACTTGGTATATGCTTGATAGCCTAGAGAGCTGGAGGCTCGGTAACATGAGAACTTGTACAAATATAACTATCATGATTGCATGTGCATAAAAGTGGTGGGTCATCGGTACTGGACGATCGATCACACCGACGTCGGTACACTGACTCGGCGGTATGGGACACTTAGCCAAAGAAAGCCTGGTGGATATAGCCAGCACTAGTACGCGGATACTCTAGGTTGTGTTCTTCTAGGGGCGTACGGAAGGGCTAGGCATGGTAGTGTGGTTACCCGCCTAGGAGTGGGGGGCCCGACCCACTGTCTCTGTTTGCCACAACGGAGGTTCCTGGGAGTGAAGCTAGCTGCCCGAACAGGGGGAACTAAAGGTCTGTACGCATGGAGCCATGTGGGTGTGTTGCACTTGCTTGTGCATTCCATAGCATATTTGTGTGTCATAGCATAAACATTGCCACCTATCGTATAAAATGGTATGGGACGTTTTATATGATAGGCCCTGCAAAACGACCCCTTTGTCTATAGGGGCAATCCCTATAAATCAATGGTTATATTTCTTGTGCTTTTACTTACTTGCTACTCCTTGCTGTTTGATAACCGACACCCCCAACGTATAAGTGGTATGGGACACTTTATACAATGGGAGCCCTGCAAAAAATCCCTTGGCTTATGCGCTTCCGCACATAAGTTAAGGTTACATTTCCTACTTTCTGCTTCTGTCATATTTATTATAGAACTGCTAGATTAGTTCCACTGCCACCTGTTCCTTTGATTTAATCTCCACCTTCATGTCCTTCCCTTTCTTCCTCTCCGCTCGGTACCTAGGAGCCATGGGGGAAGGGGTAGGGGATGATAGGGCTTAGTCTTTTAGACTAACGGTTTTCGAACCACAACATTTTAGGTGTACCATATGGAAGGGTCACGGGTTTTGCAGTTTCTGACGGAGTTGACCCCACGACCGTGTTACCATTGTCACCAGCCGGGACATACACGGGTCAAATGCCCCTTGATGGGTGGGATCCCACCAGCTCAGTAGTCAGGAGGCCGAAGACGTAGACGCAGACGTGGATTGCGAGGCGGCGACTGCAGGTCGAAAAGGAAGAAGCACCCAGAGATGCAGCACCAGCAGAGTATGGAGTCGGTGGAGATGGGCCAGTCAAACTTGGGTGCTCTCGGTTCAGTGACAGTTACGGTGACGCTTAGCTTTTGTTTTGCTTCCGCGAGTGACTTGTAGTGATGATTACATGTACTGGGCACAAGTCCTGCTTTTGTACTCTGATTATTTTTATTGTGGACTCTCCCTTCATGGAGATTTATTTATATACATGTGGTTATGGTGGACTAGATTTATATTTACTTACACTACTTCTGCGATCGATTTGGCCGGCAGGATCAGCGTTTTGTAGTGACGACCTTCCCGGGCGTGATGGTGTCACCGCAAAGCGGCGGTTTTGGGCCTAAGACCCCGGTGTTCAAAAAAAAAGAAAAAAAAATGGGTCTTACAAGGGGTATCAGAGCAGACCTCGATCGAAAAAGTAGTAGTCCACAAAACCTGGGCCACCCCCGTGCGAGATTAGTTTGCGGACAAACTAGCAGCGGAAGCAGTGGTGTGCCCATAAGGTAAATCACATGTGAAAGTCCATCCTACCCCTTTCTTATATTCCATTCATTCGTCCTCTAACAATTGGAATTCTTCTTTGTAGCGTGAGGAAAACCCTGCCCCCAGCAGGGAGCACCTCCGGCTGCAAAGACCTCATCTTATTATTCTTTAGTCAATGAATTAGACTCAACCCATCAGGACACATGACTAACCATGACGACTTATAACATGCCCTAGTTCGAAATAGACCCTGGGTATGAACTTGTTTAAGGTAAGGATATACCCAAACAGAATAAAAGGAAGAGTTTAACATGAGAATGACAACCTAATAGATAAACTCAGGTGACCTTATGGTCCCTATCAAGGCTTACTCAAATCAGTAGACTGCTTTAAGGAGAATTGAGACCAATAAGCCATTAGCAGAATGGTAGAAGATAAGTAGTTTTAACCCTCGTACCTGTAACAAGAATTCTCGGAGACAACCACAAAGACAAACACCAAGGGTCGGATATGAATTCAAATTCAGAAGATATACATTTGGGATTGGGAACATTTTTGACCCGGATAAGGTTGTCGTAAATGTGACTCAAAGAGTTTTAAGTATAGGGTATATCGACGAGTTTCAGGGTAGAACCCCAAGTCGAAGATTGAAGCCCTGGGGATTGTGCACCCAGCTAGGACGGATATAACATGGTAATATCAAAGATACTTAGCTCAAGGAAGATATGGGCTTATCTTTTGTTTATTGGGGGCTTGTCTTTTGTTTATTGGGCATATAAGACTGACTTGGGAATTTTTGGTGGATACCTTAGATATAACCCGTAAGGTTGAATTGATTGATTTCTCGGGCGTACTCGAAGGAATAAGATAATGATAGTGTGGAGATTTTATAGAGCTGTTGCCTACCCACACAAATGAGAAATTTATTCACCGGAAGTATGGTGTATCTCAGAACATGTACCCCATGGAGTGAATAAAAGTGTCATGGATTTTGTGATGCACGGTGAGGTCCGTCAGTTGTTGAAGGCTAAGTGAAAGAAATTTTGGGAAACTATTACAACCACTGCCCGAGTAGAATGGAATTCGAGGGTATAATTAGAGATTTCATACACATGATTCGTCGTCCCCACTCCGGGCACAGTTGTAAAGGGAGCATCGAGGATAGACTGGACGAGGTAGTTGGGGTCACCCTGACCCAAAAGAAAACTCTCGTGGGTGTTTCATAAGAATTGTGAGCAGCTGTTCGTTATCACGGGGTGCCCAAGACGATTGTGTCAGATCGGTCAGTCAACTTGGAGCCTATCAAGATCGATGACACGGCAGTGCGGGTTTTGCGACGGAAGAAGGTTCCGTTAGTCAAGGTTCTGTGGAACAGTCATGGGCAGGAGGAGCATACATGGGAGCCACAGGACTTGATGTGACATAAGTATCCATAACTTTTCGGTCAGGTATACCTCACAACCCCTCTGGACAACCAATTTGCGTTCCTGTTTTAAACCAATAGGACTGAAATTTTCAAGGATAGGGGCTAATCTTTTGTTTATTGGGGTATATACCTAGTCAATTGGACAAATTGGTCTTAGAATTCAAACCACACATAGCAAACGTAACGTAAAAATGTAAATCTTTCAACTCTCATGGGATGTTACAAGCCTTTTTCCTCCCGATTGGAGCCCCCCGTAGGCTTAACCTTGATTTCAGGGACGAAATCTTTGTTTTATTTATTGGGATTTGTAACATCCCATTTCCGGCTAGACCCCTATGAGTGGTTTGGTCGTAACAGAACCCTAGGAAACTCAAGGATTGAAGTCCATCGACCAAAATCTCGAGTCACGGGTTGGTCATGCCCGTGACCAACCCGTCACGCCCGTGACCCCTTTGACGATCATCGAGCTCAGGAAGACGATCGTCGAACTCAAGAACTTTCATTACGGGTCTGTCATGCCCGTGACCTATATGTCACGCACGTGACCTAGGGCGTGACCCCCTTTCGACGATCGTCGATCTCTGGAAGACGATCGTCGAACTCATAATTGTCAACATGGACCTGTCACGCCCGTGATCTATCCGTCACGCCCATGACCTAGGGCGTGACCCCCCTTCGACGATCGTCGATCTCCGGAAGATGATTGTCGAGCTCAGAATTACCAACAGGGGCATGTCACGCCCATGACCAACAAGTCACGCCCGTGACCTAGGGCGTGACCCCCTTCGACGATCGTCGATCTCTGGAAGACGATCGTCGAGCGCAGAATTATCAACGGGGGGCTTGTCACGCCCGTGACCAACATGTCACGCCCGTGAAAAAGGCCGAAACGTCAGTTCAAGCCAGAAATTATTCTAGCACGCGTGGTAATAAATGATGTTTAGGAAGTTACACCAGGAGTATTTTGGTCGTTTTCTCTTATTAAGACTTAGTTAAGTCTTATTTTATGAAGTTTGACCGGTTGTGCCACGTGGCAGCCGTTTCCTCCTTCTCCAGCCATGGCCGAGCGACGGTTTGCCTGGCCATTTATGACTTTTAAGGCTTGGCTCCACCCTCTCCCTCTTGAAACGGCTGGATTCAACTCCTCTCAGGGAGGGGAGGAGTTTCCAGTCTTCTCTTAGCTGTTTTGGAGCCGTTTCAGCTCCCCTCCACCATGGCCGAAGCATGCATGTAAGAGGCATTAATGGCTGGACCATTTCTACCCCCTCCCGCAGCCTTGTTCTCTTATAAAAGACTCCCTAGACTTAGATAGAAAGGTTTCACCCTTGCCTGATAAATCTAGAGCTCATTACCTTGCTGTTGAAGAATTCCGGCGATGCCACCACCGCGCAAATAGCGTCCTGATGATCGGCTCGACTCCAAACCGCGAATAAGGTCCTCCTCTACCTCTTCTTCTATGGATAGATCTTAGAAATCTTCAGGAGAGATATCAGGCTCAAAAGAGCTGGATCGGGTGAGCGTTTCCATGGTTTTTCCAAAATTTCTTGGTAGTGGGTTCGCCGGAAACCGCCTCTCCGGCGGCCGTGCCGCCGCCCGATGGTATCCCTCACCTCAACAGAGGTGGTGGTGGTGGTGGTCGGCCAGGGAGATGGCTGGGTGGCCGGGAAATAGCTTTAGAAAAGCAATAGGAATAGTTGATTTCTGGTGCTGTTCGGGTTCGGGTAAAGAAGAAGATGAACAGTGCACTTTATTTTATTGTATATATTGTATAATTAGGAATTAATTCCCCTTTACTGCACTAGGTTTAAACTGAATTTGATAGCTCGTAGGTGTTGAAACATAAAAAGTGGTCAACATAGAAAATGTATCCCTTGAAGTCTAATTTAATTTAAAATTGATTTCACTCGATTTGGAGTCCTGGTTAGACCACAACACACATTTTGGTGAGGTCTATCTATAGGGTTGTCCTGAGATTGATTTGGATGCCCACATCAATCCAGACATCCAAATGACTTAAAATTTGGGGTATGGTCTATTATTAGCCATACCTAGAACTTATCCAAAAATCAGAATTTTTGGAGAATATGTTTCTAGAGTTTTTGTAAAAATTTAATAATTTATGTATAATTTAATTAGGTGTCCTAAAACCTCAAAATACCCCCAAATTTCGGTGGGAGGTCTTAGGGGGAATGTTAGAACTCTGGTAAAAATTCCACCTCATTTGGAAGTATTTTGATTTAGTTTTAACTCGACCCTAGGTTGGCCCTTATAGGGTTAATTAGGTCAATTCATTCCTTTTGGGATTGAGTGGTCAAACAACCTCAACAGAGGCTGATATTTTGTCCACTGGCTTTTTGGGGCATGGCACACCCTCCAATGTAATTTGAGGTGGTTTGGGATAGGGTAGACCTAGAACCCTAGGGTAGGTCCCTTAATGGGGATTTTTAGGGTTGTGAAGGTCATGGGGTCAAATGACCTTGGATTGACTTGAAGTTTGGTGAAGAGGACAATAAGGGTACTAAAGTCCTCTGGTCAAAATTTTAGGGTATTTGGAGACCTTTAGCCTACCTAAAACCCTAACCCTAGTTTAGATCACCAACATTAATTTGAACTATTATGCTGACAAATGAACTACAAATCAAGTAAAGTTTGGGCAGGGAGATTTTCTGGTCTAAATGGCCATAATATAATTTTTTTAGGCTTGTGGGTTAATTTACACAGTACTTCATTCACAACCCTAGTTGTGCCCTAGATATTTATTTTGATGATTTTGGGATGTCTATTCACTGGAATGTTATAAAATCTTGGATAAGGGCATCTTATAGCATGATATACCTTATGTGTTTTTCTTGGGAGTTTTATATGATTATTTTTGGTACTTGCTTGTTTAACGTACCAATTGTGATATGTAGTCAAAAATACAAATAATGCCCATTTATTATTTGGAAGTTCATGAAATTTGGTCAGTGGGTGTTTCAGACAATGATAGTCATCCTGTAAATTTATCTAAATTTTTAGATAATTAAAAACAGCACCTCCTTCTCTAAGCCAGGAAAATTAGTGTTTTACATTAAAATAAATTCAGAGCCCAAATATTGGAGAAAAAATATGGGACTTGGTTTCTGATGTGTTTAGGTCACCATAAAGCTTCTATAATTTTCTTGGGATTTTTGAATATATATTTACAGTACTTGCTTCACAATATAGTAAAAGTGGCCTAAAATGGTAAATTAGGAAATGTTGGCCTAAACACCTCTGGAATTTCTCAAAATTTGGAATTACTGCTTAAATGACTCATAAAAGTTTTACTGATTTTATGGTGATTTATTGTTGGCTCATTAGTGCACTTCATGTTCTTACTAGGGCATTGAGAGGCTTAGAATAATTAAATTAAATGCCCGATAAATAGGAAAAAATTTGGAAATCTCGGACTTAGTTATATTAGGTCATGGTGGACTCCCAGTATTGATTTTAGGGCATTTGGATGAGAAAATTTGGACTACCCCCTAACGGGAGCACCATGTAGCTTAGTGTGGTCTGCATATAGTGATAGGACCGGAGTAGGCTAGCTCGGAGGTTAAAGTCACCTAGGAGTAGAGCTACTTAATATAAAGAGGGTCTTGGCTCAAGGGTAGAAATTAATAACAATAAGTGCCTTGGAAAGGGAGCTTTGGGATCACCCCATCATAGCTCCTAGTACCGTTGCGAGCCCTTCACCGGGTAAACCTCGGGAAGTCCAAGGTTAACCTTAAATCTTAGGAATAAAATGATCAAGAGTAACCCTAATAATAGTTGCACCTCACACCTACACTTGTACACTTAGGAAGAAGAATTGGCATGGAATGGGTAGTGTAGGTCCGTGGTCTAAGGGCCTACTAGTAAAGTCAATGGTCTGGTTTGTGATTGGGAAGTCCGGGGAGCTGGATGCTCGGGGACTTGGTATAAATTTGGATGTCCATGGAGCGGGATGCTCAGGGACTTGGTATATGCTTGGTAGCCTAGAGAGCTGGAGGCTCGGTAACATGAGAACTTGTACAAATATAACTGCCGTGATTGCATGTGCATAAAAGTGGTGGGTCATCGGTACTGGACGATCGATCACACCGACGTCGGTACACTGACTCGGCAGTGTGGGACACTTAGCCAAAGAAAGCCTGGTGGATATAGCTGATGCGTGTAAATACGGCAAGCGCACCGGTCGCACAAGTAATAAAGTTTGGGAATGGATCCCCGAGTGTCGGTCTCTTGAGGAATGCAGTTGGCGTGGAACGACGAATAATCCGAAATTATTGTTATTAGAGTTTGTGAAATAAAAGAAAAAACAAAGGGGCTTTGAAGGTGGTTCTTACAACCGATTAAACTAAAAGGAAAAATGCGGGTCGCACTCACCGCTTCTCAAGGCGAGATGGGTGTAGCAGCCGCTATGCCGTACTTCGGTAGGGCAAATGGACGGTGAGCCAGTGGGTGAGGTGTTTAGTGCGGAGTGCAATCAAGGGGAACAATGGAGTGAGATTGGGCGAGGTGCATCACAACACAAATCTCACAAACAAGTTCAAACAACAAGAATCCAATTATAAATAACTAGACATTGAAGTTCACAACAAGCATGAGTCATTGATACACTACAAGAAAGATAGAGGAAGAGTAAACCAAGAGAGTGAAGATCCACCGCGGTTGTTGGTCGGAGGTGCGGGTTGTCAATCCGCTTCCACGCGCAGTCTGAGGAGGCTTCCGGTACCGACGAGCTGTCACCTCGAGGGCCTTTGAGTCTGTTCTCTAGGTCGTCTCCGTCATCTTCTTCTTCGGTAGAAAGCTCGGAGAAGAGGTCATTAATGGTCGGGAGGGTCACCGGAGGATGCGGAATGCTTTAGAATCGCCGGAAATCACCTCCCGATGGTAGGGATGAAGGTGGAGATGGATGGAGCGTCTGAAATGCGAAAGGGCGAAGTGGCGGCCAAGTTCGATCAAGGTCCGTTGACCTAATTCGCGGAGCAGGCCAATTTATAGAAGCAGGATTAAATAGCGCGCACGACCACAGGCGCAGGACCAGTGGTCGTGCACGAACAATGTCAGCGCCCGTGCGGCAGCAACCTGTAGAACCTGCACCAGGAAATTTAAGCATGGGCACGATCAACAGCGCACGATCAGAGATCGTGCGCGTCAAGGGTGGTGATCGTGCGATATGGGATAGAAAAGTGGAAACAGATGGCATGACTGCGCACGACCGGCAGCGCACGAGCAGTGATCGTGCGCGGTATAGCTGGTGATCGTGCGATATGGCGGGACAGGACAATAAAATGAGAGCCCAGACTGCGCACGACCGCTGGTCGTGCGCCAAAGAGGTCGATGGTCGTGCGTGGGTAAAAACGCACGACCATTGACTCCTTTGCCAAAAAAAGGTGAAAGTCCTATGCCGGACGCCCACACGATCCCCGAACCTGCAGGAAAACTGCACACACTATCGATCATGGCAGTCTCAGATATATATAAAATGCATCACATGAGGAAAATACACACACGCACAGAAATAGGCTAAAAGAGTGCACAAGACGTGTAATGTAGAAGCGAACCAAAAGGAGTGCTAATGGCGCTAAAGGATAGTGCAAAGACAAGAAAACGAGCCTAGATGAGTCCGGAAATAGATATGAAGTGGGGACTCATCACACCCCCAGACTTAACCATTTGCACGTCCCGGGCAAATAATCATCGTGTGAACTCTAAAATATCTAGCTGACGAAGTAACTTCGATTTAAAGTAGAACGAGAAATCGAAGACTCAGGCGTATAGAAAATATAATAGAAGAAATTTCTAATTATACTACGAAATTTATAACTTTCGACAAAAGTAAATAAATATTGTCACTACTCAAAAATTGAATGTCGGAGAATCGTTCGGTCATGCGTAGGAAGAAAATAGGCGGGTCGCTTGGCTAAACATTGCCAAAGATCGGGGCTCGTGATCACCTCCAAAGGAATCCACCAATGTCGGGGACCATATGCTTGCCCGTTCACACTCTCTCCACGGCACTAGTTTGACTCTAGCGTGAGTCCGTAGGACTTCGGGTAATGATGGGGCTTGGGTTACGGTGAGGTAAACAATGATAAAAAGAAAGGCTTAGCACCTAACCCAAATGAGCTCGCCTAAGAGAATCCCTCGGCAAACCACCAAACGCGCGAGTGCACCACACCCCCAGACTTAACTTTTGCAACATGGGTGTGTGCACCGCCTACTCCAAATCAAAATCATTTTCAACAAGATTTTCAATCAATTTTTTTTCTTTTCACTTTTCATTTTCTCTCTTTTTTTTTCTTTTCTTTTCTTTTTCAACTCTTTATTTTCAACGATTCAGCAGATTTAACTTGTGAGCACTTCCACGTTTTCACAATTAAGACACCACATCACAACCCAAAATGAAAATATGAAATACGAAAGCTCGATTTGGGTGCGCGACTAGGATAGGCTATGAGGCTTTGGTGAAATAATGGTGGAGCTGAATCAACAGGAAGGGTAGGCACAAAGGGGCTAGCGAGGGCGATGTTAGGAAGGGTACAAAGCTCAACCGGGCTAAAATAATGGCCTACATCACTCTCACGCTAGACTAACCATGCACCAATGCTTCGAAAGTAGCTTGGGGCAAGTTCTTAGCCACCGAGAAAAATGATCCTTCCTCCCGACTCGAGCAATACGAAGCTAGAGACGCCTACACACATTTCTACGCTACCGAAAGATTGCTCCGGATTCACAATTTTGAGTAGGGCAAACATCATTTACGAATGCAGAAAAAAATATAAATTTGCAAGTATAAAGAAAAATTAAATCTATACAATTTCTACACCACGAGAGTACTCGATTAGGAGCACTGCACGAGTTTCGAACTACTCTAAATTAAAATCCGAAGTCAGCACCGCCATTTTAAAATTGACACAAAACGATAACATTGACTCGAGCCGTACGCGTGGTCAAGTGCGCGCTCGTGTGGGTGGCAAGGTGTGTGCAGCAGGATTCTACAATAGTGAAATATAAAATAAAACTACTGGCATGCTATCAGTGTGCTCGTGGAGTGCATAAGCAGCTCTTCCCCCAGACTCGCATGAAAACAGGCAGAAATGAAAATAGGCATCTAAAATAAAAAAGAGGCCTGAGGAGAAATGGTACCTATGCTCCAAAGAAGGAGCATACCAGAAGGCGGAGGTTGCTGGATTGCACAAAAATATGCTGTACCTGCGAATTAGGTTGAACAGACAAAAAAGACAAATAACAGAAAATTAAATAGACAAGCAAAATAAAAAGCACAAAAAGGAGAAGGACCAAAGAGGTCCAAGCTTGGGTTGTCTCCCGAATAGCCCTTTTGTTTACCGTCCTTAAGGTGGACCAAATACCTGTATTAGCAGTTTATAAATTGTTCTGGCAGTAAATAAAAAGTTGTAGAAAAAATAAAAATAACAAAATGCCAGGACATAACAGGATCGGAAGATAAAAATACAGAAGAAATAAGTGATCAAGGTGTCACGCTATCACTTTGCGAGGGCTCAGCGAGCTGCAAGCTTTGAGGTTCGCCAATGATAGTGAAAGTGAAGGGATAGATACTACTCTAGAGGGGGGTGAATAGAGTTATCAAAAATTGCACTAGACAAAGTTGACAATCTACTCAACTCCCTTGGAGTGAATGCGGAATGGAAAGCTATAGATATAGAGATAAACCTAGAGCCTAACACAAGTGATGTGCACAAACTCAAGCTAACTGTAATTACAGTTAAGGCTTGGAAATCCTAATCAACAACTAACAACCTAGTTATATCTAATCACAGCCACAATGCAAGTAATTAAAATAAGCAAGCCAGACGACACAAGGAATTTATAGTGGTTCCCCAAACAACTTGGGTACGTCCACTCTTCTACCAACAAGGTAGGAATCCACTACAGGTTTTTGATCAGGTGCCCTGCCACCACAAGATCTGCTTTAGGTAGATCTAGAAACCCTTTAGACTTTTGATCAGGTGTCTAAAAACCAACAACAGGTTTTTGATCAGGTGCCCTGCCACCAAGGGATACTTTTGAAGGGAGTAATAACCCTGTACAGGAGGGGGAAAAGAAAGGTTAAAAAGGTCTTCTCTATTTTTCAAAAGGTTAGAGAAGCACAAAGACTTGCACTGAGCTAGGAAGCTCAAAAGAATCAAGGCTCCCCCTGGCTCAAAGATGTCCAGGTGAAGTCTTGCTTCAGTGCAGAAAACTCTTCAGAAAGATCTAAAGGAAAAACTACAAGAAGATAATAAATAATAAATAAGAAAATCTTCAAGCAGCTGTCTTCTTCTTCTTCTTCTTCAAAGGGTCTCTGAGTCTAAACTTCCTGGAACAGGAGAACTCAAGTTGAAGAAGATCAGAAGAGCTAACACTTCTCAAATCAATGCAAAATGCTGAGAGCAGTAAACTTTTCTTGATGAAGGCTTGAATGCTGATGAGTACTATGTGAATTGGGTAACTAGTTGAAATCCTTCTCCAAAGGATTCTTTATATAGCAGCAACAAGCAACGGCTCTTTTCAATTTGAACTGTTTGTCTTCTTTTGAAACTTGAAACCTGGGCTGCAAATATCACAAAGACAAACAAACTCTGCAGCAAGATATTCTATAAAAGGAATAAGCCTTTTTCTAAGAAGCTGCAGGATCAAATCAAATAAAAGGAGGACTAAATAAAGTCACATCAGAGACATACTCTTTATAGCAGAAGGAAGACATTTCAGTCTAACGGCTATAAAGGACTGTCAGCAGATAAAGTAAAATACAATGTCAACTAATAAGACAAATAACTTTATTTGAAAAGATTAGACTCAGGCAAAAAGAATGGAGCAGATATTGCCTGGAAATAATATTATAAATCAACTGAAAAGATATGCCAGATAATATATTAATTAATTAAACAAAATAAATAAATACAAAATATAAAGGCGCACAGAAAACGTCGAACGACCCTCGGAGATCGTCGACCGAAGAACGGAGATCGTCGACCTCTCAGACAGATAGTCGAACGATCCAGATAGTCGAACTATCAAGCAGATAGTCGAACTACCGCAGCAGATAGTCGAACTATCAGGACAGATAGTCGAGCTATCAGATAGTCGAACTATCAACAGATAGTCGAACTATCAGAGCAAAACAGATAGTCGATCTATCAAACAGATAGTCGAATTATCACGGAGAAACAGATAGTCGACCTATCAACAGATAGTCGAACTATCACAGACAGACAGATAGTCGAACTATCAACAGATAGTCGAACTATCACAGAATGACAGATAGTCGACCTATCAACAGATAGTCGAGCTATCAGATAGTGGAACTATCCAAGCAGATAGTCGAACTATCAAGGGAAAACAGATAGTCGATCTATCAACAGATAGTCGAACTATCACAGACAAGCAGATAGTCGAACTATCAAGCAGATAGGCGAACTATCAACGCAGACTGAAAGTCGAGCAACTGATAGACGATCGTCGATCAGTCAGTCGACGATAGTCGAGCGGCGTTCGACCATAGTCGAACGAACAAACTACTTAACCAAATTCTTCATCTGGAAGAGCGGGGACTCTACAGCTAGACTACTAACCATTGGCCATAGATATTTCTTGGGTCAAGGGACAAAAAGGAGAAGACTAAACTGAAATCAAACTAGGGTACCAACAATCTCCCCCTATTTGAGTTAAGTCTCTCAAAAACTAAAACACAGAACTAGCTATAGAACAATAAAATCAATACAGGAAATAGATAAACAATTAACTAGCAATTAACAATCAATCAGATAAATAACAGTCAATCAAAAACTAAGGATCTACAGAATCTGGCTTGGGATCAGAAGAGCTAGGAATAAAGGAAACTTTCCGCAAGGGATCAATGGCTTCTTTCTTAGACATCTTTAGATCTTGCACACCAATAATCTTCAGCTCTGCATCCCTTGGAACAACTGCTTCTGGATGCTTTTCCATATATTTAGAAGGATCAAATACCTCAGGGCTAACCTGGATTTTATCGAGTTCCTTCATTCTGAACTTTGACATTGTAGTAAATCGTGCAGAGTCCTTTCCTTCAGCCTTAGCTTTCTTTATTTGGGCTGAGCCAACAAGTTCTAGAAATCGAGCCATCCTGAAATCAGGATCTAACTCTTGGATTTCATACACATTTTCAGATGATGTATCAATAGGCTTCACAGCTTTAAACTTAGCAGATAAATCTAATAAACTTTCAGCTGTATCTTTAACTTCTTGAATAATAAGAGAAGATGGAGGGGCAAACTCAGCAAACTTCTTACTAGATTTATCAGAGAAAATGGTTCTTTTACCTTTTGCAACATCCTTAGCAACATGAACTGGTATAGCAGGAGAAATCTTTCTCTTGGGAGAAGGAGGAGGTGAAAAAGTTGGCTTTTGATATACAACCTCCTTTACTTGCTCTTTAACCTCAGCATCATGCCTTTGAGTACCAGAATATGATCTGCCTTGATGGCTTTGAGAACTTTTCCTTGAATGAGGCTGAGAAGGAGCAGATTTTGCAGATGGAGCAGATGGATTAGCAGATAAGTTGCCAGAGGCTCCTGCACTGGGAGGTGGAGGAGGAGGACCTCTAGGAGTCCATCTGGGGGCAGGACTATCATACCTCTTTGATTTCTTTCTCTCCTTTTGCTGGTTCTTGGAGAACCACATCCAGTGTTGGAAGTCTTTGGACTTAGGGTCAATTCCTTTCAGAATGTAGTAGGGAGTATCATTATCTCGATTTGGAGGAGGAGGAGCCACATCTTTCCTTTTTCTCTTTGCAGCTTTCTTTCTCTTAGAGTTCTCAGACAAATCTGAATCATCTTCATCCTCAGAATGGGATGAGGGAGGATTGTCATAAGGGTCATAGGCTTCTGATACAGCCTTTTCCTTTAGAGCAGCTTTCTCTTTTTCTTCTTCCATGGCATCCTGTGCCAAAAGAGAATCCAGATAAGGTCTTGGAGAATCATCCCATACAGTGGACTTTTCATCTTGCAAAGCCTTTTCTTTTTCTTCCAAATCAGCTTTTACTCTTTGCTGCCAAGAAGCTTTTGCTTTCTCTTGTTCTAAACTCAGTACTGGGGTCTTTTCATCTTGGCTTTCAGAAACATCTTCTATATCAGCTAAGAAGGAGTCCAACTCAGGATCTTCTTGAACATCTGATTGAGCTGGTAGAACAGACTCAGTTTCTTGAACATCAGGCAGAGAGTCAGCTGGAGCAAGAGAGGCAGGTTCAGATACTGTCATTATGACATCTGGAACATCTGGAGCAGATTCTGAAACAACTACTATTACTTGAGCAGCTATATCTTCTAGAATTTTATCTGTAGATTCATGAACATAAATCCGCTAAATAACAACGAATCATTCCTTCCAGGTATTCACATACTGACAGATTAATTGAATAGTCTATAAATTCAATAAGTGACATACCTTTATACTTTACCAACTCCCAGGATTCATCTAGATAGGATGTAATAATTCCTTCTAGGAAACGGGCAACAAAAGGAGTGGCAAGATCTTCTAAACAGGTTTTGACTATAAACTCTGTTTCCAATATTGCATTAGCAATCTCTTTCTCAGACAGTAGAGGAGCTACTTCTTCTTGAGCTGGAACTTTCTCTATTTCTGGAACTGCTATTACTGGAGCTATAACTGCTAATACTGATTCTGTTATTGCTGGAGGAACTGCTGAAAGGGAGGCTAGAAGCAAACTAGAGACATCTTCATTGAACATCTCCCCCTGCCTGATTTCAGTGGGAACTGAAACCAGGCCCCTGGATGAAGAGGGCTCAGCAGAGTTAGAGAGAATTTTGATGGCAGCAGTCAGAGAAGCAATGGAGGAAGCAAGTGGAGCAATTGCCTCTACAATCATGATTTTGATTGAGGGGGTAATTAACTCCACAATGCTGGAAATGAATGCTGGAGTTATTTCAAACGATGGTGGGGGAATTGCAGTGCATGGAGATGCAGCAGAAATGGTTGTAGTGTCAGGATGAGATGTGGTGCGGACTGGAGATCGAACTGGAGATGGAGAGGGAGCTGGAGATGGATGGGTGGAAGCAGGGAGATCAATGTGATCTGAAGAGCGAAGAGGAGACTGAGGAGGAGTAGGAGTCCTCTCAGATCCTAACAAATCAAAACTAGGATGAGATATCCTAGAAAGATGAGGAGGAATAGGAGATGCTGGAGGAGAAGGAATAACAACCGTGGTTATATCACGAACAGGAGAACCGGAAAGTCGTACTTCAGTTGAAGTTGATGGAACTTCAACTGAAGTAGACTGCAGAGCAGAAGAAGATGATGGAAGAGAAGGATGAGCTGAGCCAGCTTCTTAAGGGTGAGGAGCGACTGAATCAGTCCTTGTGCTCTCGGATGCTGCTGGAGCAACCCCTGCGGGAGAGGGCTTCAGGAATGTCCTCTTCCACTTTGAGAACAAGTTCGGATCCATCTTCTTACTGGCATTAATGGTTGTAGCAGCTGAAACTAGCAGGTGAGGATACTTCTCCTTCAGAAAAATTCCAAAAACCCTTCCTAGGGTAACTTCCTTCTTACTGTTCTTCTTCCTTATCAAATCGAACATAACCCCTGCCCAATTGATCCTTTTCTTGTCCACAATTGCACACATTAGTGCAAATTGCTGTCTTGTGATGTTGTCAAGGGCAGAGTGCTTTCCCAGGAGCACTTTTCCAACAATTTCAGCAAGAAATTTTATTTTAAACGGGAAATTTATCTTGAGCAGCTTAGAGGGAATGCCTTCTGCATGTCCCAGCTCAGTCAACATTCTTCCAAATTCTGGAGCATCTTGCTCATACTCTTCTTCACCATTTATCAATCCAAATATATCAGACAAAACGGCGGGAGTCAAAATTACCTCTTCTCCGCCAATAGTGTCGGTCATCGATTCGTCGGTGGAGGACGAAGTAAATGCCCATTCCTTAATCTCGGGAATAGTTAACTTAATCCTTGTAGACATAAGTCTTTCCAACCCTTGATCTCTGCATAACTGGAGGTTTTCCACAATCCCTGATTCACAACAGCTGAAGGCATCGAAATCGACACTAAAACCTGCATCGAACTTCACAACTGCTAGCAATGCTGGAGAAATCGCCATCGAAAGAGCTGGAGAAGACGAGAGACGATGAGGGAGACGAAGCGGCAGAAAATCGCGAGAAGGAGCAAGCGGGAAGACGGAATGCGAAAAGTCGCTCTCCGTCGACGATAAAACAAAAGATCTTTTAACCTAGGTCGACTATCGGCTTTATATTAAACCGGAGATAGTCGATCTATTTAAAAGATACAGGAGACGATGGTCGAACGGTCGTTCGACGATCGGTCCTGAAGCAGAGTAGTCGACCAATCGTTCGACTATTTCTGTCTTCACAAACAACAAGTTGTCGTCATCCAGAGATCGACGATGAGCTCGACTTGTTCGACTATGGTCGAACGCCGTTCGACGATCTTCAAGCAGATAAGCTTTCATCAACCATAGGTCGACGATAGGCTCAATCCGATCGACTATCTTCGAGCATCGTTCGACTATCTTCAAACAAGTTTCAACAAAGGCAGAGTAGTCACACTTAGTCTCGTCCATTGATCATGCCTAGTTGAACTAAAAAGAACAGATGCTTCTGTTCATCTAAGGGCTTGGTGAAAATATCACCTATCTGAAACTCAATGGATATGAACTCAAGACTAATCTTGTTCTTTTCCACACAATCTCTCAGGAAATGGTGCCGAATCTCAATGTGCTTCGTTCTAGAGTGGTGCACAGGATTTTGTGCAATGGAGATAGCACTGGTACTGTCACATATGATTTTGGTGTTCTTGTGTGAGTAACCATAATCCGAAAGCTGGTTTTGTATCCACAGGATCTGTGAACAACAACTAGCAGCTGCTATATATTCAGCCTCTGCAGTTGAAGTTGAGATAGAAGCCTGCTTCTTACAGAACCAAGAGACCAATCTCTCTCCCAAGAACTGACAAGTTCCTGAGGTGCTTTTCCTGTCAACTCTGCAACCAGCATAGTCAGAGTCAGAGTATCCAATTAACTCAAATTCTGATTCTGCTGGGTACCAAAGTCCTAGATTTGGACATCTCTTCAGGCATCTCAGGATTCTCTTGAGAAGAATCAGATGAGATTCCTTGGGGTTGACCTGGAATCTAGCACAAAGGCATGTAGCAAACATTATATCTGGCCTACTTGCAGTCAAATACAATAGGGAACCAACAATGACCCTATAATTCTTTTGATCAACTGGCTTGCCGTGATCATCAGAATCAATGACAGCTGAGGTAGCCATAGGTGTAGGCATTGCTGAAGCATCAGCCATCCCAAATTTCTTTACCAATTCCTTGGCATATTTGGATTGGGAGATGAAGATGCCATCAGCATCTTGCTTAACTTGGAGGCCAAGAAAGTAAGACAGCACACCCATACTACTCATCTCAAACTTAGAGTGCATCAGGTCAGAAAACCTTTTGCAAAGTTTGGGATCAGTGGAGCCAAATATAATATCATCCACATACACTTGAACTAACAGGATTGTGTCCTTGTGATGCTTGACGAAGAGGGTTCTATCCACTACTCCCCTAGTAAAGTTGTGCTCTAACAGGAAACTAGCTAGAGTCTCATACCAGGCTCTTGGTGCTTGTTTTAGTCCATAAATAGCTTTCTGCAACTTAAAAACATGTGAGGGCTGAGTTGAAGAAACAAACCCTGGTGGTTGTTCAACAAACACCTCTTCCTTAAGCTCACCATTTAAGAATGCACTTTTGACATCCATCTGGAACACCTTAAACTTCATATAGGCTGCATAGACCAAGAAGATCCTTATTGCTTCTAGCCTTGCAACAGGAGCAAAAGTTTTGTCATAATCTATGCCTTCCTCCTGTCTGTAGCCCTGAGCTACAAGCCTAGCTTTATTCCTTACAATTATTCCATTTGCATCCAACTTGTTTCTATACACCCACTTGGTGCCTATGATCAGTTGGCCTTTAGGTCTTGGAACCAAAGTCCAAACTTTACATCTCTCAAACTGATTGAGTTCCTCTTGCATAGCTATGATCCAGTGGGGATCTAGCTCAGCATCTTTAAAGGTGACGGGCTCAACCTGTGAGAGGAAACAAGCGTGCATCACATCCTGTCTTAACTGATGTCTTGTTTGAACATTAGCTGATATGTCTCCAATCACTTGGGATACAGGGTGATCTCTAAGTGTGACAACATCAGCAGGTGGGATGTGATCTTCAGCAATAGTTGGGATTAATTCCTCAGGAGGAATTTGATCTACTATTGGTGGTACTACAACACCTTCAACAATGTCTTCATCACTGTCTGATTAAGTGATCTGAAGAGTTGATAGAGGGAGAATCAAATCTTGTGAAGAATCGGGTACCTGCAAAGAACTTGAGGAAGGAGAAGTTTCCTTCTCCTTGTAATACATCTGAGACTCATCAAAAGATACATGCACAGATTCTTCTATTTTACAGGTTGATTTGTTATAAACCCTATATGCTTTGCTTACTTGGGAATATCCAAGCATAATTCCCATTGAAGCTTTTGCTTCAAACTTTCTAATATATTCTTTATTATTATTATGAATATAAACAATACAGCCAAACACTCTAAAATAATTTATTTTAGGTTTCTTTCCTTTAAGTAACTCATAAGGAGTTTTACACTTAAGCTTGTGTATCAAACTTCTATTCAAGACATAATTGGCTGTGCTAACAGCTTCTACCCAATAGGAAAGAGGCATATTAGCATCTGCCAACAATGTGCTAGCAGCTTCAATTAGGGTTCGATTCTTCCTTTCAACTACCCCATTTTGTTGGGGAGTTCTAGGAGCTGAGAAGCTATGTTTGATACCTTCTCTCTCACAGAATTCTTGCATGAGAAGAGAGTCAAACTCAGTACCATGATCACTTCTGATCAAGGCCACATGAGTAGAGTACTCAGTCTGCACACATAGTAGAAAGTCTGTAAGGGCTTTGAAGTTATCAGACTTAGTTCTCAAAAAGAAAACCCAACTGAATCTGGAGAAGTCATCTATAATGACTAAGGTGTAATACTTCCCTCCTAAACTCTGTATAATTATTGGGCCAAATAGGTCCAAATGTAATAAATACAGGATTCTAGGAGAATCACTTTTATTAACAGATTTAAAAGAATTTTTGGTCTGCTTGCCTAGCTGACAAGCCTTGCATAGGCTCTCCTTCTTGTAGGGGCAAGAAGGTAAACCTCTAACAAGGTTGTATTTAGATAACCTAGATATATTTTTAAGGTTAACATGACTAAGCCTCTTATGCCACAAAGAATTATTATTAAGAGTTACTTCATTAAATAAGCAAATTTCAGAATGAGTTGAATTGAAATCTACTAAATAAATATTACCTAATCTAATGCCTACTAAAACAACATTATTATTTAAAGTAATATTACAAGAGGAGTTAGAGAATGAAACCTGGTAGCCAGCATCACATAGCTGGCTGACTGAGATCAAATTATGCTTCAGTCCAGTCACATATGCAACTCTCTTGAAAGTAACTGCTCCAATTGTAATCCTGCCATAGCCTTCTGTCTGACCACAGCTGGAATCTCCAAAGATCACCTTTGGGCCGAGCTTAGCTTTGAACTTTGACAGAAGATCTTTATTTCCTGTCATATGCTTAGAGCATCCACTATCCAAATACCACTTATTTTGAGTGATAGGATAGGCCTTCACCTGCAAGAAATTCATTTAGACATTGTGGACCCAGGTAACCTTGGGTCCCTTGTTTTTCACATAAGAAAAACTGGAAATATATGAAAATGCAGGCTGAGGGTGATAACCTAATGGGTGAGATCTCCTAGGTGGGATTCTCCATGCAGATGATGGGTCAATAAACCTAGGGTTTCTACTTTCATTAAGGTTTCTATGGGTTTGATGACAATTTTGAAATTCATATAGAAAACGTCGATCGACGTTCGACGATGGGCGCTCAGATGGTCGAGCTTTGTTCGACCATTGAGCTTCCGATCGTCGAGCAGCGTTCGACGCTCTTTGTAATTCTTTAAAAAATTGTTTTCTTTTCTCTCTCTTAGCTTTATTTAAAGTTTTATTAACTTGGTTTACTTGCTCAGTGTTCTTCATTCCACTAGCTGAAACGAAGTTCACTGGAGTTGAAAGATTATTTTTAATAATAACTGGGGGTTCACTGGGAGAAGCTCCTAAGCCTAGTTTGTTATTACCTGACCTAGTGTTAGACATGCTGGTAATTTCTAACAACTTAAGGCTTCTACCATTAAGTGATTCCTCTAATCTCTTAGACTTAGCTAATTCAATTTTAAGAAATTTAATTTCTTCACTATAATTAGTGAGATCTTCCTTTAACTTAATATTTTCTATAGCAATTAATTCTGAGTCAGCTAACTTATTTCTAAGTTCTTTTATTTCCTTTTCAGAACTAATCAAATCTAAGCATAAAGATTTAAAATCTAATTTAAATTCTGCAGAAGTAAAATCATAAGAAGATAATACCTCATCCTCTGTAGGCATTTCTTCATCAGAATCTGAAATCTCTGCAGCAGAGAGGTTGCTGCAGGCATCTATTGCCATCAGGCAAACTTCTTTAGCCTTCTTCTCTTCTTCATCCTCACTGGAGCTTGAGGAGGAAGATTCTTCATCAGAATCACTCCAGGTTTCAGCAATGAAACCTCTCTTCTTTTTCTTGTTCTTGTAGGAGGATGGCTTGGAGTGCTTCCTGTGCTGTTCCTTGTCCTTTCTCTTATCTTTGTTCTTTTCCTCTGGACAATCTGGTAAGATATGTCCAGGCTTCCTGCAACCATAACAGATAATTTCTTTAGTAGGAGTGCGATCATACCTTGGTTTTTCTTCATACTTTGAAGACTTCCTTCTGAATTCCTTTCTCCCCATTTTGAGAAACCTCTTGGCAAATAATGCCATGAGCTCCTCATTGGATTGGATGCCTTCAAAAGCTTCAGCAGCCTTAAGAGCTAGAGATTGCTCTTTTCTTGTTGGTGTGGGGGTCTTTGCTTCTGCTTCTGCTTCCCTTGTCTTCAGCACTTGCTCAAAGGATTTGAGCTTGCCGAGAAGGGCTTCAGTTGAGATCTCTGTGGTACTTCTGGCTTCCTTGATGGGCCAGATCCTTAGATCCCATGTGCTAGGGAAGCACATAAGAATCTTATCATTGACCTCTGTCAATGATATGTCCTTGTCTAAGGTCCTCAGCTCATTGATTGAGCCTTGTATACATAGCTTCAACTGATTCAACATCAGTTTTCTTGAAGTTCTCATACTGTGAGATAAGGTTGGACCTTCTGTCCTTCCTTTCATCAGCTGAACCAGCTACAATCTGGTTCAGTGTATCCCACATTTCCTTTGCTGAAGAGCAATCAGCAACCTTTTGGAACACTTCATCAGACATTGTCTGAGCCAGTATGTTCATCGCCTTGGCATCTGCAATCTTTGCCTTCTTGTATTCATCATTGTAGTCTGGAGGAGGCACTGCAATCATATCAGATGATGATGAGGCAGCAGCAGCAGGTGCTTTTAGAGGTCCTGTCAAAATAGAAGCAAAGATACTTTCATCAATAGAATTCATATATAGTTTGATCCTTGCCTTCCAGATGCTGAACTTTGCCAAGTTGCATGCTGGAGGTCTGGTGCTAGAATAATCCTTGGATTGGGCCATGATAGTGAATATCTATAAGCTTTTGGTATCTATCAGGATCTTGTGACTTAGGTGTTAGCCTATACAGTCAGTCAACCTCCCTCTGATACCAATTGAAAGTGAAAGGATAGATACTACTCTAGAGGGGGGTGAATAGAGTTATCAAAAATTGCACTAGACAAAGTTGACAATCTACTCAACTCCCTTGGAGTGAATGCGGAATGGAAAGCTATAGATATAGAGATAACCCTAGAGCCTAACACAAGTGATGTGCACAAACTCAAGCTAACTGTAATTACAGTTAAGGCTTGGAAATCCTAATCAGCAACTAGCAACCTAGTTATATCTAATCACAGCCACAATGCAAGTAATTAAAATAAGCAAGCCAGATGACACAAGGAATTTATAGTAGTTCCCCAAACAACTTGGGTACGTCCACTCTTCTACCAACAAGGTAGGAATCCACTACAGGTTTTTGATCAGGTGCCCTGCCACCACAAGATCTGCTTCAGGTAGATCTAGAAACCCTTTAGACTTTTGATCAGGTGTCTAAAAACCAACAACAGGTTTTTGATCAGGTGCCCTGCCACCAAGGGATACTTTTGAAGGGAGTAATAACCCTGTACAGGAGGGGGAAAAGAAAGGTTAAAAAGGTCTTCTCTATTTTTCAAAAGGTTAGAGAAGCACAAAGACTTGCACTAAGCTAGGAAGCTCAAAAGAATCAAGGCTCCCCCTGGCTCAAAGATGTCCAGGTGAAGTCTTGCTTCAGTGCAGAAAACTCTTCAGAAAGATCTGAAGGAAAAACTACAAGAAGATAATAAATAATAAATAAGAAAATCTTCAAGCAGTTGTCTTCTTCTTCTTCTTCAAAGGGTCTCTGAGTCTAAACTTCCTGGAACAGGAGAACTCAGGTTGAAGAAGATCAAAAGAGCTAACACTTCTCAAATCAATGCAAAATGCTGAGAGCAGTAAACTTTTCTTGATGAAGGCTTGAATGCTGATGAGTACTATGTGAACTGGGTAACTAGTTGAAATCCTTCTCCAAAGGATTCTTTATGTAGCAGCAACAAGCAACGGCTCTTTTCAATTTGAACTGTTTGTCTTCTTTTGAAACTTGAAACCTGGGCTGCAAATATCACAAAGACAAACAAACTCTGCAGCAAGATATTCTATAAAAGGAATAAGCCTTTTTCTAAGAAGCTGCAGGATCAAATCAAATAAAAGGACTAAATAAAGTCACATCAGAGACATACTCTTTATAGCAGAAGGAAGACTTTTCAGTCTAACGGCTATAAAGGACTGTCAGCAGATAAAGTAAAATACAATGTCAACTAATAAGACAAACAACTTTATCTGAAAAGATTAGACTCAGGCAAAAAGAATGGAGCAGATATTGCCTGGAAATAATATTATAAATCAACTGAAAAGATATGTCAGATAATATATTAATTAATTAAACAGAATAAATAAATACAAAATATAAAGGCACACAGAAAACGTCGAACGACCCTCGGAGATCGTCGACCGAAGAACGGAGATCGTCGACCTATCAGACAGATAGTCGAACGATCCAGATTGTCGAACTATCAAGCAGATAGTCGAACTACCGCAGCAGATAGTCGAACTATCAGGACAGATAGTCGAGCTATCAGATAGTCGAACTATCAACAGATAGTCGAACTATCAGAGCAAAATAGATAGTCAATCTATCAAACAGATAGTCGAACTATCACGGAGAAACAGATAGTCGACCTATCAACAGATAGTCGAACTATCACAGACAGACAGATAGTCGAACTATCAACAGATAGTCGAACTATCATAGAATGACAGATAGTCGACCTATCAACAGATAGTCGAGCTATCAGATAGTGGAACTATCCAAGCAGATAGTCGAACTATCAAGGGAAAACAGATAGTCGATCTATCAACAGATAGTCGAACTATCACAGACAAGCAGATAGTCGAACTATCAAGCAGATAGTCGAACTATCAACGCAGACTGAAAGTCGAGCAACTGATAGACGATCGTCGATCAGTCAGTCGACGATAGTCGAGCGGCGTTCGACCATAGTCGAACGAACAAACTACTTAACCAAATTCTTCATCTGGAAGAGCGGGGACTCTACAGCTAGACTACTAACCATTGACCATAGATATTTCTTGGGTCAAGGGACAAAAAGGAGAAGACTAAACTCAAATCAAACTAGGGTACCAACAGATAGCACCACCATCATACAATTTCAGCCGATGCCCGTTGACTTTAAACTTGTCCCCACTCTTCCCGGTTATTTCAATTGCGCCAAAAGGGGAGACTCTGATCACTGTGAAGGGGCCGCTCCACCGCGATTTTAACTTTCCTGGAAACAAACGGAGGCGGGAGTTGTACATCAAGACTTGGTCTCCCGACTGGAATTCTTTTGGGATGATGTGACGGTCGTGCCATTTTTTTGTTTTTTCTTTATAAATCCACGCGTTCTCATAAGCAAAATGTCGGAGCTCCTCCAGCTCATTCAGTTGAGAGCGGCGCTTGTCTGCTGCAGCCACAATGTCCATGTTTAGCAACTTGGTTGCCCATAATGCTTTGTGTTCTAACTCGACCGGCAAGTGGCACACTTTTCCATAGACAAGTTGAAAGGGAGTCATACCGATAGGGGTTTTGAAGGCGGTTCGGTATGCCCATAAGGCGTCATCAACCTTCATGGCCCACTCTTTTCTGTTGGAATTAATAGATTTTTCAATAATTCTTTTGAGCTCTCTATTTGAGACTTCTACCTGCCCACACGTTTGAGGATGGTAAGCAAGAGAGATTTTGTGGTGAACTCCAAACCTCTTCATGAGTTGCAAGAAAGATTTGTTGCAGAAATGGCTCCCTCCGTTACTGATGATGGTACGCGGGGCACCAAATCTAGAAAAAATATTCTTGTGTAAGAATGTCAAAACTGTGCGGGCGTCATTCGTGGCAACAGCTTCAGCCTCAACCCACTTGGAGACATAGTCAACCGCGACAATAATATAGAGTTTGTCGTGCGACATGGGGAAGGGTCCCATGAAATCGATCCCCCAAACGTCAAATGGCTCGCAGACGAGCATGTTGTTGAGAGGCATTTCGTCCCTTTTTGAAATGTTTCCTGTCCTCTGACATTCATTGCATTTGGCAACGTAAGTTTGGGCGTCTCTGAAAAGAGTTGGCCAAATTAGGCCACATTGTAATACCTTACGTGCCGTTCTGGTGGCGCCAAAATGCCCGCCGGCCTCCCGGTCATGACAGTGATTTAAAACAGATTGGAATTCAATCTCGGGTATGCAACGCCTAATGACTCCATCATTGCACGAACGGAAAAGTAACGGGTCTTCCCAGAAATAATATTTGGCATCAGATAGAAGTTTACGCTTTTGCTGCGACGACAGGCTAGGAGAGACAGATTTGCAAGCGAGGTAGTTGTCCATGTCTGCGTACCACGAGATTGTAGGAGGGAGTGAAGTGATGGAGAATAACTGTTCATCCGGGAAACAATCAGCTATCTCATTGTGCTCGCAACTTGATGTACCTCCTTCAATATCGCTTTCCAATCTTGATAGGTGATCAGCAATGACATTCTCCACTCCTTTCTTATCGCGGATCTCGATGGCGTATTCTTGCAGTAGAAGAATCCAACGGATTAGCCGGGGCTTGGCATCTTTTTTCTTGAATAAATACCTGAGTGCAGCATGGTCAGTGTAAACCATGACCTTGGATAGCACTAAGTACGAATGGAATTTTTCAAAAGCAAAGATGACCGCCAACAACTCTTTTTCTGTAGTGGTATAATTCATTTGGGCATCGTTGAGAGTTCGGCTCGCATATGAGATGGTATAAAATGTTTTGTCTCTCCTTTGACCAAGCACCGCACCAACTGCAACATCGCTTGCGTCACAAATGACCTCAAAGGGTAAAGTCCAATCTGGTGCCACCAAAATTGGGGCAGAGATGAGTCGGTCCTTGAGAGTCGTAAAGGCTTGCATGCAATCTTTATCGAAGTCAAATAGAGCATCCTTAGCCAGCAGATTTGTGAGGGGTTTGGATATTGCTGAAAAATTGCTAATGAATCTTCGATAAAAGCCAGCGTATCCCAGGAAACTGCGGATACCCTTGACGGTAGATGGAGGAGGAAGATTTTTGATGATACTGACTTTGGCTTGGTCGACTTCGAGACCCCGATGAGAGACCTTGTGGCCCAAGACGATCCCCTCTCGAACCATGAAGTGGCATTTTTCCCAATTCAGGACGAGGTTGGTATCATCACACCGCTTCAGGGCCTTGGCGAGATTCGCTAAGCAGGAGTCAAAGCTGTTCCCGAAAAGGGAGAAATCGTCCATGAATACCTCAAGAAAATCTCCAATCATGTCACCAAAAATGGCGATCACACACTGTTGGAAGGTTGCGGGGGTGTTGCACAATCCGAATGGCATTCGTCTGAAAGCAAAGGTGCCTGATGGGCAAGTGAATGTCGTCTTGTCTTGATCGTCAGGGTCGACTGCTATTTGATTGTATCCCGAATAACCGTCAAGGAAACAATAATATTCCTGACCGGCTAGCTTTTCTAGCATCTGATCTATGAAGGGAAGCGGGAAGTGATCATTGTGCGTAGCCTCATTCAGCTTTCGGTAATCAATGAAACTCTCCACCCGGTGACCACGCGGGTAGGTAGTAGTTCATTTTCACCATTAGCCATCACAGTAATCCCGCCCTTTTTGGGCACCACTTGAACTGGGCTAACCCATTTACTGTCACTGATTGGGTAAATTATACCAGCGTCTAGCAATTTTATAACTTCAGCCTGAACTACCTCATGCATCTTGGGGTTTAGTCTCCTTTGAGGTTGTGCCGACGGTTTGTATTGATCTTCAAGAAGGATTTTGTGCATGCAAAACGCCGGGCTAATGCCTTTTATATCTGCCAGAGATTGTCCAAAAACATTTTTATATTTCCTTAAGACGTTGACCAAAGCAAGTTCGTTATCGGCGGAGAGAGATGCAGAGATAATAACCGGGCACGTTGCGCCTTCCTCCAAGAAAGCATATTTCAGGGATTTGGGCAGCGACTTCAAAGTAACGGTAGCGGTTGCGATGGAGGGTTCTTTGATCAGATGCGGCATTCCTGGTAAGCTAGCGGAGGGTGTGTCCTCATTTTCCCATTCTGGCTCGTCCTAGTCAAGAATCAATTCGCCGTACGTGTCCGGGTCTTCAATCAAATCAGCATTGTCACAATTAGTGATTCTGAGTTGTTGTGGCGGGTCGTGGACATTAAAAGAAACTGATTCTTCTCCCAGGCTTAGAGTTAATTCTCCCTGGTCGACATTGATAATTGCCCGGGCAGTGGCAAGGAAGGGCCTTCCTAGAATTATAGGAACTTTGGGGTCAGCCTTCATGTCGAGGATGACGAAATCGGCCGGGAAAGCGTGGTCATTAACCGTGACGGTGAGGTCTTGACCTATCCCAGCTGGTTTTTTTATCGATCGATCGGCTAATTGCAACCTCAGATGGGTGGGCTGAAGAATCCCAACTCCTAACTCTTGGAAGATGGAGAGCGGCATCAGATTTATCGAAGCTCCCAAATCACAAAGTGCGTGGCCAAATCTGTGGAGACCAATTCTGCAGGGGATGGTGAAGCTGCCTGGATCTCTGCGTTTGGTTGGAGGATAGCTGGCGAGGAGAGTGGAACACTCTTCAGTGAGGTTAACCATCTTCAGTCCTTCCAAGGATTTACTCCTCAAGATGAGGCTCTTGAGGAACTTGGAATATCCTGGGATCTGAGTGATAGCCTCAGTCAAAGGTATGCTAACTTGAACTCCTTTCATGATCTCAAGGAACTTCTGAAATTGCCTTTCTGTCTTTTCATTCTTTAGTCGATGGGGAAATGGCGGCCTCACGGTGTTCATAATGGTTGGCGGTACTGTCATGGGTTCTTGCTCGATCGGCGAAGATGGAGGTTCGATTACCGCATCAGAAATGGGTACACAAGAAGATTGTGCAGGAGGATCAGGAGGCAAGGCTCTCCCGAGACTTTTTCCACTTCTCAGTCTCATTGAATGTACCGTTTCCTGCTTCAGATCGACTGAACTTAGCAGTGCTTCCGTAAGAATCCTGAAGGCCGTTTGTAGACGTTGAACGGTGGTAGCTTGTTCGTTGAACATTTCCATCATTCTGCATTCAAACGCGAAAAATTGCTCGGTCTCCGACACAGGAGGATTGATGGCTTCATCAAGGACCACCGATTTTATCTCCACGGAAAGATTGGGGTAAAGCGAAGTGTTCCAATGCCTACTAGTTTGGGCAATGTTGTCAATAATCTCCCACGCATCTTTGCTGGATTTGTTGAACAGAGTTCCGTCGGCTGCGACATCAAGTAGAGGCCGGAATCTATCTAGAATACCAAAGTAAAAAAGTTTGGATCAGGAGAATGTCTGACACATCCACTCGGCAACATTCCCTCCGTAGAGACTGAAAACGTTCCCAAGTAGTGAACAAGGTTTCTTCCTCTCTTTGGGAGAAGGTGATGAGCTCCTTGTAATTGTCTCTGGTTAGCATTCGTTGCCTGAATTTTGTCAAAAAGTTTCCTTCGAGTTGCTTCCAAGAATAAGGTAGTCCCTTTCGTATATCATGATACCATTGTTTTGCGCCGTCCTTCAAAGAAAAGGAGAAGAGACGAATCTTTAGCTGCTCGCATTTGGCAGTGTTTGACGAACATGTGTTGTAAATTTCCAAAAACTTTTGCACGTGGCAAAAGGCATCAGTGTTTCCATCTCCATTAAATTGACAGTTTTCGATGATATATTCGATCAAGTCAGGCGAGATCTCGAAACTGTCACTACCCATTTCCACTCGATTGGTGAGGTTGGATTGATAGGTTTGCTGCTGAATAGAAGGCATTGAGAGAGGGTTGCCCCTGCATTCACTGCGGCAACTACACAAAGAAGCAGCGATCAAAAAGCACTAACTCTTACAACAATACTTTCAAACTTGATGGTCGTTCTACAATTGCACTCCCCGGCAACGGCGCCAAAAACATGATGCGTGTAAATACGGCAAGCGCACCGGTTGCACAAGTAATAAAGTTTGGGAATGGATCCCCGAGTGTCGGTCTCTTGAGGAATGCAGTTGGCGTGGAACGACGAATTATCCGAAATTATTGTTATTAGAGTTTGTGAAATAAAAGAAAAAGCAAAGGGGCTTTGAAGGTGGTTCTTACAACCGATTAAACTAAAAGGAAAAATGCGGGTCGCACTCACCGCTTCGCAAGGCGAGATGGGTGTAGCGGCCGCTATGCCGTACTTCGGTAGGGCGAATGGACGATGAGCCATTGGGTGAGGTGTTTAGTGCGGAGTGCAATCAAGGGGAACAATGGAAGTGAGATGGGGCGAGGCGCATCACAACACAAATCTCACAAACAAGTTCAAACAACAAGAATCCAATTACAAATAACTAGACATTAAAGTTCACAACAAGCATGGGTCATTCATACACTACAAGAAAGATAGAGGAAGAGTAAACTAAGAGAGTGAAGATCCACCGCGGTTGTTGGCCGGAGGTGCGGGTTGTCAATCCGCTTCCACGCGCAGTCCGAGGAGGCTTCCGGTACCGACGAGCTGTCAACTCGAGGGCCTTTGAGTCTGTTCTCTAGGTCATCTCCATCATCTTCTTCTTCGGTAGAAAGCTCGGAGAAGAGGTCATTAATGGCCGGGAGGGTCACCGGAGGATGCGGAATGCTTTAGAATCGCCGGAAATCACCTCCCGATGGTAGGGATGAAGGTGGAGATGGATGGAGCGTCTGAAATGCGGAAGGGCGAAGTGGCGGCCAAGTTCGATCAAGGTCCGTTGACCTAATTCACGGAGCAGGCCAATTTATAGAAGCAGGATTAAATAGCGCGCACGACCACAGGCGCACGACCAGTGGTCGTGCGCAAACAATGTCAGCGCCCGTGCGGCAGCAGCCTGTAGAACCTGCACCAGGAAATTTAAGCATGCGCACGATCAGCAACGCACGATCAGTGATCGTGCGCGGCAAGGGTGGTGATCGTGCGATATGGGACAGAAAAGTGGAAAAAGATGGCATGACTGCGTACGACCGGTAGCGCACGAGCAGTGATCGTGCGCGGTATAGCTGGTGATCGTGCGATATGGCGGGATAGGACAATAAAATGAGAGCCCAGACTGCGCACGACCGCTGGTCGTGCGCCAAAAAGGTCGATGGTCGTGCGTGGGTAAAAACGCACGACCATTGACTCCTTTGCCAAAAAAAGGTGAAAGTCCTATGCTGGACTCCCACACGATCCCCGAACCTGCAGGAAAACTGCACACGCTGTCGATCATGGCAGTCTCAGATATATATAAAATGCATCACACGAGGAAAATACACACACGCACAGAAATAGGCTAAAAGAGTGCACAAGACGTGTAATGTCGAAGCGAACCAAAACGAGTGCTAATGGCGCTAAATGATAGTGCAAAGACAAGAAAACGATCCCAGATGAGTCCGGAAATAGATATGAAATGGGGACTCATCAATAGCCAGCACTAGTACGCGAATACTCTATGTTGTGTTCTTCTAGGGGCGTACGGAAGGGCTAGGCCTGGTAGTGTGGTTACCCGCCTAGGAGTGGGGGGCCCGACCTACTGTCTCCGTTTGCCACTACGGAGGTTCCTGGGAGTGAAGCTAGCTGCCCGAACAGGGGGAACTAAAGGTCTGTGCGCATGGAGTTGTGTGGGTGTGTTGCACTTGCTTGTGCATTCCATAGCATAGTTGCGTGTCATAGCATAAACATTGCCACCTATCGTATAAAATGGTATGGGACGTTTTATACGATAGGCCCTGCAAAACGACCCCTTGGTCTATTGGGGCAATCCCTATAAATCAATAGTTATATTTCTTGTGCTTTTACTTACTTGCTACTCCTTGCTGTTTGATAACCGACACCCCAACGTATAAGTGGTATGGGACACTTTATATGATGGGAGCCCTGCAAAAGATCCCTTAGCTTATGCGCTTCCGCACATAAGTTAAGGTTACATATCCTACTTTCTGCTTCTGTCATATTTATTATAGAACTGCTAGATTAGTTCTGCTGCCACCTGTTCCTTTGATTTAATCTCAACCTTCATGTCCTTCCCTTTCTTCCTCTCCGTTCGGTACCTAGGAGCCATGGGGGAAGGGGTAGGGGATGATAAGGCATAGTCTTTTAGACTAACGGTTTTTGAACCACAACATTTTAGGTGTACCATATGGAAGGGACACGGGTTTTGCAGTTTCTGACAGAGTTGACCCCGCGACCGTGTTACCATTGTCACCAGCCGGGACATACACGGGTCAAATACCCCTTGATGGGTGGGATCCCACCAGCTCAGTAGTCAGGAGGACGAAGAAGTAGACGCAGACATGGATTGCGAGGCGGCGATTGCAGGCCGAAAAGGAAGAAGCACCCAGAGATGCAGCACCAGCAGAGTATGAAGTCGGTGGAGATGGGCCAGTCAAGCTTGGGTTCTCTCGGTTTAGTGACAGTTACGGTGATGCTTAGCTTTAGTTTTGCTTCCGCGAGTGACTTGTAGTGAGGATTACATGTACTGGGCACAAGCCCTCCTTTTGTACTCTGATTATTATTATTGTGGACTCTCCCTTTGTGGAGATTTATTTATATACATGTGGTTATGGTGGACTAGATTTATATTTACTTACACTACAACTGCGATCGATTTGGCCGGCAGGATCGGCGTTTTGTAGTGACGACCTTCCCTGGCGTGATGGTGTCACCGCAAAGCGGCGGTTCTAGGCCTAAGACCCCGGTTTTTGAAAAAAAAAATGGGGTCTTACATGCGCGACATAGGAAGGAAAGCAATTCGCTGAAAGACAGAAATAAGCGTCTAGGCGCAAAGATTAATCAGTATAAAGAGGAGAAAGCTGTAAGTGCCAGTTAATCGCGGCTTATCTTTGTCGCTTATCTGTTGCGGACTGACGTTTTAATTTCTTCTGCAGACCGCATATGAGGTAACTAACCCCGACTTCCAGAAAGCCATGTTTCCTTTCGTTAAGGAAAGTGTGGAAGTCACAATTGAACGCATCATCAATGATGGTTATGCGAAAGCAGGGGTGGACTCTATTCCCTTCCTGAAGCTGTTTCCAGAGCTGAAGGACAAGGTTGCCGAGTTCGAGCGAGCTGCTAAGGGGAAGGCGGTTGTTGAAGACGACGAGGAGGAGTTCGCCGACGATGAAGCTCCTGAAGATGTGGCCTCCAGTCAACAGCAGGGAGGCCAGTCAGATCAGTAGGCTAACTATGGCTCTGATGCGAGCAGTGCGGGAACAAAACCTACGACAGTTTCTCATTCCAGCGACAGCAGTAGCAGCGACTCAGGCAGCTACTCGCCTGTGGTGGATGTGGACGGGTTAAGCCCAGAGAAGCCTGCAGAGAAGAAACAAAGGACCGAATAGGAAATATAATGTAATTTTTTGGTTTTCAATGTAAAGGGGGCGGAATCTGCGCGAGTCCGCAAGGACATGTGTATATAATATATTTTTGAATGAATAGAAAAGGATATTTTTGATGTCTTCTGAGATGTTCTGCTTATTTCTTGCTTGTACTTAGAGGTCGCACTTCTTATGTCAATTCGCGTCATATAGCTTTGTAGCCCGTTAAAAACTCTTGCTGAAATTGCATAATCACATCTTGTTGTAATATGAACAGAATTAATGTGCTTTCTTAACGAAGGGAATGAATGAAGCGGACTCCGACGAGTTCGGTCAGCAGTCCGCGCCATGCAGAGCGACCTTTTCCAGTTTTGAGAGAACTAAGATGATGAAAGCCGCAATCTACTATAACTCAAATAATGTTGATATGCGAACTTGGCGGACTGGGATCATCGTCCGCTGATATTTATAGTTGAATTTTTTAAATAATCATTAAGTTATATAACTGAATGAATCCTGCGGACTAGGCGCACTAGAAAACCGAAGTCCGCAATAAGCTGATAATAGTAATAGAAATGACCTATAGCTCATAACCAAGCGGGCAGGTGCGGCCGGAGCGACATTGCTTTCCTCACAGGGTTACGAACTACAGAATCAACCCAAGGGACGACGGACTGGGCGGACTAGAAAACCGGAGTCCGCGCTATACCAATAATAATAACAGAAATGAGCTACAGAATCAACCCAAGGGACGGCGGACTGGGCGAACTATAAAACCGGAGACCGCACTATACCAAGAACAATAGAAATGCCTATAACTCATAACAAGGCGGGCAGGTGCGGCCGGAGCGGCATTGCTTTCCTCACAGGGTTATGAACTACAGAATCAACCCAAAGGATGGCGGACTGGGCGGACTATAAAACCGGAGTCCGCACTATACCAAAAAAAATCTGAATCCCTGCGAAGAAAAAAGCTGCAGACTTGTGATCAAGTGGGCAGGTGCGGCCGGAGCGGCATTGCTTTCCTCACAGGATCTCAAGATCTGCATACTTAACAACACAATTCACTGCCCTCTTGCCTGGAGTACAGTCTAAGTCGATCTTTTGGGCAGGTGCGGCCGGAGCGGCATTGCTTTCCTCTGAGATCGACAAGACTGTGGGTCTCCTGCAGGCACTGCTTGAGGGTACCAAGGAGTGTTCGAGGGTTACAACCTTAAGATGATCTAGGGGCAGGTGCGGCCGGAGCGGCATTGCTTTCCCCGCGCGATAATCTGGGTTGTAATGATATCCCTTAAATGGCATGGTAGAGCTGACCACCACTCTGCTCCTCCATAATGCAGAAGTGGGGTTAGGTACTAGCCGGGATCCGAAATCCAGTATCCTGCCGCACTAGAACCGGTAAGCTCCCACTACACGGTGTGAAATCTCCCCGCAACACGTGGTCTTCGTGGTGTTATACTAACAACGACGATTCTAAGGGAGGTTTTTGCTGAACTCGGCGATGTATCCTAGTATTAGGCAACTGCTGGAGTTTCTTGGGGGAGCAAAAGAGAGAAAACACTTGAAGAAGTGTCAGTATGAAAACTTTGATAAACATCAACTTTTAAGAAACTTGTATAAGATAGAAAAGAGAGTTCAGAGATGGAACTGTTTAGAGTTGTCCTTGCTCAACATATTAACTGTCAACACTTGAAACAAAAAGACACTTGACGACGTGTTAGCAAGGAGCTTTTATTAATAATGAACCTCTTGAAGAGTTTACATAAGAAGGAAAGGAAAAGAAGTTCAGGAATAGAACCGCTTTAGGTCATCTCCACTCCACGTGTGCAGCATATCTTCTCCTTCAAATGTTTGCAAACGGTAGGCTCCATTTTCAAGTGCTTCCTTAATAATGAATGGCCCAACCCAATTAGGATTAAGCTTCCCAACTGAGCCGGCTCTTGCAGCAGCATCGACCTTTTTAAGAACTAGATCTCCCACTTGAAAGTGTTTGATCCTTACATTCTTATCAAAGTAGCGGGCCATTCTTCTTTTAACTTCCTCTTGCCTGATGGCTGCCTTGTCTCTAACCTCTTAAACATACTCCAAACTGAACCTCATCTCCTCACTGTTCAGCTCAAGCCAATCCTCCATACCTTGCCTAGCAAGCAGCACTCTGGGCGACAGAACTTCAAACTCAACAGGAATTAATGCTTCGGACCCATGAGAAAGCTTGAACGGGGTTTCCCCTGTTGTAGACGAAGGTGTTGTTCTCAGGGTCCAGAGAACTGAGGGAAGTTGATCAACCCAACTGCCCTTGAGATTTTGAACTTTCTTCTTAAGCAGGCTGAGAATTTGCTTATTAGCTGCTTCTACCTGACCATTGCTTCTAGGATGATGAACTGATGCAAAGCGCAGCTCTGTTCCGATCTGCTTGCAAAAATCTATCATCTCAGTATTATTGAACTGCGGTCCATTATCTGTGATTATTGCCATAGGGATTCCGTGCCGGCAGACTATCTCACCCCAAATAAAATTCCTCACAACCTGAGTTGTTGTATTTGCCAGTGCTTTAGCTTCAATCCACTTACTGAAGTAGTCAATCATAACTATAATGAAACGCCGCTGCCCACTTGCCATGGGAAAAGGACCAATGAGATCCATTCCCCAAAACAGCAAAGGGCCAAGGAGTTTCAATTGATCTGAGAGATTGAGCCGCTTGATGCTGAAGAGGAGCGAATTTCTGGCATTGAACACATTTTCTCACGTAGGTCTCCGAATCTTTTTTCATTGTGGGCCAGAAGTAACCTTGCCGCAGGATCCTTTTTTCCAATGTTCTTGCTCCGGAGTGACTCCCACACTCGCCAGAATGCACTTCCCGAAGAACAGTAGGAATTTCATTTTCTGAAACACATCTTGCCATTGTAGACAAGAAGGTTTTTCTGTAGAGAATATCGGATATCAAGTAATAATGCGCTGCTTTCAACCTTAATCTCTTCTTATCTTTAACTGATTGATGCAGACTTCCAGTCGATAGGTAGAGAATGACTGGGTCCATCCAAGAGGAATGTTGATCGATCTGCATTAACTCTTCCTCCTCCACTGCCGGGTGAAAAAGTTCAGAAGTTGCCCCTCCTGACGAGAGCCCGTACTTGGCAAGAATATCGGCCTCCTCATTCTCTGTCCTCGGGATGTGCTCAATAGTAAAACTTTTAAACCTGCCAACCTCAACTTTTACTAGCGCAAGGTACTTTTTCAACACTGGCTCCCTGGTCTCGAAGTTACCAAGAACTTGTGAAGCCATTACCAGAGAGTCAGTCTTAATATGGACATGATCGATTCCAAGATCTCTTGCAAGGCTCAAGCCGGCCAATAAAGCTTCATACTCCGCTTGATTGTTTTTCACTGGAAAATAGAACTTGATGGCTTTGCTCAAGCTTGATGCCGTTTGGATTTATCAGAACTACCCCTGCTCCAGAAGAGTTTCTGCCTGAAGCCCCATCAACATAGATGGTCCAAGCTAAAGGAGACCTTGCTGCCTGATCCGAGCTAGATTCTGCTATGTCAATTAGAAAATCTGCAAGTACCTATGCCTTGATAGCTGTCCTAGGCACATAGGAAATTTCAAACTCACTCAGCTCGATTGCCCACTTAGCTAGCCTTCCTGAATGCTCTGGCTTTTCTAGAACACTCTTCAAACGTTGATCAGTAACCACTTGAATTGAATGTGCCTGGAAATATGGACAGAGCCTGCAGGCAGACATAACCAATGCCAAAGCCAGCTTCTCAAGGATTGGGTACCTTGCTTCTGCATCTTTCAGAATGTGACTGATATAGTAAACTGGGAACTGCCTCCTGCTATCTTCTCGGACAAGGACAGAACTAACTGCCTCGGGACCAACCCCCAGGTATAGGAATAACATCTCCCCTGCTCGGGGGCTTTGGAGTAAGGGTGTCGAAGTTAGCTGATTTTTCAACTGCTCAAAGGCCAAAGAACACTCTTCCGTCCATTGAAACTTGGACGCTCCCCGAAGAGTCTTAAAGAATGACGCACTTTTATCTCCAACTCGAGAGATAAATCTCCCAAGTCCTGCCAACCTCCCCGCCCCAAACTGCTGAACCTCTTTTGGAGAACGAGGAGGGGCCATATCAAGGATGGCTTTAACCTTATCTGGATTAGAGGCAAGGCCCTCAGGAGTAAGGAGATGGCCGAGAAACTTCCCCTTACTCGCCCCAAAGATGCATTTTAACGGGTTAAGCTTTATTTTGTGCCTTCGCAGAGTGGAAAAGGTCTCTGCTAGATGTAGCAAGTGCTGTGGAAGAGACCTACTCTTAATCAAAAGGTCATCCACGTACACTTTAAGGTTTTTACCTTTTTGCTCTTTAAACACATAGTCCATCATGCGTTGATAAGTCGCGCCAGCATTTTTAAGCCCAAAGGGCATCACAAGATAACAATAGCAACCATCATTAGTGATGAACGATGTGCGAGGGATATCAGGTTTATGCATTCTTATTTGGTGATAGCCAGAGAACGCATCTAGAAAGCTCATAAACGGATACCCTACCGCAGAATCAACTAATAAATTTATCCAAGGAAAGGGGTAGAAATCTTTTGGGCACGCTTTATTTAAACGGGTGAAGTCTACACACATACGCCACTTCCCTCCTGGTTTCTTAACCATTACAACGTTTGAGATCCATTCAGGGTATTGAATTTCTTGTACAAAGTGCGCCTTGAGGAGTTTGGCAACCTCCTCTCTGATGGGCTCTGCCAACTTGACAGCTACATCCCTCTTCTTCTGCTGGACGGCCTTGGCAGCTGGATCGATGTTGAGATGATGGCAAGCCACGTCGTGATCCACTCCTGGCATGTCCTCCGCTGACCAAGCGAAGACATCCAGATTCTTCAGCAAGCAAGATATCAACTCTGCCTTTTGATCTTCTGGCAACTCGGAGGTTATGGAGAGCTTTCTTTCTTCCCCTTCTGCAATGGGGACTCCTTGCGTCACCTGGGCAGGTTCCAGGTGAGCACCTTCACTATCCACAGCAGCTTCTGATTGAGAGGTAGCTTCTGTCGCTGCTGGAAAAGATGGGGGGCGGGGGCAACTTCAGTCATGTTGACTGTGCGGAGGTAACACTCCCGAGCTTGCCTTGGGTCGCTACTGACCCTGTACTGACGACCATCTTTGCAGAACTTGTTGGCCAGATGATAAGTTGAGATGATGGCTCGATACTTGTTCAGCAATGGCCTTCCAAAGATAGCATGGTAGCTGCTTGGAGCATCTACCACTATGAACTGGATCTCCTTGGTCACCCCTCTGAGCCTCACCAGGAGTGTGACATTTCCCTCGACTTCCTTCCTCTCACCCGAGAAGCCATAGAGTGGCCCCTCGGTGGAAAGCAGAGGCTTTCCAGTCCTCAGGGCTTCAAAGGTGGACTTGAAGAGTAGATTTACGGAGCTGCCAGTGTCAATGAGAATTCTATCGACCGTGAAATCTCCGATGGATGCTTGGACTACGATGGCATCATCGAAGGGATTAGCGGTTTCAGGAAGGTCTGCAGGACCAAAGGTAATGCTTTCCAAAGGAGGATCAGAAGAAGTAGAAGCAATCTCTGCTCGAGAAAGCCTTGACAGAGAAGACTTCTGGGTAGACTCAGCCCCTGCTCTGCCATGGATGAAGAAAAGTCTTCGCAAGACTCCCTCGTCGACCACATCAATGCATTCACTTGGAATATCAATGAGCCCCAGACGGCCCTCATCCCTTACCTCTATGCATTCCTACTGAACCTCAGCCACCTCCTTGCCCTTGGAGGTGGAAGGATTTGAAGAATCACTCTTCCTGCCCAAGTCCTTGATTTTGCCTTCGGCGAACAACCTCTCAACTAGCTGTCAGAGAGCCTTGCAATCTTCCGTCATGTGGTCCTTATCCTTGTGAAATTCACAGTACTGAGAGTTGTTCCTGGGCTTCCAATCTCTCTGAGGCCCTTGCCTCTTTTCTTTAGCCTTCTTCTGAATTATCTGGATGACCTCTTCGAAGTCGAGCCCCAGATCTGAAAACTCCTCCATGGAGCTTCTCTCATGCGGATTTGAAGCTGGCAAAGCACCCTGAAGGATGGGAAGCGCTTGAAGGCGTATAGCGAGAGTGGCGGCCAACGGCAGTCTCTGATCATGAAACTGTTGATGGCCAAGGAAGGGTTTCTTGTGACGAAGGTTACACCCCCTCTGAGATGGAGGCTGGAAATTAGGCCGAGGAGGCTTGCTGTGGTACTGATTGTTGAAAGAGGGGTTAGAGGCATCCCTTCCTCCAGCTTTGGCTGTCAGGGATGAGATATAGGTCGGGTTGGAATTTTCTCCCTCAATAAAGCGATTAGCTATCGCTATTAGCTCCTGATAAGTTGATGGTGCCTTTGTTGTTACTTTGAACTTCAATGGGCCCTCCTAGAGGCCGTGAATCAAGACAACTTTATAATAATCGGGGTTCACATTCCTAACCCCTTAGATTTCCTTTTGAAACAGATCAACGAACCTTGCAACTGATTCGTTGTCTCTCTGCTTGATGTCAAAAAGGGCTGCTGGCCCATCCTTTCTTTTCTTAGAGGTAACAAACCTCAGAAGGAGCTCGCTGCGAAGCTCAGCAAAGGAAAAAATAGTGCCTGGAGGCATCTCATAGAACCATTCTCTCGCTTGCCCATCGAGAGTGGTCACAAGGAGCTTGCATTTCAAGGCATCGGAGAGGCTCCTCAATGTAACTACCCCTTTGAATGCCTGCAGGTGGGAAATCGGATCAGTCTCCCCTGAATAAAAAGGGAGACGAGGCTCTCTGAAATTGTTTGGCACTGACTCCCATTAGATTCGATCAACGAAGGGAGAGGGAGTCTCAGAACCAGCAGAAGGGCGGACTGGAAGTCGAGGCTCTACGGGCTCCGCGGACTGCCGATCAACAAAATCTAGTCGGCGAGCCGGAGTCCCTCGGGCTGCTTCCCTGAAGAAATCCATCAGGGGATCGAACTGATCAGCCTGAGGTCACAGGGGAGCTGCGGGGTGAGCTTGGTGGAGAGGCAGAGGTGCGGTCGCAGGCGACTGCTGAAGAGGTGTTTGGCGAGCTGGGGTCCGGCGGACCGGAGTCTGGCGGACAGGAGTCTCAGCAATTTCTTCTACAACCTGGGGAGCAAGCCGCTGAGTCAGCACTAACAGAGCTTGGCTGATTGTATCGAGCTGCTGGTCAGTCTCTCTGCGAGATACTTCAGCCTCCCAGCGAGACTGCTCCAACGCTTCCCACAACGAGTCATCAGGCGAGCTGGAGCGATCTGAACGGCGAGCTCGGCGGTCTGACATTTCTATCCGCGGGTTTCAAAAAGCTGCTCGGATCTGAAGGTCGTGTGTTAACTGTTGATGCACGAAATGCGAAGGAGAAAACGAGTACCAGCAGCTAACCGTTCGAGCACTTAGGGAAGAAAGAGGAAACAAACTGCGAGCAACAGTCTACTTGGCGGACTAGAAAAGGAACAGAAAAGCAACTGAGCCGTGGATCACGGCAACACCCGACTTCGCCCGTCGTGGCCTGAATGCCACTCCTGCGACGGGCTTGATTTTTATTGCAAACAAGCGGTTACAAGGATGGAAAAGGAAATGATGCAAAGAGCAAGCTAGAGATCGCAAAGCCAGAGATTCGAGTCCGCAGCCTTTAACAAGTGGGCTCCTGGGCTCGAGTCAACGTGCTTTGATTGTACCACTTCCCCCTATTTATAGGCTAGGGGCCTGCCCAAATGGACAGGGCTAAAATAACCGGCTGCCTGGGGTACAAAAGTGCCGGGCAGCGGTGAAGGGAATCAAAAAAGAAAGAACAAGCAGTCCGCGCAAGACTGGCGGTCTGGGCTTGCGACCAGGAAACCTCCCTTGGTCGCGTCGAGCGCAATCCTGTCAGACGAGTTGCGACCTGAGCGACCTGAGCGACCTGACTCTGGAGCTCGCTGAAAGCTGGCAAGATCTGAGAGGGAACCACGGGCGACCTGGGAGGACTAATAGCGGGAGTCCGCCTATGTGGCTGGGATTTCCTCTGGCTAACTGGCGAGCTGGGCGGACTGAAATCTTGAGTCCGACAAGGGAGGGGTAAGACACTTAGCTGGAAATGTTGCGAATTCTGGGGTTAACAAGTATAATCAATATATTTGATTTCCAAAATCTTTGGACCCTCATCCTGCACCCATGATAATGGAGTTCTAAACCTCCTCCCATAAAGTGCTTCGTGGGGTGCCATCCAAATGCTAGCTTTGCAACTATTGTTGTACGAAAATTCAACTAGTGGCGAGAGCCTTTCCCATGGCTCTCCTCTATCCAATACACACAATCTCAACAAATGTTCCATAGTTCTGATGGTCCTCTTAGACTGACCGTCCATCTAAGGATGAAAGGCTGTGCTAAAGGTGAGTCGAGAGCCCAAATACAATTGAACTGCCTTCCATTCCTTGGAGTTGAAGCGACCATCACGGTCGAAGACTATCGCCTTAGGCACACCATGGTACCGTACAAACTATTCCACAAAGAGACGAACCAAGACATCCACATGCATCTCCTTTTACATTGGGATAAATCTGGCGACCTTAGTCAAGCAATCTACAATTACCCAAACTGAATCGTTCCCAGAGCACGAGGGAGGCAACCCGTGAACAAAGTCCATAAATATATCCTCGAACTTCCACTTGGGTATGGGAAATGACTGTAATAATCCTTCAGGGCTCTTGCACTAAACCTTCACCTTCTGGAAAGCCTCAAAGTGTGTAACATAGTACTTAACATCACTCTTCATTCGTGGCCAGAAAATGGTCTTTCATAAGTCACTATACATCTTGGAAATCCCGGGATGCTCCGAATACTTGGAGTAGTGCGTCTCTCTCAATATATCTTCCCGTATTTCGCTACCCGTTGGAATTTAGAACCATCCTTTAGAGTATACTCTTTAGTAGATCCATCCTCTATAGATTTAATCATTAGGGTCAGAGCAGCATCCTTCCCTTGCTCTGCCCGAATTTGATCTCAAAATTTACAAACTATGCTCATGGCAGCTAGATATTAAGTATACATCTCGGGATGATGCTTATACACCAACGTGATCTCCATATCCTCGAGCACTCGAGTCAATTCCATACTCATCAACCGAGACTCAGGGCTCGACTCTGGTATTTTTCTGCTCAATGCATCAACTATACAGTTTGCTTTCCCGGGGTGGTAGTTCAATTTAAATTCATAATCACACAAAAATTCTAACCACCGTCACTGTCTTAAGTTCATCTCTTTCTGAGTGTGAACATACATTAAATTCTTGTGATCCTAAAAGATCTCGCAGTGGATGTCATATATGTAGTGCCTCTAAACCTTTAAGGAGAACAGCACGACTCCCAACTCCAAATCATGTACCGGATAATTAACTTCATGCTTCTTTAACTGCCTTGAAGAATAAGAGATCACATGCCCGTGTTGCATCAAAACTTCTCCCATCCCTTTATAGGATGCATCCGTGCAAACCTGAAATCCTTCTTTCCCTAATGGAAGATCTAGGATGGGTGCAGTGGTAAGTTGATCCTTCATCTATTGAAACTCAGCTTCACACTGAGGTGTCCACTCATATAGCACACCTTGCTTTGTTAGGGCAGTGAGGGAAAGGGCTATCGTTGAAAATCCCTTCACGAACTTACGATAATATCCGACAAGTCTAAGGAATCTCCGTATATGGGATGTCAACTTCAAAAGCGACCACTCCATTATGGCATGCACCTTTGCTGGGTCTACTGCTACCCAGCTCCACTAATCACATGACCCAAGAAGGCAACTTCTCGGAGCCAAAATTCGCATTTGCTGAACTTAGCAAATAGGGCATGCTCTTTTAGCTTCTTCAAAACTAGGGACAAGTGCTCGGCATGCTCTTCTTCCGTCTTCGAATAGACCAAAATGTCATCGATGAATATGATGACAAAGATGTCTAAATATGGCTCAAACACCCTGTTCATCGAACTCATGAACACAAAAGGGTTGTTTGTGAGTCCAAACGACATCACCGTGAACTCGTACAAACCATATCTTGAGCTAAACGCTGTCTTCGGGTTATCTTCCTCTTGTATTCGTAACTGATAGTACCTCGAGCGTAGATCCAATTTAGAAAACCAATGCTCTCCCACTAGCTGATCGAATAACTCATCAATTCGGGGTAGCGGATAGTGTTCCACACCGTCAGTCGATTGAGCTCCTGATAGTCTATGCATAATCTTAATGTTCTATCCTTCTTCTTGACAAATAGAATAGGGACTCCCTAAGGTGATGAACTGGGGTGAACAAACCCTATTTCTACAAACTCCTGCAACAGAACCTCAGAGGATACCTCACTATGTGGGGGTAATCCTGAAAACTTCTTAGGAAATACCTCCGGGAAGTCCCGCACTACTCGCACATCTTTCATACTTGGTGTCATCTCTTTTAATTCAAAACATATCATATATACTTCGTCCCCTTTCATATGGGCCTTAAGGGCCTGATTTGAAGACCACAACATACGGGGTGCAAATTTGATACCTTGGAAAATGATCTCCGATTCTCCATGCCTCAAGGTTATTTTCTTCGCCGCACAATCTATCTTGGCATGGTGCCAATCCAACCACGACATGCCCAGAATGAGATCAGATTCTGGGATTCCCAAAACTGTTGCAGGGGTTTCAAAAATCTTTCCCGTGATATGTACTTCCGGCTCACACTTGGCGGACGATGTCATCTCGGAGCCATCTGGAAGGCATACTCTCCGAGTGTCACCGGCGAAATATTGCATGCCCTATAAATCTTTTACGAAGCCCGCCAAGAAAAATGAATGTGTGGCGCCGGTATCAAATAGGGTGTCGACTGGTTTCCCACTAATAGTTACGGTGCCTAAGTATCAATTATATAGACTCAAAGCTAGATTCTTAGCACTACTTAAGCAATTGAAGAGAAATGCTTATAACATATTAACCAAATGACGACATACCTGCATTCACATCCTTGGATTCCGCTCCTGCGCCATATCCAGCGCAAACATCTACTCTTGAGCAAGTCCAGGATTCCTTCCTCTTTGTCCTCTTCCTTGACCAAGCACATATCCCCGTCCTCGTGGGGCTGCCAGTGGAAGAGAAAGGGGAGAATCTCCACCTAGTTATGGGCAAAAGAATCGTATGTGTCCCGGCTAAATGCACTGGAAGAAAATTGCTCGTGATGCTCCCTAGGCTGCAGGTACAGTTGTTGCGGTGGAGGTAGTGCTGGCTGCAAATCCAGACACTCCATTCTAAAATTCTGTCGGAAATGAAAAATACATCTATTGTTTCCTCTTCCTCTATTGTCCCGCCTCCTTTTATAACTGGGGCCTGCTTCCATTACGCCCTCGACTAGTCTTTTACTACTTCCCAAGTGATCGCCTCCAGCCTTTTTGCCATATCAAAGATTTCTGCCAAACTCGAGTCTGCTATAAACAAAGGGCTTGCATTAGGGGATCTCGCAAGCCTTATATCCTTGCTTCAACTTCATGACTCTTTCTTCAAGCTCATCTTGAGAGGACGAGGGAATGAAATGCTCCAAGAAAGCTCTAGAAAACTAATCTCAATTGATCTTAGTGTACACTCAGCCTTGGAAAGTGGAGCCCAAGAGGGACTTCCACCACCTCTTCGCATGTAATTACAAGACTGACACTGCTAAGGTCACAACCAAATTGGCTGGACATCTGATTCCAACCATTAACTCATGCAAAGTGTTTAGCCACTCTTCAGTACAAATAGCTGACTTCGTCCCAAGATAAGCAAGCGGTGAGAGGTATCGAAAGGTGCTCAACCAGTTGGAGCCCGGGTATTATTGCTCCACTGGGGCCTGTTGAGACTTGAAGGCATCTAAGATCACCGTAAGTGTCTGTCCCAACTATGAATGCTAGAACTGGGTAGGGATGGAAGGGGCAGGAGTGCCTGCTACTGGCTCAACACGCGCCAGAATCTACATATAAAGGTACAAACCTAAGGTCAGGTTGGCTAAATGCAGGGTAATGACTGGACTTACTTAGTGTCAATTATATATGGGCATATCACCGCTTTCGCTATGTCAGTTTGTCCACAAATTGACCAATCGAGCGGGGGTGGCACCATTGTTAAATGACTTCTTAAGTTGAGGATCGATGTAAGCTGATACCATTTGTAAGACCCCCCCCTCCTGGAACACAAGACGTGGCCTAGGGGAGTCTTATGCCCAGAACAACTGCTTGGCGGTAATGCCAACATACGGGTTGACCGATAATACAAGATGCCTATCCTACCGTCTAATACCAATATCATTCATGCCAACCCAACATAAAGAACAAATAGAAGTCAAAATCCATATAAGCATAAAATTCCATAAGTACATTAATAATAAGAAGCATCAACAAGCTTCTATAATATCAGAGTACATAAAAACCTTGCCCAAAGTGCTACAATAAGATTCTCTCAAAACCTCACATCTGTAACGGACGACAGCAATGGTATCGTCATGTCAGGCCCCGTCACCCTGGCCTCACTGCCCTCCTGCATAACCTGTTGTTGCTCTATATGCAGGGTTTCCTAATAAAAAGAAAGATGTAGCAACCGTTAGTCATCAAGATTAAGTGGCAATCACATCCGCTCCCCTGGCGACTCTTAGGCAACAAGAGGAAAAAGGAAAAGGGTACAATATATATATATATGTAAGCAGTAGTACAAGAAGATGGTATAAGACTAATCAATATCAAAGTATCAACATGTACAACAAGTGAGTAAATCAATCTACACTAGCAGTTCTACTATCAACAATAGTATACAAGTATGATCCTACAACAGGAAAGTAACTCAACTTATATGAATGCCCATACAGACATATAAGTTTAGGATCGGCTTAATAATAAAGCAACTCATCATATAAAAGTGTCCATACAAACTTATATGATCAGGATTTTATGCGGGGCAACGCAATGATATGAATGCAATATGAAGACTCACCCATGCTCACACACACGCACACTGCTATGTTGATATAGACTTGTAGTTCCCACTTTTCGAGCAGGTTGCTAACCGTTGAGGCATCATCCGTCGCAGCCAGACAGTGACAGTGGAGCATGCTTCTCCACTACTAGGAGGGCATCCACACTACCAAGCCTAGGCCTCCGTACGCTTCAATGATAAGAACACAACTGTAGAGCTCACATGCATACTACGGCTCAGAGGGGTCTTGGGTAGATGTTCACCAAGAACACAACCCAAACTGGCCTACCGATGTGGCACGGAAAGGGCCTCGGGAATGAGCATCGAGGACACAGCCAATCCATCCACTTGGCATGGAAAGGGCCTCAGGAATGAGAACTGATACAGCCAAACCATCCAAAGTCTATCTACCAACTCTCATCCGTGTGACGACTGTAGAGCCCGTAGACCTGCCACACTATCCTTAACCCAGGATTATGATACCATGTATCAACTCACACCGCATGCAATTTCACATCTAAGGGATCCACACTGAGTCCCTTTCTATTATTCGCATCCCGTGCTCAACAGCACGCAAGGGCTCCACACCGAGTCCCTTATCAACACATCATTACAGTACGGCAAACACACACACCTCCAACCCTTCCACGTTTTCATACCACATAAGGGTTCATCATTCATACAGGTGGCAAGCCACCTTAAACCACATACTAATCCCACACTGCTACCCGTAGGGAGACACAACTCTAATCAATAAACTACTATACATATTCCTTTAATCAAGATATAAAAGGCCATGCATCAACCTCATTTGATTCCTTCTTAAAATCAAGCATTGTCAATCAACTATGCTTCCATAAGTTAATCATAACAATTTAATGATACTTCGCATACACATCAAGCATGATAACATAGCTATGGGTTATACATTCTATTGTCGGACATCACACCCACTTTCCAAAACCTATTTCATTCTCTTGATTGTAATCATGCAAATCCCTACAAGATTTCACAAGAATATCATTTGTACAACCAAATCGTATCAAATCATTTATTAACTAACTTTCCCAAACCAATTGTTTATACAACTCCTTCAAACCGTTTGTACAACAATGTTTCACCAAACTATTTGTTTACTTAAGGATCTATCAATTGAACCCCATCAACCATTTGCTTATCACGATTACATATAGACTAAGTTTACCGAAACCTCAACATTATTTTGTTATGATCTCTCAACCAAATGCTAACCCGGTTCTACACTAACCCGAGAACATATACTTAAGACATGATTATACAATAACTTCGACTGGACATTCCTGAGGATACATGACTCGTATGACAACTTGTAATCATCCATTGGAAATGTCTTTCCAAGGACTACGACTTTTATGTTTAGTCAAAATCCCAGATCTGGCTGTAACCAACTCTAAATCGGCCTCGAAGTTTGTTGCGCACAGAAAACAGACTTCTGCATGCATCTTAAAGCAATATGAACGACATCGGTTCGTCTTCTTCCTCTGGACATTTGTTCAAAACTATTTATGTTGAAACCGAAAACTCGATATCTGTGGAGTTAACCCTTGGGGAAGGGGTGATCGCACACTTGCTTCTATCTCGCGAGCCAAATGACTAACGGAAAAGAATAGGGGACATACCCAAGGGCTCGGCGTGGAGGTCCGACCACACACCAGGAAGATCTTAGAGCGCTTCCCCTCCCTAGCCAGATGCCGAGCTAAGGATAACTCAGAAATTGCAAGAAGACCGGGGCACAAGTAAGCAAGCCTTCTGAGGTACCCCATTGGGTCTATTTATAGATTTCTGAAAATGGCATGCAAATAGCCAACCTCTGTTGTTCTGAACAGCTATGTGCAGCCCAACTGGGCCTGCCAACTGTCTAAATACGCTATTCTAACATGCTATGGGCAGGCCAATAGGGGTAAAATAGAAAAAACTCATCACAAGAGACTGGGCGAGTGGCCCTATGGAACCTCCACTCGCCAGGGGCGGCTAGTGCTTGATGGAGCTGGCACTCGCCGCCTCTTCCCAGCCCTAGGCAAGTGTGGGCCCAGCTTGCCCCACTCGCCTACTGCACACCAAACCCCCTGGGGCGAGTGCAAGCCTACACGCTCCACTCTCCTGCTGCCAAGCCCCTGTGGTGAGGCGAGCCGACCTGCTCCACTCACCCCTCAATTGGTCAACCCCACTTGGGCGAGTTGGACTGCTAGACTTTGGCCTATATGGCTCTTGTCAACCACTACTCGCTGGATATGGGGTTGTACACAATCTCCGCTCTTTGCGAGGTTGGCCAAAGCTTGGCAAGAATCATCCAACCCCACAATATGCGGCGAGTGCGACAGGGGACAGAGAATCTTTTGGCGGGATCCACCAACGATTATATATAAATGTCCGCATACCTGGGTGACCTCTGCCATTCCTCTTACTTGACCTTGTCAAGATGCCTCTCTCCAAAGAGCTCCAAGAGAAGATTAGCCGCTCCTGCGTGCTCAACGCCACTCGAGCTATCGCGCTGGCCGGTATCTCTCCCAGCATTGCGCTGCGCGAGCCGATGCAGTCCAAGCCTGCCAAGAAGGCTAAGTCCATTCCAAATGATGCTGAATCCATCTACCGTGACCGGGAATCCACCTTGACTCATGTGCTCGCCTCCTCCAAACTGGCTGCCGACTTCAAGGGGAAAATGGTCATCGACATTCCAGCCGACCCCGTGAGCCATCAGACTAATGTTGAGACCTCCATGCCATAAGTCCACACCCCACACGATGACTCGCGGCCTCAGACTACCCTCGACACTCGCATGCAGAGCAAATCACCCCCCTTTGGGACCACGGGTCTGGACTCGCTAAATACCAGGTCGCGAGCTCACACTCCTTCTCAACAGTCCACAAATACTCCTACACTCGTGGGGGAAAGGGTCAGGGACATCCCGATTCCCAGCTTCAATCTCATCTCTCCAAGGGTCAATCCTTTGGGTCGCTGAAAGAACTTTGCCTTACCTCCTACGCACACCCTCCAAGGTCTACCGAGCTCATCCCATAAGCTCCACCTTTATTGACATGTTTTGCCTAGGCATCTTCACTGCACTCGCACCCTCTATCTATCAGAGTTGATTTTTTTTCTTTTTCACAGGGCTCACTACTCCTTCTGAAGTCAAAGAATATTCAGAACAAGCTCGCCACTTGCCACCCCCTGAGCCTGGGGTGGAAATCTTCCTGGATGTCTTGCTGGATCCTACCGAGCTGAGGCGGTGAGTAATAGAAGTGCTGAAGAAGCTGGATGCCGCCTTGCGCCAACTTCAAGCGGACGGCGCATATTGCGAGCAGAGGCTACAGGCACTGGAGAGGGACTATTTGTTGATCACAGACAAGTTGGAGCACGGCTCGTCGAGCGAGATGATGTCCCCCACCCCGGTTATGGGGAGAATTGATGAAAACTTGCAGACCATTGGCAGGGACCTGGACCTGGTCCGCAAGTTCCTCAACCCGCGCCGACCTCTGTGGATGGGGGGCGTGAGGCAGGGTAGATGGAAATGGCTCCCTAGCTGAGCCTACTAGCCCTCACCCCCAAGCACCCTAGCTTGAGCGGGTTGATCGAACTTTCTTTGCTTGTTATGAACTTCTTTTTCGGGGCTATGAATGTCCCTATCTGTAATAACTCAAATAATTTTTTAGAACTCAATATACTGTTCGAAATAATACGCTGTGCCGACTAGGTTTATCTCGCACTAGGATAGGCCAGGTCACCGAGTTGGTGTGTCAGAGTCGGTGAGTTGGGGATGGCGAGCTGGGGCTGGCCATAAATTCGATTTTATATATAGGCCGCTCACCAACCCCATGATCTATTGCATTTATTGAATTTATACCCCCTGGTGTTCTTCTCGCTATCTACTCTCGCACCCCCAACTCTTAGAACCATGGAAAAACACGACATGATGCCGACGTGCGATCAAAGTGCGAGCGATAGTTCGCTGAATTCCCCTTCTTTAACGGAAACACCACCGAGCCCGAGCTCGCCAGCTTCAAAGCTTAGTACGTGCCCCCGGATTTGAGGCGTACCGACCTGCAAAGGGCGAGGCCATCAACACTTTTTACTGGGATGAGCTCACCTTCCCCATCTCGCTCTTCGAGGTGGGGTTGTGCCTCCCAATCTGGAAGGAAATCCGCCAGATTGTCAAGTAATTTGGGGCAGTTCCGACCCAGCTAAACCCGAATGCAATCACTATGATGGTCGCATTTGCCTGCCATCTCCACTGAGTGCGGATTGAATTAAACCTCTCCGTCTTCCGCAAACTCTTCACCTATCGCTCGACTAGCGTCGGGGTCGCCTTCCTGATGGACTCGCATATTGAGATCCGCAAGACCACAAACAAAAACCACAATTGGGTCTCCAAGGTTGTCTTCATCAAGGGTGACCTGGGCAACATTCCCTTATCCCCCCAGAAAAATATCAAGGAGGTATATCTGCCTCTAATGCTATCCAGTGTTGACATCGAGCTGCACAAGTTCTTCTTGGGGAAGGACTTTGAGGTTTCCTTCCTTCGAAGGGGCCTCGAATCGCTCCTCCCTGTTCTTCCCGACGAAGGTATAAATCTTCCCTCCTCTTCTGAAAGTATCTAGTATCAACTAACCCCACCTATGGGGGGGGGGAATATGTGTAGTGCAGTCTTTTGCGGAATTTAAATTACCTGCACAAATAAACAAACACAGCACAGAAAAGCACACAAGCAATTATAGTGGTTCCCCGATTTGGGTACGTCCACTCTCCCCCTTCGACCTATCTCCCACCAAGGGACGACTCGGTCACTTCACCAACCGGATTGAAATCCAATCCTCACACTACGGAAGGAACCCTTCCAACCAAAGGAGTCTCAACTCCACCACCATGGGTTGCACCCAACCCTTACAACTAGGAATAGAAATTCCTTTACAACAAAACAAAAATTGAATGTACAAGAAATACAAACAAACTTGAGGAGAACCCGATGTCGCTCTTCGTTCGTTAATGCTTTCTTGAAGGAGACGAAGAGTCCATGATCAGAGTACTCTCTTGGAGAGGATCTTGCCAAGATCGGCGACGACAAGTGAATGCGGAGGCGATACTTTCTAGATCCAAACTTCTTGACGAGTCAAGCAAGGTCTACGAACGATCTCATTTGGATCAGTCGTCTCAATCAATTTGGAATGAAGAACTAACCTCGTTCAACAAATCGAGAGATAAGAGATCTCAAGAGAGAAGCGTGAGACACTCGTCTTGCCTCGGTACTGTCGTCGTGCAATCAGAGAGGCTCTGAGATCAGCGGCGGCGACTAACTTGCGAGCGGCGACAGCGATCGGCGACGTTCCGCGATCCGCTAGGGCACGCGTCGGCTACTTCTGATTTTCCGTGAATGGACACTGTAGACGTTTGAAATACGTATGTATATATACTGGAAGCCAACCCTAAATGACCGTTGTGGGGCCCACAAGGAGAAGCCCTAGTCCTGGTCAAAACACCGCACAGAGAACTTGGTTCGGTCCAGCGAACGGGAATTTTGCCTAAGGCAAAATCGGCGAGAATCGCTGGTGATTGCCGTCAAAGCTCACTCACAATTCCCGTCGAATTTTCCTTGGCAGAATTCCAGTTGGAAATCTGGTCATCCGGAGGGAATCAGTGGGAATATGCGGTGATTCTCGACGAATCGGCGAGAATCACTTGGTGATTCCCGTCGATTCCGCCTTGGCAGAATTCTTGTATGAGGACAGTCAGCCGGATGAAGTCAGCGGGAATCACTGACTAATTCTCGTCAATTCGGCGTGATTCCCGTCGAATCGGCGAGAATCACTTAGTGATTCCCGTCGATTTTGACTTGGACGATTTTTCTCTTCCACCTAAGAACTTGGTCTTTGACCCATCTTTGCTCCTTCTTCTGCTCTTGATCTGCCTTCACCCTGTACTTGGAAAAAAAGTACACTCCAATAGAGAGAGCACACATGAGTCAACACACTGATCTGCTCAACGAGGGATTACGTTGCGCAAACCCGTGTATATTGACCCACTGCACCCTGACATTGGTGTGTACTTTAGCATGGAATAACAGCAAGCACAACTTAATAGAAGATCGTCAAATACATTATGAATCCATCTTAGTTTGACTGGAGTCTTCTTCAAATCTAGGTAATTGTGGATACAATACCCAACAATCTCCCTCAATTTGAAGAAGCAAAAATCCTACTAGCAAGGATGAATTACACCAACCAAAAAGATATATATAAAGATATGCGAGATAGGAAATAAGAATAATAAAATTTCACGCATTCAGAAAAACAATTGAACCGACATAAGATCATATATATATATCCAAAGTGATGTTCATTTATGATTACAAAAATAGACAAACACTCATATTGAAAACTAAATGGTTTAGATTCCAAATCTATCACTCCTTTTCCTCAACATCTCTTTGTTGTTGAGCCAGGTACTTCTTGCTTTGTCTTTCAAAATATTCCATAGGCTTTGGGTAGTACCTGGGGGGAGGAGCTTTATTCTACACAGTATTTGTCCTAAAGAATATGCTTCTTTTAGCCTAATATTCTTTGTACATTTCCCACTCATACTGATTGTACACTTCATTTCTATTAAGCTCTCCCTGTTGTTGTAGCATGAATGTATCCAATATGATACTTCTAGAAATAGGACTCCATCGTTCATTTTTAACTTCACTATCCTTCATTCTTGATTTCTTTTCAGCAGAAGTTTCTTTGGAAGTTCCTTCTTGACGTTTTTTTTTCTTTTTCAATGGCCTCTTGATCAAACATAGCACTGTGAGAAGCTTTGGTGGCCTTTCTGGTATCAGCTTCACTCAAAGGAAAATCCTCAGCACTTGCAACATCATCAGCAACTGATGCAGGCCCATGGTTTAGAAGAGAGATTTTCTTGAAAAGTCCAACAGTCCTATATGGAGGAGGTGTGGTTGTTGCTCGGTTTGTTCTTGGAGGAAGAGGGTAAGTGGCGGTTTGAATGGAGCTAGGGTGGCCGGCGATTTGTAGGGAAGGGAAGAGGGGCTGAGAGAAATAGAGAGGGAGGGAGAGAAGAGAGGCCGGCGACCAAGGAGAGGAGGAAGAGGGAGGGAGAAGAAAACCAAGAAAGGGGAGAGGGAGGAGAAGGCCGAATATTGCCTAGGTGGAGGAAAGAGAGGAGGTGGCCGAGAGAGATTAAAGAGGGAGAATATTGAGGAGGAGGAGTAGATAGAGAGGAGGCCGAAATAGGGAGAGGAAGGAGAGGGGTGGCCGGCGGCCAAGGAGGAGAGGGGGTAGGGGAGCCGAACTCCAAGAGGAAGAGGGAAGAGGGAAAACCAATTTAGGGTGTCAATTTTAATTCATTCATTCAATACTTAATCAAATAAAACATGGCTATATATAGCCTTACACCACTCAATCTCCTCCATACATATTTAGAACAAAATAAAAGCAATTCCAAAATTAAAATGCATGAAAATGGAAGCAAATATATGATGGTTATAAGTATCCATCATAATTACAAGAATAAAAATATAATAATAAGATTGCTTAAATTAAAACATTGCTTAAATAGAAATTGCTATAAATAGAAATTGCATAAAATGATAAAAGATAAATAATAAAATATATAATTATAATTTTAATTTATAATTATATATTTTATTTAAAATGGTGCCGTCAGGCGTCGTGCAAAATATGAAGCGGCGTTGGCGAAGGAGCGTCGCGGCATTGGCAAAGAGCGTCGTCATCAATTCTCCCACACTTAAAATCACTCATCTCCGATGAGTGGCCCGTGAGGGGGGAACAGTCAGAAGAAAGCAGCAAAATTGGGGCAAGTCTGGCCATAAAAGTTGGAGGGTGCCAATTAGAAAATTGACATGAACCTCCCTCTGATACCAAATTGATGCAGGCCCATGGTTTAGAAGAGAGATTTTCTTGAAAAGTCCAACAGTCCTATATGGAGGAGGTGTGGTTGTTGCTCGGTTTGTTCTTGGAGGAAGAGGGTAAGTGGAGGTTTGAATGGAGCTAGGGTGGTCGGCGATTTGTAGGGAAGGGAAGAGGGGCTGAGAGAAATAGAGAGGGAGGGAGAGAAGAGAGGCCGGCGGCCAAGGAGAGGAGGAAGAGGGAGGGAGAAGAAAACCAAGAAAGGGGAGAGGGAGGAGAAGGCCGAATATTACCTAGGTGGAGGAAAGAGAGGAGGTGGCCGAGAGAGATTAAAGAGGGAGAATATTGAGGAGGAGGAGTAGATAGAGAGGAGGCCGAAATAGGGAGAGGAAGGAGAGGGGTGGTCGGCGGCCAAGGAGGAGAGGGGGTAGGGGAGCCGAACTCCAAGAGGAAGAGGGAAGAGGGAAAACAAATTTAGGGTGTCAATTTTAATTCATTCATTCAATACTTAATCAAACAAAACATGGCTATATATAGCCTTACACCACTCAATCTCCTCCATACATATTTAGAATAAAATAAAAGCAATTCCAAAATTAAAATGCATGAAAATGGAAGCAAATATATGATGGTTATAAGTATCCATCATAATTACAAGAATAAAAATTTAATAATAAGATTGCTTAAATTAAAACATTGCTTAAATAGAAATTGCTATAAATAGAAATTGCATAAAATGATAAAAGATAAATAATAAAATATATAATTATAATTTTAATTTATAATTATATATTTTATTTAAAATGGTGCCGTCAGGCGTCGTGCAAAATATGAAGCGGCGTTGGCGAAGGAGCGTCGCGGTGTTGGCGAAGAGCGTCGTCATCAGCAACAGTGGTAACATCAGCAGTGGGATCAATCTAAGGATCAGCAGGAATGGGAATACCTGACACTTGTTGAGCGAGCTAATGACAACTTTTATATACATATCTGTTTGATTGTTCGAAGTTGCCGATTATGATTTTCTCTAGCCCCGCCATCTTAGCTGTATATTTCTCCTCCCCCTTTTTGGCTTCTTGAGCAATTGAGTTTGCATAGGAATGCAGTGACTCATCTATATGCTTAACAGTCTTAGTAAACTCGTTTAGCAGAGATGTCTGATTTGCGTTGAGTGTCACCATGTTGGCATCGAACATTTTGATGTTGTTGGCCACAACATGTGCATTTTGGTTTACCACTGCCAGATCAGCTGTATTTTTCTTAAGCCCTTGCATTAGAAGATTTACGGCAGTGCAGGCCTCAACATACTTAGCTTCAAATTTTTGTTCCATCATATCTAGCTTACGATTTATCTCCACGACATTTTTTAGCATCAGAATCTCAGATTGCTTAATCCGTTTCAGTACCTTGTTGTGAGATTGTTCAAAAGAGGCCTTCAGTTCATCCACTATACCTTGAATGATATTTACCGTGTGATTTGCCAGGCTAGGTCCTAGCGGATGAACCTGAAGCATGTCCTTGTCGTGCTCAGCGGGGAGAGGACTCTGGGAGTCAGGATTCTCTTCTGCAGATACACTGGTAGAGCTAGAGAGATTCACAGTCTCTTGAGGGGGGATTGGGGAAGCCTCTGTCGTTTTTTCAGATATACTCATCATCCCCTGCTGGGAGGTCTCCCCCTCAATAGTTGCACCAGATATATCAGGAACTGCTACTTGTACCTATTCCTCTGAGGGAAGGTCAACATTAGTTTCCCTTATATCCATTTCATTTCCAGCTTGCACATTGTTCTCAATATCAGCGGCTGCATTCTCCACATCAGCGGCTGCATTCTCCACATCAGCAACATCATCCTCATCAGTAGTATCATCATCATCCTCATCAGCAACATCGTCCTCCAAGTCATCCTCCACTTCCTCCTCGTCAGCTTGATCGGTAGCGAGGGTATCCACTGCCTCCTTCGCGATCAGGGTAATATTAGTAACTACGTCTGCTTGATTTGAAACTGAGACATCCAACCTGAGGGCATCAGGAGGAATGGGTAACGACTCCCCCTCAGTTCCTGCATGCAGCTGATCAGGAACTTCACTAGGCTAATCCAAAGAATTTCGGAACTCCGGAGCTCGGTCTTCTTCATCACTATGTGCTTCAGCTGCACCTCCTTGTCCAATTCTCCTCTCCCACCTATCAAAAATGTTGGAGTCCATCTTCTTTAGGTAGTGAAGAGTAACTCCCTTAGTCATATCAAATCTGTCTTCGTCCATCTGATTTAGGTATAAACTGATGATCCTCCCAAAGTTTGGAGTTCGTAGGGTGTCTTTAATCTTCTCAAATATCATGCCCCCCCCAATTGAATTTCTTTCTGCATACCACAGCTATCAGGATCTTAAACATATCCCCAGAAATATGATCGTGGGAGCCAGGTTTGCAGATCAGAACTTTCCCTATAATGTCAGAGAGGAGATTTCCTTCCTCATTCATGTCCTTTCGTTTGATGGCCTTGGTCCCTCGAGCTAATCCACAGAATAGTAGTGTCCTTGCCTGATCATCTTCATCCAGGTAGTCCTCTTGTACAGAGCTGGAGAGCTGCAGATGATGTGATAGTTTCGCAGTAGTCACTTTGATCGTTAGTCCAGCTATCTTACTCTTTATTACGGTGTCTTCGTGACGTAGCTTGGCTGTTGCGTAGAACTCAAGAACTTCCTTATCTAGTACCTTGCAAGGATGCTCGAGAATAAAGGAATGCCCGGCTTGCTCTAGCATAAGGATGATGTTTTTGAATTCATCAGAAGCATATGCGAAGCCTGTCCTAACCAACTCACTCACAGTGAGGAGCCCGGCCGTGGTTCAAGGAGCCATTATAACCCTAAACAAGTGACACCCAAGCAACTTAGCTCTATCTAAATCAGTAGATAGTAGGAACTAAACTAGTAGGAACTAGACAGGTTACAACTTAGCTAATGATACAAGGAGGAATGGTCGTTACCTTGTACACGGAGGGAGGAAGCAAAGAGATTCTCGTCAGGCGGTGAGCGGAGTGAAGCCCTATTCCAGCGAGCGGCTTGCGTCGGGATGGAGTGCTGGCGATCGTCGAGACACGAGCGCCAAGCAGATGCCGGAGACAGGGACACCGAGCCGATGGGGAGAAGACGGCAGGCGACTCCAACCGACGGAAGATAGAACGGAAGGTTGCAGAGAACTACGGCTGGGGAGCGACGGGAGGCTTGTTTCTGCACGATGATTCGCTAGTTCTTGCAGGGAGCCGAACGGTCGGGAGGTGAACTTGACGGGAATATGAATTGTTTCCACTATTTGTTACCGTGATTTCCCGCTGGATTATTCTAATTGAGGGGAGTCCAGTTTATTTTACCTAAATTTTCTTTTTCCTCTAAACAAGTTATATCAGTTATCTTATGATGGCCAAGTTGAGTTCAAGGAAGGCTAAAACTAGAACAAACCCCGGCTTATCCTTGCTGGATTCAAAATGTAGTACGGTAGATTCAACTAATGATACAAGTCACATGAGAGTCATAGGACCATTTGACACCCCATTTCTCGCCATATTAAGATTTTGACAGTATATCAGTTCCACAATATGGATCATATAGATATTAGCTTCCGTGTCCTTCCATCAGGTGTGTGTATATATATATATATATATATATATATATATATATATATATATATCTTGAGAGAAAATCTACATATTTGTTTGGATATATATGTATATACTTCTATGTATTGTGATTCAACTTTCGAAACTGAATGCGCGTACCTCGGATCATTAGGTTGATCATTCGAATCCACTGTTTGAAGTACAACAGGTATCCAGTTCAAGTGGGACAATGTAGTTAGCATTATCTCTTATCCCATATACTTGTTCCATAGCATTCCTGGAACATCTCTTGTCTAGGTCCCATCATGTTCAAGGGCACCTATACTATCCTGCAAACACAGATTACCTTACCTTAGGAGCCCAATATGTATTGGGTCCTAGGATCTTGTCAGCATAAAATAAAGGATGCCATCCTACATGATTTCTGTCAGGAAGGCTATCTCTAGCCAAGCGATGTGGACAAACCCTTGCCCTAGGCACAGATGAATTGTGCCAACAATCTATGGCAAAGTGACCCACTTTGCCACAGCACCAGCACTCATGAATATTATATCTCCTTTTCTGACCAGATCAACTGACTGAGTTCGTCACGATCTTAGGTCTGACAGGGGCAGAGCAGGTTCTGCACTGAGATTTACCATTTTCACCGAGACACGAGGGAGGGTGGATGGAGAACATGTGGTGAGTGTCATGAGGTCTGGGAGGTGGTGCCTTCTTTTCAGTCAGCACACATCCGGGGGCCCCATAGATACTTGTTACATATTTGCCAACCCCCTTTCCCTGCGTCCTAGGGTGGTGAGAGGTACTATGAGAGCTGGTTCCTGCAATCTCATGAAGTGTTGGGGCTGAGGCAGTGAATACAAAAGGTTCATGATGAGCCAAATGTATTTTTTCATGGGTAGCCATAACAGCACTTGCACTATGGGTCTTCCCACATGATGGCCGATCACTCTTGCAGTGACCATAGTTGTTTGTATGGCCATACCTGAAAGCATAATGTGGGCCCTTCCTGCTCGGTGTGGGGGGTTTGTAAATAGTTTCCCCCTTTCTCCACGAATTTATAATTCGCGAGATCCACCCGTTTTCTACCTTTCTCTTAATAACATCTATCTTGGAAAAGTTAGATACTATCCTCTTCTCGGTCTCTAGACGAAACTCTAAATCCGAGATCTTAGAGTCCTTCACCTTGATAGATTCCAATTAGAGGTCCATCATGGTCCTCAGCTTAGCAATTTCCTTAGCTTGTTCCTAACCAATTGAGTTGCTCTTCTGAAGGGCTCTATGAAGGGAATCAAGAGTTTTAATCCTTTGATTGAAGCTGTCAATCTCCCTTGCATCACTTGATGGACAAACCTCTGAACTTCTCCTGTCTTCAGGAGATTCAACGGGAAAGGAGCAAGATGAGGAAGATACCTGATCCTGAGTGTGCTGATCAGGGTAAGCGTTAAGGTCTGTAGAGACTGATGTTTCAGCTTCATCACAGCTGCATTCCTTAGTCGCTTCTTTAGTCTCAGAGAGGGACACGGGAGCCCTGATATTGAGAGGTTGGTCTTGACTTTCATCTTCAGAGACTAGGACCCCCACATATGCTTCATAATCTTGCTGGCATTCGGTCCCAGTGGTCTTTGTTCCCTCCATGAGGTTAGAGATAGTTAGCCGCATAGACTTTGCAGTCTTACACTTATCCAATCTCGTACGAGATGATCCAGACCAAACATCAGAGATGATCTGTCGAACCAGCTTGTCCAAGTTGAACAGTGAGAGCTCAGTTTCATATATCTCTTGGGGACTCTTGGGGATTTGGAGATCTCTTCCAGTATCAGAAGCCTTCATGGGAATGAAGGGACCCTCTTCCACAATGACTAGAGCATGAGGGTCAATGGCTTGCAGATGAAACTAGACTCTCCTTTTCCAGATGGGATAGTAGTCTTTGGTGCAGGCAGGCAATCGCAGGGGAGAGATATCAGTGTATAGCTCCATGCTTGAGTCTTGTTTTCTTCTTGACACTAGATGCAGGATCTTACTCAAGGTGTTAACCTTATTGACGAGCAACCTGGCTCTGATACCACTTGAAAGTATCTAGTGTCAACTAAACCCACCTATGGGGGAGAATAGGTGCAGTGCAGTCTTTTGCGGAATTTAAATTAACTGCACAAATAAACAAACACAGCACAGAAAAGCACACAAGCAATTATAGTGGTTCCCCGATTTGGGTACGTCAACTCTCCCCCTTCGACCTATCTCCCACCAAGGGACGACTCAGTCACTTCACCAACCGGATTGAAATCAAATCCTCACACTACGGAAGGAACCCTTCCAACCAAAGGAGTCTCAACTCCACCACCACGGGTTGCAACCAACCCTTACAACTAGGAATAGAATTTCCTTTACAACAAAACAAAAATTGAATGTACAAGAAATACAAACAAACTTGAGGAGAACCCGATGTCGCTCTTCGTTCGTTGATGCTTTCTTGAAGGAGATGAACAGTCCACGATCGGAGTACTCTCTTGGAGAGGATCTTGCCAAGATCGGCGGCGGAGGGTGAATGCGAAGGCGATACTTTCTAGATCAAAACTTCTTGATGAGGCAAGCAAGGTCTACGAACGATCTCAGTTGGATCAGTCGTCTCAATCGATTCGGAATGAAGAACTAACCTCGTTCAACGAATCGAGAGACAAGAGATCTCAAGAGAGAAGCGTGAGACACTCGTCTTGCCTCGGTACTGTCGTCGTGTGATCAGAGAGGCTCTGAGATCAGCGGAGGCTACTAACTTGCGAGCGGCGACAGCGATCGGCGATGTTCCGCGATCCGCTAGGGCACGCATCGGCTACTTCAGATTTTCCGTGAATGGCCACTGTAGACGTTTGAAATACGTATGTATATATACTGGAAGCCAACTCTAAATGACCGTTGTGGGGCCCACAAGGAGAAGCCCTAGTCCCGGTCAAAACAACGCACAGAGAACTTGGTTCGGTCCAGCGAACGGGAATTTTGCCTAAGGTAAAATCGGCGAGAATCGCTGGTGATTCCCGTCGAAGTTGGCGGTAATCACTCACGATTCCCGTCGAATTTTCCTTGGCAGAATTCCAGTTGGAAATCTGGTCATCCGGAGGGAAACGGCGGGAATGCGCGGTGATTCTTGACGAATCGGCGAGAATCACTTGGTGATTCCCGTCGATTCCGCCTTGGCAGAATTCATGTAGGAGGACAGTCAGCCGGATGAAGTCGGCGGGAATCACTGACTGATTCTCGTCGATTCGGCGGGAATTCTCGTCGAATCGGCGAGAATCACTTAGTGATTCCTGTCGATTTTGACTTGGACGACTTTTCTCTTCCTCCTAAGAACTTGGTCTTTGACCCATCTTTGCTCCTTCTTCTGCTCTTGATCTTCCTTCACCCTGTACTTGAAAAATAAGTACACTCCAATAGAGAGAGCACACATGAGTCAACACACTGATCTGCTCAACGAGGGATTACGTTGCGCAGACCCTTCTATATTGACCCACTACACCCTGACATTGGTGTGTACTTAGCATGGAATAACTGCAAGCATAACTTAATAGAAGATCGTCAAATACATTGTGAATCCATGTTAGCTTGACTGGAGTCTTCTTCAAATCCAGGTAATTATGGATACAATACCCAACATCTTCCTACCGGCTCGCCTACAATCATCGCTTTTATAACTCAAGTCATTTCCTATATGGGAGCGATCAATTCATGAGCATCCGCCCCATGCGGACTTGGTAATCTACCCTAAACTGCTCGCGCGCGAGAGGGCAGCAACGGCAGCTTATCGAGGAGAGCTGGGGTGTGGCGGACCCTCCTCCAGCCGTAAATGACCTACCCTCGAAGGGTCCAGCTCGCCTCGCCACCCTCCCCCCCCCCCACGCAGCCAAAGAAGATGAAGGCCCTGGTCTCCAAGAGGGGGTAACAAAAACTATAACAAATATACGTAAGCTCACCGGAGAACACAACTGAAGGGTCACCCAAGAGCTCGTTGAAGGGCTCTCAGAGAAAGACCTGGAGGTTGGTGAGCCCTCTGCCTCCCCTACTATAGCGGCAATTGTGGCCCGCGAGTCAGGCCTGCCGAAGAGCCTCCCCCTTTTTGGCTTTGGTGGAAAGTCAAAAGGATCGGCCGTCGAGCCGATGGTGCGATGGGATGAGCAGACCCATAGGGTTTCCACCTCATCGCTCCATCCCTACTGGTCGGGGGTTCAACCCGCCACCGGGCATGCCTACATGGTGGGTTTTGTCCTGTACGGGCGCGAGGATGTCAAGGCCTATAAGAGACAGACCCTTCGTCAGCTCAGCCACGAAGGTCTGTAGGCCTAGATACGAGCCTTGGATCAGCATCACTCGGTGGTCCGCCGAGGCTTAAGCCTCAAGCACCAGGTGCTGAAAACTTAACAGCAAGACAAACTTGCAAAGGACAATGCTGTCGTCCTGGTAGGGCGGATAAAAGTTGTTGAGGACCTTCTCGCAAAAGCGAATGGCGGGATGGTAAGCGTCGACCATCCCCATCTTTTTTACCTTAGGATTTTTCACGCATTGATCTTACCTTGCCCTTCTTCTTAGGATGCTGAAGTTGTGAGCAAGCTGTGAGCTCATGCCGCCAAGCTAGAGGTTTGCACTGCTGAGCTGGAGAAGGAGAATGCCAAACTACGGGAGGAGAATAAAGGGCTCCATGGCGAGATGATCCGGCAGGTAAACATCTTCCTCCCCCAGTCCGGCGGCGACCCGGGCATCCCTCCCAAGTGGCCAAAAGTCTATAGCGAGGCCGAGGTCACTGAGAGGCAATGGGTCAACTCCATCAGTGCCGCCGACTACACCTTTCAGATGACGAAAGACATGGAGGTGTTGGTGGAGGTATGTGAGGAGATCACGACTAGGGACCTCGTGCTGAACTTGTTCCCTCCAGCCACCCCTCCCAGTGAGAAGGAGAAGAGTTTCGAGTCGCTCTTCAAGGATGTCAAGGGCTACAAGGACGATCACACATCTGTAGGGGAGGGTGAGGAGGACCATCCATCGTGAGGGGAGGATGAGAGCTGACTCACACCCCCTTCCCATTTTTGTAATCTTGCCGAGGCGAGCTCTCCATTTTGTAATACTTCATTCAATATAATGAAAAATTTTTGCCCCAAATTTTCTTGCAAGCTTCTGTAAATTTACTTACTGTATGGTACTCACACATGAGTCTCTCCCTCTACTGGACAATCTAGCTTTCACCGCTAGAATGTACTTGAGTTAGGATTCGTACTCGCTGAGAGACCATGTGAGCTTGCCGACCCCGGGCAGTCAAGAGGCGGATTACTCGCCCAGCTCGCCCGTGAGCACTCTTCTTTCTCGTTAATTTCAAGCTGAGGTTGTAAAAAATTCCAAAGTAAAATTTTAAGAGGATGGAAATGTACCACCGAGGATCGCCTCCTCTCTCCTTCCTTAGTATATGACGAGACCAACTCATCTTGTCATCTCCTTTGTCGATCTGGGCCCGCAAATACCTGCCTCGGCTTCCCAACCTGATGAGGTCTCAGCTTGCCATTCTGCCGAGATCTTGCCTCGCCATTTTTGACCATTCCCTACTTAGATAATGCCACCCCTTTAGTATTGCCGAGATCTCTACTCGCCACTACCAACTCGCCTAGAGTATACTGGGACCAACTTTGTTTTTTTCCTTGTGACCTTTTTCCTCCAGCTTTTTTCCCAAGCTCAATTTCAACTGCCTTATGCTTAACAAGAGTAGCTCGGGGCCTGATTCTGCGGTGACAGATATGTCCATCGAGGATCACAGCCCTTCCAGCTAGGTGAAATCTTGACAGCGGGAGCATCTCTGGACTTTTCTCCGAAGTAGGAATGATGTCCACTGAGGATCCTGGCCCTGCTAGCTAGGTGAAAGCTTGACAGTGGGAGAAAACTCAGGACTTGGCTCCAGAGCAACAAGCATGTCCACCCAGGACCCCTGCCCTACCAGCTAGATGGGAGTCTGACAGCGGGAGAAAGCTCAGGACTTAGCTTCAGAGAAATAACTGTGTCCACCGAGGACCCCTGACCTTCCAGATAGATGAGAGCCTAACGACGGGAGAAAGCTCGAGACTTAGCTCCCGAGCAACAACCATGTCTACCGAGGACCTCTACCATGCCAGCTAGTTGGGAGCCTGACAGCGAGAGAAAGCTCGGGAGTTAGCTCCAGAGTAATAACCATGTCCACTGAGGACCCCATCCCTACTAGCGAGATGAGAGCCTGACAGCAGGATAAAGCTCGAGACTTAGCTCTAGAGCAACAACCATGTCCACCGGGGATCCCTGTCATGCCAGCTAGATAGGAGCCTGACAGTAGGATAAAGCTCGGGACTTAGCTCCAGAGCACAACCATGTCCATCGAGTACCCATGCCCTGCCAGCTAGATGGGAGCTTGACAGCGGGAGAAAGCTCGGGACTTAGCTCCAGAGCAACAACCATGTCCACCGAGGACCCCTGCCATGGTAGCTAGATAGGAGCCTAACAGCGTGAGAAAACTCGGGACTTAGATCCAGAGCAACGACCATGTCCACCGAGGACCCCTGCCCTGCCAGCTAGATGGGAGCCTGATAGCGGGAGAAAGCTCGGGATTTAGCTCCAAAGCAATAACCATGTCCAGCAAGGACCCCTGCCATGCTAGCTAGATGGGAGTCTGACAGCGGGAGAAAGCTCGGGACTTAGCTCTAGAGCAAAAACCTTGTCGACCTAGTACCCCTGCCCTGCTAGCTAGATGGGAGCCTGATAGCGGGAGAAAGCTTGAGACTTAGCTAGAATTTCTCATCCGTTCATTCACTTCATTGCGAAAGACTAAGAGTCTCAAGAAAATTCATATTTAGAAAAAAGGGGGGTTACGTACACAATTCATGAGTAGAAGAATTTCAAGTTGTCACCCATAACCTAAGGCCCACCCATTCTGGCTTCCTGCCTCCTCCTCGGGTTTCCTCTCCTCCTTCTTCCCAGGACTATTGACATAGTCTGATGCTGATCGGGGATAGGGGGGCCCTGAACCTGCCTCGATCCTGGAGGGTTGAACTGGCCCTGGTCCCTCTGGAGGTTGTCCCCTTCATGGAAACTTCTCCGCTAGCCTTGGACTTGCCACTCCTGCTGCCTCCAGTCGAGCTGGTTGTTCGGCTCCTGATGCCCCCACCTGGGCTACCACTAATGTTTTTTCTGCTGCTCCCTCTACCGGGGTTCGGCTCTCCTCACCTCCTGACCTCGGCCACCTCCTTGCCCCTTCTCCTCTTCCGTGGCCTACCGGGCCAACATCTTCGTGAACTAGGGGTTCGATGGCTCCCCATTGACTTCCCTTGCCGCCCTCTCCATCAATTCTTATTAGGAGAGAGAGGGCACCTTCTTTAGTTCCATCCTGAAGAAACCTTGCTGCAGCCCCAAGGTGAAGGCCATCATCAAGGTGTGCCCTGACATCTCCTAGACATGGGTGACCTCCTCTTGGAACCGGTCCACGTAGCTCCGAAAGGTCTCATTCACCCCCTGCTTGATGTGGAACAGGGACTCTAACTCTTTCTTCCTTTTCATGGAAGTGTTGAACCTCAACATGAACCCCTGGCGCAGGTCCTCAAAGCATTCGATAGAGTTGGTTGGTAACTGGTGGAACCACTCCCTCGCCTTATCCTTGAGGGTGATGGAGAAGAGATTGCATTTGAATACATCTGACATCCGCCTTATCGATACCACATCCTCAAACCACTTGATGTGCGGGACCGGTTCATCCTTCCCAGTGTAGTAGGACATCTCCGGCTCCCTGAACACCTCTAGAACTGGGGCAGAAGAAACCAACACGCTAAAGGTGCTGCCTACCCCTATTGGGCATGCCAGAGGATCTCGCACCCCCATATCGCTGAACCGACCTCCGCTTGCTGATCCATGGAAGAGCAATTGACCTGGGAGATTGCGCTCCCTTCCCTTCTCTGCAACCTCCTTCCCAGCACATCGAGCCGACGCATCCTTGCCTAGAGCTGGGGTGGTGGCGACAGGGACAGCTGGCGTCGAGCACTCGTCACGCACGCTGACTGTGAACCTGACGAGGTTGAGCATCTCCTGCCTGAATGCCTCGAACATCACCACCGTGGCAAGAGGGGGAGGGTGCGGCAATTCAGTCCTGTCCAAACCTTGCCCTTCTCCACCAGTCATCGAGCCTGCTGAAGATTTTTTATGTTGACCACTCTCCACGCTCACCACACCAAAATGTTGAAACCGAAAACTCAATCTCTGTGGAGTTCACCCTTGGGTAAGGGGTGATCGCACACTTACTTCTCTCCCACGAGCCAAATGACTAAGGAAAAAGAATAGGGGACAGACCCAAGGGCTTGGCGTGGAGGTACCGCCACACACCAAGAAGATCTTAGAGCACTTCCCCTCCATAGCTAGATGTCGAGATAAGGATACCTCATAAAGTGCGAGAAGATTGGGGAACAAGTAACCATATATTCTGAGGTACCGCCTTGGGTCTATTTATAGATTTCTGAAAATGGCCTTCAAATAGCCAACCTCCACTGTTCTGAACAGCTATGTGCTGCCCAACTAAGTCTACCAACAGCGTAACTCCGCTGTTCTAACAGGTTATGGGTAGGCCAATGGGGGTAAAATAGCAAAAACTCATCACAAGAGACTAGGCGAGTGGCCCTATGGAACCTCCACTCATCGGGGCGAGTGTTTGATGGAGCTGGCACTCGCCGCCTCTTTCCAGGCCTGGACGAGTGCGGGCCTGACCTGTACCACTCGCCCGCTGCACTCTGAATCCCCCATTGCGAGTGCGAGATGACCCGCTCCACTCTCCTGCTGCCGCCGAGCCCCTGAGGCGAGGCGAGCCGACCTGCTCCACTCGCCCCTCAAACGGTCCACCCCACTTGGGCGAGCCGAACTGCTTGACTTTGGCCGATCTGGCTCCTGTCGACCACTACTCAACGTATTTAGGGTTGTACAATATACATGATTTCCTCCTCCCTTATTCACTCTCAATAGACCATTTCTTTTCACGAAACCAAGTCCACCATCATCACATAGACGAGAAGAGAGGTTGAAGACATCAAATTCCTAGGACAAGGTCCTAACATGGTCTCTTCCTAGGACATCTTCATCTCATAAGTCCACCGTTTTTGGGTCGACATCTCTCCTAGATAATAACTGGAGATCTAGCACCAAGGGAGAGGGTATGAAGCTCACCTTGTTTCCTGCCATGGATCTTGTTATCCTTCTCGGTGACATCTTCTCCATGTTGGTATTGTTCTTCACGGAAAGGAACATCTCTTCCTCTAGAAAATCCAACTCCAGCAACTTTCATTCTTCCGACGATTTCGGCACAGTTAACGATTCAGCATGAAGTGAAGTGACGGCTTGGGTTTTCCATAAGTCTCCTTTTATAGGAAGAATTAGGGTTAGACCGCCTAACACGTGTCAACCTAGTATTGGACCGCCCATTATTATTTAAATTAAGACTTGTACAAAAGACTGAGTCCTAACAAGTCGATTGGTGCATTTCCGGAAAACCCAGTTCAACCCATTCATATAAACCAACAAAAAGTTTGGAAGGGAAAAATCCATTAATTCAAAATCGTCGAGTGCGTTGAGTTTACTCAGCGCATTCGACGAATGGCATCAAGTTGACTCAACGCACTCGACGCTTCGTCAAAAAGTGTCGAGTTCACTCAACGCCTATAGTATCCTGAATAATTATAAGTTAACACACTCAATGCCTCGTCGAATGGCGTTGAGACCACTCAACTCTCTCGACGCTTTCTGAGTCCAGAAATATTGTAAGTCAAATCACTCAATGCCACGTCGAATGACGTTGATACCACTCAATGCTCTCGATGCTTTCTGAGTCAAGAAATATTCTAAGTCAAATAACTCACCGCCTCGTCGAATTACATTGAGACCACTCAACATTCTCGACACTTTCTGTGTCCAGAAATATTCTAAGTTAAATTTCATCGAGTGGCGTTGATAACACTCAACGCACTCGACTCTTTCTGAAGCCAGGACAATTTCTAAGTTAAACTACAATGGAATTGATACCACTCAACACACTCAATGCTTGGTGGATCCAAAACCAATTTTCTAAGTTAAACTGGAATGGCATTGAGACCACACAATACCACTCAATGCCTGGTGGATCTAGAACAATTTTTCTAAGTTAAACTAGATTGACGTTGAGAGCACTCAACACACTCAATGTTTGGTGGATCCAAAATTTTTTTTAAGTTAAACTGGAATGACGTTGAGACCAGTCAACACACTCAACGCCTGGTTGATCCAGAATAGTTTTTCTAAATTAAACTGGAATGGCGTTGAGACCACTAAACACACTCAACGCCTGGTTGAGTCTAGAATTCTTCTAAGTGAAATTTTCCCTATTAGTCGAGTATCACTCGACGCCTGTCACCAGTGCACCCCGAGCTTGAGTCAGCTTTCTTGACTCAAATCGCGTGCAGTCTAGCACGAAATGGGACGTTACAATAAATATTGTGCGTGCTTTTTCGGATTGTCTTGAAAGCAAGCTAACCTAGATAACTCACAACACACCAAGTTAAAGAAAATATTAAAAGACTAGAAATTCTATTCACCCCCCCTCTAAGTGTTTAGCTACCTTGGAATAAATGACTTTCGCAAGGGCACATCAGAGGTACGCAAAATTCTCAAAGTGTCAGTTCTTATTGTAAGAGGTAGCATTTCTGGGTTACATCATTAGTGGGGTTGGGTTGGCTATGGACCCGGCCAATGTGCAAGCTGTGAGAGATTGGTCGCGGCTGAAGTCAGCTTCAGATATTCGTAGTTTTTGGGGTTAGCAGGATATTATCACAAGTTTGTGGAGGGATTCTAGAGGATAGCGCTTCCTATCACGTCCTTGAAGAAGAACGATGTAGCATTTCCTTTGACGGAGAAATGCAAGGCAGCATTACAGGAGTTGAAGGACCGAATCACCTCTTCCCACATCCTTGCACTTCCTTATGGGAAGAAATGATTCAAGATCTACACAGACACATTATACCAGGGGATGGGTGCAGTTCTAATGAAGCACGGTCATGTGATAGCATATGCTTCAAGGAAACTAAAGAAACACGAGTAGAACTACCCGGTGCATGACTTAGATCTTGAGGAAGTGGTGTTTGCCTTGAAGATTTGGAGACCTTATCTGTACGAGGTTCATTATGATATCTTCTTGTATCACAAGAACCTCAAATATATAAATACACAGAAGGATCTGAACCTATACTAGAGGAGATGGCTTGAGTTTCTGTGCAATTATGACTATACCATGCATTATCACCCAAGGAAGGTGATCTCAGTGGCAGATGCTTTGAGCAGGAGAGACGACACTACTGGATCGGAGCCCCAAGTGATGGCCATGGATCTAGTACAAATGTTGGAGGATATGCATAATACCATGGTTCCAGGGCAAAGAAAGATGTTTATAGGGAGTACTTGGCCTCCCTGATCATTATTTACGGCATACGAGACCGTATTCGGGCACATCAGAGACAGGACGCAGCCTTGGAGCCCATATTTCGAGCCCTGGAAGGGAGAATGTCAGAGGAGTATACACTACCTGACGAAATCATTAACTTCCGTGGCCGCATTTATATACCTGCAGGAGGTGGGATCCGGGAGGACATACTCAGGAAGGCACACTACACTCAGTACTCAGTGCACCCGGGATCACCAAGGTGATAGTAGACCTACGGAGGGACATGTACTGTCCAGGGATGAAGAGGGATATCATATCATTTGTTACACATCGCGAGACCTGCCAGCAGGTAAAGGAAGAATATCAGAGCCCGAGAGCACTACTACAGCCGCTGCCAGTGCTAGAGTGGAAGTTCAAGGACATAGCCATGGACTACGTACACAGGTTTCCTCGCTCCCATGCTCTTCATGATTCTATTTGGGTCATTATCGACAGATTGACCAAGGTGGCGTGGTTCATTCCAGTCAGGAATGAAACCCCGATTGCAGTTCTAGTGAGACTTTTTGTACAGCAGCTGGTCAGATACCACGGCGTACCCAGATCGATTGTCTCTGATCGCGATGGCTGGTTCACCTCTAGGGAGTGGGGAGCAGTACAAATATGCTTGGATTCTCCACTCACTTTCAACACCGCCTTGTACCCCTAGACTGACTATTAGATGGAGCGGGCCATCTGAACTATGGTGGACCTGCTTCATATTTGCATCTTCGATACAGGAAAGCCCTGTGATAGTTTGTTGGCACTGATCGAGTTCTCCTATAACAACAACCACCAAGCAAGCATTGGGATGACACCGTATGTGACCTTGTATGGGAGGAAGTGTCGGATGCCACCATCTTGGGTCTAAGATGAGGATTCTAGGGCACTCAGATCATATTATATTGAGGACACGACCACGCACATACGACTGATCATGGACCGAATGCTAAAAGCACAGAGAAGGCATGCCAAGTATTACGATGTGAGGCATCATAAGGTGGAATTCTAGGAGAGAGATAGAATCTTCTTGAAGAGACGTTCAGTGCACGGAGATTCGACGGTGTGGAGGCACAAGAAGCTTAGACCTTGGTTTATTGGGCCATACATGATCCTGGATCGGATCGGTCCTTTGGCTTACCGGTTGGAGTTGCTGCCAGAGTTAGAGAGCTTGCATGACATCTTCCACGTCTCCTCGCTTTAGAGAGCATTGCTTCGACTAGAGCCGCATATCACATCTACAATAGACCCGGTAGCACCTGATCAATCAGTTCGTTTGGAGCCGATACGGATCAATGACACGATGGTTTGAGTTTTGCGGAAAAAGAAGGTTCCATTCGTCAAGGTGTTGTGGTCTAACCACGGACTGGAGGAGCACACTTGGGAGCCAAAGGGCATGATACAGGAACAATAATCAGGAATCTTCGCCACAACTACTTTATAAAATATATTTTTTTGAAAAGTTTTTTAATTTCTTATGCTTAGAACCCCGTAAACCCGAACATGATTTTCGGAGACAAATTTATTCTTTTGTTTATTAGGATTTGTAACATCCCTTTTTCATCTAGACCCCTTAACCTAGATTAGGGTAGGACATGTTGTGAGTGAGAGTGATTAGGCTAGGTATTGGCCTTAGGGCCTAAGGAGTTAGGGTGGACTCACATGGGGCCCACTATAGGGTTCAAGTCCACTTAGGTCAAATTAGCCCAAATTGAAACCATAAGTACAACATGACCTCACGAATATTCCCCGAACCCTAGAAGAAAGATGAGTGGTCCAAAAGTCCCATCACATAGGCACCCTTTGACCTAATTTGACCAAAGTCAACCCTAACCCTAATTTGGTAAAACCACAAACATATGTCCAATTTGCTCAAGTGGGGCATCAACATGGCCCAACCTATGTTGGGTGGTGTCATTGGGTTCATGAGCATCAAGTGGGGTCAGCCCACTCACCAAATTGACCAAGTTGACCCCAAAAGTCAAACTTGGTCAACTTTAAGCCTAAATAAGGAATTTAAGCACTAAGCTCATTCCTAATGGGCTAAGGCCTTGAACCATGGCCCAACCCATGTTGGATGGTGTCATAGGGTCCATGACCATCAATTGGGGCCATCCCATTCATCAAATTGACCAAGTCAACCCTAAAGTCAAACTTTTTCAACCTTAACCATAAATGAGGATTTAAGAGCCATGCTCGATTCCAATTTGCTAAGGTCATGGTCCATGGCCCATTAGCATCCCATGACCTCAATTACAACCCCTACACTCTGGTATTGGAGGTTAGAACAATCATGTGGGGAATTTTGGGAATTTTCCCAAGTAGAGGAGAGAGAAGAGAGGTAAATGTCTATTGAGAGCCATATTTCGTTCCTCCTCCCTTCCCAAGCTTATTTCTGAACCCACACAAAATTTTCCAACAGGATTCAAGGGGTGGTGAACACTTGGAGCTCATGGTGAAGCATCCTATGCATGGCTGAAATTTCCACTTTTCAAAACACCATAACCAGACAACCCCACCCCCATTTGACCTCACCATCACCTTCAATGAGCCCAGAGGAGTGGAAATCGATTCATGGAGCCGAGCTTTAGGTGGAGAAATGAGCTTTGGAGCTAGCATGCCATAGAGATCGTCAGCCATGGCTCACTACCACCACACCTGCCGCCAAGCACGATTACATATTCATTTTTCCTCCCCTCCCTTCGTGCTAGATATCTAGATCCATTAGGAGAGATATCAAGCTCAATTGAGCTCGATTCTACGAGAGGAATGTGGGATTTTCCGAGCTTTTCTTCTTGCTTGGGTTCACCGGAGTGTACAACCCCGTATTCGCGACGTGAGGACCCCAGGCAAGGCATAAGGCATGCTAGTAAGTTTTAAGCTTTGGAGCCCCTTTGAAGGGCGGGTGCGGCGAGTAGGCATGAGGGGAAGCTGCGGGACCGGCCGGAGTCCGGAGGCGCACCCCTACCTTGCGGCTAGGCGAGGGCAGGCGAGGCGAGACGGGCCCAGGGTCAGGTTCTCGCCCCTGCCTCGTGGCTAGGCGAGGGCAGGCGGGGCGAGACCGGCCCGGGGCCGGGTTCCCGCCCCTGCCTCGCGGCTAGGCGAGGGCAGGCGGGGCGAGACCGGCCCAGGGCCGGGTTCTCGCCCCTGCCTCGCGGCTAGGCGAGGGCAAGCGGGGCGGGACCGGCCCAGGGCCGGGTTCTCGCCCCTGCCTCGCGACTAGGCGAGGGTAGGCGGGGCGAGACCGGCCCGGGGCCGGGTTCTCGCCCCTGCCTCGCGGCTAGGCGAGGGCAGGCGGGGCGAGACCGGCCCGGGGCCGGGTTCTCGCCCATGCCTCGCGGCTAGGCGAGGGAAGGCGGGGCGAGACCGGCCCGGGGCTGGGTTCTCGCCCCTGCCTCGCGGCTAGGCGAGGGCAGGAGGGGCGAGACCGGCCCGGGGCCAGGTTCTCGCCCCTGCCTCGCGGCTAGGCGAAGGCAGGCGGGGCGAGACCGGCCTGGGGCCGGGTTCTCGCCCCTGCCTCACGGTTAGGCGAAAGCAGGTGGGGCGAGACCGGCCTGGGGCTGGGTTCTCGCCCCTGCCTCGCGGCTAGGCGAAGGCAGGCGGGGCGAGACCGGCCCGGGGCCGGGTTCTCGCCCCCGCCAGGCGGCCGGGCGAGGTCGGGCGGGGCGAGACCGGCCCGAGGCCGGGTTCTCTCCCCGAACTCGCGGCCAGGCCGGGCGAGACCGCCCGGGGGGCTGACCGGCGGGCGGGACCTCCTGGTGTTACTGTTTTGAGGTTTTCTATTGGCTGGAGGCATTTTTGCCCCAGGGGCATTTTGGTCATTTTACCACCAAGACTTGGAAAAACTATAAATATACCCTTAAGGGTGCCTTGGAGAGGGACTGGTCATTCTTTCCTTAGCCATTATTTTATCTTTGGCTTTCCTCCAAGGCGCCTAGCTCAAGCATTGGCTAGGGAGGGGGAGACCTCAAAGGTCTTCTGGGTGTGAGGTGGGACCTCCACGCTAAAGCCAAGGGTCGGTTCATAGCTTCCTAGGTCTTAAGTTCGTGACGTTCTTCCAAGTGTAGTAGGTGTGAGGTCACCCCTTTCCCCAAGGGTCGAACTCCACAGAAGTCAATTTTGGCTTCGGTCATTTTTGGTTTCAACAGTTTTGGTGCGGTGAGCGTGGAGAGTGACCAGCACAGAAAATCTCGGGTGAGTGTCATGGCCGGAGATCGGGGAGGTAGTGATGACCCCGGTGGTCTCCCCAACCCAGGACCCTTCGTAGGAAGGGAAGAGTTCATGGCTTCCATCCAAGGCATCATGGAGATGTTGCGAAGCATCGCTCCCCGGGGTGGCAGCTCCACTCCAACCCCCCAGGAGCTAGCTCCCCCCCACCCCTCTCGATGAGTCAACCCATAGGGGTCCCAGCGAGATCACCCCGGGAGGGGAGAAGGAAGTGCTCCAGGAAGGCGACCTGGGAAGGAAAGGATGGTGGAAGGGGTCGAGCGAGACCTCCCAGGCCGGGAGCTGTTCCCCAGCCCGGCGAGAGCTAGCCCTCCTGGCGAGCAGGTCGCGCGAGTGGAGGTGGCGAGAGCTCCCCTTAGGGGATCACCCTTCAGTGAGTTGATCATCTCAGCTCCCGTTCCCGAGGGGTTCAGAGAGCCAGACATGGCTTACTATACCGGGAAGGATGACCCCGTCCAACATCTACAGTAGTTCGAGGATGCCGTCTCCATCAGGCCGATGACGGATGCCTTCAAGTGTCGCCTCTTTGCGATCACGTTGAAGGAAAAGGCAAGGGACTGGTTTCATCAACTCCCTCCAAAGTCCATCTTCGGGTTCGAGGACTTGAGCCAGAGTTTTCAGCTTCGCTTCTCCACCTCCAAGAAGAGGAAGAAGGGTCCTGAGTCCCTCTTCCTGATAAGGCAAAGGGCTGAGGAGTCGCTGGCCCACTACGTTGACAGGTTCCAGGAGGAGGCCCTTGACATCCAAGAAGTGCCAGGGTATGCCCTCCAGATGGCGTTCACGGTGGGGTTGTGTGAAGGGTTCTTCAAGATGAGCTTGACTCGGAAGGCCCCCCTTTCCTTCGAGGAGCTGATGGAAAGGGCGGCAGAGGAGATAGCCATGGAGGCAGCCAACCCGGCCTTTGTGAAGAGGCTGGCAAAGCTGACAGAGGTGGAGTCAAAGGAGCAAGGTGGCTCGAGGCATCATGAGGGGAGAAGGAGAGAGGAGCATAGAGCTCAAGGGTTCCAGAGACAGGAGGGTCCGGAGCCAGGCTGGAGGCAGCAGGGAGGACCTGCCCATGGTCCAGGAAGGGCTCTCATCCAGGATGGAGGGAACTTCCACGGGGTCCAAGGGAGGTTCAACTTCCAGAGGCAAGCCCCAAGGCAACTCCTGCCCCACCCCAGCAAGCGATGGCGATTGGCCGAAGGGATAGGAGGAATCGCAAGGGGAGAGGGGAAGGCAGGGTAGAGTTACCGTACTGTGACTTCCACCAATTGGAAGGTCACGCCACGGCTACCTGCCCCGAGTTCCTGGAGATGAGGGGGGCAAGAGCTCCAGCCCAGCAGCCGCCGCTGGAGCGGATTGAAGTTCTACCCCAAGGAGGGGGTGATGATGTATGCGAGGACCGGGTCGATGTAGGACCTCGAGGTGGTATAGCTGTGATCCACAGGGGGGTGGGGGGGGGGGGGGGGGGGGGGGGGGGGTGGGGATCGAAGCCGCTCGGAAGGCAAGTATCCATGTGATGTATCGGCGGAGCGTTGCCTCAACATCCCAGACCCCTCCCCCGGAGGAAAGGGTCACCTTCTCATCAAAGGACATGCCAGAGCATGAGGATCCCTTCTGCGACGCCCTGGTCATCCAAGCAGCCGTCGAAGGCTTCACCGTCTCCCGGATTTTGATTGATAACGGAAGCTCGGTCAACGTCATTTTCAAGAAGGCGTTCGAGGGGATGAAGGTGGAGCCAAGGAGGGTAGTGGCGTCGGATGGACCTCTGTTTGGATTCTCAGGGGAGAGGAAGGAGGTGGAAGGAGGAGTCGGACTCCAGGTGAAGTTGGGAGGCACCTCAAGGAACTGCAAGTTCGTCATTGTTGACGCTCCAAGCAGCTACAATGCCATCTTTAGAAGGCCTCTCATCAGCGCCTTCCGGTGCGTGCCCTCATCTTTCCACCAATGTCTCAAGTTCAATTCAGATGGGATCCAGGTCAGGATCAAGGGAGACTCCAGGATGGAGAGGCAGTGCTACGTCACGGCAGTCAACACCATCTCTTGGTTGGCTAAGGCGGAGGAGATGGAGAAGATCATGGAGAGCCTGAGCAAGGTTGATGTGTCTAATGGGATAGAACCTGAAGGCGACTACCATGCCCGGGCCCCCTGAAGAAGCCTCCCCCTCGGCGGAGTTATGTATCTTACTTTTCTTTATGATGTAATGAGTCCAACCTCCGACCGGTAGGGTCAAGAGGGTCATGTAATCCAACTATTTTCCCCTTTTGAGGATGTTGAAATTAGGCAGAGTTCAGGTAACATGCCCCATACCCAAGCCCCTTAGCTCCGAGATGATTCCGCTGCCAGACTCTCACTAGCTGGTGGGTTCAGGTTGATCTCTCGTGGGAGCCAAGTCCCTTAGCTCCGAGATGATTCCGCTGCCAGGCTCTCACTAACTGGTGGGTTCAGGTTGATCTCTCGTAGGAGCCAAGTCCCTTAGCTCCGAGATGATTCCGCTGTCAGGCTCTCACTAGCAAGCGGGTTCAGGTTGATCTCTCGTGGGAGCCAAGTCCCTTAGCTCCGAGATGATTCCGCTGCCAGGCTCTCACTAGCTGGTGGGTCAGGTTGATCTCTCGTGGGAGCCAAGTCCCTTAGCTCCGAGATGATTCCGCCGCCAGGCTCTCACTAGCTGGCGGGTTCAGGTTGATCTCTCGTGGGAGCTAAGTCCTTTTGCTCCGAGATGATTCCGCTGCCAGGCGCTCACTAGCTGGTGGGTTCAGGTTGATCTCTCGTGGGAGCCAAGTCCCTTAGCTCCGAGATGATTCCGCTGTCAGGCTCTCACTAGCTGGTGGGTTCAGGTTGATCTCTCGTGGGAGCCAAGCCCCTTTTGCTCCGAGATGATTCCGCTGCCAGGCTCTCACTAGCTGGTGGGTTCAGGTTGATCTCTCGTGGGAGCCAAGTCCCTTAGCTCCGAGATGATTCCGCTACCAGGCTCTCACTAGCTGGTGGGTTCAGGTTGATCTCTCGTGGGAGCCAAGTCCCTTAGCTCCGAGATGATTCCGCCGCCAGGCTCTCACTAGCTGGCGGGTTCAGATTGATCTCTCGTGGGAGCTAAGTCCTTTTGCTCCGAGATGATTCCGCTGCCAGGCTCTCACTAGCTGGTGGGTTCAGGTTGATCTCTCATGGGAGCCAAGTCCCTTAGCTCCGAGATGATTCCGCTGCCAAGCTCTCACTAGCTGGTGGGTTCAGGTTGATCTCTCGTGGGAGCCAAGCCCCTTTTGCTCCGAGATGATTCCACTACCAGGCTCTCACTAGCTGGTGGGTTCAGGTTGATCTCTTGTGGGAGCCAAGTCCCTTAGCTCCGAGATGATTCCGCTGCCAGGCTCTCACTAGCTGGTGGGTTCAGGTTGATCTATCGTGGGAGCCAAGTCCCTTAGCTCCGAGATGATTACGCCGCCAGGCTCTCACTAGCTGGCGGGTTTAGGTTGATCTCTCATGGGAGCTAAGTCCTTTTGCTCCGAGATGATTCCGCTTCCAGGCTCTCACTAGCTGGTGGGTTCAGGTTGATATCTCGTGGGATCCAAGTCCCTTAGCTCTGAGATGATTCCGCTGCCAGGCTCTCACTAGCTGGTGGGTTCAGGTTGATCTCTCGTGGGAGCCAAGCCCCTTTTGCTCCGAGATGATTCCGCTGCCAGGCTCTCACTAGCTGGTGGGTTCAGGTTGATCTCTCGTGGGAGCCCAGCCCCTTAGCTCCGAGGTGATTCCGCCGCCAGGATCTCACTAGCTGGCGGGTTCAGGTTGATCTCTCGTGTGTGCTAAGTCTTTTTGCTCCGAGATGATTCCGCTGTCAGGCTCTCACTAGCTGGCAAGTTCAGGTTGATCTCTCGGGAAAGTTAAGTCTTTTTACCCTGAGGGGGTCTCTCCACCCAGGCTCTCATCAGCTGGCATGGCAGGTTGACCCCCCCAGGAGGTTAAGTCTTTTTACCCTGAGGGGGTCTCTCCACCCAGGCTCTCATCAGCTGGCATGGCAGGTTGACCCCTCGGAAGAGGCCTCAGTCTTTCGATACCGCGAGAGCAAGCTTCACTCAGCGGATACGTTGGGTTGGATGTTTCTTTTCGAGCTTGGACAACCTCGAAAAGAGCGTGGATTGTGTACAACCCCGTATTCGCGACGTGAGGACCCCAGGCAAGGCATAAGGCATGCTAGTAAGTTTTAAGCTTTGGAGCCCCTTTGAAGGGCGGGTGTGGCGAGTAGGCGTGAGGGGAAGCTGCGGGACCGGCCGGAGTCCGGAGGCGCACCCCTACCTCGCGGCTAGGCGAGGGCAGGCGAGGCGAGACGGGCCCAGGGCCGGGTTCTCGCCCCTGCCTCGCAGCTAGGCGAGGTCAGGCAGGGCGAGACAGGCCCGGGGCCGGGTTCCCGCCCCTGCCTCGTAGCTAGGCGAGGGCAGGCGGGGCGAGACCGGCCCGGGGCCGGGTTCTCGCCCCTGCCTCGCGGCTAGGCGAGGGCAGGCGGGGCGAGACCGGCCCGGGCCGGGTTCTCGCCCCTGCCTCGCGGCTAGGCGAGGGTAGGCGGAGCGAGACCGGCTCGGGGCCGGGTTCTCGCCCCTGCCTCGCGGCTAGGCGAGGGCAGGCGGGGCGAGACCGGCCCGGGGCCGGGTTCTCGCCCCTGCCTCGCGGCTAGGAGAGGGCAGGCGGGGCAAGACTGGCCCGGGGCCGGGTTCTCGCCCCTGCCTCGCGGCTAGGCGAGCAAAGGCGGGGCGAGACCGACCCGGGGCCGGGTTCTTTCCCCTACCTCGCGGCTAGGCGAAGGCAGGCGGGGCGAGACCGGCTTGGGGCCGGGTTCTCGCCCCTGCCTCGCGGTTAGGCGAAAGCAGGCGGGGCGAGACCGGCCTGGGGCCGGGTTCTCGCCCCTGCCTCTCGGCTGGACGAAGGCAGGCGGGGCGAGACCGGCCCGGGGCCGGGTTCTCGCCCCCACCAGGCGGCCGGGCGAGGTCGGGCGGGGCGAGACCGGCCCGAGTCTGGGTTCTCGCCCTGACCTCGCGGCCAGGCCGGGCGAGACCGCCCGGGGGGCTGACCGGCGGGCGGGACCTCCTGGTGTTACCGTTTTACCCCCGAGGTGGTTTTTCCCTTTTTTCCCCCCAGTGTGGAGGTTTTCTATTGGCTGGAGGCATTTTTGCCCCAGGGGCATTTTGGTCATTTTACCCCCAAGACTTGGAAAAACTATAAATAGACCCTTAAGGGTGCCTTGGAGAGGGACTGGTCATTCTTTCCTTAGCCATTATTTTCTCTTTGGCTTTCCTCCAAGGCGCCTAGCTCAAGCATTGGCTAGGGAGGGGGAGACCTCAAAGGTTTTCTGGGTGTGAGGTGGGACCTCCACGCTAGAGCCAAGGGTCGGTTCATAGCTTCCTAGGTCTTAAGTTCGTGACGTTCTTCCGAGTGTAGTAGGTGTGAGGTCACCCCTTTCCCCAAGGGTTGAACTCCACAGAAGTCAATTTTGGCTTCGGTCATTTTTGGTTTCAACACGGAGGAGCTGCCTCTGGCGTCCATGTCATCTGGAAATGTCAGCCACCACCTCAACAGAGATGGTGGTGATAATCGTCGGCGATGGTGGTGGCCCAAGGGTCGGGAAACGGGAGATCTGGGTCGTTGGCTCATCAGGAACGATGATGGGATACTGTCAGTTTTATTTGCATTAAACTATAGGATAGTTTAAATTAAATGATTTTTCTGTCACGCTATATACAATGTTTTGCATGTTAATTTTAGTCCCGTTAAAGGTAGATTCAAAAAAAGTTGTCAACATAGAAAATGTAGCCATATGTTTGAGCATTAATTTGACATCTTAATAAAGCCATTTGGAGCATTGTAGCTTCTTATAGGGCCATTCTCCTAGGACTACTGCTAACCTAGGGTAGAAATTAAAATGAGTGCCCGGGCTAAAATACAACTCCACATGCATTGAAATTTGGTGCATGCATGTGTACATACAATACTTAGATGCCCAAAAATCAGAATTTTTGGAGGACATTCTTCTATAGTTTTAGTCAAAAATTTGATTTATAAAATAAAGGAAATTTAGGGAGATTTCAACTTTAAATGCCTCTAAATTTGGGTGGCATGACTCAAATGTCATTTTAGTACCCTGGTGAAAATTCAGTGTCATTTGAACCACTGCATGTTGGAGGATCCAACTTGTATGGTGAAGGTATAGATGAGTATGGTGAGATAATAGTAAATGAAGGCGAAAATGGGAATTAAGCCTATTTGACTCACTGCATGCTAATGAAATTTTGGCTAGGGTTTTATGTAGGTGAAATACACCTTAATTCCATTGGAAAAATGGGATTTTTAGAATAAAAAATCCCTATGTTTAAATTTATTTCAAAATTAGCACACGTATATGTCATGATAGAAAATATGACATATGAACTTGGAAAATTCTAAATCATTGTCACAAGCCTTAAAATACCATTTTATTTCTCTGGAAAATTGTGTGAAAATTTGGGAATTATTTCATGAGTAAATAGTACAAATTCCAATTATACCCTTAATTGATTTTGATAAACAATGTGACAAATATTACTTGGAAAATTATGAAAAAATTTCTAGACTATCTTTTCAGTAGTTTGTACCTCTGTAATTGATATTTGAATTGTTCGATAATTGGTTATGATGCTTATAATAATAAGGGTATTTTTGTAAATATATTGAGTTGTGGTAATCATATGTCAAACCTTCTTGGAAATTTATGAAAATTTGTTTAGCCACTAACATGATGATCCTAACATCTAGAAATTTTCTCTAAATTTTTAGGTGATAATTTTTGGTGCTTCATTTGTAAAGGGGTAATTTTGTAATATTAGTCATAAATAGAAAACATGGGTCAAACTAGTCTGGAAAATTTTAAGATATTTTGTACTCCGACCTTTTAAACCAAGAAAAAGATTAGATAAATTAATTAGCCTCCGAGGACATCTGATTAAGATAGTTCATGTTCAATATGACTTAGGTCACGTAATTAAATGATTTTAAATATGACCCAAAATAATTTGAAAAATTATGGAATTCTGATTTGCCACTAAATAAAAGATGATTAATCCAAGATAAAAATTTGGAGATCTTTGTCCCAAGGAATCAGAAGTCACCTTATACGGGTTAGGGATAGAACTTAGGCTGCATATAGAAAAAAAGACAGTTTTAGGCCATTCAAAATCATATGAAAATGTTACCCAGTCACCTAAAGTCATGAATAAGACCTTGGTGCACCATTAAAAGAGTTTTTGGTTCATGTATGTCATCAACTAGGCTTGCACCACACTTAAAGGTTTTCGAGTCTGCACCGTCTATGCACCGGATACCTAAGTGTGGGTTGGGTAGGATATTCAGGGTAATGGAATACAGTTTGTACAACCCCATATTCGATGAGCGGACCCCATCAGACATGCGAGTGAGGCAGTTTGTCCCGCACTCGCCCAAAGCCTAAAGAGGGGCATTCACGCAGCTCTAAGGAGGGGTGGTCTGACCCTTCAACGAGTGCAATCTTCACCCAGCACTCGACCAAGGATCTCGCGCCTTAACCCGCATGCAAGGATAGTTCTCTCCAAGCTAGGAGAGTGGCCTCCCAACCAGGCACTCGCCCTTCAGAGATCTTCAAGGAGGCGAGTGCCTTGTGCTCCCGGCATTCGCCCCTTTATCCGAGTGGTGCTCTCACAGATTGTAACTTCCTGTTCCACCTTTCGTGGATTACAACACCACTAGGCCTTACGCGGACCGTTATCGGGCTGCAGCCCAAGCACCCCAACCCCTCGCCATCTAGGCAGGTTGTTGGTGTCCACAACCTCCCTTTGATGAGTAAAACTCGATAGTCAAGCACGCACCACGGGGACTTCCCAGGAGGTCACCCATCCCAGTACTACTTCATCCCGAGCATGCTTAACTATGAAGTTTTTCCACTTCTCATCACCAATTGAGCTGTGAAAAAACTCCATAGTTAAGTGTACTCGTGCTGGAATAGTACTGGGATGGGTGACCTCCTGGGAAGTCCCCGTGGTGCATGCTTGACTATCAAGTTTGACTCATCAAAGGGAGGCTGTGGCCACCAACAACTCGCTTATATGGAGAGGGGTTGGGGTGCTTGGGCTGTAGCCCGGTAACGTTCCGCGAAAGGCCTAGTGGTGTTGTGATCCACGAAAGGTGGAATGGGACGTTACAATAAAAAGTGCACTTTTTATTGTAACGTCCCTAGCCTATCCAACGTGATAATGTCACGGCTCCGCTCTAGGCGACGCTACCGAGCTACAACCCAAGCACCCCAACCCCTCTCCAGCCACTGGCGGGTTGTTGGTGGCCACAGCTCTCTTTGATGAGCGAAACTCGATAGTCAAGCGCTCACCACAAGGACTTCCCAGGACGTCACCCATCTCAGTAATACTCCAGCCCGAGCACGCTTAACTATGGAGTTTTCCAACATCTCATGACCAATTGAGCTACAGCTCAACTGGTGATGAGGAGTGGAAAAACTCCATAGTTAAGCGTGCTCGGGCTGGAGTAGTACTGTGATGGGTGACCTCCTGGGAAGTCCCTGTTGTGTGCTCTTGACTATCGAGTTTGACTCATCAAAGTGAGGCTGTGGACACCAATAACCCGCCAAAGTGCTAGAGACGGGTTGGGGTGCTTGGGCTGCAGCCCGCTAACGTTGCCTAGAGCGGATCTGTGACACTGTCACGTTGGATCGTCTAGGGTCGTTACAATAAGGAGCCTTACAATAAAAAGTGCACTTTTTATTATAACGTCGCCTTCCACCTTTCGTGACTCAATCACTAGGCCTTAGGAGGACCGTTACTGAGATGCAGCCCAAGCACCCCAACCCCACTCCATCCAGTCGGGTTGTTGGTGGCAACAACCTCCCTTTAATGATGCAAACTCGATAGTCAAGCGCGCATCACGGAGACATCCCAGGAGGTCACTCATCTCAGTACTACTCCACCCCGAGCACGCTTAACTATGGAGTTCTTTCACTTCTCATCACCAGTTGAGCTGCAACTCAATTGGTGATGAGAAGTTGGAAAACTCCATAGTTAAGCGTGCTCGGGCCGGAGTAGTACTTGGATGGGTAACCTCCTTGGAAGTCCCCGTGATGCGCGCTTGACTATCGAGTTTCACTCATCAAAGGGAGTTTGTGGCCACCTAGAACCCATCGATGGACCGGAGACGGGTTGGGGTGCTTGTGCTGCAGCCCGGTAGTGTCGCCTAGAGCGGAGCCATAACATTGTCACGTTGGATTGTCTAGGGGCGTTACAAAAAAAAGTGAAAAAGTGATAGAGAGGGGTTAGGGTGCTTGGGCTGCAGCCCGGTAGCGTCGCCTAGAGCGGAGCCGTGACATTGTCACGTTGGATCGTCTAGGGTCGTTATAATAAAAAGTGACAATGTCCACCAACATGACAATGTACACCGGCGGGTTGACATTGTAACGACCCTAGCCAATTCAACGTGATAATGTCACGGCTCCACTCTAGGCGGCGCTATCGGGTTGCAGACCAAGAACCCCAACCCCTCTCCAGCCCACCGGCAGGTTGTTGGTGACCACAACCTTCCTTTGATGAACGAAACTTGATAATCGCGCGCGCAACACGGGTGCTTCCCAGGAGGTCAAAGAACTCCATAGTTAAGCGTGCTCGGGATGGAGTAGTACTTGGATGGGTGACCTCCTAGGAAGTCCCGGTGGTGCACACTTGATTATCGGGTTTGCCTCATCAAAGGGAGGCTGTGGCCACCAACAACCCGCCAGTGGCTGTAGAGGGGTTGAGGTGCTTGGGCTGCATCCCGGTAACGTTGCCTAGAGCGGAGCCATTACATTGTCACGTTGGATCGACTAAGGTCGTTACACAGATCACTCGTCCAGCTGGGCCAAGAGGAAAATTACCTAGATGCCCTCAAAGGTCTGCATTTAGCATGTTGGAACAGTGGAGTTTGACTGTTGGCATGCCAGCCAAGGTTATTTCAGTAATTTTAGAACAGGGGAATTACGCTTTTGGCAAACCATTTTCAGAAAACTATAAATAACCCGAAGGGGGTACCTCAGAAGGCATGCTTACTTATGCCCCGGTCTTCTTGCTCTTTTTGAGGTATCCTTAGCTCGACATCTGGCTAGGGTAGGGAAGCGCTCTTAGATCTTCCGGGTGTGTGGTGGGTCCTCCGCGCCGAGCCCTTGGGTCTGTTCCCTGTTCTTTTTCCTTAGTTGTTTGGCTCGCAAAAGTGAAGTAAGTGTGCGATCACCCCTTCACCAAGGGTGAACTCCATAAGAGCCGAGTTTTTCGGTTCTAACATTTTATTGCGGTGAGCATGGAGCGTGGTCAGCACAAAAAATCTTCAGCAAGCTCGATGACCGGAGGAGAATGGCATAGTTCAGATAGGGACGACTCGCCAGCCCCTCTCCCTCTCGCTACGATGGAGATGTTCGAGGAGTTCAGGCAGGAAGTTCTCGGTCTCGTCAGGGTCGCACTCGACGCGCGTGCCGAGTGCTCGACGCCAGCTGTCCCAATCGCCGCCGCCCAAGCACTAGGAGAGGATGCCCCGACTCGGCGACCTGGGAAGGAGGTAGCGGAGGAAGGAAATAGGTGAGATCTCTAGGGGAGAGAGCTCTTCCCCGAGTCGGCGAGTGGAGGTCGGTTCAGCGAGATGGGAATGAAATATGTCCCGGCTCGCCCAGTAGGGGGAAGCAGTTTCTTCAGCGAGATGGTCTCTTCCGCCCTAGTTCCGGAGGGATTTCAGGATCCTGAGATGTCCTACAACACCGGGAAGGACGACCCAGTTCAACACATCCAGTGGTTAGAGGATGTGGTTTCGATAAGGCAAATATGTGACGCCTTCAAGTGCAAACTATTAGAAATCACCCTCAAGGAGAAGGCGAGAGAGTGGTTCCACAAGCTACCGTCCAACTCCATCTACTAATTTGAGGACCTGCGTCGGGGGTTCATGTTGAGGTTTACCACCTCCAAGAAGAGAAAGAAAGATTTTGAGTCCCTGTTCCACATCAAGTAGGGGGTGAAAAAGACCTTGGGGATTTATGTGGATCGGTTCTAGGAGGAGGTCACCCAGGTCCAGGAGATGCCAGAGCACACCCTGATGATGGCCTTCACTCTGGGTCTATAACAGGGCTTCTTTAGGGTGGAGCTGAAGAGGGTTCCCCATCTTCTACGAGGAGTTATTGAAGAGGGAGGAAAGGGATGTCGAGGGGGAATCAAACCCCGAGTTCGCAAAGAAGCTGGACAGGTGGGCCACAAAGGAGGAGAAGGGGCCAGGAGGTGGCCGAGGTTAGAAGGTGAAGAGATCTGAACCCCGACAGTGAGAATAGCAGCAGCAGGTGCAACATCAACAACAACAATAGCAGCCTAGGTGGGGGCGTCAGGAGCTGAATAATCGGCTCGGCTGGAGGCAGCCGGAGAGGCAGGATTAGGGTTAACGGAGAGGTTTCCACAGAGCAGACAATCGCCGGGGAGTCCAGGGTCACTTACACCCTCCAGGCTGGAGGCAGGGGCAGAGACCCCCCCCCCCCACTCGCCAATCAGCATCAGGCTATGACAAAAGCCATGCAGAGGAGAAGGAGTCAGCAAAGGAGGAGGAGGGAATTCAGGGTGGAGTTACCATATTGTGACTTCCATCAGGAGGAGGGTCACGCTACAGCCACGTTCCCAAAGTTCCTCGAGATGAGAGGAAATAGGGAGTAACAACAGTAGCAAGACAGTCAGGAAGTGCGAATTGAGGAAGTCCTGCCTCGGGCAGAGGTGGACAGGTGTGAGGACCGGGCCGATGTTGGGGCCCGAGGCTGGAACAGAGTGATCCATGGAGGGGTGAGGGTTGAGGCTTCATGAAAGGCAAGTCTTCACACCATGTACCGCCGGAGCATTGTCTCCACGTCCTAGAACCCACCCACAGATGGGAAGATTACCTTCTCGAGGAAAGACATGCTGGATCATGAAGATCCCTTTTGCGATGCATTGGTCATCCACACAACGATCAAAAACTTCACCGTCTCCCGGATCCTCATCGATAACAGGAGTTTGGTGAATGTCATCTTCAAGAAGGCGTTCAACGCGATGAAAGTAGAGGCCAAGAGGATGCTGGCCTCGGATGGGCCTCTGTTCTGATTTTCCGGGGAGAGGAAGGAAGTGGAAGGAGGGATAGAACTCCATATTACTCTGGGGGGCAGTCCCGTACTTGCAGGTTCGTCATCGTGGATGCCCTCAGCAGCTACAATGCAGTCTTCGGGTGGACCCTTATCAGCGCCTTCCGCTGTGTCCCCTCATCCTTCCATCAATGCTTAAAGTTCAACGCTGAGGGGATCCAGGTCCGAGTCCGGGGAGACCCCAAGGTGGCGAGGGAGTACTACGTTACGGCGGTGAACTCCATCTCTTGGTAGGAGGTGGCCGAGGAGATGGAGAGAAGGATGGAGGAGCTGTCCAGGCTTGAGGCAGGAGAAGAGGTGGAGGAGATGGAAGTGGAAGAAGAAGTCCGCGCCCAGGTAGTGGTGGCAGAAGTTGTTTTGGAAGAGACGGCCGAGGAAATGGCGGTGGAAGAAGCAGATCCCATTGTCCCAGGAGTGGGGGACATTGGTAAATGGAGAGAGCAGTCCAGGCTGGAGGTCGCAGAGGAGGTCGTGGAGATGGAAGTTCTCACCTAGGGTAGAGAAGGTTCACATCAGCGGGGGCTGACCTCGGAGGACCACGGCAGGATGCTGGAGTGTATCCAGAAAAATGTGTACATCTTCGCATGGAGCGCTGTAGAGATGCCCGAGATCGATGCAGACGTGTCCTACCACCGCCTCAACCTGGATCCAAGAACCCCCCCCATCAAGCAGAGGAAGAGATCCGTTGCGGACAAGCTGGTCGAGCCATCAGGGAAGAGGTGGCCAAGCTCCTGAAGGCTAGCTTTGTATCCGAAATTCAATACCCCGGCAGGGTCTCTAATGTAGTGATGGTTAAAAAAGGAGACGGTCGGTGGCATATGTGTGTTGATTTTTCTTTTCTTAATAAATCATGTCCTAAGGATTGTTATCCCTTGCCTCGGATCGACAGGCTGGTTGACTCAGCCATCGGTTTTCCTGTAATGAGTTTTTTGGATGCGTTTTCAGGTTACCGCCAAATCAGGATGCACCCTCCCGACATACAAGTTGCCTCCTTCATCACGGGGGATGGGTGCTACTGTTACAAAATGATGCCCTTTGGGCTGAAGAAAGCAGGAGCGACGTACCAAAAGATGATGGACAAGGTCTTCCGAGAACAAAAGGGAAGGAACCGACAGGTGTATGTAGATGATCTTATGATCAATAGTCGAGAGGTCAACACTCACCTCTGGGACATGGGGGAACCTTCACTACCTTGTGCGAGCACAAGATGAGGTTGAACCCCTTAAAGTGCATCTTCGGGGCCAGCAGGGGAAAGTTCTTGGGCCATCTTTTCAACCCGGCAGGGGTAAAACCCAATCTTGACAAGGTCAAGGCGATCATGGAGTCGGGATCACCTCGGAATGCTAAGGAGGTACAGTGGATGAAAGGGAAGTTGGTTGGGTTAAGTAGTTACCTTTCTCGGGCTGGGGAGAAGTGGTATCCCTTCTTCAAAGCGTTGAGAGGGGGACAGAAGTTCGAATGGACCGAGGAGTGCGGGGAGGCATTTCAAGCCTTCAAGAGGAAGTTGACCCACGCTTGCTCCACCAAGGGTTAAAGGAAGGGGAAGACCTGTCCCTATACCTTGGAGTGGGAGCCGGGACCCTGAGCTCCGTCTTGGTTCGAGAAGAGGGGAAGAAGCAGTTTCCCATCTAGTACATAAGCAGATTCCTGAGGAAGACAGAGCTCCGATATCCAATCTTGTAGAAGCTAACCTTTACTCTGGTAATCTCGGCCTGGAGGCTTCGACCCTACTTCCAATTGCACTCCATTCGAGTGGTGACAGATTGATGATGCATAATTTGACCTAAATTATTAATATAAAAATCTAAATAATATAATATAAATATATTTATAATGTTAATTTTATTCGCTAAATCGTATCCTTTTATAATTCTATCCTAACCATGCCTATTTTACTATATTTTCTGCGCGCAGCGAACTTCGGGGCCACTTTTGGGCATGTTGCGGCCAGAATCAGATTTTGGGCTGAACACGAAAGTTGTAGCCCTCAGAAATACCTTTCCAACGCATGGTTACACGCCTTCATCGGATTTATGTAGCTTCAGGAATCCTCCGTCGAAGTTGCTGTCCAGCAGGTTTCCTGCATGAATGATTCTCGTCTTTGAGCAAGAACCAAGGATCTCGGGACAAATTGCATTATTAATTATAAGAGAACACGCCTTCAGTTTTGGCATTCCAAACTAAAATGTCGAGTGCAGTCATGCCACGGTATTGTTGAACTATATTCAAGAATGGAATGAAGGCACAATGGTCCGATGAGATTTTTTTCTCCTAAGTATGAAAAAGGCTAGCCACCTTTGACTAAATATTCAGCATGTGTTCTTAAAGGAAGCTTCTTGGAAAGAGAGGAAGTTGGCCAATTTTTAATCATGCTTTTCATGACAAGTATGAAAGAGGCTAGCCACCTTTGACTATATATCCAACATGTGCATTTTGACCAAGGGAAGCTTCATGGAAGCTTCATCCTCATGCCAAATTCCAACTCTACTCCCTTGGTTTTGGCCCTATAAATAAGCATGAAGGAAGGGGGGAACGGATCATCATTCCTCCTTCATTTGAGCCTTCTAGAGAGCAATTGAGAGTTTATTTTTAGAGTATTTTAGATTAATGTTTTCATGCTTTAATTTTCTTGCAATCTCTTTTATCGCAATTGTAATCTTGTTGTAAACTCTCCTTGTAATGTCTTTATGCCCTTTTTAATTTCCTTTCAATAAGAATAATATAGTTTGTTATTCCTTTTCTCTCTCTCTCTCTTTCTTATTTTGCATATTCTTAACATGATTTTCATTTCCTACACAATTATGAGTAACTAAATCCTCATAGTACTCGATCTTGATGATCTGAGGATGAGTTGATCAGTTATGATGCTCTAACTCTCTTTCTCTTTTTAGAATCTAGGCCTTCGATTTACTCTTGATTTATTTTGAATGAAACTATATTATCGATATATAGTCTCCATTCATGTTTTCATTCTTGGATAGCCGAGAGGCCGATAGATTGAAGTGAGCGCTCAAGAGTAAAGAGAGTTGCACGCACCTCTCGAGAGAGAATGACGTAAATCTCCCGGATTGGAGTCAAATCCAATAGCAAGGTTCACTACTTAAAGCGAGTGTTAGGTATTCGGATACGGGACGAGAGTTCGGTCGGATCTTCCTAACCTCAGTTGGGCACTTCTTCGAGAGAAGCGTGTTCAAGATTTGGGAACCCCCACGGTCAAGGTATCTTTATTTTATTAAGTTAAAGTTTGTGATTGCTTTCTTGATTAATTTTGCCAAAGAAATTCAAGATCGAGTACTTCCGCATAAATCATCGTTTATCCTTTTTTTTGTTTGCAAGTAATTTTCTCTCTTCTCTAATTTAGTAAGCAAGCCCAAAAAGAACTTTTATTTGATAAGATAATAACTCCTTGAAGTAGAAGTATTCAAACCACCCCGGGTAATACGACCTTATATTGAACTTAATATCCTATACTATATGTGATAAGGTACACTTGCCTTCCTCGAATATAGAATCGGAGAACATCTCACAACCACACTTTCACCTTCTCTCTCCATAACTTTTTCTTCTCCACGCATAATCCCTTTCTCCACGTAATTTTTATATCAAGTTTTTGGCGCCGTTGCCAGGGACACTAGTTTTGATATTTTGAAAAGAGGATAGCTATTAATTTTATCTTCTTCTTTTTTCGCTCTCTTTATAGTTTTTCTCATTATCTCTCTCTCACTTCTCTTTCTTTTTAGTGTATGACCAGAGGAAGCTCTTCGAATATTCCTTTTGATTCTGAGATAGAGCGCACCGTTTTGCGTCGCCTCCGTTCTCGTGATCAGGAATCGCATTTAGGCATCGAAGATTCGATCGGAGACACTGCCACAGAAATTATGGATCTTAATCCGCCCAACCCAGATGAGGCCCAGCAAAGGACCATGTCCTATTATGCGCGGCCAAATCTTGAGGGTACACAATCAAGTATTGTCCGCCCTGCAGTGGCGAACAATAACTTTGAGATCAAGTCCAGCATTATACAAATGGTGCAGCAGTCGGTAACCTTCGATGGTCTCCCGGACGAGGATCCAAATTGCCACATTTCAAATTTTCTCGAGATTTGCGATACTTTCAAAATCAATGGTGTCACGGATGATGCCATTCGATTACGTCTTTTTCCATTTTCTTTACGGTCAAAGGCCAAGCAGTGGCTGGGCTCTCTCCCTAGAGGATCCATCACTACATGGGCCGATATGGCAGGAAAATTTCTTACAAAGTACTTTCCTCCTGCAAAAACCGCAAAACTACGCACTGATATCGCATCATATATGAAAATAGACCCAGAGACTCTCTACGACATGTGGGAGCGCTTTAAGGAACTATTGCGTAGATGCCCACACCACGCACTTCCCACTTGGCAACAAGTGCAAATCTTCTATAATGGCTTGAATTTCCAAACAAGACAAATGATCGACGCAGCCGCTGGGGGGACGTTGAATAACAAAACCCCGGAGGCCGCACAAGAGCTTGTTGAGGAAATGGCCATGAATGCATACCAATGGAATGCACCCCGATCACGACCAGTTAAGCCAGCGGGAGTTTTTGAAATTTATGCATCTACGAATCTAGCCCTCCAAGTTGAGCGCCTAACTAAGCAAGTGGCGGAGATGACTGCTTCCTCCGCCATTCCTCCTTGGGCTAATAATAATAATGTTATTTTTGAAGAATAGGTTGACTTCATGGGAAACGCGCCTCGGCCTTCTTATAACCCGAATAACGCACCGTATAACAACACCTATAATGCGGGTTATAGGAACCATCCAAACTTCTCATGGAGCAACCAAGGGAATGCTCAGCGCCCTCCAAATCTAAATCTTGTTTATAATCCAGCTCCCCCCCTTAATTTAAATCCACCCGGTTTTCCACCGCAACAGCCGAAGCCATCTTCGCTTGAAGATGTCTTCGCCAAGTACGTTGCCACAAATGAATCTAATCTCAGGAACATTACCGGGTCTATTAAAAGCTTAGAAAATCAGGTGGGCCAGTTAGCGAAGATGTTCTCCGAGCGACAACAAGGAACTCTGCCAGGAAACACCGAACAAAACCCAAGGGAAAGCGCGAATGCAATCACACTCCGCAGCGGAAAGGAGGTAGCTTTAAAAAATGATGAACCCATGGTACCTTCTTCTACTCCTCCCCCTCCTATTTTAGCTTCGAATTTACCTACTACGTTTATGTCGCGCGACTCTAATTCAAATATTCCTTATCCTGCTAAGTTAAAAAATGAGCGTGCCGAGGAGAGTTATAAAAAGTTTTTAGAAATTTTAAAACAAATTCATATTAATGTCCCTTTCTGCAAGGCTATCTCTAACATGCCAAAATATGCAAAATATCTCAAGGAGCTGCTCTCTAATAAGAAAAAGCTTGAGGATATTTCACATATTTCCCTTAACGCAGAATGCTCCGCGGTTGTACTTAACAAATTACCGCAAAAAGTAAATGACCCGGGAAGGTTTTCCATCCCATGTCTTTTTGGTAATTCGTTAGTAAAACACGCCTTAGCTGATCTAGGAGCAAGCATAAACCTCATGCCATTCTCTCTATTTAAAAAATTAGGTCTAAGATCTCCAAAACCCACCAAAATGAGTATCCAGTTAGCTGATCGATCAGTTAAGTATCCGGTAGGGATAGTAGAGGATGTGCTCATAAAAGTAGACAAATTCATCTTTCCGGTGGATTTTGTTATCCTAGACATCGAAGAGGATGCCGAAGTACCCCTTATACTCGGCCGCCCCTTCCTTGCCACCTCCCGCGCTATTATTGACGTTAGTGATGGAAAGCTCCTCCTTCGGGTTGGAGACGATGAAATCACTTTTAGTATAAATCCCTCGATGCGTAATACCTTAGCTAATGACGATTCCTGCTTTTACCTAGAAGAATGCTTCGAAGGTGAATCTTCTGCACTACCCAAGTCTATATTTTCATCGTGTAATGAACCCATTATCGCTGAGCGCTTCTGCTTAGAAGAAGTCTCTCGCCCCACACCACCTGAACCACTACACATCAAAACCCTAAAAATCAAAACCTCCTACGAGGAACCACCCACCTTAGAATTGAAGCAACTTCCCCCTCATCTCAAATATCTCTTCTTAGAAACAAACTCCAAACTTCCCGTTATCATCTCTGCCGATTTGAGTGACTCAAAAATTTCTGAGTTGGCTCTAGTGTTAAGAAATCATCGCCACGCAATTGCAAGGCAGTTATCTGATATAAAGGGGATTAGCCCCTCCTTCTGTACCCATAAGATCTTCTTGGAAGAGAATTCCCACAGTTTTGTCCAGCCCCAACGATGACTTAATCCTAATATGAAGGAAGTCGTGAAGGCTGAGGTAATCAAACTCCTAGATGCGGGAATCATCTATCCCATCTCCGATAGTACTTGGGTTAGCCCAGTACAAGTTGTGCCAAAGAAAGGCGGTGTAACGGTGGTCGCGAATGAAAACAATGAATTAATTCCAACCCGTACTGTTACGGGTTGGAGGATGTGCATCGACTATCGAAAACTTAATGATGTCACCCGAAAAGACCATTTTCCGTTACCGTTTATCGACCAAATCTTAGAACGCCTGTCCGGTCACTCTTTCTATTGTCTTCTTGATGGTCTCTCAGGATATTTCCAAATTCCTATTTCACCCGAGGACCAAGAGAAGACCACCTTCACTTGTCCTTTTGGTACCTTCGCGTATAGAAGGATGCCATTTGGGTTATGCAACGCGCCAGCTACATTTCAGAGATGTATGTTGGCAATTTTTAACGAGTTAGTAGAAGAGGTGATGGAAGTCTTCATGGACGACTTCTCGGTCTTCGGTAATTCGTTTAAAAACTGTTTAAAAAATCTTGAGCGTGTGCTTATTCGTTGTGAGGAGACCAATCTAGCCCTCAATTGGGAGAAATGTCATTTTATGGTCCGAGAGGGATTAGTCCTCGGCCATAAAATTTCGGGAAAAGGGATAAAGGTCGACCGGGCTAAGATCGAAGTAATTGAAAAACTTCCCCCACCAACGAACATTAAAGCAATTCGCAGTTTCTTAGGCCATGCAGTGTTCTATCGGCGCTTCATTCAAAATTTTTCCAAAATAACCAAGCCGTTAACCCATCTTCTTGAAAAAGAATCTTCTTTCCTCTTTGATGATGAATGTCTTGTAGCATTTAATTTAATTAAAGAAAAATTAGTAAAATCTCCGATCCTAGTCGCGCCAGATTGGTCGCTCCCATTTGAGATCATGTGTGATGCAAGTGATATTGCCGTCGGCGCTGTTTTAGGCCAACGGGTGGATAAATTCTTCCGCACAATTTATTATGCGAGCAAGACACTCACGTCCGCACAAGCCAACTACACCACCACTGAGAAGGAGCTTCTAGCGATCGTGTTTGCTTTCGATAAGTTTAGGTCTTACATCACTTTATCAAAAGTTGTAGTCTTCACGGATCACTCCGCGCTTAGATATTTATTAAGTAAAGCGGACGCCAAGCCCCGCCTTTTGCGATGGATCCTCCTCTTACAGGAGTTTGACTTGGAGATCCGGGATAAAAGGGGTGCCGAAAATTTGGCGGCCGACCATTTGTCGCGTTTAGAGAATCCTGCTAGTGAAGCATTAATAGAGTCTGATATTAATGATAAATTCCCCGATGAGCGCCTCCTCGCTCTAGAAAATCTTAAGAATTGTTCGGCACCATGGTTCGCCGATCTGGCTAACTATTTAGTAGCCCGGGTCTTGCCAAAAGAATTCTCAAATCAGCAAAAGAAGAAATTCTTTTCTGACATAAAGAATTATTTTTGGGAAGACCCCTTTTTATTTCGTGTTTGTGCGGACCAGGTTGTGCGACGTTGTGTTTCGAGTAAGGAAGGCCTACAGATTTTACGGCATTTGCCACGAGGGACCAATAGGTGGTCATTATCAGGCGAACCGCACCGCAAGGAAGGTGCTGGAGGCGGGCTTTTATTGGCCCTCGCTTTACAAAGATGCTCACACCCTGGTGAGTACTTGCGATAGCTGCCAGCGGGCCGGCAATATCTCACGTAGGGACGAGATGCCTCAAAATATTTTTCTAGAATGTGAAATCTTCGATCTTTGGGGCATCGACTTCGTTGGCCCCCCTCCCTCCGTCTTATCAAAACAAATACATTCTCGTTGCTGTCGACTATGTATCAAGGTGGGCGGAAGCGCAGGCGCTCCCCACCAACGATGCACGAGTCATAGTTAATTTTCTAAAAAAATTATTCTCTCGATTTGGCACGCCGCGCGCTATAGTTAGTGATAGGGGAACCCATTTCTGCAATAGCCAGTTTGCCAAAATTTTGGCAAAATATGGTGTAACGCACAAACTCTCCACCGCCTATCACCCCCAAACGAGCGGTCAAGTCGAGGTTGTCAATCGAGAATTGAAGCGTATTTTAGAAAAAACTATTTCTATAAATAGGAAGGATTGGGCGTTAAAACTAGATGATGCTCTATGGGCCTATCGAACGGCATATAAGACAACCATCGGCTGCACGCCATTTCGATTGGTTTATGGCAAGGCTTGCCACCTTCCGGTTGAGTTAGAGCACCGTGCATTCTGGGCGCTTAATTTTTTGAATTTAGATTCTACCCTAGCTGCCGATCAACGTAAATTTCAGTTGAACGAGCTCGATGAGTGGCGCGCGAACGCATACGAGAGTAATAGGCTTTATAAAGAGCGAACAAAGTTTTATCACGACAAAAATATTAAATTTCCAAAAAAAAATTCGCCGGGCAATCTCGTCCTTCATTATAACTCTCGCCTTCGCCTCTTTCCGGGAAAATTAAAATCGCGATGGTCCGGCCCCTTTATTGTTAAAGAGGCTTGGCCATATGGGTCGGTTCTTATTTCCCACCCGGAAAAAGGAGAATTTAAAGTAAATGGCCACCGCCTAAAATTATATTTGCCGACAGACGATCTGGGGAAGAATGATTCGCATGACTTTTTGCCCTAACAATGATGCTCTCATGTTTTATTTATCTTTATTTTTTCATTTTATTTTGGACAATGATGTTTGAACTTGGATAAACTATTTGAATTTGGTCTGTAATAATTTCAACATATTTTGGACTTCTTTTGGACAATTTCTTTTAAACAATATTTTTTTTGTTGCGTCGAGCTCAGACGACGTTTTAAACAAAGGGCGCTCTTGGGAGGCAACCCAAGTTATTTTTCTGTTTTTTTTTTTTTTTTTTTTTTTTTGTTGTTGTTTTTTTTTTTACTTTTTCCCCGGGCGATTCCGACAAGCTGAAGTTTTGCGATCGCCTGCTCCAACGTTGCTGATTCCACCAAAAGTTCAAGATGATATTTCATGAAGTTCCACAACGCAAGTATGGGGGAACAGTATCGCCCAGCCACTCGCAACTCACAAATCTGGGGAAGTACCTGTTTTAATTTATTTCATTTCAGTTTTCTTGAAAAACTTCTCTCTCTCCTTCTCCTCCTTCCTTCATTGAGGACAATGTTTAATTTTAAGTATGTGGGAGTCTTCCTTTATTTTAGTCTTTTTCATATTTTAGAAAATCACAAAAAAAAAAATCATAGAAATAATATTTAGTTCTAATTAGACTAATTATGGTAGAATCAATAGTACCCCTTACTTTATGTTTTGCTATTCTCAAAATATTCTATATAAACATAACTAATTTTAATTTTTCCTAATCTTTCTTCTTAATTATGTTGTACGAGTAGAGTATTGACCTATGTTGTGTTCTAATTCTGGGTAGCATGTTCATTTGAAAAGTTTTTTCTAAAACTTGCACTTCTCTATAATTTTCATCTTTTATTCTTTTTACTCTCTTATAAATTATTCATCCTCTATTTTCCTTTTGGTTTTTAGAAAATTTTTAAAAGATAACTTTGGATTCGTGTAGTAGATGTGAATTATCCTAGACGCTTATTATTCTTGTACTCATGAAGATTTCATTAGTCTTTATTTACTATCTAGAACTTACCCTTTTCGAAATTTTTCAAACCTTGCTTTAGATGAATTTGAGAGCATGAAAATGATTTAGGCCATTTTTTTTTCGTTTGAGCCTTCATGACAACCTTTTAAATCAATCATTAGTTTGCCTCTGTTGAGCCTTTTTCCATGTTTTACTTGTTACATCCACTTTTTATCTCACCAAAGCCAAATATTCCAACCTATTTGATCACACTAATCTTTAGAGTTTTATTTAAATTTCACAATTGTGATAGGTTTAATTTTGTGAGATATTGGGAGAAATTCAAATGAAAGACTATGCTCAAAAAAAAAAAAAAATTTATGTTTTGATTGGCCAATTTAAAAAAAAAAAAAAATTTCTTACGGCCTTTTGTTTAAAAAAAAGAGTGATAAAAGAAAAAAAAATCTTTATGCCTTGTTGCATGTGCTTCATGCCTTTTTTTGTTGTTGTTTTTTTTAAAACTCATGTTTTGGTTTAGTGTGATTATTAGCCACCGATTTTATCTTTGAATTCCATTCCAAATCATATACCTAGGCCAAGATTCAGTCCTACAAAGTCCTTTTGATTCATGCTCTTAGGTTTGTTTTTAGTTAAGTAGAGAAAAAGAATAGATTAGCTAAGTTTTTGGGTACGAATTTAGATTCTTGGTTTTAGATTGATATGATTATAATTTGTCTCTTAGGGTATAGTAACAACTCAATGCGCTACTCTTTGTTATTTTGCTTTAATTCGTTTAAAGACTTTTAGGTCAAAATTTTGGATGATTAATTTTGGTTAGTAAAGTTTTTAAAAATGATATTTCATAATTAAGTAAAAGCTTTAGATCTATTTTTCATTCTTCCCTACTTAGAATTTCGCAGTGTACTCGTGTGTAGCATGATTAATTCTTTTTGATTAGTTAATTTTATGTTAGCTAGTTTTTTATTACTTTGCTTGAGGACAAGCAAGATAATAAGTATGAGGGAATTTGATGATGCATAATTTGACCTAAATTATTAATATAAAAATCTAAATAATATAATATAAATATATTTATAATGTTAATTTTATTCGCTAAATCGTATCCTTTTATAATTCTATCCTAACCATGCCTATTTTACTATATTTTCTGCGCGCAGCGAACGTCGGGGCCACTTTTGGGCATGTTGCGGCCAGAATCAGATTTTGGGCTGAACACGAAAGTTGTAGCCCTCAGAAATACCTTTCCAACGCATGGTTACACGCCTTCATCGGATTTATGTAGCTTCGGGAATCCTCTGTCGAAGTTGCTGTCCAGCAGGTTTCCTGCATGAATGATTCTCGTCTTTGAGCAAGAACCAAGGATCTCGGGACAAATTGCATTATTAATTATAAGAGAACACGCCTTCAGTTTTGGCATTCCAAACTAAAATGTCGAGTGCAGTCATGCCACGGTATTGTTGAACTATATTCAAGAATGGAATGAAGCCACAATGGTCCGATGAGATTTTTTTCTCCTAAGTATGAAAGAGGCTAGCCACCTTTGACTAAATATTCAGCATGTGTTCTTAAAGGAAGCTTCTTGGAAAGAGAGAAAGTTAGCCAATTTTTATCATGCTTTTCATGATAAGTATGAAAGAGGCTAGCCACCTTTGACTATATATCCAACATGTGCATTTTGACCAAGGGAAGCTTCATGGAAGCTTCATCCTCATGCCAAATTCCAACTCTACCCCCTTGGTTTTGGCCCTATAAATAAGCATGAAGGAAGGGGGGAAAGGATCATCATTCCTCCTTCATTTGAGCCTTCTAGAGAGCAATTGAGAGTTTATTTTTAGAGTATTTTAGATTAATGTTTTCATGCTTTAATTTTCTTGCAATCTCTTTTATCGCAATTGTAATCTTGTTGTAAACTCTCCTTGTAATGTCTTTATGCCCTTTTTAATTTCCTTTCAATAAGAATAATATAGTTTGTTATTCCTTTTCTCTCTCTCTCTCTCTCTCTTTCTTATTTTGCATATTCTTAACATGATTTTCATTTCCTACACAATTATGAGTAACTAAATCCTCATAGTACTCGATCTTGATGATCTGAGGATGAGTTGATCAGTTATGATGCTCTAACTCTCTTTCTCTTTTTAGAATCTAGGTCTTCGATTTACTCTTGATTTATTTTGAATGAAACTATATTATCGATATATAGTCTCCATTCATGTTTTCATTCTTGGATAGCCGAGAGGCCGATAGATTGAAGTGAGCGCTCAAGAGTAAAGAGAGTTGCACGCACCTCTCGAGAGAGAATGACGTAAATCTTTCCCGGATTGGAGTCAAATCCAATAGCAAGGTTCACTACTTAAAGCGAGTGTTAGGTATTCGGATACGGGATGAGAGTTCGGTCGGATCTTCCTAACCTCAGTTGGGCACTTCTTCGAGAGAAGTGTGTTCAAGATTTGGGAACCCCCACGGTCAAGGTATCTTTATTTTATTAAGTTAAAGTTTGTGATTGCTTTCTTGATTAATTTTGCCAAAGAAATTCAAGATCGAGAACTTCCGCTTAAATCATCGTTTATCCTTTTTTTTGTTTGCAAGTAATTTTCTTTCTTCTCTAATTTAGTAAGCAAGCCCAAAAAGAACTTTTATTTGATAAGATAATAGCAACTCCTTGAAGTAGAAGTAATCAAACCACCCCGGGTAATACGACCTTGATATTGAACTTAATATCCTATACTATATGTGATAAGGTACACTTGCCTTCCTCGAATATAGAATCGGAGAACATCTCACAACCACACTTTCACCTTCTCTCTCCATAACTTTTTCTTCTCCACGCATAATCCCTTTCTCCACGTAATTTTTATATCACAGATCATCCCCACCGCAATATTTTTGAGGGGGTGGAGCACTCAAGGAGGTTGGCAAAGTGGTCTGTGGAGTTGAGCGAGTTCAACATTTCTTTCATCCCCCACCTCTTGATCAAAGCCCAAGCGATGGCTGACTTTTTGGCCGATTACATGGTCGAGGTGGAGAAGGAGGAACTCACTCGCCCAGTTCCTTGGAGGGTAATGGTGGATGGTGCCTCAGGTATGCATTCCTTGGGGGTGGGGGTGATCTTGGAAATCCCCAAAGGAATAATGATAGAGCAAACAATAGTTGTCCATTTTCCTATTACTAACAATCAGGCCGAGTACGAGGCAGTGATTACAGGGCTCCATCTGTCCAGGGAGCTGTAAGTGCTTGACGTGGAGGTCCTCACTGACTCCATGGTGGTGGCTTCCTAGATCAACGGGGAGTTTGAGTCAAGGGAGACTGCCCTTCAATTATACTTGGCAAAGGTGAAGGGGGTCATCGGCATGTTCCAGACCTTCTCCATCTGACATGTGCCACGAGAGGAGAATGAGCAGGCTAATCAGCTAGCCAAGAATGGTCCCTGAGTGGGAGGTACCATCACTGACCGGTTCTGTCCGTCCATCCAAGAGGGGGAACTGATGGAGGTGGACCAACATCCCTCGTGGATGGACCCTTTCACAATGTTCCTTTCCATAGGGGAGTATCAGGAGGGGATGGACAAAAAGAAGTTCAAGTTCAAGTCAGCATACTATCCCATCCATGACGGGCAATTGTATCGGAAGACTCTCTCGTGGATGTTGGCTCGTTGTGTGGCTGAGAGGGAGGTCCAGAGAATCTTGGAAGAGGTCCACTCTAGGGGTGTGGGAGTCACTCCGGGAGTCGGACCATGGAAGGAAGGATTTTCAGGCAAGGGTACTTCTGGCTTACCCTGGGCCACGATGCTGTAGAGTTCACGAAGGAGTGCCACAAGTACCAATTATTTGCCCCTCTCCAACTTCAACCAACGCAGCGCCTTCGAAGCATCATGGCCCCCTGGCCCTTCGCCATTTGGGGAATAAATTTTGTAGGACGTTTTCCCTAGGCCAGCGGGTAGAGGAGGTTCTTGCTTGTCATGATAGATTTTTTTTCTAAGTGGTTGGAAGTGAGGGCGCGGGCCATGGTGACCTCCCAGGTAATCAGGAACTTTGTTTGGGGGAGAGATCATCTGCCGGTACGGGCTGCTGCAGGACATCATCACGAATAATGGGCCTCAATTCACCAGCGCCAAGTTTATCAGTTTTTGCAGGAAGCTTGGGATTGACCTTAGGTTTGCCTCGGTCCACCATCCCAGGAGCAACGGGAAGGTGGAGGCGGCAAATTAAATCATCATCAATCTCCTGAAGAAGAAAGTTGAAAACTTAAAGCGGAGCTGGGTGAAGCAGCTTACCTTAGTCCTCTAGGCTCTTAGGACCACCCCCAACATATCCACAGGAGAGACCCCCTTCAAGCTCTCCCATGGCTACGTAGTAGTACTACCCATAGAATTTGAATTCCAGACACCTCGAGTGGCAGAGACCCGGTAAGGCAGGGAGGAATGGAGAGCCGAGAACTAGGAGGAGGTCTATCCATGGACATGGTGGAGGAGCTGTGTAACCTCTCCGCCATCCGATAGGAAGAAGTGAAAATAAGAATGGCTATGTACTTTGACAAGCATGTCAGGGTCAAACAGTTTGCAAAAGGTGACTTGGTCTTGAAGAAGGTGGATGCAGTAGGGATGTCGACAACAGTAGGGAAGCTCAACCCCAACTGGGAAGGACCGTATATTATATAGGAAGCTCTAATGTCAGGGGCTACCATCTCCGAAATATGGAGGGCAAGACCCTAGGTCACACCTGGAGTGGTGATGACTTAAAGCATTTCTATCCGTGAAAATATGTACGTCCGCTTCTTCAATAATTATGAAATCTTTTGATGCTCCAACTCTTTTTCAGATCAAGCTTGTTAATTGTGAAGCTAAGTCCTGAGAAGCTCCTGCTGCCAGGCTTCTACCTAGCTAGCAGGGCTAGAGGATGGACAAAGTAATGTTATCTCGCTCTGGGGTTAGGTCCCGGGATGCTCCCGCTATCAGACTTTCACCTAGCTAGTAGGGCCAGGATCCCCATTGGACGTCGTTATGACTCTAAGGCTGAGTCCAGTTGATGCTCAACACCTGCCATCAGGCATCCACCTAGCTTATGGGGCCAGGTGGTAGCGCCCAGAGGTTCGCCAAAAGAACATCTTCTCGCTCTGCGGTTAGGTCCCGGGATGCCCCATTGTTAGGCTTCTACCTAGCTGGCAGGGCCGGGATCCCCGTTGGACATTGTGATGACCCAAGGGCTGATTCTGGTTGTTTCTCAACACCCACTTTCAGGCTTCCACCTAGCTTATAGTGCCGGTGGTAGTTCCCGGAGGTTGGCCAAAGGAACATCTTCTCGCTCTAGGGTTAGGTCCCGGGATGCTCCCGCTGTCAGGCTTCCACCTAGTTGACAGGGCTGGGATCCCCGTTGGATGTCGTTATAACCCTAGTGCTGAGTCCGGTTGATGCTGAACAGCCTCTGTCAGGCTTCCACCTAGCTGATTTGGCCGGTGGTAGTGCCCGAAGGTTGGTCAAAGGAACATCTTCTCGCTCTGGGTTAGGTTCTGGGATGCACCCGCAGTCAGGCTTCCACCTAGCTGGCATTATCGGGATCCCCGTTGGACTTCGTTATTACCCTAGGGCTGAGTCTGGTTGATGCTCAACTCCCACCTTCAGGCTTCCACCTAGCTGATTGGGCCAGTGATAGCGCCCAGAGGTTGGCCAAAGGAACATCTTCTCGCTCTAGGGTTAGGTCCCAGAATACTCCCGCTATCAGGCTTCCACCTAGCTGGCAGGGCCAAGATCCCCGTTGGACGTCGTTATGACCCTGGGGCTGAGTCTGGTTGATGCTCAACACCCACTGTCAGGCTTCCACCTAGCTGATTGGGCTGGCGGTTGCGCCCGTAGGTTGGTCATAGGAACATCTTCTCGCTCTAGGGTTAGGTCCCGGGAAGCTCCCGCTGTCAGTCTTTCACCTAGCTGGCAGGGTTGGGATCCCCGTTGGACGTCGTTATGACCCTGGGGCTGAGTCTTGTTGTTGCTCAACACATGCCGTCAGGCCTCCACCTAGCTGATTGGGCCGGTGGTAATGCCCGTAGGTTGGCCAAAATAACATCTTCTCACTCTGGGTTTAGGTCCCGGGATGCTCCCGCTATCAGGCTTCTACCTAGCAAGCAGGGCTGGGATCACAGTTGCACATCATTATGACCATGGGGCTGAGTCCGGTTGATGCTCAACACCCGCCGTCAGGTTTCCACCTAGCTGATCAGGCTAGTGGTAGCGCCCAATGGCTAATCAAAGGAAAATAAGACTCCTCTTCCAGGCTATCCAGAGTCACTTTGGCTATCAAGCTTTCACCTAGCTGGCAGGGCAGTGGTCCTTGGTGGATGGAGTTTTCAAAACAAGTCATCAACTAATCTCACCAATGAAACGGACCAGGATACAAAGGTTTTCTTTAAAAGTAAGGGTAAGGTCTCGGGAAGATCTCGCCAAGTAAGGGGATCTCGCCAGTCTAAAGAGGGCAAGCAAATGCGAGTGCCAAGAGCTCGTTCTCGCAAGCCTAAGAATTTGCACGGGCATGGGCTAAAAGTCGGAGAATGGCGTGAAATCTAATCCTAAGCGAAATGTCGGCCTAAGGGGTGGCGAGACGTTGCGGCCCTGGGTTGAGCAGAAGCTTGGGTCGAATGCATTTCTAAGTACTGCGTCACTCGGCATCTGGAAGAATAAGGGGAAGAAGTTAAAATTTCTATAACAATGTACTCAATGTGTTCCATCTGTCAAAATCATTACATTGACAAAAAGGGGGAAAGGCCCAAAAGAGAAAAAAGCGCATGCAAAAGAAAAAAAGGAAGGGAGAGAGCCTCAGGGAGACGAGGTCGAGTGCTCACTCTTGTCAGAATCCTCATCTGCACTCTCCATGGGCTCGAGAACAGGCTGGAAGAGCTCCGACATCAAGATCTCGGTTGTCACCTTCTCTCCCTCGCTGTTCAATAAACCGGCCTGTTACATTATCTAGAGCATGTGCCTGCCTCCTATGATCGCATGCTCCTGCATCATCAGGTCGATATCGTGTTGCGAGTATAGCAGGGCCTCCTTCTCTCTCGGGCGAGGAGGGATCAACGAGTCGATCCACTGCTGATTCTAAGCCCTTATCCGCATGTTCTCATCCTCAAGATGGGCAATACGTGCGTCCTTCACAACGACGGTCGTGACATCCTGTAGAATAAAAAAGGACCAGGGCAAGAGAAAAAAGTATGGCGAAAATATAAGCGAGAGAGTAAGAACTTACCACTCCAGCCTCTCGTAGGGAGAGATCCTTCTTGGAGGCTGTGATCTCCTACTTCAGTGTTTTCAACTCCGAGCAGAGATCAGATCGCGCTGTGTTAACATCCGCCCGTTCTGGCGTAAGGCAGATGCTACGGCGCGCCGACATATGATAAGGCTCGGGGGTGTGGAATTGGGCCCACATGCTCTTATAGGCGAGTGATTTTGTAAACGCCCTGTCGTAGTAGGCAGCGCTATCCCACCCATACATGCCAAAGGCCAATGTATAGGCCTGGAATGAAATCGTATCTCCTTCATGCCAGGAAGGGAGCATGGTAGAGATGGAGGCCCATTTGGCCTTTCGATCCCACGGCAGCATGGGCTCTTCGCTATCGTTCAACACATCCTCACCCAGGTCAAAGTTCCTGTGGCCCCTGGATTCCTGCTCCCCTGTGCTAAGGTCTCTCCGGCCTCTCCCGTCCTCTTCCTCACTACACCGCCGACGTCGTATTTAGGAGAGTCAATGATAATCTCCTAACACTTGCCGAGATCAGCAGTGACTAACTTCTCGTCAGTTTTTTAGTTTCTCGACTCCCTTTGGTTTCTCGGCACCTTTTGGCTTCTCAGCAGCCAGGGACTTATCTCCTATTAATGGCTTCTTGGAAGGAGGAAGGAACGACAACACGTCAGGCCTCCGCTTTTTACCACTGGATCCTGGTAGAGGCTTCAAAGAGCTCCTGCAGGCCGCTACGGCAGCCTCAGCACGTGCCAACTCAGACGAGGACACTACACTGTCGGCGAATGGAGGACTAAGGGGAAGATCTCGCACCCCTTTGCAAATATCGTAAGTCGGGAGAATTATCCAAACCTTATAATCTCTAGAGTAGCGAGTGAGAGAATTACCTTCCCCGACGAGAACCGGCAAGAGCATGTTAACGTTCCTCCTGAGAAAGATAACGTTGAAGTCCTTCCCAAGGAGGAATTGATGGAGATTTGACTCATGGCCACCGAGACTGGGAGGAAGGTATGTCGACTCCTCTTGTTGGATCGGAGAAAGGGGGAGGTTTCCAAAGTCACCAGAGACAAAGATGAACTTCTTGACCCAGTTATGATTCTTGTTGGCGAGACCTGTCGCCTTCAGGTTGTTCTCGGAGAAGAACGCGATCCCATCCCTCTTAGCGTGGAAATTGAATAATAAGAGGAAGACCGGGAGACTGAATTCCATCTGCTCCGATCACATGTAGCACCCGAATGCAACTAGCAGGGCTATGGAGTTTGGGTTGAGTTGAGAGGGAACTATGCCGAAGTAGCGCAGAGCTTGGCGGACCACAGGCCATATAGGAAGGCGGATTCCGACTTAGAAATGCTCGGCAGGGATGGCGAGTTTGACATGCGAGAAGTGGTTGATGGAGTCATTGTCCGATGGACGTCGCGCGGTGAAACCTGGCGTGATATAGAGGTTGATTAGGGAGTGATATTCTTTCGCGGTCATGTTGTAGTTGACTAAAGGGTACTCTGCGAATGCGGCAGCGCACTTGTTCTGGCCATCACCCTCTCCTGACATCTTGCTTGAAAGGAAAGTAGAGGCAAAAGTGCGAGTGCAAGAAGGAGAAGTGTGAGCGAAAAACTATTGAAGGCAATGTTTAATGTGGTAGGTTAGCGATCTATTTATAGGAAATTTCGGACGGGAAATGATCGAGGCATAAAAGATGTGCAGATAGCACATTTTTTAGATCTCGCCCCAGGTTTGGCCAAGGCCCCCTGGAGAGATCTCGCGTCGCCTAACTCACACCGCGGTTCCAAGCGAAGGAAACAACATAAGTAAAAGCATCTGCAAGAACAAAAACATATGCACGATAAAAGAAAGAAAATAAAGCGAGATCAAAAAATACAAAACCATCACACATTGTCAGCATTCGGCATAAAGGTCGACAAATAATATTACAGAGTTTATAAAATAAACCATGGGCGGGAGGTGAGTTCCGGTAGGCCCACTAGGGGCCAATTAACACCGTCCCCGACCTCCCCTTCCCGCTCCCGGCATGGCACATGCGTAGTAGATGGAGCAAATGGTCTGGAGTCCTCGCTGCGCGAGACAAAGTTGACCTTACACCCGCGTGATGTGAAGGCCAAGGTACTCAGTCCCGCCAAAGACTTCTCCCTACAGAGTGGCGACCAACTGGGTGTAACTGTTTTCCAAAAACAGTAACCGCTCCTTGGAAGATTCTTGATTCTCCAGCACCTGGGTTGTGATCCCCCGCAGCAACAACTATTGCTTCCGTAATATCTCCGCCACCTACCGCTTCATCCCAAAAGCATCCCTTGGATTTCCTAGGTAATCAACAATTGAACCCGGAGAAGGAATGGGCGAGACCTGCTCCTCATCGTTCTCAACATCAGTGGAGATCTCGCGAAAACCTGCGTTAAGTGGTGTTACATATACTTAGTTCTCACACCTTCTGTGAAAGCTAGTAAAGGTCATCACCTGATCCGGCACGCGCATCCTTAACAGAAGGATGGAGAGAAGTCTTGGGCCGTCCCTCAAAGGGGGTGTCAAAGGTTATGTTTCTCTTCCCATGTCCCGGGGAAGATTGTTGGTTCAAAAGGGAGGTTTGGGATGGAATCCGCCGAAGGTAGAGCCGAGGCGAGATATGCAGGTGTCTCGCGAGCAGCGGATCTCGGCATTGTAATTCTTAACCCTGAAGCCCCAAAAGGAAGAGCTGCAAAGAAAAGGAGGGTAATCGAGAGGGTGAAAAGCTAGAAGTTAGAAGAAGGTTTACTTTTCTCCTACGCAGGAACATTGAGCGGGAGGGGGGAGGTGATCTCGCGGGCCACCTGACCGTGCTAATTCCCCAGCAAGTTTGATTTAGAACTCGTCTCCTTAACTTCCTTATCCACCAGCCGGATCTGCGAATAGATACGATGAATCAACACTTTATCTCAGCACGAAAGAAGGAAAGCAGTGGTAAGCGAGTGCAAGTACCAAGGGAGTCTTGGTTGGGGAAGGATTTTGCGAGGATGACTCGTCCTTGGCTGGGTTGCACCGGACCACTTTAGCTTTTTTCCTCTTCGGAGATGACCCGGGTGCTTTCCGAGATAGCCATGGGGAAAGTGTGCCCATCAAGGTCTTGTTCTTGTCTTGGACAGCATGGAGGAAGTCTAGAGCTTCCTTGGAAAGCGACATCACAAGTAGAGGCGAGAGCGACAACAGAATATTAAGGCAAGGATCATTTTCCACTTACTGGATATTTATATGGCCATGGAGGGGCCTACCGAAGATTCTCATTTAGGTCATCATTCGCTAATCCAATATGTGGGTTTGGATGATTCTTTCTGAGCTTTGTTAAAGTTCACAAAGGGCGGGGATTGTGTACATATTTGATGAGCGGACCCCATTAGACATGTGAGTGAGGCAGTTTGGTCTGCACTCGCCCAAGGCCTAAAGAGGGGCATTCACACAGCCCTAAGGAGGGGTGGTTTGGACCTTCGGCGAGTGCAATCTTCACCAAGCACTCGCCCAAGAATCTCGCGCTTTAACGCGCATGCGAGGCCAGATCTTGCTAAGCTAGGCAAGTTGCCACCCAACTAGGTGCACGCCCTTCAGAGATCCTCAAGGCGGCGTGTACATTGTGCTCCCGGCATTTGCCACATTAGCCTAGTGGTGCTCTCACAGATCACTCATCTAGCAGGGCCTAGAGGAAAATTACCTGGATGCCCTCAAATGTCTGCATTTAGCCTGTTGGAATAGCGGAGTTTAGCTGTTGGCAGGCCAGCCAAGGGTATTTCAGTAATTTTAGAATAGCGGAATTACGCTTTTGGCAAACCATTTTTAGAAAACTATAAATAAACCCAAGGAGGTACCTCAGAAGGCGTGCTTAATTGTGCCCCGGTCTTCTTGAACTTTCTGAGGTATCCTTAGCTCAACATCTGGCTAGGAAGGGGAAGAGCTCTAAGATCTTCTGGGTTTGTGGTGGGTCCTTTGCGCCGAGCCCTTGGGTCTGTTCCCTATTCTTTTTCCTTATTCATTTGGCTTGCGAGAGAGAAGTTAGTGTGTGATCACCCCTTCCCCAAGGGTGAACTCCACAAGGGTCGAGTTTTTCAGTTCTAACACAGGTTAAATTATAGATATGTTGGAATGTTGAAACCCTAGTTAGAATCATAAGTTATGTCACTACTAAGTATCGAGTGTTAGTGTGTGAATCACCTAAGTGAATATTTAAATCGGAGTCCGACAAAAGATCGTCATTCTCCTATAAGTGCCTTAAGTCATTAGGGTTATATAAGAGAAACAATGAGAGTGGGCTATTAATATCGGGTAGTCACCAAAAATAATAAATGTCCTGTAAAGGAAGATTCTGGATTCAACCCATTGTATTCCCTAGTACCGTTGCGACTCATTTATCGGGTAGACCTCGGGAAATGCAGGATTATCCCAAAGTCGCAAAGTATAACTAAAATTAGACAAGAGTAGTCTAATAGGTTGAGTAACAATGTAACAATCTCACTCATGTAGGGTTGGAGGGATACAGGATAGGTGGGTCCTGCAAGCTGGAGGCTCGGAAGTTGATACAAGACATGTTAGTCCTGTGAGCTTGAGGCTCGAGAGTTTGATATCAGGACGGGTTGGTCCTGAGAGATGGAGGCTAGGGATGAAATATCTTGAATGTGCATAGAAACAAATCAGTGGCGGGTCATGCGATTTTGGGCCAGTCGTTAAACTGATGGCAGTAAAATGACTCTGGCGAGGTGTGAGGGTTTGAGGGACCAGTAGTTTATTTATACTGCCATCTGGAGGACGATCACCGAAAACCTAAACTCGACCAAAAAGACTGGTAGGATAACCAACAAATAGTTTGCAAAGACTTTAGAGTGCACCTAGGACGTGTAAAGAGGCGTACGGGAGGTCTAGACCTGGAATAGTATATACCCGCCTAGGAGTGGAGATGCATGTTCCACTGCTGTCGTAGCCACAACGGTGGTACCAGAGAGTTTAGTTAACTCCAAAAAGTGGGAACTAATGTTCTGTGATCATAGAGTCGTGTGTGTGGGTTGCACTTGTATGAATCAAATCATGCATATCATATCATAACATACATACTTAGTACATTCATACTGCAGAACCTTATCATATAAACTTGTATGAGCTCTTTTATATGATAAATTATAATTTTTGAAACCCTAACTTATATGATTGTATGAGCATTCATATAAGTTAAGGTACTCCTGTGATGATAGCTTAGTTGTAGTTCTTTACCTTACAACATTGTTCTTCTTTTACTTTGCTGCTTCTCTTTTTAGTACTACTTCTCCTTTCTTTTCTGTCTTTATTCTCTTGCTATATATATACAACTGCTAGTATAATAATATAGATGTTATATGCTTACTCTTGTTAGCATAGTTCCACTATCACCTGCCTTTTTGTTTCTGCCTTATTGTCCTCCACTTTTGTCCTCCAGCACGGTGCTTAGGAGTCGTGGGGGTAAGACGAGGACAAAATGGCTTAGTATTTATGACTAACGATCGGTTGTGACCATATCATTTTAGGAGCTCGAGGAGATGGAGCACCAACATTTCCAGCCGGATGGGGTGGCAGGACGTGAGGAGCAGATAACGCGCACTACTACTACAGCTCAGCGTTAGGTGATGACGAGTGTTCTAGTTCCAACTTCCGCTTAGTGTTGTGAGATATAGCGATTTATTTTATTTTGACATGTACCGGTCATAAGCCCATACTCTCTTATTTGTACTCATTGTGGACCACTTTTTATTATTATTATGATGTATCTTTGATCTGTGGGCTTGCAAAATATGCATTAGTGGTTTTACATCTATTCTCAAAATTGGCCTACAAGTTAAATGATCGTAATAGCCGGCAAGATCGGCATCATGCGGTGGTGACTAACCCGTGTGTCAGTTTCACCGTATGGCGGCGGTTCTGGGCATAATACCGGGTAAACTCATTGGTAAGGGGAGGGGTCTTACAATTTCAGCCATATAATCTCGCATTTTCCCGTCTATATGATGTATGCTTTCATCATGAGAATGCATCATAACATCATTCTTAGTTGACAGGTGACCTACCTGTCCATACACATGACCAATGCCCTAGATGGAATGATCAATAACTCTACCACCTTGAAAGATCCAGCCAGTCAAAAATGTCTTCAACTTTTCCATATTATGATTAACCTGATCTAGCCCATAATTTAGATCTTTTTCTACTTGACCCTCTATACAAAAGACTTGTTTCAAAGAAAAATCAAATTGGTCCTTCTGCTTGGCTAGCAGGTATTCTATAGACTGTAATAAAGAACTATCTGAGGGAGGGGCACTCTCTCCCTAAGATCTGGGTGTTTCAAAACTGTGTAAATTTTTCTCAAAACCACTAGATGCAGCTCCCCCAGGAGACGGAAGGTCATTGAGTAGAAGCCAAGGACCCAATGGTTCTTGGATAGAAGGATCTACCACAGCCTCCCTCTCACTAGATGCTCTAATAGTATTGAGGTCCTTTCGAGGAAAGCATTGTACTAATCACTCCCCTCAGCCTCTTCTAGAAGTTCCTTCTCAGCAAGCACTTCGTATAAACCTAAGACTCCACCAGATGTTGATCAGAACTCAGCTCTGACTTTTATAGAACAATTGGCTCTTTAGTATCCTGACGACTAGGAATTACCTCTTCAACATGGGTTTCTTCTACAATATCAGGTACTACAAAATTTTTACACCAACATTCTCAGTTGGTTCACTGGGGGAGAGGTGAAGACACATCCTTCTCCACGGATGCAGGGTTTGGTCTATCCTACATATCGGAACCTTGAACAACTTCTCTCTTTGCACCTTTCCTGAGAATCCTCCTTTCCTATCTAGCAAAAATTGACGAGTCTATTTTTTGAAATGATGAATCTGTATTCCAGTATACACATCAAATTGATTCATGCCCAGTTATTGAGATAGAGAGTGATGATTCTTCCAAAGTTTAGTGCCATGAAACAACCCTTTATTCTGTCAAACAAGACAATACCCCAGTTTATACTGGTTCAGCAAATAATAGCTATCAGCAACCTAAATATATCTCTTGAAACATAAAAATGCAAACCGGTATTATACAGAAACACTTTCCTGAGAATGTCAGTTAACAACTTTCCTTCATCATTCATCATTTTCATTTGAATTGTAGTTGATTTCTTCTCTAAATCATAGAAAGATAAGGCTATATTATTGTAATACCCCAAAAATCCTGAAAAAGTAAGGATTGGAAGTTAATGCATGGTGGTAGTGTTAACACCGACATTAGTCCTTGAATTAAATCGACTGTCGTCTCAGGTTCTACCACATAGCGGTAAGAAGATACCGCGTGGCGATATCATTCAACGCTTTCGATGAATCATTGAGTGACTACCGCACGGCAGTAGTGAGCTAACGCGTGGTGATAGCTGATTAAATTGACTGATGCCTCGGGAAGGTACCACTCGGTGGTAATGAGTTAACACCGACATAGCTTGCCACGTGGCAGAGCGGTGGAGGCTGGTTTGGGCGACAGAGCGATGTCCATTGAGCCAAACGGCGGACGCCTTTGATACCATGTAGCGGTAGCAGACACCGCACGGTGGTAGCTTGTTGTTAAGGGCTAGATTTGAGATTTCATTCTAATTTTCCTCTCTCACGCTTTCTTTCTTAGTTCTTGAAGGTCTTAAGAGAAGAGGAGGAATAAAGTACAGGAGGCTAAGAGGAGAAGCAATCCAAGGTGTGCTGGTGATCGGAATTACAAGTCGATGCTAGATCCGCTGAGAGGAAGCTGTGACAATCAGTTCAATCCGGATCAAAGAACGAGTAAATTGATCATAAGCGATCGATAAGGGTAACGACATTCTCCTTGGACAAGTGAAGTCCTCAATTCGCATACGTGCATGGAACCCCTCACCAAAAGGTGAAGAAAAATATGGATTCCAACGAGGAGATCATTGTGATCTCCGATAAAACTTGTATTTAGATCCGAAATCGAAGTACGGAATAGGAATGTTGTGTGAAGCCCATCTAGACAGGTTGGTCTGGATTGGTGATGAATTAATGTGCGTGCTGGAGAAGACTCTGTGGATAAAACGTGTGGTTAAACATATATAATCTAGGGTCTAGGGGTGTGCAGGATGCTATAGCGATAGTACTGGACGTGATCTCCAGGAAAACACCCAAAAATGGGGAAGAATCAACTTCTGTCCCTACAGCACGGCAGTAGTGCTATCGTCTACGATAACTTCCAAAGAGCTATGAGGCCTATCTCTGGGAGACCTGGGGACATTGTTTGAAGGTGATAGCCTTGTGAGCCCAGCTAAGGTGGCCCTACAAGCCAGCCTGAATGTTGTTACGAATCCTGTGTCCGTGAAATAATGTGCGTAGCATGAGAAGGTATGAGCCTGGAGAGCCCAACCATTTTCCATGTGAAAGAATCTAGTGTCTACTAAACCCACCTATGGGGGGGGGGGAATAGGTGTCGTGCAGTCTTTTGCGGAATTTAAATTACCTGCACAAATAAAGAAACACAGCACAGAAAAGCACACAAGCAATTATAGTGGTTCCCCGATTTGGGTACGTCCACTCTTCCCCTTCGACCTATCTCCAACCAAGGGACGACTCGGTCACTTCACCAACCGGATTGAAATCCAATCCTCATACTACGGAAGGAACCCTTACAATCAAAGGAGTCACTACTCCACCACAGGTTGCACTCAACCCTTACAATTAGGAATAAAGTTCCTTTACAATAAAGCAAAAATTGAATGTACAAGAAATACAAACAAACGTATTGAGAATCCGATGTCGCTCTTCGTTTGTTGAAGCTTTATTAAAAGAGATGAAGAGTCCATGACTGGAATACTCTCTTGGAGAGGATCTTGCCAAGATCGGCGGTGGCAAGTGGTTGCGGCGGCGATGCTTTGTAGATCCTAACTTCTTGACGAAGCAAGCAAGGTCTTCGAACGATCTCAGTCGGATCAGTCGTCTCAATCGATTCGGAATGAAGAACAAACTTCGTTCAACAAATCGAGAGACAAGAGATCTCAAGAGAGATGCGTGAGACGTCATCGAGCGATCAGAGAACAATTGAGATCAGCGGAGGCGACAACTTGCGAGCTGCAACGTGCGATCGGCGACTTCTGCGATCTGCTAGGTCACCCTCGGCGGCTTTGAGTTATCGTGTGTATCTCTGCTATTGGAGTTCGAAATAATCATGTATATATACCCGGAGGCAAACCCTAAAGTCCTTTGTGGGACAAACAAAGAGAAACCCTAGCTCCGGCAGAAACAGCGTAACCCGTCTTTGTTCGGTCCAGCGAGAGACAAAATTTGCCTAAAGCAGATTTGGCGAGAATCATTGGTGATTCCCGTCGAAGTCGGTGGGAATCATTGGTGATTCCCGTCGAAGTCGGCGGGAATCACTCATGATTCCTGTCAAATTTGCCTTGGAAGAATTCCAGTTGAAACACTTGTCATCCAGAGGGAATCAACGAGAATGCAAAGTCATTCTCGATGAATCGGCGGGAAAATTTAACAATTCCCGTCGAATCTGCCTTAGCATAATTCTTGAAGGAGGACAGTCAGCCGGAAGAAGTCGGCGGGAATCACTGAGTGATTCTCGACGATTCGGCGAGAATCACTAATGATTCCCGTCGAATCGGCGAGAATCACATAGTGATTCCCGTTGAATTTGACTTAGATATTTTTGTTTTCCTTCCCCTGAAATTGGTCTTTGACCCATCTTTGCTCCTCTTCTGCTCTTGATCTATATTGACCCTGTACTTGAAAATAAGTACACTCCAATAGAGAGAGTACACGTGAGTCAACACACTGATCTGCTCAACGAGGGATTACGTTGCGCAGACCCGTGTATATTGACCCACTGCACCCTGACATTGGTGTGCACTTAGCATGGAATAACTGCAAGCACAACTTGAAGAACTATCGTCAAATACATTGTGAATCCATCTTAGCTTGACTGGAGTCTTCTTCAAATCCAGGTAATTATGGATACAATACCCAACTCCATGAGAGCCATGTTGATCATTGCAGGCTCAGGTACAGGGGACATGTGATTGGAAAGTCATGATGACAGCCTGGAGTGCCCAATAAAAAGGCCATAGAGCCGAACGGGCAAGGGGAGGTTGACCTACGTCTTGTCATTCACCATGATGGCTGTGACCGTCGGCGTTGGCATGACAATTTGAGCGACGGGTTGTGGTTGAACTGTACCCGCGTTATGTCATTCATACCAAGATCGCATAAAGTAACTGGCTTTCGTCATTATCATAACAAGAGTCTTAGGTCCGGTGCCAGAACGAATAGAATGCTCAAGTATACTATCAATTCTGGGACAGTGGATTTTGGTGGGACACGGGAAGTCCGGTACACCGAGAATGTGCCTTGAGTTCACGTGGCGTGTGTCCAAAAACTTGATGGTTATAATTCATGCTAGAGCGCGATTCTAAATCGATAAAGCAAGTATACCTATCGTTCTAGAGTATAGGGTCATATGTTGTATTATACTTGGGGCCTGTTGAGTACTTGTATTTACAAGGAAGAGCTACTATTTTACCGAACAAAAGTTCGTTTTGTGAATTCAGAAAATCTATGAGAAATAGCGATTTAACTAAGAAAATTTCGATGTTTTAAAAACTAGAACTTGATCTAGAATCCCATTGGATTAAAATAAACTTTCATGAAACTAAAAAATACAAGTCTCTAAGTTACTAATTTTGACCGTGGAGGTTCCCAAAATACGGAAGCACCTCTCTCTAGAATATGCTCTCGACTAAACTTAGGTTGATCGATTATGACCTCTCGGCCAGTCGAAACCCCTAAGCTTGCTTTAGGCGGTGAACCTCACTATTGGATTTTACTACAATATGGAAGACTCTTGCCATCCTCTCTCGAGGAGTGCATGCAACTCTTTTTATCTTTGAGAGATGTACTCATATCCTAAACCTCTCGATGAATTTAGAATACGGATCTAAGATCAAAAAATCATATTCGCGACATATGGAATCGACGCGGTTGAATTCAAAGATAAATCGAATTAAGTAAAATAAAGAACTTGAAAATTTGAGACAAATAAAACAAATTTAATTTATTCCAAGGTTCATCATGATCAAGTGCTAAATGGAATTTAGTTACTCATCATGATAGGAAAATTAAATAAAAGATTTAAAAGAGGCATGATTATAAAAAGGAGTACTTGAATTGAAAAACAACAAGATAAAAGTTAAACTAAAAATTGGAACAATGCATGAAAGAAAATGCAAGAAAAGCTGAAAACAAACTCCAAAACTGACTACTAAACTCTCTCCTAATTCCCCTGAGATCCTGGCAATGTCTGGAATTTACAGTATTATTCTTCAGAAGTCACGCCCCTTGGTCATGCCGTGACTAGGAGGCATGTAAATTGCGGAACCATCTTCTTCAAAGCCCAGGAACGTTGGGAGAAAATCGCCAAAATTCATCGTTCTGTGGGTCATGCTCCTAGATCATGCCCGTGACCTAGGGCGTGTCTTTACTGTTACTGGAGACGACGGGAACTAGAGACGTCCGGAATTAAAATATTGCAGTTGCGGGAACTCATGACCATAGGTCACAACCGTGACCTAGGGGTGTAAGCTGGAATGCCTTGGATCTAAAATTGGCCTCGTAATATAGCGGCATGCATGATCGTCATGCCTTAGAGACACGCATGTGATCTGATGGTCACGCCCGTGACATGGGCGTGTAAATTTAATCCAATGTGGTATTGAATTCTGGAGCTCCTAGAGGGTCACGCCTGCTGGTCATGCCCTAGACTTTTAGTTCACGCCTGTGACTTGGGCATGTTCTTGTACTTTTTCCACTTTTGTTCCAAAATTACCCATGATTAATCTGCAAGCTTCAAAATATAATTTTTTGATCAAATTAACCTGAATTGTTAAAAATAAGGTAATTAGAAATTAATTTAATAAATTATAACTCTAAATTAATTAATTAATAAATAAAAACTATATAAAAATAAGGATAAAATTAGAGTTATCAAGAGCCAAGTGGAAAGTAGTGGGCTGAAGTCCCTTTTGTTGCAATTGGCTCGACCTCTTAGGATTAAAGGCGAATGTTTACTATTTCTCATGTGTGGTCGGCCTGCGTGCTGATGTATGAAAACACTTTTTATAAAGGAAACAGTTATAAGGCATTAAGGCCAGAATATTTTGTGTATTTAGTTGTCATTCCTATATGTGTAGTGGACATTTATGGTATATGGGTTCTACAAGTTAAAATACTTCCATTAGAATACGCACTTTGTTATAATGCGTAACTCTGCAGACTGTCTGTGGAATATGGCGTGGGGCCCTGGCTGGATCCTCTGTTATATTTCATGTGATGGATGAAGATGTTACAATTTGGTATCAACTTCTGGTGTCAGTCATTCTTATTCGAATTCGTTGTCTAATTCTTTTAAGGGGTAGTGAGCATGTGTGTGTGTGTTACAGTGATAACATGAATGAACCATTGAATGTCCCCTTAGAAATGACAATACACATATTGAAGGAGCTTGTGTGTTCCTATAATTTCTTTTAGCAATCTTGTGCGTTGCTTAATTGTGTGTTTCACGATTATAGGCAACGAGAAATGCCGTGGGGCAGCAGGAAGCCTAGCACTTGGCAAAGAGTAATGCACCAACTGAGGTGCCAACACCTCATCCTTCTGCGGAAACTATACGGTTTGTTGTTAAAGCTGTGTTCACATTAATCAATGTGTAACAAAGAGGGAGAGAACAACCTCCTACCCCTGCGGTGGTCCAAGAACCGGTTGGTGTAGTTAAACATGTGGCGATATGACAAGTGGTTGTTGAGCTAGTGACCAAAAGGTAAGTAACGATAAAGCAATTGAAACACATAATGAGTTTCTATCCTCCTGTGTTTGTGAGTACTGGAACACCTACACAAGACAAAGATTGGCTCTCAAGAATAAAGAGAAACCTGACGGCAACAGAAACGGAGGAGTGGAAAAAATTCACTGTAGCAACCTTCTTGTTAGATGGTGAGGCAAGACAATGGTGGGATGAGTTAGAGTTGCACCAAGTTTTCTGTTCAGTCGTTGATTCAGATCTCTATAGAGGAATTCTTGAGGTGTTTTCTGGCAAAATTCCATCTGCACAGCGGATTGTAATGGAAAACAAATTTCAAAGGTTAACTCAAGGCGAGAGTTCTGTGGACGACTACTTGCACGAGTTTACGAGATTGGGAAGGTATGCATGCTTTACGTTTGTACAAGAGGAACAAAAAACAAATCGGTTTTATGAAGGGTTGAGAGATGACTTACGATTGCTTCTCTCAGGACCGATGACGCAAGGTTTTTTTACATTAGTCAATACGACCCATTCCCTCAAACAAGATATGAAACCTGCACTACGGAAGAATGACTTGGCAGTGAAGAAGCCAGAGTTTAAAGTACCTAACTCGGCAAAGTTTGGGTATAAAAAGTGTAAGAAGAAGGCTCAGTCCTCGGGACCAGCATCTTCTAATAAACCTGAAGTGATGATAGGGAGAGGTCCGCTCACTTATTATACATATGGAAAGGTGGGTCACATGGCCCGAGAATGTCAGAGTGGCCCTCCAAAGACGGAGAAAAAAATGGGTGCGACTTATTCTGAAAAGGGAAAAGCAATGGTGGAGTAAATTGCATCTCCAGCGCAACCACGAGTCTATAATCTTTGCCAGAAAGAGGACATAAAACAAAGTGACGTCGTAACAGATATGAGTTAATATACAGTTTTCACTACTTTCCATACTTAGTACCTTGTGTGTTGCTTGTGTATGATTTGTTTTGAATTAGGCTTTGTCCTAATATCGAATTATCCGGGGAGTACATTGTTCGATATAGGAGCTTCTCATTCCTTTCTGTCTGAGGACTTCGTGGTGCGTATCAGTGTGCCTTCGTTTATACCGACAGACCGAGTGAATGTGTTGCTACCTAATGGGTGTTCGATGCGCACGGATCGATCCTGCTGTGTTGATGTGCGGATAGGAAGTCGTGACTTTAGATTTGAAGAATATGTGCTGCCGATATTGGAGTTTGATGTAATCTATGGTATGGAATGGATCTCGGAGTAGCGTGCCTATATAGATTGCAACTCTAAGGAAGTCATACTGGGTCAAAACAACGAAAACGATACTAGGTTCGTTGGTATACGAGGATCGAGCAAGATATTGATGTCTGCTCTCCAGGTAGTCAAGGCGGTTCAGAAAGGCGCAGAATTGTTTTTCACGCTATGGGAGGTTGTAGTGTCGTAGCCCAGTTTCAGTGGCGTTCCTGTTGTATCATAGTTTGCAGATGTTTTTCCTAAAGATCTCTATAGGCTTATACACCAACAACAGATTGACTTTGATTTTAAGTTGGTGCCATGTGCAAAACCTGTGGCACGCTCACCGTACCGAGTGGCGCCAAAGGAAATGGCATAAATGAAAGTTTAATTGCAAGAATTGCTAAAGAGAGGATATATACATCCGAGTATGTCACTATGGAGTGCACCGGTGCTCTTCGTGATGAAGAAGAATAGAGGCTTGAGTTTATGTATTGATTATCGTGAACTAAACAAGATGACAGAAAAGAACAACTATCTGATTCCTCGAATCGATGATCTGTTTGATCAGCTGGTTGGATCGACTGTCTACTCAAAGTTGGATTTGAAGTACGGCTACTAGCAGTTGAGATTTCGGGAATATAATATTCCCAAGACAGCGTTTGGTACACGCTATAGGCATTTTGAGTTTACTGTAATGCCTTTTTGACTCACTAATGCGCCACCAGTATTCATGGATCTGATGTATAGGACTTTTTGAGAGTATTTGGAACTGTGTGTGATTGTCTTTATTGACGACATAGTGGTATACTGTCAGTCGGAAGAGGAACATGTGAAACATCTTTGGTTGGTTTTGCATACCCTGAAAGGAATAAACTCTTAGCCAAGTTCTCAAAGTGTGAGTTTTGGCTATCGTCGGTGGATTTTCTTGGACATGTGGTTAGTGGAGAGTCTATTACATACGAAGGCCTGTGTTGTTTACTGTAGCGGATGTCAGGAGCTTCCTTGGACTTGTTGGCTACTACAGGCGCTTTGTAGATAACTTTTTGCGGATAGCCTTAACTCTCAATACACTTATGAGGAAAGATCAGAAGTTCATTTCGATGCCTGAGTGCATACGGGATTTTGAGGAGTTAAAGAGTCGCTTGACCACGACGCATATCTTAAGTTCTCCATGTGGTACAGACAGATATGAAATATACAGTGATGATTTAAGGAGAGGCTTAGGCTGCGTTTTTCTATAATTCAAAAATTATAACTTATGGATCACGACAGTTGAAAGTGCACGAGAGAAACTATCCAGTTCACGACTTCGAGTTGGCTATGATATTTGCACTTAAGCTGTGGTGTCATTAATTATTTGGAGTGAAAGTGGATATCTTCACGGACCATAAGAGACTTAAGTACTTAATAGATCAGAAGGATCTGAACATGTGACAATGGAGGTGAATTGAGTTCCTCGGGGACTATATCTTTGAGATACATTATACTCCCGGGAAGGGAAATGTGGTCACAGATGCCTTGAGTCATAGGACTCCAGTACGGGCAAGTTGGCTACAAATGCATGATGAGCATCTGATATAGGAGTTGGAGGAATTAGATATTTCTTATGTTGATAAGAATACCACTACAAATGGGTGCTTGAACTGGATGGAGGTGAAATATGGTCTCGCGGACAGGATTCGACAAGCAACGGAACTCGATGAGAGTATGTAATGTTATGCAGCAGATGGGTCAGATTCCCATTTCTCCTTGGATGATGGTCTTTTGCGAAAGGATGGTTATTTGTGCATCCCAAATGTGAGTAAACTATGGGAGGAGTTTATATATGAGGCACACTTTAATAAATATGCAATCCACCCAGGGAGGACAAATATGTTTAAGGACATGAAAATGATGTTCTGGTTGCCGTGTTTAAAGAAGGACATAGTTCTTTATGTGGCAATGTGCCAAACTTGTGCCTTGGTAAATGCGGAATGTCAGAAACATGGTGGTTTTCTGAAGTCGTTACCAATTCCGGTGTGGAAGTTTGATGATATCTCAATGGATTTCGTGCATGGATTGCCGAGATCACAGAGCGGGAATGATGTCGTGTGGGTGATTGTGGACCGGTTGAAAAAATATCGCACTTCATACCGAACAAGACGGACGATTCAGTTGAAAAATTGGATAAGTTGTATGTTGAAACCATAGTAAGGTTGCACAGTGTGCCTCGTAGCATTGTCAACGATAGAGACGGGCGCTTTACTTTGAATGATTGGAGGCTAATCCACCAGTTGTTGGGTACTAAACTGAAGTTCAATATGACCTTTCATCTGCAAATGGATGGTTAGACTGAGAGAACCAACAGGACAATGGAAGATATGCTCTGTATGTGTGTCTTGGATTTCAGGAAGAGGTGGGAGGACCATCTCAATATGATTGAGTACGCCTATAATAATAGTTATCAAGCTAGCATTCAGATGGCGCCCTTCGAATCTTTATACGGTAGAAAGTGTCGTACTCCTTTAGCTTGGGTAGAAAAAGGCAAATCGAAGTTGTATAAGCGTAATGAGGTCGAAGATGCCAATTCAACTATACGCATTATACGAGAGCCGCTATTGGTGGCCCAAGATAGGCAAGCTAAGTACTACAATGCCAAGCATTAAAAAGTGGAGTTTGGTTTGGGTGATTGGGTATATCTAAAGATAAAGCCATTTAAAGGTGTGTCCAGGATTCGACGCTTGAAAAAGGTAAGTTCGAGGTACTTTGGTTCAGTTGCAGCGAATGAATGAGTTTGTGAAGCTGCTTATTGACTGGCTCTTTCGACAAAGTTAAGTGGTTTGCATGATGTGTTTCACATCTCAGTGTTACAGAAGGTTGTGCAAGTGCGTACGCAGGTGATTGAAGATTATTAAGGACCGGTGGATAGTGGGCTAATGATGAAGGTTTGACCCATTCGTATCGAGTATACGAAGATCATATAACTACGTAACAAGTCAATTAGGATGGATAAAGTCCGTTGGGACAATTGTGGCCGCAAAGAATTGACATGGGAGCGCGAGTAAACCATACCAGATGAATTTCCCGAGTTGTTTTTGTAAAATCATGTTGTACACTTATGTATTGATTTCCATTCAATGAATAAAATTTCGGGATGAAATTTCTTAAAGTAGGGGAGAATTGTAATACCCCAAAAATATAGAAAAAGGAAGGATTTGAAGTTAACATGCGGCGGTAGTGTTAACGCCGACATTAGCCCTTGAATTAAATCACTTGTCATCTCAAGTATCTATCTCGCAGCGATAGGAAGATATCACGTGGTGACATCACTCGACGCACTAAACACTTCCAACGAATCGTAGAGTGACTACCAAGCAGGAAGTAGTGTGCTAACGCGCGACGGTACCTGATTAAATTGACTGATGCCTCAGGAAAGTACCGCTCGGCAATAGTGAGTTAACACCGGCGATAGCTTGCCACGTGGAAGTGCGGTGGAGGCTGGTTTGGGTGATAGAGTGATGTCCATTGGGCCAACCGGCGACCTCCTTTGATACCGCATTGCGGTAGAAGATACCACGTGGAGATAGCTTGTTGTTAAGGGTTTGATTTGAGATTTCATTCTCATTTTCCTCTCTCACATTTTCTCTCTTGGTTCTTGAAGTTCTTGAGGGAAGAGGAGGAAGAAAGTCTATGAGGCTAAGAGGAGAAGCGATCAAGGTGTGCTTGTGATCGAAATTACAAGTTGACACTAGACCCGCTGAGAGGAAGCTATGACAATCAGTTCCATCCGGATCAAAGAATGTGGACATGGCTCCTGTAACGCCCCGAAACTCAAAAGTGCGACGGGTAGCGTTTTGAGCCAAGTCTGGGATTTGGTAGGGGTGACACGGCCTAGGACACGGGCGTGTCCCAGGGCATGTCGTGCTCGGGTTCGACAATGGTCACATGGTCGGCGAAACTGCAGTCAACGGTCGTCGGGGCGGTGAACACGGCCTGGGACACGGGCGTGTCCCAGGGCGTGTCAGCCACTCAACGCCTCTCACTCAACGATCACTGAGTGAGGATGCACGGCCTAAACCCAGGCATTTTTGGGTCCTACACGGGCGTGTCATATTCGACACGGGAGTGTCCAATACCCGTGTCCTGCTCGGGATGTTTTGGACCTGTGTCGTTGGAGGAATACGCCCAGCTATACGGGCATGTACTGGATGACACGGGCGTGTCAAGCCTAACACAGGCGGGTCGAGTGCCCGTGTTCTTTTTGTGACACGGCAGTTTTGATGGTGATTAAGTTACACGGGCGTGTCGCAAGCCGTGTTCGGCCCAGGAAGTTTATTTTTGAGCTAAATCGTAGCCGTCCGTTTCCTTGGTTTGGGATCTGTTGATTCAGGCTTTTCCCTCCTTAGGGTTAAGGCCGGTTCAGGGGTGTAAATCCCTCATTATCTTGGATTCACTCTCTTTCTAAGTCCTAGAGAGAAGGGAGAGCAAGGAGGAAGAAGGAAGGCTAGATCCTGTCACCGGCGGAGTTTCAGAGCTCCAAATCGCCAGCCGACTTTGGTTCTATGGAGGCAAGGAGATTGCAGTGCTTTCCATCCGCGTAGTTTTCCATGGCGCCGAGGAGAAACGCTAGGGTAACGATTCTCATCTTGAGCATGTGAAGCTCTTCTGCTTTTGCATAGGAAAGCCCTCTCCGGCAAGTGTGCGGTGTGCTACGGTGTTCCTTGGGGAAGATATGTGAAGTCCCCCTTGTTAGAGCCCGGAATCGTAGTACGGGCATAGGCATGGTGTGTGAAGCCTACCCTGACGTGTTGGTCCGGATCGGTGATATTTTGCTTTGCATTGTTAGCCGGAGAAGACTCCGTGCCATTTGAGGTTTTCGGGTTTCTGCCTGGTAGTTTGCAGCAGGGATCCTTGGGGATTAACCCCAAGGCGCACCCTGAAATCTGGGCAGAAGCGTGATTCTGCCATCTTTGGTGGCCCGAGAGCCATCTTTATACATAACCGGGTTATGTACTTTGGTTGATCGATTTACGGGATACGGGGAAACTTAGCTCGCGCCGATGATTTTTAGTGTCGTGGCGTGTGAGCAGTGAGTTGAGTGAAACCGTACCTACTCTATGTGGTTTGGTTTATTGGCCTACCGATGGCATATAGGGAGGGTCTTCAGCTTCAGCCATGAATACTTTAATGCTTACGAGATTTGTCATCCAAGGGATGGTGGTGTGACCGTGGTTATGACCGGGTTCGCCGATTTAGTGCCCTGGGAGCACGGGGTGCATGGCCGTGTGAGCTTGCACCTGTGATGTTGTGCTTATTCACTTTATTACTTGCTATGCTAACAAGTGCAGAAAAGAAGCTTTGTCGCCCCGTGTTTGGGGGCGGAATCGTTATAATTTGGTCAGCTTTAGCTGACCTTTATTCTTGTTTGTCACCGTTGCGGTGGTTTGTGCTTGCAGGTGATGCGGAGCCGAGCGGCAAATAGCGGGCCAAAGCCCAAGTTGCTGAGCCGTCCCTCGAAGGCCTTGTTTGTTTACTTATTTTAAATCATGTGTGGACGGCCTGTGTGCCGAAGTTTGTAAAACACTATTTGTTTAAGTGAACTCTTATAAGGCCATAAGGCCAGTACTTTGAGTACTTTGTATTTCATTTCTGTTGGGTTTTATTAGTGGACATTCATGCTTGTTGTTGGGTTCTCATCTTTGCAACTTAATAAATTGCTTCCGCTAGATGCTCTGTGTAGGACGTGTGTATTGGTTGAATGGTTTCATTGAGTAACCCACCGTTCTGTCTGTGGTATATGGCGTCGGGCCCCGACCGGACCTACTGCTATATGCTATGTGACGAATAGGGGTGTTACAACTCATAAGCGATCGATAAGGGTAACGAAATTTTGCATGGACAAGTGAGGTCCTCAATTTGCATACGTGCATCGAACCCATCACAAAAAGGTGAAGAAAGAGGTGGTTTCCAGCGAGCTGATCATTGTGATCTCTGATAAAACTTGTACATAGATCCAGAATTGAAGTATGGAATTGGCTTGTTGTGTGAAGCCCATCTGGACAGGTTGGTCTGGATTGGTGATGAATTGATTTCGTGCCGTAAAAGCCTTTGTTCATAAAACGTGTTGTTAAATGTGTAGAATCCAAGGTCTTGGGGTGTGTAGGATGCTGTAGTGATAGTACTGGAGGTGATCTCCAGGAAAACACCCAAAAACGGGGAAGAAGTGACTTCTGTCCCTACCGCCTTGTAGTAGTGCTACCGCCGGTGATAGCTTTGAATGAGCTTTGAGGCCAGTCTCTGCGAAACCTGGGGCCATTTTTTGAAGTTGAGAGCCTTGGGAGACCAACTAAGGTGGCCATGCGACCCAGCCTGAATGTTGTTGCGAAGCATTTGTCTATGAGACAAGGTGCGTAGCATGAGAAGCTGTGAGCCTGGAGAGCCCAGATATTGGCCATAAAAGCCATGTTGATCATTGCAGGCTCTGGTCCTGGGGACATGTGAGCGATAAGTGATGTTGAGAGCCTAGATTGCCTAGCAAAAAGTCTATAGAGCCAAACGGGCAAGGGGAGGCTGACCCGTGTCTTGTCATTCGCCATGAGGGTTGTAATCGTCAGCGTTGGCATGGCGATTTGAGCAACGAGTTTTGGCTGAACTGTACCCGCACTATGTCATTCGAACCAAGATCGCCTAAAGTTATTGTCTTTCGTCATTGGCATAATGAGAGTATTAGGCAACGTGGCGGAAAGACAAGAATGCTCAAGTATACCATCAAGTCTGGGACTGTGGATGGTGGTGGGACCAAGGAAGTCCGATACACCGAGAATATGCCATGAGTGCATGAGGCGTATGGCCGATTGAGGCTGTGTCTGTGGCAAATGGTGCTTAAGTGCATGTTATTATTTTCCAACAGATATATATTTTATTGTTTGTAGGGAAGGAGAACCGCCGCCCCGAGTGAGGGGTGGAGTCGTTCTAAATGTATCAGCTAATGTTGACTGTTGCTTTGTTTGCCATATTTTGGTGGATCGTGCTATGCAAGTGCTGGAGAGGCAAGTGGAAAGTAGTGGGCTGAAGTCCCTTATGCTGCAATTGCCTAGCCCTCGAAAACTCAAATGTGAACATTTACTTTTTCTCATGTGTGGTCGGCCTGCGTGCCAATGTATGAAAACACTTTTTGTAAAGGAAATAGTTGTAAGGCCTTAAGGCCAGAACATTTGGTGCATTTGATTGTCTTTCCTATATGTGTAGTGGACATTTATGGTATATGGGTTCTACAAGTTAAAATGCTTCTGTTATAATGCGCTTTGTGTTAGAATGTGTAACTCCGCCGACTGTTTGTAGAATATCATGTGGGGCCCTATCTGGACCCTCTGTTATATTTCATGTGACGGATCGAGGTGTTATAATTATAGTCTTCATCAGTAAGTTAATCTTCTTCCTCTACCTATGGCATCCACAAAAATTGATTTAGAGAGTTTGGCTTCATTTGAACCTCAATGTTTTGAACAGTGCTCTTGACTAAGGTCCCTTCATGCTTTAGCTCTGCATTCTTATAAAACTCAAGAACTTCTTTGTCCAATACCAGACATTCCATTTCCAGAACGAATGACAACCCAACGGTTTCCAGAAGTATAATATTGTTGCGATATTTGTCTGAAGTGTTAGCAAACCCTAACCTAACCAATCCTCCTCTAACTTGAAGATTTCCCGCCCTCTTCGAGCCATTTTGGGAATTGGAAATGATTTAACAGGAGACGACGAACATGAACCGGAAAAACGAAGAGTCGATCGCATAGTTCGACGGAGGGTTTCATGAAGTATGTGTAAAGTCTCGTAAATCCTTTTAAAACATTTATATAGATATTTTATTTTATTGAAAATTAAGAGGCACGTACCTTTGAATATTCGATAAAGATTCTTTGGATCCAATAATAAAGAAAGTTTGTGTTATTACATTCATCGAAAGCTCACGTGAATGCTCGCTTAATTCGTCGAAAGGACTTGTGATGTCTCGTCGATTCGTAGATATTGTAACATCCCAAATTTCAAATAACTTAGATTTGGGTTAGGCATGTGGTGGATGCTAGGGTTTAGCTAGGTTTGACCCTAGGAGGAGGATTTAGACAATGTGGGGCCCACTATGGGGCCCACTATGGGGCCCAAGTCAACCTAGGTCAAACTGGGCTAAAAACAAACCCTAGCCACACCATGACCCCACCACATTGCCCTAACCCTAAATACAATCTAAGTGGACCCTAAGGTAGGCCATGGGGTCAACTAGTTGACCCATGTTGAGTCAAGTCAACATTTTGACCTAATTAGTGAAAATGGTGCCCTAGCCCAATTCACTGGGTTGGGTCCACCCAAACCAACCCAAAATCACTAGGTGGGTCTAAAGTGACCCTATACCCCATATGGAAGAGAAAAATAGGGGCATGCAATAGTAACTTTGGAAATTACCTAGGAGAGAGAAAAGATGATAAATGGGAGAGAGAAAGTGTTAAGAAATTGGTTTGGGCCACTTGGGCTCATCCCATCAACTCATAATTGGTTGGCTGACCATATAAGTGTATTAGAAGGTGTGGGGACCCACCATACAGCATTGGGTCAAGCCCAAGCCCAAAACCGAGCCCCCCTCTAACCTATCTCATTTATGTGAGCCAACCCCTTCTCTCCACTCACCCAATTCAGCTCCTACCCATGGAACCCGACCCATTAGGGATTATTTAACCCAGCTGGAGCAGTGGGGCCCACTCCCAAACACCCAACCGGCCAAACCACCAACCCGAGCCCTATCTTGGTGAAGTCGCCCATACCTTGGTGAGGTCGCCCCCCCCCCCACTCTTATCTCAGCTCAAACCGAGCCCATCCCCTCATTCCCACTTCGTCCCTACCCCAGAGAGAGAGAGAAAGAGAGAACCATCAGCAGCCATGGATAACCGAGGAGGAGCTCGCCGGAATCTTCATTCCATGGGAACCCGCCGCCACCCTCAACCACAACCGCCGCCGATGTCCGTATCCCTTCTCCTCCAAATGTACTAGTATCCTAGATCCACTAGGCTAGAGGTCGAGCTCAAACGAGCTCGACACTAGGAATCAAAAAGCTCGAAATTCTGTAAAAAAAAATGGCGCCCTGGAGCATTTCGGCTCGGTTGCGCCGCCGCCGTCCGCCGCTCTCCGCCGCCCAGCCGCCGGCCAGCTCAAGCCCCGACCACCGTGAGGCCGGGGAAGGGTTTAGCCGGGGGTTCCGCCGCCGGCGATGGCCGGGAACCGCCCCGCAAAACCACCCTGCGTCGGGTTGGCCATGCATGCTTGCATGGAGAAGAAGTCCAGACGCCGTCCGATTAACTTTAAGATTCGTGCAGGCTTGATTGATCCTTTTTAGTTATTATTATTAATTCTGTTACTATTAAATGTATGAATAGTGATTAAATTTTGTAACCTTTTAGAAGTCACCTTGCATGATGATAATAAGGCTCTTACAGCCATCTGATGAACTTTTTCCCAACATAAATATTGTAGATCTCTGTGTTAGCTTTGATTTGACATGTTACGCATAAAATTTGGTTACGTATTCTGCCCTGTAGGCCCATTTTACTAGGACTACTCCTAGGGTAGATCCGAAATTGAAATAATTCCCCAGCCCAAACCCTTAGTCCAAATGGGCTGAAATTTGGGATAGGTTGCTCATTTAGGTTTATCTAAGCCCTCCCCAAAAATGAGGATTTTTGGGGAACATTTTGCTATAGTTTTTACAAAAATACCCAAAAGTAAATAAATGTGATGTTTGGAGTTCTCCAACTCCAATAGGCCCCAACTTTTGGTGGCACCCTCTCATGGGTATAGTAGACCCATGGTTAAAATTTCGGATAAATTAATTCAATGCATGATGAGGAATCTCACTTGCAAGTTTGAGAAATAGGATTTGACTTGGGCTGCAAATAGCAATTTTGTAGAATTTTAAATGGCTGCCCAAGCCAAACCAGAAGTCCCCTTGACCTGAGATTTTGGTCAGAGGTATAATTAGGGCATATTTAGGCCCTGCCCAAAAATGGGCTTGATTGGAAAATAAAATATGGGAAATTACCAAAATACCCCTAGGGCTTAACTAGGTAATTCTTGGAGTTAGCTAACTCCAAATGGCCCCAAATTTTGATGGCTGGCCCTTAGGGACCATATAGACCTTGGTAGAAATTTAAGCACATTTGGATCACTGCATGTTGGGTTAACCCACTTGCATGTGTTGGCTACTTATAGCCTTGGGGTGCTATTAGCAAGAAATGAAATATTGTGTATTTAGCCTAGTTGAGGCATGCAAAAATCATGGAATTTATTCCAGTGACTAATTAGGGTATAACTAACCCCCTAGAACTAATTATGGGATTTTTGGGATCAAAAATCCCATTATTTGGAATTATCAAAAGATAGCTCTTTTTGGAAAAGAAATTGGAAAAATAGATTTTTACAAAGGAAAATCCCCAAAATCTGTCAAATCAATAATGAGGTGTTAATTGACTTAGAAAATTTTTTATAACTCTGTTTGAGAATTATTGGAGCAAAATACACTGAATTTACTCTTTTACCCTTTTAGTATTTATTCATGAATTATTGGAATTACATGTTGGAAAATTGTGCATTTATTTCTAAGAGTTATATAATTGTGATATTAGCCTTATAGAATTATTTCAGAATTTTTGGATGCACTTTTAATATATTGAGTTAGCATAATGGCATTTTGGTAATTAATTAAGAATGGAATTTGATAGGTCACTACACTGTAGAATTTGATGAAACTCTGCCATTAGTCATAAAGTAGTGATATATATTCTCAGTAATTTTCCTGGAATTTTGGTTAATATATTTCTTATACTTCATTTGGAAAATGATAAATATGTAGAATCTGTATTTATTATGGGATAAATAGAAATATAAAAAGGGAAATTATGAGATCTTGTAGACAGTAATATTTTACTCATATGCAACTCAGGAAAATTCCCTTAGGTTAGTAGATTTTAATTGATACCACTTCATGTGTAAAATGACCTAGGGAATGATATAAAGGATTTAATTTAAGGCCTTAATGACCTAGGAAAATTATGAAAATCAATACATTCATTTAATTAGTCCATAAAACCCTAGGATAAATATTTGGGATATGTTGGCCCAAGGATTTAGAAGTTCGATTTTGGGGTGGTATTAGGTCATGGGCTGCGCATAGTAAAAGTAGTTATAGCTTAGGGCCCACCGGGGGATAGATCGACGATTGAAATTGAGATGTGATTGGAAATATAACCCTGGTGGTTAGTGTCATATTAGTGACGAGAGTAAAAGTGCAAGTCTTTGGGTAACCACTAGAGCGGAGGTCGACGGAAGACCGTCGCCCTTCCGATAATGATACCTTAAGTCATTAGAATAATCCTAAAGTAACAATGAGAGTTGGTTATGGATCTCGGGTAGACATCAACTAAAAGTAATTATCCATGCGAAAGGGAATTTTGGGCTTGTCATCCCATCGTAGTTCCTAGTGCCTTCGAGACCCCTTCATTGGGCATACCTTGGGCAGTCCTGGGATTCACCCTAAACTACTATGTGCAATAAACCTTAGACGAGAGTAGTCTAATAGGCTTGGAGATCTACGCGATAGGTTCACCGGTTTAATAAGGTTGGAAACCTCATATGGATTACTTGCTCACCTGTTTCATAAGGTTGGAGGGATACAAGTAATGAGCTCATCCTAACCGGGTTGGAGGGATACGAGTGGCTTGCTCACCTGTTTCATAAGGTTGGAGGGATATAAGCACTTGCTCACCCAAATTATATTGGAGGGAATGTGTTAGCAATATCAGTACGAGCAGGAAGCTCAGATTAATACCTTGCATGTGCATAAAATTAGTGGCGAGTCACGCGGGACTGGCCAGTCGATGCACCGATGGCAGTACGATGACTCGGGCGAGGGGTACGGGTGGAGGGGCCAGTATACTATATATATAATACTGCGGAATCCCCGAAGACGTACACTCGACCTACAAGACTGACGGGTAGTCAGCAAAATACGTACGCAAGACTCTAGAGTGCACCTGGGATGTGTACAGAGGCATATGAGAAGGGTCTAGGTCTGGTAGTACTTATACCCACCTAGAAGTGGAGAGCCCGCTCCACTGTTGCCGTAGCCACAACGGTAGTACCCGAGAGTGATGCAAGCTCTCAAAAAGAGGGAACTAAAGGTCTGTGATCACGGAGTCGTGTGTGTGTGTTGCACTTGCATGCTTAATAAACTCATCATAACATACATTCATTCATTAGGTCATACGCTTCATAGATCCTTATCATATAAATTGTTATGGGCAGTTTATATGATAAGTTACTTTTGGAAACCCTAACTTATATGTTCGTATGGGCGTTCATATAAGTTGGGGTACTTCTGTGATATTGATAGGAGTAGGAGTAGCATTAGCGTACTTTCCTTTCCGTACTGCACTTACTTCTAGTTCTACCTTCTTACTGCAGTTCTTTTCTTTTTGCACTGTCTTTACTTACTTGCACCTTATATAGAACTGCTAGACTATATATAGAACTGCTAGATTATACCTACTCCTGCTAGTTTAGAATTGTCACCTGCTTCCACTTTGCTACCCCTTGTCGTCCTCCGCATCCTCCTTCCACTCGGTGCCTAAGAGCGACAGGAGGAGGTGTTGAGGATACGACTTAGTCTTTTTGACTAACATACGTTGACTCCCCCTTTTTAGGAGTTCGGGGAGATAGACCAGCACGTCCAGCGGGACCAGGAGGCAGGGCATGAGGAGCAGCTACCACCACCACCAGACACTACTACCGTACGTCCTCAGGTGGGAGGAGATGTATTGGATAGCTTAGTTTACAGCTTAGTGTTTTGTGAGAGAGAGTTTGATTACTATTGATGTATATGGGCATAAGCCCTATTTCGCTTCACTTTTGTACTCATTTATGGACTGTAGCTGCTCTTTCATTTCCATATGTATGATATGCTCTGTGACTTCTGTGGACTTGTATATTAGTTTGTTTATACACTTTTACTTCCGCATCTCTAGTGAAAAATGATCGTAATAGCCGGCAGAATCGGCATCTTACGGTGTCGACTAACTCAGGAGTTAGTGTCACCGTAAGGCGGCGGTTCTGGGCATAAGATCCGGGTTGCCTTCGAGAAAGAAAAAGGCGGATCTTACACACTGGTATCACTTGAAAAATACGATCATTAGAGAAAGAAGTCCACAACACTGGAACACCCCGCTCGAGCATTAGTTTGCGGACAAACTATGCAGCGGAAGCAATGGTGTGCCCATGTGTAAAAAAAAAAGTCACATAAACCAGTCCATTAGCAATGAGTTAGGCCAATCCAACTAGGACACCACCCTAGTTTGACTTACCAAGAGGATTTTGTGTCGTACCTTAGGTCAAAGATCGACTTCAGGTGTAGATTAGTTACGATACATGGATAACCAAGTCGATTAAAGAAAGATCTAAATGCCAGAGTCCCTACTTAAGGCTTAAACCTCGGTGTCCCTAAGTCACATAACGAATGATATTACCAATTCTTACTCAAACTGATAAGGACCACCTCGAGAAGAATTGATACATAAGCTTAATAGTGAATTAGTAGGGTACTCGTAAGCTTAATCCTAGTACCGATGACTTGATTACATCAAGATAACCACAATGATGAATATCAAAGGTCGAATAAAAGTTCAGATTTTTGAAGAGACACTTCCTAGTTTGGTCACATGTTGACCTTGAACAGATTATCGTACAATAACCTTGAATGCCTAAGGTAGATAACATATCAATTGAATTGGAAATCCATGCCAAGGATGATTAGCTCTAAGGATTATGGCACGTACAGGATGACTGCATTGTGAAAGTCAAAGGAAAATTAACCAAAATATATGGGGGCTTAACCTTTTTGTTTATAGGGCTTATTGATAACAACTCGATTTTTCCTAAGCCTCCTCATTAAGAATGTGTCGCAAGCATAGTGATCTAAAACTTGGATTATTTAAAGATCGCTCAAGTAAAGATGTGAATTGTTTGTACATGACCAGTATGATGATCAATCCTCCCCGGAAGGTTAGGACTCTCAAAGATCTTCACCCTAATTATTAATCTTAAGCAACATAGACTACTAACGACAAGCTGTGAACACAATAAATTCACAAGCCAAATAGGAAAGTAGAATGTTTCGAGAACGACTTTTCACTCTCATAAATACTCCAAGACCGTTGGAGTAAGTGAACAAGTAGAACAGTAAAATTGATTCCGTGAAAGATACATAAATGCTGGCTTAGTGACGAATACATATGACCTTGAAGCTAGGGAAGACTGTATAAGACTTCAAGAAATTTCCCAATCTCGAGTTTAAGTAAGTGAGTACCCACTTAGGTCGTAGTCAAATGAACACTTGTGTTTTCCTTATTACTAACACGGTGTAAATCATTTGCACACACTTGTGAAATCGGAGCAATTCACGTCAAAAGACCGAATCTGAATCAGTATGGGTTGTAGAAAGATGTATACACAATTAAGGTTGGTCTTGATTACCGCATCAACAAGCACGTTCCAAGGATACTCTAAACATCTTAACCCAACCAATGTAACAAGTGATTAAGGGACTCAGATGTACCACAAGGGAAAATAATGTGAAACGAGAATTCAAAGTATCTGAATAATTACGTCTACGACAATGGGTGTGCCATAACCCTAGAAAAATTTGAACCAAGAAAGAATCATCTAAATTTGAAAGAAGTATAACATGATGACTGATCACCACCACCCATGCCTACGTGACGTACACTGGTCATCAATTGGAAACATACAGATTGTGACAAAGTAACGATAAGATAAAACGAAGGAGTGATTGTAAATCTCAACTGTTATTTGGGAGTCCATGAAGTGGAAATGCTGGAATATCTAAACGATTACATCCATGACAAGGAGAGTATAGTGACCCCAGCAAGCATAAAATCAGGTGAAGAAACATACTAGATTGGAAGATGTATACTCTAGGCATAATCTTGTCGAGGTGACTCAGATGATCTCAGGAATCAAAATGAGAATACTTGATGAAATAATAATCGCCCTCAAAGGGTTCGGGATTTCGATATCAACCCATGATTATGGATATATTATTATCTTTAGAACCGATGTTATAACAATTCAGAAGACTTGATCGTGAGTAGACAATACCAGCATATCCTGCGCACAAGGAAAACGAATAAGTTTCAGCATTGCTTATATCAGATAGTGCGAGGTATGTATTTTTGGAAATATACAAATAATGAAAACTCATGAACTTAGAGATATGATAGTCTCTACCATGACATAATAATTTTGAGGATTAAGTTTACACATGCTGGAGCAAACCTCGTTAGTATAATAAATCTAGATGGATATTCACCCATACTTGTCAATTAAGATGGTCGTATGAACATGTATAAGGGAATTACTAAGAGCGTACCGAATTGAAACTTCAAGCACGTAATGGGTTAAGTTGTCAAGGCATAACATTTACAAAGGTAACGACTCAACAAATTGGAATATGGTCGATGATAGGTTGTAGCATATGCATAGGAATGATCTCTTGTTTACGGTTACATCAAGAACCAAGACACGAATATTGATAACATCATGATCACCATAGGGAAATTCATGACAACGAAGTAATCAATGTTAGATTGTTATCACGGATACGGTGAAATACTCGAGAACAAATGAACATTTATTAAGATTCGATCGATGAAGAAATTAGAGTGCTTCAATTTTGAAAAATATGCACTTATAATTTATGGGTTTAGACTGAACATTAAAAACGACTGAGGGACAAAAACTCGTTACCAACGTTCATATTAATAGTAAATGTTTCAGTTATAGAACGAGTCAAGGTTGTACACGTATATATGACCCTTGATCATGATGGCATTAAGAACCAGGATACACACGTGGTAACATTATAATCGCCAATAGGAGATTTCATGACAATGGTATATAGATCTTGACTATCAAGGGCATATACAAAGGTAATCAGTGCTCAATAAGAATTCCTTTTTGCTAAAACCAAAAGTGTATCAGATCTCACCATACCTGAAAAGTTACGCTCATAAATTCATGGATTAGACTATATGTGAAAAGTGATCGAGAGTCGCTGTTACGAACATCAATATCTATAATGATCGCTTGATGTATGCTCGAAAGGTGAACACACTACGAACCATATATAACTGCTTAGATAGAGATGTGATGAGTCTTGAAGTTGGGAGAAATAAAATGATGATCTTTTCATCACATCAGGATCTCGGAAGTTGATTTACTGCTATACATAATAATGTTGATCTAATGTATATGATATCTTGGGGTGATTGTAAGTTCACGTTGAATTATAAGTAAAAACCTAGGTGGATCAGAATGGAAAAAGATTCTTACTTATGAAATTGTTAATTTACTTGATGATTATAGGTCGTAAGACTACAATCCAATGAGTGGTTAAAGATTGTTTTGATTATAAAATATCGAAGGACTTGGAAACGTGTCCTCACGATATGAGTAGCCCAAAATATGAGGATGCACGAGCTCACGGTTCAGAGTATGTCGAGGACACGGAGGCTCAGATACGTCTGGTCAGAGATCAGATGTTGGAGGCCCAGAGCTGGCAGGCGAAGTATTACGATGTGCGGCATCGTAAGGTGGAGTTCCAGGTGGGAGACAGAGTTTTCTTGAAGATACGTCCGGTGCACGGTGTTTCCCGGGTGCGGAGGCACAAGAAGCTCAGTCCGAGATATATGGGGCCTTACTTGATCCTGGAGCGGATCGGCCCCCTTGGCTTACCGACTGCAGCTACCGATAGAGTTGGGAACTCTGCACGACGTCTTTCACGTCTCCTCCCTGCGACGAGCTCTCCTTCGGCCTGAGCAGCATATTTCTACTACCGACGGGCCAGTAGCATCAGATCGATCAGTTCGTTTAGAGCCGGTCCGGATCGACGATACCGCCGTCCGAGTGTTGCGGAAGAAGAAGGTCCCTCTCGTGAAGGTGTTGTGGTCCAACCACGGACGGGAGGAGCACACCTGGGAGCCGAGGGATCTCATGATGGAGCGACACCCGGAGCTATTCTCCTCAGGTACAACTTAGTTTTATAGTTTCCTTTTTTTAGTTACGTTTCGAATCTTTTATAAGCTTGTCGTAGAAACCCCGTAGCCCGAACCTAAATTTCGGGGACGAAATTATTTTTTTTGTTTATAGGGTTTGTAACATCCCAAATTTCAAATAACTTAGATTTGGGTTAGGCATGTGGTGGATGCTAGGGTTTAGCTAGGTTTGACCCTAGGAGGAGGATTTAGACCATGTGGGGCCCACTATGGGGCCCAAGTCAACCTAGGCCAAACTGGGCTAAAAACAAACCCTAGCCACACCATGACCCCACCACATTGCCCTAACCCTAAATACAATCTAATTGGACCATAAGGTAGGCCATGGGGTCAACTAGTTGACCCATGTTGAGTCAAGTCAACATTTTGACCTAATTAGTGAAAATGGTGCCCTAGCCCAATTCACTGGGTTGGGTCCACCCAAACCAACCCAAAATCACTAGGTGGGTCTAAAGTGACCCTATACCCCCTATGGAAGAGAAAAATAGGGGCATGCAATAGTAACTTTGGAAATTACCTAGGAGAGAGAAAAGATGATAAATGGGAGAGAGAAAGTGTTAAGAAATTGGTTTGGGCCACTTGGGCTCATCCCATCAACTCATAATTGGTTGGCTGACCATATAGGTGTATTAGAAGGTGTGGGGACCCACCATGCAGCATTGGGTCAAGCCCAAGCCCAAAACCGAGCCCCCCTCTAACCTATCTCATTTATGTGAGCCAACCCCTTCTCTCCACTCACCCAATTCAGCTCCTACCCATGGAACCCGACCCATTAGGGATTATTTAACCCAGCTGGAGTAGTGGGGCCCACTCCCAAACACCCAACCGGCCCAAACAACCAACCCGAGCCCTACCTTGGTGAAGTCGCCCATACCTTGGTGAGGTCGCCCCCCCACTCTTATCTCAGCTCAAACCGAGCCCATCCCCTCATTCCCACTTCGTCCCTACCCTAGAGAGAGAGAGAGAAAGAGAGAACCAGCTGCAGCCATGGCTAACCGAGGAGGAGCTCGCCGGAATCTTCATTCCATGGGAACCCGCCGCCACCCTCAACCATAACCGCCGCCGATGTCCGTATCCCTTCTCCTCCAAATGTACTAGTATCCTAGATCCACTAGGCTAGAGGTCGAGCTCAAACGAGCTCGACACTATGAATCAAAAAGCTCGAAATTCTGTAAAAAAAAATGGCGCCCTAGAGCATTTCGGCTCGGTTGCGCCGCCGCCGTCCGCCGCTCTCCGCCGCCCAGCCGCCGGCCAGCTCAAGCCCCACCACCGTGAGGCCGGGGAAGGGTTTAGCCGGGGGTTCCGCCGCCGGCGATGGCCGGGAACCGCCCCGCAAAACCACCCTGCGTCGGGTTGGCCATGCATGCTTGCATGGAGAAGAAGTCCAGACGCCGTCCGATTAACTTTAAGATTCGTGCAGGCTTGATTGATCCTTTTTAGTTATTATTATTAATTCTGTTACTATTAAATGTATGAATAGGGATTAAATTTTGTAACCTTTTAGCAGTCACCTTGCATGATGATAATAAGGCTCTTAAAGCCACCTGATAAACTTTTGCCCAACAAAAATATTGTAGATCTCTGTGTTAGCTTTGATTTGACATGTTACTCATAAAATTTGGTTAAGTATTCTGCCCTGTAGGCCCATTTTACTAGGACTACTCCTAGGGTTGATCAGAAATTGAAATAATTCCCCAGCCCAAACCCTTGGTCCAAATGGGCTGAAATTTGGGATAGGTTGCTCATTTAGGTTTATCTAAGCCCTCCCCAAAAATCAGGAATTTTGGGGAACATTTTGCTATAGTTTTTACAAAAATACCCAAAAGTAAAAAAATGTGATTTTTGGAGTTCTCCAACTCCAATAGGCCCGAAATTTTGGTGGCACCCTCTCATGGATATATTAGACCCATGGTTAAAATTTCGGCTAAATTAATTCACTGCATGATGAGGAATCTCACTTGCAAGTTTGAGAAATAGGATTTGACTTGGGCTGCAAATAGCAATTTTGCAGAATTTTAAATGGCTGCCCAAGCCAAACCAGAAGTCCCCTTGACCGGAGATTTTGGTCAGAGGTATAATTAGGGCATATTTAGGCCCTGCCCAAAAATGGGCTTGATTGGAAAATAAAATATGGGAAATTACCAAAATACCCCTAGGGCTTAACTAGGTAATTCTTGGAGTTAGCTAACTCCAAATGGCCCCAAATTTTGATGGCTGGCCCTTAGGGACCATATAGACCTTGGTAGAAATTTAAGCACATTTGGATCACTGCATGTTGGGTTAACCCACTTGCATGTGTTGACTACTTATAGCCTAGGGGTGCTATTAGCAAGAAATGAAATATTGTGTATTTAGCCTAGTTGAGGCATGCAAAAATCATGGAATTTATTCCAGTGACTAATTAGGGTATAACTAACCCCCTAGAACTAATTATGGGATTTTTGGGATCAAAAATCCCATTATTTGGAATTTTCAAAAGATAGCTCTTTTTGGAAAAGAAATTGGAAAAATAGATTTTTACAAAGGAAAATCCCCAAAATCTGTCAAGTCAATAATGAGGTGTTAATTGACTTAGGAAAATTTTTATATCTCTGTTTGAGAATTATTGGAGCAAAATACACTGAATTTACTCTTTTACCCTTTTAGTATTTATTCATGAATTATTGGAATTACATGTTGGAAAATTATGCATTTATTTCTAAGAGTTGTATAATTGTGATATTAGCCTTATAGAATTATTTCAGAATTTTTGGATGCACTTTTAATATATTGAGTTAGCATAATGCCATTTTGGTAATTAATTAAGAATGAAATTTGATAGGTCACTACACAGTAGAATTTGATGAAACTCTGCCATTAGTCATAAAGTAGTGATATATATTCTCAGTAATGTTCCTGGAATTTTGGTTAATATATTTCTTATACTTCATTTGGAAAATGATAAATATGTAGAATCTGTATTTATTATGGGATAAATAGAAATATAAAAAGGGAAATTATGAGATCTTGTAGACAGTAATATTTTACTCATATGCAACTCAGGAAAATTCCCTTAGGTCAGTAGATTTTAATTGATACCACTTCATGTGTAAAATGACCTAGGGAATGATTTAAAGGATTTAATTTAAGGCCTTAATGACCTAGGAAAATTATGAAAATCAATACATTCATTTAATTAGTCCATACCACCCTAGGATAAATATTTGGGGTATGTTGGCCCAAGGATTTAGAAGTTCGATTTCGGGGTGGTATTAGGTCATGGGCTGCGCATAGTAAAAGTAGTTATAGCTTAGGGCCCACCGGGGGATAGATCGACGATTGAAATTGAGATGTGATTGGAAATATAACCCTGGTGGTTAGTGTCATATTAGTGACGAGAGTAAAAGTGCAAGTCTTTGGGTAACCACTAGAGCGGAGGTCGACGGACGACCGTCGCCCTTCCGATAATGATACCTTAAGTCATTTGAATAATCCTAAAATAACAATGAGAGTTGGTTATGGATCTCGGGTAGACATCAACTAAAAGTAATTATCCTTGCGAAAGGGAACTTTGGGCTTGTCATCCCATCGTAGTTCCTAGTGCCTTCGAGACCCCTTCATTGGGCATACCTTGGGCAGTCCTCGGATTCACCCTAAACTACTATGTGCAATAAACCTTAGACGAGAGTAGTCTAATAGGCTTGGAGATCTACGCGATAGGTTCACCGGTTTAATAAGGTTGGAAACCTCATATGGATTACTTGCTCACCTGTTTCATAAGGTTGGAGGGATACAAGTAATGAGCTCATCCTAACCGGGTTGGAGGGATACGAGTGGCTTGCTCACCTGTTTCATAAGGTTGGAGGGATATAAGCACTTGCTCACCCAAATTGGATTGGAGGGAATGTGTTAGCAATATCAGTACGAGCAGGAAGCTCAGATTAATACCTTGCATGTGCATAAAATTAGTGGCGAGTCACGCGGGACTGGCCAGTCGATGCACCAATGGCAGTACGATGACTCGGGCGAGGGGTACGGGTGGAGGGGCTAGTATGCTATATATATAATACTGCGGAATCCCCGAAGACGTACACTCGACCTACAAGACTGACGGGTAGTCAGCAAAATACGTACGCAAGACTCTAGAGTGCACCTGGGACGTGTACAGAGGCGTATGAGAGGGGTCTAGGACTGGTAGTGCTTATACCCACCTAGAAGTGGAGAACCCGCTCCACTGTTGCCGTAGCCACAATGGTAGTACCCGAGAGTGATGCAAGCTCTCAAAAAGAGGGAACTAAAGGTCTGTGATCACGGAGTCGTGTGTGTGTGTTGCACTTGCATGCTTAATAAACTCATAATAACATACATTCATTGATTAGGTCATTGATATAAAAATTACGTGGAGAAAGGGATTATGCGTGGAGAAGAAAAAGTTATGGAGAGAGAAGGTGAAAGTGTGGTTGTGAGATGTTCTCCGATTCTATATTCGAGGAAGGCAAGTGTACCTTATCACATATAGTATAGGATATTAAGTTCAATATCAAGTTCGTATTACCCGGGGTGGTTTGATTACTTCTACTTCAAGGAGTTGCTATTATCTTATCAAATAAAAGTTCTTTTTGGGCTTGCTTACTAAATTAGAGAAGAGAGAAAATTACTTGCAAACAAAAAAAGGATAAACGATGATTTAAGCGGAAGTACTCGATCTTGAATTTCTTTGGCAAAATTAATCAAGAAAGCAATCACAAACTTTAACTTAATAAAATAAAGATACCTTGACCGTGGGGGTTCCCAAATCTTGAACACGCTTCTCTCGAAGAAGTGCCCAACTGAGGTTAGGAAGATCCGACCGAACTCTCGTCCTGTATCCGAATACCTAACACTCGCTTTAAGTAGTGAACCTTGCTATTGGATTTGACTCCAATCCGAGAGATTTACGTCATTCTCTCTCGAGAGGTGCGTGCAACTCTCTTTACTCTTGAGCGTTCACTTCAATCTATCGGCCTCTCGGCTATCCAAGAATGAAAACATGAATGGAGACTATATATCGATTATATAGTTTCATTCAAAATAAATCAAGAGTAAATCGAAGGCCTAGATTCTAAAAAGAGAAAGAGAGTTAGAGCATCATAACTGATCAACTCATCCTCAGATCATCAAGATCGAGTACTATGAGGATTTAGTTACTCATAATTGTGTAGGAAATGAAAATCATGTTAAGAATATGCAAAATAAGAAAGAGAGAGAGAGAGAGAAAAGGAATAACAAACTATATTATTCTTATTGAAAGGAAATTAAAAAGGGCATAAAGACATTACAAGGAGAGTTTACAACAAGATTACAATTGCGATAAAAGAGATTGCAAGAAAATTAAAGCATGAAAACATTAATCTAAAATACTCTAAAAATAAACTCTCAATTGCTCTCTAGAAGGCTCAAATGAAGGAGGAATGATGATCCTTTACCCCCTTCCTTCATGCTTATTTATAGGGCCAAAACCAAGGGGGTAGAGTTGGAATTTGGCATGAGGATGAAGCTTCCATGAAGCTTCCCTTGGTCAAAATGCACATGTTGGATATATAGTCAAAGGTGGCTAGCCTCTTTCATACTTGTCATGAAAAACATGATAAAAATTGGCTAACTTTCTCTCTTTCCAAGAAGCTTCCTTTAAGAACACATGCTGAATATTTAGTCAAAGGTGGCTAGCCTCTTTCATACTTAGGAGAAAAAAATCTCATCGGACCATTGTGGCTTCATTCCATTCTTGAATATAGTTCAACAATACCGTGGCATGACTGCACTCGACATTTTAGTTTGGAATGCCAAAACTGAAGGCGTGTTCTCTTATAATTAATAATGCAATTTGTCCCGAGATCCTTGGTTCTTGCTCAAAGACGAGAATCATTCATGCAGGAAACCTGTTGGACAGCAACTTCGACGGAGGATTTCCGAAGATACATAATTCCGATGAAGGCGTGTAACCATGCGTTGGAAAGGTATTTCTGAGGGCTACAACTTTCGTGTTCAGCCCAAAATCTGTTTCTGGCCGCAACATGCCCAAAAGTGGCCCCGACGTTCGCTGCGCGCAGAAAATATAGTAAAATAGGCATGGTTAGGATAGAATTATAAAAGGATACGATTTAGCGAATAAAATTAAAATTATAAATATATTTATATTATATTATTTAGATTTTTATATTAATAATTTAGGTCAAATTATGCATCATCAAATTCCCCCATACTTATTATCTTGCTTGTCCTCAAGCAAAGTAATAAAAACTAGCTAACATAAAATTAACTAATCAAAAAGAATTAATCATGCTACACACGAGTACACTGCGAAATTCTAAGTAGGGAAGAATGAAAAATAGATCTAAAGCTTTTACTTAATTATGAAATATCATTTTTAAAAACTTTACTAACCAAAATTAATCATCCAAAATTTTGACCTAAAAGTCTTTAAACGAATTAAAGCAAAATAACGAAGAGTAGCGCATTGAGTTGTTACTATACCCTAAGAGACAAATTATAATCATATCAATCTAAAACCAAGAATCTAAATTCGTACCCAAAAACTTAGCTAATCTATTCTTTTTCTCTACTTAACTAAAAACAAACCTAAGAGCATGAATCAAAAGGACTTTGTAGGACTGAATCTTGGCCTAGGTATATGATTTGGAATGGAATTCAAAGATAAAATCGGTGGCTAATAATCACACTAAACATGAGTTTTAAAAAAAACAACAACAAAAAAAAGGCATGAAGCACATGCAACAAGGCATAAAGATTTTTTTTTCTTTTTCTTTTATCACTCTTTTTTTTAAACAAAAGGCCGTAAGAAAATTTTATTTTTTTTTTGAAATTGGCCAATCAAAACATAATTTTTTTTTTAGCATAGTCTTTCATTTGAATTTCTCCCAATATCTCACAAAATTAAACCTATCACAATTGTGAAATTTAAATAAAACTCTAAAGATTAGTGTGATCAAATAGGTTGGAATATTTGGCTTTGGTGAGATAAAAAGTGGATGTAACAAGTAAAACATGGAAAAAGGCTCAACAGAGGCAAACTAATGATTGATTTAAAAGGTTGGCATGAAGGCTCAAACGAAAAAAATGGCCTAAATCATTTTCATGCTCTCAAATTCATCTAAAGCAAGGTTTGAAAAATTTCGAAAAGGGTAAGTTCTAGATAGTAAATAAAGACTAATGAAATCTTCATGAGTACAAGAATAATAAGCGTCTAGGATAATTCACATCTACTACACGAATCCAAAGTTATCTTTTAAAAATTTTCTAAAAACCAAAAGGAAAATAGAGGATGAATAATTTATAAGAGAGTAAAAAGAATAAAAGATGAAAATCATAGAGAAGTGCACGTTTTAGAAAAAAACTTTTCAAATGAACATGCTACCCAGAATTAGAACACAACATAGGTCAACACTCTACTCGTACAACATAATTAAGAAGAAAGATTAGGAAAAATTAAAATTAGCTATGTTTATATAGAATATTTTGAGAATAGCAAAACATAAAGTAAGGGGTACTATTGATTCTACCATAATTAGTCTAATTAGAACTAAATATTATTTCTATGATTTTTTTTTTGTGATTTTCTAAAATATGAAAAAGTCTAAAATAAAGGAAGACTCCCCCATACTTAAAATTAAACATTGTCCTCAATGAAGGAAGGAGGAGAAGGAGAGAGAGAAGTTTTTCAAGAAAACTGAAATGAAATAAATTAAAACAGGTACTTCCCCAGATTTGTGAGTTGCGAGTGGCTGGGCGATACTGGTCCCCCATACTTGCGTTGTGGAACTTCATGAAGTATCATCTTGAACTTTTGGTGGAATCAGCAACGTTGGAGCAGGCGATCGCAAAACTTCAGCTTGTCGGAATCGCCCAGGGAAAAAGTAAAAAAAAAACAACAAAAAAAAAAACAGAAAAATAACTTGGGTTGCCTCCCAAGAGCGCCCTTTGTTTAAAACGTCGTCTGAGCTCGACACAACAAAAAAAATATTGTTTAAAAGAAAATGTCCAAAAGAAGTCCAAAATATGTTGAAATTATTACAGACCAAATTCAAATAGTTTATCCAAGTTCAAACATCATTGTCCAAAATAAAATGAAAAAATAAAGATAAATAAAACATGAGAGCATCATTGTTAGGGCAAAAAGTCATGCGAATCATTCTTCCCCAGATCGTCTCCCAGCAAATATAATTTTAGGCGGTGGCCATTTACTTTAAATTCTCCTTTTTCCGGGTGGGAAATAAGAACCGTCCCATATGACCAAGCCTCTTTAACAATAAAGGGGCCGGACCATCGCGATTTTAATTTTCCCGGAAAGAGGCGAAGGCGAGAGTTATAAAGAAGGACGAGATCGCCCGGCGAATTTTTTTTTGGAAATTTAATATTTTTGTCGTGATAAAACTTTGTTCGCTCTTTATAAAGCCTATTACTCTCGTATGCGTTCGCGCGCCACTCATCGAGCTCGTTCAACTGAAATTTACGTTGATCGGCAGCTAGGGTAGAATCTAAATTCAAAAATTTAAGCGCCCAGAATGCACGGTGCTCTAACTCAACCGGAAGGTGGCAAGCCTTGCCATAAACCAATCGAAATGGCGTGCAGCCGATGGCTGTCTTATATGCCGTTCGATAGGCCCATAGAGCATCATCTAGTTTTAACGCCCAATCCTTCCTATTTATAGAAATAGTTTTTTCTAAAATACGCTTCAATTCTCGATTGACAACCTCGACTTGACCGCTCGTTTGGGGGTGATAGGCGGTGGAGAGTTTGTGCGTTACACCATATTTTGCCAAAATTTTGGCAAACTGGCGATTGCAGAAATGGGTTCCCCTATCACTAACTATAGCGCGCGGCGTGCCAAATCGAGAGAATAATTTTTTTAGAAAATTAACTACGACTCGTGCATCGTTGGTGGGGAGCGCCTGCGCTTCCGCCCACCTTGATACATAGTCGACAGCAACGAGAATGTATTTGTTTTGATAAGACGGAGGGAGGGGGCCAACGAAGTCGATGCCCCAAAGATCGAAGATTTCACATTCTAGAAAAATATTTTGAGGCATCTCGTCCCTACGTGAGATATTGCCGGCCCGCTGGCAGCTATCACAAGTACTCACCAGGGTGTGAGCATCTTTGTAAAGCGAGGGCCAATAAAAGCCCGCCTCCAGCACCTTCCTTGCGGTGCGGTTCGCCTGATAATGACCACCTGTTGGTCCCTCGTGGCAATGCCGTAAAATCTGTAGGCCTTCCTTACTCGAAACACAACGTCGCGCAACCTGGCCGCACAAACACGAAATAAAAAGGGGTCTTCCCAAAAATAATTCTTTATGTCAGAAAAGAATTTCTTCTTTTGCTGATTTGAGAATTCTTTTGGCAAGACCCGGGCTACTAAATAGTTAGCCAGATCGGCGAACCATGGTGCCGAACAATTCTTAAGATTTTCTAGAGCGAGGAGGCGCTCATCGGGGAATTTATCATTAATATCAGACTCTATTAATGCTTCACTAGCAGGATTCTCTAAACGCGACAAATGGTCGGCCGCCAAATTTTCGGCACCCCTTTTGTCCCGGATCTCCAAGTCAAACTCCTGTAAGAGGAGGATCCATCGCAAAAGGCGGGGCTTGGCGTCCGCTTTACTTAATAAATATCTAAGCGCGGAGTGATCCGTGAAGACTACAACTTTTGATAAAGTGATGTAAGACCTAAAATTATCGAAAGCAAACACGATCGATAGAAGCTCCTTCTCAGTGGTGGTGTAGTTGGCTTGTGCGGACGTGAGTGTCTTGCTCGCATAATAAATTGGGTGGAAGAATTTATCCACCCGTTGGCCTAAAACAGCGCCGACGGTAATATCACTTGCGTCACACATGATCTCAAATGGGAGCGACCAATCTTGCGCGACTAGGATCGGAGATTTTACTAATTTTTCTTTAATTAAATTAAATGCTACAAGACATTCATCATCAAAGAGGAAAGAAGATTCTTTTTCAAGAAGATGGGTTAACGGCTTGGTTATTTTGGAAAAATTTTGAATGAAGCGCCGATAGAACCCTGCGTGGCCTAAGAAATTGCGAATTGCTTTAATGTTCGTTGGTGGGGGAAGTTTTTCAATTACTTCGATCTTAGCCCGGTCGACCTCTATCCCTTTTCCCGAAATTTTATGGCCGAGGACTAATCCCTCTCGGACCATAAAATGACATTTCTCCCAATTGAGGGCTAGATTGGTCTCCTCACAACGAATAAGCACACGCTCAAGATTTTTTAAACAGTTTTTAAACGAATTACCGAAGACCGAGAAGTCGTCCATGAAGACTTCCATCACCTCTTCTACTAACTCGTTAAAAATTGCCAACATACATCTCTGAAATGTAGCTAGCGCGTTGCATAACCCAAATGGCATCCTTCTATACGCGAAGGTACCAAAAGGACAAGTGAAGGTGGTCTTCTCTTGGTCCTCGGGTGAAATAGGAATTTGGAAATATCCTGAGAGACCATCAAGAAGACAATAGAAAGAGTGACCGGACAGGCGTTCTAAGATTTGGTCGATAAACGGTAACGTAAAATGGTCTTTTCGGGTGACATCATTAAGTTTTCGATAGTCGATGCACATCCTCCAACCCGTAACAGTACGGGTTGGAATTAATTCATTGTTTTCATTCGCGACCACCGTTACACCGCCTTTCTTTGGCACACCTTGTACTGGGCTAACCCAAGTACTATCGGAGATGGGATAGATGATTCCCGCATCTAGGAGTTTGATTACCTCAGCCTTCACGACTCCCTTCATATTGGGATTAAGTCGTCGTTGGGGCTGGACAGAACTGTGGGAATTCTCTTCCAAGAAGATCTTATGGGTACAGAAGGAGGGGCTAATCCCCTTTATATCAGATAACTGTCATGCAATTGCGTGGCGATGATTTCTTAACACTAGAGCCAACTCAGAAATTTCTGAGTCACTCAAATCGGCAGAGATGATAACGGGAAGTTTGGAGTTTGTTTCTAAGAAGATATATTTGAGATGAGGGGGAAGTTGCTTCAATTCTAAGGTGGGTGGTTCCTCGTAGGAGGTTTTGATTTTTAGGGTTTTGATGTGTAGTGGTTCAGGTGGTGTGGGGCGAGAGACTTCTTCTAAGCAGAAGCGCTCGGCGATAATGGGTTCATTACACGATGAAGATATAGACTTGGGTAGTGCAGAAGATTCACCTTCGAAGCATTATTCTAGGTAAAAGCAGGAATCGTCATTAGCTAAGGTATTACGCATCGAGGGATTTATACTAAAAGTGATTTCATCGTCTCCAACCCGAAGGAGGAGCTTTCCATCACTAATGTCAATAATAGCGCGGGAGGTGGCAAGGAAGGGGCGGCCGAGTATAAGGGGTACTTCGGCATCCTCTTCGATGTCTAGGATAACAAAATCCACCGGAAAGATGAATTTGTCTACTTTTACGAGCACATCCTCTACTATCCCTACCGGATACTTAACTGATCAATCAGCTAACTGGATACTCATTTTGGTGGGTTTTGGAGATCCTAGACCTAATTTTTTAAATAGAGAGAATGGCATGAGGTTTATGCTTGCTCCTAGATCAGCTAAGGCGTGTTTTACTAACGAATTACCAAAAAGACATGGGATGGAAAACCTTCCCGGGTCATTTACTTTTTGCGGTAATTTGTTAAGTACAACCGCGGAGCATTCTGCGTTAAGGGAAATATGTGAAATATCCTCAAGCTTTTTCTTATTAGAGAGCAGCTCCTTGAGTTATTTTGCATATTTTGGCATGTTAGAGATAGCCTCGCAAAAAGGGACATTAATATGAATTTGTTTTAAAATTTCTAAGAACTTTTTATAACTCTCCTCGGCACGCTCATTTTTTAACTTAGCAGGATAAGGAATATTTGAATTAGAGTCGCGCGACATAAATGTAGTAGGTAAATTCGAAGCTAAAATAGGAGGAGGAGGAGTAGAAGAAGGTACCATGGGTTCATCGTTTTTTAAAGCTACCTCCTTTCCGCTGCGGAGTGTGATTGCATTCGCGCTTTCCCTTGGGTTTTGTTCGGTGTTTCCTGGCAGAGTTCCTTGTTGTCGCTCGGAGAACATCTTCGCTAACAGGCCCACCTGATTTTCTAAGCTTTTAATAGACCCGGTAATGTTCCTGAGATTAGATTCATTTGTGGCAACGTACTTGGCGAAGACATCTTCAAGAGAAGATGGCTTCGGCTGTTGCGGTGGAAAACCGGGTGGATTTAAATTAAGGGGGGGAGCTGGATTATAAACAAGATTTAGATTTGGAGGGCGCTGAGCATTCCCTTGGTTGCTCCATGAGAAGTTTGGATGGTTCCTATAACCCGCATTATAGGTGTTGTTATACGGTGCGTTATTCGGGTTATAAGAAGGCCGAGGCGCGTTTCCCATGAAGTCAACCTGTTCTTCAAAAATAACATTATTATTATTAGCCCAAGGAGGAATGGCGGAGGAAGCAGTCATCTCCGCCACTTGCTTAGTTAGGCGCTCAACTTGGAGGGCTAGATTCGTAGATGCATGAATTTCAAAAACTCCCGCTGGCTTAACTGGTCGTGATCGGGGTGCATTCCATTGGTATGCATTCATGGCCATTTCCTCAACAAGCTCTTGTGCGGCCTCCGGGGTTTTGTTATTCAACGTCCCCCCAGCGGCTGCGTCGATCATTTGTCTTGTTTGGAAATTCAAGACATTATAGAAGATTTGCACTTGTTGCCAAGTGGGAAGTGCGTGGTGTGGGCATCTACGCAATAGTTCCTTAAAGCGCTCCCACGTGTCGTAGAGAGTCTCCGAGTCTATTTGCATATATGATGCGATATCAGTGCGTAGTTTTGCGGTTTTTGCAGGAGGAAAGTACTTTGTAAGAAATTTTCCTGCCATATCGGCCCATGTAGTGATGGATCCTCTAGGGAGAGAGCCCAGCCACTGCTTGGCCTTTGACCGTAAAGAAAATGGAAAAAGACGTAATCGAATGGCATCATCCGTGACACCATTGATTTTGAAAGTATCGCAAATCTCGAGAAAATTTGAAATGTGGCAATTTGGATCCTCGTCCGGGAGACCATCGAAGGTTACCGACTGCTGCACCATTTGTATAATGCTGGACTTGATCTCAAAGTTATTGTTCGCCACTGTAGGGCGGACAATACTTGATTGTGTACCCTCAAGATTTGGCCGCGCATAATAGGACATGGTCCTTTGCTGGGCCTCATCTGGGTTGGGCGGATTAAGATCCATAATTTCTGTGGCAGTGTCTCCGATCGACTCTTCGATGCCTAAATGCGATTCCTGATCACGAGAACGGAGGCGACGCAAAACGGTGCGCTCTATCTCAGAATCAAAAGGAATATTCGAAGAGCTTCCTCTGGTTATACACTAAAAAGAAAGAGAAGTGAGAGAGAGATAATGAGAAAAACTATAAAGAGAGCGAAAAAAGAAGAAGATAAAATTAATAGCTATCCTCTTTTCAAAATATCAAAACTAGTGTCCCCGGCAACGGCGCCAAAAACTTGATATAAAAATTACGTGGAGAAAGGGATTATGCGTGGAGAAGAAAAAGTTATGGAGAGAGAAGGTGAAAGTGTGGTTGTGAGATGTTCTCCGATTCTATATTCGAGGAAGGCAAGTGTACCTTATCACATATAGTATAGGATATTAAGTTCAATATCAAGTTCGTATTACCCGGGGTGGTTTGATTACTTCTACTTCAAGGAGTTGCTATTATCTTATCAAATAAAAGTTCTTTTTGGGCTTGCTTACTAAATTAGAGAAGAGAGAAAATTACTTGCAAACAAAAGAAAGGATAAACGATGATTTAAGCGGAAGTACTCGATCTTGAATTTCTTTGGCAAAATTAATCAAGAAAGCAATCACAAACTTTAACTTAATAAAATAAAGATACCTTGATCGTGGGGGTTCCCAAATCTTGAACACGCTTCTCTCGAAGAAGTGCCCAACTGAGGTTAGGAAGATCCGACCAAACTCTCGTCCCGTATCCGAATACCTAACACTCGCTTTAAGTAGTGAACCTTGCTATTGGATTTGACTCCAATCCGGGAGATTTACGTCATTCTCTCTCAAGAGGTGCGTGCAACTCTCTTTACTCTTGAGCGCTCACTTCAATCTATCAGCCTCTCGGCTATCCAAGAATGAAAACATGAATGGAGACTATATATCGATAATATAGTTTCATTCAAAATAAATCAAGAGTAAATCGAAGGCCTAGATTCTAAAAAGAGAAAGAGAGTTAGAGCATCATAACTGATCAACTCATCCTCAGATCATCAAGATCGAGTACTATGAGGATTTAGTTACTCATAATTGTGTAGGAAATGAAAATCATGTTAAGAATATGCAAAATAAGAAAGAGAGAGAGAGAGAAAAGGAATAACAAACTATATTATTCTTATTGAAAGGAAATTAAAAAGGGCATAAAGACATTACAAGGAGAGTTTACAACAAGATTACAATTGCGATAAAAGAGATTGCAAGAAAATTAAAGCATGAAAACATTAATCTAAAATACTCTAAAAATAAACTCTCAATTGCTCTCTAGAAGGCTCAAATGAAGGAGGAATGATGATCCTTACCCCCCTTCCTTCATGCTTATTTATAGGGCCAAAACCAAGGGGGTAGAGTTGGAATTTGGCATGAGGATGAAGCTTCCATGAAGCTTCCCTTGGTCAAAATGCACATGTTGGATATATAGTCAAAGGTGGCTAGCCTCTTTCATACTTGTCATGAAAAGCATGGTAAAAATTGGCTAACTTTCTCTCTTTCCAAGAAGCTTCCTTTAAGAACACATGCTGAATATTTAGTCAAAGGTGGCTAGCCTCTTTCATACTTAGGAGAAAAAAATCTCATCGGACCATTGTGGCTTCATTCCATTGTTGAATATAGTTCAACAATAACGTGGCATGACTGCACTCGACATTTTAGTTTGGAATGCCAAAACTGAAGGCGTGTTCTATTATAATTAATAATGCAATTTGTCCCGAGATCCTTGGTTCTTGCTCAAAGACGAGAATCATTCATGCAGGAAACCTGCTGGACAGCAACTTCGACGGAGGATTCCCGAAGCTACATAAATCCGATGAAGGCGTGTAACCATGCGTTGGAAAGGTATTTCTGAGGGCTACAACTTTCGTGTTCAGCCCAAAATCTGCTTCTGGCCGCAACATGCCCAAAAGTGGCCCCGAAGTTCGCTGCGCGCAGAAAATATAGTAAAATAGGCATGGTTAGGATAGAATTATAAAAGGATACGATTTAGGGAATAAAATTAACATTATAAATATATTTATATTATATTATTTAGATTTTTATATTAATAATTTAGGTCAAATTATGCATCATCAGTCATACGCTTCATAGATCCTTATCATATAAATTGTTATGGGCGGTTTATATGATAAGTTACTTTTGGAAACCCTAACTTATATGTTCGTATGGGCGTTCATATAAGTTGGGGTACTTCTGTGATATTGATAGGAGTAGGAGTAGTATTAGCGTACTTTCCTTTCCGTACTGCACTTACTTCAAGTTCTACCTTCTTACTGCAATTCTTTTCTTTTTGCACTGTCTTTACTTACTTGCACCTTATATAGAACTGCTAGACTATATATAGAACTGCTAGATTATACCTACTCCTGCTAGTTTAGAATTGTCACCTGCTTCCACTTTGCTACCCCTTGTCGTCCTCTGCATCCTCCTTCCACTCGGTGCCTAAGAGCGACAGGAGGAGGTGTTGAGGATACGACTTAGTCTTTTTGACTAACATACGTTGACTACCCCTTTTTAGGAGTTCGGGGAGATAGACCAGCACGTCCAGCGGGACGAGGAGGCAGGGCATGAGGAGCAGCTACCACCACCACCAGACACTACTACCGTACGTCCTCAGGTGGGAGGAGATGTAGTGGATAGCTTAGTTTACAGCTTTCTGTTTTGTGAGAGAGAGTTTGATTACTATTGATGTATATGGGCATAAGCCCTATTTCGCTTCACTTTTGTACTCATTTATGGACTGTAGCAGCTCTTTCATTTCCATATGTATGATATGCTCTGTGACTTCTGTGGAATTGTGTATTAGTTTGTTTATACACTTTTACTTCCGCATCTCTAGTGAAAAATGATCGTAATAGCCGGCAGAATCGGCGTCTTACGGTGTCGACTAACTCAGGAGTTAGTGTCACCGTAAGGCGGCGGTTCTGGGCATAAGATCTTGGTTGCCTTCGAGAAAGAAAAAGGCGGATCTTACAGATATATCTCGTCAATTCATCAAAAACACTTTGTTCTTCCAATTTACTTGACGAGTACTTGCATGAACTTGAAGAGAATTTCTTCACTTGGACAGATTCCTTCAGTTCTTCATGATTCCTTATTGAGCATTCCAAGTTCTATTTTGAAAAAGGTGAACTTGGCTTCATCCAACGACTTTGTGAAAATATATGCAACCTGCTTGTCCATTGATACATAGCAAAGATTGATGTCCTTGTTCTTCACACGCTCTCAGATGAAGTGATAGTGTATCTCAATATGCTTTGTCCAACTGTGGGAGACAGGATTGTTAGCAATTGTTATTGTACTGGATGAGTCGCAAAACATTTGAATCTCTTTCAACTTCATTGTGTATTCATCAAGTTGATTCTTTATCTATAGAAGTTGTGCACAATAACTACCTACAGAGATGTGCTCTGACTCAGCAGTTGAAATTGGAACACAATTTTGCTTATTGCTGCTCCATGAAATAAGCCTCCTTCTAAGGAATTCACACTTCCAGAAAGTGCTTTTCCTGTCATTCCTGCTTCTTGCCAACTCTGCATCTGAAAACCAATCAACTTGCAGTCATTACTTCTTAGGTACCATAAGGCAAGATTCGTTGTGTCTTTAAGGTATCTCAAAATCCTCTTTGTAGCGGTGTAATGAGATTCCTTAGAGTTCACCTAAAACCTAGCACAGACACATATTGAAAATTTTATATCGGGTATACTTGTAGTAAGGTAGAGCAAAGATCGAATTATGCTTTTATACTTTGTTTCATCAAAAGGTTTCCTTTCTCATCCTTGTCTAGAGACAAATTTGAACCCATTGGATTCCTCATAGAGGTTGCATTCTCCAATCCAAATTTCTTAAGTAATTCATAGGTGTACTTTGTTTGAGAGATGAAAATTCCATCTTCAGATTGCTTCACCTAAAGCACTAAGAAATACTTCAGCTTACCCATACTGCTCATTTCAAACTTCCCTTGCATCAAGTTAGAAAACATTTTGCAAAGGTTGTCATCTGTAGATCCAAATATAATAACAAAGACATATATTTGCACTAGCAAGATCTTACCTTTTACTTCCCTAAGAAATAATGTTTTCTCTATCTTTTCACTTGATAACTTGCTTTCAAGAAGAAAGCTAGATAGTGTCTCTTGCTAAGCTCTAGGAGCTTGTTTTAAAAGCATAAAAACTTTATTCAAGAAATATACATGATTAGGAATTGTTGAAATGACAAAACCTGGGGGTTATTCCAAGTATACTTCATCCTTTAAATTAACATTGAGCAAGGCTGACTTCACATCCATTTGGTAGACTTTAAAATCTTTGTGTGCTGCAAACGCTAGGAATAATCTGATTGCTTCAAGTCTGGAAATCAGAGCAAAAGTTTGATCAAAATTTATTCCTTCCTCTTATCGGTTACCTTGAGCTACCAGCCTATCTTTATTGTTGAAAGTCTCTTAAGGGTAGCTAAACACCTAGAGGGGGAGGGGGTGAATTGGTTTCTTTTGATTCTTTTATGGCTTTTTTGAGGTTGATCTTGATGTGTGTTTATGTTAGTAGGTTAGCTTTCAAGAACTCATACACCACACAAAATTTTATAGTGGTTCCCCTATCTGTGGTACATCCACTTTCCCCTTTACCTATCTAGCAGTAAGCTAGATTCGGCCAATTCCTCCAGTACTTAGATCAAACATATCTTACACCTCAGATCCCTTCCCTGGATCTTACAACTCAGAGTGCTCTCCACTCCTTCATCTCAAACTGAACACAGTCCTACTTCAGACACAAAAATGGTCTCCTACCTCAGGCCAGACAACCCTACAAGTTAGAGAATTCTAACTCCTACAGCTTAGAGACCCAGCTAGTATCCTTCCTCTGATCTTCACAAAGATCCTACCTCAGGCACAAGCCTTACCTTAGGTCCTCCTTAGGATCCTACAACTCAGAGTGCATCACACTCCTATAACTCAAACTGCACACAATACTACACTCAGTCTTTATAAAATCATCCTACTACTCAGAGTGCTTCACACTCCTACACTCAGCCTTTATAAAATAGATCTATAGCCTAGATCTCAGCGAGATCCTATAAGAAAGAATTTATTTTTGAGAAATTTGACTCAAGAGAAAAGTTCTGAGTCTTCTTTGAAAGTCTTTGTTTTCAAGGTAGCTAATAACCTAGAAGGGGGGGGGGGTGAATAGGTTTTCTAATTTTTTATTATTATCTTTAACATAATGTGTTATGAGTTAGTAGTTTTTAAGCTTTTAAGACAAAACACAAAGAATACATAGAATTTATAGTGGTTCCCACCTTTCTAACTTCTAGTTAGAGAAGGCAATTCTCCAAAAACCTAGCTCCAAAGAGCTTACACCTCAGATCCCGCAGGATCTCTCAGTCTACTCCAAGACTTACAACTCAGGAACAAGGCCCTACCTCAGAGCAAACTTGATCCTACAACTCAGTGATCAATTGATCACATACCTCAAACTTGAATCCAAGTCTTACATCTCAGGCTATGGAGGATAGCCCTACCTCAGATAGAATGACTCTTATAGCTCAGGGAAACTGCCATACCTCAGGCTCAAAAGACTTATAGCTCAGATCCAAAAGGATCCTACACTCAGAGTGTAAGTGTAAGACCCCTTTTTTGTAAACCACCGGGGTCTTATGCCTAGAACTGACGCTTTGCGGTGACACCAACACGCTCAGGAAGGTCGTCACGACAAAATGTCGATCATGCCGGCCATACCGATCACATAAGAGAAGAGTAAAAGTAAAAATACATGAGTAAAATGAAACTCAAAACTAGTCCACCAGAATCACATATATAAAAATAATTCTCCACGAAGGGAGAGTCTACAGAAATGATGAAGCAATGTACTAAAGAGGGCTCCTTTCCGATACATCAAAATCCACACTACAAATCACTCAATCGGGGTAGCAAATCTTTAATATCTACTAATGATCGGGACTCACTGTCCTTACTTCCTGAACTCCAGTACTAGACTGTCCCGTTTCCAAGCACACCGACCTCTGGGGCTGCATCTCCTGGTTCGGCTCCATGATCCCCTAAAATGATTTGGTCAACGACCGTTAGTCTAAAATACTAAGTCCTATCGCCTCCCACCCCTCCCCCATGGATCCTAGGAACTGAGCGGGGAGAAAGAAAGGGAAGGTAATGAAGGTGGAGAGTAATAAGGTAAATAGGTGGCGGCAGAACTAGTCTATTATGAGTTCATAAACAGAGCAAGTATATGTAAGCAGTAGTAGGTAAGAAGCATAAGTGTACTCAATAACAGGTGAGCAAGTAAAGTAGGAGAAGGTAAACTAAGTAAGTAACCATGACCTATAGAAATGTCCATACAAACCTATAGACCAAGGGGTTGTTTTGTAAGGACTATTGTATAAAGTGTCACATACCAATTTATACAATAGGTATCAAGGGTTATATGCAATAATGATGCTATGTCATGCAAGTATGTTATGATGTGAACATGCAAGTGCAACACACACACTCGACTCTGTGCATACAGAACAATAGTTCCCCCTTTCTGGAGCCTAACCTCCCAGGATACCTCCGTAGTAGCAAACAGAAGCGGTGGGTTGGGCCTCGCCCATCTCTAAATTGGTATCAACACTACCAGTCAGACCTATTGTACGCCTCAATGCTGGTGCACTAAGCGGATCTCTTGCGTACTCTTGCCGGTTGTGCACCGAACTTTATTTGGCCAAGTGCTAAACCACACTTGTCAGGTCAACGTATTGGTGTCGGTGTGACGACTCTCCAATACCGAAGATCCACCAACTTTTATCTTATGCACATTTAATATTACTATATTTTCCCACCAAGCCAAAGCTCCCAGTACTATCCTGTCCATCACAAATATCTACCGAGCCATCGGCTCGCCGGGCTAACCTGCCCATCACTAAAACAACCGAGCCTACCGCTCGTGAGACCCAACCTAACTCCCACAACATCGGGGAGTGTGAGTGTAAGTGTAATCCTAGTTATACTAGTTACTCTTAAACATTGATTATTCTAACGGTTTAGGTTATCCCAAGACTGCCCCACGTATTCCTAATGAAGGGTTCACACAGGGCACTAGGAACTATGATGGTAGTTGAAGCCCATCATTCCCTTTCGCAATGCACTTACTATTATTGGTTATTACCCAGTTCCCTATCCCTTTTAATAATATACTGGATCTAATCCTAGTGCATTTTGACTCTCTTTCTCTCCACAGGAAAGATGACCTTTCGTCGATCCCGAGCACCACTTAACACTAGACAACCCAACAATCCCCTCATCATGACTCTTAATGAAGCTCACTTTTTCATCTTACCAAATAAGCACACATTACTCTCCACTTCCTATGACCATCCCCCATGTTAACACAATTTTTGCAGTTTTACTAAATGCAGACCAACCTAAGCTATATGATGTTAATGACAGGAGGTACTTAAAATTTTCATCCAAATGCCCTAAGATAATTATTGTGGGTCTATCATGACACATTTAGACTAAATCCAGAAACTTGTAATTTTTCTAATTAATTTAGCATTTATTAGATTTTCCCAAAAGTTAGACCAGGGTAATTTTGAACATGAAGTACTAGATTTCCTTAAGTTATGGCCAACCAAAAATTAGGAACAATATATGATAGCAAAATATTAGTGAATTCCAAAATTTCATAGACTTTTATAAATTTAATAGCCTCTAAATAATTAATTCAATGTAATCCAAATAATTTGAGTTAATGAAGGGAGTACCATAAATTATAGTCCAGAAATTATATAAAAATTACCAGAGCCTGATATGTATCACAAAACACTACTGAAGAACTTTCATGCAATTCAAAGGTTAGTGAGCCATGTATAAAAATACTTCAAATAATTCCATTCAAGAGCACTTTGTGAAGCAATATTCTTATAAACTCATCAAAATAACATGTAACAATTTTTCTAGGCTTTATTATGCCCTAAAAGATTCTCTGGCCAAGTAACACAATTTTACAGCAAGGTATATTATTTATAATCTATTTATCAAAATATGGTGCACTGGTTTACTTTACACATGAAGTACTAATAGGAAATGTCCAAATGATCCAAATAATATACTAGTGCCTCTAAATAATATTTAATTAACCTTGCCAGAATTTCATATCATTCAAAGTTAATCTAACCATGGTTACTCCAAAATCATCACATGGGGAAAGAAGAAGGTTATAACTACAAATATTGGCTACTATTTTCTAAACTTCCTATAATAAATTTCAGGGGTCTATAGCACTATAAAATTACTTCTAAGAAAATCCCATGAAGTTCCAAGATCATTTGACCCTCCTATATTTTCATAAAAGGTATAGCCTAAACTATTCCTAATTGGCTTAAGTTGTGTACCTAAGTCTAAATGTCACCAAATTCCTTCCTAGGGCATTTCACCACCCTAAGAACACATGGACTAAACCCCAAGTTCATACAAGGACATATCACTCCATGTCCGTCACAACCCCCTAAGGTTCAACCTTAGGGTTTGAACTAGGGTCCTAGGGAAAATCCACCCTAATCCACTGTAAACTCCATGTGAGTGTGTTTAAACTAACCATGGCGCTCTAGCCAAATTCCCAACCCCTTTGGGAGAGAATTTGCCCCTCCATGCCCCAAGCTCACTCTGGCCCTAATTAACCCTTAAAGGGCCACACTCTGGTCTCACCAAAACCTATTCAAATCTAACTCAATTGGGCTGAGATTTTTAGCATGGTCATGCCAAGACCCTAAGAGTCATACACTATAATTTTGGTGGGCTTAGAGGTCATTAGACCCCTTAATTAATTCATACATGGATTATTAAATTTCTACAAAACTTTAGGAAACTGTTTTCCAAAAATTTCCATTTTTGGATATGTTTTAGGTATAGGCAAGAGTGAATTCCATCCAATATTTCAAGTCATTTGGATGGTTGGATAGATGGGGGCACTCAAAACAATCTCTGACCTAGCCTAGGTATAGACCTCACCAAAATGAGTGTTGTGGTCTGACCTGAACTCCAAATTGGTTCAAACCAAATTTAAATTAAACTAGACTCATAACAACTTTCATGTAGACCACTTTTTCTGAATAGACCACTAGGTATTTTTAATTTATATTCTAAGGTAGCTGATATTATGTGACAGAAAAATTCATAAAATGAAATTTAATATTCTAGATCTAGCACAGATCTTAAAGCAAATCGAGTGGCTCCTGATTTTCTTCTTCCTCCATCCAATGGCTGTGATCAACCTGGCCTGGAGCATATTCCAACCCATTTGTCGGCCACCCGACCACCTCCCTGGCCGGCCGGCCACCGCCACCACCTCCGTTGAGGCGGGGGCTATCGCCGGGTGGCGACACGGCCGCCGGAGGGGCGATTTCCGGTGAACCCGAGAGGAAGCCCAAATCCAAAAATTCATGGAATTTGAAGCTCGGAATCGGCTCAACTGAGCCTGATTCTTATCTCTAAAGATTCCTAAGATCAAACCCATGAAGAAGGTGTAGAGGAGGACCTGATTTGCGGCCTAAAGACGTGTGCTTTGCCTCCTCACCATTCCGGCCACCGAGCTTCTGGCTCCTTTGCAACTTCTACTCCAACATCAATGGAAATGAAAAGGAATCGGGGGAAACGATTGCCCTTGCCCTGGTGAAGGTCCTTAAAGAGGGAATTTGGGAAAGGAGGCTTGTAACTCCAAAATTTCATTAAACTCTATTAATGGCCATTAACTCCACCCCTTCGGTTTCAACCAAATTAAGGGTCTCAAACAAATTAATGGCCAGCCACTTCCAGAAACTCCTCCTCTCCCTCAGAGGAATAAAAGCCCCATAAAAGTGAGAGTTATGGAGCCTCAATGGCCATGATGGGCATTAATCTCAAGCTTTTCTCTCTCCTCCAAATCACCAATTCCAGAAGCTTAGTCCGACAAATTTTGTTCTATTGGTCGAACTCCGTTCGACGAATTTTCCCCATTGGTTGTACTCCGCTCGACAAATTTATTCGATTCGTCGAACTCCGCTCGACGAATCTGCTCTATTCGTCGATCTCCGTTCGACGAATATGCCCCACTCGACGAAGGCTGAACCTTGTTCAACAACTTGCTCTGTTCGTCGAACTTCGTTGGACGAACTTTGAACCTTATTCAGAAACTTGCTCTGTTCGTCGAACTCCGTTCGAAGAACTTTGAACCCAGTTCAGCAACTTGCTCCGTTCGTCAAACACTGTTCGACGAACGCTGAACCTAGTTTAGCAAACTTGCCCCATTCGTCGAACTCCGTTCGATGAATAAGCTCCTAATTACAAAGAGGCTCAATTCGACGGACTCTGTTCGACGAATATTCTCCGTTCGACGAATTATTTGCTGAGTTCGACGAATATGCTCCGTTCGACGAATTCTTTACTGAGTTTGACGAATCCGACCGGTTCAATGATTTTTAAATATTTGGTAACTGAGACTTACTATTTGCAGCCCAAGGTGGTTCATACCCTAATTCCCATGTTCCCCCCAAACCCTTTAGTGCTTCTCAGGGTTTTGTCATGACTCAGTCATGACAATACCATCCTACGGGTCTAGAAGTCTGAGGGTTGTTACAAATCCCAATACATAAAAATAAATAAATTCCTCGAAATTCAAGTTAGGCCTACGATGTTTCATGTATGCGAAATAAAATGTAACATCCCGAGAGGTTAACAGAAATACCTGAGGTGAAAAGTCCCGGGTACCTTTGCTGCATCAAGTCCTACGGCTCCCACGTGTAATCCTCTTGTCCATGATTCCTCCACAAGACCTTGACCAGCGGAACCTTCTTGCATCGTAAGACCCGCATCGCAGTATCGTCGATCTAGATCGGCTCCAGGTGCACCGATCGATCAGAAGCTATAGGCCCATCTGTAGTCGTAATCTGCTGCTCGGGCCGAAGTGGAGCTCTCCTGAGGGAGGAGACGTGGAAGATATCGTGCAAACCCGTTATATCTGGCGGCAGCTCCAGTCTGTAGGCTAAGGGGATGATCCATTCCAGGATCCTGTAAGGCCCCATATATCTCGGACTGAGCTTCTTCCGACCGCGCACCTGTGAGACTCCATGCATCGGTCATATCTTTTGAAACACTTGATCTCCTTCCTTAAAATCCACCTGACGTTTTCGAGCATCGTAATACTTGGCATGCCTGCTCTGGGCCTCCAACATCCTATCTCGAATCAACTGCACCTGAGCATCTGTATTCTCGACAAACTCCGAGCCAAGTGCCCTCGGATCCTCATCCTGGATCCAAGACAAAGGAGTACTGCATCTATGCACGTATAAAGCCTCATAAGGGGCCATACTGATGTTGGACTGGTGGTTGTTGTTGTACGAGAATTTGATCAACTGTAGCTGCCTCTCCCATGGCTCTCCGCAGTTTAGCATGCAAAGACGTAACAAATCCTCTAGTGTCTGATTGTTGTGCTCTGTCTTCCCATCCGTCTGAGGGTGGAAGGTGGTACTGAATGTCAACCGGGTCCCCAAATAAGCCTAGACTGACCTCCATTCCTCAGACGTAAACTGTCCATCACGATAAGACACTATCATCCTTGGCACTCCATGGTATCGGACGAACTGCTCTACGAACCTCTGCACCAATTCTCCCACTAAAGCGTCCTTCCTGATCGGTAGAAATCTAGCCACCTTTGTCAATCGATCGACGATCACCCATATCGAGTCATTTCCCTCATGTGACCGAGGAAGACCTTGTATGAAATCCATGGCAATATCGTCGAACTTCCACTCCGGCATCGGAAGTGACTGCAATAATCCAGTCGGACTCTTTCATTCTCCCTTCACTAACTGACAGGCATCGCAATGGGTCACGAAGTATGTGATGTCCCTCTTCATGCCCTGCCAGTACATCATCCTCTTCAGGTCGGCCATCATCTTGGTGATTCCCGGGTGGACTAAGTACCTGTTGTAGTGAGCCTCGGTCATAATGTCCTCCTGAATCCTGCCCTATGCCGGTATATACACCCGACCTCTAAAGTATATAAACCCATCTCTCTCTGCATACTCCCCGACCGTGCCTGCCTCGAGGGTCCTGAATACTGGCTCCAACTTGTCATCCCTCCTCTGCTCAGCCCTAATGCAATCTCGAATATCATCGGTAGTGCTCACACGGCCAGATACTCCTCATATAGCTCTGAGTTATCCGAGGACCCCAAAGTAATCTGCATATCCTCCATCATCCGTACCAGCTCCATAGCCATCAATTGAGGCTCTGCTCCTGAAGTCGTATCCCTTTGGCTCAGTGTGTCTGTCACCATATTCTCCTTCCCTGAGTGATAGTGTATCGTGTACACAAAGTCAGATAAGAACTCCACCCATCATCTCTGGAGGATGTTCAACTCCTTCTGCGTATCGACATATTTCAGATTCTTATGATCTGAAAATATTTCGCAGTGCACACTATAAAGGTAATGCCACCAAATCTTTAGAGCAATCAACACTGCTCCCATCTCCAAGTCATGCATAGGGTAGTTCTGATCATGCTTCTTCAGCTGGCAGGAGAAGCATGCTATAACATGTCCATGCTGCATCAGTACAGCACCCATCCCCTGAAACGACGCATCAGTGTACACCTGGAAACCCTCCTTCCTAGATGAAAGAGCGAGGATAGGGGCCGATGTAAGCCGGCCCTTCAACTCCTGGAAGGCCGCCTCACACTGCGACATCCAAACAAACGGAGTGTCCTTCTTCATCAAAGAAGTGAGTGGGAGGGCTATCTGAGAGAATCCCTGCACAAACTTCTGGTAGTACCCGGCCAATCCCACAACACGTCGGACATCCGTGGCCTCCTTCATTTGATGCCAGTCTCGCACTGCCGGAATCTTCGCAGGATCCATAGCCAATCTTGATCCACTGATGTTGTGGCCTAAAAAGGCCACCTCCGTTAGCCAAAACTGGCATTTGCTAAAATTGGCATACAACTGATGCTCCCTCAGCTTATCCAGGGTCAAGGCTCAATGCTGTGCATGCTCCTCCTTCGTCCTTGAATAAATAAGGATTTCATCTATGAACACAATGACAAACCTGACAAGGTATGGCTCAAACAACCAGTTTATCAAGCTCATGAAGGATGATGGCGCATTCGTGAGCTAAAAGGGCATCACGATAAACTCGTACAAGCCGTATCTGCTGCTAAACGCCGTCCTCGGAATGTTTTCTTCCTAAATCCGTAATTGATAGTATTCCGAACTCAGATCCAACTTCGATAACCAATGTGCTCCCTATAGTTGATCAAATAGCTCATCGATCCTCGACAGTGGATATGTGTTACGGACTGTCAACCAGTTTATTGCACGATAGTCGATGCACAACCTAAGGGTCCCATCCTTCTTTTTCACAAATAAGACCGGAGCTACCCATGGTGAGGAACTTGGCCAAACAAATCCAGCCTCCACTAGCTTCTTTAGTTGACTCATGAACTCCACCAGCTCCTTCAGAGCCATCCGATAGGGATCCCTAGACACCAACTTAGCTCCCGACACCAACTCAATCTGGAAATCCTTCTCGCGATGCAGAGGCAATCCTGGTAGCTTCTCTGGGAAAACATCTACAAAGTCCCGCACCACCGATATGCCGGCAACCATCATCTTGAACTCGGCCATCTCAAAGAACACCTGATAGACCTCATCTCCCTACATATGGTCCTTGACGGCCTGAATAGAAGATAACATCTTACGGGAGATGGGAGTAATACCTTTGAAGATCGCGAAGGTGCCGTCGTAACTCAGTACAACCTTCTTTATCGGGCAATCTATCTGGGCGTGGTTCCAAGTAAGCCATGTCAAGCCCAGAAACAGGTTGAAGTCCGGCATCCTCAAGACCATAGTCAGGGCCTCGAGTGTCAGACCATCAATAGTTACCCTTAGGAGGCACTTAACAATAGTTAAGACCTTTGTCCTATTGGGGAGACGCATCCTCCTGGCGACTCCCGAATAATGTCTGACTCCCTCTAGTCCCTTTACGAACTCCTCAGAGACGAAATTGTGTGACGCCCCTATATCCACCAAGGTGTGGTAAGGTTTGCCGCACACCATGACTATTCATGTTTATTTAGATATGGTTAGGTAACTGAACCTATGGTTTTCTTTCTTAGTATGCTACTATTATTTGTTGTTTCAAATATTCCAAAAGTAAATAACAACATAAAATTAACAGTATACCTGCAATCACCCTGCCCGATTCCTGAGGTGAAGCCAAGTCTAGAGCATACACCTGCTCCCTCTTTTGCCTCTGATCTCCGCCCTGGAAACTACCTCCTCTTCTATGGCCTCGGCCTGCAAACTGCTGAGCGGGCAGGGCAGCATGTGGTGCCATTAGAGGTGCCCCTCTCATGGGGCAGTTTCTTCGAATGTGCCCTACCTGATGACAGTTGTAGCACTAGGGCGGGGGATGTGCCACACCCCCGAGCCTCTGCATCTCCGGCATCTTAAGAGGTTGAGGGGCCAATACCACTGGCACCCTCGGCTCCTGTCTCACCTCTTGGTGGGGTTGGTCCTCTGCCCTTCTCTCATCAACAAAGCGGCCCCTCCACTGATCATTCCTACCTCCCTGACCCTGATCCTCAGTTGGCCTCTTTCGGCCTCGAGTCGTGTGCCAATCAGCCTCTATCCTCTTTGCCATCTCCAGAATCCGAGGTATAGGCCCGTCGGATATAAACAAAAGAGCCTCTCTCAGGTCCTCTCGAAGGCCCTTATAGAACCTCTTTATATACCCCGCTTCGTCCAGCTGATAGGAGTCCGCAAATCGGGCAAAGTGATTGAACTCTCGGTGGTACTCCACAACCGTCCGGTTGCCTTGCCTCAGTTGCAGGACTTCCAGCTTGTCTCTTGCCGAATATGGTACGAAGTGCTCCAACAGTGCGGCCCTGAACTCCTCCCAAGTGACGTGAGCAACCTCCCGATCTGCAAATGTCATATCCAGAAGTGTCTTCCACCATCTCTTGGTATGAGGCTCCAAGAAAGAGACCACTAGAGGTACCCTCTCCTCCCACGAGCACCATATCCCAGTCAACATCTCAAACATGATATCCAGCCACTCTTCCGTCCGTACGGCCGACTCTATCCCAATGTAAGATGGGGGAGAGAGTCCCCAAAAGATGCTTAACCAATTGGCCCCCGGGTTTGGCTGTGGATCCGGAGCCTGCTGTGCCCTGAAGACCTCCAGAATGTCCGTCAGAGTCTTCCCCATATCTGAATGCAGGAACGGATTGGGAGATAGTGGAGGTGGTGCAACAATCAGAGTTTTCTCAGCTCCACCCTGCAGTGTAGATGTGTCGGGGGTTGCATTACACAGGCCAATTCTAAGAAATTTGACCCGAACCTAGTTAAAAGTTGACAATTATATGTGATACCCCATATAGGGACACCACACTTCCGCTGCTTAGTTTGTCCCCAAACTAAACTCAAGTAGGGGTGACCTAGGGTTAGTGGACTTTTACTCTTTTGATCGAGGTTTCCTCTGATACAATTTTGTAAGACCCCATTTTTTTAAACCATCGTGGTCTTATGCCCAGAACCGCCGCCTTGCGATGATAATAACACGCCCGGGAAGGTCGTCACTACAAAACGTTGATCCTCTCGGCCATACCGATCGCAAAAGAGAAGAGTAAAAATATAAATACATGAGTAAAATGAAACCCAAAACTAGTCCAGCAGAATCACATATATATAAATAATTCTCCACGAAGGGAGAGTCCACAGAAATGATGAAGCAATGTACTAAAGAGGGCTCCTGCCCGATACATCCAAATCCTCACTACAAATCACTCAATCGCGGAAGAAAATCTATAATATCTACTAATGATCGGGACTCACTATCCCTGCTGCCTGAACTCCAGTACTAGACTATCCCGTCTCCAAGTGCACCAACCTCTGGGGCTGCATCTCCTAGTTCGGTTCCATGATCCCCTAAAATGATTTGGTCAACGACAGTTAGTCTAAAAGACTAAGTCCTATCATACCACACCCCTCCCCCATAGCTCCTAGGAACCGAGTGGGGAGAAGGAAAGGGAAGGTAATAATGGTGGAGAGTAACAGGGTAAGCAGGTGGCGAAGGAATTAGTCTATCATGAGTTCATAAACAAAGCAAGTATATGTAAGCAGTAATAGGTAAGCAGCATAAGTATAATCAAGAACAGGTGAGCAAGTCAAGTAGGAGAAGGTAAACTAAGTAAGTAACTATGACCTATAGGAATTCTCATACAAACCTATAGACCAAGGTGTCATTTTGCAAGGCCTATTTTATAAAGTGACCCATACCAATTTATATAATAGGTGTCAAGGGTTATATGAAATTATGATTCTATGTCATGCAAGTATGCTATGATGTGAACATGCAAGTGCAACACACACACTCGACTTTTGCACACAGACATTTAGTTCCCCCTTTCTAGAGCCTAACCTCCCAGGATACCTTCGTAGTGCCAAACGGAAGAGGTGGGTTGGGCCTCACCCACCTCTAAACTGGTATCAATAATACCAGTCAGACCTATCATACGCCTCAACTCTGGTGCACTAAGCATAGCTCCTGCGTACTCATGCTGGCTGTGCATCGAACTTTATTTGGCCAAGTGCAACACCACACTTGTCGAGTCAACATATTGGTGTCAGTGTGACGACTCTCCGATACCGAAGACCCAACACCTTTTATCTTATGCATAAGCAATATTATTTTTTTTTCCCACCGGGCCAAAGCTCCCCGGACTATCCCGTCCGTCACAAATATCTATCGAGCCATCGGCTTGCCGGGCTAACCTGCCCATCACTAAAACCACCGAGCCTACCGCTTGTGAGACCCAACCTAACTCCAACAACACCAAGGAGTGTGAGTGTAAGTGTAATCCTAGTTATACTAGTTACTCTTAAACATTGATTATTCTTATGGTTTAGGTTAGCGTAGGACTGCCCCAGGTATTGCCGGTGAAGGGCTCTCACAAGACAATAGGAACTATGATGGTAGCTGAAGCCCATCGTTCCCTTTCGGAATGCACTTACTGTTATTGGTTATTACCCAGTTCCCTATCCCTTTTAATATTATACCGGATCTAACCCTAGTATAATTTGATTCTCTTTCTCTCCAAAGGAAAGACGACCTTTCGTCGATCTCGAGAACCACTTAACAGTAGCCAACCCAACATTCCCCTCATCATGACTCTTAATGAAGCTCACTTTTTCATCTTACCAAATCAACAAACATTACTCCCCACTTAATATGACCATCCCCCATGTTATCACAATTTCCGCAGTTTTACTAAATACAGACCAACCTATGCTATGTGAAGTACATGACAGGAGGTACTCCAAATTTTCATCCAAATTCCCTAAGATAATTATTGTGGGTCTATCATGACACATTTAGCCTAAATCCAAAAACATTTGATTTTCCTAATTAATTTAGTATTTATTAGATTTCCCCAAATGTTCGGCCATGGGTAATTTTGAGCATGAAGGACTAGATTTCCTTAAGTTATGGCCACCCAAAAATTAGGAACAGTATATGATAGCAAAATATTAGTGAATTCAAAAATTTCACGGACTTTTATAAATGTAATAGGCTCTAAATAATTAATTCAAGATAATCCAAATAATTAGAGTTAATGAAGGGAGTACCATAAATTATAGTGCAGAAATTATACAAAAATTATCAGAGCCTTATAATGATCACAAAACACTAATAACTAAGTTTCATACAATTCCAAGGTAAGTGAGCCATGTTTAGAAATACTTCAAATAATTTCATTCAAGTGCACTTTGTGAAGCAACATTCTTATAAACTCGTCAAAATAATATGTAATAATTTTTCTAGGCTTTATTATGCTCTAAAAGATTTTCTGGCCAAGTAACACAATTTTAAAGCAAGATATACTATTTATAATGCATTTATCAAAATATAGTGCACTAGTTTACTTTACACATGAAATACTAAGAGAAAATGCCCAAATGATCCAAATAATTTACTAGTGCCTCTACAAAATATTTAATTAACCTTGCCAGAGTTTCATATTATAATAAGTTAATCTAACCATGGTTACTCCAAAATCATCACATGGGGCAAGATGAAGGTTATAACTACAAATATAGGCTACTGTTTTCTAAACATCCTATAATAAATCGCATGGGTCAATAACACTATAAAATTACTTATACCAAAATCTTATGAAGATCCAAGATCATATGAACCTCCTATATTTTCATAAAAGGTATAGGACTAAACTATTCCTAATTAGTTTGAGTTGTGTACCTAAGACTAAATGTCACCAAATTCCTTCCTAGGGCATTTCACCACTCTAAGATCACATGGACTAAACCCCAAGTCCATATAAGGACATATCACTCCATGTCCTTCACAAACCCCCAAAGTTAAATCTTAGGGTTTGAACAAGGGTCCTAGGGAAAATCCACCCTAATATACCCTAAACTCCATGTAAGGGTGTTTAAACTAACCATGGGGCTCTGTCCAAATTCCCAACCCCTCTGGGTGAGAATTTGCCCCTCCATGCCCCAAGCTCACTCTGGCTCAAATTAACCCTTAAAGGGCCACACTCTAGTCTCACAAAAACCTATTCAAATCTAACCCACTTGGGCTGAGATTTTTATCATGGTCATGTGAATACCCTAAGAGTCAGACACCATAATTTTGTTGTGTTTATATGTCATTAGACCCCTTAAATAATTCATACATGGATTAATAAATTTATACAAAACTTTAGGAAAATGTTTTCCAAAAATTTCAATCTTTGGATATGTTTTACGTATTGGCAAGGGTGACCCCCATACAAAATTTCAAGTCATTTGGATGGCTGGATAGATTAGGGCACTCAAAACAATCTCTAACCCGTCCTAGGTATAGACCTCACCTGAATGTGTGCTGTGGTCTGACCTGAACTCCAAATTGGTTCAAACTAATTTTATATTAAACTAGACTCATAGGGATACAACTTTCATGTAGACCACTATTTCTTAATAGGCCTCTAGGTATTTTTAATTTATATTTCAAGGCAGCTGATATTATGTGACAGAAAAATGCATAAAATGAAATTTAATATTCTAGATCTAGCACAGATCTTAAAGCAAATCGAGTGGCTCCTGGTTTTCTTCTTCCTCCAGCCAATGGCTGAGATCAACCTGACCTGGAGCATATTCAAATCCCATTTTTCGGCCACCTGGACACCTCCCTGGCCGGCCACCACCTCCGTTGAGGTGGGCGCTATCGCCGGGCGGCAGCATGGCCGCCGGAGGGGCGATTTCTGGCGAACCCTAGAGGAAACACAAATACAAAAATTCATGGAAATTGAAGATTGGAATCGTCTCAACTGAGCCCTATTTTTATCTCTAAATATTCCTAAGATCTAACCCATGAAGAAGGAGTAGAGGAGGACCTTATTTGTGGCCTGAAGACTTACGCTTTGCCTCCTCACCATTCCGGCAACCGAGCTTCTGGCTCCTCTGCAACTTCTACACCAACCTCAACATAAATGAAAAGGAGTTGGGGCAAACGATTGCCCTTGCCCTGGTGAAGGTCCTTAAAGAGAGAATTTGGGAGAGGAGGCTTGTAACTCCCAAATGTCATTAAACTCCATTAATGGCCATTAACTCCACCCCTTTGGTTTCAACCAAATTAAGGGGCTGGACCAAATCAATGGTCGGCCACCTCCAGAAACTCCTCCTCTCCCTCGGAGGAATAAAATCCCTATAAAAGTGGGAGTTATGTAGCCTCCATGGCCATGATGGCCATTAATCTCAAGCTTTTCTCTCTCCTCCAAATCACCAATTCCAGAAGCTTAGTCTGACAAATTTTGTTCTATTCGTCAAACTCCGTTCGACAAATTTTACCCATTTGACGAACTTCGTTCGACGAATTTATTCCATTTGTCGAACTCCTCCCAACGAATCTGCTCTATTCTTCGATCTCCATTCGACGAATATGCCCCATTCGACGAAGGCTGAACCTTATTCAGGAACTTGCTCTGTTCGTCAAACTCTGTTCGACGAACTTTGAACCCAGTTCAGCAACTTGCTCTGTTTGTCAAACTCCGTTCGACGAACTCTGACCAAGTTCAACAACTTGCTCTATTCATCGAACTCCATTCGACGAATGCTGAACCTAGTTTAGCAAACTTTCTCTGTTTGTCGAACTCCATTCAATGAATAAGCTCCTAATTCCAAAGACGCTCAATTCGACGGACTCTGTTCGACGAATATTCTCCGTTAGACGAATTATTTGCTGAGTTCGACGAATTATTTGTTGAGTTCGACGAATTATTTATTGAGTTCGATGAATCCGACCGGTTGTATGATTTCTAAATATTTGGTAACTGAGACTTACTATTTGCAGCCCAAGGTTTTTCACACCCTAATTCCTATGTTCCCCCAAACCCTTTAGTGCTTCCCAGAGTTTTGTCATGACCCAGTCATGACAAAACCATCCTAGGGGTCTAGAAGTTCGAGGGATGTTACAGTAAGACCCCACTCTTAAAACACAAGACACGGTAGAGGGGATTCTTTTGCCCAGAACAGCCGTCTTGCGGTAGCGCCAACACGCGGGTCGACCCGTACCACAAAACACATATCCTGCCGGCTAAAACCAATATCATCATTGTCAGCCCAACATAAGAATATAAGCAGAAGTAAAAATCCACATAAGTATAAAATGTCCAACTAGTACAACAAATAAAATGAAGCAACCAAGGATTCTATAGTATCAGAGTACAATATGCCAAAAAGGCTACAAAATGAGTCTCTCAGAACTCACATCAGTCACCGATGGTATCGTCACCTCAGGCCCTATCACCCTGGCCTGGCTGCCCTTCTGCATAACCTACTACTGCTCTATCTGTGGGGTTTCCTCCTAAAATGAAAGATGTAGCAACCATTAGTCATTAATACTAAGTGGCAATGTCATCCACTCCCCTGGTGACTCTTAGGCACAGGGCGGAAAAAAGAAGATGGTACAATATATATAATAGCCGTAGTACAAAACAAGTGGCAATGTTCTAAACTATATTAGAGTTTATCAAAGCAACTACAATAATATATACTAGCAATTCTACTATCATCAGCTATGTATAAGTATGAATATACAACATGAAGTAACTTAACTTATATGAATGCCTATACAGACATATAAGTTAAGTATCGTCTTAACAGTAAGTAACTCATTATATAAGAGTGTCCATACAAACTTATATGATGAGGATCTTATGTTTGTAATACTATGCAATGTAATGAATGCAATGCGATGACTCACCCATACATACACATGTCATTGTTATGTCAACACAGACTTGTAGTTCCCACTTTTTGAGCAGGTAGCTAACCACTCAAGCGCCATCCTTCGTGACCAGATGGTGACAGTGAAATGGGCTTTTCCACTGCTAGGCGGGCATCCACACTACCAAGCCTAGGCCTTCATACGCCTTAATGCTAAGAACAAACATCGGAGCCCACATATGTACTACGGCTCAGAGGGGTCTCAGGTAGATGTGCACCAAGAACATATCCTTATGTTTTCCTATCATCGCTGCATGGGAGCAGCCTATGGGAGCGTATCACCAAAGGACCAAGCCCAACCGTCAACTTGGCACGGAATGAGCCCCATGAATGAGCACCGAGGACCAAGCCCAGCTGCCCAAAGTCAATCCGTCAACTCCTGTCGATGTGACGACTGGAGAGCCCGCAGACCTGCCACACTATCCTTAACCCAGGATTACGACACCACGTGTCAAATCACACCGCATGCAATTTCATATTTTAAGGACTCCACATTGAATCCCTTTTTAATACCTCATTCTAGTGCGGAAAACACATACGCACTTCCAACCCTTCCACATTTCCACACCACACAAGGGTCCATCATTTACATAGGTGGCAAGCCACCTTACACAACATACCAATTCCACACTGTTACCCGTAGGGAGACTCAACTCTAAGCAGTGGACTATGATACACATTCCATTAATCAACATCTCACAAAACAATTCATTAGCCTTATCCAATCCTTTCTAAAATTAAGCATTCACCAACAACTATGCTTCCACAAGATATTTGATGAGTGCTATTATGATAGGCTTTTTACTATCATAATTGTAGTCATGTACACTATTTTCTACCTCCCTAGGTAGTAAATTCACAAGAAAAGTTAAGAATTCGCTTTATTATGAATAGAAGAGCACAGTTACGAGTTTCTATTATTTTATGTATTAAGCTATTTACTTATTCCTTTATTTTCCTAATGCAGGCATTGCTAACCAGTGGAACTAAAAGCCTAAAAGCACAGAGGAGTTCACAGATTCAACATGGCTGATGACAGGATAAGAATTGGGCGAACACGGGTAGGCACACGCCCGTGTCCCTACCTGTGTCCTATCCAGGATGGAACAGAAGAATTGGAAGAAAAAGATAGAGAACCGCACGAGTGGAAACACGCCCGTGTGTCCACCCGTGTCCTTTTCGGGATAAATTCAACATCTACTGCCAACCAACCTGTGTCGGAAGAACATGAAGCACAACACGGCCGTGTCAGTACCCGTGTCAGATGACACGACCCACGACCAGACATGCCTATTCGTGTGGAACCGCCTATGAACCGTCAACACGACCTGTGATACGGGCGTGTTGGAACCCGTGTCCGACCCTGTTTTCAAGGAGACTATAAAAACCTGTGTAAAAAAAATAATCAAGACTTTTGGATCATTTTCATTTGGAGATCTTCTATAGGACGAAAGTGGAGCACCCAAGAGAAGGAGGACTTGAAGGAGATTTTCGTATGCTTTTAATCTTTCATGTATCTCTTTTAATGTTTCCTTTCTCTTGGTGATCTAACTTTATTTATCTTTTATTTCGCATGAAACTTTTATTTGAACAATTCGGTAATCATGTATGTTATTGTTTTCATCAAATTTGTTGCATTCTATTCGTATGTAGGCTTTCACCCAAAGAGATTTATCCTAGTTATGAATTTAGTTTTTGTTTTACATGAATTCCAACTTTTTAGATTGAGAAATTGGAAGGTTGTGATGATGTTTAAATGTTCATATTTAGGTGTTTTCTCTTTGTATTTGAAATTGCATGACCGAGAGATATGTCGTTTGGATAATTGTGATACAGATAAATGGATTCATGGTATTTTAGAGATAGGATTTCATGAATTTATATAGTAGATAGGGTACTTTATTTCAATGCAAATTTGAGTGTTGTAAATTGTTCAAGAGAAAGTTTACTCAACTTAGGTTTAGATTTTGAATTGCTCGAGAGAGAATTTGATAGATGTTTAACCCTTACAATACAACGAATTTGATAGTATTTTCATTTCATGATTACATAGAATTGAATTAATGAGCAATTATTTTCATGTGAATGCTCTTAGGCTTTCGGCTTTTTATCATCTTTAATCCTCCACTATCTATTTATCCAAATAGTCGTAGTTAGGTTAGTTTAGATTAAACAACCAATTTGAATTATAGGTACAATAATAGAGTGAGAGTGAGTTCGAGTACTTGAAAAGACCCTGTAGAATACGACACGAGATGTAGATTTCTCCTATACTATGATTGATAGGTGCACTTGCCTGAGATTAAAAGCAATCTCGCTTATGCCTATCTACATAGTTTATACATAGAGCAAAAATATCGCATCAAGTTTTTGGCGTCGTTGTCGGGGACTCATTTTCAATATTTTGAAAGCTTAAACTCTATTAATCTACTAATTTTTGATTACTAACAAGTAATTGTGAATTAGTTTATAGTATAATTATATTGCTTAATCTCTGTTTTGTAGTCTGCTATTCTATGATCAGGGGGCAAAATTCTGGGCTAGCACCATTTCATCCTGACCCGAAACGAATTATTCATAACACTAACCAAAGGGACATGGGAACTAATACCACAGATATTTCAAACGGACTTTCAGAAGAGGAAACAGTAAACCAAGGAGAGCACCATCCAAAAAATCTAGATAACATGGAAAACTAGAACGAGCAAACCATGTCTGACTTTGCTAGACCTAATCTCCAGGGAATTGGGTCAAGCATTGTTAGACCACCAATAGTCACCAACAATTTCGAATTGAAGCCTAGTCTTATACAGATGGTTCAACAGTATGTCCAATATGATGGCCTGCAAGATGAAGATCCCAACACACACTTAGCCGGATTCTTGGAGATATGTGATACATTCAAGATCAATGGTGTTTCCAATGATGCCATTCGATTGAGGTTGTTTCCGTTCTCACTGAGGCATAAAGCGAAGCAGTTTCTCAACTCATTACCTAGAGGGTCGATTACTACATGGGATACGATGGTTGAGAAGTTTTTAATGAAGTATTTTCCACCGGATAAGACTGCAAAGCTAAGGAATGACATCTCTACGTATGTTCAATTGGAATCTGAATCGTTGTATGACACATGTGAATGATTCAAGGATCTTTTAAGGAGATGTCCCCATCATGCCTTATCTTCTTGTCTTCAGATTCAGACTTTCTACAATGGTCTCAATCCAGCCACTAAACAGATGATCGATGTGGCTAGTGGAGGCACCATGAACAATAAGACACCCGAAGCGGCTCAGCAGTTGATAGAAGACATGGCAATGAACAACTATCAATGGACTACGGTGATACCAAAGCCTAATAAGCCTGCAGGAATGTATGAAGTGGATGCCATCACTGCCTTAGCCATTCAAGTGGATAAGCTTCACCAAAAGATGGATAACCTTTCTTTAGCATCACCCTCCATGGTACCTCAACAATGGGACCCTTCACTTAGTGGAATTCCTAGTGGTGAACCTCAAGTACAAGAACATGTTGACTATATGGGTAACAAATACTATACCTCCTTTTAACCCAGAAAAGAACCCATATAGTTTTTCATACAATCCTGGATGGAGGAACCACCCCAATTTCTCTTGGGGAGGGCAAGGAAATCAAGGAAAGCAACATGTGTTTGGACAACTACAACAACTGGAGCAAAGGAAGCCAACATTGTAAGATGTACTTACCAAGTTCATGCAAACTACTGATGTAGCTTTCCGGAATCAAGAGGGCTCAATTCGTAATTTGGAGAGCCAGATTGGTCAGCTCGTAAGGATGGTATCTGAAAGGCAACAAGGAACACATCTGGGTAATACTGAGACAAACCCAAAGGAGCATGCAAAAGCAATTCAATTGAGGAGCGGAAAGGAGTTACAAGACCCAAGGCTTACAAAGGAAGCACCCTAAGAGGAGTCTAGCGGCGAAGCACCGAACGACATGAACGTGACACCAATGGAGTATCAACTAGCAATACTGTATCCAGCAAAGCTGAACAAGGAGCACATGGATGCGCAATACGGTAAATTTTTATCTATGTATAAACAATTACATGTCAATTTACCTTTTTCTAAAATCATTCTAATGCCTAAGTATGCTAAATTTTTGAAGGATTTAATTTCAAATAAAAAGAAAATAGAAGAACTAACTTTAGTAACTCTTAGTGAAGAATGTTCTGCTATTTTACAAAACAAATTACCACAAAAATTTAAGGATCCCAGTTCATTTTCAATTCAATGTTTAATCGGTGATTTACAAGTGAATAATGCTTTAGCAGATTTAGGGGCTAGTATAAACTTAATGCCTTATAAACTATATTTTGAAACTAGGTCTAGGAGAACTTAGCCCTACTAGAATGAGTATTCAACTAGCAGATCGGTCGGTTAAGTATCCTAGAGGAATAGTAGAAGATGTATTGGTTAAGGTAGATAAGTTTATATTTCCTGCCGATTTTGTTATTCTAGATATGGACGTAAATATCGAAGTGCCACTCATACTAGGTCGTCCATTTTTAGCCACATCTAGAGCTCTTATTGATTTTTTTGATGGTAAATTAGTTTTACGAGTAGGGGAAGATGAAGTCACTTTTCAAATTGGCAATACAATGAAACAATCCTTAGATAATAATGATTATTTCTATTTTCCTCATGGTGTTGATAATTTTATGACTTCTATGAATTCTTATTTATATTACAGAGATCCTTTAGAAATTTGCATCATTAACTGTTATCTAGAAGAAGATAAAAACCAAGACATTGTTGAACATTTATATTTTCTAGATAATTCCGTTTCGATGAATAGAACGACTGAGTATAGTTTGATTATCGAAGGAGATCGTGAAGTTCATAAGAATAATACTAAGGATCCACCGAAAGTAGAACTTAAAAAATTACTGGATAATCTGTGCTGAAGAAATGTAAAGGTGCAATTATATGGATAATATCTGATATAAAAGGTATCAACCCTAGTTTTTGCACCCATAAAATCTTTTTGGAAGAAAACTATAAGTCATCTATTTAACCACAACGTAGACTTAACCCAAATATGAAAGTGGTAGTTAAGGCTGAAATTGTTAAGTTGTTAGATGCTCGTATGATATACCCTATTTTGGATAGTTCATGGGTTAGTCCTATACAAGTCGTTCCTAAGAAGGGCGGTCTAGCAGTGGTAGCAAACGATAAAAATGAATTAATTCCAACGCGAACGATAACAGGTTGACGTGTCTGTATTGACTATAGGAAGCTAAACGATGCCACTAGGAAAGACCATTTCCCTCTTCCTTTCATTGACCAAATATTAGAATGTTTATCAAGATATTCTTATTATTGTTTTCTAGATGGACTTTCTGGATATTTCCAAATTCCTATAGCACTAGAAGACCAGGAGAAAACAATATTTACTTGCCCATTTGGTACATTTGTCTATAGACGTATGCCATTTGGTTTATGTAATGCACCCGCTACTTTCCAAAGGTGCATGTTTGCCATCTTTAATGAATATGTTGAATATATTATGGAAGTGTTTATGGATGATTTATTTGTGTTTGGTAACTCATTTGATTTGTGTTTGAATAATTTAGAGAAAGTTCTTAGGAGGTGTGAGGAAACAAACCTTGTGCTTAGTTGGGAGAAGTGTCATTTCATGGTGCAAGAAGGGTTAGTACTTGGCCATAAGATATCAAGCCAAGGAATTCAAGTAGATAGAGCGAAAATAGAAACCATAGAAAATTTACCACCACCAACCTCCGTTAAGGCTGTGAGAAGTTTCTTAGGACACACCGGATTTTACCGCCGGTTCATAAAATACTTCTCTAAAATCGCCAAACCACTTATTAAGCTTTTAGAAAAAGACACACCCTTTATTTTTGAACAAGAGTGTCTACTTGCCTTTGAGTTCTTAAAGAAAGATTAATTAATTCTCCTATTATGATCACACATGATTTTACTAAGCCGTTCGAGATCATGTGTGATGCTAGCTGTTTTGCAGTAGGAGTTGTTTTAGGACAACGCCGAAATAAAATCTTTCACCCAACATTTTATGCAAGCAAAAAACTTAATAATGCACAGGAGAATTATACAACTACGGAAAAAGAACTTCTAGCAGTGGTATTTGCCTTTGATAAATTTAGATCCTATTTAACATTGTCTAAGGTGGTAGTATACACAGATCATTCTGCCCTTAGATATTTGCTAGCCAAAGCGGAAGCAAAGCCTCGTTCAATCTGTTGGGTTCTTTTATTGCAAGAATTTGATTTGGAAATTAGGGATAAACGAGGAGCAGAAAACATAGCGGCAGACCATTTCTCACGTTTAGAAAATCCACTACGATCAATGTTAGATGAATTTGAGATTTTTGATACATTCCCTGAGGAATCTTTATTTGTCTTATCTACGAATATAAATCCTGATTATCCATGGTTTGTCGATTATGCAAACTACCTGGTGGCTAAGGTCCTTCCAAAAGACTTTTCATATCTGCAAAAAAAGAAATTTTTCTCTGACTTGAAATATTACTTTTGGGAGGACCCTTTTCTTTTTCGGATATGTGCAGATTCCGTTATTCGAAGGTGTGTATCAGCGTAGGAGGGTTGGAGAATCCTGGAGCAGTGCCATTCATGTCCTACTGGTGGCCACTATGTAGAAAATTGCTCAGCCAAAAAGGTTCTTGATTCTGGTTTTTATTGGTCCCTTCTATTCAGGGATGCCCAAAGGTATGTGCTTTCATGTGATTCTTGTCAGAAATCAGGTAATATTTCTAAATTACATGAAATGCCGCAAAATTTTATTCTTGAATGTGAAGTATGCGATGTGTGGGGAATTGATTTTATGGGACCATTTCCAGTTTTTATGGGAATAAATATATTTTGGTAGTTGTAGATTATGTATCAAAGTGGGTTGAAGCGCAAGCTATTCCTTCTAATGATAGTAGAGTAGTAATCCAGTTCTTGAAATTCTTATTCGCATGATTTGGCATACCACATGCACTTATTAGCGATAGGGCACTACTAGAAAAATGACTTTTAGCCACGATTTTTTTTGCCACGGGGGAAAACCGTGGCTAATACTGAAGTATTAGCCACGGTTTCTATTTCGTGGCTAATAAGCTAGTATTAGCCACGAATGAATAATCTGTGGCAAATAACCCACTTTTTGCCACGGTTTACCTGTTTTGTGGCTAATAGTCTAGTATTAGCCACGGAAGCCAAATCCGTGGCAAAAAGTCATGTTTTTTTTATTCCCACACCACCAACTAAAAGATAATTTTGGGGTTTATAATGCTCATTCTTCATTAATGTTTGAAATAAAATCGGCTCGCAGGCGGCGGCCGGGCGGCGGTGGCGGCCGGGCGGTGTGGGTGGCCGGGCGGCGGCGGCCTGGAGGCGGCGGCGGCCGGGAGGCGGCGGCGGCCGGGCGGCGGCGGCGGCCGGGCGGCGGCGGCGGCGGCGGCCGGGCGGCGGCGGCGGCCGGGCGGCGGCGGCGGCCGGGGCGGCGGCGGCGGCGGCCGGGCGGCGGCGGCGGCCGGGCGGCGGCGGCGGCCGGGCGGCGGCGGCGGCCGGGCGGCGGCGGCGGCGGCCGGGCGGCGGCGGCGGCGGCCGGGCGGCGGCGGCGGCGGCCGGGCGGCGGCGGCGGCGGGTGGCCGAATTTTTTTATGTTAAGGAATGACCCTTTAGCCACGACAATTGAACCGTGGCAAATAAGGAACTTTTAGCCACGGAAATTAAACCGTGGCTAATAACTTATTTGCCACGGATTCAGCGTGGCTAATACTATTAGCCACGCTCGCATTGCCCACGCCCATTTGTCGTGGGTAGGCCGTGACTAAAAGGTATTAGCCACGGTTTTGGAATTTTAGCCACGACAATCTGCCGTGGGTAAAAGTCTGTTTTCTAGTAGTGGGGGTTCACACTTTTGTATTCTACAGCTAGATAAAGTATTACAAAAATATGGAGTTACACATATGATAGCCACACCTTACCATCCACAAACTAGTGGTCAAGATGAAGTTTCAAATAGAGAACTTAAGAGAATCATAGGAAAATCTATAGAAGGGAATAAGAAGCAATGGTATAGGAAACTAAACAATTGTTTGTAGGCATATAGGACCACATTCAAAACACTTATAGGGACCACCCCCTTTATATTAGTCTATGTTAAATCTTGTCACCTTCCTATAGAATTAGAACACAAGTCGTATTGGGCAATACGCTCTTTAAATTTTGATACTAATTCTATAGGGGAGAAATAAAAACTTCAGCTAAACGAATTAGATGAGTGGAGAACCATGGCCTATGAGAACTCCCAGATTTATAAGGAGAAAAATAAACTATTCCATGATCGTCACCTTCGTAAACCCAAGAAATTCAAAAAAGGTGACCAAGTCCTCCTTTTTAATTCCAGACTGCATTTATTCCCAGGGAAGTTAAAGGTCTAAGTGGTCCGGACCCTTCCAAGTTAAAAGATGTCTTTCCCTACGGCACCGTCGAGCTAGCCCACCATGAGAAGGGTGATTTTAAAGTCAATGGTCACCGATTAAAACTTTATTATGGTTCGCTTCCTCAAGATTTCGCTCGCCAAGAATCATGCCTCCGTCTAGACTAGGATTACGTAAAATGTAATAATTTTTCAAAGTTTATAATATTTTTAGTATACAAAAAAAATCTACTTATATGTTAAGATAAAAAAAAAATTTAATAAAAAATCACGTAGGAGGAATTTTAAAATTAGGGGGCACACGGGTAACCACATGCCCGTGTGCATGGCCATGTCTATAACATACCCTTGGACCCAGCCGTGTTCTATTAAAAATTGAGTGGGAGTCAATTTTTCCCAAGAACCACACAGCTGGACACCCAGCCATGTGTCCGGCCATGTTGTTAACACATCCACTCACCTAGGCGTGTGCAAAAGAAAACCTGGAATAGGAAGTTTTATCCCGAGCTCCACACGGGCTATCACACACCTATGTGTGATGCCGTGTCGTAAGCGCTCGTTTTCCCCATAGTCATCCAGAGAAGGACACGGGTACACACATACTCGTGTTGGTACGCATGTGCCTAATCCAATTTGACCAAGTATATTCCCGAGAACCACACGGCTCGACACCCGGCTGTGTTTTTCGCCATATCGCTGGTCGACGATGTCCATCCCGAGAAGGACACGGCTCGACACCCGGCCATGTTTAAACCCGTGTACCAGGTCAACGGAGATTATCCCGAGAAGTACATGGCTACCTACCCAGCTGTGTCATTAACCGTGTGCATTTCACTACACTGCGCCAGAGCAGGACACGGGTCTCTACATGCCCATATTGTTGACCGTGTCCGCCTGACATGCTGCCTTCCCGTACAGTTTGACCACACGTCGCGTCGATACCCGTATTCCACGGGGTAAAGATTCCCGAACACGGGTTGCACACACGACCATGTGTGTACCCGTATTTGACTTCTTTATATAGGGGTCCGTTCTGGTCATCTCCCTCTCCTTCCCTGGTTTCCAAACTTCACCTCCTGCACTACCTCTCCTCTAGAGCCGGTTGAAGCCTTTTGGCCTTCACAGCTAGTGGAATCATCCCCTCTCATTGCAAAGCATTCCTCCTAGGTAAACGTTTTTGGGTTTATGTTCTTATTCAACCTCTTCTTCGTCTCCACTCTCTTCACTTTCTTCTTGTCCTCATTTCCTCATTTTTCCTCTCCTTCTTCCTTCCTCATTCTTAACAAGCCTTACATTTGTACACAGAATATGTCTTCATCACGTGCCCAAGGCGGTCGCCGACGTCGCCCGAAGCTTCAAGCACTGTTAATGGAAAGGCGCGATGCTGCAGTGCCGCTGGTATTCACGGATCCAGCGCACATCAATCGCTAACACCGCCTCCAATCGAAAAAGTACCAAGACATTCAAACCATTGACTGGAACGTCTTGGAGGAAATAAATCTAGCAGGAGATGTTCGGGAGTTGATCTCCGTAGTAGGATGGCAACATTTTTTTGCTATCGAGGAATTAGGATTTAAGGAACTCACGCTCGAGTTCATGTCTTCTTTTTACTTAAACCTTACACCTGCCTTGACAGAGCACGCAAACAGGCAAGAGGGGATCATCTCATTTCGAGTAGCGGGCACTACTCATACAATCTCACTTCTCCAGTTCACCCAATACTTAGGAGTGTATTAGGACTCGTTCCTCTCTGGTGCCGCCTACCCCGAGCTTCATTTTGATCTCCCCACGCGCGACTATACATGCAATATTTGGGCCCGTCTCACCTTCGACTTTTCTCCTTATGAAGACAAGAGATCTAAGGCCTCAAAGTTGAGTTCTCCCGCACTCCACTACATACACCATTTAGTTAGCCATACCTTGAGCGGCCGGGGCGAAAGATCCGGTGTAGTTAGTAGGCAGGATGTGGTGTACCTATACAGCATGTCATCATGTTATCCCGTCCATCTGGGTTATATGCTTGCCCAGTTCATCCTTCACCAGGCCGACAACTCTCGCATAGGGTCTATCTATGTAGCACCCTATATTACGCGCCTAGTAAAGAATATGAACATTTTCTCGGCCCTTCCCCCGATGAATGTGGTCGCGAAGACCGTGCCTATAACTATGGCCAGTCTTTGATACCTCCGCCTCGTCACCGCCCGTCAGGGCCGGGGTGGCATTATATATTCTATTGTGAGACGTGGACCACATATCGATGACACCGACGACGATGTTGATCCTGACCTCGATGAGTCCCTGATCCCCCCAGCCCAGTCCACTTACACTCAGGGTAAGTCTTCTACTACTCCTTGTCGACCGCGCACAAAGTATCCACGCAATTTCTAGCACTTCTATGAGACCGAGCTCTCGTCGCGCCTTCAGCGTATAGAGGATTCGCAGCAGCAGACTGAGGACGCTATACTTCAGTGGAACTAAAAGTCTTGGAGCAAATAGGGGAGTTCACGGATTCAACATGGTTGATGATAGGACAAGAATTGGGCGCACACGGGTAGGAACACACCTGTGTCCCTACCCGTGTCCTACTCTGGATGGATCAGAAGAAAGGGAAGAAAATGACAGAGCACCGCACTGGTGGGAATACGCCCGTGTGCCCACCCGTGTCCTTTACTGAATGAATTCAGAATCTGCTACTAACCAACCCGTGTCTGAAGAACGTGAAGAACAACACGACCGTGTCAGTACCCATGTCAGATGGCATGGCCCACGACCACACCAGCCTATTCGTGTGCAAACGCCTTAAACCTCCCACACGGCCTGTAACACGGCTGTGTTGGAACCCATATCCAACCATGTTTGCAAAAAGACTAAAAACTTGTAGAAAAATTAGAACTGGACTTTTCGATCATTTTATTTTGGAGAACTTCTGGAGGACGAAAGTAGAGCACCAAAGAGAAGGAGGAATTGAAGGAGATTTTCGTATGCTTTTAATCTTTCATGTATCTCTTTTAATCTTTCATTTCTCTTGGTAATCTAACTTTATTTATCTTTTATTTCGCTTGAAACTTTTATTTGAACAATTCGGTAATCATGTATGTTATTGTTTTCATCAAAATTATTGTATTTTATTCGTATGTAGGCTTTCAACTAAAGAGATTTATCCTAGTTATGAATTTAGTTTTTGTTTTACATGAATTCCAAACTTATAGATTGAGAAATTGGATGTTTGTGATAATTGTTATATGTTAATATTTAGGTGTTATTTCTCTTTGTATTTCAAATTGCATGATCGAGAGATATGTCGCTTGGATAATTGTGATACAAATAAAGGGATTCATGGTATTTTAGAGATAGGATTTCATGAATTTATGTAGTAGATATGGTACTTTATCTTAATGCAAATTTGAGTGTTATAAATTGTTCGAGAGAATGTTTACTCAACTTAGGTTTAGATTTTGAATTGCTCGAGAGAGAATTTGATAGATGTTTAACCCTTACAATACAATGAATTTGATAGTCTTGTCATTTTATGAATACATAGAATTGAATTAATGAGCAATTATTTTCATGTGAATGCTCTTAGACTTTCGACTTTTTATCATCTTTAATCATCCAATGTCTATTTATCCAAATAGTCATAGTTAGGTTAGTTTAGATTAAACAACCAATTAGAATTATAGGTACGATAATAGAGTGAGAGTGAGTACGAGTACTTGAAAAGACCCTGTGGAATACGACACGAGATGTAGATTTCTCCTATAGTATGATTGATAGGTGCACTTGCCTGAGATTAAAAGCAATCTAGCGTATGCCTATCTACAGAGATTATACATAGAGCAAAAATATCGCATCAATATCACATACTATCATGATACTTCACATGCACATATATAGTTCACTAATTTTTTTTTCCATCGATTTGATTATTAAACTCCACCAAATAGTTTGCACAAATGCGTCTCACAAAACCATTTGTTTTACTTAAGGATCTACCAACAAAATGTCAATAATCATTTATTTATCACAACCACTAACAAGTTATGTCCAGCAAACTTCAACATTAATATCTACCAACCAAATCCCAACAATCATTTATTTATCACTATCACAAATAAATTAAGTCCAACAAACTTGATTCAAAACCACAACCGTAATTTACTATGACTTCTCGGCTAAATTCCAAACTCGGCTCTACACTAACACGAGAGCAACATGTACATAAGACTTGACTGTACAGCACTTTGACTGGACATTCCCGAGTCTACAGGAATTGTATGAAAATGTGTAACCATCCGTTGGAAAGGTATTTCCAAGGGCTACGACTTTTGTGTTCAGTCAAAAGCCCAGATTTGACTGTAACATACCCGAACACGGCCTTGAAGTTCGCTACGCACAGAAAACAAATTTCTGCACACATCTTAAAGCAAGATGAACGACATCGGTTCATCTTCTTCCTTTAGACATTTATTCAAAACTATATGCAGAACTTCCTCCTCCCTTAATCACCCTCAATAGACCATTTCTCTTCATGAAGCAAAGTCCACCATCTTCACAAAGAAGAGAGGAGAGGTTGAAGACGTCAAATCTCTAGGGCACAAGCCCTAACATGGTCTCTACCTACGAGATCTTCATCTAACAAGTCAAACTCTTTTGAGTCGACATCTCTCCTAGAAAATAACTATAGATCTATCACCAACGGAGTGGGTAGGAAGCACACCTCATTTCCGGCAGTTCCGGCCATGGATCTCGTTACTCTCCTTGGTGGCCTCTTTCTCCTTGTTGGTGTTGTTCTTTACGGGGAAGAGAAAGGGAAGAGTTTCCTCTAGAAAATCCAACTCCGACGATCCCTTCTCCGTCGGGTTCAGTAAAGGTAACTGCTTGGCCAAAAATGTCATTGTGACGGCTAGGTTTTCCATAAGTCCCCTTTTATAATGAGAAATTAGGGTTGAACCGCTTTGCCACGTGTCACCCTAATTTTGGACGGCCTAATATTACACTAACTATGTCCTTTTGAAAAGACGCGTCCAATTTAAGTCATTTGGCACCAATCCCAGAATTCTGGTTTAGACCATGCATGTGGCAGCAAGCAGACTGAGCCAAAAATCCACTAAGTCAAAATCATTGAGTGTGCAACCTTCACTTGACGAATCGTCGAGTGGCGTCGAGTGCACTAAATGCACTCGATGCCTACAGACTTCAGAACAACTCAAAGTAATAAGCATTGAGTGGCGTTGAGACCCCTCAATGCCACATTTACTCCGCTCAATGCCAATAGCCACCAGAATAATTCCAAGTTAAAAGTCTTGAGTTGCGTTAAGACCACTCAACGTCGTGTTGACTCCACTCAAGGCCAACTGCCACCAGAATAATTCCAAGTTAAAAGCGTTGAGTGGCCTAGAGATCACTGAATGCCACATTGACTCCACTCAATGTCGTGTTGACACCACTCAACGCCAACCGCAGCCAGAATAGATCTAAGTTAAAAGCGCTGAGTGGCATTGAGACCACTCAATGCCGCATTGACTTCACTCACTGCCTCAAATTCAAGGAAATATTCTAAGTAAAATACGTTTAGTGGTGCTGAGTCCACTCAACACCTCAGCATAAATCGTCGAATGGCGTCAAGTGCACTCAATGCACTTAACTCCCCAAGTTCAGAAAACATTCAAAGTCCAATTTTGTCGAGTGGTGCTAAGTCCACTCAACGCCTCAGCTTAATTCATCGAGTGGAATCAAATGCATTCAACGCACTCAAAGCCTTCAGGTTCTCGAATTATTCTAATTAAAAATCTATTCTATTCGTCGAGTCCAGTCGACTCACTCGATGCTTCCCGACCCTGAGTCAATTCTCTTGATTCAAAATGCAAGCGAGGGGCCTAGCGCAAAACAGAACATTACACAGAGAGTATGACTCTCCTACAGCTCAGGTAAACAACCCTACCTCAGGCTCAAAAAGACCTACAGCTCAGATCCAAAAGGATCCTACCTCAGACCCAAAGGTCATACACTCAAATCCAAACACTGGATCCTAAACTCAGAAAAATCTTCCCTACCTCAGGCATAAAGGCCTTCAACTCAGATCCAATAGGATCCTACAGAAATGAAATAGTTTGTGTTAATTTGACACAGAGCAATTTCTTTGTGTCTGGTACTAAAGCTGAGTTATCTCAGCTCTAACTATCTTCACAGCAGCAAGATTAAGGTCTTCAAAAAATAGATTCTTCCGTCGGAAGTAACTCAGAAATAATTTTCTAAACTTGCTGAAGAAGACTGAAGTCTTGATAGATCTTGAGTTCTTCAACTAGCTAACCTGAACCTACAGTAAATAGAAAGCCCTTCTTCTTCTCTTTATCAGAAGCAAGTATGAACTTGCTGTAGCAGAAGAAAATGCTACAACTATTTGGAATGAACTTTTTGGTTCAGCTTGATTGACTTCAAGCTTTTGGCTCGGCAGCAATGGTGAGAAAGATGAAGTCCAGCAATAAAGAATGAAACCCTAAAAGTTAAGTTCTTCCTTATGAAGCTATCCCTTTTATCTTCCGCTCATTAACGGCTCCAAGAAGCAGTGGGTACCACCTGCAATTGACAGCTGCAACTTGCCTTAACGAAGGAAGTCGTACAATAGAGCGTTGGCGCTATTTGTCGTGTTCTGTAGCTTTCCCGCAACTTATTTGAACTCTGTTGACTTTAGTTCACTTTGGCTGACACCATTAGTTATGGACGTAGCCAATTTCTTAAATCCACTCCAGGTGTTGAGTGCGTTACATGAACAAGCTTCACTCAATACCAGAACCATTAGTCAACTTTCTGAACCATTTTGCAACTTAGGCGTTGATAACATTGAGTGAGCCTTCATCACTCAACGCTTTCTGACATGGCTCATCAGTCTGCCTCTAGGCCTTGAGACCGTTGAGTGAGCCTTCCTCAGTCAATGCCTCTGGACTAAGCCATTTCTTCACCTATCTGAAGGCATTGAGTGAGCTGACCACACTCAATGCTTTCTGTCTTTTCCTGTCTTCTTTATTAGGAGTTGAGTGAATGGGCTTCACTCAACGCTTATGGACTTAGTCGATTTATGTCTTCTTCTTAGGCTTTGACAGCAGTAGCATGACTCAATGCTTTTGTTGTTTGGCGTTGAGAGTATCGAGTGAAGATTCATCACTCAATGCTTTAGTACTTGCCGGCTTTCTGTCATCTTAGGCTTTATCATAACACAACACCTTATATTTTGGCATCGAGTGAGATGTGTTCACTCGACGCTTCTGGACTTAGTTGAGTATTCAATACGTCAATACTAAGGCTTTGACAGATTCAGCTATACTCGATGATGGCGTTGAGTTAACTACCCTCACTCAACGCCTGTGGACTTGCCGCAGAATTGCTTTGCAGACTACATGACTTTGACTCTCCACAACTAACTTAGTTCTTTATGGTATCTGGCGTTGATTGAACTGGCTTCACTCAATTCCTGTGGACTTATGCGATTTCCAGCCTATCCAGTATCCTCCCTTGCATCTGGCATTGAGTGAACTGGTTTCACTCAATGCCTGTGGACTTAGACAAATTTATGTCTCTCCACATCTTTACTTTGTCACCACTTGTCAGATCAATTGGAATACCTGTCCTATCAATGTTATAAGGACTAACCTGCATGCATGAGCATGAACATACAATAAATACCATTTTGTGTATATCATTGACATGTTTGACTTCTATAAATCTTACTTCTACAAGTCTGTGACATTGTGGGCAATAGACCCAACAATCTCCCCCTATTTGAAGAAGTCAAAACCCTCAATAAAAATCCTGAGTTAATGACATACACTAACCTATGAATCAATAAAACATAACTTGGATAACTTATAACAAGAGAACAAGTTATAGTTACCACACTTTCCTCACAAGCAGGGTGATCATCATCGCACCTGCTCCCCCTGAATTATTGTTGCCTAGTCTTGATCATTTTGATCATTTACTTCTCATAGATCTGATACCACTTATATCCATCTCATTTGTATCCTTCTCTCCTCCTTTTGGACTTCTGTAAATAGTCAGGGAGGTTATGATTATCAGCTCCCCCTTTTTGAGTACAGATAAGCAACTCTTGTAGTATTTGAACCAATTGAGAGTGCTGGTGGTGTGCTGCTACTTCTCTACAGGATACCATATGAATCTTCCTCTACAAGTGTTGTACTTTCTCCCCCTCAACTGAAGCATCCTCTATCATACTTTCTAGTAGAGACTCTAGTCTATACTAGTCTGGATAACACTTAAACATGATACCACTGAAGGTATACCACTTGAAAAGTCTTCATCCCACAGAAGGACATTTCTTCCTACAAGAAATAGTGTAACCCGCCACAAAGAAACAACATGATGAGCAACTAAAGCTATACCAAGTTCAACATATCCAAATCAAACTTGAAAGTGTTGAACTTTGCTTCAACTACTGGCTTAGTGAAGATGTCAGCCATGTTAGGTCTATTGATCCCAATGTCCCAGATTTGTAAGAAGTCAAACAGGTCAATAACATACACACATAATGTATTTGATGTGTGCTTAAGTTCATGCATGCAGGTTGTCCTTGATTGGATAGGTGAACAAAAAGAGTAAGCTGGAAGTCAGATAATTTGACTAAGGCATAACCATTGAGACAGCTAAGAAGCTCAATGCAAAACGTTGAGAGAAATGTTGGTTTCAGCAAAACCGCTGAGACAGGAGATAGTCTAAGCTGTGAAGAAGGAAGCGTTGAGACCATTGAGAAGAAACCGCTAAGATAGGAGATAGTCTCAGCTGTGAAGAAGAAACCAATGAGATAGGAAATAGTCTCAGCTGTGAAAGAGAAACCTCTAAGACAGTTGAGAAGGACCCGCTGAGACAAAGCCAACAGAAATTCTCTAAGTCCAAAATCGTTGAGTGAAGTAGGTTCATTCAATGCTTGTAATGAAGAGCCAAGTCAGCGTGCATTGAGTGACTTAACAACACTCAACGCTTAATGTGTTCTGAAATTTTTTGAAGTCCAGAAAGTGATGACCGTCGAACTGAGTTCAAAGTTCATCGAGCTGTGCTCACCTTTCATCGAGCTAAATTTAAAGTTTGAGATTCTGAGTTCATCGAGCTCAGTTCAGAATTCATCGAACTGAGTTCCGAGTTCGTCAGTCTCAACTCACCATTCGTCGAGCTAAATTTAAAGTTTAAGATTCTGAGTTCGTCGAGCTCAGTTCAGAATTCGTCGAACTAAGTTCACAGTTCGTCGATCTCAGCTCACCATTCGTCGAGACAAGTCAAAGTATTTCATGTCGTTGGGGCAAAGCTATAGTAGTGTCGGAAGCTACTATTTGTCCTCTTCTGAGGGAGGTGGCGCCACCATCCTTGGCTGGGCCCACACTCAAATAGTTCCATTGATTCAAATCAACAGATATAAAAAGTAGAGAGAAAAGGGGATTAGGGTTAGCAAAAAAAAGGAAAACAGGCGCGGTTGGACTTCATTTTCTCCAACAAGCTTGAAAGGCAAGTCAAGTAGAGCAAGCCTAAAGGCAAAGAAAATATAGCCGAAGCTCTTCCAGTTCAGCAAGTTTGTTATCTAGATAAAAAGGTGGCTGATTCATCCAATCAGCAAGAAGAGATAGCTGTGTGAAGGGCCGTCAGCCTTCAAAAACAGGTAGTTGTTCTTCAGTACAACAGAAAAGCGGTTAGTTGTAGAAGAAGACTAATTCCTTCTACAGTAAGAGGGCTGGACTGATATCTGCTCAGTCCAGCAAGGTAGACTCAGAGATTAATCTCTAAGTTAGTTTTTTTAATTTATTTCAGTTTCTTGATTAATTTCCTGTAGAATTCAGGTTGTCTGAATCTGAGTTGTAGGGCCTTTTGTGCCTAAGTTGTAGGTGACTAATTAGTCACTGAGGTAGGTGCCCTACTGGGGTACTGAGGTAAGATCCAAGTGTAGATCTAAGAGTAGGTTTGTCCTCCCATCCTGAGTAGTAGGGCCTTTTGGCCTGAGATAGGGGACTGTTGAGTCACTGATCTGTAGGTGACAAGTGTGTCACTGAGTTATAGGTCTTGGAGGAGACTAAGTGTAGGGCCTTTTGGCCTGAGGTAGGTGACACGTTTGTCACTGAGCTGTAGGTGCCTGGAAGTGCACTAAGGTAGGTACCTGGAAGGGTACTGAGCTATAGGAGTGCTGCAGCACTTTGAGAGTAGGGTCTTGTGCCTGAAGTTATAGGGATGAAAAGCCTAAGATGTAGGCCTTAGAAATAAGGTTGAGGTAGGTGGTTTGAGGACCAATGAGTTGTAGGAGCACTGCAGGGCTTTGAGGTAGGAACCTTTATGGTTTTGAGGTAGGGTTTTTAAGGGAACCTGTGTGTAAGGCTGAGGGCCTGAGGTGTAAGCTCTGAGGAGCATTTGTAGGAGTTTGTGCCTTGTCTAACATAAGTTAGAAAGGTGGGAGGGAAAGTGGATGTACCTAGTTGGGGAACCACTATAAATATCTGTGTGCTTTGTTGTGTTGCTTGTTTTCTTTAATATTGCAGGTACTAAGGACAAGCTCTAGATCACTTAGTAAGAAAACAACAAAAAGACTTAGGAATTTTCAAAAACCTATTCACCCCCCCCCCCCTCAAGGTGACTAGTTAACCTTAAGCTAATAACTTTCAAGTGGTATCAGAGAGAGGTTACTCAAAAGGATCAAATAATCTGAGTATACCTCAAAGGTTAGCTTTAAGATATATGTATGGGGTCTGGTGTAAACTACAAGGAGTCGGGGGCCACGAAGCTTCTAATCTGTAGAAAGGAAGGATTTGGCCTCTAGAAGGAAAGGGTTAGGTTATTCATGGAAGCTGCTGACCCTAGGATATATATCACTGTCAAAGAAGGACCTGTGTGTAAGGCTGAGGGCCTGAGGTGTAAGCTCTGAGGAGCATTTGGAGGAGTTTGTGCCTTGTCTAACATAAGTTAGAAAGGTGGGAGGGAAAGTGGATGTACCTAGTTGGGGAACCACTAAATATTTGTGTGCTTTGTTGTGTTGCTTGTTCTTCTTTAATATTGCAGGTTCTAAGGACAAGATCTAGATCACTCAGTAAGAAAACAACAAAAAGACTTAGGAATTTTCAAAAACCTATTTACCCCCCCCCCCCCACCACCACCACTCAAGGTGACTAGTTAACCTTAAGCTAAAAACTTTCAAGTGGTATCAGAGGGAGGTTACTAAAAAGGATCAAATAATCTGAGTATACCTCAAAGGTTAGCTTTAAGATATATGTATGGGGTATGGTGTAAACTATAAGGAGTCGGGGGACCATGAAGCATCTAATCTGTAGAAAGGAAGGATTTGGCCTCTAGAAGGAAAGGGTTAGGTTATTCATGGAAGATGCGGACCCTAGGATATATATCACTGTCAAAGAAGGACCCTTCATCCCTATGTAGACCTCAGTTTTGGATGCCAATGTCCAGACACCTAAATCTTATGATGAAATGAACAAAGATGAGCACCTACTTGCCTCCATGGACAAGAGAGCTCAAAACATTATTGCAAGTGTAATAGAAGATTCAACCTTCCAAAATCGGGTGCACTACAAGACCTCAAAGGAGATGTGGGATACCCTAGTTGTGTTCATGGAAGGCTCAGAAGAGGTGAGGGATGACAGAAAATCCATGCTCAACCGGGAGTATGAGGCCTTCAGACAAGAAAAGTATGATAGCATTGCAGAGAGCTTTGAGAGATTTTTCATAATAGTGAATGAACTGAGAACATATGGAAGGTTATTCAGCACCTATGAGCTGAATGAAAAATTTCTCAGGTCCCTCACAAAGGATTGGGACACAAAGATTTGTGCCATTAGGGAAAAGGCCAAGTTAGTTGACACTCCTCCTCCAAGCCTGTTTCGAAAACTACTCTCATATGAGATGCAGCTTGCTGCAAGAAAAGAAGAAGAGAAGAGCAGTAAGTCACAGTAAAAGGAGAATTCTATGGCCTTCAAAGCTGATGCCCCAACCAGGAGTAGAAGGAAGAACTCTCCACTCAGGAAAATTGTTGAGTCAAATTTTGAGAGCTCAAAGACCAGCACCTCAGACAGCCATATTTCTAATGAGGACTTTGCTGCCTTCTCCAGACAATTCCATTAATTCATGAAGAGGAGCATTGGAAGAACAATAGGATTTCCTCTTCCTCATAGCACAGAAGGAAATCCTCTAAGGAGGACAGGTATGCTCCTAACATAAGTAAACAAACTTCTTCTAATGTTATTTGTTTCTGCTACATCAAACTTGGGCATATAGTTGTTGACTGCCCAGTGAAGAGGAAAGAAGAAGGAGTGAAGAATCACCACAGGGGGAAAAAGATAGATAAGTCCCTTATGGACAAGAAGGAAAAGACCTGGTATGACTCTTCCTCTGGGTCAGACAGTGAAGAAGAAGAAGCCTATATTGGGCTAATGGCTATTGCTGAAGAAGAACCTGAAGAATATCCTACTGCAAGGATAGGGATCAGGGCCCCTCTATTACATTCAGATAGTGACTCAGAGGTGGATAAAGATGATGAAGAAGATGTTCAATGCCATGGACTGATGGCAATAACTGATGAAGAGAGCATCCAGGATTAGACTGGACAGGCTCAGGTTTGTTCAAGTACCAATTCCCCTAAATGGTACTTAGACAGTGGATGTTCCAGGCATATGACTAGATCAAAGGAGCTGTTAAAGGAGTTCACTCCAGTAAAGAATGGACCTAAGGTCATCTTTGGAGGCTCTGACAAGGGAATAACCAAAGGTTATGGTAAGATCTCAAATGGCATAATCACCATCGCAAAGGTAGCTTATGCGGAGGGGTTGCAACACAACCTCATAACAATAAGCCAACTATGTGACCTTGGTTATGACATTTCCTTCCACAGGATAAGTGCCACATCAAGAGGTTAACTGACCAAAGTGTCATCTTAACAGGAACTAGGAGTGGGAATGTTTATTTTTAAACTTTTATTGCTTAGATAGTAGTTCCCCTATATGCCTAGTTGCAAATGACAAAGTCTCATATTGTGTCCAATGGCACAAGGGACTGGTTCATTTGAATTATAAGACCATTGGTCAGCTCTTCAGTGATGAGCTAGTTAGGAATGGTCCCAAAATAAAATGCTCCAAGGAGGGTATCTGTGCTGCTTGCCAAAAGGGTAAGCAGACTGAGACCTCCTTCAAGAGCTTTGGGACCAAGGACTCAGTGAGATGCTTATTTCTCCTACATATGGACTTGTTTGGCTCCTATACATGTTCACAGTCTAGGTAGGAAGGTATACACCCTTGTGGTGGTTGATGACTATTCCAGGTTTGTTTGGGTGTTCTTCCTTAGAAGGAAGGATGAAATCCTTGATGTCTTCATGAATTTTGTCAGGCAGATTCAGAATGAACTTGCCAGCTCAGTGGCCAAAATAAGATTGTTCATAGAACTGAATTCCAGTCCACTACCATGACTATATTCTGTGAACAGCAAGGGATTCATCAAGAATTCTCCTCTCCTAGAACACCTCAGCAAAATGGGTTATCTGAGAGGAAAAATCGGACTCTCACAGAAGCTGGGAGAACATTATTGAGTGACACTTCTCTCCCTGAATATTTCTAGGCTGAGGCAATTAACACTGCATGTCATGTTCTCAATAGGGATTCTATTACCAAAGGCCACAAGAAGACTCCCTATGAGATCTTGAAGGGCAGAAAACCAAACATATCCTGTTTCAGGATCTTTGGTTGCAAGTGTTTCATCTTGAACAATGATAAGTCAAAAGTGACTAAGTTTGCTGCCAAATCCCATGAGGGGATATTTGTTGGGTACAACAATAATAGTAAGGCATATAGAGTCTATAACGTGACAAATTAAGTTATAGAAGAATCTGTCCATGTAGTGTTTGATGAGTCAAGTATAATTGACAGTGAGCTGTCAAGCTCTTTGACTAGTTCTACAGGTACAGAAGTCATGATGGAAAAGCTCTCCATCAAATATAAAGACCCAGCTTTGCAAGAAGAATATGGAGAGGGATGATGTCTAGAGAAAGCACAGGACAATCTAGCTGGAAATGAAGACTAACCAGCTGAAGAAAATGGTGCTCAGCAAGAAGCAGTCAGGCCGCCCCCAATAGTCAGATATCTGAGAGATCATCCTCCATATCAGATAATAGGTGAGGCTAGCCAAGGTGTACAGACCAGAAGCAGGAGTTTCAACACAGCTCTTTATTCCAACTTCCTATCACAGGAAGAGCCCATGAAATTTGAAGAGGCAAATGAGACTAATTCTGGATTGGTGCAATGCAAGAAGAACTGAACCCCAGTTAAAAAGGTGCAATGTCTGGAAGTTGGTTCCCAGACCAAATGGGCATAATGTCTTTGGATTCAAGTGGATCTTAAGATATAAACTTGATTAAAATGACATTATAATAAAGAATAAAGCTAGACTGGTCGCCAAGGGGTACAGACAGGAAGAGGGGATTTATTATGATCAGACTTTTGTCCCAATTGCAAGGTTGGAAGCCATCAGACTGTTCCTTGCATTTGCAGCCTTCTAGGGATTCAAAGTTTTCCAGATGGATGTGAAGTCAGCCTTCCTCAATGGTGACTTGAAAGAAGAGGTCTATGTAGAGCAGCCTCCAGGTTTTGTAGTTCTAACTCTCCTACTGCTGTGTATAGACTTAGGAAAGCTCTATATGGTCTCAAGCAAGCCCCTAGAGCATGGTATGAGATATTGTCTACCTTTATTATTGAGAACAAATTCTCAAGGGGGAAGATAGACAAGACCCAATTCTAAATGTAATCTAAGGGAAGATCATCCTAGTCCAGATTTATGTTGATGATATAATATTTGGCTCTACTAATGACAACCTCTGCAGGAAGTTTGTAAAACATATGCAGGGGAAGTATGAGATGAGCAGTATGGGTAAACTGAAGTTCTTCTTTGGTCTCCAGGTAAGACAGACTGATGGGGGTCAATCCATATCCCAGTCAAAGTTCACCAGGGAGTTAGTTAAGAAATATGGTATGGAGAATGCTTCCACCATAAGAACTCCCATGAGCTCAAGTATGCCCATAGGCAAAGATGATCCAGGGAATCCGGTTGATCCAACTTTGTATAGAGGTATAGTTGGCTCGCTTCTCTACCTCACGGCAAGTAGGCCTGACATTATATATACAATATGTGTATGTGTTAGGTATCGGGACTGCCCTAAAGAGTCTCACTATACTGCTGTGAAATGAATCTTGATATATCTTAAGGTCACCCCAGATCTTGGCCTATGGAACCCTAGGAATGGGGAGTTTGAACTAACAGGCTATTCAGATGCAGATTTTGCAGGCTATAAGGAGGATAGGAAGAGCAATTCTGGCTCCTGTCAATTTCTAGGTGGAAGGCTTGTCTCTTGGAGCAGCAAGAAATAAACAAATGGTGCAATCTCAACTGCTGAGTCAGATTATATTTCAGCTGGGAGCTGCTGTGCTCAATTGCTGTGGATCCAGTATCAACTCCAGGACTACAAAATTCAGATAAGTAGAACTCCACTCTTTTGTGATTCTACTAGTGAAATTTCTATAGCTAGGAATCCTTTCTCCCATAGCAGGACTAAGCATATAGAAATGAGGTATCATTTCATTAGAGAACATGTGGAAAGGGAAGACATCAGCCTTGAGTTTGTCTCCACAGACAAGAAAGTGACTGATATCTTCACTAAGCCACTAGATGAAGTCAAGTTCAACACCTTAAAATTTGAATTAGGTATGTTGAATCTTATGTATCTTCAATTCTCTCCTCTACCATATACAATACTGTCTATTTTGCAGGTAGTGCAAGTCCTTCCTTAAGATAATAAAGCTAGTGTGCAACAATTGAGGGGGAGTAAGCCCAACAGCTACAAGTGGGGAGATCATCCCCAGAATGATAGGGGGAGAAAAACTCCACAAAGATATCCCTATTGCAGAAGTCAAAAAGGGGGAGAGCAGTTAGGGGGAAAGAAGAAGACCTGACCAAGACTTGATCAAGCCAAGATGCAAAAATCTGTGAGACTTGCAGCAAGCCAGGGGGAGTAAGTAATTCTCCACAGGCTGGAGAAATGTGGTAACTTTTCCAAACTCTAATGATGTTACACAGGTTTTAGTTTTTTGATTTATTGAATATACTGTGTATGTGAATGACCTGTACTATTGATCAAGCAAAGTTTTGACTTCTTCAAATATGGGAAGATTGTTGGGTCTATTGTTCCCAATGTCCCAGATTTGTAAGAAGTTAAACTGGTCAATGACATACACACATAATGAATTCGATGTGTCCTTAAGTTCATGCATGCAGGTTGTCCTTGATTGGACAGGTGAATAAAAAGAGTAAGCTGGAAGTCAGATAATTTGACTAATGTATAACCACTGAGAATGCTGAGAAGCTCAATGCAAAATGTTGAGAGAAGTGTGGTCTCAACAAAACTTCTGAGACAGGAGATAGTCTAAGCTGTGAAGAAGGAAGCGTTGAGACTGTTGAGAAGAAATTGCTGAGACAGGAGATAGTCTCAACTGTGAAGAAGAAACCGACGAGACTTGAGATAGTCTCAGCTGTGAAAGATAAACCGCTGAGATAGTTGAGAAGGAACCACTGAGACAAAGCCAGCAGAAATTCTCTAAGTCCAAAAGCATTGAGTGAAGCAAGTTCACTCAATGCTTCTAATGAAGAGTCAAATCAGCGTGCGTTGAGTGACTTAACATCACTAAACAATTAATGTGTTCTGGAATTTTTCTAAGTCCAGAAAGTGATGACTATCGAACTTAGTTTAGAGTTCGTCGAGCTGAGCTCACATTTCGTCGAGCTAAATTTAAAGTTTGAGATTCTGAGTTCGTCGAGCTCAATTCAGAATTCTTCGGACTGAGTTCAGAGTTCGTCAATCTCAGCTCACCATTCGTCGAGCTAAATTTAAAGTTTGAGATTCTGAGATCGTCGGGCTCAGTTCAGAATTCGTCGAACTAAGTTCAGAGTTCGTCGATCTCAGCTCACCATTCGTCGATCCAAGTCAAAGTATTTCATGCCATTGCGGGAAAGCTACAGTAATGTCGGAAGCTACTATTTGTCCTCTTCTGAGGGAGGTGGCGCTTACTATCCTTGGCTGGGCCCACAATCAAATAGTTTCGTTGATTCAAATCAATAGATATAAAAAGCAGAGAGAAAAGGGGATTAGGGTTAACAAAAAAATGGAAAAAAGTCGCGGATGGACTTCATCTTCTCCGACAAGCTTGAAAGCCAAGTAAAGCAGATCAGGCCTGAATGCAACGAATAGATAGTTGAAGCTCTTCCAGTTCAACAAGTTTTTCTCTAGAGAATAAAGGGGCTGATTCATCTAATCAACAAGGAGAGATAGCTTTGTGAAGGGCCGTCAGCCTTCAACAGCAGGTAGTTGTTCTTCAGTACAGCAGAAAAGCAGTTAACTATAGAAGAAGACTAATTCCTTCTACAATAATAAGGCTGGACTGATATCTGCTCAGTCCAGTGAGGTGGACTCAGAGATTTATCTCTGAGTCAGTGTTTTAATTTATTTCAATTTCTTGATTAAATTCCTATAGGATTCAGGTTGTCTGAATCTTAGCTATAGGGCCTTTTGTGACTGAGTTGTAGGTGACTAATTAGTCTCTGAGGTAGGTGCCCTGCTGGGGTACTGAATTAGGATCCAAGTGTGGATCTGATAGTAGGGCAGTCCTCCCAGCTTGAGTAGTAGGGCCTTTTGGCCTGAGGTAGGTGACTGTTGAGTAATTGAGCTGTTGGTGACAAGTGTGTCACTGAGTTGTAGGTGTTGGAGGAGACTGAGTTTAGGACCTTTTCGCCGGAGGTAGGTCACAAGTTTGTCACTGAGTTGTACGTGTTGTTAAGGGCACTGAGGTAGGTACCTGGAAGGGTACTGAGCTGTAGGAGTGCTACAAACCTCTGAGAGTAGGGCCTTGTGCCTGAAGTTGTAGGGTTGAAAAACCTGAGCTGTAGGCCTTAGAGATAAGGCTGAGGTAGGCGGTTTGAGGACCACTGAGATGTAGGAGCACTGCAAGGCTCTGAGTTAGGAACCTTTGTGGTTTTGAGGTAGTGTTCTGAAGGGAACCTAAGTGTAAGGTTGAGGGCCTGAGGTGTAAGCTCTGAGGAGCATTTGGAGGATTTTTTCCTTGCCTAACATAAGTTAGAAAGGTGGGAGGGAAAGTGGATGTACCTAGTTAGGGAACCACTATAAATATCTATGTGCTTTGATGTATTGCTTATTCTTCTTTTATATTGCAGGTACTAAGGACAAGCTCTAGATCTCTTAGTAAGAAAACAACAAAAAGGCTTAGGAATTTTCGAAGACCTATTCACCCCCCCCCTTTAGGTGACTAGCTTGTACAACCCCGTAGCCGGGTGAGTGTGACCCTCCCCAAATGTCAGCCTCGGGGCGTGCTGTGGGTGACGATTTGGCGTCCCTGTTCGAGGACGTGCGGGTGCTCGCGCGTGCGTGCGGAGGTTTTGTGTGCGTAGGACTTTTAAATATATATGTTATATATATATATATATATATATATATATATATATATATATATATATATGATATATTGAGAGGGATAAGAGGAGGGAGAGGAAAAAAGAAGAGCAGCAACAACATTTCCCCCTCCCCCGATTTAGGGTTTAAGGCAGTCGCCGCTCCTTCCTTCCCCCCGATCCGCCGCCTGGAGCAGCCCGAGGCCAACCGCCCCTTCTTTCCTCTCGTCGGCCTCCAAGCCCAGGCCGAGCCCTTTCCCCCTCCTCTCTCCCCGTCGCCTCCTGCAGCAAAGCCGGCCGGCCTCTTCTCTTCCCGTCGCCTCCTGCAGCAAAGCTGGGCGGCTTCTCCTCTCCCGTCGCCGCCTGCAGCAAGGGCCGCCCGAGGCTCGCCCTCCCCGGCCGGCCTCCCCTCTTTCTCTCGATAAACAGCAAGTCGCACGCCTCCCAATCTCTCTCCGTCCAGGCCGCCGCAAGGAGGAGCCGCCTGAGCCCCACCTCCCTCTTCCTGTCCAGGCCACCGCAATGAAGGGAACGACCGCCCCTTCCACCTCCTTGCTTCTCTCGATCCAGGCCGCCGCCGGCTTCACGGCCGGAGCCCCCTTTTTCCTGCTCCTCCAGTCCAGGCCTCCACCACTAGGAGGAGCCCGAGTCGCCTCCATTTCTCCAGTCCAGGCCGCCGCCTGGAAGCACAGTCCGGCTCCTCCATCTCCTTCCTGTCGCCACCGGCAGCAAGCGGCTTGGAGTGGAGATTGTCCACCGCCACCTGTAGCAAGCTCGGCCTGGAGCAAGGCTCGGCCTAGAGTAAGGCTCGCATTGGAGCGGAGATCAGCCACCGACGCGACTGCATGCAGTAACATTGATCCGGAGCTTCTCTCCCGGCCCCGCCGCCAAGAACGCGTCAAGGGTAACGATGTTTCTACTTGGGCAGATGAAGCCCTCAGTTTATATATATTTGCATGGAAGCCCCTCTCCAACAACGGGTGGGGGAAGGGAGCTCTCCGACGGGTTGACGTGTATATCCCCGCAGTTAATTGCATTAGCACCCGGAAGCGTGAGTACGGGTTTAGGCATGGTGTGTGAAGCCCATCCGGATGTGTAAGCCAGATTGGTGATGTTCTGGGGTTCCCGGGGAAAAACCTGTGGAAGTTGTTTATTATTTGCTCTTGGGAGATAAGCATCACCGCCACGAGGCAGAGGCGGAGCTGGTATTTACTTCGCCATCGCTTGGCGGGACGTTGGCATACATGTGCTGCAGTAGCAAGAGAGAAGTAGCGGGCTTAAACCCAAGCTCGTGTCGGCCCTTGAAGGCCTTTTTCTGCTTATGTTGTCGGCCTGCGTGCCGAAGTATGGAATTCATATTCCTGTATTTATTTAAATGCCTGTGATGCTTTGTGTATGTGATCTATCCTTTTCATCTTAGGCGGGCGGTATGTTCGCGAACCGCTCGCCCCGTGGGAGCCCCGAGGTATAGTTGTCGGGAAGCCCCTGATGGCCTGTTAACATCCTTTTAGGAAAACGTAGTTACGTTGTTAGCGACCCAATTGGGGCTGCGTGGAGTAGGGATGCTGGGCGGTTTTACACCATTAAAAAGGCGGGTGGGGAACAGTTTTTATAGACCCAGGGAGACACCTCTAGTTAAGGAGTGGATCTTGAGATCCTCCTTAGATATTCCGGCCGGCCAAGAGAGCCCGCCAAAGGTGTCTTAGCTCAGCCCCTGGTGTGAGAGGGGAAGAGTTTGTTAGTCTTCCGGGTATGCGGTGGGACCTCCATGCTGAGGCCTTGGGTCTGTCCCTTGTGTTCCTAGCCTTGAGCCTAAATTGCTCACTTGAGTGTATTAGGTGTGCAGCCACCCCTTCCCCAAGGGTCGAACTCTACAGAGACCGATTTTTCGGTTTCAACATTTTGGTGCGGTGAGCGTGGAGAGTGGCCAGCATGGAAAATCTCAGGTGAATGTCATGGCTTTAGAAGAGGAACCAAGTGGCGACTAGGGTCATGCATTGATACTTTGTATGTAAGGTCCTTATACTCGGAGTTGTCCCCTCCTATAGCTGTTGTTGGAATCCCATAGTATTTGGAGTAGGAATTGCACCAGTTTGAAGCGCCTCTACCTGTGAAAACACGTGTATCCTCACTTATTGCATCAACGAGAAACCTGGAGGTTATAATCTTCAAGATCAAGTAACAGAGCAGCTGAAAGGTATTTGGAGCTGGGGCGACCTGAAAGGGTTCCCTCCCTAACGGTAATATGTTAACTCTTCCTTGTAATTCAGTAGCGGTCAAGTTTTCTCTTTATTGCAAATTCGCCTCGAGCTTCTGAGGGCTTCAAGGGTTAGCCTTGCGATCGACTCCGGAAGCCAAACGTCCAACCCGTTCCTTTTAAATAACCTAGTTCAGACGATGGGATGGTGCCACGGGACTTTAAGCGCTATTGTAAGACCGAGCCTCTGCACTGACGGCCGAGATCAGCTCCCCTCTTACACGTCAGCCTATGTCCTCCCGATCGCACCTCTCCTCCGACTAGGGGAATTATCAGGAACGAGACTAGACGCTAACCTCCCAGATTTGATAAAGGGCCGATCTCTCCAAGTAATCACAAGTGAAGGCCTTTTTTGTTGAGAAAATAGGATAACCTGTGAAGGGGCAGGATTTGGCCCAAGGGAAGATGTTGGTCTCGAGTGCGTCCTAGAGGACCCTCGCAGGAACATTACCCGTCGCCCATGCACTAGCTCTCATCATCGAGTGACATGGCGGAAAGCGATCTTTGTCATGAGATCAGGATACGAGCCGTCGACCTGTTCCTCATAAATAGCCCAGTTCGGATGATGGGACGATGCCTTGGGACTTTAAGCGCTATTGTAAGACCGAGCCTCCGCACTGACGGCCGAGATCAGCTCCCCCCTTGCACGTCGGCCTATGTCCTCCCGATTGCATCTCTCTTCCGATTGGAGGAATTATTAGGAACAGGCTCGGACGCCAGCTTCCCGATTTGACGACTTCCAGATCATCTCTCTTATAAAAGAATGCGTTCTCCATTTGTAAAAGCATCGGTGCAATTAACTCTCCAACACCTCTTAAGTAAGTAGGTCTCCACCTCGATCAAAGTCAAGTCATCGAGTAGTAGTGCATTTCCCTATCACCAACAACCAGGCTGAGTATGAGGAGGTTATAGCGAGATTGTGACTGGCCTGAGAACTTGGGGTACATGATGTGGAGGTTCTTACTGACTCCTTAGTGGTGGCCTCCCAGATTAACGTGGAGTTCGAAGTGAGGGAGCCTACCCTTCAGTTGTACTTGGCAAAAGTTTCTCAAGTCTCCTCACTCTGAGGTTGCTCTCAACGCTCCCGCCGTCAGGCTTTCACCTAGCTGACTGAACAAGCGGTATGACCCGGGAGCCCGGACGATTCTCTATGGACATCGTTATGACCCTGTGATAGTTTTACTTTCAAGACAACCTAAACACCTAGAGGGGGGGGGGGTGAATAGGTTCTAATGCTTGTTTTCACTTTTAGGCAGAATTCAATAACAGAATTAAAACACACAGCACAGCAATCATAGAAAATCATACAACACAGATTGCACACGGTTTTATAGTGGTTCCCCAAGGTCTGGGTACATCCACTTTCCCCCTTCACCTATCTAGCAGTGTGCTAGATTCGACAAAACTTCTTCTTTAACTCAGATCCACAGATCCTACAGTTCAGAACCTGGAAAGGTTCTTACAACTCAGAACCCAGAATGGTTCCTACAACTCAGGCTCAACAGTCCTACCTCAGCCTTGCCACAAGGCCTACAACTCAGAGAAGAACCTTCTCCTACACTCAGGCAAACAGCCCTACCACTCAGAGATCAACTCTCCTACACTCAGCCTTTATAATATAGGCTTACAACTCAGATCTATATAGATAGACCCTACAGAATTTAGAAAAGAAGTTTGTATTAACTTGCCCTTGATGAGAGAGAGAAGGACAAGGCTGTTCTTGATCAGCTGATGAATGAAATCAACTGAATCTGAGCTTTCTTCAAAGCTTCTTGAATCTGAACTTAGCTGAGTTGATTTCCCAAACAGCTTCTTGAGAAACCAGTGACGGCTTCCTTCTTCTTCTTCAAGTGGCTGGATCTCTTTCTATCCAACACCTTTGATGATACTTCTGAATTCTTGATAGAACTCTTCTTAGACAGATCCTCAGATCGTCTTCTTAGATCTTCTGATGAAGATCTTCTTCAGTGTAATACACCTTCTTGATTTGATTCCTCAATTGGATTGCCAAAATTCAATTCCTTAAATTCCCTTCTGAATCTGTCTATTTATAGACCTTCTTCATGGTAACCGGCTGATCCGGTTTCTAACTGTCTTCTGACAAGTCTGACAGCTTCAGTTAACCTGTTGCAACCCACAGCTGTCAAGTCTTCAAACAGATCCTGTGCCTTTATCTTGTACAACAAAGTGTCGAGACTGACTGTCAGAATGTGTCGAGACCAACTGTCTATATGTGTCGACACAAGTGACTTTGATGTCGACACAGCCTTTGATGATGTCGACTTAACTGCCTTTAAGTCGACTCAGCTTCTTCAGAACTTCATCTTGAGAATGAGTCGACACTGAGTAGTTGTGTCGACTCAGACACTTCATCATTCTTCAGAAAATAACTTGGTCTTGACTTTGCAGTGTGTCGACACAAGTCCTATGTGTCGACACAGTTGTTGTAGATTCAGAACATAAAATGTGTCGACTCTGCCTTCAAGTGTCGACACAGCAATTGTCGACTCTGCCAATATGTGTCGACTCAGTCTTTTGGTGTCGACATAAGTATTGTTGACTTCTGCCTCTGTGTGTCGACTCTGCCTCAATGTGTCAACACAGCCTTCAAGTGTCGACTCTGCCATTGTGTGTCGACTTAGCCGTTGTGTGTCGACTCAGCCTCCCAGTGTCGACATAGTTGAGATCGACTATACTTCTGTGAGTCGACGCTGCTTCCCAGTGTCGACACAAATGTAGTCGACTATCTTTCTCTGTGTCGACACTACTTCCCGGTGTCGACATAAATGTGATCGACTATTATTCTCTGTGTCGACAAAGCTTCCTTCAAGTGTCGACACAATTATTCTGAAGTGTCGACACAGTTTCTTCAGGTGTCGACACATGGACTTAGAATATTTTTCCTGTATTTTTAGTACTTCTTCACCTGCACATGTCAACTCAAAATAACATCAAATACACCTTGATGTATATCATTGAGCTAAGTTGGGCTTCTTCAAATCAGGTACACATTTTCCAATGTACCCAACACCCTGAACATCGTTATGAATTTTGGAGTGACAACGCTCCTGTCGCAATCTATGTGGACGATCGAAGTATTCGTTTACCATACCTCGAGCGGATCCCGCTGTCAGGCTCTCACCTAGCTGGCAGGGACATAGGCACACCAGGGGGAAAAGGGAGATAATTTGAGATTTGGGAAGAGTTTGAGTATTTTGCAGGACCCCGAGTGATGCTCGACCCCGGGTAGACCCGCTGTCTGGCTCCTACTAGCTGGCAGGTCCGTAGGCTCGCCTGGGGGGTAAGAGACCCCGAGTGCTGCTCGGCCCCGGGTAGACTCGCTGTCAGGCTTTCACTAGCTGGCAGGGCTGTAGGCACACCTGGGGGGAAAGGGAGATAGTTTGAGATATGGGAAGAGTTTGAGTATTTTGCAGGACCCCGAGTGATGCTCGGCCCCGGGTAGACCCGCTGCTTGGCTCCTACTAGCTGGCAGGTCCGTAGGCTCGCCTGGGGGGTAAGGGACCCCGAGTGCTGTTCGGCCCTGGGTAGACTCGCTGTTAAGCTTTCACTAACTGGCAGGGCTGTAGGCACACCTGGGGGGAAAGGGAGATAGTTTGATATTTGGGAAGAGTTTGAGTATTTTGCAGGACCCCGAGTGATGCTTGGCCCCGGGTAGACCCGCTGCCTGGCTCCTACTAGCTGGTAGGTCCGAGGCTCGCCTGGGGGTAAGGGACCCCGAGTGCTGCTCGGCCCCGGGTAGACACGCTGTCAGGCTTTCACTAGCTGACAGGGCTGTAGGCACACCTGGGGGGAAAGGGAGAGAGCTTGAAAAGAATTGGTTTCTTGTTATGTTGCAGTGTATTAAATATTGCGTGTATCATTGATGATGAGCCCAGGAGGAAAAACACGGGCTAGTGATATTCGTGCTAGAGCCTCTAGCGGGACTATGTGAAAAGTAAGCCCTGGGGCGGAGCTGCCTTTATACCCAAATGGAGAATTCTAACAAATTTTTTCTTTGGGTCGGCTCCCACTCGCCGGATACGTAGGGTTGGATGATTCTTTCCGAGCTTGTACCAACCTCGAAAAGAGCGGGGATTGTGTACAACCCCATAGCCGGGCGAGTGTGAACCTCCCCAAATGTCAGCCTCGGGGCATGTTATGGGTGACGATTTGGCGTCCCTGTTCGAGGACGTGCGGGTGCTCGCGTGTGCGTGCGGAGGTTTTGTGTGTGTAGGCCTTTTAAATATATATGTTATAAATAATATATATATATATATATGATATATTGAGAGTGATAAGAGGAGGGAGATGAAAAAAGAAGAGCAGCAACAGCATTTCCCCCCTCCCCCGATTTATGGTTCGACCAAATAAGGCAGCCGTCGCTCCTTCCTTTCCCCCGATCCGCCGCCTGGAGCAGCCCGAGGCCAGCCGCACCTTCTTTCCTCCCGTCGGCCTCCAAGCCCAGGCCGAGCCCCCATCCCTCTCCTCCTCCCGTCGCCGGCCACACCAAGCCAAGCCCAGGCCGAGCCCTTTCCCCCTCCTCTCTCCCTGTCGCCTCCTACAATAAAGCCGGCCGGCCTCTTCTCTCCCCGTCGCCTCCTGCAGTAAAGCTGACCGGCTTCTCCTCTCCCGTCGCCGCCTGCAGCAAGGGCCACCCGAGGCTTGCCCTCCCCGGCCGGCCTCCCCTCTTTCTCTCGGTAAACAGCAAGTCGCCCGCCTCCCGATCTCTCTCCGTCCAGGCCGCCGCAAGGAGGAGCCTCCTGAGCCCCACCTCCCTCTTCCTGTCCGGGCCACCGCAAGGAAGGGCACGACCGCCCCTTCCCCCTCCTTGCTTCTCTCGATCCAGGCCGCCGCCGGCTTCACGGCCCGAGCCCCCTTTTTCCTGCTCCTCCAGTCCAGGCCTCCACCACTAGGAGGAGCCCGAGCCACCTCCATTTCTCCAGTCCAGGCCGCCGGCAAGTGCAGCCCTCCCCCTCCATTCTTCCTGTCCAGGCCGCCGCCTGGAAGCACAGTCTGGCACCTCCCTCTCCTTCCCGTTGCCACCGACAGCAAGCGGCTTGGAGTGGAGATTGGCCACCGCCACCTGTAGCAAGCTCGGTCTATAGCAAGGCTCGGCCTGGAGTAAGGCTCGCCTTGGAGAGGAGATCGGCCACCGACGCGGCCGTATGCAGTAAGATCGATCCGGAGCTTCTCTCCCGGCCCCGCCACCAAGCACGCGTCAAGGGTAACGATGTTTCTACTTGGGCAGGTGAAGCCCTCAGTTTACATATATTTGCATGGAAGCCCCTCTCTAACAACGGGCGGGGGAAGGGAGCTCTCCGACGGGTTGACGTGTATGTCCCCGCAGTTAATTGCATTAGCACCCGGAAGCATGAGTATGGGTTTATGCATGCTGTGTGAAGCCCATCCGGATGTGTAAGCCGGATTGGTGATGTTCTGGGGTTCCCGGGGAAAACCCTGTGGGAGTTGTTTATTATTTGCTCTTGGGAGATAAGCATCACCGCCCCGAGGCAGAGTCGGAGCCGGTACTTACTTCACCATCGCTTGGCGGGATGTTGGCGTACAGGTGCTGCAGTAGCAAGCGGGAAGTAGTGGGCTTAAGCCCAAGCTCGTGTCGGCCCTTGAAGGCCTTTTTCTGCTTATGTTGTCGGCCTGCGTGCCGAAGTATGGAATTCATATTCCTGTATTTATTTAAATGCTTGTGATGCTCTGTGTATGCGATCTATCGTTTTCATCTTAGGCGGGCGGTATGTTCGCGAACCGCTCGCCCCGTGGGAGCCTCGAGGTATAGTTACCGGGAAGCCCCTGATGGCCTGTTGACAGCCTTTTAGGACAACGTAGTTACGTTGTTAGTGACCCCATTGGGGCTGCATGGAGTAGGGCTACTGGGCGGTTTTACGCAATAAAAAAGGCGGGTGGGGAACAGTTTTTATAGACCTAGGGAGACACCTCTAGTTAAGGAGTGGACCTTGAGATCCTCCTTAGATGTTCCGGCCGGCCAAGAGAGCCCGCCGAAGGTGTCTTAGCTCAACCCCTGGTGTGGGAGGGGAAGAGTTTGTTAGTCTTCCGGGTATGCGGTGGGACCTCCACGCTGAGGCCTTGGGTCTGTCCCTTATGTTCCTTGCCTTGAGCCTAGATTGCTCACTTGAGTGTAGTAGGTGTGCGGCCACCCCTTCCCCAAGGGTCGAACTCTACAGAGACCGATTTTTCGGTTTCAACATAGCTAACCTTAAGTTAATAACTTTCAAGCCACTTTTTATCTGTAGGGACAAACTCCAGGTTGATATCTTCACATTCCACATGCTCCCTAATGAAATGATATCTTATCTCAGTATGCTTAGTCCTACTGTGTGAGACAGGATTCCTAGCAATTGAGATGGCACTAGTAGAATCACAATATATGAGACTTCTACTTATCTGGAGGTTATAATCCTGGAGCTGATGATGGATCCACAACAACTGAGCACAGTAGCTACCAGTTGAGATGTACTCTGACTCTGCAGTTGAAATTGCAACACTTGTTTTCTTCATACTACTCTAAGACACTAGTCTTCCTCCTGAGAACTGACAGGTGTCATAAGTGCTCTTACTGTCATCTTTACAACATGCATAATCAGCATCTGAATAGCCGGTTAGTTCAAACTCCCCATTTTTAGGGTACCATTGGCCAAGATTTGGTGTTCCCTTAAGATACCTCAAAATCCTCTTTGCAGTAGAGTAGTGAGATTCTTTAGGGCAAGCTTTATACCTAGCACAAACACATGTAGCATATATGATGTCTGGCCTACATGCAGTAAGATATAGAAAGGAACCAATTATCCCTCTATACAAAATTTCTTCAACAGGTTTCCCTGCCTCTTCTTTGCCTATAGGCATACATGACACCATGTTAGTTTTCATGGTGGAGGATGTCTCCATACCAAACTTTTTGATTAACTTCCTAGTAAACTTAGACTGGGATATGGACAAGTCATGATCAGTCTGTCTTACTTGGAGACCCAAGAAGAACTTAAGTTAACCCACACTGCTCATCTCAAACTTCCCTTGCATAAGTTTTGCAAACTTCCTGCAAAAGTTGTGATTAGTAGATCCAAAGATAATGTCATCTACATATATCTGGACTAGCCTGATCTTACCCTTAGATTCCCTTAGGAATATGGTCTTCTCTATCTTCCCTCGTGAGAATTGGTTCTTAATGAGGAAGCTAGACAATGTCTCATACCATGCTCTAGGGGCTTGCTTCATCCTATATAGAGCTTCCCTAAGTCTATAAACAGAATTAGGTGAGTTAGGAACAACAAAACCTGGAGGATGCTCAACATATACTTCTTCCTTTAAGTCACTATTCAGGAAGGCTGACATCACATCTATCTGGTAGACCTTTAATCCCTTGTGTGCATCATATGTAAGGAACAATCTGATGGCTTCCAATCTTGCTACAGGGGCAAAGGTTTGATCAAAATCAATACCTTCTTCTTGTCTTTATCCACTTGACTCCAATGATAGTATGTCCTTGTGGTCTGGGAATCAGCTTTCAGACCTTACATCTCATAAATTTGTTCAGTTCTTCTTACATAGCTACAATCCAGAACTGATCTATGTAGGACTCTTCAAATTTCTTTGGCTCTACATGTAATAAGAAACATGCATACATTGATGAATTTAGGTGCTTGCTCCTTGTCACCACTCCTTAGTGTGCATCACTAATTATCTGGTGTCTTGGATGATCCCTTAGATGCCTGACTACTGGAGGCAATCTTGCTTCAGCATTAGCTACAAGGGCAACTTCTTGCTGATCTTCATCCCCCTTATTTGTGTCTTGCAGTCCTTCTACTAGAATGTCCATTCCATCAGCTTTATCTTATATAATTGGAGTAGCTTCTTTGATAGTTAGCTGGTCCATCATCTGCTCTGTACCTACAGTACTAAAAGAGGAGCATGGCATGTAAGACCCCCCTCACGGAACACAAAACACGGCACGAGGGGAGTCTTATGCCCAGAACAGCCGCCTTGCGGTAGCGTTAGCACACGGGCTAACATGTACTACAAGACACCTATCCTGCCGGCTAAACATATCATCCATACCAACCCAACATTAAGAATATAAAAAAGAAGTCAAAATGCACACTAGTATACTAGTCCAAGGTAAATTAGAAATAAGAAGCAACCAAGGCTTATATAAAATCAGAGTATATGCCAAAAAGGGCTACAAAATGAGTCTCTCTAACTCACATCAGTCACTGATGGCAACAATGGTACCATCACATCAAGTCTTATCGTCCTGGCCTGGCTGCCCTGATGCGTAACCTGTTGTTGCTCTGTTCGTAGGGTTTCCTCCTAAAAAGGAAGAAGTATCAACCGTTAGTCAAAAAGAGTATGTGGCTATCAGATCCGCTCCCCCGGCGACTCCTCGGCCCCAGGCGGAGAAAGGACAAGGGTATATTATATATATAAAAATAAAAGTACAAACAGGTGGTAAAGGATTAATCAATATCAGTTAGTATCAGAGTAACAACAACAACTTATTATATCAATCAACTTTAGCAGTTCTACCATCAACAACAGTATATAAGTATGAATCTACCACAGTAAGTAACTTAACTTATATGAATGCCCATTCAAACATATAAGTTAAGGATCGGCTCAACAGTAAAGTAACTCATCGTATAGGAGTGCCCATACAAACTTATACGATGAGGATCTTGTGTATGTAACGTATGTAATGATATGAATGAAATGCAATGACTCACCCATAATCATGCACAAGCAACTGCTATGTCAACACAAACTTGTAGTTCCCACTTTTCGAAAAGTAGCTGACCTCTCAGGCGTCATCCGTCGTGGCCAGACGGTGACAGTTGAGCGGGCTTCTCCACTACTAGGCTGGTATCCACACTACCTGGCCTAGGCCTCCGTACGCCTCAATGCTAAGAACACAACAGCGGAGCTTACATTCATACTACGACTCAGAGGGGTATTGGTTAGATGTGCACCAAGAACACAGCCCAAACTGGCCTATCGTCGTGGCACCGAAAGGGCCTCAGGAATGAGCACCAAGGACACTACCAATCCATCAACTTGGTACGGAGAGGGCCTCGGGAATGAGCCCCGAGGACACAACCAAACCATCCAAAGTCTATCTATCAACTCCCGTCGGTGTGACGACTGGCGAGCCGGTAGACCTGCCACACTATCCATAACCCAGGATTATGACACCGCATGTGAACTCACACCGCATGCAATTTCACATATAAGGGCTCCACTTCGAGCCCTTTTTATCTAATCACATCTCGTGCTCAATAAAACGCAAGGTCTCAACACTGAGTCCCTTATCCACATGTCATTTTAGTTCGACAACACCCTCGCACTTCCAACCATTCTACATGCACTTACCACACAAGGGATCATCATTTACACAGGTGGCAAGCCACCGTATACAACACACCAATCCCACACTTCTACCCGTAGGAATACAACTCTAAGCAGTGGACTACTATACTCATTCCATTAACCATCATACTATATGGCTAGACATTAACCTCACCTATTTCCTCTCCTAATAAATAAGCATTCTCAGCAATTGTACTTCCACATGAACTTCACAACAACATAATGGTACTTCACATATTCAGCAACCATTTGATTATCATAATTACATATAGACTATGGTAACCTAACTTTAACATCAACCGGATACAATCCCTTCACCAAGTTCAAACCATTCATGCACATATGGATCTATCAACTAAATGCCAGCAACCATTTGTTCATCACAATCTCTACCAATTACGTACAGCAAACTTCAAGCCAATCTCATCATTATTCAACATATTACCATTATCAAGTACATCCTTATCGGTTCACATATTTAAATCATTCCTACCATCCCAACTCATCAACCCATTCGTTCACTAATCTCCACCAAATCATCTCGTTCAAGTACACATCACTACATCATTTGTTCATTAAGGATCTATCCACCAAATGCCTTATTTTATCACCATTACTTATAGACTAAATTCACCAAAACATTAACATTATTGTACTACAATCTCTCTACCAAGTCCAAAGCCGATTCAAAACAAACCCGAGAACAATATGTGTAGGAAATATTACTATACAACAACTTCGATCGGGGATTCCTGAGGCTACATGAATATGGTGAGGGCATGTAACCACTCGTTGGAAAGGTATTTCTGTGGGCTACAACTTATAAGTTCATCCAAATACCCAAATTTTGCCGCATCATGTCCAAAAATGGACTCAAAGTTCGCTGCGCGCAGAAAACAGATTTCTGCGCGCAGAAAACGGATTTTGCGCGCATCTTAAAGCGGCACGAACGTCATCAGCTCGGCTTCTTCCTCTAGCTATTTATTTCAACACTTCTCATGGATTTTACTCCACCCTTATTCACCCTCATGAGGCCTTTTATCTTCACGATCTCAGTTCACAAACTTCAGTTGAAGTGAGGAAAGGTTGAAGACTCTACCACACGACACAAGTCCTAGTCGGCCTCCTCCTAGGAGATCTTCTCCTCGCAAGTCCGACTCCATTGAGTCGACATCTCTCCTATAAATAACTATAGATCTAGCACCAAGGGAGAGGGTAGGATGCTCACCTCGTTTCCGGCGGTACCGACATTTCCGGCCCAGGACCTCATTACTCTTCGTTGCGGCATCCACTCCTTCGTTGGTGGTGTTTTCCACGGAAACGGCGGAGCTTTTTCCTCCAGAATCCGGCTCCGGTGACCCGTGATATTCATCTCGTCCACTCCCGCATGTTTTGCACAGTGACGGCTCGACAAGAATGAACGGATGCGATGGCTATGGTTTTTCCGCAAATCTCTTTTATAATAGGAATTTGGGTTAAACCATCTGGCACGTGTCGTCCTATTATTGGACTGCTTATATTACTTTAATATATATCATTTTGAAAGGACGTGGCCGATTTAAGTCGGTTTGGCACAATTCCAGAAAATCCGGTTTAGACTGGACAAGTGACAGCAAGTAGACTGGGCCAGAAAATCTTCTAAGTCAGATTCGTCGAGTAAGAAATCCTTACACGACGAAACGCCGAGTATTATACTCTCAATCAACGCCACAGCCGAGTATTATACTCTCCTTACATGACCAATCTCGACGATTTGTCGACACCACTCAACTCCATTTGTAAGTACAACACTTTCCAAGTAAAAATCATCGCGTACGCCTTCTTTACTCGACGAATCGTCGAGTGTCATCGAGTGCACTCAATGCACTCAACGCCACAGCTCTCAGAATAATCTAAGTAAAAGTGTTGAGTGGTGTCGAGTGCACTCAACACACTTGATGCCTTTCAGCTTAATGGCGTTGTAACACCCCTATCCGTCGCATAGCATATAACAGTAGGTCCGGCCGGGGCCCGATGCCATATACTACGGACAGACCGGTTGGTTACGCGTTGAAACCATACAACCAATCAGAGCGTCCTACACAACACCTAGCGGAAGCAATTTTATTAAGTTGCAAAAAGATAAGAACCCTACCACAGAGCATGAATGTCCACTACAACCCAGGAATGAGTACATACACAAAAGAGTTCACGGCCTTAAGGCCTTACAAAAGTGTTCGCTTAACAAGATAGCGTCTTTCATACATCGGCACGCAGGCCGGCCATACATGAATATGAAAAAGCTAATAAATAAGCCTTCGAGGGCTGGCGCTGCAACTTGGGCTTTAGCCCGCTATTTGCCGCTTGGCTCCGCAACAGCACCTGCAGGAACAACCCACCCAAGAGGTGGCAATACAAAAGGGCAACGGTCAGCAAAGCTGACCAAATTATAACGACCCCGTCCCGTTTCTCGGGACGGCGGTGCTCCTTCCCTGCATATAAAACTATCATAGCAATTATATAAAGCATTCTATTCGCCACAAGTGTCGGCACGCACGGCCGCACACTCCGTGCTCTCAGGGCACTAATCGGTGAACCCGGTCCGGACCCAGCCCGACACCGCGATTCCACCACCATCCCTCGGATGGCAACACTCGTGAGCATTTAGCCCTTTCGGCCGAAGCCTAGGCTCGTTTCCAGCCCCCCGGGAAGTCCCATGTACTTTAGGTCGCTTCTACCGAGACCACTTGGAATGGGTAGAGTTCCACCCGCCCGTTGCTCACTTCACCACGGCCATTTAGCCATCGGTGCGGGCCAAGTTTCTCCTCATTCCCACAGTCGATCAAAACACGCACATAACCCCGTTATGTACCGATTTGCCCTCCAAGACAACATCGTGGCGGCAATGCGATTCCGCCCAAGCTTTCCGGGTGCACCTCGAGGTTAACCCCCAAGGATCCCTGTATGCAATCTACCGCGTAGAATTTTCGGAAAACTAAATTCACCGGCGCGGAGTCTTCTCCGGCCATGCAATGCAAACATCACCGATCCGGGTTAAACCCGAATAGGCTTCACACACAATGCCTACGCCCGTACTCCGATTCCGGGCTCTAACAACGGGGACTTTACATATCTACCCGAAGGGATTCCGCACCTCAACGCTCACTCGCGAGAGGGGGATTTCCCCATGCATAGAAAGAAGGGCGACTACACATGCCCTATGAAGAGGATCGTTACCCTCGAAGATTTCCGCGGCGCCATGAAGATGTAGTCGGATGGAAAGCTTCGCCTCGCCCTTGCCTTCGAGGATCCGAACTCGGATCGCGAATCGGTGCTTCAAAACTCCTCCGGCGGCCGGATCTTGGGCTCACACCACCAAGGAAGTTCTCCCCTCTCTCTAAGATGAAGAAAGAGAAACTCAAGATGAAAATGAGGGTTTCTCCCCCCATTTCCCGGCTATTAACCCCCCAGGAGCAGCCCCTACCGTCGGATTCAGATCCAAGGGAACGGACGGCCGAGATTAGATCCAAAATCCCAAAAACTGGGCCGAACACGGCTTGACACACGGCCGTGTGTCTGGCCGTGTAACTCATTCGCCGATCGACACGGCTCCTGACACGGCCGTGTTCGAGGCCGTGTGCCCCACACACGGCTTGAGACACGGCCGTGTGTCTCAGGCCGTGTCCTTCTCTGACTCGAGACTGCACAAAAATGCATTCGACCACTGAACACGGGTAGGCACACGGACGTGTGCCTGGCCGTGTGCCCCTGAGATGACCTCAAATCGAAAAGTGGTCAACATGAAAGTTGTAGATCTCGTCGAGACGAACAAAATTCATGTTGACCATTTTTCCACCTGACACCGTTTTGACCCTCAAAATGGTGCCCGAACGCGATCATCTCCGAGGTTGGGGTCTTACAACTCCCTCCCCCTTAAGAGAATTTCGTCCCGAAATTAAGAACAAAGACTACACAAAATAAACATAACGAGTACCTGAGGGGAACAACTCGGGGTACTCCTCGCGCATCGTCTGCTCTCGCTCCCAAGAGAGCTCCTCGCGCCCGCAGTTATCCCAACGGACCTTCACCATTCTGATTTCTTTGTTCCGAAGCCGCTTGACTTCGAAATCCTCAATAGTTATGGGCTTGACTTTCGTTGTCAACCCTTCCTCAACCGGTACTTGATCAGCCGCGATCACCTGCGAAGGCTCTTGCACCGCCTTCCGCAACACAGAAATGTGGAACACATCATGTAATCCACTCAACTCCACCGATAGCTTCAAACGGTATGCCGCTTCGCCGACTCGCTCCAGGACCTCAAACGGCCCAAGGTATCTCGGACTCAACTTTTTCAAGCGTCGAATCCGTTAGACACCCTTGAACGGCTTGATCTTCAAGTACACCCAGTCGCCCACCGCGAACTCCACGTTCCGGTGCTTGGCATTGTAGTACTTCGCCTGCCGGTCCTGAGCGATCAACAAGCGCTCCCGAATGATCCGCACTAACGAGGTAGCACTCTCCACCTCCTGCTTCTTGTACAACCTTGCCTCACCCGTTTCAAGCCATGATAACGGCGTGCGACACTTCCTACCATACAGGGCCTCGAAGGGCGCCATTTGTATGCTCGCTTGGTAGCTGTTGTTGTACGCGAACTCCACCAAATAAAGGTGGTCTTCCCAATGCTTCCCGAAGTCTAGAACACACATGCGGAGCATGTCCTCCATCGTTCTATTGACCCTCTCGGTCTGCCCATCCGTCTGCGGATGGAAAGCTGTGCTAAACTTTAACTTTGTTCCCAACATCTGCTGCACCAACCTCCAATCATTTGACGTGAACCGCCCATCGCGATCACTCACAATGCTACGGGGCACTCCATGCAGCCTAACAATATTGTCAACGTACAACTTTGCCAATTTCTCGACTGGATCATCCTTCCTATGCGGAATGAAATGCGACACCTTAGTTAGCCGATCTACGATCACCCAGATGGCGTCGTTCCCCTTCTGTGACCTTGGCAACCCGTGCACAAAGTCCATGGATATGTCGTCGAATTTCCACTCCGGTATAGGCAAGGATTTCAGAAATCCTCCTGGCTTTTGGCACTCCGCCTTCACCAAGGCGCACGTTTGGCATTTAGCCACGTACAACGCCACATCTTTCTTAAGCCCCGGCCACCAAAACAACTTCTTGAGATCGCGATACATCTTCGTGCTCCCTGGGTGGATTGAGTACTTGGTATGATGAGCCTCGTACATCAACTCCGCCCGGAGGTTACCCCCACTTGGGACGCACAAACGATGATCCTTCCTTAATAACCCGTCTTCTACCGAGAACTGGGAATTTGACCCATCCAAAGCGGCCTCCAAAAGCTCCTTCATGGAATCATCCAACTCCAATGCCTGCCGAACCCGGTCAGCCAGGTCGTACTGCACCTCTGTCCAGTTTAACATTGCTTTGGCGCTCGTCTGCTTGTCCACGCAACAGATCTCAAGCTCCTCCAACTCCCGCACTAGCCGCTCATCATGCACCGACAACCAGTTGGCTCGGGCGGGAGCCCTGCGGCTCAGCGCATCCGCAACTGCGTTGCCCTTCCCGGGTACATAATGTATCTTGAAGGTGTAGTCCCCCAGGAACTCCATCCACCTCCTCTGCCTCATATTAAGGTCCTTTTGATCCAACAAGTATTTTAGGCTCTTGTGATCGGTGTATATATCGACTCTTACGCCGTATAGGTAGTGCCTCCACAACTTGAGTGCAAAAATCACGGCCGCCAACTCCAAGTCGTGCACCGGATAATTCCTTTCATGCACTTTCAGCTGACGCGATCCATACGCGATCACACTTCCATGCTGCAACAACACGCAGCCCAAGCCACTACCCGAAGCGTCGCTATACACCTCAAAGCCCTCGGTCCCACTCGGCGAACTAAGCACTGGCGCCGTGGTCAACCGCCTCTTCAGCTCCTCAAAAGCTTGCACGCACTCTTGCGTCCACAAGAATTTCTGATCCTTCCTTGTCAACTTCGTGAGAGGTAACGCTACCCGCGAGAAGTTCTCTACGAAGCGCCTGTAATATCCGGCAAGCCCGAGAAAACTACGGACTTCCGCGACAGAAGATAACGCAGGCCACTCCCGTATCGCAACAATCTTCGCCGGATCCACCGCTATACCTTCCCCACTCACTATATGACCAAGGAACGCTACCGAGGGTAGCCAGAACTCGCACTTGGAGAACTTCGCGTAAAGCTCATTCCTCCTCAGAGTCTCCAACACCAAATGCAAATGCTTGAAGTGGTCTTCCTCGCACTGCGAGTATACCAAAATATCGTCAATAAAGACGATCACAAAGCGATCCAGGAAATCTCTGAACGTCCTGTTCATCAGATCCATAAACACCGATGGCGCATTCGTCAGTCCAAACGGCATGACCGTGAACTCGAAATGCCCATACCTCGTACTGAATGCCGTCTTTGGGATATCACATTCCCTGATCCTCAGCTGATAGTACCCCGACTTCAAGTCCAACTTGGAGTATACAGATGATCCGACTAACTGATCAAAGAGATCATCAATCCTCGGGATCGGGTACTTGTTCTTTTCCGTCAACTTGTTCAATTCTCTGTAGTCGATGCACAGCCGCATACTACCGTCCTTCTTTTTAACGAAGAGGACCGGTGCGCTCCAAGGCGACGAACTTGGACGCACATAACCTTGCTCCATCAGTTCCTCCAACTGAACCTTCAACTCCGCCATCTCCTTTGGCGCCAATCTATAAGGAGCACGTGACACGGGTTTGGCACCCGGCACGAGCTCGATCGTGAAATCAATCTCTCGCTGCGGTGGGGCTCCGGGAAGGCTATCCGGGAACACATCGGGGTATTCGCAAACCACGGGGATGCTATCCAACGGGGACTTTGGCTCCACAGCCCCCACTATCGCAAAGAACAGCTCTGCACCAGCACGAACCGCCTTCACCACCTGAAGAGCAGACATTAGTGTCTTGCTCGACCCCTTAAGCCCCTCGAAAGTAGTCTCCCGCCCTACACCCAGCCTGACCTCCTTACGGTCGCAATCGATCCAAGCCTTCTGCTCTGACAGCCAATCCATTCCAAAGATAACATCGAACTCTACCAACGGCAATAATGACGCTAGCAAGTTGAACTCTTGGCTCCCTATGTGAACCTTCACGGCGCACACCCTGTCCGCACGCATCGAGCACCCATTTGGTAGCAACACATCTAGCTTGTCCTTTGCCATCGAAGAAGGGACTCCGATGCGCGATATAAACTGTTCGGACAAGAAAGAATGCGAAGCACCAGTGTCGAATAGTGCTCGTGCCGGACTATCGCTAATCAACACAAAGCCTAAGCAAAAGACATTAGCTTAACAAGCAATAGGTAATAGTATTCTCAAGTCAACTTGCATAAATTAACTCATACCTGTCACCACATCCGCTTGCTTGATGGCCTCCTGCTGGCCCAAGTTGTAGACTCTAGGCTGAGTCGGAGCATAGTGGGACGCGGTCGACTCCACCGCTTTGCCCTTTTCCTCGTAGGTGGCTCCTTGTTTCCTTTCGGACTTTGAGCGTCCACTCCAGCAGTCACGGGCGAAGTGCCCCGGCTTTCCACATGTGAAGCAAGCGCCCGGGGTTCGATTGGTAGTTGCCCCCGAGGAACCTGCAGAAGGAGCTGGACCCGACGTCCTAGACTTCTTGGAGAATCTGCGGTAGCCCGACTTCGACGTAGTCGGCGCCTTGAACTCTGATCTCTTGCCACCAGATTCCCTCTCCTTCTTCGCTTGCACGTTTCTCATATCCTTCTCCAAGGACCGGGCCGAACTGACCAGGGTCATGAAACCCTGAGTCTTGGGCCCCGACAGCAGCAATCTCAAATCATCCCTTAGCCCTTCATAAAAGCGGCTCGTCTTGCGCTCCTCGTCTGCAAAGGTAGCGCCGGCATATCTCCCCAACCGAGTAAACTCGTGGAGGTATTCATCAACGGTGCTATCACCCTGCGCCAACTTCTGGAATTCGCTCTCTAGCGCGATCCTCTGCGCCGAGGGGAGGTATCGAGCCATAAATAGTCTCGCAAACTCCTCCATCGGGACTTCGGCCAATGGCCTTCCCCTCAACTGATGCAGCTCTAGGCCCTCCCACCACAGTCTTGCGTCCCCATCCAAAAGGAACGTCGCTATAGTGGTCTTCTGCCACTCTTCAGTTTGCGTCGCAGTCATCACCCTGTTGACCCTTGAGAGCCAATCCTCTGCTTGGGTCGGGGTTTCTGCCCCCGTGAACACTGGTGGGTGAAAGCCCATGACATGCTTCAGTTGTCTTTCAGTTGCTCTCCTAGGCAACTCTGGCTCCAAAACTACTTGCTCAACCCTCCTTCGCTCTGCCGTCTGAACCGGTACTTGCTCCACAGCAGGAGCAGGCTGCTGCACCTGCCTTGCAGGCTGCGCATTGATCATTGCCATGACCGCTTCTGCCACCAACCTAATGGTCTCAGCAGACAAAGGTGTTGCAGGCGCATCGCTTGGCGCACTGCTCGCCTCAGAACCTGGCCGTTCAGACGGCCCAGCACCACTTCTGGTCACCTAAAATCGTGCAAAACACCGATAAGCGACCCAAAAATTACTGCAAACAGCAATTATAGGAACACGCAGGTTCCTCAATCATGTGTATTTTCATTCCTAAGTGGACATTCATGGGTTCTTTTCATGTTATAACGATGACGCACACCATGTGCTCACCACCCCTTAAAGTGAATTCGTCCACGAATTCATTTAAGCTTGACCGAAACCAGAAGTCTGATACCAATTTGTAACACCCCTATCCGTCGCATAGCATATAACAGTAGGTCCGGCCGGGGCCCGATGCCATATACTACGGACAGACCGGTTGGTTACGCGTTGAAACCATACAACCAATCAGAGCGTCCTACACAACACCTAGCGGAAGCAATTTTATTAAGTTGCAAAAAGATAAGAACCCTACCACAGAGCACGAATGTCCACTACAACCCAGGAATGAGTACATACACAAAAGAGTTCACGGCCTTAAGGCCTTACAAAAGTGTTCGCTTAACAAGATAGCGTCTTTCATACATCGGCACGCAGGCCGGCCATACAAGAATATGAAAAAGCTAATAAATAAGCCTTCGAGGGCTGGCGCTGCAACTTGGGCTTTAGCCCGCTATTTGCCGCTTGGCTCCGCAACAGCACCTGCAGGAACAACCCACCCAAGAGGTGGCAATACAAAAGGGCAACGGCCAGCAAAGCTGACCAAATTATAACGACCCCGTCCCGTTTCTCGGGACGGCGGTGCTCCTTCCCTGCATATAAAACTATCATAGCAATTATATAAAGCATTCTATTCGCCACAAGTGTCGGCACGCACGGCCGCACACTCCGTGCTCTCAGGGCACTAATCGGTGAACCCGGTCCGGACCCAGCCCGACACCGCGATTCCACCACCATCCCTCGGATGGCAACACTCGTGAGCATTTAGCCCTTTCGGCCGAAGCCTAGGCTCGTTTCCAGCCCCCCGGGAAGTCCCATGTACTTTAGGTCGCTTCTACCGAGACCACTTGGAATGGGTAGAGTTCCACCCGCCCGTTGCTCACTTCACCACGGCCATTTAGCCATCGGTGCGGGCCAAGTTTCTCCTCATTCCCACAGTCGATCAAAACACGCACATAACCCCGTTATGTACCGATTTGCCCTCCAAGGCAACATCGTGGCGGCAATGCGATTCCGCCCAAGCTTTCCGGGTGCACCTCGAGGTTAACCCCCAAGGATCCCTGTATGCAATCTACCGCGTAGAATTTTCGGAAAACTAAATTCACCGGCGCGGAGTCTTCTCCGGCCATGCAATGCAAACATCACCGATCCGGGTTAAACCCGAATAGGCTTCACACACAATGCCTACGCCCGTACTCCGATTCCGGGCTCTAACAACGGGGACTTTACATATCTACCCGAAGGGATTCCGCACCTCAACGCTCACTCGCGAGAGGGGGATTTCCCCATGCATAGAAAGAAGGGCGACTACACATGCCCTATGAAGAGGATCGTTACCCTCGAAGATTTCCGCGGCGCCATGAAGATGTAGTCGGATGGAAAGCTTCGCCTCGCCCTTGCCTTCGAGGATCCGAACTCGGATCGCGAATCGGTGCTTCAAAACTCCTCCGGCGGCCGGATCTTGGGCTCACACCACCAAGGAAGTTCTCCCCTCTCTCTAAGATGAAGAAAGAGAAACTCAAGATGAAAATGAGGGTTTCTCCCCCCATTTCCCGGCTATTAACCCCCCAGGAGCAGCCCCTACCGTCGGATTCAGATCCAAGGGAACGGACGGCCGAGATTAGATCCAAAATCCCAAAAACTGGGCCGAACACGGCTTGACACACGGCCGTGTGTCTGGCCGTGTAACTCATTCGCCGATCGACACGGCTCCTGACACGGCCGTGTTCGAGGCCGTGTGCCCCACACACGGCTTGAGACACGGCCGTGTGTCTCAGGCCGTGTCCTTCTCTGACTCGAGACTGCACAAAAATGCATTCGACCACTGAACACGGGTAGGCACACGGCCGTGTGCCTGGCCGTGTGCCCCTGAGATGACCTCAAATCGAAAAGTGGTCAACATGAAAGTTGTAGATCTCGTCGAGACGAACAAAATTCATGTTGACCATTTTTCCACCCGACACCGTTTTGACCCTCAAAATGGTGCCCGAACGCGATCATCTCCGAGGTTGGGGTCTTACAGGCGTCGAGTGCACTCAACGCACTCGACGCCAGTTATCCGAGATATCTTCTAATTCAAATGGCGTTGAGTGCACTCATCACACTCAACGCCGCATTGAGTCCACTCAATGCATCAACCTATTTCATCGAATGGCATTGAATGCACTTAACACACTCAACGCCGCATTAAGTGGCATTGAGTCCACTCAATGCCAACTTTCCAAAATAATTTCTAATTCCTAATTCGTCGAGTGGCGATGAGTGCACTCAACGCCAACTTTCCAGAATAATTTCTAAGTCCATATACTCGACGAATTTGTCTGATATTCATCACGATTTTCGACGAATAGTATCGGTCTCAACTTCACAAGTCATACTCGACTAATTCGTCAGATATTCGTGAAGTTATTCGACGAGTTGCATTGGTCTCTCCTCATAAGTCATACTCGACAAATTCGTCGGATATCCGTGACGATATCTGACGAATTTTACTTGTCGAGTCCGGCGCACCACAACCCCGAGTCAACTCTCCTGACTCAATACAAGTACGAGAGGTCGAACGCGAAATGGGACGTTACAAATTCTATAAACAAAATAAAAGATTTCATCCCCGAAATATGGCTAAGGCTATGGGGAGTAAAGCATGAAATTAAATTAAAATATGCTTTTAAAATTACCTTGGGGAAATAGCTCCGTGTAGCTCTTTTGCATCAAATCCACTGGTTACCAATTGTATTCTTCTTTCCCGTGGTTATACCATTTGACCTTTACCGACGGTACACATTTCTGCCGTAAGCTCCTCATTTCAGTGTCCACTATCCGCACCGGTTCTAGTCGGACGGATCTATCAGTCGTTACTGCTCCGTCTGTGGTGAGGACATGTTGATCGGGCCATAATAGTGCCTTCCGGAGTGACGACACATGGAACACGTCGTGTAAATTTTCTATTTATGGTGGTAGCTCAAACCGATAGGCTAAAGGGTCAATCCTTTCTAATACAACATAAGGCCCAACGTATCTTTGAATGAGCTTCTTCATACCATGCACCCGTGACACTCCATGCATCGGCCGAATCTTCCGGAACACCTTGTCACCCACTTGAAATTCCACCATCCGGCGCTTTGCATGATAATACTTAGCCTGCCGACTATGAGCCTCAAGCATGAAGTCCCATATTAGTCTAACAACAGCATCAGTATCATCAATGTACTCAATTCCCAAATCCTTCGGGTCTTCATCTTGCACCCACGACAAGGGAGTCCTACACCTTCTTCCATAAAGGGCTTCATGGCGTGCCATCCCGATACTATCCTGATGACTGTTGTTGTATGAGAATTCAACCAGGGGTAAGAGCCTTTCCCACGGCTCTCCTCTATCCAGCAAACACAATCTTAATAGATCTTCCAAGGTTCTGATGGTCCTCGCAGACTGACCATCCGTCTGAGGATGAAATGTCGTACTGAAGGTAAGACGTGAACCCAAATACGTCTGTACCGCCTTCCATTCCTTAGAAGTGAAATGACCGTCTCGATCAGAAATAATTGTCCTTGGCACGCCAAGGTACCATACAAACTACTCCACAAAGAGGCGCACCAAAATGTCCACATGTGCCTCATTCTTCATTGGAATAAACCTGGCTACCTTCGTCAGGAGATCCACGATTACCCAAACAGAATCATTCCCAGAGCGTGAGTGAGGCAAATTGTGAACGAAGTCCATGGAGATATCCTCGAACTTCCACTCGGGGATGCGCAACGACTGCAACAATCCTTCGGGGCTCTTGCATTCTGCCTTTACCCTATGACAGGCCTCACAGTGCATAACAAAATACCTGACATCTCTCTTCATTCCTGGCCAACACATGGTCTTCCGCAAGTCAGCGTACATTTTGGCAATTTTTGGATGCACTGAATACTGAGAGCAATGTGCCTCTCTCAAAATATCTTCCCGAATTCTTCCGCCTTCGGGAATGTAGAGATGGCCACAGAAATGAACGCGGTCGTCTTTTAGGGAATATTCGTCAGTGGACCCACCTTCAATTGACTTAAACACTTGATCCAGAGTAGCATCCTTCCCTTGCTCTGCCCGGATTCGGTCCTGAATATCACAAACTATACTCATTGCAGTTAGGTACTCTGTATACTCTTCAGAATGATCTTTATACACAAGAGTGATCTCCATCTCTTCGAGCATTTGAGCTAATTCAATACTCATCAACCGAGACTCAGGGTTCGATTCTGGTACCTTTCTGCTTAAAGCATCATCAACGGAGTTTGCTTTTCTGGGGTGGTAGTTCAGAGTAAATTCGTAATCACATAAAAATTCTAACCACAACCGCTGTCTCAAATTCAGCTCCTTTTGAGTATGAACAAACTTTAAATTCATGTGATCTGAAAATATCTCACAGTGAACGCCATATAGATAGTGTCTCCAAACCTTCAAGGGGAACACCACTGCCCCGAACTCCAAATCATGAACTGGGTAATTATCTTCATGTTTCTTTAGTTGTCTCGAAGCATAAGCGATCACATGCCCTTGTTGCATCAGCACTGCCCCCATCCCTTGATATGATGCATCTTTGTAGACCTGGAATCCTTCCTTCCCAGATGGAAGGGCTAGGATAGGTGCGGAGGTAAGTTTTTCCTTCAGCTCTTGGAATGCGGCTTCTCACTGGGGTGTCCACTCGTACGACACATCCTTCTTTGTTAGAGATGTGAGAGGGATGGATATCTTTGAGAATCCTTTCACGAACTTGCGATAGTACCCAGCAAGTCAAAGGAAACTCGGCACATCAACTGTTGACTTCAGAGGCGACCAATCCTTAACAGCACACACCTTGGCTGGATCCACAACTAACCCAGCACCACTGATCACGTGGCCTAAGAAGGCAACTTCTCGAAGCCAAAATTCACATTTGTTGAACATGACAAACAAGGTATGCTCCTTTAGCTTCTTCAACACCAACGTTAAGTGTTCCACATGATATTCTTCTATATTCGAATAGACCAAAATTTCATCGATGAAAACGATGACGAAGAAATCAAGGCACGACTCAAACACTTTGTTCATCAGACTCATGAACGCCGAAGGAGCGTTCGTGAGTCCAAAAGGCATCACGATGAACTCATATAGCCCATAACTTGAGCTAAATGGCGTTTTCTGGATATCCTCCACTTGTATCCTAAGTTGGTAATACCTCGAGTTCATATCCAACTTGGAAAACCAGTGCGCTCCTACCAGTTGATCGAATAACTCATCTATCCGGGGTAGAGGGTAGGTGTTCCGCACCAACAAACGGTTGAGTTCCCGGTAATCTATACATAACCGTAGCGTTCCGTCCTTCTTCTTAACGAATAGAACAGGGGATCCCCAAGGTGATGAACTGGGGCGAACGAACCCAGACTCTACTAATTCCTGCAACTGAACTCTAAACTCGGCAAGTTCCTTCGAGTCCACGGGATAAGGGGTCCTGGAGACGGTCTTGGCACCCGGTACTAACTTAATTTTGAAGTCCACTTCTCGATGCGGGGGTAATCCCGACAACTTCTCGGGAAATACCTCAGGGAAATCCCGTACCACACACACGTCTTTCATATCTATTGCCATCTCTTTCAACTAGAAACAAATCATGTAGAAACTATCCCCCATCATGTGGGCTTTTAAGGTTGGAATTGAAGATGACAACATATGAGGTCCAAGTCTAATACCTTGAAAGATGACCTCAGGGTCTCCAAGCCTCAAGGAAATTTATTTCTCTACACAATCAATCCTGGCGTGGTTCCAATCCAACCATGCCATGCCCATAATGAGGTCGAGTTCTGGCATTCTCAACACTATTGCAGGGGTTTCAAAGATCTTTCCTCCAAGAAGTACTTCAAACTCACACTTCGCGGATGCAGTCATCTCAGAACCATCCATGAGGTGTACTCTCTGAGTAATACTGGTGAAATATTGCACTCCTTCTAGGTATTTAACGAAAACTACCGACACAAATGAGTGTGTGGCACCGGTATAAAACAGAGTGTAGGTTGGTTTCTTACCAACCATCACGCATAAGTATCAATTGTAAATCCTCACGCTAGATTTCTAGCACAAACTTAGGAAGACTAAGGAAGAATGCTTATAACGTGTTATTTTCTTCCTCGTGTTCCTCGTCCTGAAGCTGGGTCATGCTTCCATTATTCCCCCAGCAGGCCTCTTACCGCTAGTCTTAACTCCCTATGGATCCGCTTCCAACCACTTTACCATATCTATTATCTATGTCAGGCTCGAGTTCGCTAAAAACAAATGTGGTTGCCCTTGGGAATCTTCCATATCTGTTATCTCCACTTGATTAAAATCTACTATAAACAAAAGTGCTTGCCCTAGGAAATCTCACAAGCCTTTGTATAAAAGTTTTACGTACTCGGGATCATCCAAACTTTAGGAGATTTACGTATAAAGGTACGAACCTAAGGTCAGATTGGCTAATCGTAGGGTCAAAATTGGACATACTTAGTGTGAATTACATATGGGCACACCACTGCTTCCGCTAAGTCAGTTTGTCGCCAAACTGACTAATCGAACGGGAGTGGCTCCAATGTTCAATGACTTCTTTAGTTCAGGATCGTAGCAAGCAGATACCATTTGTAAGACCCCCCTCCCAGAACACAAAATACGGCATGAGGGGAGTCCTATGCCCAAAACAGCCGTCTTGCAGTAGCGTTAGCACACGGGTTAACATGTACTACAAGACGCCTATCCTGCCGACTAAACATATCATCCATGTCAACCCAACATTAAGAATATGAAAGAGATGTCAAAATGCACACTGGTATAATAGTCTAAGGTACAATAGAATTAAGAAGCAACCAAGGCTTCTATAAAATCAGATTACATGCCCAAAAGGGCTACAAAATGAGTCTCTCTAACTCACATCAATCACTGATGAAAGTGATGGTACCGTCACATCAGGTCCTATCGTCCTGGCCTGGCTACCCTTTTACATAACCTGCTACTGTTCGGTCAGCGGGGTTTCCTCCTAAAAAGGAAGACGTAGCAACCGTTAGTCATAAAGACTAAGTGGTTATCAAAACCACTCCCTCGACGAATCCTCGGTACCGCGCGGAGAAAGTACAAGGGTAATATATATATATATATATATATATATATATATATATATATATATATATATATATATATATATATATATATAGTAGTACAAACATGTGGTAAGGGATTAATCAATATCAGCGAGTATCAGGGTAACATCAACAACTAATTATATCAATCAAGTTTAGAAGTTATACCATCAATAATAGTATATAAGTATGAATCTACGACAGTAAGTAACTTAACTTATATGAATTCCCATACAGACATATAAGTTAAGGATCCGCTCAACAGTAAAATAACTCATCGTATAGGAGTGCCCATACAAACTTATACGATGAGGATCTTGTGTATGTAAAATATGTAATGATATGAATGCAATGCAATGACTCGCCCATGATCATACACAAGCAAATGCGATATCGACACAGACTTGTAGTTCCCACTTTTCGAGCAGGCAGCTAACCTCTTAAGCGTCATCCATCATGGCCAGACGGTGACAGTAGAGCGGGCTTCTCCACTACTAGAGTGGCATCCATACTACCTAGCCTAGGCCTCCGTACGACTCAACACTAAGAACACAACAGCGGAGATAACATGCGTACTACAGTATAGAGGGGTGTTGGGTAGATGTGCACCAAGAACACAGCCTAAACTGGCCTATCGTTGTGGCACGGTAAGGGCATCGGGAATGAGCACCAAGGACACATCCAATCCGTCCACTTGGCACGGTGAGGGCCTCGGGAATGAGCACTGAGGACACAGCCAAACCGTCCAAAGTCGATCTATTAAATCCCGTCGGTGTGAAGACTGGCGAGCCCGTAGACCTGCCACATTAACCATAACCCAAGAATATGAAACCGTGTGTGAACTCACACCGCATGCAGTTTCACATATAAGGGCTCCACTTTGAGTCCTTTTTATTTAATCACATCTCGTGCTCAAGAGCACGCAAGGGTTCCTCACCGAGTCCCTTATCCACATTTCCTTTTAGTGAGGCAACCGCCTCGCACTTCCAACCCTTCCACATGTCCTTACCACACAAGGGGTCATCATTTACACAGGTGGCAAGCCACCGTATACAACACACCAATCCCACACTACTACCCATAGGGTGACAACTCTAAGCAGTGAACTACTATACTTATTTCATTAACCATCATAATACATGGCCAAACATTAATCTCACCTTGTTCCTCTTTTAATAAATAAACATTCTTAACAATTATACTTCCACATGACCTTCACAACAACATAACGATACTTCATATATTCAGCGACCATTTTATTATCATAATTACATATAGACTATGGTCACCTAACTTTAACATCAACTGGATACAATCCCTTCACCAAGTTCAAACCATTCGTGCATATATGGATCTATCAACTAAATGTCAACAACCAATTGTTCATCGCAATCACTACCAATTACGTACAACAAACTTCAAGCAAATCTCATCATTATTCATCGTATTACCAATATCGAGTACATCCTTATCAGTTCACATATTTAAATCATTCTTACCATCCCAACTCGTCAACCCATTCGTTCACTAACCTCCACCAAATCATCTCGTTCAAGTACACATAACTACACCATTTGTTCATTAAGGATCTATCCAACAAATTCCATTAACCATATTTTACCACGATTACTTATAAACTAAATTCACCAAAACATTAACGTTATTGTACTACCATCTCTCTTCCAAGTCCAAAGCCGATTCAAAACAAACCCGAGAACTATATGTGCAGGAATGATTACTGTGCAACAACTTCGATCGGGGAATCCTGAGGCTACATGAATACGGTGAAGGTGTGTAACCCCTCGTTGGAATGGTCTTTCCGTGGGATACAACTTCCAAGTTCAGCTTACAACCCAGATCCAGCCGCATCATGTCCAAAAATGGCCTCAAAGTTCGTTGCGTGCAGAAAACAGATTTCTACACGCATCTTAAAGCCGGACGAACGACATCGGCTCGTATTCTTCCACTATCTATTTATTTCAACACTTCTCTTGTATTTTCCTCCACCCTTATTCACCCTCATGAGGCCATTTATCTTCACGATCTCAGTCCACAAACTTCATTCGAAGTGAGGAAAGGTTGAAGACTCTACCACAGGAGACAAGTCCTAGCCAGCCTCCTCCTAGGAGATCATCACCTCGCAAGTCCGACTCAGTTTAGTCGACAACTCTACTAGAAGTAACTATGGATTTAGAATCAAGGGAGAGGGTAGGAAGCTCACCTCGTTTCTGGCGGTTTCGACATTTCCAGCCATGGACCTCGTTACTCTTTGTTGCGACATCCTCTCCTTCGTTGGCGGTGTTCTTCCACGGAAACAGCGGAGCTTTTTCCTCCATAATCCGTTTCCGGCGACCTGCGATATTCTTCTCTTCCTCTCCCGTCATTTTTGCACAGTGACGGCTCGGTAAGAATGAACGGATGTGATAGGTAGGGTTTTTCCGCAAATCTCTTTTATAATAGAAATTTGGGTTAAAACCGTCCGACACGTGTCATCCTATTATTGGACCGCTTATATTACTTAAATATATATCATTTTGAAAGGACGCGGCTCATTTAAGTAGGTTTCGCGCAATTCCCGAAAATCCGGTTCAGACCGGCCAAGTGACAACAAGTAGACTGCGCCCGAAAATTTGCTAAGTCAGATTCGTCGAGTAAGCAATCCTTACTTGACGAACCGCCGAGTATTATACTATCACTCTACTAATCATCGAGATTTGTCGACACCACTTAACGCAATATGTAAGCACAACACTTTCCAAGTAAAAATCTTCGCGTGCACCTTCTTTACTCGACGAATTGTCGAGTGGAGTTGAGTGCACTAAACGCACTCGACGCCACAGCTCTCAGTAAAACCTAAATAAAAGCATTGAGTGGCGTCGAGTGCACTCAACACACTCGATGCCTTCAGCATAATGGCGTCGAGTGCACTCAACGCACTCGATGCCAGCTATCTGAGATATCTTCTAAGTCAAATGGCATTGAGTGCACTCAACTCACTCAACGCCGCGTTGAGTGGCATTGAGTCCACTCAACTCTGCGTTGAGTGGCGTTGAGTCCACTCAATGCATCAACTTATTTCGTCAAATGGCGTTGAGTGTCCTCAACGCACTCAACGCTGCGTTGAGTCCACTCAATGCCAACTTTCCAGAATAATTTCTAAGTCCTAATTCGTCGAGTGGCGTTGAGTCCACTCAACGCCAACTTTCCAGAATAATTTCTAAGTCTATATACTCGACGAATTCGTCCGATATTCATGACGATTTTCGACGAATAGTATTGGTCTCAACTTCACAAGCAATACTCGACTAATTCATCGGATATTCGTGAATTTATTCTACGAATTGCATTAGTCTCTCCTCATAAGTCATACTCGACGAATTCGTCGGATATCCATGACGATATCTGACGAATTTTACTTGTCGAGTCTGGCGCACCCTGACCCCGAGTCAACTCTCCTGACCCAATATAAGTATGAGTGGTCTAGCGCAAAATGGGACATTAGAAATCCGATAAACAAAATAAAAGATTTTATCCCAGAAATCAGGCTAAGGCTATGGGGAAGTAAAGCATGAAATTAAATTAAAATATGCTTTTAAAATTACCTTGGGGAAATAACACCGGGTAGCGCTTTTGCATCAAATCCACCGGTTCCAAAGTGCATTCTTCTTTCCCGTGGTTAGACCAGTGGACCTTTACCAATGGTACGTTTTTCTGCCGCAAGCTCTGTTGGAACACCCTATTACTAATTTGGATAAGGATCACTATGCTTGTCTTAGGATCCTAGTTGACCTAGTTGTATAGTTGAGAAGGTCAACATTAGAATGAGTCTAGGGCCTAGAACTTAGTTTTGAAGCTGCCCCCCAGACCACTCCAAGATCAAGGATGAAGAGCTAAGTCTAAAGCAATTATCGTCGAGCTGAGGTCGACGAATCGTCGAACTCAGTTCGACGCTCTCTGAGCTCAACTTCAACAAATCGTCGAACTCCGGTCGACGATCTTGGAGCTCAGATCGACTATCTGCTTTTAGCTAGCTTTTGCTTAATCGTCTAACTCCCCTCGACTATCGTCTAGCTCAGTTCGACGATGCCTCCTTCAGCTGTTTCTCAGGTCGCTGAGCTCGGTTCGACGATCTTCGAGCTCAGATCGACGATTTCTGTCTGCTTATCTCGGTTCATCTCTGAGCTCAGTTCGACGATCGTAGAGCTCAGATCGACGATTCTTCGTAGAGATCAACGTCTTCAAGATTTCAAATGCTGCTGTTCTTTGGAATGTTTTTGAATATTATCAGCATTTATGACAGAAGATCTCCCAGCCGTTTGGAGCAAGTTTCAAGGAATTATTCAGAGAATGTTTGCTGGACTTTCCTCTAAAAGACAAGACCATTTATGGAAAACATTTATGACTGACCAACGGCTATTTTTGGACAAGAGAATCTTAGAATTCATTATTCATCTCTTCTGCCTCTGAGTTTTTTTTTGAACATATACACAGATTGACAAGAAGAGTGAACACAGAATAGAGAATACTGATAGCAGAAGAATAACAGAACTGCAACTTCAAAATTCTTCTTACTGACTGAAAAGTGTTCACAATCTCATCATCTCCAGACATCTCATCACAATCTTTTGCTGGAGATCAAAGTTCTGAAGACCTATCACCCTTCTGCAAAGCTTCTCTGCCTGAACCTCTCTACATCTCAGGGGGAGCTTTGACATCTTCAATCCACTTGTGCTTCTCTCATTTGACTGAGAACAGAGAAGACAAACTCAACTTTTACTTTTTCTTTTCCTGCTGTAAAAGGGTTCTTGAACTCCCTTCAAAAGTTCTGTCTGGTTCTGAGAGCCTTGTCAAAACTCAGTGGTGGCAAGACACCTTATCAAAAAATCTAGCTTTGGTTTTTGAGCACCTTATCAAAAGCTCATTGGTGTCAGGACACCTGATCAACTCAGTCCTGAGTGGATTCCTACCAAGGGTGGTAGAAGAGTGGATGTACCCAGTTTTGGGGAACCACTATATTTCCTTGTGTCTTCTGGTTCTGCTTGTGTGATTTGTCTGCTGTGTGCTGTGTCCTTTTCCTTTCAGTTTTTAAGTTTCTGTTAGCACTTTACACTATAGCTTAAATAGAATTTTAATTTGTGCTATTTTAATAATTCAAAAATATTTTAAGTAAACTCTATTCACCCCCCTCTAGAGTTGAGATAGATCTTACCCTCACTTTCAATTGGTATCAGAGGAAGGTTGGTTGTTCATACAGGCTAACACCTGAACCAAAAGATTCCTGTTAAGATCAGTCTCTTAAGAGGATTATTTTCTACACATCTATTTATTTATTTAAAGACATGGCATAGAACAAAGATTATGCAAGCACCAGACCACCAGTGTGCAACCTCTCCAAGTTTGCACTCTGGAAGGCAAGGATTAGATTATATATGAATTCTATTGATGAGGATATCTTTAATTCTGTCTTGACAGTGTGTCCAACTCCACCAGCAAGCTCAAGTACAAGTGCTGTTCCACCTCCTTCTGGAACAGATGCAGATATAAAGAAGTGGAAAATTGCAGATGCTAAGGCTATGAACATCTTAGCCCAAACTATGTCTGATGACATTTTTCAAAAGGTAGCTGAATGCAACTCAGCCAAAGAAACCTGGGACAAACTCTCTGAAATTGTCTCAGGATCTGCTGATGAAAGAAAGGATAGAAGGTCTCATCTGATAAGTCAATATGAGAACTTCAAGAAAGGAGAAGGTGAATCAGTGGCTGACATGTACAATAGACTAAGTCTGATTGTCAATGAGCTAAAGACCTTGGACAAGGAAATCTCTTTAACTGAACTAAATGATAAAATCCTGATGTGCTTTCCCAGCACTTGGGATTCAAGAATCTGGCCAATCAAAGATGCCAGAAGTCTGAATGAGATTACCACTGAAGCTCTCCTGGGCAAGCTCAAATCCTATGAGCTGCTCATTAAAAATAGAGAAGAAGAACAGAAGGCTGCCTCTCCAGCCACAAGGAAAGAAAAGACCATAGCCTTCAGGGCTGCAGAAGAGGAGCCTGAAGATAAAGCCACAGGAAATGATGAGCTCATAAGTCTACTGGCTAAGAGATTCTACAAAATGGCCAGAAAAGATTTCAGAAAAAGGCCATACAAGGGTCATGATAAACCAAGGTATGATAAATCAAACAACTCTACAGAAATCATATGCTTTGGTTGCAGGAAACCAGGACACATTGTGCCTGACTGTCCAGAGAACAAGAATAAGGACAAGAGAGATAGAAGAGAAAGAAGAAAAGGAAAGGATCACAAGAAGAACAACTCAGACAAAGCCTCCTTCAGCAAAAACAAACATACAAGGAAGGGCTTTGTTGCTGAGACCTGGAGTGAGACTGAAGAGGAATCTGAAGCATCATCCAGTTCCAGTGATGATGAGGATGATGCAGATGAAAAGGAGTTCTGCATGATGGCTATCAATGCATCACAACAAAACTCTGATGAAGAATCAGAATCAGATTCAGACACTCACCCAGATGAAGATCAGGTAATCAATTCTTTTGATTTTCATTCTGAAGATTTCAAAAGTGAATTTAAGACACTATGCCTAGACCTATTAAAATCTGAGAAGGAGATAATATCTCTCAGGAATCAATTGTCTGAGCATAGTATCCTAAACTCAAAGAACCTCAAGCTCTCTGAGGAGTTAGAATGCTGTAGGGAGGAGATAGCTTCACTGAAAAGTGAACTATCAAAGGCCAAAAAGTTTGAAGAATCTCTAAATGGGAGGAGTATCAGACTTATGGACATCACAAGCACAGTGAACTCTAGATTCAATAGTACACTGGGTTTGGGTGCCTCCCCCAGCCAACCTATAGTGTTAACAACTCCAATCAAATTTGTCTCTGACAAAGGAAAGGAAGTAGTAGAGGTGGCTAGGAAGAATGCTGACCTGCCAGAGAAAATTTCAGTTCAACAAAATGCGTCGAGCAGAGCTCGACGATCGTCGAACAGAGCTCGACGATCTAAGCACAGATCGTCGACCTCAGCTCGACGACACCCAAACTCTGAACTCAAGCACTATCGATCTTCGAACAGAGATCGACGATCTGACCCAAGATCGTCGACCTCAGATCGACGATCGTCGAACAGAGTTCAGAATTGTGAACACATTTTCAATGGCTCAGTCAAATTCAATCCTAGAAGCTGCACATCCCATGGACTCAACCCCTATACTGAGTGGATAGTAACTCCTAGGAGATACCATCCTGAAGGCTATAAGAGTCAACCTGGGATGTCCTTTATTTCAGAATTTAAAGGTTATCAACCTAGGCCCAAGGTTAACTGGGTCAAAAACAAATAAGCTGTTTTTGTGCAGGTGAAGACCTATCCAGCATCAAACCATCAATGGTATCTGGATAGTGGGTGCTCAAAGCACATGACAGGGGACAAAGACAATTTCACTTCCTTCAAAGCCAAGCTTGGACCCAAAGTAATTTTTGGAGACTCAAGCTTTGGAACTACAAAAGGATATGGTGCAGTCAAAATTGGCCCAGTCACATTCAAGAAGGTGGCATATGTTGAAGGACTAAAGCACAACTTGATAAGTATCAGTCAACTGTGTGATGAAGGATATCAAGTGACCTTCAACAAAGCCATATGCAAAGTCCAGTCAGTGGACAACACAACTGTGTTGACAGGTAACAGAAGAGGTAACATTTACTTAGTTAATTTTCTTTCACCTGTAGTAGATATTTGCCTGTTTAATTCCATTTCAAAACCAAATATTTTATGGCATAAGAGACTAGGGCACATTAACCTTAGAACCATTGCTAGGCTATCCAAAGACAACCTTGTTAGAGGACTACCTTCTGGTCCCTACAAGAAGGAAGAACTTTGCAAGGCATGTCAATTAGGCAAGCAAACTAAAAATAGCTTTAAGTCACTTAATAAGAGTGATTCACCTAGGATTTTGTATTTGTTGCACATGGATCTCTTTGGACCCATATCTGTACAAAGCCTAGGAGGGAAGTCCTATACTTTAGTGGTTGTAGATGACTTCTCAAGATTCACTTGGGTATTCTTTCTGAGGAAGAAGTCTGATAACTTCAAGTGTTTGACAGATTTTCTCAAATGCATTCAGATTGAGTTCAACACTCACATTGCCCTGATCAGAAGTGATCATGGGACAGAGTTTGATTCTCTTCTCATGCAAGAGTTCTGTCAAAGTGAAGGGATCAGGCACACTTTCTCAGCTCCTAGAACTCCTCAACAAAATGGGGTAGCTGAAAGGAAAAATAGAACCCTAATTGAATCTGCTACTACATTGTTGTCAGATGCTCACCTACCTCTATCCTTTTGGGCTGAGGCAGTGAACACCTCCAACTATGTGTTGAATAGAAGCCTGATACATAAACTGAAGGGCAAGACTCCCTATGAATTGCTCAAAGGGAAGAAACCTAAAGTAAACTATTTTAAAGTTTTTGGTTGTATTTGTTATATTCATAATAATGACAAGAAATATCTAGCAAAATTCCAAGCTAAAGCTGATGAAGGAGTGTTTCTGGGATACTCCATGATCAGCAAGGCTTATAGGGTTTATAACAAATCATCTTGCAAAATTGAAGAATCTGTTCATATTATTTTTGATGAAGCTAACATGTCTTTCAAGGAGAAGAATGCTTCTACCATAGAACCTTTGCAGGTACATTCTTTAGCTGAAGACTTGAACAAACTGCAAGTTACTGAAAAGAATGACAGCAGTGATGATGAAGAAGAAGTTCAACATCTAAAAGAAAATCACCTTGAAGAACCAGTTGCTGTTCCACTAGAGGAAACAACAACACAGGCTGGTGAACAATCAACACCTCCTGTTGATTTAGTAACAATAAGAGATCATCCAACTTCCCAAGTCATTGGAGACATCTCAGCTGGTGTGCAAACCAGAAATCAGGTCAACTAGAGCCTAATGCACACTTGCTTCCTATCTCAAATTGAGCCTCAATCCATTCAAGATGCAGAGCAAGATCCACACTGGATCATTGCAATGCAAGAGGAGCTGCATCAATTTGAAAGAAATCAGGTTTGGGAACTAGTGCCTAAGCCAAAAGATCATCCCATTGTTGGAACAAAGTGGGTATTCAGGAACAAGCTGGATGATCAAGGAGTTATAGTCAGAAACAAGGCAAGGCTAGTTGCTCAAGGGTACTCTCAACAAGAAGGAATAGACTATGACCAGACCTTTGCACCAGTTGCAAGGTTAGAGGCCATCAGAATATTTCTAGCTTATGCTGCTCACAAAGGCTTCAAGGTCTATCAGATGGATGTGAAGAGTGCTTTTCTCAATGGGGACATCAAAGAGGAAGTCTATGTTAGACAACCTCCAGGTTTTGTCTCTCTAACTCACCCTGATTATGTTTTCAAATTGCATAAAGCATTATATGGTCTCAAGCAAGCTCCTAGAGCATGGTATGAGACCCTAGCATGCTTTCTTCTGGAAAATGATTTTACTAGGGGGAGAGTAGACCAAACTCTTTTTATTAGAACCCATAAGTCCCATACCCTACTAGTGCAAATTTATGTGGATGATATTATATTTGGCTCCACTGATTCAAACCTGTGCAAAAAGTTTTCCAAGCTTATGCATTCTAAGTTTGAAATGAGTAGCATGGGTGAGCTGTCCTTCTTCTTAGGACTGCAAGTCAAGCAACATGCTGAAGGCATATTTATTTCTCAAACCAAGTATGCAAAAGAATTGGTTAAGAAATTTGGTATGTCTGATGCATCAAGTATGAAAACACCCATGCCCTCAAATGCTGTAATAGATGCTGATGAACATGGGAAACCTGTTGATCAGACAACATATAGTGCAATCATTGGCTCTTTATTGTACCTTACAGCCAGTAGGCCTGATATAATGTTTGCCACATGTCTTTGTGCTAGATTCCAAGTTAGCCCTAGAGAGTCACACTTAATCTTAGTTAAGAGGATTCTTAGGTATGTTAAAAGTTGTCCAAATCTAGGACTCTGGTACCCAAAAGATTCAGCATTTGACTTAACTGGATTCTCAGATGCTGATTATGCTGGATGCAGAATAGACAGGAAAAGCACCAGTGGAACATGCCAGTTCCTTGGTGACAGACTTGTCTCCTGGTTTTGTAAGAAGCAAACATCTGTGTCAACTTCAACTGCTGAAGCTGAGTATATGGCTGCAGCAGCAGTTGCTGCTCACAAATATTGTGGATACAAAATCAGCTTCTAGACTATGGCTACAACCTAGAGAAGTCAAAAATTTTCTGTGATAATACTAGTGCTATTTCTATAGCCCAAAATCCAGTCCTCCATAGTAGGACAAAACACATAGAAATTAGGCATCATTTCCTAAGGGATAATGTAAAGAAAGAACAAAATTGAACTTCAATATATTCCTACTGATTTGCAAAGGGGAGATATTTTCACCAAGCCCTTGGATGAAAAGAAACACAGGTTCTTCCTAAATCAGTTAGGCATGATAGATGGAGGAAGTCTTAATTAAAATCCAAGATTTTGAAAAGCTAAAACAGACCAAGACTAGGCTAAAAAATTCTGCCTTTTGAATGAGTTTAGACTCTGAACTGCGCTCGACGTTTTCTCAAAAATCGTCGAACGGAGATCAACGATTTTCCAAAAATCGTCGACCAGAGATCGACGCTTTTGCTATCGTCGATCTGAGTTCAGAGCCTTCGCTAGATCTAGAATCTTTCTTCTTCTGTTCAGAGGCCGTCGAGCTGAGCTCGACATTTTTCAACATCGTCGAACGAAGTTTGCCGATTTGTTGAAGACTCTTCAGATTCCCTCTGTAGCCTAAATCGTCGAGCTGAGATCGACGCTTCGTCGAGCTGAGCTCAACGATTTTCTTTTTTCGCCGTCGAACCCTAATATAAATTCATTTTCCAGCCGTCGTTCTCCTTTTTACGCTTTCATACTCTGCAACTTTCTTCCTTTTCCTCCAAATTTTCTACGCTTGGTCGTTTTTGGTTTTCTGTTGCAGGTACACATGGCTGATTCGAGTGCTGCTATTGCCAAGATGAAGTTCGACGCCGGTTTCGACATAGACATAAACTCATTCGATGGAAGCGACTAGCGCTTCAAGGATGTTCTGAATCTATTCAGAGAACAACAGCTAACCCAGATAATGACTACCAGGATGAAGATAGCAGCAGAGGAGATTAAGGAATGGTGTTATACCGCAGCAGATGAGTCTGAAAATACTGTTGTCGGCACCATTAAGGGGACCCAGGTAATTCTATCCCCGGCTTTATTAACTGAAGTCTTTCAACTCAGTACTGGAGAAGACTCCATTGATCTGTCTGGAGAGGAGTATGCCTCCATGTTAGATAGGATGGGTCATAATGTCCTTAACCCTAATAAGCTGCTGAAAAAGAATCTGGCTATAGAATTCCAGTTCCTGGCTGATGTAGTAGGGAAGGTGCTGTTGGCCAAGCACTCGGCTCATGACACAATCTCCAGGTATCAGTTCTGCCTGATGGGAGCCTTACTGGATAAGAAGCACCTCGACTGGGGCTCCATCTTCTTCACCCTGATTAAGAAGAAAATCAACAAGTCTGCAGTCTGCTTTGGAAGAATCTTGGGGGTCTTTCTGCACTCAAGGTGCCCTGACCTTTTGACCTCCTCTGGATTATTCATCAATGCATCCAAGAGGCTGTCCTGTGCCCTCTTCAGTAAATGGGACAGGCAGATCATAAACCCCTCCAGGGCTGCTGCAACACTTCACTCAGGCACAAGGACCACTTTGGTCACTCCTCTAGTAGAAGAGATGCCTGCTTCTTCTTCTCCCCAAGCCATATCCACCCAAGCCTCATATACTCAAGCCCTCACCTCCTCTCAACCAGTCTCCACCATAATCCTTTCATCCCCAATTACCATTTCCTCACCAATGTCATCCCCTATTACCATCTCTTCACCAGCCTCATCTCCTCCAGCATCTACCTCTGAGGTATTCCTCCCTCTCCTTCTCTTACCAAACCCTTACCTCTCCATCCTACTCTCTTTTAGAGGATTCCCTCATGGATGACTCTCCCTCTTCTCCTCCTGAGACATCTTCCCTCCATCAAATGCTCACTGACATCCTCTCTCAACCCTCCTTCATACCCTCCTTTACTCTCCCACTCTTCTCCTCAACCTTCTCTATCCCCATCATTCCATCTTCTGAACCAACAATCCCTACTCCACCTACCTCCACCTTTTCAGCTTCAGTCACCATCCCTCCATCCACCTTGACTACTACCTCTGCTCAAGCCTCACTTGGGCATGTAGATCTTTCCAGCCTGACTGACAGGCTCTATGAGTTGCTAGCTCCCAAGCTGGTCTCTCTGCTGGAGTCCTCCCTGACTCCACTCCTGAAGCAAGTCCAGGAGCTGTCCACCAAGCTTGATTCTTTTTCCTCCTCCCAAGCAATCCCTTCTACTGGGTGCCTTGGTTCACCTCTCTCTGAACCAAGGCAGGGGGAGATGCCTTATGAAGAAGTGATTGTGCCAGCTCCAGCTCCAGCTTCTACTCTCTCAGCAAGCTCAGGATGTGCTTTTGCACTTAGTCTGCAGAGGTTACTATCCAGATTTGATACAGCCTATCTAAGCTGTCTGCCTCCAATTACTGCTGAAGATCTGTCCAAGGCCATTGTGCCTGTACCTGTCTGTAATCCCAGCCAGATTGCTTCCTATATCAAGTCATGGAAGGCTGTGGATGTATCTGTTGCTGCTACTAAGGCCACTGTGCCTCCTTTTGTTGATACTGCTGCTGCTGCTGACATTGAAATGATTCCAGCACCTAATGCTGAGGAAATTGTTGTTGAAACTGATGATGCTGATTCTGCTATCCCTGCTGCTCCTGCTCCTGCTCCTGCTGCTGCTGCAAAGCTCAAAGCTCAAGAAGAATATCTAAGAAGAATTGATGCTTTATATGATCAACCTCAGAGTTCTGAAAGTGATCAGTACAGAACCGATTCTGATGATTCTGCCAGCACAATTGTCAAAAAGAGAAAAGCCAGAAGTAAAGCAATGATGTCAGTTCCTCCTGCCAAAGCCAAAGACTCCAATGACATTCCATATTACATTCTGCATAACTGCCCCATCACTGAACCATGGATGCAATTTTCCAAGAACCAACTAAAGGCCATGAGAAAGAAAAGAAAGTTTGACAAATATGAAAAAGGATCATCTCAACATCAGCCTCCTCCTCCTCCTCCTCCTCCAGACTCTGGATCAGGCTCAGCTCCTCATGCTTCAGCTCCTAGACAAAGTTCCTCTCAATCCTATTCTAAGTATTACCAAAAAGGTCAACATCAAAGAGGATATCAACCCAGAAGGGGTAGTTATAGAGGAAATCAAAGAGGACAGAGACCCTATCAAAGGGAAGGACAAGGCCATTCTGACTCTACTTCAGGCCCTTACCCTTACAAATTGAAGGACACAGTTGCTCCAAGGACATCCTCCTGCTCCTGAATCCCTCAACAAATATGAACCTGCTGTTCCATATGAGGATCCTGAGAACAATCCTGTGGCCTGGACTGCTAGGATGAAAGAGTTGGCTGCTCTTGATCAGATTAAGAAGGCTAGAGAACAAGGCAAAGAAATATCCAATATTACAACCTTATCAGAACAAAGAAAGAAAGAACTGGAAAAGTATGCTTCAAAGAAATTTTTCAATCCAGAAGAGTACATGAAGCTGCACCCAGAGGCTGTGTAGTTCCAAGGCCAAGATCTCAAACCTCCCTAGGTGCAGAAGATGACAGAAGGTCCAAGAAAGAAGCCCTAAACCCTAACAGAGAAATCTTATTTAAAAGGGAACTGAAAAGAAGTGATCTGTGTAAGCAAACATATCATCTACCTTGGATATCTGCAGCTATTTATCTGTGATATGCATTGCTGTTTCTCTGCTTTTTGTATTTAACTTCTGTAGTATTAAATGCTCTTTATGATTGTCTGTAAATAGTAATCCTAATCCAAATAGGGGAGATTGTTGGAACACCCTATTACTAATTTGGATAAGGATCACTATGCTTGTCTTAGGATCCTAGTTGACCTAGTTGTATAGTTGAGAAGGTCAACATTAGAATGAGTCTAGGGCCTAGAACTTAGTTTTGAAGCTGCCCCCCAGACCACTCCAAGATCAAGGATGAAGAGCTAAGTCTAAAGCAATTATCGTCGAGCTGAGGTCGACGAATCGTCGAACTCAGTTCGACGCTCTCTGAGCTCAACTTCAACAAATCGTCGAACTCCGGTCGACGATCTTGGAGCTCAGATCGACTATCTGCTTTTAGCTAGCTTTTGCTTAATCGTCTAACTCCCCTCGACTATCGTCTAGCTCAGTTCGACGATGCCTCCTTCAGCTGTTTCTCAGGTCGCTGAGCTCGGTTCGACGATCTTCGAGCTCAGATCGACGATTTCTGTCTGCTTATCTCGGTTCATCTCTGAGCTCAGTTTGACGATCGTAGAGCTCAGATCGACGATTCTTCGTAGAGATCAACGTCTTCAAGATTTCAAATGCTGCTGTTCTTTGGAATGTTTTTGAATATTATCAGCATTTATGACAGAAGATCTCCCAGCCGTTTGGAGCAAGTTTCAAGGAATTATTCAGAGAATGTTTGCTGGACTTTCCTCTAAAAGACAAGACCATTTATGGAAAACATTTATGACTGACCAACGGCTATTTTTGGACAAGAGAATCTTAGAATTCATTATTCATCTCTTCTGCCTCTGAGTTTTTTTTTGAACATATACACAGATTGACAAGAAGAGTGAACACAGAATAGAGAATACTGATAGCAGAAGAATAACAGAACTGCAACTTCAAAATTCTTCTTACTGACTGAAAAGTGTTCACAATCTCATCATCTCCAGACATCTCATCACAATCTTTTGCTGGAGATCAAAGTTCTGAAGACCTATCACCCTTCTGCAAAGCTTCTCTGCCTGAACCTCTCTACATCTCAGGGGGAGCTTTGACATCTTCAATCCACTTGTGCTTCTCTCATTTGACTGAGAACAGAGAAGACAAACTCAACTTTTACTTTTTCTTTTCCTGCTGTAAAAGGGTTCTTGAACTCCCTTCAAAAGTTCTGTCTGGTTCTGAGAGCCTTGTCAAAACTCAGTGGTGGCAAGACACCTTATCAAAAAATCTAGCTTTGGTTTTTGAGCACCTTATCAAAAGCTCATTGGTGTCAGGACACCTGATCAACTCAGTCCTGAGTGGATTCCTACCAAGGGTGGTAGAAGAGTGGATGTACCCAGTTTTGGGGAACCACTATATTTCCTTGTGTCTTCTGGTTCTGCTTGTGTGATTTGTCTGCTGTGTGCTGTGTCCTTTTCCTTTCAGTTTTTAAGTTTCTGTTAGCACTTTACACTATAGCTTAAATAGAATTTTAATTTGTGCTATTTTAATAATTCAAAAATATTTTAAGTAAACTCTATTCACCCCCCTCTAGAGTTGAGATAGATCTTACCCTCACTTTCAAGCTCCTCGTTTCAGTGTCCACTATCCGCACCAGCACTAGTTCGACGGATCTATCAGTCTCTACTGCTCCGTATGTGGTGAGGACATGTTGATTGGGCCGTAATAGTGCCTTCCGGAGTGACGACACATGGAACACGTCGTGTAAATTCTCTAGCTCTTGTTGTAGCACCAACAGATAGGCAAAGTGCCAATCCTTTCCAATACAGCTTAAGGCCCAACGTATCTTGGACTTAGCTTCTTTATACCACGCACCTGTGACACTCCATGCATCGGCCGGATCTTCAGGAACACCTTGTCACCTACTTGAAATTCCACCATCCGGTGCTTTGCATTATAATACTTAGCTTGTTGACTTTGAGCCTCATGCATGCGGACCCGTATTAGTCTAACTACATCGTTAGTATCATCAATGTTCTTAATTACCAAATCCTTGGGGTCTTTATCTTGCACCCACGACAAGGGAGTCCTACACCTTCTTCCATAAAGAGCTTCATGGGGTGCCATCCCGATACTAACATGATGACTGTTGTTGTATGAGAATTCTACCAGGGGTAACAACCTTTCCCATGGCTCACCTCTATCCAGCACACACAACCTTAATAGATCTTCCAAGGTTCTGATGGTCCTCTTAGATTGACCATCCCTCTGAGGATGAAAGGTCATACTGATGGTAAGACGTGAACCCAAATACGTCTGTACCGCCTTCCATTCCTTAGAAGTGAAATGACCATCCTGGTCAGAAACAATTGTCCTTGGCACACCATGGTATCGTAAGAACTGCTCCACAAAGAGGCGCACCAAAACGTCCACATGTGCCTCCTTCTTCATTGGAATAAACCTGGTTACCTTCGTCTAGAAATCCACGATTACCCATACTAAATCATTCCCAGACGGTGAGCGAGGCAAACCGTGAACGAAGTCCATGGAGATATCCTCGAACTTCCACTCGGGGATGGGAAACGACTGCAACAATCCACCGGGGCTCTTGCATTCCACCTTTACCCTTTGACAAGCCTCACAATGTGTAACAAAATACCTGACATCTCTCTTCATTCCTGGCCAACACATGGTCTTCCGTAAGTCAGCATACATTTTGGCAATCCCAGGATGCATTGAATACTGAGAGCAATGTGCCTCTCTCAAAATATCTTCCCGAATTCTGCCACTTTCGGGAATATAGAGTTGGCCATGGAAATGAATGAGGTTGTCCTTTAGGTAATATTCGTCAATGGACCCACCTTCAATTGACTTAAACACTTGGGCCAGAGCAGCATCCTTCCATTGCTCTGCCGGATTTGGTCCCGAATATCACAAACTGTACACATTGCATTTAGGTAATCCGTATACTCTTCAGAATGATCTTTATACACTAGAGTGATCTCCATCTCTTCGAGCATTCGAGATAATTCCATACTCATCAACCGAGACTCAAGGTTCGATTCTAGTACCTTTCTGCTCAAAGCATCAGCCACAGAGTTTGTTTTTTGTGGTGGTAGTTCAAAGTAAATTTGTAATCACATAAAAATTCTAACCACCGCCATTGTCTCAGATTCAGCTCCCTTTAAGTATGAACATACTTTAAATTCTTATGATCTGAAAATATCTCACAGTGGACGCCATATAGATAGTGTCTCAAAACCTTTAAGGCGAACACCACTGCCCCCAACTCCAAATCTAGAACTGGGTAATTAGCTTCATGTTTCTTCAGTTGTCTCAAAGCAAAAGCTATCACATGCGTGTACTGCATCAGCACTGCCCCCATCCCTTGATATGATGCATCAGTGTAGACCTGGAATCCTTCCTTCCCAAATGGAATGGCTAGGATAGGTGCGGAGGTAAGTCTATGCTTCAGCTCTTGGAATGCGGCTTCGCACTGGGGTGTCAACTCGTACGGCACACCCTTCTTTGTTAGAGCTGTGAGAGGGAGGGATAGCTTTGAGAATCCTTCCACAAACTTGTGATAGTACCCAACAAGACCAAGGAAACTCCGCACATTAGCTACTGACTTTAGAGGCGACCACTCCTTCAAAGCACGCACCTTGCCGGATCCATAACTAACCCAGCACCACTAATCACGTGGCATAAGAAGGCAACTTCTCGAAGCCAAAATTGACACTTGCTGAACTTGGCAAACAAGGTATGCTCCCTTAGCTTCTTCAGCACCAACGTCAAGTGTTCCACATGATCTTCTTCGGTCTTCGAATAGACCAAAATATCATCGAAGAAAATGATGACGAAGACATCAAGGTATGGCTCAAACACTTTGCTCATCAGACTCGTGAACGCCGAAGGAGTGTTCGTGATTCCAAAAGGCATTACAGTAAACTCATATAGCCCATACCTTGAGCTAAATGCCATTTTGTGGATATCCTCCTCTTGTATCCTCAATTGCTAATACCTCGAGCGCAAATCCAACTTGGAAAACCAGTGTGCTCCTACCAGTTAATCGAATAACGCATCTATCTGTGGTAGTGGGTAGGTTTTCTGCACCGTCAAATGGTTGTGCTCCTAGTAATCTATACATAACCGTAGAGTTTCGTCCTTCTTCTTAATGAATAGAACATGGGCTCCCTATGGTGATGAACTGGGGCAAACAAACCCAGACTCTACAAATTCCTGCAATTGAACTCTAAACTCGGCGAGTTCCTTTGGGGCCATATGATAAGGGGTCATGGATACAGGCTTGGCACCCGGTACTAACTTAATTTGGAATTCCACTTCTCGATGCGGGCGTAATCCCGACAGCTTCTTGGGAAATACCTCATGGAAATCCCGTACCACTCGCACTTCTTCCATATCTATTGTCATCTCTTTCAACTCGAAACAAAACATGTAGACACCATCCCCCTTCATGTGGGCTTTTAAGGTTGGAATTGAAGATAACAACATATGAGGTGCAAGTATAATACCTTGAAAGATGACCTCAGGGTCTCCAAGCCTCAAGTAAATTTGTTTCTCTGCACAATCAATCCTTACATTGGGCCAATCCAACCATACCATAATGAGGTCGAGTTATGGCATTCTCAACACTATTATAGGGGTTTTAAAGATCTTTCCTCCAAGAAGTACCTCCAACTAACACTTTGCGGATGCAGTCATCTCAGAACCATCCGAGAGGTGTACCCTCTGAGTAATACCGGTGAAATATTGCACTCCTTCTAGGGCTTTAATGAAAACTGCCAACACAAATGAGTTTGTAGCACCGGTATTGGATAGAGCGTAGGCTGGTTTCTTACCAACCATTACGCCTAAGTATCAATTGTAAAGCCTCAAGCCAGATTCCTAGCACAAACTTAGTCAGACTAAGGACGAATGCTTATAACGTGTTAATTTCTTCCTCGTGCTCCTCATCCTGAAGCTGTGTCCTGCTTCCATTATTCCCTAAGCGAGTCTCTTACCGCTTGTCTGGACTCCCTATATATCCTCTTCCAACCACTTTACCATATCTATTATCTCCTTCAGGCTCGAGTCTGCTATAAAAAAAGTGGTTGCCCTAGGGAATCTGCCATATCTGTTATCCCCTAGTGACTCCTTAGCACCAGGCAGAGAAAGGACAAGGGTACAATATATATAAATATATATATATATATATATATATATATATATATATAAACAGTAGTACAAATTCGTGGTAAAGGATTAATCAATATCAGTGAGTATCAGAGTAATAACAACAACTGAGTATATCAATCAACTTTAGCAGTTCTTGTAAGACCCCCCTCCCGGAACACAACACACGGCACGAGGGGAGTCTTATGCCCAGAATAGCCGCCTTGCGGTAACACTAACACACGGGTTAGCCTGTACCACAAGACGCCTATTCCGCCGGCTGCAATCAATATCACATAAACCATGCCAACCCAACCATAACAGAAAAGTAAAGCAGTCAATTCACAACTAAGTTTAAGTCCAAAAGAGCGGAAGTTAACAAGCACAATAGGCTTGTACAAAAGGTTAAGAGTCTAGAAAAGTTTTGCCAAACGGCTACATGAAAACACTCACGACTGTCACTGATGGTACCGATGGCACCGCCGCTTCAGGTCCTATCATCCGGGCCTAGCTGTCCTGCTGCATAGTCCGTTTCTGCCCTACCTGCGGGGTTTCCTCCTAAAAAGGAAGACGTAGCAACCGTTAGTCATAAGACTAAGTGGCTTCACATCCGCTCCCCCGGCGACTCCTCGGCACCGGGCGGAGAAATGGAACAAGTACAATATGTATATATATAAGCAAGTAAACAAGCAGGTGGCAATAGATATGGTAGAGTATAAGCTACGCTACACAACTAGCAGTTCTACAATTATCTGAAATATATAACAGCAGGTATAAATAATCAGAAAGTAACTTAACTTATAAGAGTGCCCATACAAACTTATAAGTTAAGGATCGGCTTAACAGTAAAGCAACTCATCGTATAAGAGTGCCCATACAAACTTATACGATGAGGATCTTGTGTATGCAATGAATGACATGATATGAATGTTATGCTATGACCGAATCATGCGCACGCACATGCAAGTTTGCTATGTCGACACAGACTTGAAGTTCCCACTTTTCGAGCTGGTAGCTAACCTCTCAGGCGTCGTCCGTCGTGGCCAGACGGCGACAGTGGAGCGGGCGTCTCCACTACTAGGTGGTATCACACTACCTATTCTAGGCCCACGTACGCCTCAATGCTAAGAACACAACAACGGAGCTCACATGCGTACTACGGCTCAGAAGGGGTCTTGGGTAGATGTGCACCAAGAACACAGCCCAACCTGGCCTTTGATTTCAAACTGGATGGAACCTCGGAAGCGCACGAGGTGCAAGCCCAACCGTTCTCATGGCGCGGAGGAGATCTCGGGTTATGGACACCAAGTATCTAACCCTACCGCCCAAGGTCCAACCATTGGCTCCCATCGGTGTGACGACTGGCGAACCCGTAGTCCTGCCACAGTCATTATCTCAGTATCGCGACACGATGAATCGTCGCACACCACATGCCCCAATACAACTCACTCGATGCTACCCGTAGGGAGACTACAACTCTAAGCATCGGTTATCAATAAACCCCTTGGGCTCGGATTACGGTTACAATATACTCTCCACATAGTGTTCATCATATTCACGCCCATCTATTCAATGGATTCACCTCAACTCATCGCATGATAGATATGCTCAACACCAAACTATATATATATATTCTATACCAATCTCAACTCTTGATTTCTAGCCTTCTCATCCCAATCCATTTCTCTACCAACACATGGTTATTCCCTATTACAACAATCAAATGACCATCCATGCTAAATTGTAATAACTACTACAATATAAATATATGGGAGCAAGATAACAAATGAGCGTATCACAAACATCACAAGAGTGCTAACATTATAAATTAACAAGTGCATTATCATAGGATAGCCCGATACTAAAACTGGGATTCCCGGAGCTATAGGAATCCGATCAAAATGCTCAACCCCTCGTTGGAAAGGTATTCGCGAGGGCTACGACTTTCGTGTTGAGTCGATTGCCCAGATCTGGTCGCAACATACCAGAAATCCAACTCGAAGCCTGCTACGTACAGGAAACAGTTTCTTGTACAGGATTTTCCCAAATGGTAGCGGACTCGAACCAGCTTTCCCGTGGCTACAGGTATCGCATGGAAACGTGAAACCACTCGTTGGAAAGGTAATTTCAAGGGCTACGACTTTCGTGTTGGGTCGATCACCCAGATCTGGCCAAAACACCTCTGAAAATGGCCACGAAGATCGCCGCGTGCAGAAATCAGATTTCTGCACGCATCTTAAGGCGAGATGAACGGCATCCGTTGATCTTCTTCCTTGCAACGACCCCGCATGAACTTCTCCAGAAATCACACCCAACCTTATTTCTCCTTACAAAGCCAAACTCTCAACGAAAACCCCTCTCATCTCCACTTTGAATAATGAGAAGGTTGAGGAAGACTAAGTCTAGAAAAACCTAGGCATGGCTTATCCTAAGAACTCTCCTCCTCACCATCAAGACTCCATGAAGTCGATGTCTCTCCTAAATAACTACAGATCTAGCACCAAGGGAGAGGGGAGGAAGCTCACCTCAAGTCCAACGGTACCACCATGGCCGGCCATGAGCCTCGCACTCCTTCGTAGCGGCATTTCGCTTCCGCCAAGGATGGCTCCGGCAAGCTTCTTCCAAGGATGGCTCCGGCAAGCTTCTTCCTCCTCCAGCAAGAAAGCTCTCTCAGAAGTTTTGGGGCAGAAAAGGGGATGAATGCTAGGGTTTCACGTTTTTTCCTTTTTATACACCGCAGACACGGGTAGGCACACGGCCGTGTTCCTACCCGTGTTCACGGCCGTGTCACCTGCCGTGTTTAGGGCCGTGTTCCGCTCGGGTGATTTTCCGCCGTGATGGGGTTGCGGCACACGGGTAGAGACACGGCCGTGTCTCGACCCGTGTCCCTAGCACACGGGTAGGGACACGCCCGTGTCTCTACCCGTGTTTCTCTCGGGTCACTAAGCCTAGTCTTGGCATGAGGCACACGGGTATGGACACGGCCGTGTCCATACCCGTGTCGGCCAAAATCACCATTTGCCTTGTTTTTCCCCCATTTCCCGCACGTTCGCACCTGCTCCCCCACACCCCCATTGGGCTCACCTCAGCCCCCTTGACTAAAATATACAATCAAGGGGCCTAGCGTGAATTGGGACGTTACAAATCCTATAAACAAAATAAAAGATTTCGTCCCCGAAATCAGGGTAAGGCTATGGGAGTGAAACACATAAAAGTGAACTATGCTTTCAAATAAAATTTTACCTAGGGTAAATAATTCCGGGTAGCGCCCTTGCATCAAATCCTTTGGCTCCCATGTGAACTCCTCCTTCCCATGATTAGACCATAGCACTTTCCCCAGGGGAACGCTTTTGCGGCGCAAGGTTCTTGTCTCGTTATCAACGATCCGCACCGGCTCCAGTCGCACAGACCTATCAGACGCCACGGCACCATCCGTCGTGGGGATATACTGTTCAGGCTGCAACAAAGCTTTCTGAAGCGACGATACATGGAACACGTCGTGGAGGTTCTCCAGCTCCGGTGGTAACTCCAATCGATAGGCCAGAGGGCCAATTCTTTCCACTACGACATGGGGCCCGACATACCTTGGGCTGAGTTTCTTGACTCCACGCACCCGCGACAGTCCGTGCATCGGTCGAATCTTCAGGAACACCTTATCACCCACTTGAATTTCCACCATACGGTGCCTTGCGTTGTAATACTTCGCCTGTCGGCTTTGAGCCTCTAGCATTCGATCCCGGATCAACCTAACCACCGCATCCGTATTATCAATATACTCATTTCCCAATGTCTTCGGATCTTCGTCTTGCACCCAGGACAAGGGTGTTCTACACCTCCTTCCATACAAAGCTTCATGAGGTATCATTCCAATACTGGCTTGATGACTGTTATTATAAGAGAACTCCATGAGAGGTAAGAATCTCTCCCATGGTTCTCCTTTATCTAGCACACACAACCTCAGAAGGTCCTCCAATGTTCGGATGGTTCGTTCAGACTTCCCGTCCGTTTGTGGGTGAAAGGCTGTACTAAAGGCGAGGCGCGAGCCCAAATAAGCCTGTACAACCCTCCATTCTCTTGAAGTAAACCGACCATCCCGGTCGGAGACGATCGTCTTCGGCACACCATGATAACGGACAAATTGCCCCACAAAGAGACGCACTAAGACGTCCACCTGCGCCTCCTTCTTCATTGGGATAAATCGGGCTACCTTGGTCAACCAGACAACTATCACCCACACAGAATCATTCCCCGAGCGCGAGCGAGGTAACCCGTGGACGAAGTCCATGGAGATGTCCTCAAATTTCCATTCGGGGATGGGCAACGACTGTAGCATTCCACCGGGGCTTCTGCACTCCGCCTTCACCATTTGGCACGCCACACAATGAGTAACAAAGTACTTGACATCCCTCTTCATGCCCGGCCAGCACATCGTCTTCCTCAAATCGGTGTACATCTTTGCGATCCCCGGGTGCACCGAGTATTTGGAGCAATGAGCCTCCTTTAGAATATCCTCCCGAATGTTGTCACCTTCGGGGATGTAAAGCCGGCCACGAAAATGGACGAGGCCGTCTTTTAAGGAGTATTCCTCCGTAGTCCCATCCTCCATTGACTTGAAAGCCGGGGTTAGAGCCGCATCCTTCTTTTGTTCCGTCCGGATCCGGTCTCGTATGTTGCAAACTATACTCATCGCGGCCCAATATTCTATATACTCTTCCGATTGATTCCTAAAGATCAAAGTGACTTCCATCTCTTGCAGTGTCTGGATCAACTCCATCCTCATCAAGCGGGACTCCGTGCTCGTTTCCGGTGCTTTTTGGCTCAAGGCATCAGCTACGGAATTAACCTTCCCGGGGTGGTAGTTCAAGGTGAATTCGTAGTCACACAAGAACTCCAACCACCGCCGCTGTCTCAAGTTTAACTCCTTTTGGGTGTGGACGTACTTCAGGTTTTTGTGATCCGAGTAGATCTCGCAGTGGACGCCATATAGATAATGCCTCCAAATCTTCAAGGCGAACACCACCGCTCCCAACTCTAGATCATGCACCGAGTAGCTGGCTTCATGCTTCTTCAACTATCTCGAAGCATAAGCGATCACGTGCCCATTCTGCATCAACACGGCTCCCATCCCTTGATACGACACATCCGTGTAAACTTGAAAGCCCTCCTTCCCAGATGGAAGGGCTAGGATGGGTGCGGTCGTCAATCTGTCCTTCAATTCTTCGAATGCAGCTTCGCACTGGGGTGTCCATTCAAACGGCACACCCTTCTTGGTCAACGTAGTAAGGGGAAGGGCAATATTCGAGAAGCCTTTCACGAACTTGCGATAGTACCTGGCAAGTCCAAGAAAGCTCTGTATGTCATCCGCTGACTTCAATGGCGACCACTCCTTCACGGCCCGCACCTTGGCCGGATCCACTGCTAGCCCCACCCCACTAATCACATGGCCCAAGAAAGCGACCTCTTGGAGCCAAAACTCGCATTTGCTGAACTTGGCAAACAATGTGTGCTCCTTTAGCTTCCTCAGCACTAAGGCTAGATGTTCAGCGTGTTCCGCTTCAGTCTTGGAGTAGACTAGGATATCATCGATGAACACGATAACAAAGATGTCCAAATAGGGGCTGAACACCTTGTTCATCAAGCTCATAAAGGCGGAAGGGGCGTTGGTGAGCCCAAACGGCATCACGGTGAATTCATACAGACCATATCTCGAACTGAACGCCGTTTTCTGGATGTCATCCTCTTGTATCCTCAGCTGATAATATCCCGACCGCGGATCTAACTTGGAGAACCAATACGATCCCACCAATTGATCAAACAACTCATCGATGCGCGGTAGGGTGTAGGTGTTCCGCACCGTTAACCGGTTCAACTCTCGATAATCAATGCATAACCGCATGGTGCCATCCTTCTTTTTGACGAACAAAATAGGCGCTCCCCAAGGCGACGAGCTTGGGAGAACGAACCCTGCTTCCACCAACTCCTGAAGCTGGACTCTAAACTCTGCAAGTTCCTTCGGAGCCATTCGGTATGGAGCTCGCAAAACGGGCTTGGCACCCGGAATTAGCTTTATTTGGAAGTCCACTTCTCCATGCGGGGGTAGTCCCGGCAATTTCTCGGGGAATACCTCGGGAAATTCTCGCACCACCCGCACATCCTTGACCTCTAATGTCAATTTCTTCAACTCGAAGCAAATTACATAGACCTCGTCCACCTCCATATGAGATTTCATAACTTGAATTGAAGATAATAATTTACGGGGTGCGAGTCTAATACCTTGGAAGATGACTTCCGAGTCTCCATGTCTCAACGTAACTTGCTTCTCCGCACAATTGATCTTGGCGTGGTGCCAGTTCAACCACTCCATACCCAGGATGAGATCGAACTCCGGGATCCTTAACACTGTAGCCGGAGTTTCAAAGAACTTTCCTCCAATAAGGGTGTCGAAGTCGCAACTTGCTGACGACGTCATCTCAGAGCCGTCCGGAAGGCGCACCCTTTGAGTAGTGCCCATGAAGTGTTGCACTCTCTCTAAGTCCTTCACGAAGTCCGCCGAAATGAATGAGTGAGATGCACCCGTATCAAATAACGTATAGGCGGGGCTCCCGCTAACCATGACGGTGCCTAGGTTCCAAAAAGGGTAATCACTATTCAGAATTGCGCGTGTTATTTGTATCGTAAATCTAACAAGTCATATATTATTAATAAATTCTGCACGTACCGGCGATGACTTCCTGCGGATTTCGCTCCTGAGTCATATCCAATGCGAATACATGCTCCCGTGCATGTCCTTGATTTCTCCCTGGTGGTCCTCTTCCTCGGCCACGCATGTGCCCTCGCCCCCGTGGAGCTGCTGGAGGAAGAGCAATAGGAGCATCCCCGATCAGTCGTGGGCAAACTCGTCGGACATGCCCCGGTTGGTTGCACTCAAAACATATCACCTCACGTCGGCCCCCAGGTTGTTGATAATGTTGCTGCTGCGGTGGTGGAGGTAACGCTGGTGGTTGCGGAATTGGGTACTCCACCCGATAGTTCCGGTTGACCCACCGACCGCCTCTGTGGTTTCCCCTTCCTCTGCCATGATCATACCGCCTTCTATTACTAGGGCCGACTTCAATTACTCCTTCCGCAGGTCTCTTGCTACATCCCATGTGGTCCGCCTCCAGTATCTTTACCGTGTCGATGATTTCTGCCAGGCTTGCATCGGCTATAAACAAAAGGGCCTGCCTCAGGGGGTCCCTTAACCCTTTGTAGAAGCGCTTCGTGTAGCCTCTATCGTCCAAATCATAGGAATCAGCAAACCTAGCGAGGTGTTGGAACTCCCTCTGGTATTCCATTACCGATTTCGATCCCTGCTTCAGCTGCAGAAACCTTTCTTCAAGTTCATCCCGAGCAGAAGAAGGGATGAAGTGATCCAGAAAAGCCTCGGTGAACTCGTTCCAACTGATGTCCGTGTACATCCGTCCTTGGAAGGTGGAGCCCATGAGGGACTTCCACCACCTTTTGGCGTGCAGCTCTAGCAGCGTCACTACCAATGTCACTGCCATGCTGTTCGGACATCTTATGCCAGCCATCAATTCCTGCACGGTATCAAGCCATTCCTCGGTGCGCACCGGCAGTTCTGTCCCAAGATAGGCAGGAGGGGACAGGGCACGGAAGGTGCTCAACCAGTTGGAGCCTGGCGCTTGTTGTTGCACCGGAGCTTGCTGGGCTTTAAACGAATCCAATATGGCTGACAGTGTTTGTCCCAGTTCCGACTGCTGGAATTGTGAAGGGACGGAAGGGGTAGGAGTGTCCCCAACCAGCTCCACCTGCGCTGGGATCTATACGCAAGGTACAAACTAGGGTCAGGTTGGCTAAAACTAATGTCAAGGTTGGACAACTTAGTGTGAATTACATATGGGCACACCACTGCTTCCGCTAAGTCGGTTTGTCCCCAAACCGACTAATCGAACGGGAGTGGCCCATTGTTACATGACTTCTCTAGTTGAAGATCGGGGTTTTGATCTGATACCATTTGTAAGACCCCCCTCCCGGAACACAACACACGACACGAGGGCAGTCTTATGCCCAGAATAGCCGCCTTGCGGTAACACTAACACACGGGTTAGCCTGTACCACAAGACGCCTATTCTGCCGGCTGCAATCAATATCACATAAACCATGCCAACCCAACCATAACAGAAAAGTAAAGCAGTCAATTCACAACTAAGTTTAAGTGCAAAAGAGCGGAAGTTTACAAGCACAACAGGCTTGTACAAAAGGATAAGAGTCTAGAAAAGTTTTTCCAAACGGCTACATGAAAACACTCACGACTATCACTGACGGTACCGATGGCACCGCCGCTTCAGGTCCTATCATCTGGGCCTGGCTGTCCTGCTGCATAGTCCGTTGCTGCCCTACCTGCGGGGTTTCCTCCTAAAAAGGAAGACGTAGCAACCGTTAGTCATAAGACTAAGTGGCTTCACATCCGCTCCCCCGGCGACTCCTCAGCACCGGGCGGAGAAAGGGAACAAGTACAATATGTATATATATAAGCAAGTAAACAAGCAGGTGGCAATAGATATGGTAGAGTATAAGCTACGCTACACAACTAGCAGTTCTACAATTATCTGAAATATATAACAGCAGGTATAAATAATCAGAAAGTAACTTAACTTATAAGAGTGCCCATACAAACTTATAAGTTAAGGATCGGCTTAACAGTAAAGTAACTCATTGTATAAGAGTGCCCATACAAACTTATACGATGAGGATCTTGTGTATGCAATGAATGACATGATATGAATGTTATGCTATGACCGAATCATGCGCACGCACATGCAAGTTTGCTATGTCGACACAGACTTGAAGTTCCCACTTTTCAAGCAGGTAGCTAACCTCTCAGGCGTCGTCCGCCGTGGCCAGACGGCGACAGTGGAGCGGGTGTCTCCACTACTAGGTGGTATCACACTACCTATCCTAGGCCCACGTACGCCTCAACGCTAAGAACACAACAGCGGAGCTCCCATGCGTACTACGGCTCAGAAGGGGTCTTGGGTAGATGTGCACCAAGAACACAGCCCAACTTGGCCTTTGATTTCAAACTGGATGGAACCTCGGAAGCGCACGAGGTGCAAGCCCAACCGTTCTCATGGCGCGGAGGAGATCTCGGGTTATGGACACCAAGTATCTAACCCTACCGCCCAAGTTCCAACCATTGGCTCCCATCAGTGTGACGACTGGAGAACCCGTAGACCTGCCACAGTCATTATCTCAGTATCGCGACACGATGAATCGTCGCACACCACATGCCCCAATACAACTCACTCGATGCTACCCGTAGGGAGACTACAACTCTAAGCATCGGTTATCAATAAACCCCTTGGGCTCGGATTACGGTTACAATATACTCTCCACATAGTGTTCATCATATTCACGCCCATCTATTCAATGGATTCACCTCAACTCATCGCATGATAGATATGCTCAACACCAAACTATATATATATTCTATACCAATCTCAACTCTTGATTTCTAGCCTTCTCATCCCAATCCATTTCTCTACCAACACATGGTTATTCCCTATTACAACAATCAAATGACCATCCATGCTAAATTGTAATAACTACTACAATATAAATATATGGGAGCAAGATAACAAATGAGCGTATCACAAACATCACAAGAGTGCTAATATTATAAATTAACAAGTGCATTATCATAGGATAGCCCTATACTAAAACTGGGATTCCCGGAGCTACAGGAATCCGATCAAAATGCTCAACCCATCGTTGGAAAGGTATTCGTGAGGGCTACGACTTTCGTGTTGAGTTGATCGCCCAGATCTGGTCGCAACATACCAGAAATCCAACTCGAAGCCTGCTACGTACAGGAAACAGTTTCCTGTACAGGATTTTCCCAAATCGTAGGGGACTCGAACCAGCTTTCCCGTGGCTGAGGTATCACATGGAAACGTGCAACCACTCGTTGGAAAGGTAATTGCAAGGGCTATGACGTTCGTGTTGAGTTGATCACCCAGATCTGGCCAGAACACCTCTGAAATTGGCCACAAAGATCGCCGCGTGCAGAAATCAGATTTCTGCACGCATCTTAAGGCGAGATGAACGGCATCCGTTCATCTTCTTCCTTGCAACGATCCCGCATGAACTTCTCCAGAAATCACACCCAACCTTATTTCTCCTTACAAAGCCAAACTCTCAACGAAAACCCCTCTCATCTCCACTTGAATAATGAGAAGGTTGAGGAAGACTAAGCCTAGAAAAACATAGGCATGACTTATCCTAAGAACTCTCCTCCTCACCATCAAGACTCTATGGAGTCGATGTCTCTCCTAAATTACTACAGATCTAGCACTAAGGGAGAGGGGAGGAAGCTCACCTCAAGTCCAACGGTACCACCATGGCCGGCCATGAGCCTCGCACTCCTTCGTAGCGGCATTTTGATTCCGCCAAGGATGGCTCCGACAAGCTTCTTCCAAGGATGGCTCCGGCAAGCTTCTTCCTCCTCCAGCAATAAAGTTCTCTCAGAAGTTTTGGGGCAGAAAAGGGGATGAATGCTAGGGTTTCACGTTTTTTCCTTTTTATACACCGCAGACACGGGTAGGCACGCGGCCGTGTTCCTACCCGTGTTCACGGCCGTGTCACCTGCCGTGTTTAGGGTCGTGTTCCGCTCGGGTGATTTTCCGCCGTGATGGGGTTGCGGCACACGGGTAGAGACACGGCCGTGTCTCGACCCGTGTCCCTAGCACACGGGTAGGGACACGCCCGTGTCTCTACCCGTGTTTCTCTCGGGTCACTAAGCCTAGTCTAGGCATGAGGCACACGGGTATGGACACGGCCGTGTCCATACCCGTGTCGGCCAAAATCACCATTTGCCTTGTTTTTCCCCATTTCCCGCACGTTCGCACCTGCTCCCCCACACCCCCATTGGGCTCACCTCAGCCCCCTTGACTCAAATATACAATCAAGGGGCCTAGCGTGAATTGGGACGTTACAGTTCTACCATCAACAACAATATATAAGTATGAATCTACGATAGTAAGTAACTTAACTTATATGAATGCCCATACAGACTTATAAGTTAAGTATCGACTCACCAGTAAAGTAACTCATCGTATATGAGTTCCCATACAAACTTATACGATGAGTATCTTGTGTATGTAATATATGTAATGATATGAATACAATGAAATGACTCACCCATCATCATGCACAAGTAATTGCTATGTCGACAAAGACTAGTAGTTCCCACTTTTCGAGCATGTAGCTGACCTCTCAAGCATCATCCGTCATGGATAGACGGTGACAGCAGAGCGGGCTTCTCCACTACTAGGCTGGCATCCACACTACCTAGCCTAGGCCTCCGTATGCCTCAACGCTAAGAACACTACAACGGAGCTCAAATGCATACTATGGCTCAGAGGGGTCTTGGGTAGATGTTCACCAAGAACAGAGCCAAAACTGGCCTATCATCGTGGCACGAAAAGGGCCTCGGGAATGAGCACCAATGAAACAGCCAATCCTTCCACTTGGCAAGGAGAAGGCCTCTGGAATGAGCATCGAGGACATAGCCAAACCGTCCAAAGTATATCTGTCAACTCCCATCGGTGTGACGACTGGCGAGCCCGTAGACCTGCCACACTATCTATAACCCAGGATTATGACACCGTGTGTGAACTCACACCGCATGCAATTTCACATAGAAGGGCTCCACCTCGAGACATTTTTATTTAATCACATCTTGTGCTCAACAACACACAAGGTCTCCTCAGTGAGTCCCTTATCCACATGTCGTTTTAGTGCAGCAACACCCTCGCACTTCAAACCCTTCCACATATCCTTATCACACAAGGGGTCATCATTTACACAGGTGGAAAGACACCGTATACAACACAACAATCCCATAATGCTACCCGTAGGGAGACAACTCTAAGCAGTGGACTACTATACTCATTCCATTAACCATCATACTACATGGCCAGACATTATCCTCGCCTAGTTCCTCTCATAATAAATAAGCATTCTCAGCAATTGTACTTCCACATGAACTTCACAACATCATAATGGTACTTCACATATTCAGCGACCATTTGATCATCATAATTACATATAGACTATGGTCACCTAACTTTAACATCAACTGGATACTATCCCTTCACCAAGATCAAACCATTCGTGCACATATGGATCTATCAACTAAATGCCAACAACCATATGTTCATCGCAATCACTACCAATTACGTACATCAAACTTCAAGCCAATCTCATCATTATTCATCGTATTACCATTATCAAGTACATTCTTATCGGTTCCTCTAGCACGAGTCCGTGGTGTGTCCAAACCTATTTCATTTGGCACATGTAATGTATTGAGAAGAGTTTAACTTCTCTAGACATTTGCTGGACGATGATGCAGTATTAGATACTTTATTAACATTAGAATTTTTTAAATCAGATTTTCTGGATTTTTCGCTATCGCTGGCGATAGAAGTTATCGCCGGGCAATAGCTTCCAATCGTGTATCCGAGTCCAAACCTTCCAGATCCATGGCATTGGTAACCTAAGATCATATCCAGTGATCTTTGGCCCATTCCAAACTTTTTCATGGCTAGTGTTAAGTCATGAATCCGGTTTCTCATTTCCGTATTCTCGGATACTAGATTTATGCATCAACGTTCAAAAGCTTTCTTTCCTTCGTGGACTTTGGAAATAGAAGACTTCAGGTCTCTCTCTAAAATCTCATTCTTTTTAGTGAGAATTTTTATTGTAGAATGAGATTTGGAAAGAGATTCTTCAAGCTCTTTTATTCTTCCCATAGAATGATCACACTCTTGGCAAGAAACTTTTTCTTTTCCAATAGTCTTAATTTCATTTATCAATTTTTTATTTTCTTTATGTAAAACTTTATTTTCAGATTTAATAAGATCATTATCTTCTAAGCTTTTTTCCAAAGATTTGCAAGTTTGTAGAAATTCAGAAAGTAAATCATGATATGTCGGAGGAGTTACCTCAGTGTCGCTCTTGACACTGCATTCGTCATCATATATGATGCTCTTTCCCATAAAGCACATGTTGGCCTCTTCCTCTTCGCCTGAGCTTGAACTGCTTGCACCTTCGGAAGTAGTATCATCCCATATTTCTGCCTTCAACACCTTCTTCTTCCCATTGTGCTTCTTTTCTTTAATTTCTTTCGAGTATTTTGGACACTTGCTTCGTATGTGTCCTATCTTCTTGCAGTGATAGCACTCCGGTGGCGTTCTCTCTTCCTCCTCATCATCATTCTTTTCTTTTTTCTTCCTAAACGTCTCTTTTTAAAAATATTTTTTTTATGAATTTCTTCTCTTCGGATTTCTCATAAATTTTTTGAACTTCCTCACAAATAAACTTTCCTCATCTTCTTCTTCCTCCTCAAAATTACTGCCTTCCTCCTTCTTAGAACTTAGAGCCAGTCCCTTCTTCTTAGGCTCCATATACTCTTGTTGTTGAATTTTCAATTCAACTTCATGAGTTTTTAAATTCCCAATCAGGCTTTCAATATTAAGAGATTTAAGATCATGGGATTCAGAAATAGCCGTCACTTTGGGATTGAATTTCGGGGGAAGTGATCTAAGAAGTTTTCTCAACAAATCACCATTTGAAAAAAAAATCCAAGTATTTTTGAGTCATTCACTATCTTGGTGAATCTGGTGTACATCGAGTCTATGTCCTCATCCACTTCCATCCTAAACTTTTCAAATTCTGACTCCAGTTGAAACAGCTTCGAGTCTTTTACCTGCGAGGTACCTTCATGAGTAACTTCAAGTAAATTCCAAATTTCATAAGCATTATTATAAGCATAAGTTCTATTAAATTCAGTTCTATCTAGTGTACAAAATAATGCGTTCATAGCTTTTGCATTATTTTTGCACCGTAGCTTATCCTGATCATCCCATTTATCTTTAGGATTTTCCATTTCTACATCTCCTACTTTATAAATAGGATGAGTAAAATTACTCTCTACCATATTCCATACTTCAATATCAAGAGAAATTTGAAAACACCTCATTCTAGTTTTCCAATAATTATAGTCAGATCCAGTAAATACGGGAGGTCTACTAATCCCTTGCCCCTCAGAGAAAGCATGGTCATTCTGTGTCATAATTCCTGGTGGTGAAACCGAATTAGGAATAACCGGCTCTGATACCACTTTTAGGATCTTGTGGCGCCCTTAGAGAAGGGGGGGGGGGTGAATAAGGGCTCTATTAAAAATGATAATTTTTTTTCAATATTGTAATTTAAAACACAAAGTTGATGACAAATGTTTGAATGAAAAAATACAAGTTTATTTCATCAACAAGAAAAGTAGAAAATGATTTCAATGAAGCTTGAATCAAGGCTTACAACAATACAAATCTTTTGATTTGTTCACCGGTCCTTCTCCCAAGAACCAGTAGGCTATACCCAATATCTCCCTAGATATGACCAATAGCCTCCCCCTAAATAAAACCTATGATTTAGACGTTGCACACGAGGCGGCGATTTACTCCTAAGCCACATAAGGACCTAGACACCACACACAAGGTGGTGATTTGCCCCTAAGCCACACAAGGACTTAGACACCACACACAAGGTGATGATTTTCCCTTCCCAATTACAAAGTATAAAGTGAAAAAATGAAAATACTACAATAAAAACTTAAAACTCCCTCAAACACGAGCTCTGAAGATGATGCTGGATCTTTGAGAAGATCACCAATCTTGAATGCACGGACGTATCTCCTTTGCTCTTCGAGGTTGCAATGGATCAAGGGAGTTTTTCTGGAAACGGAGATGACTGGCTCTCTAAAATCCCTGGGAATCAAGGCTCTGGAAGAAGTTCTTATCATCCCTGAAATTTGTGATCTTATTTAGCATTTTACTCTATCGCTTGCGTTAGCATTAACGCCCCGCGATAGCGAAAACTCTCAGTGGCTTGACACGTGGCACATGTCGCGCGGATTTTCAGATCTGAGTGGAGAACGTGACGATAGTTGGCTATCGCGCGACGACAACGATATCGCCCCGCGATAGTACTGAAACGTGACTTCGTGTGCGGCAACATGCGGATCATGGCTGACGTCAGTAGCAACTGTCCCCGCTATCGCCTACGGTAGCATTATCGCCAGCGATAGCGCGATTTTCCTTTTCTTCAATGTTCTGCTCAGACAATCCTTAGTACATAAAAAACCCGTTATCCCTACACATTTAAACACATACCAAGATCAAATACAACCGGGATTTGTTATTCTCAAACCAAGAAGCGCGGAACGCATGCTCCAACAAACACTCAATGTATCGACTCAGTCATACTTCTTCTTCTCGACACTTCTTTTGTTGTATGTGTCGACACAAGTCCTGTATGTCTACACAACAGCTTCATGTCTCGACATATCTGTTGCAGATAGATGGCGTTGAGTGTTTGTCAGACGGCGTTGAGTGTGTGTCGACACAAGTCCTGTGTGTCAACACAACTGCTTCAGATCTCGACACAGGTGTTGCTGGAAGATGGCGTTGAGTGTGTGTCGATAGCATTGAGTGTGTCCAGATGGCGTTGAGTGTGACCAGAGGGTGTTGAGTGTGTGTCGACACAAGTCATGTGTGTCGACACAATTGCTTCTGATCTCGACACAGCTCTTTGAGAGTTGGTGTGTCGATACAAATCCAGTGTGTCGACACAACTGCTTCTGGTGTCGACATAGCTCCTGAGTGTCGACGTAGCACCAGCTTTAAGTGTCGACACAAGTTCTGCCTCAGGTGTCGACACAATTCTGGGTGTCGACACAGCTGCTTCTTTAGGTGTCGACTTAGTTTGAGTGTCGACACAACTTCTTCATAAGAGTCGACACAACTTACCTGAGTGTCGACACAGTTTCTTCACAAGTGTCGACACTTGTACTTAGAAAATGTTCTTCAAATTCTTAAACCTGCACAATGAAACTCAAACATCTATCAAATACAAACTGATGCATATCATTGACTAAGATGAGGCTTCTCCAAATCTGGTACCTATTTTCAGTGTACCCAACAATCTCCCCCTATTTGGAGAAGTCATAACCCTTAGTCAAAGATATACATCTTTCATAATAAAAACACAATAGAAATAGATGTACATCAATTTTACATCGCGTTAACACATTATCATTATAAACAACAAAAATTAATACTGAACTGATTTCATTTAATTCAGAAAAATGATATGTTTACATGATATTCTTTTAGAAAAAAACAAAATATTACATTGTTCTTATACATAAGCCTATCATTAACTAGGCTCTTTAATTACAATGCCTTTGCCATACTTGATCTTAGCATGAAAAGATGGTTCAGTATCATCAGTAGGCTTCTTCCCTTTCAGAGCTTTTTTCTTTTGTTCTTCAGCCTTTATTCTCTATCTTTCAAAATTGTGAAATGGCTTTGGGAAGTACTTGCTTAGCTCCTGAGCATTAACAGGTAGCTTTCCAGCCTTAACACTTCTTCTGTGTTGAAGAATGGCTTCCTGCCCAGCCTGATACTTAGCATGTTCTCTAAACCTCTTCTTGGAAAGTTGAGCTTCCTTCTGAGCTTCCAAGGCAGCTTTTGACATCTCTACTTTTTCCAGAATAACATTTTGTGCCTCTTGTGGAGGACTATACATTTTCTGAACTTCTTCCTGAACCGTATCAAAATCTGCTGGGGGGTAAATCACCTGAGCAACTTCAGGCTGATCTCCTTCAATAAAGGCAGGTTGTACCCCAGATTTTGCAACATTATCATCATCACATAGGGGAGGATATCCAAGGGTGTATTTGATGCTATTTGAAATTCATTTAGCATGGTCAGAGCTAGCTTTGACTATTAACCTCTCCCCCTTTATGACTTCTCTTTCAATATGATTTCTTAGATCATCTTTTTGAAATCTGACTTGATTAACAACATAGTCAGTTCCTTCCTTAAAATAATCTCTGAATTTTGTCAAGAAATCAGATATAATCTTCTGAGAGGCTGGAAATGTGGCCTGAACAATAGCTATATCTTCCTTGATGTGCTTTGAGACTTCAGCTTTCACTCCTGTTATAATATCATCAATGTTTGTCAAGATAGCATGGTGTGAATCCTTGAGATTTTCATTCATTCTTATCTGATTTTCAAGTACATATCCCTGCTTTAATGCAATGTCTTCCACTTTAACTTTGAGATCTTGTTGTTGTTTGGCCAGAAACACCACAACATTATCTCCTTTATGGAAGCAATCTTTAATTTCCTTTTTATTTTGATTGACTTCAAATCTGATTGACTTGATGTCCTGGGCCAATTGCAATTATAACTCCTTATGAGTTTCATCCACATATTTCTCTATAGTTTGCCTTTGCTCATCCAATTTAACTTGCATCTGGACAAGTAGAGAACTGAAGTCCATGCTTGGAGCTGATGGTGTTATGCCTGTTTGTAGGGCCTTTTTGTATCCAGAACTCTTTTTCCTCAAGGCAACTATTTTTCTTTTCTTAGCCATAGTGGCTTCTTCATCCTCAAAAGATTCAGTTGTACTTTGTATATCAATTGTGTCTTTATCAGTTGGGGCATGTTATGACAACTCCCCCTCTGTCCTTGGTAAATCTTTTTCTTTGATTTGCTCCTCCCCCTCAGTCCTTACTGCAGGTGGATAGGGGAATAGCTCCTCCATAATGAACTCATGTTGTATCTGTACAGGAGGAACACGATTAGGTTTTAATATAAAAGATTCTTCCTGAACATTGTTGAGTAGAATACCACCAGATACCACTAGATTGTTGAGGAGATACTTACTGGCTCAATTTGAGCTTATTTCTCAACAGTTTCTTGTGCTGCATTATTGATTTTAGATACTATGTTCATAACAGTATCTGCAGCAAATTCACTCTCAAGAGCAGCTTCAACAATGCCTCCCCCTTGGGCAGGTAGCTCAATTTGTTCAGTATTTTCTCCCCCTGGTGTGGAGTTTATTTGTTGTTCTTGGGGCTCACTGCCCTTCACTTGAGCTTGGGCTTCTTTTGGTTGCTGGTCTTCATCTGAGCTGAAGACCACTTCCTCTTCAGAATCACTAGAGGATTCTACTTGTAGAATAACTTTCTTCTTCTTTTTATCTGTCTTTATTTGCTCCTGAGGAGTAGTGACTTCCTTGGTCAGAACCCTATCCCACCTTGACAGAATTCTCACATCCATTCTCCTCATGTGATTGATTTTGGATCCAGCCACTTGTTTCAAAACATCTGGTATTACTGAAGATAAACATAAACTTAGGATCCTTCCCAGGTTTGGTTTTTTCACTCCTTTTTGGATCTTGTCAAAAAATATTACTGCCTAGTCAATTTTCACTTTGAATATAATCCTTATCATCAGATTGAACATGTGGAATGAAATTCGATCATGTCCACCAGTTTTACATAGAATTACTTTCCCAACTATTTAAGATAAGAACTTCCCTTAGAAATTCATCCCTTTTCGAGTTATGGATGTTGATGCACGAAATGCAAAGGAGAAAACAAGCACAACAGCTAACCGTTCGAGCACTTAGGGAAGAAAGAGGAAACAAACTGCGAGCAGCAGTCTACTTGGCGGACTAGAAAAGGAACAGAAAAGCAACAGAGCCGTGGATCACGGCAACACAAGACTTCGCCCGTCGCGGCCTGAATGCCACTCCTGCGACGGGCTTGATTTTGATTTCAAACAAGCGGTTACAAGGAGGGAAAAGGAGATGATGCAAAGAGCAAGCTGGAGATCGCAAAGCCAGATATTCGAGTCCGCAGCCTTTAACAAGTGGGCTCCTGGGCTCGAGTCAGCGTGCTTTTAGTGAACCACTTCCCCCTATTTATAGGCTGGGGGCCTGCCCAAACGGGCAGGGCTAAAATAACTGGCTTCCCGGGGTACAAAAGAGACGGGCAGCAGTGACGAGAATCAAAAAAGAAAGAACAAGCAGTCCGCGCAAGACTGGCGGACTGGGCTTGCGAGCTGGAATCATCCCTTGGTCGCGTTGAGCGCAATCCTGTCAGACGAGTTGCGACCTGAGCGACCTGAGCGAGCTGACTCTGGAGCTCGCTGAAAGCTGGTAAGACCTGGGGGAACCATGGGCGACCTGGGCGGACTAAGAGCGGGAGTCCGCCTAGGTGGCTGGGATTTCCTCTGGCCAACTGGCGAGCTAGGCGGACTGAGAGTTTGAGTCCGGCAAGGGAGGAGCAAGATGCCTAGCTGGAAATGTTGCGGATTCTGGGGTTAACATAATCCCCGCACATTTTTGAGTTTTGGAAAATTCCGAAAATGTTTCCTTAACCGCCGAGTCCGCAACTATCATAAATGTTGTCTGTGCTATAAATACCACCGAAAGTCCTGTCCTCTGTCAGAATTGACTGCGCGATGGGTCGTTACTCACCACTTGCGGTCTCGACTTTCCAGTCTGGCATGGCAAGACTAGGATCCTTCTTTGGCAGCCTTGCCACCTCGATTGAGAAACCCAAAGCGAGTTCCCGACCTAAGAAAGCCAGTCATCGGAACAATATGCCTGCCCGCCATCAAGGAGAGGGTTCAGGTCAGAACAAAGCAGGCCCAGCCCGCGACATGGAACCTGAGAAGACCGCGACTGCTCCTCAGAATCCACTGAATGAGAACCTGAATCCGCCATCCGTCTCTGATCAAAACCCCGTGAGCTCTTCAGGTATGGAGGTGCACTGCTCTGCCTCCGGAACTATTATGCTGCGGATAGACCAAAACAAGGAAGTGTCGTCGCCAAAAACCCAGCAGCAGATCATCGTGGATAAGCTTCCAACCGATGAACAAGTAGAGGAAAGGGAAGAAGAGATAGCAGAGGAGCGAGCTAAAGAGCCCGCCGGGGCCGCGGCTAAAAGTTCTGGAGAGAAGCAAGCTGAGGAACCAGTGTCTTCCCTGGCTCTGGTCGTCGCACCAACCTCAGCCCGCGAATCGCAGCAGGTCGTCATTGACTTGGATAAGACGCCTGAAAAGAAAAAGTGGTAGAGAGACAAGAGTACTGTTGCGGAGCGAGTAGCGAAGAAGCTGCAAGTTAGGAAAGAGAAGAATATCTCCAAGCGGACTGGAGCTGCGAGCTTGCAGCATAAGCCGCGAGAAAAGGAAGTTCCAGATGGCGATCTCGTAACCCCGAATGCTCTACTCGCAGAAGGTGACCCCCCCTCAACACTCAGCTTATCGACCACCGAGATACTCGATTCTATCGACAACGAGCAGCTCGCAAACATGAACCGATCCCTACTAGAGGTGCTGCAGCCTGGCTCTGAGACTGGGAGAGATAAACTTGCCGATCCTTCCTCTTTTCTTCCCGCTGAAGAAAGGGAAAAAACAAAGGAACAGCTTGCAGCAATGAAGGCCAAGGTCGACGCGGTCTCGGAGAAGCTTGCTGCGGATAAGCGGGCTGAGGATCTGCAGACCGCTGCTGAGCTGATGCAATCAGGTAAATTGCACCCGGCGCCTAGGCGTTTCCAGAGCGCATGGCTATATAAATCCCCTCCTCGGAAATCGCGGTCGGTTAAAATCATTACAGAAACCGATGACATAGTTGCTTCAAGCAGATCGCTGGCCGAGACAAGAGCGACAGTCCGTCGAGAAGGGAGGCATCGCCTAAGCGCTTTCGATCCAGAGCGCACGAGGCGACCTGCCTTTGATAGTCACCAGATCGCCGCCATGATTACAAAAAGTGAATTAACTTTTTACCTTTTTAAGCTTATTGCGACCTGGAAGCTGAAGCGAGTTTTATTTCCTTTGTTGCAGTTCGGAAGTAAACACCCGACTCTGTCGAGGTTGGCGAGATCGCGCCTTCGCCTGCAGACATATCAGTTGAGGCTGTAATGCGGTCTGCCGCTGAGCCCGCACAAGAGGAGCGGCCTGTCCAGGAAACATACGCGCTGTTAGCGAGGAAATATGAGGAGGAGCTAAGCGAAATTCGAGCTGAGCTAAAGAAAGGTAAAGAGCGAGAAAAGATCCTAGAGAACGAGGTCGCCAGCCTCTCCTCTGCACTTGAAGGAATGAAGAAAGAGAAACAGCGACTAAGCGGAGACGCCTGCCACTACAGGAAAAAATATTTGGCTTTGGCGAGAGAAGGGAAGAAACAAGTAAGCGAGGTCGCCGGAGCGAAGCCGCAGACATCTGCTCAACCTGCTGCAGGAGAGGGGTCAGTCCCGGCGGCGAGCGGGCAGCCCGCGGTGGTCACAAATTCAACCCTAGCAGGCGTTCCAGTAATTCTGTTCAACCGGGTAGTCAGGGATATCGCTCGAATGCACAGCACTTTCAATAACATGAACCATCTGGTCCAGCAACTGTACATGGAAATCCTGCGAGGGAGCGACCAGGCGGCCCATGTCGAATTGGATGGTGAGGAGAGACCTGCTCAACGAGATCGCAGAAGCCGCTGAGGCGAACATTTAATTCGAACTATATTGTATAATCTGGTGTTTGAACATTATCTTTGTTTCATTTGTGCTGTGATGCTACTTCCCCTTGTTGTATGATATTATTTTTTAAACTTTGGACAATCCTGTTGTGATGAATGCGAATTATGCGGGCTTGCTTTATGCTCGCTCATTTTGTTTACTGAAAATTGCTGTCTTTGCGGACTGCCTGTGAGTTCGCGATTACTTGTAGATAAATTACTGGAAAACTGGTAATTTGCGGGCTGCGCGGATTGCCTGTGAATCCGCAAAGCGTTGAGAAATATCTGAAATTGCAGGGAAAACAGGGAAGAAGCGAGCTGCGCGGACTACTTTTGAATCCGCAAAGCCTTGAGAATGTCTGAAATTGCAGGGAAAACAGGGAAGAAGCTAGCTGCGCTGACTGCTCTTGAATCCGCAAAGCCTTGAGAAATATCTGAAATTGCAGGGAAAATAGGGAAGAAGCGAGCTGGCGGACTGCTTTGAATCCGCAAAGCCTTGAGAATTTGTCTGAAATTACAGGGAAAACAGGGAAGAAGCGAGCTGCGCGGACTGAGAAATCGATCTGGGCGGATTGACTGCTGTCATGTCAGACGGTTTTTCTATAAATAGGGTCTTCATTTTCTCTCTGCATAGGAAATAGTCGAAGCTGAAGCCCTGCGATCTGAAAATATGGTATCCACACGTACTGATGCCGCAGTCTCTTTCCATGCTGCCGAGCACAAAAGAAGCAGGCTAACCGTAGTTGATCTGGAAGCCTTTCTGGAGGTGCACATGGCGGGCTCGCCGGTGCTCGCGCGGCTTCCCGAGCACCAAGAGCGGTTTAAATTCTCCACAGCTACCCAGCTCGCGGTGCCAATCGATCATTTCGATTGCGGGTTCAAATTCCCCCTGCTTTGGGAGATTGCGGAGATCTTCGAGCACTATGGGGTGGTTCCAGACCAGCTCACGCCGAACAGCATGATCGCCATCTGCAGCTACCTCGCCTACCTGTGAGCTGAGAAGATCGAGTTTTCCTTGAAGATCTTCAGGAAGATTTTCTCTGTCCGCTCCATAACTCCAACAGGGGATCGCGAGTACAAGGGTATCATATACTTCTACTACAGGGGGATGAAGGTTGTGGGCTTGCCGAACAAGATCCACAACTGGACCTCTAGGTACCTTATCTTTGAAGGCGACCTGGGGTTCCTTCACACTAACCCGCAGCTGCGCTCAGACGCCGACTTCAAAAGCGTGCGGCTGAGTGATATCGAGGCCGCCATTGTCGGGTTCCTTGCTGGAGCAAGGCTCGATGTTGACTACTACATTCCCCTGCTGCCCGGACTGGACACCATAAGCCGCCAAGAGAGTAAGTCTCGCGGCTTTAATTTGTATCCGCAGCGACCTGGAAGTTTGTGTCTAACTTTTCTTCTTGCAGCGACCTTGGCGGTGCCCGCAAACCTGCCCTATGTGTCGGATGGACAGACTCCTACACAGGGAGAAAGAAGAAAAGAGATTGCAAGGAAAAGGAAGGAGGATGGAGATCCCGTCGCGGATTATTCCTTCGACGATAGCTTCAACATTGCGGTCTTCGACGAGAAGCAGAAGGATCTAAGGGGCAACCCAATGATCCACTGGCATGAGAAGAAGAAATATGATTGCCTTTCCACAGATCTTCCCTCCTGGAGGAGTCCGCGTCCATATCACCACGCCCATGTCGCCCTCTCTGCTTTGTATGGGAAACAAAACCTTCACGACCTGCAGAGTGTGGCCCCTGACGACCTTCCACTGCTTGCCGCCCAGGCCAGTGCGAACTGCGTCGTCACTAACCACTTCATGGGTAGGCTTACCCGCGAAATGCTTAAGGAAGATGCGCGCCATAGGAAGGAGAGCAACTCGTTGAAAGACAGAAATAAGCGACTAGGCGCAAAGATTAATCAGTATAAAGAGGAGAAAGCTGTAAGTGCCTATTAATCATCGTTTATCTTTTGTCGCTTATCTGTTGCGGACTGACGTTTTGATTTCTTCTGCAGATCGCATATGAGGTAACTAACCCCGACTTCCAGAAAGCCATGTTTCCTTTCGTCAATGAAAGTGTGGAGGTCGCAATTGAACGCATCATCAATGGCGGTTATGCGAAAGCAGGGGTTGACTCTATTCCCTTCCTGAAGCTGTTTCCAGAGCTGAAGGACAAGGTTGCTGAGTTCGAGCGAGCTGCTAAGGGGAAAGCGGTTGTTGAGGACGACGAGGAGGAGTTCGCCGATGAGGAAGCTCCTGAAGATGTGGCCTCAAGTCATCAGCAGGGAGGTCAGTCGGATCAGTCCGCTAACTCCGGCTCTGATGAGAGCAGCGCGGGAAAAGAACCTACGGTGGCTTCTCATTCCAGCGACAGCAGTAGCAGCGACTCAGGGAGCTACTCGCCTGTGGTGGATGTGGACGGGTTAAGCCCGGAGAAGCCTGCAGAGAAGAAACAAAGGACCGAATAGGAGAATATAATGTAATTTTTTGGTTTTCAATGTAAAGGGGGCGGACTCTGCGCGAGTCCGCCAGGACGTGTATATAATATATTTTTGGATGAATAGAAAGGATATTTTTGATGTCTTCTAAGATGTTCTTCTTATTTATTACCTATACTTAGAGGTCGCATTTCTTATATCAATCCGCGTTATAGCTTTGTAGCATGTTTAAAATTCTTGCTGAAATTACATAATCACAGCTCGCTATAATATGAACATAATTAATGTGTTCTTAGCGAAGGGAATGAATGAAGCGGACTCGGACAAGTTTGGTCAGCAGTCCGCGACTTGCAGGTCAAAAAACAACCTTTTGCAAGCTTTGATAGAACCGAGACGATGAAAATTGCAACCTTCTATATCCCAAATAATGTTGATATGCGAGCTTGGCGGACTAGAATTACCGTCCGCTGATATTTATAGTTGAATTTTTTCAAATAATCATTAAGTTAAAACTGAATGACTCCTGCGGACTAGGCGGACTAGAAAACCGAAATCCGCAATAAGCTGATAATAGTAATAGAAATGACCTATAGCTCATAACCAAGCGGGCAGGTGTGGCCGGAGCGGCATTGCTTTCCTCACAGGGTTATGAACTATAGAATCAACCCAAAGAACGGTGGACTGGGCGGACTAGAAAACCGGAGTCCGCATTATATCAAGAACAATAGAAATGACCTATAACTCATAACCAAGTGGGTAGGTGCGGTCGGAGCGGCATTGCTTTCCTCACAGGGTTATGAACTATAGAATCAACCCAAAGAACGGCGGACTGGGCGGACTAGTAAACCGGAGTCCGCACTATATCAAGAACAATAGAAATGACCTATAACTCATAACCAAGCGGGCAGGTGCGGCCGGAGCGACATTGCTTTCCTCACACGGTTATGAACTATAGAATCAACCCAAAGAACGACGGACTGGGCGGACTAGAAAACCGGAGTCCGCACTATATCAATAATAATCCGAATCCCTGCGAAGAAAAAAGCTGCAGACTTGTGATCAAGTGGGCAGGTGCGGCCGGAGCCGCATTGCTTTCCTCACAGGATCTCAAGATATGCATACTTAACAACACAATTCACTGCCCTCTTGCCTGGAGTACAGTCTAAGTCGATCTTTTGGGCAGGTGTGGCCGGAGCGACATTGCTTTCCTCTGAGATCGACAAGACTGTGGGTCTCCTGCAGGCACTGCTTGAGGGTACCAAGGAGTGTTCGAGGGATACAACCTTAAGATGATCTGGGGGCAGGTGCGGCCGGAGCGGCATTGCTTTCCCTGCGCTATCATCTGGGTTGTAACGATATCCCTTAAATGGCATGGTAGAGCTGACCACCACTCTGCTCCTCCATAATGCAGAAGTGGGGTTAGGTACTAGCCGGGATCCGAAATCCAGTATCCTGCCGCACTAGAACCGGTAAGCTCCCACTACACGGTGCGAAATCTCCCCGCAACACGTGGTCTTTGTGGTGTTATGCTAACAATGACAATTCTAAGGGAGGTTTTTGCTGAACTCGGCGATGTCTCCTGGTTATCAGGCAACTGCTGGAGTTGCTTGGGGGAGCAAAAGAGAGAAAACACTTGAAGAAGTGTCAGTATGAAAACTTTGATAAACATCAATTTTTAAGAAATTTGTATAAGATAGAAAAGAGAGTTCAGAGATGGAACCGTTTAGAGTTGTCCTTGCTCAACATATTAACTGTCAACACTTGAAACAAAAAGACACTTGACGAAGTGTTAGCAAGGAGCTTTTATTAATAATGAACCTCTTGAAGAGTATACATAAGAAGGAAAGGAAAAGAAGTTCAGGAATATAACCGCTTTAGGTCATCTCCACTCCATGTGTGCAGCATATCTTCTCCTTCAAATGTTTGCAAACGGTAGGCTCCATTTTCAAGTGCTTCCTTAATAATGAATGGCCCAGCCCAATTAGGATTAAGCTTCCCAACTGAGCCGGCTCTTGCAGCAGCATCGACCTTTTTAAGAACCAGATCTCCCACTTGAAAGTTTTTGATCCTTACATTCATATCAAAGTAGCGGGCCATTCTTCTTTTAACTTCCTCTTGCCTGATGGCAGCCTTGTCTATAACCTCTTCAACATACTCCAAACTGAACCTCATCTCCTCGCTGTTCAGCTAAGGCCAATCCTCCCTACCTTGCTTAGCAAGCATCACTCTGGGCGACTGAACTTCAAACTCAACAGGAATTAATGCTTCGGACCCATGAGAAAGCTTGAACGGGGTTTCCCCTGTTGCAGACGAAGGTGTTGTTCTCAGGGTCCAGAGAACTGAGGGAAGTTGATCAACCCAACTGCCTTTGAGATTTTAAACTTTCTTCTTAAGCATGTTGAGGATTTGCTTATTAGCTGCTTCTACCTGACCATTGCTTCTAGATGACAAAATGAAGCAAAGCGCAGCACTGTTCCGATCTGCTTGCAAAAATCTATCATATCAGCATTATTGAACTGCGGTCCATTATCTGTGATTATTGCCATAGGGATTCCGTGCCGGCAGACTATCTCACCCCAAATAATATTCCTCACAACCTGAGTTGTTGTCTTTGCCAATGCTTTATCTCCGATCCACTTACTGAAGTAGTCAATCATAACTATAATGAAACGCCGCTGCCCACTTGCCATGGGAAAAGGACCAATGAGATCCATCCCCCAAACAGCAAAGGGCCAGGGGGTTGCAATTGATCTGAGACATTGAGCCGCTTGATGCTGAAGAGGAGCGAATTTCTGGCATTGAACACATTTTCTCACATAGGTCTCCAAATCTTTTTTCATTGTGGGCCAGAAGTAACCTTGCCACAGGATCCTTTTTTCCAATGTTCTTGCTCCCGAGTGACTCCCACACTCGCCAGAATGCACTTCTCGAAGAACATTAGGAATTTCATTTTCTGAACCACATCTTGCCATTATAGACAAGAAGGTTTTTCTGTAGAGAATATCGGATATCAATGTAATAATGCGCTGCTTTCAACGCAAGATACTTGACAAGAATTATAGACAAGAAGGTTTTTCTGACGAGAGCCCGTACTTGGCAAGAATATCAGCCTCCTCATTCTCTGTCCTCGGGATGCACTCAATAGTAAAACTTTTAAACCTGCCAACCTCAACTTTTACCAGCGCAAGATACTTTTTCAACACTGGCTCCCTGGTCTCGAAGTTACCAAGAACTTGTGAAGCCATTACAAGAGAGTCAGTCTTAATATGGACATGATCGATTCCAAGCTCTCTTGCAAGCCTCAAGCCTGCCAATAAAGCTTCATACTCCGCTTGATTGTTTGTCACTGGAAAATAGAACTTGATGGCTTGATCAAGCTTGATGCCATTTGGATTTATCAGAACTACCCCTACTCCAGAAGAGTTTCTGCCTGAAGCCCCATCAACATAGATGGTCCAAGCTAAAGGAGACCTTGCTGCCTGATCCGAGCTAGATTCTGCTGTGTCAATCAAGAAAATCTGCAAGCACCTGTGCCTTGATATCTGTCCTGGGTACATAGGAAATTTTAAACTCACTCAGCTCGATTGCCCACTTAGCTAGCCTGCCTGAATGCTCTGGCTTTTCTAGCACACCCTTCAAAGGTTGATCAGTACCACTTGAATTGAATGTGCCTGGAAATATGGACGGAGCCTGTGGGCAGACATAACCAACGCCAAAGCCAGCTTCTCAAGGATTGGGTACCTTGCTTCTGCATCTTTCAGAATGTGACTGACATAGTAAACTGGGAACTGCCTCCTGCTCTCTTCTCGGACCAGGACAGAACTAACAGCCTCGGGACCAACCCCCAGGTATAGGAATAACATCTCCCCTGCTCGGGGGCTTTGGAGTAAGGGTGTCGAAGTTAGCTTCTTTTTCAACTGCTCAAAGGCCAAAGAACACTCTTCCATCCATTGGAACTTGGGCGCTCCCCGAAGAGTTTTAAAGAATGGCGCACTTTTATCTTCAACTCGAGAGATAAATCTCCCGAGTCCTACCAACCTCCCCCCCCAACTGCTGAACCTCTTTTGGATAACGTAGAGGGGCCATATCAAGGATGGCTTTAACCTTATCAGGATTAGGGGCAAGGCCCTCAGGAGTAAGGAGATGGCCGAGAAACTTCCCCTTACTCGCCCCAAAGATGCATTTTAACGGGTTAAGCTTTATTTTGTGCCTTCGCAGAGTGGAAAAGGTCTCTGCTAGATCTATCAAGTGCTGTGGAAGAGACCTACTCATAATCAAAAGGTCATCCACGTACACTTCAAGGTTTTTACCTTTTTGCTCTTTAAACACATGGTCCATCATGCGTTGATAAGTCGCGCCAACATTTTTAAGCCCAAAGGGCATCACAAGATAACAATAGCACCCATCATTACTGATGAATGATGTGCGAGGGATATCGGGTTTATGCATTCTTATTTGGTGATAACCAAAGAATGCATCTAGAAAGCTCATAAAAGGATACCCTACCGCAGAATCAACTAATAAATCAATCCGAGGCAAGGGGTAGAAATCTTTTGGGCACGCTTTATTTAAATGGGTGAAGTCTACACACATATGCCACTTCCCCCCTGGTTTCTTAACCATTACAACGTTTGAGATCCATTCAGGATATTGAATTTCTTTTATAAAGCGTGCTTTGAGGAGTTTGGCAACCTGCTCTCTGATGGGCTCTGCCAACTTTATGGCTACATCCCTCTTCTTCTGCTGGACGGGCTTTGCAGTTGGATCGACGTTGAGATGATGGCAAGCCACGTCAGGATCCACTCCTGGCATGTCCTCCGCTGACCAAGCGAAGACATCTATATTCTTTAGCAGGCAAGATATCAACTCCGCCTTTTGATCTTCTGGCGACTCGGAGTTAATGGAGAGCTTTATTTCTTCCCCTTCTGCAATGGGCACTCCTTGCGTCACCTGGGCAGGTTCCAGGTGAGCACCTTCACTATCCACAGCAGCTTCTGATTGAGAGGTAGCTTCTGCTACTGCTGGAAAAGTTGGGGGGAACTTCAGTCATGTTGACTGTGCGGAGGTAACACTCCCGAGCTTGCCTTGGGTCACTCCTGACCCTGCACTGACTACCATCCTTATAGAACTTGATGGCCAGATGATATGTTGAAATGATGGCTCGGTACTTGTTCAGCAATGGCCTTCTAAAGATAGCATGGTAGCTGCTTGGAGCATCTACCACTATGAACTGAATCTCCTTGGTGACCCCTCCGAGCCTCACCGGGAGCGTGACATTTCCCTCAACTTCCTTCCTTTCACCCAAGAAGCCATAGAGTGGCCCCTCGGTGGAAAGCAGAGGCTTTCCAGTCCTCAGGGCTTCAAAAGTAGACTTGAAGAGGAGATTCACGGAGCTGCCAGTGTCAATTAGAATTCTATCGACCGTGAAATCTCCGATGGCTGCTTGGACTACGATGGCATCATCGAAGGGATTAGAGGTTTCGGGAAGGTCTGCAGGACAAAAGGTAATGCTTTCCAAAGGAGGAGCAGAAGAAGTAGAAGCAATCTCTGCTCGGGAAAGCCTTGACAGAGAAGACTTCCGGGTAGACTCAGCCCCTGCTCCGCCATGGATGAAGAAAAGTCTTCCCAAGACTCCCTCGTCGACCACATCAATGCATTCACTTGGAATATCAATGAGCCCCAGACGGCCCTCATCCCTCACCTCTATGCATTCCTGCTGAACCTCAGCCAGCTCCTTACCCTTGGAGGTGGAAGGCTTTGAAGAATCACTCTTTCTTACCAGGTCCTTGATTTTGCCTTCGGCGAACAGCCTCCCAACTAGCTGTCGGAGAGCCTTGCAATCTTCAGTCATGTGGCCCTTGTCCTTGTGAAATTCACACTACTGATAGCTGTTCCTGGGCTTCTAATCTCTCTGAGGACCTTGCCTCTTTTCTTCAGCCTTCTTTTGAATTATCTGGACGACCTCTTCGAAGTCGAGCCCCAGATCAGCAAACTCCTCCATGGAGCTGCTCTCATGCGGATTTGAAGCTGCCAAAGCACCCTGAAGGATGGGAAGCGCTTGAAGGGGTATGGCGGGAGTGGCGGCCAACGACAGTCTCTGATAATGAAACTGTTGATGGCCAAGGAAGGGTTTCTTGTGACGAAGGTTACGCCCCCTCTGAGATGGAGGCTGGAAATCAGGCCGAGGAGGCTTGCTGTGGTACTGATTGTTGGAAGAGGAGTTGGAGGCATCCCTTCCTGCAGATTTAGCTGTCAGGGAAGAGATATAGGTCGGGTTGGCATTTTCTCCCTCAATAAAGCGATTAGCTATCGCTATTAGCTCCTGATAAGTTGATGGTGCCTTTGTAGTTACTTTGAACTTCAATGGGCCCTCCCGGAGGCCGTGAATCAAGGCAACTTTATAATAATCGGGGTTCACGTTCCTTACCCCTTGGATTTCCTTTTGAAACCGATCAACGAATCTTGCCACTGATTCGTTGTCTCTCTGCTTGATGTCAAAAAGGGCTGCTGGCCCATCCTTTCTTTTCTTAGAGGTAGCAAACTTTAGAAGGAGCTCGCTGCGAAGCTCAGCGAAGGAAGAAATTGTGCCCGAAGGCAACTCATAAAACCATTCTCTCGCTTGCACATCGAGAGTGGTCACAAGGAGCTTGCATTTCAAGGCATCGGAGAGGCTCCTCAATGCAACTGCCCCTTCGAATGTCTGCAGGTGGGAAACCGGATCAGTCTCCCCTGAATAAAAAAGGAGACGAGGCTCTCTGAAATTGTTTGGCGCTGACTCCCATTGGATTCGATCGACGAAGGGAGTGGGAGTTTCAGAATCAGCAGAAGGGCGGACTGGAGGGCGAGGCTCTACGGGCTCCGCGGACTGCCGATCAACAAAATCTAGTCGATGAGCCGGAGTCCCTCTAGCTGCTTCCCTGAAGAAATCCATCAGGGGAGCGAACTGATCAGCCTGAGGTCGCAGGGGAGCTGCGGGCTGAGCTTGGTGGAGAGGTGGAGGAGCGGTCACAGGCGACTGCTGGAGAGGGGTTTGGCGAGCTGGGGTCCGGCGTACCGGAGTCTGGCGGACAGGAGTCTCAGCAATCTCTTCTGCGACCTGGGGAGCAAGCCGCTGAGTCAGCGCTAACAGGGCTTGGCTGATTGTATTGAGCCGCTGGTCAGTCTCTCTGCGAGATACTTCGGCCTCCCAGCGAGACTGCTCCAACGCTTCCCACAACGAATCATCAGGCGAGCTGGAGCGATCTGAACGGCGAGCTCGTCGGTCTGACATTTCAATCCGCGGGTTTCAAAAAGCTGCTCGGATCTGAAGGTCGCGTGTTAACTATTGATGCACGAAATGCGAAGGAGAAAACGAGCACCAGTAGCTAACCGTTCGAGCACTTAGGGAAGAAAGAGGAAACAAACTGCGAGCAGCAGTCTACTTGGCAGACTAGAAAAGGAACAGAAAAGCAACAGAGTCGTGGATCACGACAACACAAGACTTTGCCCGTCGCGGCCTGAATGCCACTCCTGCGACGGGCTTGATTTTGATTGCAAACAAGCAGTTACAAGGAGGGAAATGGAGATGATGCAAAGAGCAAGCTGGAGATCGCAAACCCAGAGATTCGAGTCCGCAGCCTTTAACAAGTGGGCTCCTGGGCTCGAGTCAGTGTGCTTTGAGTGCACCGCTTCCCCCTATTTATAGGCTGGGGGCCTGCCCAAACGGGCAGGGATAAAATAACCGGCTGCCCGGGGTACAAAAGAGCCGGGCAGCGGTGACGGGAATCAAAAAAGAAAGAACAAGCAGTCCGCGCAAGACTGGCGGACTGGGCTTGCGAGATGGAATCCTCCCTTAGTTACGTCGAGCGCAATCCTGTCAGATAAGTTGCGACCTGAGCGACCTGAGCGAGCTGACTCTGGAGCTCGCTGAAAGCTGGTAAGACCTGGGGGAACCATGGGCGACCTGGGCGGACTAAGAGCGGGAGTCCGCCTAGGTGGCTGGGATTTCCTCTGGCCAACTAGCGAGCTGGGCGGACTGAGAGTTTGAGTCCGACAAGGGAGGAGCAAGATGCCTAGCTGGAAATGTTGCGGATTCTGGGGTTAACAATGGAAGATCCTATTTTGATATTAGGGTTTAGTACACACCAGCTTAATGCTTTTGTAATTAGGGAAGGAGTTATTTCTTCAGTATCCTTAATCAATGGAAGCTGAAGAGATTTCCTGACAGTCTTCAGTGTAAGTTTCACATGGGAATCCTGAACTGTTGCTTTGATCTTCTTTCCTTCTGTATCCATGCTTGATGATGAATTGAATTCCAAAACTTCCTTCTTCAAAATCTTGGTTGGTTCAGTGACCAAGTATTCCAAGCCATTCTCAGAAATTAGGGTAATGACACCCTGAATATCTTCCGAAGCTGTCGTGAACCCGTCACAAACTAGCTCGTATCCTTCATTGACTTTAAATTCTTGATGAGGCGCCATTGACGAGAGAGATTGAAGAGAAAAGAAGAGAAGGTCTTTGTCGATAGAAGGTGCAGAGCCAAGAATTCTGAAAGCGCAGTCGACCAGATTTTGGCTTCACCTATTTATAGTGTTAGTGTAAAGGGCAGGTCAAAAGACGGGCCTTAGTCGACAAATCAGCATACGTGTCGTCAGAAATGACCTATGTCTCGACAAAACTTAGGTTAAGTCGACACAAATTTGTGTCAACATATTAATGCCTGAGTCGACAAAACTTAGGTTAAGTCAACACGACTATGTGTCGACATACTAACGTCAGAGTCGACATACTAATTTTTAGTCGACACATCTATGTGTCGACATACTTGTGTCAATGTCGACACATTTGTGTCTGTGTCGACACAGGCTACTTAAGTCCCGACAGAGTTGTGTCGACACCAACTTTTGTGTGTCGACACAAAAATCCTTTATACATAAGGTCTCGACAAGGTTGTGTCGACACCAATTCTTCTGTCGACACAGATACTATTTCTGTGTCGACACATCCTTTTTCTGTGTTGACACAACATACTGAGTGTGTCGACACAACTTGCTTGTGTCGACACAAACATTGTACTTAGACAAATTTCCAGAGAAATTTGGTGCTTACATATTCTACTAAAGGAAGCTTGTGCTAACCTATTCTAGGTTCAACATACCTAATTCAATATTAAAATAATTGAATTTAGTTTCATCCAGAGGTTTTGTAAAAATATCAGCTATTTGATTATCAGTTTTCACAAACTCTAGGCTAATATTTTCCTTCTCTGCATGTTCTCTGATGAAATGAAACTTAATTTTTATATGCTTGGTCCTACTGTGTGATACAGGATTCTTAGCAATATAAATAACACTTGTAGAATCACAAAATAGTGGAATTCTACTTACCTGGATGTCATAGTCTTCAAGTTGATGCTTTATCCACATCAGTTGTGCACAGCAGCTACCTGTAGCTATATACTCTGATTCAGCTATTGATATAGCTACACTAGTTTGCTTCTTGCTGCTCCATGACACCAGCCTCCCACCAAGGAATTGATAAGTTGCTTCTCCATGACACCAGATCTATTCTTAGGGTACCAAAGGCCTAGATTAGGTGTGCGCTTTAGATATCTCAAAATTCTCTTAACTGCAGTATAATGAGATTCCTTTGGGCAAGTTTGGTACCTAGCACAGACACATGTTGCATACATGATGTCAGGTCTACTAGCAGTCAAGTAGAGTAGGGAGTCAATTATCCCTCTATATAAAGACTCATCAACAGGTTTCCCTGCCTCATCTTAGCCTATATGCATACTTGTTCCCATTGGAGTTTTCATGGTGGAGGCTGAGTCCATCCCATACTTCTTAATCAACTCCTTGGTGAACTTAGAGTGGGATATGGAAAATCCACTCTCAGTCTATCTAACTTGAAGTCCCAAAAAGAACTTCAGTTCACCCATACTGCTCATCTCAAGCTTCCTTTGCATAAGTTTGGCAAACATTCTACAAAGGTTGTTTTCAGTAAAACCAAAGATAATGTCATCCACATATATCTGGACTAGGATTATCTTGCCTTTAGATTCCCTATAGAATAGAGTTTTGTCTATCTTTCCTCTAGAGAATTTATTCTCAATAAGGAAAGCAGACAAGGTCTCATACCAAGCCCTTGGAGCTTGTTTCAAACCATATAGAGCTTTCCTAAGCTTATATACATAATCAGGAAAATGAGAATCTACAAAACCTGAGGGTTGTTCAACATAGACTTCCTCTTTTAAATCCCCATTCAGAAATGTTGATTTCACATCCATCTGGTATACCTTGAACCCTTGATATGCAACATAGGCCAAGAACAACCTTATAGCCTCTAGCCTTGCCACTGGGGCAAAGGTTTGATCAAAGTCAATACCTTCCTCTTGTCTGTAGCCTTTTGCTACTAGTCTGGCCTTGTTCTTAACTATAGTGTCATTCTAATCAAGCTTATTCATGTAGATCCACTTAGTTCCTATTATGTTGTGATCCTTACGTTTAGGAACAAGATCCCAGACTTTACATCTTCTAAACTGACTCAGTTCTTCTTGCATATCATAAATCCAGTTGGAGTCATGCATATCTTCTTCAAACTTCCTGGGTTCTATTTGAGACAGGAAGCTAGAACATAGAACAATGTTCATGCTCCTTCTCCTAGTTAGAACACCCTGACTTGTATCACCAATGATTTGGTGAACTGGATGATCCCTCAAGTGTCTTCTTGTTGGAGGAAATCTGTCAACCTCATGGCTTTCTTCAGTTTCCTCAACTTGATTCTCCTCATTATCTTATTCATCCAGTGGGACTTGTTCTCCCCCTGGACAGCTTGCATCTTTATCTTCATCCAGCCTAGCAGGAACTTCTTCATTGATGGTCAGTTTGTGTAGCTTGTCTGTTAGACCTGTAGAACTAACTGAAGAACTAGAAAATTCACTGTTAATAAACTTTGACTCATCAAATACAACATGTACAGATTCTTCTATAACTTGGGTAGTCAAGTTGTAGATTCTATATTCCCTACTATGATTGTTTTACCCAACAAATATCCCTTCTAGGGATTTGGCAGCAAACTTTGTTTTGTAGTGCTTACCATTAACTAGAACAAAACACTTGCTACCAAAGATTCTGAAGTAGGATATGTTAGGTTTTCTACCTTTGAAAATATGGTAGGGAGTCATCTTGTGCTTCTTATTGATGGATGCCCTATTGAGTACATGACATACAGTATTTACTGCCTCAGCCCAGAAGTATTCAGGGAGAGAAGTGTCACTAAGTAGTGTTCTACTTGCCTCAATGAGAGTTCTATTCTTTCTTTCAGCAACACCATTTTGCTGAGGAGTTCTAGGTGAGGAGAATTCCTGATGAATCCCAAGTTCTTCACAGAACTTTGTCATACATTCAGACTGAAATTCAGTTCCATGGACACTTCTGATTTTGACCACTGAATTGTTATTTTCATTCTTAATTTGTCTAACAAAAGTCTGTAAAACAGTTGGGGTTTCAGATTTCTGCCTCAAGAAGAAAAACACATGTATATCTAGAATAGTCATCCACAACAACTAGTGTGTATACTTTCCTACCAAGACTATGAACTGGCATAGGACCAAAAAAATCCATATGCATGAGATACAAACATCTCATTGAATCTTTGATATCAAGTGCCTGGAAAGAGGACTTATTCTGCTTGCCCTTTTGGCAAGCTGAACACACACCCTCTTTAATGCACTTGACTTGAGGACCATTCCTCACTAACCCCATACTGAACAGCAGTCCTATAGACTTATAGTTCAGATGAGCTAGCCTCTTGTGCCAATTGACATATAGTGAAGTTTTCTCTCCTACAACTAGACAAATGGGTGAGTTATTAAACTCACAATCTAGGTTAAGGCAGTATACATTTCCTTTCCGAGTGCCAGTCAAAATGATCTCTTGATCACTTGACCTTCTTATTTGTCACTCCCCTTTGAGAAAAGAGATGTCATAACCTAGATCACTAAGTTGACTTATGCTAATCAGGTTATGTTTTAGACCCTTCACATAAGCCACTTTAGTGATTGTAATTGAATCATTAGAGATGTTACCAAATCCTTTGATGATTCCTTTTTCTGATCCACCAAAGATTACTTTGGGTCCATTCTTTATGGGTACATAGTCCCTAAACATTCTTCTTGTTCCAGTCATGTGTCTGGAACAACCACTATCCAAGTACCATATAGGGGTATAGTCACTTGGATTCACCTGCATCAAATAAAGAATCACATACCCTTAGAACCCAATTTGCTATTGGGTCCTAGGTCCTTGTTAGTTTGAAATCCTACAGCTATTCTAACAGGAAAATTACTCTAAGTTTTAACACTTGTGTTAAACCAGCAATCCATAGCAAAGTGGCCCACCTTGCCACAACACCAACACTCAAATCTATTATACCTTTTCTTAGGTACAGACTTTACTACTTTGTTGCCAGCAGTCTTGTTAAGTGTTGGTGTTGGAGTTGCAAACTTCAAGTAATCCTCTTGAACCTGATGGGCATGCCTATAGAGTGGCCTATTGGCATTTGCACCCTTTCCCATGAGATTTCCATACTCACAGTGACCATGAGTAGTATCATGATCATACCTGTTAGTAGGATTCATCGCCTTCCTAAAGAAGATAGGGGGCTTTGCAGCTAGAGGCTAAATTGGGGCCTTACCTTTTCTATATGAATTGGTGGCCCTAGTTCTTCCCTTATAACCTAGACCAGTCTTCCCTTTTTATGAAATAAAATTGTCTATTAAGGGTAAGACAGATTTTGGCTTGGAGAATTTAGCCACTAGCTCTCTCTCTCTTGCTGAAGTTTTGCCTCCAGTTTCCTTATATGATTCTCCTTGAAAGAGATTGTGCCCATCTGAATAACAGTAATGTTCTTCAGTTTGGCAACCTCATTCAATTTTAGATCCAATAGCTTTGTTGAATCTGCTGCAGCCAACTTAAGAGACTCAACTTCCTTGGCCTGCTTTTTAACAAGAAACTTGCTCCTCTTCAGAGATTGCAATAACCCACCATACTCATCAATGAGTTGGTGTACATCCCCCTCAGACTCAGAACCATCCACTTCTCTTGAAGCAGATGCTTTTGATTTTGATCCAGTAAAATAATCAGAATCTAAGGAAGAATTGTACACCTTACTTGGTCCAGGCTGATCCTGGCACTGATCATCTTCAGATTGAGCCATCAGCCCTTTACAGCTGTGTTCTTCAACTCCATTTATGGATTCCAGCATCTGTAGGAATTCTAGTTCCCTAGAATCCTCTTCTGTTGAGAACAACCCTATATATGCTTCTGCATCTTCTTCTCCAGATTCTGAAGATGAAGAGTCTGTCCAACTCTTCTCCTTCTGAGCAACAAGGGATTTCTCCTTCTTGCCTTTGACTTGCTGTTTCTTCTTTTCTTTTGACTCCTTTCTCTTGTTAGGATAGTCAGCAATGACATGTTCAGGACTGTTGCAGCAATAACACACAATCTTAGTATTAGATTGTTTACTAGGTTTAGAGGCATACCTGTCCTCCTTAGGAGTCTTCTTTTTCTTGTAATATTCATCCTTGGAGTAGGATGTTGATGGCCTGGTTCTCCACTTATTCTTCTTCATGAACCTTTGGAACTGCCTTGTAAAGGCAGCAAAATCCTCATCAAAAGTGTGGCTATCTGATGTGCTATTGTCAGGAATTCCTTCTTCTGCCTCAGCACTCCTTCTGGGTGGAGAAGGATATTTTCTCCTACCCTTTCTTGTGCCTTCAGCCTTGAAGGCAACTGACTTTTCTTTGTACTCAGATCTGCTGCCCTTCTCCTCCTCTTTCCTAGCAGTAAGCTGCATTTCATAGTATAGCAGCTTTCCAAAAAGTGTGGGTGGAGGTGTATCAGCCATCCTGGCCACTTCTCTGATTCCACATATCTTAGTGTCCCACTCCTTTGTTAGGGACCTAAGAAACTTGTCATTCAGTTCATTAGTGCTGAAGACTCTTCCATAAGTCATCAGCTCATTCCCTATTCTGAAGAACTTCTTATAGCATTTAGCTATGCTGTCAGATTTGGCTTGCCTAAAGCTCTCATATTCCTGATTTAGCATAGACTTCCTGTCCTCTTTGACTTCTTCTGTGCCCTCCATGTAGACAATCAATGTGTCCCACATTTCCTTGGAGGTTTTACAGTGCACTAGATATTGAAATATGACATCATCTATAGCACTTACAATAATATTATGTGCTCTTTTGTCTAGTGTTGCTAGGATGATTTCATCCTTGGTCATTTCAGAATAACTCTGTGGAGTTTGAATGTTTGCATCAAGAACTGATACCTTCATTGGAATGAAGGGGCCTTCCTATACTGTGATATAGATTCTTGGATAAGATGCTTCCATAAACAACCTGACCCTTTCCTTCTATATGCCAAAGGATTCTTTCCTGTAGATGGGCAGTTTCATAGATCCAAATTCCTTTTGATGCTCATTTGAACCCATTCTTGATATCTGTTATTTGCCTTGGAGAATAACTCAGACTATTAGGTCAATCTTTGAGCAACCTCCCTTTGATACCACTTGAAAGACTTAATTTCAAGAGCCTAAACACCTAGCGGGGGGGGGGGGGGGTGTGAATAGGTTCCAATCGTTTTAAACAATTTTTAGGCAAACAACTAGATTAATCTTCAGCACAGATAATTCAAACACATAACACAAAACACATCATAGCATACACCAGATTTATAGTGGTTCCCCAAGGTTTGGGTACATCCACTTTCCCCCTTCTCCTATCTAATAGATAACTGGATTCAGCCTAACTTCCTTCCACTAGCTAGGATCCATAGATCTTACAACTCAGAACCAGAATGGTTCCTACAGCTCAGACTTAAACAAGTCCTACCTAAGATTCTTCCCAAGAATCCTACCTCAGGCCTCAGCCCTACCTCAGCCTTAATCACTAGGCTTACAACTCAGACTTTTCACAAGTCCTACACCTCAGACACTCAGCCCTACCTCAGCCTTTATAATTTCAGGATTACAACTCAGATCTAACAATAGATCCTACAAGAATTTGAATGTAATAAAGTTACAGAAAATTCACCAGCAAGATTTCTCTATTGGTTTAGCCTTCTTGATCAGTTCTTGAATAAACTGATCTTTCTTATCCAACCTGACTTAGCTTTTTCAAAGCTTCTTGATAGAACCAAATAAGGTGGATCTTCACTTGATGTTGAAGTTTATCTTCAGTCAGCTCCTTCCATAAATTCAGAATGAATTCTGAATCTTACTTGCAGACAGTTCTGGATCTGCCTTCGTAAGGATTTCCCCTGTTCTTGTTGATGAATTCTTATTCTCGTCACTATCGTTGATTGTCTCTGGTTGTCACAGATCAGTCTCTTATATAGAGATTCCTACGGTTACCGGCTGATCCGGTTTGTAACAACCTTCTGACAGTTCTAACAGAGGTGTCAGACCGGTTAGTTATGACAGCTGTCGAGTCACCAGTCATGTCTGTAGATTCTTCAAAGACTTTCCAACTCAGCATGTTCCACTCAGCAAACTGGTTCACATGTGTCGACACATATAGGCTAAGTGTCGACACAAGTCTTCATGATGTGGACAAAACACTCTATGTGTCGACTCAGTCATACTTCTGCTTCTCGACACTTCTTCTGTTATATGTGTCAACACAAGTCTTGTGTGTCGACACAACAGCTTCATGTCTCGACATATCTGTAGCAGATAGATGGCGTTGAGTGTGTGTCGACACAAGTCCTGTGTGTCGACACAACTGCTTCAGATCTCAACACAGCTGTTGTTGGCAGATGGCGTTGAGTGTGTGTCGACGGCGTTGAGTGTGTCCAGATGGCGTTGAGTGTGTGTCGACAGCGTTGAGTGTGTCCATATGGCATTGAGTGTGTGTCGACACAAGTCCTGTGTGTCGACAAAATTGCTTCTGATCTCGACACAACACTTTGAGAGTTGGTGTGTCGACACAAATCCAATGTGTCGACACAACTGCTTCTGGTGTCGACATAGCTCCTGAGTGTCGACATAGCTCCTGAGTGTCGACATAGCTCCAGCTTTAAGTGTCGACATAATTCTTCAAATCTGGTACATATTTTTAGTGTACCCAACACCGAATCACTGATCTTCTTTGGTAAACCATTGGTCAAGACAGCGGAACTCTCAGCATTTAACGTGACATGCAATAAGTTCTCCAACTTCTTATTATTGGTCAGAAGGTTTTTTAGGTACTTAGCGTACTTCGGCATTTGGGAAATCGCTTCATGAAAGGGTATATTTATGTGGATTTGCTTAAACATTTATAAGAAGTGGGTATACTGATCATCAAGACGTTGTTTGTTAAGTTGGGAATGGTATGATGGAGTTGGATAATTTTTAAAAATGGGTGGTGGCGCGCAATCTTTTTCTAAAGCAGAGAGCAGAGTGATAACTTCTCTTTCAGCAGGTGGTGAAATATTCAAAATGGGGGCGGAGCTTGCCTCGGTCTCTTCGCTAACCATACCAGAAACTTGCTTCCCACTCTGAAGAGTTATAGCTTTCGCTTGCTCTTTTGGGTTGGGCTCGGTATTGGTAGGAAGAGACTCGTCGGGTCGCTCAAATATAATTTTTTTAGTTGTCCTACTTGATTTTCTAGATTTTTAATGGATCCGGCTAGGCTTCTTATAGTCGCATCATTAACATTCATATATTTTGAAAACATTTCCTCCAAGCTTGGAGGTTTTTGATAATTTTGAAGAGGTGGAGGTGGTGCAAAAAAATCATTTTGTGGTGGCGAGTGCATCACGTTCGAAGTGTTATTCCACGAGAAATTTGGGTGGTCTCATAAAGCGGGATTATAACTATTTGAAAAAGCAAAGCCCGACGGAGGAAAATTTACAGCAGAAAAATTATTAAAAGCATTCCTAGGCATATTGTTAACATAATCTATTTGTTCGGGGGCAGCAGTTGCAGATTCCCATACTTGAGGGGTAGAGGCAGCAGACATCTCTGTTATCTTTTTGCTTAGTATTTCCACTTGTAGGGCCACCTGTGAGACATTGTCTACTTCAAATATACCTGCAGGTTTGTTTGGACAAGGTCTAGGCACATTCCACTGATATGTGTTCATGGCCATGTCCTCAAAAAGATCAAGAGCTGCTTTCGGGGTTTTTTGGTTTAATGTACCACCGGAAGCTGCGTCTATCATTTGCTTTGTATTTTGATTTATCCCGTTATAAAACTTCTGCACTTGTAACCATACAGGAGGGCATGATGGGGGCATTGTCTTAAGAGTTCTTTAAATATTTCCCTGGTTTCATATAGAGATTCAGAATCTATTTGACAAAAGGCAGAAATATTGTTCCTAAGTTTTGCAGTTTTAGCTGGAAAAAAAATACTTCGTCAGAAATTTTTCGGTTAGTTGATCGCAAGTGGTGATTCTCCCTCTTGGCAGAGACATCAACCACTGTTTAGCTTTGGTTGTAAGGGAGAAGGGGAAGAGTCTTAGCCTAATAGCATCATTTGTAACACAATTGATTTTAATGGTGTCACAAATTTCAAGAAAGCTAGCGATGTGCGCATTCGGGTCTTCATCTTGAAGTCTATCATATTACACATACTGCTGCACCATTTGAATTATGTTATGCTTTAGTTCGAAGTTAATATTAGCTACAGCAGGGCAAACTATCCTTGATTATGTACCCTTTAGATAGTCGAACTATCAGCAGTAGAGTTCCTGCTACAGCAGGGCAAACTATGCTTGATTATGTACCCTTTAGATAGTCGAACTATCTGCTTTAGTTCGAAGTTAATATTAGCTACAGCAGGGCAAACCGCAGCGGAAGCGTGGTGGGCCCATAACCCACAGGTCGGTGGATCGAAACCTCCCTCTGATACCAATTGAAAGTGAAGGGATAGATACTACTCTAGAGGGGGGGTGAATAGAGTTATCAAATTTTGCACAGACAAAACTTAGCAATCTACTCAACTCCCTTGGAGTGAATGCGGAATGGAAAGCTATAGATATTTAAGATAACCCTAGAGCCTAACACAGGTGATGTGCACAAACTCAAGTTAACTGTAGTTACAGTTAAGACTTGGATAACCTAACCAACAACTAGCAACCTAGTTAAATCTAATCACAGCCACAAGTGCAAGTGATTAAAATAACAATCCAGACGACACAAGGAATTTATAGTGGTTCCCCAAACAACTTGGGTACGTCCACTCTTCTACCAACAAGGTAGTAATCCACTACAAGTTTTTGATCAGGTGCCCTGCCACCACAAGATCTGCTTCAGGTAAATCTAGAGACCCTTTGAGTTTTTGATCAGGAACTCAAAATCCAACACAGGTTTTTGATCAGGTGCCCTGCCACCAAGGGATACTTTTGAAGGGAGTAATAACCCTGTACAGGAGGGGGAAAAGAAAGGTTAAAAAGGACTTCTCTATTTTACAATGAATTAGAGAAGCACAAAGACTTGCACTGAGCTAGAGTGCTCAAGAGAATCAAGGCTCCCCCTGGCTCAAAGATGTCCAGGTGAAGTCTTGCTTCAGTGCAGAAAACTCTTCAGAGAAATCTGAAGGGAAAAAGACTACAAGAAGATAAAGTATAAAATAAGAAATCTTCAGGCAGCTTTCTTCTTCTTCTTCTTCTTCAAGAAATCTCTGAGTGTATCTTCCTGGAACAGGAGCACTCAGGTTGAAGAAGACTAGAAGAGCAAACACTTCTCAGGTCAATGTGAATTGCTGAGAGCAGGGAACTTTTCTTTTCACAAGGGCTTGAATGCTGATGAATGTTGAATCACTAGAGAACTAGCTTGAATCCTTCTTCAAAGGGTCCTTTTTATATCAGCAACAAGCAACGGCCACATTTGAATTTTAGCCGTTTGTCTTCTTCAGGAACTTTGAAACCTGAGCTGCAAATAACAAAGACAAACAAGCTCTGCAGCAAAATATACTATAAAAGGAATAACCCTTTTTCTAAGAAGCTGCAGGATCAAATCAAATAACAGAGGACTAAATAAAGTCCCATCACAGACATACTCTTTATAGAAGAAAGAAGACTTTTCAGTCTAACGGCTATAAAGGACTGTCAGCAGATAAAGTAAAATAACAGGGTTAACTAATACGACAAACAACTTTATCTGATAAGATAAGACACAGCAAAAAGAATAGAGCAAATATTGCCTGGAAATGATATTATAAAAAGATATAACAGATATGCCAGATATTATATTTATTAAATAATTACAATAAATAAATACAAAATAAACAGGCACACAGAAAACGTCGAACGACCTTCAGAGATCGTCGACCGAAGCAAGGAAATCGTCGACCTATCGGACAGATAGTCGAACGATCCGGATAGTCGAACTATCAAGCAGATAATCGAGCTACCGCAGCAGATAGTCGAACTATTAGGACAGATAGTCGAGCTATCAGATAGTCGAGCTATCAACAGATAGTCGAGCTATCAAGCCAAAACAGATAGTCGAACTATCAGGAGATAGTCAAACTATCACAAAATAACAGATAATCGACCTATCAACAGATAGTCGAACTATCAGCGAACGACAGATGGTTGAACTATCAACAGATAGTCGAACCATCAGATAGTTGAACTATCTAAGCAGATAATCGAACTACCAAGGGAAAACAGATAGTCGACCTATCAGCAGATAGTCGAACTATCAAAGACCAACAGATGGTCGAGCTATCAAAACAGATAGTCGAACCATCAGATAGTTGAACTATCAAGCAGATAGTCGAACTACCAAAGACAACAGATGGTCGAGCTATCAAAACAGATAGTCGAACCATCAGATAGTTTAACTATCAAGCAGATAGTCGAACTACCAAAGAAAGACAGATAGTCGATCTATCAACAGATAGTCGAGCTATCAGAGAAACGCAGATGGTCGACCTATCAACAGATAGTCGAACCATCAGATAGTTGAACTATCAAACAGATAGTCGAACTACCAAAGAACACAGATAATCGATCTATCAACAGATAGTCGAACTATCACAGCAGACAGATAGTCGAGCTATCAAGCAGATAGTCGAACTATCATCACAGACTGAAAGTCGAGCAACAGATAGACGATCGTCGATCGGTTGGTCGACGATAGTCGAGCGGCATTCGACCATAGTCGAACGAACCTACTACTTAGCCAAACATATCATTTTGGAAAAGCAGGAACTCTACAGCTAGACTACACACCATTGACCATAGATATTTCTTGGGTCAAGGGACAAAAAGGAGAAGACTAAACTCAAATCAAACTAGGGTACCAACACTTTAGTTCGAAGTTAATATTAGCTACAGCAGGGCAAACTATGCTTGATTATGTACCCTTTAGATTCGGCCTTGCATAATAGGATATAGGCCTTTGTAAGGCTTCCTCAACGTTGGGTTTTTCCATTCTTAAGGTAGAAAATGACTCGGGATCCTCAACTGGTATTTGGAGAGTAGGGCCTTGAAATCGCGATCTTCTCCGAAAAGTATGCTCAATTTTGTGGTCTAAGTCCAAAATAACCGACGGATTTCTGCGGGTCATGCACTTGAAGAAGAGAAGATAAAGGAAGAAACAAAAAAACTAGAAAAAAAGAAGAGTTAAAAAAAAATTTTGAAATAGATTTTTTTTAATGTTTTAACTCCCGAACTTCCCAAGGACTACCCGGTAAAGGGTTCACAAGGTACTAGACAAGATAGTGGTATTTAAGCCACATTCCCTTTCGAGAGAGTTAGGTGGTGTAAAACAATTGTGATATGGGTTTCTATTATGAGCGTTAATATGTTTTTTTTGAATTTTTAATTTTTAAGAAAGCGGGTGAGAAAGAGAAATGATAAAAGTAATAGGTTCGTGATTTCAAATTATCAAAAAAAGTTGGTCCCAGGCAACGACACCAAAAACTTGGTGTCCACTAATCATGAAGAGAATACGAATCGAACTAGCAATCCATCTAGGCAAGTATACCTATCGAATTGTAGCTAGGGAACACAAGTGTCGTATTAAGATCCGGGAACTGTTGAGTAATCTTACTCACACGAAGACTATTATCTTATCGAAAGATTGTTTTACGGTTTGTTAAGAGAAAACTAATTGCAATTAAGAAAAAAAATATTGCACTAAAAAGAGAACCACTTGCAGTTTAATAAAGAGCTACTAAAAGTGATTACAACGCGGGGTTGAAACAATGAATTAGAAAAGCACTCGATCGAGAATCACCTCGACAAAAGTTGAATAAAAATGCGATAATAAACCCTAACTTAATAAGGTAAAGGTCCTTGACCATGGAGGTTCCTAAAACTTGAACACGCTTCTCTCAAAGTCGTGACCAACTGAGTTTAGGAAGATCCGACCGAACTCTCGTCAAAATCAGAGACCTAAAGATCGCTTTACGTGATGAACCCCGATATTGGATTTCACTACAATCTGGGAGATTTAACGTCTGCCTCTCTCAAGGGGTGCATGCAACTCTCTTTACCCTTGAGTTTTCACTTCAAACTACGAGCCTGTCGACTAGCTAGGAGTGAAAACAAAGATGGAAATTATATATCGATGATATAACTCCAAACATGAATTTTCAAGAGTAAATCGAAGCCTTAACCCTAAAAAGAAAAAGTAAACTTAAAGCATCATAACTTAATCAACTGGAACCTCGGATCATCAAGATCGAGTACAAGGAGGATTAGTTAATCATGGAGAAGTGGAGTAAGAGAGATGGGTAGAAGAACATTATGAAAACAAAGAAAAAGGGCACTTTATATTAATGCTAAAAGAGGGCTACAACTTTGAAATAAAATATTACAAGTGCATGGAAATGAAATCTAGGTTAGCATTAACAGTAAGCTACTAAAGAAATTATAAGAGCTATTTCAAAACGGGTACACTAAGCTAGAATTAAGAAAAGTTTAAAATGAGAAAGAGAGAGAGGAAGAACATGGAAAACTCTAAGAAATAAAAGGGCAGCACCTCCCCTCTCACACCAAAATTTATGCTGGACATAAGGGCGGCTTGAATTTATAGATTTTTTCTGGGTCGGTCACGCCCCCTGTCACGCCCGGGGAGGGCGTGTCAGGGGGCGTGTCAGGTACGGGGATGACTTCGGGAACTGAAATCTTGAGGAAATGATGATTGCTTATGTACAACAGAAGACACGCCCTGGGACACGCCCGTGTAGGGGGGCATGTAAGGCACGTCATGTCACAATCATTGGTCGGAAATCCGTCAATCATTGAAAAGGCGACACACGCCTGGTGACATGCCCGTGTAGGGGGGCGTGTCAGTACTATTGACGTGCAGTAATATAAAATCTTTAATTGAGGCAGCAGGCTTTGGGATCGGGGTGACATGCCTAGAGACACGCCCGGGGGGGCGTGTTAGGTATTTTTCTGGGGATTTGGTTTCTGGCAGCAAATTTCTCGAGATTGGGTTATACGCCCTATGAAACATCCAGGGAGGGCGTGACAGGGGGGCATGTAAAGTGATTTTCTCGTGATCTGGCTTTTGGATGATTTCTGCCTAGGGAACGGGTTACACGCCCCAAGTACACGCCCGGGTAGGGCATGACCGGGGGGCGTGTAACATCAAAATTCATCGAAAGCTATGAAAACCTACAAAACAGAAGAAAACACATTAGTGGCAACAATATATACAAAAGGAGGTCAACATATAAGCTTACAAGACATGAATTGTGCATTAAAAACCAGAAAATACCCAAAAATTTACACTACAAAACGTACTATCATAATTACAACAGCATAATTATATTTCACAATTTCAATAAACATAAATACATAGTTATGGGTAACTCATTCAATTATTGAGCATCACATCCTCATCCAAAACTTATTCTGTTCTCCTGATTATATTAATGCACAATCACGTTTCACAAACCATTTGCTTAACACGTTCACATAAGACTAAGTTTACCAAACCTCAAAATTATTTTGCTACAATTTCTCTACCCAAAATCAACCCGGTTCTACACAAACTGAGAATAACATGTACTTAAGACTTGACTGTATAGAAACGTCGACTGGACATTCCTGAGTCTACAGGACTCGTATGAAAACGTGTAATCATCCGCTGGAAAGGTCTTTCAAGGGCTATCACTTTCTTGATTACTCTAAAGCCCAAATCTTGCCGTAATATACCCGCAAATGGCATTGAAGTTTGCTGCGCACAGGAAAAAGATTTCTGCACACATCTTAAAGCAAGATGAACGACATCGGTTCATCTTTTTTCCTTTAGACATTTGTTCAAGTTATATACAGAACTTCCTCCTCCCTTATTCACCCTCAATAGACCATTTCCCTTCACTAAACCAAGTCCACCATCTTCATAAAGAAGTGAGGAGAGGTTGAAGACATCAAATCTCTAGGGCACAAGCCCTAGCATAGACTCTACCTAGGAGATCTTTGTTAGAACTTCTTATGACTGATTTGGGCTAGGATTACTATTCTTTAATTAGGATTATTATTTTGACCCAACTTGTATAGACTGGGTCATATTTTATTTCCAAAGTTATTTAAGAAGGTATTCCAGAGAAGCTCAGTTCGACAAACTCCGAACTCAGTTTGACTAACTCAGATCTCAACTCCGAGCTTAGTTTGACGAACTCAGAGCTTAGTTCAATGAACTCGGTGCTCAGTTAGACGAAAGTAAAAGCTCAGTTCGTAAAAGAACAGTTCGACAAAATCCTTGTTGAGTTCGATGATCAGATAGTTTCTATATTACTGAAGCAGAATGATTTCAAATGCTTGATAACTATCAGTTAAAACTCTGATATTTAATGCTAAATATTCTAACGAATATAGCTATTTAAGGCAGCATTAAATATGGATTTATCACAGAGGATTTAAATCTAATTAATTTTAGGGCAGTTACAATTCTCAAAGGATGCTTCAGACGTTTCAAGAATCGATTATTTCATAAAGACACAACAATTGAATTCTGCCCCGTCAGTTTATATATAGAGAGGATTGTTGCATCACCAGAGATATATAGTGATACATACACACATACAAATATAATTATATTCTGCTTTAGACTCTTCCAGTGACTTTATTCAATCTAAAAAGACATCCTAATACATATCTGTCAGAAACATCTACTGGAGAGTAAAAGCATACAAGAAGACCTACACCCTAAAGAAAAGTCTCCTCTCTTGATCTCAATCTCTATTCATTTCAGGGGGAGCCTTTTGCAATATCATCCACTAAGTTTTCTCAGAGATACTTGACAAAGAAGATAACATCTAACTCTTTTAGTTTACTCTTAAACTGTGCACATGGTTCGAACTCCCTTCAAAAGTTTACACTTGGTTCATAAGTCACCTGATCAAAAGACTTAAGTTTGGTTTTTAGGTACTGGTCAAAATCCCAAAGGGTTGCTTGATATCTCTTAGAAAATAGATCTTCTGGTGATAGGGAACCCGAGCAAAAACCTGTAGTGGATTCCTACCAGGGTTGTAGAAGAGTAGACGTAACCAGATTTATTGGGGAACTACTATAAAAATCCTTGTATCGTCTTTGATTGTTACTTTCTATTTGTGTGTTGTGTATTATATATATATCACTAACTTTTAAAACCACTATGAAAATAAGTTAAAGTTTTTAAAATACTCTATTCACCCCCCTCTAGAGTAAAGTTAGATCTATCCCTTCCATTTTCAATTGGTATAAGAGGCGGTTTGGTTTTATAGACTAACACATGAACCAACAGATCTGATAGATCTTATTTTACCTAGAAGTTTGTTTTTTAGATCACTCATAAATTTATCATGGCTCAAAATGAGGAGTACTCAATCACTAGACCTCCTATTTGCAATCTTAATAAGTTTACACTATGGCAGGCAAGGATTAGGTTATATATGAATTCTAATGATGAGGATATCTACAATTCAAGCACCAATGTTACACCACCTCCAGAATGGACATAAGCTCAGAAAAAGCTGAGAACTGGTGATGCAAAGGCTATGAATATACTAGTCCAAACAATGTCTGATGATATTTTTCAGAAGGTTGTTGAATGCACCTCAGCAAAAGATATCTGGGACTCCCTCACTGTAATGGTAGCTGGATCAACAGATGAAAGAAAAGACAGAAGATCGTGCCTGATTTCTCAATGTGAGAATTTCAAAAAGGGAGAAACTTAATATGTTGCTGATATGTATACAAGACACAGTCTCATAATCAATGAACTGAAAACTTTGGAGAAAGACATTACATTGATAGAAGTAAATGACAAAATTCTCATGTGTTTTCCTAGCACATGGGATTCAAGATATTTAGCCAATTAGAGAAGCCAGAAGTGTGAATGAAATTACAACAAAAACTTTGTTGGGCAAACTCAAATCATATGAGTAGCTCATCAAAACCAGAGAAGCTGAACTAGGACACATTCTTCCCAGAAATAAGGAAAAACCAAGGTATGACAAAACACCTACTAAGGAAAGTGTTTGCTATGGTTGCAGGAAACTAGGACACATTCTTCCAGTATGTCCTGAAAATCATAAGAAAGATAAGAAGAAGGAGAAAGACTTCAAGAAGCATTCAAACAAACCCTCTTTTAGTAAACACAAATAGAAGGAGAGAGGTTTTGTAGCTGAAAAATCGAGTGAGTCGGACACTGAATCTTCATCCTGTTCAAGTGAAGATGAAGAAGAATCAAATGCTAAAGAAGTCTGTATGATGGCAATCAATGCAACAAAATGCAATTATGATTCTGAATCTGAGTCTGAAGAAGACTAGGTAATTTCAACTTTTGATTTTACATCAGATCAATTCAAAATAAATTTTAAATTGCTTTGTAAAGATTTGATAAAATATGAGAAGGAAATAAAACTTCTAACAGAAAAATTAACTGAATTGAACAATCTATCTTCAGAAAACATTAAACTTAAATAAGATTTGAAAATTTCTACAGGACAAATAGTTTCTCTACAAAACAAATTATCTGAGACTAAGAAGTTTGAAGAAACTCTTAATGGGAGAAGTATCAAAGTGATGAATATTACAAGTACAGTCAATACCAGATTAAATGGTAGACTAGGCTTGGGAGCTTCATCTAGTCAACCTCAAATTCTTAAGAAAAATATTATAACTACTCCTGTGAAATTTATATCTGCTAAAGGAAAAGAAATATTAGAAATTACAGACAAAGATACTGAAGTTTTGTCAAATAATGTACTAGAGAACAAATCAAAATCTATTCTAAAACAGAATAAAAATTTCCACAAAAACAATGCTCAACCGCATTCGTCGAACCGAGCTCGACGAAATCAAAGTTATTCGTCGAATAGAGATAGAAGAACGTTGAACACATGAAATTAGAATAATAATTCAGTAAATGGTGGTCAACGAAATCACTATTATTCAACGAACATGGCTCGACGAAATCAGAATAATTCGTCGAACTTAAACTTTTCAAACAGAAAATTTACTTATTTTCAAAAGAATAATCAAACTCAAAAGTTGATAAATCCTTTTACTCAGTGGATCATTCCTCGCAGTAGATATCATCCACTTGGATATAAAAATCAATCTGAATATTCTTATATGTCTATTGATTATGACAGTAAACTAAGACCCAAGGTAATATGGGTCAAGAACACCTAACTTGTTTTCAATACAGGAAAAGAACTATCCTACCACAGAGGAACAGTGGTATGTGGATAGTGGGTGCTCTAAACGCATGACAGGAAGAAAAGCTAATCAAAGAGACTTCAAAGCAAAACTTGGACCAAAAGTCATATTTGGAGACTCCAACTGTAACCAGACAGAAGGCTATGGCATTGTCAAAGTTGGGGTAGTTACCTTTAGAAAGGTAGCTTAAGTGAGAGGTCTTAAGCATAACCTCATCATCATCAGTCAACTATGTGATGAAGGTTATCAGGTATCATTTAATAAGTCTTTATGCTTTATTACATACAATGTAAACAAAGTTATTTTATCTTGGGTTAGACAAGGTAACATTTATTTAGTCAATTTTAATTCTGCTAAAATAGAAATATGTTTGTTTAATCAGATAAGTAAATCAAATGAACTTTGGCATAAAAGGTTAGGGCATGTAAACCTTAGAACTATTACTAAATTTTCTGAGGACAACCTTGTCAGAGGACTACCTTCTAGATCTTACAAGAAGGAAGGAATTTGTAGGGCTTGTTAGTTATGGAAGCAAACTAAAAATAGTTTTAAATCCATATCTAAGAGTGATTCACCCAGAATTTTGTATTTGCTACATATGGACCTTTTTGGACATATTACAATTCAAAGTTTGGGAGGAAAGTGATACACTTAAGTAATTATTGATGATTTCTCCAGATTCACTTGTGTGTTCTTTCTTATAAACAAGTCTGACAACTTCAAGATTCTTACAGACTTTCTTAGGAACATCAAGATTGAGTATTTTACTCATATTGCATTGATCAGAAGTGATCATGGCACTGAGTTTGAATCTCTTCTGATGAGAGAATTCTGTGAGAAATAAGGAATCAGGAACTGTTTCTCTGCTCCTAGAACTCCTCAACATAATAGGGTGGATGAAATGAAAAATAGAACCCTTGAAAGTGAGGGATAGATCTAACTTATCTCTAGAGGGGGGTAAATAGAGTATATTAAAAATTATTAACTTGTTTTTATAGCGGATTAAAGTAGGTGATATATATGTATATAAAAAAATGAAAATCACAGCACACAAATAAAACAAGTAAAGGCAATCCAGACGACAAAAGGAATTTATAATGGTTCCCAAATAAACCTGGGTACATCCACTCTTCTACCACCCTGGTAGGAATCCACTATAGGTTTTTGCTCAGGTGCCCTACCACCACAGTATTTTGCTAAGGTGCTCTGTCACTAGAAGATCTATTTTTTCTAAGGGAGATCTAGCAACACTTTGATCTTTTGATCAGGTGCCCAAAATCAAATCCCAAGTCTTTTGATTAGGTGACTTGTGAACCAAAAGGTTAACTTTTGAAGGGAGTTAAAACCCTGTATACAGTGAAAGAAAAATGAAAATGATTTTGTCTTCTTTGTCTCACATCTTTAAGAAGACTAGTGGATTCTTAATGATGTCAAAGCTCCCACTGAGTTGTGTAGATGATCAGGAGATGGAAGCTTTGTTTTAGGGTGTAGGCCTTTAAAGTTGATGTTGCTCTTCAGCAAAACTTTAGACTGATATTTGATTTGTTGTCTCTTAAAAGCTTGAAGTAGATGATGAAGAACTCTATATGTAAAACTGTATTTTTTTCTTCATTTATTTTCTGTACTCTATTCTACATTCATTTTCATCTACATTTTATTGAAAGAGTATAAATATAATAGAAGATTTCAAACCTTTGAATTTTAAAATCTTTCCTTTAAATTGTCTGCATAATATCTGGGAGTTGGAACGACTCAATTTGTCTTGAATGCATTTCCATAAGTGTCCCAGTAATTTGGTGTGGTAATAACTCTGTGAAATCCATAATTAATGTTGTCTGGTAATGACTATATTCATTGGGAATATTATGCATTAATTATCAGAGTATTACTTAATTGAATTAATTCGAAATCAATCTGTCATTAGTTGAACTTAAAAAAACTGCAGAGATTTAGTCGAACCGAACCTGGAAGGAGTTAGTCGAACTCAGTAAATTTTCGTCGACCTGAGCTCCAAGTTCGTCGAACTGAGTAAGTCCTTCGTCGAGTTGAACTTCAAAGTAGAGAAACAGTTCGTCGACCTCAGCTTGACTTTCGTCGATCTCATCTCTGAGAATGAACTCTGAGTTCGTCGATCTGAGATCGACGATCGTCGAACTTAGTTCAGCTTTCGTCGAACGACTTTTTTGCATACTTTTAACGTCTTTATTTCTCTAAAGTCTTCTATCTCTAAAGTCTTCTGAAGGTAGGTTCCAACAATCTAAAATCATGTGACTGACCTTGACCCTAGAAACATCCTATGACCCTAGACTATATATGTTAGGTCATCTAATCAATCATAATAGTGATCCTAGCCCAAATCACAAGTATGGTTCCATCAAACCCTACTTGAATCTGCTAGAACATTACTTGTAGATGCTCACTGATGCGTCGACAATTGCATCGGTCGCTGTCAGTAATAAAATTTGGGAATAGCTTCCCCGAATGTCGATCTCGAAGGAATGCAGGTTGGGTATCGTGATAGCATCGTAGAAAGATTGTTACTAAGAGTAATACAAAACAACAAGGGGGGCTGGTTTTTTATTCCTAATGCTATCAAAACAAAAAAAAACTATTGCGGGTCGTAAGCACCGCTTCGCTTGGTGGATGGAAATAGTTGCAGGCCGCTATGCTGTGCTTTATTGGGCGGATGGACGAAGAGTAGGCAGATGGAATGATCATAAGTGTGGAAAGTGAGGGTCGCAATCACCTCTTCAACTACCAACACTAGCCTTTTCTAGTGTGGTTCTAGTGCGCGAGTGGAGTGGAGGTAGATGGAGGCGAGTGCAACACAGCTAACAATAAAGAATGCAACTAGCCAAATCAAACTTCATACATAGACAAATAAAGTAAGTTTAAGTTCATTACTAGCCAAAGAATACACTTCACTATAAGAAAAAGGTAGAATAAACCGATAGGAGGAAAGGCTAACTGTGGTTCATGGCTGGAGTGGTGGGTTGTCAGTCCACTTCACGACTCAGACTATGGTTGCTTTCGGAGGTAAATGGGTTGTCAATCCACTTGTCTTCCTCTGTCCTCTTCCCCTTCCTTCAATCTCTTCTCCCTTTGCCCAAATGAGTTGTACTGAAAGATCCTTGTTGCATACTACTGGTTGTCGTAAACTCTCCAAAGAGTTGAAGATGGCTTCGGATCGTCGGATAAAGATTCCCGGAGGATTGAGATGACTGGAGGACCTATGGGGGTGAAAATCGACACTTTGCGTGCAATAGCGGGGTGGAAAAATGAAAGGCGTTGACCTAAATCTCAGAGCACGGGCTTAAATACAACAGCAGAAAATCAGAGCACACGATCTGTGGCACACAACTAGTGGTCATGCGCACTAACAGTTGATGATCATGCGCTCTGATCCAGATAAACATGCAGTAGACAGAAAAAATAATATATATGCGCATAAGCAGTGGCGCACGACCGGTGGTCGTGCGCACTTTGTCTAATGCTCATGCGAATGCCTAAGACAGAACTTGGAAAATGGAGAATATTGTGCACGATTAGTGGCTCACGACCAGTGGTTGTGCGTTATAGGATCAATGATCGTGCGCTATAGATCCTGTACTGCTTGGGGTTCGACAAACAGGCCGTGCATGACCAGCGGTCGTGCGCTAAGGACTCCATTGGCCTTGCGCATGTAAAAATGCACGATCAGTTCCCTTAGGCAGAAAACATTCCCAAACAATCACGGGGTACACACACAACCTATATACCTACAGCGAAAATAGAAGAGCCACTGAAACGGGCATACCACATTCTCCATACACAGAAAAACACCAAGTAGGGCAAAAGTACAATAACTATGAAATCACACTGAAAATGGGCCAAAAGTGCACTTAACATGGAATGGACATAATAACAAATATGAACAATTATGGCTCTAAAGTGTAGTGCATCAATGAGAAAACTAGCCTAGATATTCCAAAAATACATATATAACTTGAACTCAACACACCCCCAAACTTAAACATTTGCTCGTCCCGAGCAAATCATCACTCTGTGGACTTGAAAATAGTTAGCTAGCTTAGTAATTTCTGAATACAGTATTGAGAGAAATCAAATATATTATGGGCATAGAAAATATAATAGACAAACTTTTTAATTATACTACAGAATTTATACTTTTTGACAGGTGTAAATAAATATTATATCTACTCAAAATTTGAATGCTGGAGAATCGTTCGGTCATATGTATGAAGAAAGTAGGCAGGTCACTAAGGTGAGCTTTGCCAAATACCGGGGCTCGGGATCACCTCCAAAGGAATCCACCAATGACGGTGACCATATGCTTGCGCGTTCACACTCTCTCCACGGTACTAGTTCGACTCAAGCGTGAATCCGTAGGGCTTTAGGATAATCATGGGGCTTAGGCAAAGGTTTGGTAGTCAAAGATAAAAATGGAGGCTACACGCAACCCAAGAGAGCAAACAACGAGCTAAACCAATATAGCCCCTCACAATTGTATGTGTGTCACACCCCCAAACTTATCTTGAAAACCGAGTGTGTATACGGCCTAACCCAACCAATATCATGATAACCTGATGGGGATTCCATTTCTCATTGTAATTATTTTAAAATTCTTTTGTTCTATTCTCTACTTTTTCTTTTTTTCTTCTTTTTTTTTTCTATTGCAATCCCCAACTTTAGCACGTAGAAATTCTTGAATTCATCCACCACATCACTTGAATTTCACACATCACACTTCTTCAAAATATTAAATTCAATGGAGCTCATGGATTTGGTTGCGATAGGGGGATTGGCTTTAGGCTTTGGTGAATGAAGGTGGATCTAAATCAAAGGAGGGGTAGGCACAAACTTGGCTTGTAATGGTTTGCAGTTAGGACAAGGTAAATAAGGCTCAAACTAGCCAAATTGATTGCCTACGTCATGCTCACGCTTGACTAACCATGCACCAATGCTTCGAGAGTAGCTTGGGGCAAGTTCTTAGCCACCGAGAAAGATGATCCTTACTCCCGACTCGAGCAAAACGAGTCTATTGATGGCTACACACATCCCTACACTACCGTTCGATTTCACCAGATTCATATTTTTGAGTAGTACAAACAATATTTACATATGCAAAAAAAGTATAAATCTACGAGCATAAAGAAAAATTAAATCTATACTATTTCTATACAGACCATGAGTACTCGATTAGGAGCACTGCACGAGTTTCGCACTACGCTATCCTAAAATCCTAAGCCAACACCACTATTTTAAAGTTTACAAGCAAGCAATCCCTTTGACTCGAGTCGCGCACGTGGATAAGATCGCGCTCATATGGGTGATTCAGTGTGTGCTACAGTGATTTTGAAATAAATAAATAACAACTGGTATGCAATAAAATGTGTGCTCGTGTAGTGACCACAGGCATGCTCTCCCCCCAAACTTGAATACGACAACTAGAAAAACTAAACATTCTAAATAATATAAAGAGTTAGGGGTAATAAGTACCTATGCTCAAAACTGAGCATACCAGTCGATTTGCGTTATTTTTAGAAGAAAGTCCACGGCCCCAAATGATTTCCACCTACAAAAGACATTACCTCTAAGCACATCACAAATACTATATATATATATATATATATATATATTCATAGCAGCATAATTAAGCAATTTAAAAGCAGCGAAATTGGGTTGTCTCCCATAAGCCCTTTTCTTTACCGTCCTTAAGGTGGACTGAATACCTGTATTAAGCATAATATAGAGTTTTATGTCCACAACAAACTAAGTAAAAAAACTACACAAGTCCACCGTGCAGTTACTAGCATCAAATATCCAACAACTATCAACTAAATGTCAATTTATGACATAGCTCCCCACAAGAGTGAGAGATGCCAAGGGTTGCAGCTTTAGGATTAAAGTTGGTTTTACCCAACCGGCCCCAAGCCCCTTGCTTCTCTCCCTGGAGGGCAACAAAATGAGCGGATAACAAAAAATGTTGATTTTTCTTTTTCTCCACAGTGGGAGAACGCCACCTATTGTAATCAACTGACTCTCCAACCAAGGGTTTAGGTTTCATCGTCTCCGACGCCATAATAACAACCGGATTCGCCCACAAAACCTTACGATTAAACTTTTTATCCTTCAATTCAGTATGGAGGTGGAGAATCATGCTCCCACAAAGATCGAAACTCAGGAATTTCTTCAGCAGTTACTTCACGAACCAATAGCTTCTTCTTCTCTTCCTCATCACCACGCTCTTCTTCAAAAGTACTTATTCTCTCCTTCAGCTTCCATGTCTCCTATTTATCTCTGTGATCCACATTACAAAATAGTTCGTCAGTGATAAAAATAGGAGGGGGTACAGAGGTTCAGTCACGGTGCTAGGGAAGCACGTCGGTTTCACCATATTTGGTAAAACCACCTCCCCTTTAGAAAAGTCCAAGGTGGCGCAGCTTTCCCTCAAAAATGGGACTCCCAAAATTGGGATCGAAATATTTTCGATAGGCCCCAATACTTGGAAATCTGCTAGAACCTTGGTTCCGTCCACCGTAACATCAACCTCTTTCACCTCTCCTTCAGTCTCCACCAGAACACGGTTAGATAAAATAAGAGAAGTAAGATCATCCGGATTTAATTTTAAATTAAACTTCTCGACATCTTGTAATGCGAGAATGTTTCTAGAAGATCCGGAATCACAAAGAACGGGTGTCTCGACATTATTAATCGTACAAGCGATCACTAGAACTCTACGCACCCCCTCTTCCTTCTCAGAAAGACTCCTCCCCTGATCTACGAGGTTCTTTTCTGTGTTTCTTGGAAGAGTCCCTTGGGGACACTCAGCTAGCACCTGGGCCAATTGTCCTAGTTAAACTTCCAGATTCCGCATAGATGTGGTCTGATTAGCCATATTCGATCGAGTGACCTCAACAAACTTCTCCATCATTTCTTCTAAATTACTCTTTCTAGGTGCCGAAGGGTTCTGATTATAACCCAGATTTGGTGGCCTCGGTTGGATCCCATAGGCTGAAGCATCGAATTGATGCTGCCCTGGTTGCCTTTGTTGGCCACCAGCATTTTGGTTCCACAAAAAGTTTGGGTGATTTCTCACCCCTAGGTGATACGCATTCTCGTACGGCACACCCCTATTTTGGTTAACAATGAAATTCATAGATTCGTTCATATTAAGATTATACAGCTCACCAGACAATTCGTCGCCCGAGCATTCATATGTGTGATGGCCATCCCCACTGCATCCTTAGCAAGAGATTTATATGACAGGTGCTGCAGTGGGTACAACTGATCTAAGAGCAAATATTCTTCAGGTGTTCCTTTGGGTATTTCTCCTAGCAGTCCAAAATATGTTTTGTGAGGCTGTATCTTGCAGAAGCCTCAGGGCTACCTCAGGAGTACAGTTCATCAATGAACCTCCTGCAGCAGCGTCAATCATAGCCATATAATTTGGCTTGATGGCAAAGTAGAACTGGCCCACCAAGTTCTAAGGCTAGAACTCATGGTTTGGGAATTTCCGCAGCAAGTCATTGAAGCGTTCCCATGCCTCCGCCAGGCTCTCCTGATCGAACTGGCGGAAATTACCAATCTCTGAAAGTGAAGGGATAGATACTACTCTAGAGGGGGGGTGAATAGAGTAATCAAATTTTGCACAATACAAAACTTAACTGTCTACCCAACTCCCTTGGAGTGAAGTGCGGAATGAAAAGATTATAGATATTAATTTAACCTTAAAGCCTAACACAAGTGATGTGCAAACACAAGCTAACTGTAATTACAGTTAAGGCTTGGAAAACCTAAATAGCAACTAGCAACCTAGTTATATCTATTCACAGCCACAGTACAGGAAATATAATAAACAATCCAGACGACACAAGGAATTTAAGTGGTTCCCCAAACAACTTGGGTACGTCCACTCTTCTACCACCAAGGTAGGAATCCACTACAGGTTTTTGATCAGGTGCCCTGCCACCAACAGGATCTTCTTCAGGTAGATCCAGAAACCCTTTAGACTTTTGATCAGGTGTCTAAAAACCAAGCACAGGTTTTTGATCAGGTGCCCTGCCACCAAGGGATACTTTTGAAGGGAGTAATAACCCTGTACAGGAGGGGGAAGAAGGTTAAGGTGTCTTCTCTATTTTACAATAAATTAGAGAAGCACAAAAACTTGCACTGAGCTAGAATGCTCTAAAGAATCAAGGCTCCCCCTGGCTCAAAGATGTCCAGGTGAAGTCTTGCTTCAGTGCAGAGAAAACTCTTCAGAAAGTTCTGAAGGAAAGAGCTACAAGAAGAAAGTAAATAATAAAATCAAAGATCTTCAAGCAGCTATCTTCTTCTTCTTCTTCTTCAAAGGAACTCTGAGTTGAACTTCCTGAAAGCAGGAGAACTCAGGTGAAGAAGAGATGAAGATCTTAACACTTCTCAGTTAGATGGAAATTGCTGAGAGCAGGAAGCTTGAGCTTGATGAAGGCTTGAGAGCTTGAGAATATCGATTAGCTATTCGCTTCTATTAACTATCAACTAGCTTGAATCCTTCTTCAAAGGGTTCTTTATATAATCATCAGCAAGCAACGGCTCTCTTCCATTTGAATTATTTGTCTTCTTCTGAGCCTTGAGACCTGGGCTGTAAATATCAAGAAGACAGAAACATCTCTGCAGCAAAACATTCTATAAAAGGAATAAACCACTTTCTAAGAAGCTGCAGGCTTAAATCAGATAACAGAAGGACTAAATAAAGTCACATCAGAAATAATCTCTTTATAGTAAAAGAAGACTTTTCAGTCTAACGGCTATAAAGGGCTGACAATAGATAAAGTAAGTTAAAATGACAGCTAATAAGACAAACAACTTTATCTAAACAGATTTGACTCAGGCAAAAGGAATAGAGTAAATAATGCCTGGAAATGTTATCATATAGCTTAAAATACTGTGCCAGAAAATGCATTAATTAATTAAATATAATAAATAAATACAAAATACAACGGCAGAGAGAAAACGTCGAACGACCTACGAAGATCGTCGAACGACGCACGGAGATCGTCGAACTATCGGGTAGATAGTCGAACGGTCCAGATAGTCGAGCTATCAAACAGATAGTCGAACTATCGCAGCAGATAGTCGAACTATCAGGACAGATAGTCGAACTATCAGATAGTCGATCTATCTAGGACAGATAGTCGAACTATCAAGCGCACAGAGATAGTCGAACTATCAAGCAGATAGTCGACCTACCTCAGAAAACAGATAGTCGATCTATCAAAAGATAGTCGAACTATCAAAACAAACCAGATAGTCGAACTATCAGCAGATAGTCGAACTATCAGATAGTCGAACTATCAGGGCAGATAGTCGAGCTATCAAAGCGAAACAGATAGTCGACCTATCAACAGATAGTCGAACTATCAGAGACCAACAGATGGTCGAATTATCAACAGATAGTCGAACCATCAGATAGTTGAACTATCTAAACAGATAGTCGAACTACCAAGGGAGAACAGATAGTCGAACTATCAACAGATAGTCGAACTATCAAGGGAGAACAGATAGTCGAACTATCAACAGATAGTCGAACTATCCAGGGAGAACAGATAGTCGAACTATCAACAGATAGTCGAACTATCCTCGCAGACATAACGTCGAGCAACTGGTAGACGATCGTCGAACAGTTAGTCGACGATAGTCGAGCGGCGTTCGACGATAGTCGAACGAAAAACTACTTAACCAAATTCTCAATCTGGAAAAGTGAGGACTCTACAGCTAGACTCCTAACCATTGACCATAGATATTTCTTGGGTCAAGGGGCACAAAGGAGAGGACTAAACTCAAATCAAAAGCCAGGGTACCAACAGTCTCCCCCTATTTGAGTTAAGTCTCTCATCATCTAAAACAACTAGCTATAGAAAACTAAAATACTACAGAAAATGGATAACAATAAATTGGCAGATAATCAATCAGATAAACCAATATATCACAGCAGTTTAAACAAACTATTAAGAGTCTTTAGAGTCAGGTAATGGGTCAGAAGAACTAGAGACAAAAGAAATTTTTCGAAGAGGATCATCTGATTCTTTCTTCGACATCTTCAAATCCTGCACTCCAAGGATCTTTAGCTCTGTAGCTCTGGGGACAACAGCTTCAGGATGTTTCTCCATGTACTTTGCTGGATCAAAGATCTCAGGATTGACTTGGAATTTCTCAAATTCTTTCTTTCTATAAGCTGACATGGTAGTAAAACCAGTTGTATCTTTACCTTCGGCTCTTGCTTTTCTTATTTGGGCTGCTCCTACAAGTTCTTGAAATCGAGCCATCCTAAAATTAGGATCGAGCTCAGGATTTTCATATACGGGCTCAGGAGAAGCAGCATCATGAATTTTATCTAGATAAGACATTAGATTATACTTAGCAAAAGGGACTTGCTAGAAGGTTTAAGACAAAGTAAACAATTTACCTTTGGAAACAGATTCCTCAGTCTGAACTGGAGAAGGAGATGATATTCTCTTCTTTGGAGAAGGAGGTGGGGAAAAGGTTGGTCTTTGGACCACAGTCTCCTTCATCTGTCTTTGAGATCCAGAAAATGATTTGCTTTGAGAGCTTTGATAACCTTGTCTAGGCTGGGGCTGAACAGACGCAGATTTTGCATAGGCGGCATATTGATTTGCAGGTAGATTCCCAGAGGCTCCTGCACCTGGAGGTGGAGGAGGACCTTTGGGAGTCCATCTGGAGACTGGACTGTCATACCTCTTAGTTCTCTTCCTTTCTTTTTGCTGATTCTTCGAAAACCGCATCCAATGCTTAAAATCCTTGGATTTGGGATCAATGCCCTTCAAAATGTAATAGGGAGTGTCATTGTCCTTATTTGGAGGTGGAGGAGGAGCAGCCTTTCTTTTCTTTGCAGCAGATTTCCTTTTCTTTGACTTTTCAGAAACATCTGAATCATCATCATCATCAGAATGGGATGATGGAGGGTTCTCATAGGGATCATAGGCTTCTGAGACAGCCTTTTCTTTAAGCTTTAAAGCAGACTTCTCTTTTTCTTCTTCCATGGCATCCATAGCCATAAGAGAGTCTAAATCTAAACCTGGAGAGTCATCCCAGATGGATGACTTTTCACATTGCAACTCTTCTGATTCTTTTTCTTTTAAAGATTTTATTCTTAAATCCCAAGCAGCCCTGGCTTGAATTTCTTCCAAACTTAAAACCGGAGAATCAATTTTGATTTCCTCTTGAATTTCAGAATCATCTAAAAACACATCCAGTTCAGGATCTAATAGAATATCAGAATCACTTGGAGCAGCCTCAGAAACAACTGCTATTATCTGGGCAGTTAGATCTTCTCTAATAATATCTGTAGAATCAAGAACATAGATCTGCTAAATACACCATAAGCATTGCTTCAAGGTATTCACCAGCAAGCAAATAAATTGACTCATCAATAAATTGGATTAGGGAATTACCTTCATACTTGACTACCTCCCATGATTCATTTAGATAAGAGGTTATAATCCCTTCTAAGAATCTGGCAATCATAGGAGTAGTTAGATCCTCTAAGCATACTTTCACTGCAATTTCAGAAAGCAGGATTCCATCTGCTATTTCCTTCTCAGACAAAACTGGAGCTACAACTTGCTCAACTGGAGCAGTCTCTTCCTCAGCTGGAACTCTTTCTTCCACAGCTGGAACAAACTCTTCCTCAGCAGGAGCTATCTCTTCCTGAACAGACATAACAACATCCGGAGCAATTTCTGGCTCAACTTGAGCAGACTCTTCTTGGGCAGACATGATTGAATCATTCACAACTGGAGGAGAGGCAGGAAGGCCGGAGACATCTTCATTGAACATCTCCCCCTGCCTGATTTCAGTGGGTACTGAAACCAGGCCCCTAGAGGAAGATGGCTCAGCTGATTTGGAGAGGGATTTGATGGAAGCAGTTAAGAGATCAATGGAGGCAGCAAGGGGAGTGATTGCCTCTTCAATCATGGTTTTGATTGATGGGGTAATCAGCTCCACAATGCGGGAGATGAAATCAGGAGTGATTTCAAAAGATGAAGGATGAGAGGTGAATGGAGGTGCAGCAGGTAGGGTAGAGGTGCTGGGATGAGAAATGATGTGGACAGGGGATCGAGCAGGAGATGGAGCAGGTGATGGAGCAGGAGAGTTTATTGGGGAATGAAATGGAGATACAGGAGGAGTAGGGAATCTCTCTGATCCTAACAAATCAAAGCTAGGAGCAGACATCCTAGCCAGATGAGTAGGTAGAGGAGAAGCTGGAGGAGACAGAGAAACAACCATAGTTGTTTCAGGTGCAGCAGAAGAAGAGGGTCGTACCTCAGCAGAAGTTGATGGTACTTCAACTGAGGCAGACGGCAAAACAGAGGAGGAGGAAGGGAGAGCTGAGCCAGCTTCACCAGGTTGAGGAGCGACTGACGCAGTCCTTGTGTCCTCAGATGTTGCTGGAGCTGATTTCACAAACGACCTCTTCCACTTAGAGAACAAGTGGGGATCCATCTTCTTGCTGGCGTTGATTGTAGTTGCGGCAGAACTCAGCAGCTGGGGGAATTTCTCCTTAAGGAAGATTCCAATAACCCTTCCCAGGGTGACTTCCTTCTTTCCTATCTTCTTCCTGATTAAATCAAACAGAACAGCTGCCCAATCGATCCTTTTTCGATTAACAATTGCACACATGAGTGCAAATTGTTGCCTTGTTATATTGTCATGGGCAGAGTGCTTCCCAAGGAGCACTTTTCCGACTACCTCAGCGAGGAACTTGATCTTGAAGGGAAAGTTTACCTTGAGCAGCTTGGTGGGAATGCCTTCAGCATGTCCCAGCTCAACCAGCATCCTTCCGAACTCCTGAGCGTCTTGCTCATAATCCTCATCACCAATAACCAAACCAAACACATCAGAAAGAACGGCCGGAGTCAGGATAACTTCTACTCCGCCGATGGTGCCGATCATCGATTCGTCTGTGGAAGACGACGTGAAAGCCCATTCTTTTATTTCTGGAATGTTGATCTTGATCCTTTCAGACATCAGCTTCTCTAAACCCTGATCTTTGCAAAGCTGCAGAACTTCTACTATACCTGCATCGCAACTGCTGAAAGCTTCGAAATCCACACTGAAACCAGCATCAAACTTTACGACGGCTAAAACAGCTGGAGAGATCGCCATGGATTCGCCGGAGAGAGCACGAGAAAGCTGGAGAGAAACGAAGAAGACGAAGCGCCAGAAAATCGCAAGCGGGAAAGCAGAATGCGAAAGGGCACGCTCCGTCGACGATAAAGCACACGATCTTTTAACCTAGGTCGACTATCGGCTTAATATTGAACCGGAAATAGTCGATCTATTAAAAAGATAGTTGAACCGATAGTCGAACGGTCGTTCGACGATCGGCTCAGAAGCAGAGTAGTCGAACCATCGTTCGGCTATTTCTGGCTTCACAAGCAACAAGCTGTCGTCGTTCAGAGATCGACGATAAGCTTAACCTGTTCGACGATGGTCGAACGTCGATCGACGATCTTCAAACCGATAAGCTATCATTAACCAGAGGTCGACGATAGGCTTAATCCGTTCGACGATCTTCGATCATCGTTCGACGATCTTCAAGCAGATTTCAACATATGCAGATATTGTCACACTTAGTCTCGTCCATTAATCATGCCAAGTTGAACTAAAAAGAACAGATGCTTCTGTTCATCTAAGGGCTTGGTGAATATATCACCTCTCTGAAACTCAGTGGATATGAACTCAAGACAGATCTTGTTCTTTTCCACACAATCTCTCAGGAAATGGTGCCTTATCTCAATGTGCTTCGTTCTAGAGTGGTGCACTGGATTTTGTGCAATTGAAATAGCACTGGTACTATCACACATAATTTTGGTGTTCTTGTGTGTGTAACCATAATCCACGAGCTGGTTTTGTATCCACAGAATCTGTGAACAACAACTAGCAGCAGCTATATATTCAGCCTCTGCAGTTGAAGTTGAGACAGAAGCCTGCTTCTTACAGAACCAAGAGACCAATCTCTCTCCCAGGAACTGGCAAGTTCCTGAGGTGCTCTTCCTGTCAACTCTGCAACCAGCATAGTCTGAATCAGAATATCCAATTAATTCAAACTCTGACTCAGCTGGGTACCAAAGTCCTAGATTTGGACATCCTTTCAGGTATCTCAGGATTCTCTTTAGAAGAATCAGATGAGATTCCTTGGGGTTGACCTGGAATCTAGCACAAAGGCATGTAGCAAACATTATATCTGGCCTACTTGCAGTTAGATATAATAGGGAACCAACAATGGCCCTATAATTCTTTTGATCAACTGGCTTGCCGTGATCATCAGAATTAATAACTACATTTGTAGCCATGGGTGTAGGCATTGCTGAAGCATCAGCCATCCCAAATTTCTTTACCAATTCCTTGGCATATTTGGATTGGGAGATGAAGATACCATCAGCATCTTGCTTAACTTGGAGACCAAGAAAGTAAGACAGCACACCCATACTACTCATCTCAAACTTAGAATGCATCAAGTTGGAAAACTTTTTGCACAGTTTGGGATCAGTGGAGCCAAAAATAATATCATCTACATACACCTGAACTAACAAGATTGTGTCCTTGTGATGCTTGACGAAAAGGGTTCTATCAACTACTCCCCTAGTAAAGTTGTGCTCTAATAGGAAACTAGCTAGAGTCTCATACCAGGCCCTAGGAGCTTGCTTTAATCCATAAAGAGCTTTCTGCAACTTAAAAACATGAGAAGGCTGAGTTGAAGAAACAAACCCTGGTGGTTGTTCAACAAACACCTCTTCCTTAAGCTCACCATTCAGGAATGCACTTTTGACATCCATTTGGAACACCTTAAACTTCATGTAGGCTGCATAGGCCAAGAAGATCCTTATTGCTTCTAGCCTTGCAACAGGAGCAAAGGTTTGGTCATAGTCTATACCTTCCTCCTGTCTGTAGCCCTGAGCTACAAGCCTTGCTTTATTCCTTACTATAATTCCATTTGCATCTAACTTGTTTCTATACACCCACTTGGTGCCTATGATCAGTTGGCCTTTAGGTCTCGGAACCAAAGTCCAAACTTTACATCTCTCAAACTGATTAAGCTCCTCTTGCATTGCAATGATCCAGTGGGGATCTAGCTCTGCATCTTTAAAGGTGAGGGGCTCAACCTGTGAGAGGAAACAAGCATGCATCACATCCTGTCTTAATTGATGTCTTGTTTGCACACCAGCTGATATGTCTCCAATCACTTGAGATGTGGGGTGATCTCTAAGTGTGACAACATCAGCAGGTGGGATGTGATCTTCAGCAACAGTTGGGATTAATTCCTCAGGAGGAATTTGATCTACTGTTGGTGGTACAACAACAGCTTCAACAGCTTCAGCAATGTCTTCATCACTGTCTGATTCAGTGATCTGAAGAGTTGATAGTTGAAGGATTTCTTGAGGAGCATCATGAACCTGCAAAGAACTAGGGGAAGGAGAATTTTCCTTCTCCTTGTAAAACATCTGAGACTCATCAAAAGTCACATGCACAGATTCTTCTATCTTACAGGTTGATTTGTTATAAACCCTATAAGCTTTGCTTACTTGGGAATATCCAAGCATGATTCCCATTGAAGCTTTTGCTTCAAACTTTCTAATATATTCTTTATTATTATTATGAATATAAACAGTACAGCCAAAAATTCTAAAATAATTAATTTTTGGTTTCTTTCCTTTAAGCAACTCATAAGGAGTTTTACACTTAAGTTTGTGTATCAAACTTCTATTCAATACATAGTTGGCTGTACTAACAGCTTCTGCCCAATAGGATAGAGGCATGTTAGCATCTGCCAACAATGTACTAGCAGCTTCAATTAGTGTTCTATTCTTCCTTTCAACTACCCCATTTTGTTGGGGAGTTCTAGGAGCTGAGAAGCTATGCTTGATACCTTCTCTCTCACAGAATTCTTGCATGAGAAGAGAGTCAAACTCAGTACCATGATCACTTCTGATCAAGGCCACATGAGTAGAGTACTCAGTCTGCACACAAAGTAGAAAGTCTGTAAGGGCTTTGAAGTTATCAGACTTAGTTCTCAAAAAGAAAACCCAACTGAACCTAGAGAAGTCATCTACAATTACTAATGTGTAATACTTCCCTCCTAAACTCTGTACATTTATTGGGCCAAAAAGGTCCAAATGTAATAAATACAGGATTCTAGGAGAATCACTTTTATTTACAGATTTAAATGAATTCTTGGTTTGCTTGCCTAGCTGACAAGCCTTGCATAGGCTCTCCTTCTTGTAGGGGCAAGAAGGTAAACCTCTAACAAGGTTGTGCTTAGATAACCTAGATATATTCTTAAGGTTTACATGACTTAGCCTTTTATGCCATAAAGAATTATTGTTAAGGGTTACTTCATTAAACAGGCAAATTTCAGAATGAGATGAATTAAAATCTACTAAATAAATATTGCCTATTCTATTACCTATTAAAACAACATTATTATTTAAAGTAATATTGCAAGATGAGTTAGAAAATGAAACCTGGTAGCCAGCATCACAAAGCTGGCTGACTGAAATCAGATTATGCTTCAGTCCATTGACATAAGCAACTTTCTTGAAAGTAACTGCTCCAATGGTGATCTTGCCATAGCCTTCTGTTTGACCACAGCTGGAGTCTCCAAAGATAACCTTTGGGCCGAGCTTAGCTTTGTATTTTGACAGAAGCTCTTTGTTTCCTGTCATATGCTTAGAGCATCCACTATCCAAATACCACTTATTTTGAGTGATTGGATAGGCCTTCACCTGCAAAAATTTAATTTAGACAGAGTGGACCCAGGTAACCTTGGGTCCCTTGTTTTTCACATAAGAAAAACTAGAAATATAAGAAAATGCAGGCTGAGGGTGATAGCCTAGTGGGTGAGATCTCCTAGGTGGGATTCTCCATGCAGATGATGGGTCAACAAACCTAGGGTTTCTATTCTCATTTAGGTTTCTATGGAATTGGTTGTGATTTTGAAAATCATATTGAAATCGTCGATCGGCGTTCGACGATGGGCGCACAGATCGTCGAGCTTCGTTCGACCATGGGGCATCCGATCGTCGAGCGGCGTTCGACGCTTTTTGCAATTCTTTGAAAAACTTCTTTCTCTTTTCTCTCTTAGCCTTATTTAGGGTTTGATTAACAAGATTTACTTGCTCAGTGTTCTTCTTTCCACTAGCTGAAATGAAGTTCACTGGAGTTGACAGATTATTTTTAAGAAGGACTGGGGGTTCACTGGGAGAAGCTCCTAAGCCTAATTTATCATTACCTGACCTAGTGTTGGTCATGCTGGTAATTTCTAACAGCTTAAGGCTTCTACCATTAAGGGATTCTTCTAATCTCTTAGACTTAGCTAACTCTATTTTAAGGAATTTAATTTCTTCACTACAAGTAGTGAGTTCTTCCTTTAACCTAATATTTTCAGAGGCTATTGATTCTGAGTCAGCTATCCTATTTCTAAGCTCTTTTATTTCCTTTTCTGAGCTGATTAAATCTAAACATAAAGATTTAAATTCTAATTTAAATTCTTCTGAAGTAAAATCATAAGAATCAAGTACCTCATCTTCAGTAGGCATTTCTTCATCAGAATCAGAATTCTCTGCAGCAGAGTGATTGCTGCAGGCATCTATTGCCATCAGGCAAACTTCTTTTGCCTTCTTCTCTTCCTCATCTTCACTTGAGCTTGATGAGGAGGATTCTTCATCAGAATCACTCCAGGTTTCAGCAATGAAACCTCTCTCCTTCTTCTTGTTTTTGTAGGAGGATGGCTTGGAGTGCTTCCTGTGTTGTTCTTTATCTTTTCTCTTTTCTTTGTTTTTCTCCTCTGGACATTCTGGCAAAATATGTCCAGGCTTCCTGCAACCATAACAAATGATTTCTTTAGCGGGAGATCGATCATACCTTGGTTTGTCTTCATATCGTGAAGACTTCTTTCTGAACTCTTTTCTTCCCATCTTGAGAAACCTTTTGGCAAACAATGCCATAAGTTCCTCATTGGATTGGCTGCCTTCAGAAACATCTGCAGCCTTAAGAGCTAGAGATTGCTCTTTTCTTGTTGGAGTGGGGGTCTTGGCTTCAGCTTCTGCTTCTCTGGTCTTCAGCACTTGTTCAAAAGACTTGAGCTTGCCGAGGAGAGCTTCAGTTGAGATTTCATTGGTACTTCTGGCTTCTTTGATGGGCCAGATTCTTAGATCCCATGTGCTAGGGAAGCACATAAGAATCTTATCATTGACCTCTGTCAATGATATGTCCTTGTCCAGGGTCCTCAGCTCATTGATGATTGAGCTGAGCCTGGTGTACATAGCTTCCACTGATTCAGCATCAGTCTTTTTGAAGTTCTCATATTGTGAGATCAGGTTGGACCTTCTGTCCTTCCTTTCATCAGCTGAACCAGCCACAATCTGGTTCAGTGTGTCCCACATGGCCTTTGCTGAGGAGCAGTCAGCCACCTTCTGGAACACCTCATCAGACATTGTCTGAGCCAATATGTTCATTGCCTTGGCATCAGCAATTTTGGCCTTCTTGTATTCATCATTATAATCTGGAGGAGGCACTGCACTCATATCAGATGATGAGGCAGTGGCAGCAGCAGGTGCTCTTGGGGGACCTGACAAAATAGAAGCAAAGATGCTTTCATCAATAGAGTTCATATATAATTTAATCCTTGCCTTCCAGATGCCAAACTTTGCTAAGTTGCATGCTGGAGGTCTGGTGCTAGAATAATCCTTAGACTGGGCCATGATAGTGAATATCTATAAGCTCTTGGTATCTATCAGGATCTTGTGACTTAGGTGTTAGCCTATACAGTCAGTCAACCTCCCTCTGATACCAATTGAAAGTGAAGGGATAGATACTACTCTAGAGGGGGGGTGAATAGAGTAATCAAATTTTGCACAATACAAAACTTAACTGTCTACCCAACTCCCTTGGAGTGAAGTGCGGAATGAAAAGATTATAGATATTAATTTAACCTTAAAGCCTAACACAAGTGATGTGCAAACACAAGCTAACTGTAATTACAGTTAAGGCTTGGAAAACCTAAATAGCAACTAGCAACCTAGTTATATCTATTCACAGCCACAGTACAGGAAATATAATAAACAATCCAGACAACACAAGGAATTTAAGTGGTTCCCCAAACAACTTGGGTACGTCCACTCTTCTACCACCAAGGTAGGAATCCACTACAGGTTTTTGATCAGGTGCCCTGCCACCAACAGGATCTTCTTCAGGTAGATCCAGAAACCCTTTAGACTTTTGATCAGGTGTCTAAAAACCAAGCACAGGTTTTTGATCAGGTGCCCTGCCACCAAGGGATACTTTTGAAGGGAGTAATAACCCTGTACAGGAGGGGGAAGAAGGTTAAGGTGTCTTCTCTATTTTACAATAAATTAGAGAAGCACAAAAACTTGCACTGAGCTAGAATGCTCTAAAGAATCAAGGCTCCCCCTGGCTCAAAGATGTCCAGGTGAAGTCTTGCTTCAGTGCAGAGAAAACTCTTCAGAAAGTTCTGAAGGAAAGAGCTACAAGAAGAAAGTAAATAATAAAATCAAAGATCTTCAAGCAGCTATCTTCTTCTTCTTCTTCTTCAAAGGAACTCTGAGTTGAACTTCCTGAAAGCAGGAGAACTCAGGTGAAGAAGAGATGAAGATCTTAACACTTCTCAGTTAGATGGAAATTGCTGAGAGCAGGAAGCTTGAGCTTGATGAAGGCTTGAGAGCTTGAGAATATCGATTAGCTATTCGCTTCTATTAACTATCAACTAGCTTGAATCCTTCTTCAAAGGGTTCTTTATATAATCATCAGCAAGCAACGGCTCTCTTCCATTTGAATTATTTGTCTTCTTTTGAGCCTTGAGACCTGGGCTGTAAATATCAAGAAGACAGAAACATCTCTGCAGCAAAACATTCTATAAAAGGAATAAACCACTTTCTAAGAAGCTGCAGGCTTAAATCAGATAACAGAAGGACTAAATAAAGTCACATCAGAAATAATCTCTTTATAGTAAAAGAAGACTTTTCAGTCTAACGGCTATAAAGGGCTGACAATAGATAAAGTAAGTTAAAATGACAGCTAATAAGACAAACAACTTTATCTAAACAGATTTGACTCAGGCAAAAGGAATAGAGTAAATAATGCCTGGAAATGTTATCATATAGCTTAAAATACTGTGCCAGAAAATGCATTAATTAATTAAATATAATAAATAAATACAAAATACAACGGCAGACAGAAAACGTCGAACGACCTACGAAGATCGTCGAACGACGCACGGAGATCGTCGAACTATCGGGTAGATAGTCGAACGGTCCAGATAGTCGAGCTATCAAACAGATAGTCGAACTATCGCAGCAGATAGTCGAACTATCAGGACAGATAGTCGAACTATCAGATAGTCGATCTATCTAGGATAGATAGTCGAACTATCAAGCGCACAGAGATAGTCGAACTATCAAGCAGATAGTCGACCTACCTCAGAAAACAGATAGTCGATCTATCAAAAGATAGTCGAACTATCAAAACAAACCAGATAGTCGAACTATCAGCAGATAGTCGAACTATCAGATAGTCGAACTATCAGGGCAGATAGTCGAGCTATCAAAGCGAAACAGATAGTCGACCTATCAACAGATAGTCGAACTATCAGAGACCAATAGATGGTCGAATTATCAACAGATAGTCGAACCATCAGATAGTTGAACTATCTAAACAGATAGTCGAACTACCAAGGGAGAACAGATAGTCGAACTATCAACAGATAGTCGAACTATCAAGGGAGAACAGATAGTCGAACTATCAACAGATAGTCGAACTATCCAGGGAGAACAGATAGTCGAACTATCAACAGATAGTCGAACTATCCTCGCAGACATAACGTCGAGCAACTGGTAGACGATCGTCGAACAGTTAGTCGACGATAGTCGAGCGGCGTTCGACGATAGTCGAACGAAAAACTACTTAACCAAATTCTCAATCTGGAAAAGTGAGGACTCTACAGCTAGACTCCTAACCATTGACCATAGATATTTCTTGGGTCAAGGGGCACAAAGGAGAGGACTAAACTCAAATCAAAAGCCAGGGTACCAACAATCTCCCAATGCAGGTTCACAATCTTGTATACCAGATTGAACTTCTCCAGGAATCACGCGGTTAAAGCATCCTACGTTGTGGGAGCTCCCGGATGTAAGCTGTGTAGCAATGCCTTTGCTTTATCACACAGTGAAAATGGGAATAACTTCAACTTCACCATTTCATCGAGTATTCTGCCATAACGGAAGGTCCCGCATATCTCAGAAAAATCCGAGAGATGCATGTATGGGTCCTCGCTTGGCAACCTGGAGAACTGAGCGTTGCTGCGTATCATGTTAAAAATGGCCGGTTTGATTTCAAACTGCAGGTTAGGAATGGTCGGCCCAAAAGCTGGATACACACTCCCAACAGTGGGGGTAGTGTAGTCTCTCATCGTGCGAGGCCTCAGACTACTTACCTCATTCTCATCAACATGCTGCCCTCCAGCAGCAGCTCCATTACCTCTCGGACCAGCCCTATACATAGGCTGTCCTTGCCGGTTTCCAATGTTCTCATCATCATTTTGCCCTAAGATGGGCTCTTCTCCTCTTCCATTGCCTCCCAGCTGAATTAGATTATGAACCATCTCTATCCGAGCTTTTACGGTACGCCTTCGTACTCGAGCGGTCCTCTCTATTTCAGGATCGTAGGCAAGTAACTCTCCCGATCCTTACCTATGCAAACACCAAAGATAACAACAAAACAAAATATCAAAAATAATAACTCTTGAGTAACCACCTTCGACAACCCAGATCACTTACGCCTGCATTCTCCGGCAACGGCGCCAAAAACTTGATGCGTCGGCAACTGCACCGGTCGATGTCAAGTAATAAAATTTTGGAATAGCTTTCCCGAATGTCGATCTCGAAAGAATGTAGTATTGAGAGAAATCAAATATATTATGGGAATAGCTTTCCTGAATGTTTCGTAGAAAGATCATTACTAAGAGTAATACGAAACAACAAGGGGGTTGGTTTTTGATTCCTAATTCTATCAAAACAAAAAATAAAACTAATGCGGGTCGTAAGCACTGCTTCGCTTGGTGGATGGAATTAGTGTAGGCCGCTATGACGTGCTTCGTTGGGCGGATGGACAGAGAGCAAGTGGATGGAATGATCACAAGTATGGAAAGTGAGGGTCGCAATCACCTCTTCAACTACCAACACTAGCCTTTGCTAGTGTGGTTCTAATGCGCGAGTGGAGTGGATGTGGATGGAGGTGAGTGAAACACAGCTATCAAAAAAGAATGCAACTAGCCAAAACAAACTTCATTCATTGACAAATAAAGTAATTTTAACTTCATTACATGCTTAAGAATACACTTCACTATGAGAAAATGGTAGAATAAACCGATAGGAACAAAGCCTAGCCTTGGTTCATGGCCGGAGTGGTGGGTTGTCGGTCCACTTCACGACTCGGACCGTGGTTTCTTTCGAAGGTAAATGGGTTGTCAATCCACTTGTCTTCCTCCGTCTTCTTCCCCTTCCTTCAATCCTTTCTCCCGTTACCCAAATGAGTTGTACCAAAAGATCCTTGTTGCACACTGCTGGTGGCCGGAAACTCTCCGAAGAGTTGAAGATGGCTTCAGATCGCTGGAGAAAGCTTCCCAGAGGATGGAGATGAGTGGAGGACCTGTGGGGGTGAAAATTGGCGCTTCACGCGCAACAGTGGGGTTGAAAAATGAAAGGCATTGACCTAAATCGCGGAGCATGGGCTTAAATACAACAGGAGAAAATCAGAGTGCACGATCAGTGGCACACGACCAGTGGTTGTGCGTACTGATGGTTGATGATCGTGCGCTCTGCTCCAGAAAAACCTGCAGTAGACAAAAAATAATATAAATGTGCACGAGCAGTGGCGCACGACCGGTGGTTGTGCGCACTATGTCCAATACTCGTGCGAATGCCCCAGATAGAACTTGGAAAAATGGAGAATAGTGCGCACGATCAGTGGCTCACGACCAGTGGTCATGCGCTATATGTTCAATGATAGTGCGCTATAGATACTGTACTGTTTGGGGTTCGACGAACAGGCCGTGCATGACCAACAATCGTGCGCTAAGGAGTCCACTGATTGTGCACTTGTAAAAATGCATGATCAGTGGCCCTTAGGCAGAAAACATTCCCAAACAATCCCGGGGTACGCACACATCCATTGTACCTACAGCGAAAATAGAAGAGCAACCAAAACGGGCATACCACATTCTCCATACACAGAAAAACACCAAGTAGGGCAAATGTACAAAAACTATGAAATCACACTGAAAACGGGACAAAAGTGCACTTAACCTTGAATGGACATAATAACAAATATGAATAATTATGGCTCTAAAGTGTAGTGCATCAGCAAGAAAACTAGCCCAGATGAGTACAAAAATATGTATATAACTTGGAGTCATCACTTACTTGCCCCTATCTTTTTAGGCAGAGGTAGTAAACACAACAAATTGTGTTCTTAACAGAAGCCTCATTCATAAACTCAAAGGTAAGACTCCCTATGAATTGCTTAAAAATAAGAAACCTAAAATAAATTATTTTCAAATTTTAGGGTGTAAATGTTATAATCATAATAATGACAAGAAACATTTAGGAAAATTTGAAGTCAAAGTTGTAGATGGAATATTTCTTGGATATTCTCTTATCAGTAATGTTTATAGGGTTTATAATAAATCCACCCTTTAAATAGAAGAATCCATACAGGTATCATTTGATGAATCTAACATGTTTTATAAGGAGAGGAATACCTCTACCACAGACTCTTTTCAGGAACTAATTTTTTGTGAGAAACTAGATGAATTAAACCTAAAGCAAGAGGATACATTGCAGCCTCCTCAACAAATTGCTGAAGATAGTGATGAAGATAATCCTGAAATTTATATTGAAAAATTTGTAGCTAATAAAATTCCACACGAGGAATTAACAACACAATTCATTGAAGAACCAACTCCACCTGTTGATTTTGTCACACTTAAAGATCATCCTAGATCTCAAGTGATTGGAGACATATCAGTTGGTGTGCAAACAAGGCATCAACTCAATCAATATCAGATGCATACATGATTTCTATCTCATATTGAACCTCAATAAATAAAAGATGCAGAACAAGATCCTTATTGGATCATGGCAATTCAAGAGAAACTCAATCAGTATGACACAAGTAGAGTTTGGGACTTAGTTCGAAGACCCAAAGACTATCCAGTAATTGGAACCAAATGGGTCTTCAGAAATAAATTGGATGCTCAAGGAGTTATAATGATAAATAAAGCTAAACTGGTGGCTCAAGGATATTTACAAAAGGAAGGAATAGGTTATGATCACACATTTGCTCCTATTGTAAGATTAGAAGCTATCAGGATATTTCTTGCTTTTGCTGCATTCAAGAAATTCAAAGTATATCAGATGGATGTAAAGAGTGCATTTCTGAATGGAGAAATCAGAGAGTAAGTCTATGTAGAATAACCTCCAGGTTTTATCTCTTCAACTCACTCATCTCATGTATTTAAGCTTAATAAAGCTCTTTATGGTCTTAAACAAGATCCAAAAGCTTGGTATGAGACCCGTGTTAATTTTCTATTGGAGAATTAATTTTTTAGAGGCAAGGTAGACAAAACTTTATTTTTTAGTCATCATAAAACTGAAATTCTACTAGTTCAAATATTTATTGATGATATAATTTTTGGTTCTACTGATTCCAAACTTTATAAAAGGTTCTCTGACCTAATGCATTCGAAGTTTGAAATGAGTAGCATGGTTGAATTATCTTGTTTCCTTGGTTTACAAGTGAAACAAATATCTGATGGCATCTTCATATCTCAATCTAAATATACTAAAGAGCAAATTTAGAGATTTGGGATTTCAGAAGCCTCCTCTATGAAGACATCCATGCCCTCTAATGTTGTAGTTGATAATGATGAACAAAGAAAATCGGTTGATCAGAAAACATATAGAACAATCATTAGGTCTCTATTGTATTTAACACCAAGTAGACCGGATATTTTGTTTGCAACCTGTATTTGTGCGGTGATCGCTTTCCGTTAGAGAAAAGAGAGACGAACTAGCAATACAACTAGGCAAGTATACCTATCGAACTATAGCAAGGGGACACAAGTGTCGTATTGAAATCCGGGAACTGTTGAGTATACCTACTCACACGAAAACTATTATCTTATCGAAGGATTGATTTAGGGTTAAAGATAAATCTAAATGCGATTAAGAAAAGAAATATTGCGCTAAAAGAGAACAACTTGCAGGAAAATTAATAGCTAATGAAAACGATATTAATGAAGGGTTGAAACGATGAAATGGAAAAGCACTCGATCGAGAATCACCTCGACAAGAGTTGACTAAAAATGCGATAAAATAAAACTAAGCTTAATAGGGTAAAGGTCCTTGACTGTGGAGGTTCCTAAAGCTTAAACATGCTTCTCTCGAAGTCGTGCCCAACTAAGTTTAGGAAGGTCCGACCGAACTCTCGTCCAAATCGGAGGCCTAAAGCTCGCTTTACGCAGTGAACCCCACTATTGGATTTCACTCAAATCCGGGAGATTTGGACGTCTGCCTCTCTCGATGGATGCGTGCAACTCTCTTTACTCTTGATGTTCACTTCAAACTATGAGCCTCTTAATTAGATAAGAGTGAAAACAGAGATGGAAATTATATATTGATGATATAATTCCAAACAAGAAAAACCAAGAGTAATTTGAAGGCCTAAACCCTAAAAAGAAAAAGTAAATTCAAAGAATCATTACTTTATCAACTTGAACCACGGATCATCAAGATCGAGTACAAGGAGGATTAGTTTATCATAGTGAAGTGGAGGAGGAGGGATGAGTAGAAGAACATTAAGAACACAAAGTAAAAAAGAGCACTTTTATGAATATTAAAGAGAGCTACAACAACTTGAAATGAAAGAGTACACTTGCATGGAAATGAAAACTAAGTTAGCATTACATTAAGCTACAAATGAAGTTACAAAAGCTATTACAAAAGAGAACACTAAACTAGAATTAGGAAAATCTAAATTGAGAAAGAGAGAGAGGGAGAGGAAAAGCACTAAAAACACTAGTAAACAAAAGGGCAGCACCTCCCATCTCAACCAAAAACAGTTCTGGAATGAAAGGGATGGCCTTGTATTTATAGGAAAAATTCTCGGGTTGGTCACACCCTATGATACACATAGGGAGGGTGTGTCAGGGGGGCGTGACACGTACGGGTTTGACCTCAGGCTCTGAATTATGACGGGAATGATGACTTCTTCTGTATGATGGTGGACACACCCTGGGACATGCCCGTGTAGGGGGCGTGTTTGGCACGTCAGGGCTCAATCATTAGTGGGAAATCTGTCAGTCGCCAGAAAAGGTGGAACACTTCCCAGGGCCACGTTGATTGAGGGCATGTTAGGGGGCGTGATTGTACTGTTGACGTACAACAACGGAGAAAGCATTAAATGCGGTAGCAGGCTTCGGGATGACAGTGACACGCCCTGGACATGCCCACAAAGGGCATGTCAGAGGGGGCATGTCAGGTGGATTTCTTGGGAATTGAGTTCTAGAATCAACCTTTCTCGGGATCAGGATACACGCCCTGTGACATGCCCATGGAGGGCAAATCAGGGGGCGTGTTAAGGCATTTTTGGCTGAAAATTTTGGAAACCTGTAAAAAGAGAAGAAAACAATGGTGGAAATAATATAAACATAAGGATGTCAATATATAAGCTTACAAGACAAGATTTGCACATTAAAATCCATAAAAAACCCTAATAGCTTAGACTACAAAATGTATTATCAAATTCCCCCAAGCTTAAGCTTTTCTTATCCCCAAGAAAAGATATAAAAACTAGCTATCATAAAAAGTGACGAATCAAAAAGTTCTAATTATGCTTACATAAGTACTATGAGAAATTCTAAGTAGGGAGAAGGTGAAACGTAAATCTAAAACAATTACTTAAACATGGTTTACAATTTATAAACTTTACTAACAAAAATAAATCATCCAAAATTTTAACAAAATTCTTTAAATAAATTTAAGCATGACAACGAAATGAAGAAACACATTGAGTTGTTACTAGATCCAAGCAACGCATTATAACTATATCAATAAAATAAAGAAAATCTAAATTAAAATCCAAAACTTAACTATTTTACTTTTCTTCTTTACATAGCAAATAAAAAAAATTAAAAAACATGAATCAAAAGGACATATTATGACCGAAATGTTTGGTTTAGGATTATGATTAGGAGTGGATTTCAAAGATAAACAAGAGGCTTAAAAATCACACTAAACTAAAATAAAGAGTTTCAAAAATAAAATATTTTTTTCTATCTTTTTCTTTTCCTTTTCCTTTTTTTTTCTTTACTTTTTTTTCTTTTCTTTTCAAAACAAAGGCCAAAAATAATTTTTCTTTTTGAAATTGTCCAAAAGTAAACACTTCTTTTGAGCATACTTTTTCAAAAACTTCTCCAACTATACTACAAAATAACCCTATCAAAATCATGAAATTTTTTAAATGAAACTCAAAAAGGTTAGTGTGATTAGATAGGTTGGAAAATTTGGCTTTGGTGAAGATGAAATGATAAGTGGAGCTATCAATTGAAATTGGAAAAAGGCTCAAAAATGGCTAGCTAGGGGTAGAAATGTTTAGGTTGGCAAGAAGGCTCAAACGAAAACAAAAACGGCCTAAATCATTTTCATTCTTCTTTCATTCTTCTAAATTTATCTAAAGCATAGTTTTGAAAAATTTCAAAAAGCAAGTCCTAGAGAATAAAAGAAGATTGATGAAATTATCTTGAAAATAGAAATAATAGGTGACTTGGATCGTTTACATCTACTACGCTAATCAAAAGTTGACCTTACAAAAATTATCTAAAAACGAGAAGAAAAATAGTGGATGAAATTTTTTTTAAAAGTAAAGAAGATAAAGAACGAAAACCAAAAAAAAAGTGAGTTTTAGATAAAATGTTTCACATTAACATGCTACCGTGAATTAGAAACACAACATGACCAACATTTTACTTGCGAAATATAATTAAAAGGAACGATTAGATATATTATAATTAGCTAAGTTATTTATAAGGAATTTTGAGAAAAACAAAACAAAAACAAGGGGTATTATTGAAATACCAAAATTAGCATATTAATTTTTTTTTATTTTGAAATATTCTCTTTTTTTTTGGATTTTTAAAGATATTATCTTTTTTTGAGATTTTTCTTTAAGAAGAAAAAGGAGAAAGTAAAAGAAATTTTTTTGATTTTTTGATTGATTTTTACAGGTAAACAAAAATAAAGAAAAGAGAAAGAGGAAATCATCCCCCAAGCTTAAAATAGACATTGTTCTCAATGGAGAAAGAAGAGTATTGAGAGAGAGAGAGACTAAAATAGAAATGAAAGTATAGAATTGAAAAGCATGTACTTCCCCGGATTTATGCGTCGCGAATGTTGATTGATGTCACTCCCCCATGCTATTGCTTTGGATCTTCATGAAATGTCTTCTTTGGACTCCGTGATGGATCAGCAACATTAGAGCAGGCGATCAGAGAAGCTTCAGCTTGTCGTAGCCGTCCGGGGCAAAAAGTGTAAAATATAGAAATTAGAAAAATAACTTGGGTTGCCTCCCAAGAGCTCCCTTTGTTTAAAACGTCGTTTGAGCTTGACGTATCACAAAAATATTTGTCCAAAATAATAATTAAAGTTTTAACAAAAATAAAAAGTATCAAGTTAGTTTAAAGTTCATGCAGAAGAAATTTAACATTGTCCGGACTAACATCATCATCACCAGAAAAATATAGTTTAAGATGCTGCCCATTTACTTTGAAATCGCCCTTATCAGGGTGTGAAATTAAAATAATACCATATGGAAAAACTTGCATAACAGTAAATGGGCCAGACCAACGAGACTTTAATTTGCCCGGAAATAAACGTAAATGAGAATTGTAAAGAAAAACTTGGTCACCCAGCTTAAAGGTTTTTGGGTGCCTTAAGTGCTTGTCGTGAAAACGTTTCGTCCGCTCTTTATAAAATTTGTTATTTTCGTACGTGTAAGAGCGCCACTCGTCGAGTTCATTAAGTTGAAATTTTCTAAGGTCGCCGACAGAGTGGGGATCGAAATTTAAAAATTTCAAGGCCCAAAAAGCACGGTGTTCTAGTTCTACGGGTAAATGACAAAATTTTCCATAAACCAACCTGTACGGCGTACATCCGAGGGTGGTTTTGTACGCTATTCAGTAGTCCCATAGAGCATCGTCTGATTTGGTTGACCAATCTTTTCTATAAGTTGAAACAGTATTTTCTAAAATTCTTTTTATTTCTCTGTTCACTACTTCGACTTGTCCGTTAGTTTGGGGGTGGTAGGCAGTTGAAAGCTTATGCGTAACACCGTATTTAATAAGGATTTTTGAAAACTGTGCGTTATAAAAGTGTGAACTCCTAACACTAACGATGGCTCGCGGCGTACCAAATCGAGCAAATAATTTTTTCAAAAACATAACTACAACTCGGGCGTTATTTGTAGGAAGAGCTTGGGCTTCAGCCCATCGTGAAACATAATCGACGGCAACAAAAATATACTTATTTCAGAAGCTAGAAGGAAGGGCGGCAATATAATCAATTCCCTAGAGGTCGAAAATTTTGCACTTGAGGAAATAATTTTGCAGCATTTCATTTTTATTGGAAATGTTGCCCGACTGTTGGCAACTATCACACCTACTCACAAAGGCTTTTGCGTCTTTAAACAGGCTAGGCCATTAAAAACCTGCGCAAAGCACCTTGTGTGCGGTGCGAGCAGCTTGATAGTGACCACCAGTCGGACCTTCATGCAAATGTTTTAGAATATCTAATACTTCTTCAAAATAAACACATCTCCTTATCACTTGGTCCGCACAGACTCTGAAAAGATGTGCGTCCTCCCAAAAATAGTTCTTCAAATCAGAAAAGAATTTCTTCTTTTGCTGAGAGGAAAACTCTTTTGGGAGCACACGAGCCACTAAATTGTTGGCAATGTGTGCAAACCAAGGAGAAGGGGGTGTGGTAATTGAAAGCAGCTTCTCATCAAGAAAATAATCATTAAAAGATTTTTCCTCTAAATTTTCAATATAAGGATTATCTAGTCGTGAGAGATGGTCGGTGGCCAAATTCTCGGCTCCTCGCTTATCACGGATTTCTAAGTCAAACTCCTGGAGGAGTAAGACCCAGCGAATCAGGCGCGGCTTGGCATCCGTCTTAGCAAGAAGATATTTGAGGGCCGAGTGGTTCGTAAAAACGATAATTTTTAAAAGTGTAATATAAGGGCGGAATTTATCAAAAGCGATTACTACAGCTAGGAGCTCCTTCTCGGTTGTGGTGTAATTCTCTTGTGCCGATGTAAGTGTTTTACTTGCATAATAGATGGGGTGGAAGTTTTTAGAAATTCATTATCCTAGTACGGCTCCCACCGCGAAACTACTCGCATCACACAGTATATCAAAGGGAAAGTCCCACACCGGAGCTATCATAATGAGGGCGTTAATTAATTTTTCTTTAATCGATTTGAAGGCAGATGGACAAGAGTCATCCAAAATAAATGGGGCGTCTTTTTCTAAGAGTTGAGAAAGAGGTTTGGAGATTTTGGACAAGTCTTTTATGAAGCGGCGGTAGAAACCAGCGTGTCCTAGGAAACTTCTTATAGCTTTCACGTTCGTAGGCGACGACAGCTTCTCGATAACTTCTATCTTGGCTATGTCTACTTCAATTCCTCTCGCAGAAATTTTATGACCCAAAACTAACCTTCCCTCACCATAAAATGACATTTTTCCCAATTTACGGCAAGGTTAGTTTCTTTGAATTTTTCTAAGACTTTTTTTAGATTTTCTAAACAACTATCAAAGGCATCACCGAGCACGGAGAAATCATCCATAAATACCTCCATGATGCTTTCTACGTACTTGTCGAAGATAGCGAGCATACATCGCTGGAATGTAGTTGGCGCATTGCAAAATCCAAACGGCATTCTTCGGTAGCCGAAGGTGTCGAAGGGACAAGTAAACGTAGTTTTCTCCTGGTCCTCGGGAGAGATGGGGATTTGAAAATATATCGAGAGGCCATTGAGAAAACAATAAAAGCTATGGCCGGATAATCGTTCTAAAATTTGATCGATGAACGACAAGGGAAAGTGGTCCTTACGGGTGGCGTCGTTTAACTTACGATAGTCAATACACATTCGCCACCCTGTCACCGTCCGTGTCAGGATTAAATTATTATTTTCACTTATAATTACAGTTATACCTCCCTTCTTCGGCACTACCTGGATAGGGATAACCCACTTACTATCAGATATATGGAAGATAATTCCTTCGTCTAAGAGTTTCATAACCTCGCCCTTTATGACTTCTTTCATGTTTGGGTTTATACAGCGCTGAGGTTATATGGAGTTACACAAATTATCTTCCATTAAGATTTTGTGAGTGCAGAAGGATGGGCTTCTGCCCTTGATATCAAAAATCTGCCAAGCAATAGCTCGGCAATGCTTACGTAAAACTAGAAGGAGTTTGTCATTTTGGAATTCAGATAAGTAGGCCGAAACTATTACTGGCAGTTTGGAATTTTTTTCTAAGAAGGCATACTTGAGATGTCCAGGAAGTTCTTTAAGTTCTAGGGTAGGGGGTTCTTCATACGAGGTTTTAGAAATTCTTTCTTGTTTCAAAAACTATGTCTTCGTAGACTTTTTTTATGTGAAAAATTAAAGGGGGGGGGGGGCTAGTGGCCATGGCGGCTTCTTGTAGAGATTTCATTGGAAGAGTAGAGGGAGGACAAAAATCAAAAAAATTCATTTTCACTATCAGAAGGGCAGTAGGAAGATTCATCACTTAAGGCATCTAAGAAGAAATAGGAGTCGTCATTCTCTAGGGTATTTTTCATCGAAGGGGTGATAGAGAAAGTCACTTCGTCGTCGCTCAGTCAAAGGAAGAGCTTACCATTGCTTACGTCAATGATAGCTCGGGAGGTGGAAAGGAAGGGTCGGCCAAGAATCAAGGGAACCTCGACGTCTTCTTCGATGTCCAATATGACGAAATACACTGGGAAGATGAATTTGTCGACTTTTACAAAGACATCCTCCACTATTCCTAATGGGTACTTAACTGATCTATCAGCGAGCTGGATACTCATATGCATGGGGTTGAGGCTACCAATTCCTAACTTCTTAAATAACGAGAGGGGCATCAGGTTGATACTTGCACCTAAGTCGGCTAATGCGTGCTTGACAAAAAGATCACCAAAGACACACAAAATAGAAAAACTACCCGGATCACTGATATTCTTTGGTAAACTGTTTGTCAAAAGCGCAGAGCACTCAGCATTTAGTGTGACGTGCGACAGGTTCTCTAAATTCTTCTTATTAGTCAGGAGGTCCTTAAGGTGCTTAGCATACTTCGGCATCTGGGAAATCGCTTCGTGGAAGGGTAGATTTATGTGAATTTGCTTAAATATTTCTAAGAAGTAGGAGTATTGATCATCCTGACGTTGCTTGTTAAGTTCATAAGGGTATGGTGGAGTTAGATCATTTTTAAAGATGGGTGGTGGAGTGAGATTTTTTCTAAAGCAGAGAGCGGAGTGATAACTTCTTTTTCAGCGAGTGGCGGAATTTTCAAAACGGGAGCGGAGCTTGCCTCAGGCTCTTCGCTAACCATACCAGGAACTTGCTTCCCACTCCGAAGAGTTATAGCTTTTGCTTGCTCTCTCAGGTTGGGCTCGGTATTGGAAGGAAGAGACCCGGCGGGTCGCTCAGAAATTATTTTTGCGAGTTGTCGTACTTGATTCTCTAAACTATTAACGGTCCCGATAAGAGTTCTTATAGTATCGTCATTAACATTCATATATTTTGAAAACATTTCCTACAAACTTGGAGCTTTGGAAAATTTTGAGGAGGTGTTGGTGGTGCAGAAAAATCATTTTGTGGTGGCGGGCGCATCGCGTTCGAAGGGTTACTCCACGAAAAATTCGGGTGGTTCCGTAAAGCGGGATTATAACTATTCGCAAAATTAAAACCAGGAGCATGAAAATTCGCAGTAAAAAAATTATTAAAAGCATTTCTAGGCATATTATTAACATAATCTAATTGTTAGGGAGCAGGAGTTGCAGATTCCCATACCTGAGGGGCGGAGGCAGCTGTCATCTCCGTAATTTTTTTGCTTAATATTTCTACTTGCAGAGCTAGCTGGGAGATGCTGTCCACTTCAAAGATACCTGTAGGTTTGTTTGGGCGGGACCTAGGTACATTCCACTGATATGTGTTCATGGCCATGTCCTCAAAAATATCAAGAGCTACTTCCGGGGTTTTGTGTTTAAAGGTACCACCAGAAGCTGCATCTATCATTTGCTTTGTGTTTTGATTTAGCCCGTTATAAAATGTCTGCACTTGTAACCATACAGGCAGCGCGTGATGGGGGCATCATCTTAAGAGCTCTTTAATTCTTTCCCAGGTTTCATATAAGGTTTCAGAGTCTATTTAAAAAAAAGCAAAAATATCATTCCTAAGTTTTGCGATTTTAGCTGGCGGAAAATACTTCGTCAAAAATTTTTCAGTTAGTTGATCCCAAGTGGTGATGCTCCCTTTTGGAAGTGTCATCAACCATGCTTAGCTTTGGTACTTAGGGAGAAAGGAAATAATCTTAGCCTAATAGCATCATTTGTAACACCATTTATCTTGAAGGTGTTACAAATCTCAAGAAATCTTGCTATATGCGCATTCGGATCTTCATCTTGAAGTCCGTCATACTGCACATACAGTTGTAACATTTGAATTATGCTAGGCTTAAGTTCAAAATTATTATTAGCTATAGCAAGACACACGATGCTTGATTCTGTTCCCTCTAGATTCGGTCGTGCATAGTAGGACATAGGCCTATGCACGGCTTCCTCTATGACGGGTTCTTCCATTCTTACAGTAGAAAGTGACTCGGAATCCTCAACTGGTATTTGTAAAGTAGGGCCTTGAAATCGCGATCTTCTCCAAAGAGTACGATCAATTTCGTGGTCCAAGTCTAAAATAACCGACGGACTCCCACAGGTCAGGCACTAGAAGAAGAGAAGATAAAAAAAAGAACTAAATAAACTAGTAAAAGGAGAAGCTAATTTTTTTTTTGAAATAGAATTTTTTTATGTTTTAACTCCCAAACTTTCCAAGGGCTACTTAATGAAGGGTTCGCAAGGTAATAGACAAGATAATGGCATTTAAAGCCACTTTGCCCTTTTTAAGAGAGTTAGGTGGTGTAGAAAAATTATGATGTGGGTTTCTATTAAGAGTGGTAATATTTTTTTTGAATTTTTAATTTTTTTAAGAAAGAGGATGAGAAAGATAAATGATAAAAGTAATAGGTTCATGTTTTCAAATTATCAACGAAAGTTGCTCCCCGGTAGCAGCGCCAAAAACATGGTGATCGCGCTTTCCACTAGAGAAAAGAGAGTCGAACTAGCAATCCAACTAGGCAAGTATACCTATCGAGCTGTAGCAAGGGGACACAAGTGTCGTATTGAAATCCGGGAACTGTTGAGTAAACCTACTCACACGAAAACTATTATCTTATCGAATGATTGATTTAGGGTTAAAGAGAAATCTAAATGCAATTAAGAAAATAAATATTGCGCTAAAAGAGAACTACTTGCAGGAAAATTAAGAGCTAATGAAAATGATATTAACGAAGGGTTGAAACGATGAAATGGAAAAGCACTCGATCGAGAATCACCTCTGCAAGAGTTGAATAAAAATTCGATAAAATAAACCTAAGCTTAATAGGGTAAAGGTCCTTGACCGTGGAGGTTCCTAAAGATTGAACACGCTTCTCTCAAAGTCGTGTCCAACTGAGTTTAGGAAGGTCCGACTGAACTCTAGTCCAAATCGAAGGCCTAAAGCTCGCTTTACGCGGTGAACCCCACATGGATTTCACTCCAATCCGAGAGATTTGGACGTCTGTTTCTCTCGAGGGGTGCGTACAACTCTCTCTACTCTTGAGTGTTCACTTCAAAATACGAGCCTCTCGACTAGCTAAGAGTGAAAACAGAGATGGAAATTATATATCGATGATATAATTCCAAACAAGAAAAATCAAGAGTAATTTGAAGGCCTAAACCCTAAAAAGAAAAAGTAAATTCAAAGCATCATAACTTAATCAACTCGAACCTCAGATCAACAAGATTGAGTACAAGGAGGATTAGTTAATCATAGCAAAGTGGAGGAGGAGGAATGAGTAGAAGAATATTAATAACACAAAGTAAAAAAGAACACTTTAATTAATATTAAAGAGAGCTACAATAACTTGAAATGAAAGAGTACACTTGCATGGAAATGAAAACTAAGCTAACATTACATTAAGCTACAAATGAAGTTACAAAAGCTATTACAAAAGAGCACACAAACTATAATTAGGAAAAAACTAAAATGAGAAAGAGAGAGAGGGAGAGGAAAAGCACTAAAAACACTAGTAAACAAAAGGGCAGCACCTCCCCTCTCAACCCAAAACTTTTCTGGAATGCAAAGGATGGCCTTGTATTTATAGGCAAAACTCTCAGGTTGGTCACGCCCTATGACACGCCTAGGGAGGGCATGTTAGGGGGGCGTGACACGTACGGGTTTGACCTCGGGCTCTAGATTCTAGTAGGAATGATTACTTCTTCTACACGATGGTGGACACGCCCTGGGACACACCCATGTAGGGGGGCATGTCAGGCATGTCAGGGCTCAATCATTAGTCGGGAATCCGTCAGTTGCCGGAAAAGGTGGAACACGCCTCAGGGCCATGCCCTGGGAGGGCGTGTTAGGGGGCGTGACAGTATTGTTGACGTGCAGTAATGGAGAAAGCATTAAATGCGATAGCAGGCTTCAGGATGAGGGTGACACGCCCCGGACACGCCAGGGAGGGCATGTCAGGGTCGCGTGTCAGGTGGATTTCTCGGGAATTGAGTTCTGGCATCAACCTTCCTCAGGATCAGGATACACGCCCTGTGACACGCCCAGGGAGGGCATGTCAGGGGGGGTGTCAAGGCATTTTTGGCTGAAAATTCTGGAAACCTGTAAAAAGAGAAGAAAACATTAGTGGCAATAATATATACATAAGGAGGTTAATATATAAGCTTATAAGACAAGATTTGCACATTAAAAGCCATAAAATACCCTAATAGCTTAGACTACAAAATGTATTATTATTGTGCTAGGTTTCAAGTTAACCCTAAAGAATCTCACCTTATTTAGTAAAAATAATTTTGAGATATATAAACGGTTGTCCTAATGTAGGACTTTGGTATCCTATTGAGTCAAGATTAGAATTAACTGGATTCAAAGATCTGACTATGATGGATGCAGAGTTGATAGAAAAAGCACAACCGGAACTTGTCAGTTTCTTGGTGATAGGCTTGTGTCATGGTTTTGCAAGAAAAAAACATATGTTTCTACTTCAACTGTAGAAGCTGAATATATTGCAGCAGGTAATTGTTGTTCACAGATTTTGTGGATTCAAAATCAATTACAAGATTATGTTTACAACTTAAATAATTCAATTATATATTGTGACAATACTAGTGCAATTTCAATTGCACAGAATCCAGTCCTTCATAGTAGGACTAAACATATAGAAATAAGGCATCACTTCATCAGAGATAATGTGGATAAAAATAAAATTAGCCTAGTATTTATTTCTACTGATTTACAGAGTGCAAATATTTTCACCAAACCATTGGATGAAAAGAAACATATTTTCTTTTTAAATCAGTTAGGAATGATTGATGGAGAGTCATTAAATTGATTTTGAATGGAGATCAATGAAATGTGAACCTTTCGTCGAACGAAGATCGACGAATTGTGAAACCATTATGAACCTTTCGTCGAACGGAGATCGACGAATTGTTTTTTGTCCTTTCAACTTCTGAAAAATAATATTTTTAGGTTTTCATCGAGCTCCGTCCCGCGCATTCTCCGTTTCTTGTGCACTTGATCTTTTTGTTTTGCAGGATAATGGCGATGTTGCATACGATGAAGTTTGATGCTGGATTTGATATCGACTGTACTCTTTTCGTCATTCAGATCAAATCTTTCAGGACATTTTGCAACTATTTGAGGCACAACATCTGCGCAATTTTATGTCCACCCGAATCAAACTCTTGGTCACGAAGATAAAAGAATAGCTTCACACTGCAAAGGCTCATGATCTCACAACCATTACTGGATCCATCTCAGGTCATCAGAATTTGATATTATGTTAGATAGAATGGGTCACTCACAAGGAAACCCTAACCATTTATTGAAAAAGAATTTTTCTGTGGAATATAAATTTCTAGCCGATGTGGTTGGGAAAGTTCTTCTGGGCAAACATTCAGCCCATTACTATGTCACCAGACACTAGTTTCTGATGATGAGTGCTTTGTTTGACCAGAAGAACATTAATTGGAGGACGGTTTTATTTGATTCTATTAAGAAGAAGATTAATTAAAAGGATGTGTGTTATGGAAGAGTTTTGGGTATTTTCTCCAGACCAAATGTTCAGAGGTCTTGGTCTCTCAGACTGTGCTTATTAATGCATCCAATAGGATCACCTCTGCTCTGTTTGGTAAGTGGGAAAGGGTAATTCCTGAGCCTCCCAGGGTTGAATCCTCTAAGGAAGCTTCTGAAATTACTAGAGCTGTCTCAGCTACCCTTTCTACTCTAGAAGAAGAATCCCCTTATTTCTCCCACTCCACAATAATCTCCACATCATTACCCTAGTCCTTCCACACCACCTTCTCTACAAACTACTTTATCTGAAGAAGTTCCCTCCTCAGCCTTCCATTCAAATTCCCCAGTTCATCAGTCACCTCACCTATCTCCACCTCAATTACCCATCCAGGAGACAATTCCTGATGACATTCCCCTTGTCATCAATGCTTCATCTATGTCATAATATTCCTTTCTATGTACAAACTGTGCTAACGGAACAACTCCCTCTTCTTACAATCCTCCTCTACAACTACTCAGAGTCCACCTGATTTTATGTATCTGGATTTATCATCTATTGTCACTCAACTTCTTGATTTCATCACTCCTACAATCAAGGAGCTCTTGGATTCATCTTTGGCTCTTATTTTAACTGCTATCTCAGAACTATCTTCTAGAATTGCCTCTTCTCATTCTGTCCCTTCTTCTGGGGGCCTAGATTCAGTTTTTCCTAGATCTATGTAGGGGGAGATGCTTGATGAAGAAGCTCCAAATGAAGAAGCTCTAGTTGTAGTAGCTGATTTTTTGAAATTCCTGATACAGAAATGACTGAAGTCATCTCAGTGTTAGCTGGTCTAGCTCACTGTAGAAATTTTGTGATAGTTGAGGATGAGTTTTCAGACCCTCTATAGGTTACTTCTGTTAGTAATTTCATCATTAATCCCATAGTTAACATATATTTTTTGCTATCAGAATTTGATTTACTGCACAGTCATATTACTAGCTTACAAGATTTTGGAGTGGATATCTCTAGAGCAATAGTTTGTCAATCTGTTACTATTGATGCTTCAGCTTTAGCACAGCTTCATATAGATGTTTCTACTTATTTTTATCCAGTTTCACAAACTACAAAGATTGATATATAATGAATATTTTGAGCAGGCTTACTCCCCTCCTAAATGGGATGAATCTCCCATGCCTAAATCTGATGATCTGCTTAATAAAGATAAGGAAGAAGTAGATAAAATAGTTAAACTAATTGATGAATTATATGCATACCCAGAGGTGTAGTCTGATGATCCTACAGATTCTGATGAATCAGAAAATTCTACTTCTAAGAAAAGGAAATCCAGGAAAAAGGCTCGAGCCAAAGTTGCTCCTAAACCTTCTTCTACTGTTGATATCCCTTAATATATTTTGCATGGTATAACTCTTACTCCATACCATCAAAATTGTATGAGGTACTCTAAGAATGAGCAGAAAAGAAGGAAGAAAATGAAAAGGTTTCATTCACATCCAAAGTCTTGGGGAGGTCCTACTCCTCCTCCAGGAGCAGGATCTGCAGGTAGTTTACCTTCTTCTCAGAGGCCTATCTCTCATTATTCTAGAACAACTCAGTTCAGGCAAGACAGACCTATAAGGTCTGGGACTTATGGCAGTCAGGACAGTCAGCAATATTCTAGCCAAGACAGGCCAGCCTCTCCTGTGATTGAACAAGAGTTAGATCATGTATACAGAATGGCTAGGTTCAAGGAACAAATTGCACTTTCTCAGATAAAGAAGGCAAGAACTGAAGGTAAGGATACCTCTCAGTTTACTACTATGTCTTCCAACAGGTAACATGAATTGGACAAATATCAGAAGAGAAGCTTGTTTAATGTTAATGAATATATGAGCTTGCATCCAGAAGCTGTTGTTCCTACAGTCTCTTCCCAGAAGATTATTGGTTCTCAAGATCTAAAGTTGAGCAAAAGGGAGTCTGATGATCCAACAAGACAACTGATTTTTACCAAGTCTTCATCAGATCCTTCATCTGATAGACCTCAAAAGGATTCCTAATTTTGATTATGAACCTTGTTTTTATTGTTATAACTTTCCCAAAATTTTTAATATTTGCTGAAAATTTATGTTTCTGCTAGATAATTATCTATGATTTGTGTTTTTCTTGTTTTATAGTATCCTAACCCAAATAGGGGGAGATTGTTAGAACTACTTATTACTTATTTGGGCAAGGATTACTATTCTTTGATTAGGATTATTATTTTGACCTAACTTGTATAGACTAGGGTCATATTTTATTTCCAGAGTTGTTTCAGAAGGTATTCTAGAGAAGCTCAGCTCGACGTACTCAGAACTCAGTTCAACTAACTCAGATATCAACTCTGAGCTTAGTTCAACGAACTCAGAGCTCAGTTCAACGAGCTCAGAGCTCAGCTCGACGAAAGTAAAAGCTAAGTTCGTAAAAGATTAGTTCGACAAAATCCAAGCTCAGTTCGACGAAATCCTTGCTAATTTCGACGATAAGACAGTTTCTATATTACAAAAGGCAGAATGATTTCAAATGTTTGATAACTATCAGTTAAAACTCTGATGTTTAATGCTAAATATTCTAACGAATATAGTCATTTAAGGCAACATTAAATATGGATTTATCACAGAGGATTTAAATCTAATTAATTCCAAGACAGTTATTATTCCCAAAGGATGCTTCAAACGTTTCAAGAATTTATTATTTCAAACAGACACATCGATTGAATTCTTCCCCGTCAATTTATATATGTAAAAGATTCCTGCATCACCAGAGATATATAGTGATACATACACACATAAAGATATACATATATTCTGCTTTAGACTCTTCTAGTGACATTTCTTTAATCTAAAGAGAAATCCTAATACATATTTGTTAGAAACATCTACTGGAGAGTAAAAACATACAATAAGACCTACACTCTGAAGAAAAGTCTCCTCTCTTGATCACAATCTCTATTCAAATCAGGGGGAGCTTTTTGCAACATCATCAACTAAGTCTTCTCAGAGATACTTGACCGAGAAGACAACATCTAACTCTTTTAGTTTACTCTTAAACTGTGTACAAGGTTCTAACTCCCTTCAAAAGGTTACACTTAGTTCATAAGTCACCTGATCAAAAGTCTTAAGTTTGGTTTTTGGGTATCTGGTCAAAATCCCAATGGGTTTCTAGATCTCCCTTAAAAAATAGATCTTCTGGTGATAGGGAACCTGAGCAAAAACCTGTAGTGGATTCCTATCAGGGTGGTAGAAGAGTAGAGGTACACAGATTTATTGGGGAACTACTATAAAAATCCTTCTGTCATCTGTGATTGTTACTTTCTATTTGTGTGTTGTGTATTTTATCTCTCTCTATATATATCACTAACTTTTAAAACCGCTATAAAAATAATTTAAAGTTCTTAAAATACTCTATTCACCCCCCTCTAGATTAAAGTTATATTTATCCCTTCATCTTTCAAAATTCATCTCACAAGTCAAACTCTTTTGAGTCGACATCTCTCCTAGAAATAACTAAAGATCTAGCACCAAGGGAGAGGGTAAGAAGTGAAAGTTTTTATTTCAAGGTGTTGGATACCTAGTTGGATTTTGGCTAGGTTTACTAAGTTAGGATGATATGACCCAACATGTATAGCAAGGGTCATGGTTAAGTCCTAGAGTCTAGGCCAAGTCCTTAGAGTCAACATCACTTGGGCCAGCCATCAACAGACTGCCAGAGACTCAAGACTTAGGGATTTCAAAGACTCAGTAAAATGAGTTCGACGTTCGTCGAACTCAGGTCGACGAAAGTCGTGCTCAGCTCAACGATCTTGGATCTCAGCTCGATGAACTCAGATCACAGATCTTAGGTCGACTAATTCTGGATTATATACTTAAACACTCAACGCTAGAGAACATCTTAGATACTTTAAGTCCAGAATCAAACTCAGGTCGATGATCTTGGATCTCAGCTCGATGAACTCAGTTCACAGATCTCAGGTCGACAAATTCTGGATTATATACTTAATCACTCAACGCCAGAGAACATCTCAAATATTCTAAGTCCAGAATCAAATTCAGGTCAATGATCTTGGATCTCAGCTCAACGAACTGTGGACTCAGGTCGACGAATCCAGACTTGGTTATTTTCATCCTTCTGTCCCTATAATAATGCAATAATTCCTGAGAAATTAATGATTAAATATTCTCTGAATGTTACCGTTAGACGGAGCATTAATTATGGACTTCATCAGGATTATTTCCTGCCGTTTTTCAAAGGGAGGGTTGGGGAAATCAATCAATGAAAAATATTCTCAGGCCGTCAGCATTAAATGCAGCAAGGATTTCGAAATTCAAAAGCACTTTCACATAGAAAATATAAAAGAGATTTTTTTCTTTTCTCTTAGAAGATAGCACATACAGAAAAAGAAGAAAAGCTATCGTCTTGCATCAAGGATATTTCCTGCTCTCGCTTTCTCTGAACAAAAACTGTTATAAAGAAAGAACTGCCAGACCAGAAGAAGAATAGTCTTCTGAAGAAGAATAACTACTATTCAAATCAAGAGTCTTCTTCTTTTGTCATCCTCTCAGGAACTTTCAAAGGACAACAACTACTGCATCAGTCAATGAAGTTCCTGAATATCTTCTGGTTCAAGCCTCCTGAATCTATCACTATCTCAGGGGGAGCTTTTTCTACCATCAAATCCATAGAGTCTTCTCAATTGTATAATTGAGAAAGAGAAGACATAATCACTCTCTCATCCCCCCCCCCACTGTATAAAGGGTTCTCTACTCCCTTCAAAAGTGATTCATGTTTGCAAGTCACCTAACCAAAAGACTTGAGGTTTGGTTTTTGAGAACCTGATCAAAAGCTCATTGGTGTCAGGGACCTGATCAAAAATCTGAGTGGATTCCTACCAGGGTGGTAGAAGAATGGATGTACCCAGGTTGGGGAACCACTATAAGTTCTTGTGTTGTCTGGTTACCCTTTTCTTTTTGTTCTTGCTATGGTTGTGCTAATTAGGACTGCTCTGCTTTTGCTTAATTAATTATGTAATTTTTATTTACTGCAAAAATAAAAATAGTTATAAAGGATACACTATTCAACCCCTCTAGAGTATTCCAGATCTAACACCTCACTTTCAATTGGTATCAGAGCAAGTTCTTTTGGTTGTAAAAGCTAACCCTTGAACCAAAGATCCTGAGTTAGATCTGTCATTCTATTTCCATTAGAACAAAGATTTTTCAAGCACCATACCTCCAGTATGCAACCTAAATAAGTTTGCCATCTGGAAGGCAAGAATAAAATTATATATGAACTCCATTGATGAAGATATCTATAATTCCATTTTGACAGGTCCCCCTGCAGCACTTACAACTGCAGCATCCTCCAGCACAAATGCAGTCCCACCACCTGAGTGGACTGAGGCCCAGAGGAAGGCAAAAATTATTGATGCCAAGGCCATGAATATTTGGCCCAAACAATGTCAGATGACATTTTTCAAAATGTGGTTGAATGCACCTCAGCCAAAGCCATCTGGAATTCCCTAAACCAAATGATGGCAGGATCTGCAGATGAAAGGAAGGACAAGAGATCCAATCTTATATCACAATATGAGAATTTCAAGAAGGAGGAAGTTGAGTCAGTGGCAGACATGTACAACAGGTTGAGCTCAATCATAAATGAGCTGAAAACCTTGGACAAGGACATCACCCTCACAGAGGTGAATTACAAGATCCTTATGTGCTTCCCAAGCTCATGGGATTCAAGGATCTGGCTCATCAAGGAGGCTAGAATTCTAAATGATATTTCCACTGAATCTCTTTTAGGAAAGTTAAAGTCATATAAACAACTCATCAAGACCAAAGAAGCAGCTGAGCAAAGAACACCTCCACCAACAAGGAAGGAGCACAACATTGCATTCAAGGCTGCTGAAGAGACAGAGACTCCAACAGTCAATGAAGAGTTGATGAGTGTATTTGCTAAAAGATTCTACAAGATGGCAAAGAAAGACTTCGGTAAGAAGTCATCCAGGCAGGATGATAATCCAAGGTATAATAAAACCCCCACTAAGGAAGTGATTTGCTTTGGCTGCGGGAACCCTGGACACTTCATCTCTGAGTGTCCAGAGAATCAAAAGAAGGACAAGAGAAGAGAGATGGAAACAAGAAGACATCACATCAGCATGCCTTCTTCCAGCAAATACAAGAAGAAGGATAAAGGCTTTGTAGCTGAATCCTGGAGTGAAATAGAAGATGAATCCACATCTTCCAACTCCAGTGAAGAAGAAGAGGAGGCAAAGGCAAAGGAAGTTTGCCTCATGGATATAGAAGCTGGAAGCAGCAGATCTGATTCAGAAGAATCTGATGATGAAGAATTCCTCTCTGAGGAGGATCAGGTAATTGCTTCATATGATTTTCAATCAGAAGAATTTAAAGTAGAATTCAAAAGCTTGTATTTAGACCTAATAGGATCTGAGAAGGAAATCAAACTCCTCAGGGAAAAGCTGTTAGAGCAAGATAAAATCATTGCTGAAAATGTTAAACTGTCTGAAGAACTAAAGTCTGCTAATCATGAAATAAGCTTTCTAAAATATGAATTAAGTAAGGCTAAAGAATTAGAAGAAATACTGAAAGGAAGAAGCTTAAAATTGTTAGACATAACTAGCACTGTAAATGCCAGAATAAACAATAGTAAGCTAGGATTAGGTGCTTCCTCCAGTGAACCAATTCTAATTCCGAAGAATCACCTGTCAAAATCAGTAAACTTTATATCTGATAAAGGCAAGAAAAATACTGAACAGGTTAACAAGGTTAATGAAATTCTTAAGTAACTAGAACTTAAGAAAACCAACCTTAACAAGGAGAGAAAGATAAATCATAGAAATAACTATGTTCAACAATTTTTGTTAACAAAGAATGACGAAATGGGCATTGTTTGTCGACCTCAGAACGACGAACTCTGAACGCAAATAATAGCCCAAATTATTCTTCGAACTACAATTGACGAAACCAGTTTTGGTCGTCGACTGGAGATCGACGTTTCAGGGGCTCTGAGAATGGATAATTTCATTCTTCGAGAAGAGATCGAAGAACACAACCCAAATCGTCGAACTCAGATCGACGAACTAACTTGAATTCGTCGAACCCAGTTCATAATCAGAGAAACATGAAAGCTGATAAAAATTATAATCCTTTAGTCTGTGGATTATACCCCCTAGAAGATATCATCCCCTAAGATATAAAGATCAGCCTGAATGTTCCTTTATTTCAAGATATGGTTTTGTCAAACAACAAGGACCCAAGGTTGTCTGGGTTAAGAACAACTAATTTTCATCCTTGTAGGTAAAGAACTGTCCAGCATTTAATCAATAATGGTATCTGGACAGTGGCTGCTCCAAGCATATGACAGGAAGCAAGTACAACTTAAGTGACTATAAGTCCAAGCAGGGACCAAAGGATATCTTTGGTGATTCAAACTGTGGCCATACCAAAGGCTATGGTAAAGTCAAGATTAGAGCAGTGACTTTCAAGAAGGTTGCCTATGTAAGTGGATTGAAGCATAACCTCATCTCAATAAGTCAACTTTGTGATGAAGGTTATCAGGTAATTTTTAACTCTAGCTCTTGTATTATTTCATCTAAAGAAAACAAAACTGTTTTAATTGGTAATAGACAAGGCAACATATACTTAATTGATTTTCTTTCTGCCAACTCAGACATCTGCTTACTTAATATAATTAGTAATCAGAATGAACTTTGGCACAAAAGGTTAGGTCATGTAAACAAGAAAAACATTGCTAGGCTATCAAAAGACAACCTTGTGAGAGGTCTGCCTTCTGTCCCTACAAGAAGGAAGGTCTCTGCAAGGCTTGTCAACTAGGCAAGCAAACTAAATCTAGTTTTAAATCAGTTAATAAAAGTGATTCACCTAGGATCTTGTACTTGCTACACATGGATCTCTTTGGACCCATTGCTGTACAGAGCCTAGGAGGGAAATCCTACACTTTAGTTATTGTAGATGACTTCTCAAGGTTCACTTGGGTGTTCTTAATGAGAAATAAGTCAGATACTTTTAAAGTTCTTACAGATTTTCTTAGGACCATACAGATTGAGTACTCTACTCATGTTGCATTGATCAGAAGTGATCATGGTACAGAGTTTGAGTCTCTTCTTATGCATGAGTTCTGTGCGAAGGAAGGTATCAGGCACTGCTTCTCAGATCCTAGAACTCCCCAATAATATCGGGTAGTTGAAAGGAAAAATAAGACCCTAATTGAAGCTGTAGGCACATTACTTGTAGATGCTTACATGCCCCTAACCTTCTAGGCAGAGGCTGTAAGCACAGCAATACATGTCCTGAACAGGAGCCTTATACACAAACTATTGAATATGACTCCCTATGAATTACTTAAAGGGAAGAAACCTAAAATCATCTATTTTAAAGTATTTGGATGTATATTCTATGTACATAACAACAACAAGAGAAACATTAGAAAGTTTGAAGCTAAGGCTGAAGAGGGAATTTTTCTAGGATATTCCCAAGTAAGCAAAGCTTATAGGGTTTTCAATAAATCATCATTAAAAATTGAAGAATCTATTTATGTCACCTTTGATGAAACTAACATGTCTTGCAAGGAGATAGAGATTTCTACCAATAGCCCTTTGCAGGTACCTCACTTTTGTAAGAACTTGGATGAACTAAGCCTCACCCAAGAGGTTCCAACGCATCCTTCTCCATAAGTTAATGAAGAAAGTGAAGAACAAAGCACTGAAGGAATTGACAATCCCTCAACAACACACACAATTCCACAAGAGGAATTAGTTCCAAATGATGTTGCATAACCAACTCCACCCACTGACTTTGTCACACTAAGGGATCACCCCAGATCCCAAGTGATTAGAGACATCTCAGTTGTGTACAGACAAGGCATAAACTCAACCAAGATTTGATGCATGCCTGTTTTCTCTCTCAGGTTAAGCCTCTATCCATACATGATGCTGAGCAGGATCCCTACTGGATCATTGCAATGCAAGAGGAATTAAACCAATTTGAGAGATGTAGAGTTTGGGATTTGGTTCAAAGACCCCAAGACCACCCAGTCATTGGAACTAAATGGGTATATAAAACAAACTAGATGCCCAAGGTGTAATTGTGAGAAACAAGGCTAGGCTTGTTGCTCAAGGTTATAGGCAAGAAGAAGGGATAGACTATGACCAAACATTTGCACCAGTTGCAAGGTTAGAGGCAATCAGAATCTTTCTTGCCTATGCTTCCTACAAGAAGTTCAAATTATATCAGATGGATATAAAGAGTGCTTTTCTAAATGGAGAACTTAAAGAAGAGGTTTATGTTAAACAACCTCCAGGTTTTGTCTCTCTAACTTATCCCTCTCATGTATTTAAATTGCATAAAGCTCTTTATGGTTTAATGCAAGCTCCAAGAGCTTGGTATGAAACCCTGACTAGCTTTCTGATAGAGCATAAGATAACTAGAGGCATAGTAGATAAAACATTATTCACTAGACATCATAAGGACCAAACTTTGTTAGTATAAATTTATGTGGATGAAATCATATTTGGGTCTACTGATTCCAAATTATGCAAGAGGTTCTCTGACCTCATGCATTCAAAATTTCAAATGAGTAGCATGGGTGAGCTCACCTACTTCCTTGGTCTCCAAGTGAAGCAGCTGCCTGATGGCATCTTCATCTCCCAAGATAAATATGCTAAAGAGCTTATCAAAAAGTTTGGGATGGCTGATGCCTCAGCAAAGAAAACACATATGGCTACCAATGCTGTAATAGACTCTGATGCATATGGGAAACCTGTAGATCAGAAATTATATAGGGGCATTGTTGGGTCCCTATTATATCTTACAATTAGCAGACCTGATATCATGTTTGCCACATGTCTTTGTGCTAGGTTCCAGGTGAACCCTAAAGAATCACACCTAATTTTTCTAAAAAGAATTTTGAGATATAAAAAGAGTTGTCCTAGTCTAGGACTCTGGTATCCCAATGAGTCAGAATTTGAGTTAACTAGATACTCAGATGCTGACTTTGCTGGATGCAGGGTGGACAGAAAGAGTACCTCAGGAACCTTCCAGTTCCTTGGTATGAGATTAGTGTCCTGGTTTTGTAAAAAGCAATCATCTGTGTCTACATCAACTGCTGAAGCATAATATATTGCAGCTGGCAGTTGCTATTCCCATATGCTGTGGATCCAAAACCAACTCCTAGACTATGGCTTCAACTTAAATAATTCAACCCTCTTATGTGATAACACAAGTGTTATAGCTATAGCACAAAATCCAGTCCATCACAGTAGGACTAAGCATGTAGAAATTAGGCATCATTTCATTAGAGAGTGTGTAGACATGAACAAAAATAAACTTATCTATATCTACACTGATTTACAAAGAGCTGATATTTTCACCAAACCCCTGGATGAAAGAAATCACTTGTTCTTTATAAATCAGCTTGGCATGATCAATGGAGAAAACTTAGTTTAGTTTCTGTCTGCACTCGACGAAATTTTCAAAGTTCGTCGACCGGAGGTCGACGAACTACAAAAGGTTCTTGAGATTTTCGTCAAACTAAGATCGACGAACTCTCTATGGGTGAAGTGATTTTCGTCGACCTGTGATCGACGAATCTACTTCAGAAAACTTTCGTCGACCTAAGCTCGACGAAATGTCTTCAAACCTTCATACTGAGCTCGACGACTTGTTTAACTCCAAATTATTTCGCCAACCTCAGATTGAAGATATTTTTATTTCTCGTGGAACGGAGTCTGTCGTTTCATATTCCAGAAAACCTTATATTTAGGTTTTCTTCGACCTCCGTCCCGCGCTTTCAGTTCCCTTTGCACTTGATCTTCATTTTCTCTCTTGTAGGTGCACTCATGGCGATTCCAACAGGAACACTTGCAGCGATGAAATTTGACACCGAATTCGATGTGGATTTCGATTCCTTCCAGCACTCAGATCCAATCTTCCTACACATTCTGAAACTACTGGAAGACCAGCAACTGAAGAATCTGCTGACCACCATAATCAAATTACCTAGCACAAAAATCGGAGAATGGGTATACACTGCGTCTACAGCAGAGGACAACACCATGATCAGATCAATAGCGGGTACTGCCGTCTCTCTCTCCCGTCGTATTAACTGAAATTTTTGGCTTAAATAATGGCGAAGATGAGTTAGAAATCGATAATGAAGAATATGATATGATGCTGAGTTTTATGGGTTATTCTGGAGAAAACCCAAATAAATTGCTGAAGAAACAACTATATGTTGAGTTCCAGTTTCTCACAGATATTCTTGGGAAAGTCTTGTTGGGCAAGCACACTGCGCACGACTATATAACCAGGCATAAATTCCTGGTTATGTGTGCAGTGGTGAATAAGAAACAGGTGAACTGGGCATAGATCATTTTTGATCTTATCAAGAAGAAGAATAATAAAAGGGAAGTTAACTTTGGAAGAATCCTGGGCATCTTCTTGAAATAAAAAGATGCTGAATCACTGGTCTCCCCGACCACATTCATCAATGCCAGCAAAAGGCTCACCTGTGCCTTGTTTAGCAAGTGGGAGAGGACAATCACAAAGCCCTCTAAGGCTTCATCCTCTGCCACCCAAACTTCTGAGAGTACAAGGGCTGCTCTAGCCACTTCCCACCTTTCTGAAGAGCTTCCATCCAACAATATTTCATCCACCAATACTCCAGCCACTCCATAGTCTCCAGCTCTCCAAACTCCAACTCAGCCAATAACTCATCAAACCCCAGCTTCCACCCATGTTATAGTCTCTACTCCCACACCTCCATCATCCCCAATTCCTCAATCTCCAACCCATATTCCCTCCTCTACACCTTCCCCCCAACTTGATACATCACTGCAAACACACCCCAATCTCCTCTTCCATCATACTTGGATAACATTCCCCTATCCAACCTGTCATCCCTCCCCACATTCAATTTTCTATCTTCCCCCTTTAATACTCCTCCTCCAAATGAACCTTCACAAGACATTCATATGCCAGATGCTCCACCTCTCACTCCACCAGCTACTACTATCACCACCTTTATCCCCATTCAACCACCTCCTGCCACAACCTTTGCCTCTACAATCTTAGATCCCTCCATCATACAACCACTCCTTGAACTCATTAAACCACTCCTCCAGACCATCATAGCAGAGGCAATTTCCCCTCTTGTTGCATCCATTTCCACCCTTTCTGCCCAAGTTTCTGCTCTCACTACTGCTCCCTCTTTAGAAAGGGGCCTGGCTTCAATTACTACTGAACCCAGGCAGGGGGAGATACTAATTGAAGAAGCAGCAACAGTTACACTAGCAGAACCAACAACAGTTCTAACAGTAGTAACAGCAGTTCCAGCAGCAACAACAGAAGTATCAGCAGCAGGAACAGGTGCTGATATGGAAACAGACTTCATGAGTTTTCTTGAATCTGATATGGAAACAGATGATGCAGAAACAATTGCCTCAATAGCAGTTGCAAATAACATTTATTATTGTACAGATATTATAGTGTCAAATACTCAAGAGATCAATTTGCCAGAGATGCTGCCTGGAAGGGTTTATTTCATTAATCCCAAAGTGAATCTAGCAGCTTTACTAAGAGTATTTGGGTCATATATTTATTTTTGTCTTTCCTTCCCCATTCTATCATCTAAATCCATAGTGTGTTATACCTCTCCAGCCAGCTCAGAGATGTTAGACACTATAAAGACAAGTTTGACAGCTCCTCCAGCAAATAAGTCTGATGATCATACATCTAGCTCTCCTGGGCCATCCTATGTTATGGATGATAGCCCTTTCCCCAATCTTGATGATATTATAGCTCAAGACATTGCTATGGAAACTGAAGCAGTCCATGCTGAAGTTGTCCCTACTCTAGGTAGTAAAGAAATTCCTAAGGATACAATAAGACAAATTGATGAAATGTATGACAATCCGCAAGAATCAGATGATGATGATGATGATTCTGATGAGGATCCAAAGAAGAAGAAAGTTTCTAAGAAGAGAAAAGCTCCTCCACCTCCTGCCCCAAAACCCAATCCAACAAATGACACACCATACTATATTCTGCATAATATTACCCCCTACAAGGGTATGGCAGCATGGATGTGGCTATCAAAAAATGATCAAAAGGCAAGGAAGAAGAGCAGAAGATACTCCCCTCCACCTCAGAAGTTTACGAGAGGTCCTCCTCCTCCTCCTCCTCATCCTGCTGCTGGTGCCTCGGGAGCTACTTCTCAAAGTTCAGATGTATCTTCCAAGCCTACATCCTTCACCAGAACATATCAAAGGCAATAAAGTTCATCCAGACATCAATCTCAACGTGGCAGTCAACAGCAGAGAAATACAAGTTCAGCTGAACAGATAAAGGAAATAGTTTACCAAAAGCCTTCATTTTCTCCTCCTCAATAACAAGCTCCTCAACATCAACCCAGAAGGCACAGTGAATCTTATAAGCCTAAAGGGAAGTTCAGTGAAGCTCCTCCTCCTAAATCTCTATACACTCAAAGTGATGAAAGCCAAAAAGTGACAAGTTTCCAAGCACAATCCACACAATTCAAGCCTGTTACCCTGCTACCTCCAATAGATGATCAGTCATCTGTCTGTCAGGATGTTGATCCCAATTTTAGGATGGCAAGGCTCCAGTAGTTGATTGGTCTGTAACAAATAAAGAAGGCTATGGAGTAAGGTGATGATCCATCAAGGTTTACAACTATGTCATCATATAGAGAAAGAGAACTGGATAAACTTCAAGTCAGCAAGAAAGTGTTTAATCCAGCAGAATACATGGCATTACATCCAGAGGCTATTGTAACCAGAACTTCTACCCTGACTGTGATTGGAGCATCATATCTATACATATCAAAGAAAGAAACTGCCAATCCCAATAGGAAAATTATATTCACTCAGGCTGGGGACAAGAGCACAGAGGAGAAGCACCAGAAGAAGGAGCAAAAGAAATAAAACTTTGAACTATTTTGTTTATGGTACTGTTTTCTCTTTCATGATACAAAGCTTACTGTGTATAAATATATCTGCTGCATGCATTATTTTTCCTGCCAAATATATGACTTCTTGCTTTGTTCTTTTAATTTTGGTTGAGACTGTAATTAGTGACCTCACCCAAATAGGGGGAGATTGTTGGATCCCTAGTTGGATTTGTGCTAGGTTGACTAAGTTAGGATGATATGACCAAAAATGTATAGCAAGGGTCATGGTTAAGTCCTAGAGTCTGGGCCAAGTCCTTAGAGTCAACATCACTTGGACCAGCCATCAACAGACTGCCAGAGACTCAAGACTTAGAGATTTCAAAGACTCAGTAAAATGAGTTCGACGTTCGTCGAACTCAGGTCGACGAAAGTCGTGCTCAGCTCGACGATCTTGGATCTCAGCTCGATGAACTCAGTTCACAGATCTCAGGTCGACTAATTATGGAATATACTTAAACACTCAATGCTAGAGAACATCTCAGATATTTTAAGTCCAGAATCAAACTCAGGTAGACGATCTTGGATCTCAGCTAGACAAACTCAGTTCACAGATCTCAGGTCGACTAATTCTGGATTATATACTTAAACACTCAACGCCAGAGAACATCTCAAATATTCTAAGTCCAGAATCAAATTCAGGTCGACGATCTTGGATCTCAGCTCAACGAACTGTGGACTCAGGTCGATGAATCCAGACTTGGTTATTTTCATGCTTCTGTCCCAATAATAATGCAATAATTCAAAAGTAATTAATGCTTAAATATTCTCTGAATATTACTGTTAGACGGAGCATTAATTATGGTCTTCATCAGGATTATTACGTACCATTTTTCAAAGGGACAGTTGGGGAAATCATTCAATGAAAAATATTCTCAGGCCGTCAGCATTAAATGCAGCAAGGATTTCGAAATTCAAAAGCACTTTCACATTGAAAATATAAAAGAGATTTTTTTTCTTTTCTCTTATAAGATAGCACAAACAAAAAAAGAAGAAAAGTTATTGTCTTGCATCAAGGATCTTTCCTGCTCTCGTTTTCTCTGAACAAAAACTGCTAGAAAGAAAGAACTGCTAGACCAGAAGAAGAACAGTCTTCTGAAGAAGAAGAAATACTATTCAAATCAAGAGTCCTCTTCTTCTGTCATCCTCTCAGGAACTTTCAAAGGACAACAACTACTGCATTAGTCAAAGAAGTTCCAGAAGATCTTCTGGTTCAAGCTAAAAGCCTGAAGGCCTATCACCCTAAAGCAAAGTACAAACCTCCTGAATCTATCACTATCTCAGGGGGAGCTTTTGCTACCATCAAATCCAAAGAGTCTTCTCAGTTGTATAATTGAGAAAGAGAAGACATAATCACTCTCTCATACCCCCACTGTATAAAGGGTTCTCTACTCCCTTCAAATGTGATTCCTTGTTGCAAGTCACCTAACCAAAAGACTTGAGGTTTGGTTTTTGAGCACCTGATCAAAAGCTCATTGGTGTGATGCACCTGATCAAAAATCTGAGTAGATTCCTACCAGGGTGGTTGAAGAGTGAATGTACCCAGGTTGTTGAACCACTATAAGTTCTTGTGTTGTCTGGTTGCCCATTTCTTTTTGTTCTTGCTGTGGATGTGCTAGTTAGGACTGCTCTGCTTTTGCTTAATTAATTCTATAATTTTTATTTACTGTAAAAATAAAAATTGTTATCAAGAATACTCTATTCACCCCCCCCCCCTCTAGAGTATTCCAGATCTAACACCTCACTTTCACAAGGATAGCTAGATCACCTAGAGGGGTGGGGGTGAATAGGTTTCTTAGTCCTTAGTGACTATCTTTTCTTTTCTTTTAGTTTACTGCTTTAGTGGTTGGTTAATTTCTTCTTTCAAGATGAGCTACCTGCACAAAGAAAATCAAAACAACAAAGTACACAAAGATTTATTATGGTTCCCCAATCTTTGGGTACATCCACTCTCCTCCCACCTTTCCAACTTCCTATTAGTCAAGGGACTTCTCCAAAACAATTTTCCAAGGAGCTAACACCTCAGGCCCTCAGCCTTACACTTAGGTTCACTTCAGAACCCAACCTCAAAACCACAAAGGTTCTTACCTCAAAGCCCTGCAGTTCTCCTACAGCTCAGTGATCCTCAAACCATTTACCTCAGCCTTATCTCTAAGGCCTACAGCTTAGGCTTTTCAACCCTACAACTTCAGGCACATGACCCTACTCTTAGTGTGATGCACACTCCTACAGCTTAGATCCAGACGGATCCTACAAGATGGAAATGGAATGATGAGGTTCTTGATTGAACATTAGAGGAATTCCTCTGTGATAATCAACCTTGGGTGAGTTAGACTCAGCCCCCCACTATGATACCTGGAAAGTTTTCCTGTATCTACTTTACTAGACTAAGTGCAACTTAGCTCCAACTACTTCACAGGAACAAGTATATCCACTTGAGCTGGAAGTGACTTGCAGAATACTATTCTGCCTCTTTCTGAACTGAACCAAAGGTTCAGCTCTCTCTTCTTCACAGCAACAATGATGTAGAAGCTTTGGCTTATGCTGGAAGCAACTTGCAGATCAGCTTCTCTGCTCCATTCTCAACTGAACAAACTTCTCATCTCTATCTTCTTCTTCACACTTCCTCTAGAGAATGTTATTTAGAAAGTATTGGCTGGATCTGTGAAGCTCTTATAGTAAGGGTTGACCCTTGCTGTTATCTCTTTCTCAGAGAATCACCCTAAGCTTGCTAGCTGATGCAGATGAAGATGGTACCAGCAATCTTGTCATTGAAGATGTAGATCTCAACAGCTATCTTGCTCTTTATCTTGCTGACTTGAGCTTTCTTTTCTTCAGCTCCACACCAATGGAGGAGAGAAAGAACTTCTGTCACCATCCTTTTTGATGTAAAGAGCATTTCCTTTTATTTAATGAAGCCCAATGACTCTTTTAGCAGTGGGTCCCACACTTTTAATGCTAAATCACCTAGAGGGGGGTGAATAGGTGAGGTCTGTATCTTTTTGTGGAATAAAAACTTGAAAGAACGGAGCACATAAAATAAACAAACAAGCCACATAGAACACAAGATTTATAGTGGTTTCCCAACCTTGTGTACGTCCACTCTCCACCTCACGGATCTAGCAACACACTAGACTCGGCTACTTCACTATTATCTCGGATTGAAAACCAATCCTACAACTCGAAGCAACGCCCCTACAACTCGATCCTCAAAACAAGATCTACACTCAGAAGAAGAACTTCCAACAAAACTCGGAGACAAAATCTCTTACAAGAGTTCAAATAGATTTTATAACGACAATAAAATAAACTTCACTTCAGATCTGAAAACTTTAGATTTCTTCCTTCCTCAAAGTTGAAACTCTGTCAAAAAATGGATCAAGGAAGACTATGCCAAAATCTCTGGATATGAAACTCTTAAGATCAACACGATCAAGAAATAAATTTGTAGATAATGAACGCCTAGATCTGTTGATCGATTCTTGTTCTGAATCACTTGGATCGGAGAAGAGCATCGACGAGAATGTCGATGAAGAGCGACGGCTTTCCCGATTTAGAAAGAGTAGTACAATTCAAAATTCTTGATTTCGTGTCTTAGGGTTAGTCAAATTTTATAAGACCTTTTATAGGACTAGCCTAACGGTCATAATCATAATTGACTGCACACGTGGACCAATAAGAATCGAGGTTAATTTTGAAATCATTTCCGTCTGGACTTAGAGAAAAATTCGGAAATAACTTCTGTATTTCTCAAGTGAGAAGAAGAGTACTCGAGAACAAGAGCTGGGTCTCGAGAAGAGTATGTATGGTTCTCGAGAACAAGTCCTTAAGAAAAATTCGGGAAAAAATTTCTGGCTTCTCAATAAAAGGTTTCTATTACTCGAGAACTAGACAAAGACTTCCCGAGAACTATCTTGACTTCTCGGGAACTATCTTGACTTCTCGAGAGCTGTCTTGACTTCTCGAGACATAACCTCTTCTTACTCGAGTATTGGTCTTCTGCTTTCTCGAGACAAGGTCTGGCCTTCTCGAGTACTGACTTATGTTACTCGAGTACAACACTTAGAAAATTTCTAAAGTAATATTGAGTGAACTTGAGAATGAGGTATGTAGTACTCGAGTAATCCATGGATTTCTCTAGTATTAGACAAAGACTTCTCGAGAACTAATTTATGCTACTCGAAACCTATACTTAGCAGACTCAAGAAATCATTCTAACACTACTCGAGTACATGAAGTCCTTCTCGAGTAATGGACTTAGAAAAATTTCTGACTTTCTGAAAAATGTTTTTTTTCAAGGTATACAACAACTATTCTTTCTTCCATTACTTTAGTACTTGAAAATGAAGTGTGTCCCAATAGAGAGGCTACACATGAGTCAACACCATGGATCAAACAATGAGGGATTAAATTGTATGGTCATGTGTTTGTTGACTCATTGTAGACAGACATTGGTCTACACTTGGCAATTATAACTTGCAAGCACTCAACTTGAAAAGAGCATCAAATACAAACTTAATTCATCTTAATTCAAGGGTGACTTCATACAAATATGGGTTATTGTGGATACAATACCCAACAATCTCCCCCTATTTGTAGAAGTCAGAAATCTCCACACAAAGTTGAATTACATCAAGATAAATAGAACAAAATGACTAGTGAACAAAGTAATAAAGAGAAATGCTAAGTAATGAAAAATCAGATCATCAGAATTAAAAGATTTATATTTATAGATAATGTCCAAGGAAAAATCCAATTTCACAAAATCTTATAAGGAAATTTCTGATCTTCTTCTATCACTGCTTGCTTTGCTGTTGTTGCAGCTTCTCTTTCTTCTCTTGTTGCCTTTTCTGGTAACTGAAAGGTTTAGGATAATATTTGGCAGGCTTAGGAGGAGCTTTGGGATTATTTTTCCCATACTCTCTGTCATATATCCTTCTCTTAGTTAAAGATTTCTCGTATAAATCCCATTCATATGAGCTATAGTGATCATTCATGTTGTCATTATAATCAACAACAAGCTTAAGAGTCTCAAGGATTAAAGATTTGGAAGTTGGGCTCCATATTTCAGCAAACTCTTGAGCTCTTCTCCTTTTTGCTTCACGATTAGGAGTGGACCTGCTAGCAGAGGCACCATCACCATACTATCTTTTCTTGTTAGCTAGGATGTCTGAAGGAGGAGCTTGAGGCAATTCTATTTCTAACCATACTTGATAGTATTCAGCAGGAGGAGCTTCTTGATCTTCTTATTTGGGAGAGAATGTTGGCATTGTTGGCTTTTGTGGCATTGGTGCAGAAGGATGCTGAGCAGCAGGGTTGAGATGATGTGGAATTACATTTAGGTCAACTTGAAATTCAAGGAATATCTGGTTATGCATCCACACATCTGTATCATAAGTATGATACTTGACACCATCAATTTGGATCTGAACATCATCATGTATTTCTTTCAGCTTTCCTTCCAAAAGATTTTTCTTGATAACATCAGATTTCTCTAGATATTCTTTTACTAAATTCTCCCCCTTTTTGACTTCTATGGATAGGGTGGCTATAGCATCCTCTTTGAAAGTACCAACTTTTGTACATATATTTAAATTATGTTCTTGAGCTATCTTTTCTAGTTGGATTTGATTGTTTGCTAGAGTTACTGATTGATCCATCACCTGACCAATGTTGGTAATGGTGTTGTCTAGAGCTTTCCCACCTATTTTAAATAGGTGTTTAGGTTCATCAATATTGTGCTGAATCTAAGTAAATCCTCTGCTCATCTTTTTTTCATAACCAGTTACTTTCTCAGTTATAGCTTTCAGAGAGTCTTCAAAGTAAGTTCTTTGTTGTGCTTGCATTAACTTAATTTTACCAAGAATGGTATCAGCAGAATGTGCTTCAGCTTGAGGAGGTGGAGGAAGAGGAGTTACTAATGGAGCTGACTAGGGAGGTATTTCTTTAATGATAACTGAGCTCTGGTGGTATGAATCAAGACATCTCCTTCCTCACCAAGAATAGTTGGAAGGGAGATGTCTAGGCTTTTGAGGGGAGCTTCAACTAGTTCAGGAGTTGCTTCTTCATCAGAAATCAAAACTGTTTCTTCTTCATGTACATCTGCAGTAGGAGACTGAGGGTGAGGGGATTCTGGTTCAGAATGATGGTCTAATGGAGATGGTTCTGGATGTGGAGATTTCTCTGCATGTAGAGGGGAAGGAAGTTCTTTGGAAGTGAGTTCATCAATCATTCTATTGATATCATCATCTGTAGAAAGAACTTGTACTTGTACTTGTACATCAGAAAGAATTTCTTCATCGGGTAGATCAACATCTAGAAGACTTGAGTCATCTGGGAGGGTTGAATTGTTCTTAGCAGCAGCATCTGAATGAACCTCTGGAGCAACAGCTGAAGGAATATCTGACCGAGGAGCTAGATGACTTGCCTCTAGGACTGTAGGAGCAGGCTCCCCCTCAACAACTGCACTTGAAGTGCCAGCCACTTGATATAAAGGGGAAGATGAAGTCCTATCCTCATCATCTTAGAAATCATGGGCTTTTGCAGCTTGAGCAGGGTTTTTAAGATTGATCTCCAATCTTAAATTGAGGAGATGGAGACTTTCTTCATATGATGTAGAGTAGTACCTTTGGAGAGATCAAATACTTCTGGCCTGAGTTCATGAAGTAGAAGAGAGACAATTCTGCTAAAATTTGGTGCCTTAATGCTTTCCTTGATTTTATCAAAAATCACTATGCCCCACTGAAACTTCTTTATGCAAATCACTGCTATCATCATATCAAAGAAGTTATTTGAAAGTGTAAAGTTGTCAACCTAAATCACCTAGAGGGGGCGAATAGGTGAATCGTGCGTCTATTTGCGGAATAAAAATTTTAACGATCTTGCACAAGAAATCAAGCAATCACAGAAGACAAGAAGATTAATAGTGGTTCCCCAATCTTGGGTACGCCCACTTTACCTCACCGATCTAGCAAATCACTAGACTCGGCTACTCCACTATTTCAGATTGAAAACAATCCTACGCCTCGGAACCAAGTTCCTACAAACTCGATCCAAATGTATCTACACTCGAAAGATAAAAACTTCCTACAACTCGGAGAGAAACACTCCTACACTCGAAGAAAATCTCCTACAACAATAACAAAGAAATTTGGAAATACAAACATAGTAATTTCTCATATCTGGAAAAATAAATCTCTCAGTCTTCTTCTTGAACTTTACGGCTCTGTCAGAAAAGGTTCAAGAATACTGGTAGATCTGACCTGAGAAAGCTTTGACCTACTCGATCAAGGAGAGGATGAGGATCCCTTGAACAGCAAGTCTTCCTTGATCGAAAACAGAGAACTCGATCTATTCGTGAGCGGCGGCGGCGGCGAATTCAGAGAACTGTCGTTTTGAGTCGGCCGATCCAGAAGAATTTCAGAGAAAAAATATCCGCTTCTTGTAATTGATAATTCTTAGGGTTTGGTCTTAATGAAAAGACTTTACATAGGATTACTCCTAACAGTTAGAAAAGACATTAATGACGACACGTGGACCAATCACGTCAAGTCATTTGAAAAATCCGGCCGATCTGGACTTAAACGAATTTCTGAAAAATTTGACCTGCAGTTCTCGAGAAGTAATATTAGTTCTCGAGAACTAGTTTGATTTCTCGAGAGCTATACTGTCTGGAACTTAAGTTAGTTTTCGAGACTTCAAGGCTAATACTTCTCGAGAACAAACTGGACTTCTCGAGAACCACAAGCTGACATCTCGAGAACTATGAAGTTAAGCTTTTCGAGAATTATAAGGACTTCTCGAGAACTACACTTCTGTTTCTCGAGAAATATAAGGACTTTTCGAGAACTTCACTGGACTTCTCGAGAGTTCAGACTTGGAAAAATTCTAGAAGCTGTCTGGACTTCTCGAGAACTAAAAGCTGGGACATCTCGAGAACTTTGAAGCTCAGATTCTCGAGAACTCTAAGCACTTCTCGAGAACTTTGAAGCAAAGTTCTCGAGAACTCTAAGCACTTCTCGAGAACTTTGAAGCAAAGCTTCTCGAGAATTATAAGGACTTCTCGATAACTAAGAGGCACTTCTCGAGAAGTGGACTTAGAGAATTTTCTGAACTTTAGAAAAAAATCTTTCTCTTCTCTTCAAGAGTCCAATCTTCATTCCATGATCCAAGTGTTTGAATATGAAGTGTATCCCAATTGAGAGGCTACACATGAGTCAACACCTTGGATCATACAGTGAGGGATTACACTGTATGGTCCTGTATTCATGACCCATTGTAGACTGACATTGGTCTATACTTAGCAATGGTAATCTACAAACACACAACTAAACAAGGATATCAAATACAACTTAATTCATCTTAGTTCAAGGGTGACTTCAAGCAAATCTGGGTTATTGTGGATGCAATACCTAACAATCTCCCCCTATTTGTAGAAGTCAGAACCCTCTACACTAACGTGAATTATGACAATTAAGAAAGAACTGGAAATGTAAAAATTTAATCTAAATGCAATAAGAGATTAATTGAACACACAATTAGGCAAAACTAGAAATTGTATATATGTAATGTTTTAGATTTCTAATCAACAACCATTTCATAAAAATTCTCAAAAACATATCAACAGGAATTCATTCTTTGCTCTGATGTTGTCTGTCCTGCATCTCATGTGTCTCCTCTGATAGCTGAAGGGCTTAGGATAGTACCTTGGAGGCTTTGGAGGAGCTTTAGGATTATTCTTACAAAACTCTCTATCATATATTCTTCTCTTGGTCATGGACTTCTCATATAATTTCCCACTCAGAGGAGCTGTAGTGGAGATTCATGTTCTCATTAAAGTCCATCACTAATTTGAGAGTTTCAAGAATTAAGCTTTTAGAAGTAGGGCTCCAGACTTCTGCAAATTCTTGGGCTTTCCTTTTCTCTGATTCAGTCTTAGGGATGCTTTTGCTGGCAGAGGGGCCTTCCCCATACTTTCTCTTCTTAGAGGTGTTGATTTCTGGTAGATCCTGAGGAATAATATCATCCCAAACTTGGACATAAGAAGTAGGAGGTGGATTCTGATCTTCTGGCCTTGGAGAAAAGCATGGTATCTGAGGTTGTTGCATCTGAGCTGGCATTTGACTGGGCTGTCCTTCAGCAAGAGGGTTCAGATGATGAGGAATAATATTAGGATCAGCTTGAAAGTCAGGGAATATTTGGTTGTGCATCCAAACTGTGGTGTCATAAGTATAGAACTTCACTGACTGGATTTGAGCTAAAACATTCTTATTCATTTCAGAAATTTTCTCAGACCAGAGAGTGTTTGCATCTTCAGTAAACTTATCCACAATTTTGACTACATGTTCTTTCACTAGAATCTCCCCCTTTCTTAATTCTACAGTGAGCTTGTCTATGGCTTCTTCTTTGAAGGAACCAACTTCCTCACAAACTTTCATCACATGCTTTTGTGCATTCTTTTCTAACTGAATCTGGTTATTTGCAAGAGTGACAGATTGTTCCATTACCTGACCAACACTAGTAATGGTGTGATCTATAGCTTTGCCACCAATATGAAACAGACTTTGAGAGAGTCAGTGTTATGTTGTATTTCAGCAAATCCTCGGCTCATTTCTTTTTCTAGAGCAATCACTTTGTCTTGCACTAATTTCAGAGAGTCATCAAAATGTTTCCTTTATTCAGCCAGCAAAATTTCAATCTTACCCAAAATTGCAGAAGAGAGAGAGGCATCAGCAGCAGCAGCAACAGGAGTAATAGCAACAACAGAGGTACTTGGGGTGGAATAGGAGCTACCCCGGGAGGGATCTCATCCACTACCACATAGCTCTTGGCCCTTACAGTGTGTAAGACTGTATCAGCCTCCTCATCAATAGTTTTGGGGATGGAGAAGTCAAGGTTCTTGGGAGGGGCTTCCACTTCTTCTGGCTAATCCTCTGCAGAGAGAAGGATGGTCTCTGGTGCTGAAGGGGGTTCAGCATGAGTTGAATCTTTCCTTGGAGAGGGAGAAGGAGTTGGAGTAGCTTGGGGTGAGGAGGGAACTGGTGAAGGATCCTTTGATGGTTCTTCAGCAGTGTCCTTGTGAATAGGAGGAAGAGGTTCATCTGAGGTGAGTTCTTAAACCATTCTGTTAATGGCTTCAGCTGTGTTCTGGAGGGTTTCCTGTACTTGACCATCTGAGAGGGTATCATCTGGAGTAATTTCCATTGGGGACCTGGTTGTAGAGCTTACTGGGCTTCTGACAGGACTTCTGATGGGTGATCTATCTGCCGATCTGGATTGAGAGGAAGGAGGAGTAGGTCTGACAACAGGAACAGAGGTTGCAGGCTCCCCCCTGAGTTGCTACACCATATGGTTCAGCAACATGATGAGAGGAGGGAGATGGGGTCCTGACCTCAGAGGCAGAAGCTGTAAGTTCTTTAGCTAACTACTTGGGATTCTTCAGCTTGAGATCCCATCTTTGGATGGAGGCCAATGAAATCTTTTTCAGCTGATGGATCTGAGTACCTTTAGGGGTTTTAAAAGTGACTGGATCAATCTCACTCAGCAACAAAGAGATTATCCTTCCAAACTTGGGATTCTTAATACTGTCCCTGAATAATTCAAATACCATCATTCCATATTGAAATTTCTTTCTGCAGATAATAGCTGTCATAACATCAAATAGGTCATTTATTATAAAACTAATGGACCCTGTTCTGCACCACAAGATCTTTCCAATTATATCTACCAGAAGCTTTCCTACATCATTGAAGAGATTTCTCCTTAAAGAGATGACATCCATAGAAACTCCACAGAAAGAGTGAGTTCTGTCAGAATCTTCATGTGTTAGGTCATCCTCTTCATCCACAACGGGCAGCTTTAGGAGCTTTGAAACTCTGGTTTTGTCCAACTTGATTTTGATCCCCCTGACTTTAGTTTTCAAAACTTTACCATTTCTCCTTACCTTGGCATTCCTGAAGAATTCCTCTACATCTGGAAATGAAATCTTGTAGGGTTCTGAGAGAACGAACATCAAACCGGCTGTTTCTAGGAGAAGGAGCAAGTTCATGAAGTCATCAGAAATGTCTGCAATCCCTGTGACGACGAGTTCACTGCCGACTCCTATTTTCAAACTCTGTGCCATGGATGCTGACGACGGCGATGGACGGAGTGCAAGATGACGGCTGCGACGAAGCTTTCTGTCGGCGGAAGATGAAGAGTTTTCGAGAAGACTGTTTGATGTGGCGGTTGATTTGGGAATTCTAAAGTATTATATATATATATAGTCCTAGTAATGTCAATTAAGTGTCTAATTGATCTAGGATTAGGACTAAAATCAAGCGGGTTTTCGAAATAGAATAAATTAATCAGAAGTCGAAAAAGGACGGGCATTTCTCGAGAGGTAGGGTTAGTTCTCGAGAGCTTAAGAAACTTCTCGAGAAGTATGATATTAGTTCTCGAGAGCTTAAGAAACTTCTCGAGAAGTATGATATTAGTTCACGAGAACTGAAGAGACTTCTCGAGAGATAGATCAAAGTTCTCAAGAAGTAGTCTGAGTTTTTCGAGAGTTAGTACTTTACTTTTCGAGAAGTAGATTGATTTTTCGAGAACTAGTACTTTACTTTTTGAGAGGTAGACTGAGTTTTCGAGAACTAGTACTTTACTTTTCGAGAGGTAGACTGAGTTTTCGAGAACTACCTTCCTCTTGAGAAATTTCTGACCTGTTTGAGGTATCCTCGATTCTTGAGCTTTGAGATGATTTCCTGTGACTTATCCTTCTTTTTTCAGCATCCCAAGTTCAGTTTTGAAGAAATTGAACTTGGTCTCATCCAGCGGCTTGGTGAAAATATCTGCAACTTGCCGATCTGTTGGCACGTACTGCAGATCCACATCCCTTTGCTCCACATGCTCCCGGATGAAATGATATCTAAGCTCGATGTGCTTTGTCGGGCTGTGCGAGACTGGGTTGTTTGTGATTGCGATCGCGCTGGATGAGTCGCAGAACAACGGAATGTCTTTGACCTTCATATTGTAATCTTCTAGCTGATTCTTGAGCCAAAGCAACTGTGCACAACAACTACCGGCAGAAATGTATTCTGACTCGGTCGTTGAGATAGCGACACAATTTTGCTTTTTGCTGCTCCATGAGATAAGCCTTCTTCCAAGGAACTGACATGTCCCGGAAGTGTTTTTCCTGTCATCTTTGCTACCTGCAAAGTCTGCATCTGAAAAACCAATTAGTTTGCTATCATTACTTCTTGGGCACCATAAGCCAAGATTCGGTGTACCTTTAAGGTATCTCAAGATCCGCTTTGCAGCAGTATAGTGAGATTCCTTACAATTCACTTGGAATCTAGCACAGACACATGTGGAGAACATTATGTCTGGTCTACTGGCAGTAATCTATACTTGGTTTCATCAAAAGGTTTCCCTTTCTCATCCTTGTCCAGAGACATAACTGAGGCCATTGGAGTCCTCATAGAGGTTGCACTCTCCATTCTGAATTTCTTAATCAACTCCTTGGTGAACTTCGTCTGTGAGATGAAAATTCCATCTTCAGATTGTTTCACCTGAAGTCCTAAGAAATACTTCAGCTCTCCCATACTACTCATTTCAAACTTCCCTTGCATAAGTTTAGAGAACTTTTTGCAGAGGTTGTCGTCTGTAGAGCCAAAAATAATGTCGTCGACATAGATTTGCACTAGCAAAATCTTGCCTTTAGTTTCCCTAAGAAATAATGTCTTATCTATCTTTCCCCTTGTGAACTTGTTCTCGAGGAGAAAGCTAGACAGCGTTTCGTACCAAGCTCGAGAAGCTTGTTTCAAACAGTACATCGCTTTTGATTATAAATATACATACTCAGGAAAGTTAGGATCAACGAAACCTGGGGGCTGTTCCGCATACACCTCTTCCTTTATGTCACCATTCAGGAAGGCGGACATCACGTCCATTTGGTAGACTGTGAAGCCCTTCAGTGCAGCATAAGCCAGGAACAGTCGGATGGCCTCCAGTCTTGCCACTGGAGTGTATGTTTGATCGAAGTCGATCCCTTCTTCTTGACGATATCCTTTGGCGACAAGTCTGGCCTTATTCTCTATGATAGTTCCATCCTCGTCCAACTTGTTCCGGTAGACCCAATTCTTTCCGATGACATTCTTACCTTTGGGTCTTGGAACAAGCGTCCAAACTTTGCAGCGCTTGAACTGATTCAGTTCTTCTTCCATGGCCAAGATCCATGATGTGTCTGAGTTGGCTTCCCAAAAGTTCTTTGGTTCAACCTGCGAGAGAAAACTTAAATATAAATTCTCGTTAGTTGGACCTCGACGAGTTCTGACACCATCCCGGGGATCTCCTATGATTTGGTCCATTGGGTGATCCTTCAGATGTCTGAGCTCTAGATTCCTGGCATTTGGGACTTCTTCAGCCACTGGAGTAACTTCATCAACTTGGACAATATTTTCATCTTGATCCTCTACCAGAGCCAAAAGGGGTTGGAGAGGTGATCTTGATGAACTTTTCATCTTTACCTTCGGTCGATTCATCCAAGCTTATCTCCTTAAGCCTTGTACCTGCATCTTCAACAAGCACACTAGACGATTTGCTTTGCAACAAGCTCGTCTCATCAAATACAACATGTATGGATTCCTCTACAACCAGATTTTTTCTATTGAAAATCCTGTATGCCTTACTATGGCTACTATATCCTACAAAAATACCTTCAAAACTTTTCTCACTAAACTTGGTAGTATGATACTTACCATTGTTAAGTTCGAAGCATTTACAGCCAAAAATTCTAAAATATGAAACTGTTGGTTTCTTGCCTTTTAGAAGTTCATAAGGTGTCTTATCATGATTCTTATTTATGAGGGCTCGATTTTGCACGTGGCATGCAGTGTTGACGGCTTTAGCCCAGAAGTATTCCGGTAGTGAAGCATCACTCAACATGGTCCTGCAGGCCTCTATGAGTGTTCTATTCCATCTCTCAGCTACTCCATTTTTCTATGGAGTACGAGGAGAGGAAAACTCATGAAAGATACCTAGGCTTTCACAAAATTCTGTCATGGCCCTAGATTTGAATTCAGTTCCATTGTCACTTCTGATTTTGACTATGGAGCTGTTGTATTCATTCTGGATCTGCCTAACAAAGTTTGTAAAGATATCGAAGGTATCTGACTTGTGTTTTAGAAAGAACACCCACGCAAAGCGCGAGTAGTCATCAACAATTACCAACGTATAATCCTTACCTCCTAAGCTTCTAACTTGCAGTGGACCGAACAAGTCCATATGAAGTAGGTGTAAACACCTATTAGAGTTTTTGCCTATGATTCTTTTAAAGGTAGCCCTTGTTTGCTTGCCTTTTACGCATGCATGACAAGGTCTCTCTTTGACGTGCTTGACAATTGGGGCATCACGTACTAAGTTCTGGGAGAATAATTTATTAATAGTTTTAAATTTAATATGTGCTAGCCTCTTGTGTCATTGGTCGCCAAGAGACGCACTATCTTTTTCCAAAAGACACACTGGTATAGAAGAGTCTATACAAATGAAATTTAAGCAAAATATGTTCCTGCTTCGAGTGCCTGATAGAATTGTATCCATATTGTCAACAGACTTTATCAAGCACTTGTCAGCGTGGAACTCAACTATGTATCCTTTGTTGCATAGTTGACTTATGCTTATGAGATTGTGTTCCAGTCCCTCCACATAAGCTACCTCCGAAAAGGATAGACTACCATTAGTGAACATACCGTAGCCTTTAGTTATCCCTCGGTCTGAACCTCCAAAGATGACCTTTGGTCCATTGCAGACTGAAGTGAAAATCTGGAGTAGGCTTCTTGTCCCGGTCATGTGCCGAGAGCATCCACTGTCCAAGTAACAGATTGGCATTTTGGTGGCCTTTGGACATACTTGCATTCATAATCACTTTGCCTTAGGGACCCAAACATGTTTGGTTCCTTGGTCTCGGGTTAGAACACTCGCCCTACGGAGATTAGCATTTTGAGTGGTCAATCTCATGTTGCCAACTTGAGGAGTAGCAACCTTCCTGATATTAAACCAACAATCGATGGCAAAATGACCAATTTTTCCACAACACCAACAGTCAAACCTGTTGTATCTTTGCCTTACGTACTCCTGCTTGACCTTTTGAGATGGTGGTCTAGCAGGGGTAGCATCCTTGGAGGAGGAAGCTTCATGGTGATGACAGTCACATGATTTCTTCTCCTTCGGAGGCCTTTCCCCAACGGGCTTTACTTTAGGTGCTTTCTTGAAGTTGTGGCCATGATTATAAGGACCATAGCCCTGAAGAATCACTTCTTCATAAGGTGCCTTAAAGACACTCTCACCAAAGTTTCGAGGGCGAGTCCATCCTTGATACCGAGACTTTGGCTCTACATAAGTAGGCCTGGACAGTTGACCATAGGACGAGTCCAGATCAAACTTATTCGTTGGAAAGATTACTTTCTTAAAGACGGTCTGATCTAGATGGGCTTTCCCTTTTTCTTTGGCCAAGGCCTTCTTGGCGGCTTTATTCTTCCATTGAGCCTTATTTCTCCTAGAAGATTTACTAGGAGCACCCTCATGGCCTTGTCCAGCACCCTTGGCCTTAGTTGAGAATTCAGCAATGAGTGGAAGAACATTTTTGGGCTTGGAGAAACTTTCAACAAGTTTCTTTTCAGCTTCGAGTTATTCTTCCAACTCTTTGATGATTTTATCTTTAAGGTCGAGATGCTCCAGAGCTTGATTGTACTCTTCGATAGCAATATTGAGGTTCTCTTGAAGAGAGTCAGTCTTGGCGACTTCTTCACTCAAGCTACTCTCAATAGCCTTTAGAGACTTAATCTCTTTAGCCTGAGTTTTCATGACTCGGCGACATTTATCGTAAGTCATGATCAACTCCTTGTACTGGGCCATAAGTTCCGACTCATCGTCAGAAGAGCTGTCCTCATGATCATGCTCAGAACTTTCAGATTCATAGAGAGGAGTGTGAGATTTTACCTCCCCAATAAACTGGGGCTCTTGTTCGTCATCTGATTGAGCCATGATCCCAAAGTAGGCTTCCTCTTCTTCACTCGACTCAGATGAGTCGGAGTCACTGAGAGTCTTGCCCTTCTTGGCCAACAGGCTCTTCTCTGTCCTCTTCTTGTGATATGAGGACTTCTTTTCCTCTCTTCTGCCACCCTCCTTCTTCTTGTGGGGGCAGTCAGCTATGACCTGACCTGGTTTGTTACAGCAGTAGCAAACAATGTCAGTAGAAATCTGTTTGTTCTGTTTAGAGATATACCTGTCATGGCTACTTGAGCCTTTCTTTCGCTGATCACCGTCATGTCGTGATCTTCTGTATGAGGAATCCTTGCCTCTCCACTGCTTCTTCTTGTTCAAGAATTTTTTGAACTGCCGAGAGAGCAGCGAGAACTCTCCTTCAGATAGTTCTGAACCTGAGGTGCTTGGCTTAGAGTTTTCTTCTTCACTCACTTCTTGAGCAGGTGCTGGTGAGGAAGCTTTGCTCTTCCTTAAGATGTCAGCCTTTAATGCAACCGACTTCTCTTTTGAGGAGAAGCAACTTTTCTCTTCTTTAGCTTTTCTGGAATTGATCTGCAGTTCATAGGACATCAGCTTGCCAAATAGATTATGTGGGTCTGTTTCAGCTAGTCTGCCAAACTCCCGATGGCACAGACTTTGTTGTCCCATTCCTTTTTCAGAGACCTCAGAAACTTATCATTCAGCTCCCCATTGGTGAAGACTCGGCCATACACTCTTAGGGCATTTACTATCTTGAGAAATTCTCAAAAGTATCTGCAATGGTCTCCTTTGACCCTTTCCTGAAGGCTTCATATTTCTGGTTCAGTAGGGACCTTCTGTCATCCCTCACTTCTTCAGTACTTTCCATCAGAGTTACTAGAGACTGCCACATCTCCTTAGCCGATTGGCAGTGAATCAGATTCTACAGCATCGAGTCATCGACTGCACTTTCTATAATATTTTTAGCTTTCTTGTCCAAAGAGACAAGTGCAATCTCGTCCTTATCTAGATCCATCAATTTCTTAGGAACCTTCTTGGTTGGATCTATAGTGGAGGTAGTCATGGGGACGTAAGGACCTTCTTCAACAATCATGAAGATCTGTGGGTCCACAGCTTCCATGAAAAATTTGATTCTCTCTTTCCACATGGGAAAGTTATTCTTTGTGCACAGGGGAAGCTTGACAAAATCTTTGGCCTTGTCCATTGCTTGAATATCCGAATGACAACTTTCGAGAGGAAATTGATCAAGGTGTTAACCTTTTAACGACCAACCTGCCTCTGATACCAATTGAAAGTGTAAAGTTGTCAACCTAAATCACCTAGAGGGGGTGAATAGGTGAATCGTGCGTCTATTTGCGGAATAAAAATTTTAACGATCTTGCACTAGAAATCAAGCAATCACAGAAGATAAGAAGATTTATAGTGGTTCCCCAATCTTGGGTACGTCCACTTTACCTCACCGATCTAGCAAATCACTAGACTCGTCTACTCCACTATCTCGGATTGAAAACAATCCTATGCCTCGGAACCAAGTTCCTACAAACTCGATCCAAATGGATCTACACTCGGAAGATAAAAACTTCCTACAACTCGGAGAGCAACGCTCCTACACTCGGAGAAAATCTCCTACAACAATAAAAAGAAATTTGGAAATACAAACACAGTAATTTCTCAGATCTGGAAAAATAAATCTCTGAGTCTTCTTCTTGAACTTTGTGGCTCTGTCAGAAAAGGTTGAAGAAGACTTGTAGATCTGACCTGAGAAAGCTTTGAACTACTCGATCAAGGAGAGGATGAGGATCCCTTGAACAGCAAGTCTTCCTTGATCGAAAACAGAGAACTCGATCTATTAGTGAGCGGCGGCTTCAGAGAACTGTCGTTTTGAGTCGGTCAATCAAGAAGAATTTCAGAGAGAAAATATCCGCTTCTTGTAATTGATAATTCTTAGGGTTTGTTCTTAATGAAAAGACTTTATATAGGATTACTCCTAACGGTTAGAAAAGACATTAATGACGACACGTGGACCAATCACATAAAGTCATTTGAAAAATCCGGCCGATCTGGACTTAAACGAAATTCTGAAAAATTTGACCTGCAGTTCTCGAGAAGTAATATTAGTTCTCGAGAACTAGTTTGATTTCTCGAGAGCTATACTGTCTGGAACTTAAGTTAGTTTTCGAGACTTCAGGGCTAATACTTCTCGAGAACAAACTGGACTTCTCGAGAACCACAAGCTGACTTCTCAAAAACTATGAAGTTAAGCTTTTCGAGATCTATAAGGACTTCTCGAGAACTACACTTCTGCTTCTCGAGAAATATAAGGACTTCTCGAGAACTTCACTGGACTTCTCGAGAGTTCATACTTGGAAAAATTCTTGAAGCTGTCTGGACTTCTCGAGAACTAAAAGTTGGGACATCTCGAGAACTTTGAAGCTCAGCTTCTCGAGAACTCTGAGCACTTCTCGAGAACTTTGAAGCAAAGCTTCTCGAGAAATCTAAGCACTTCTCGAGAACTTTGAAGCAAAGCTTCTTGAGAATTATAAGGACTTCTCGAGGACTAAGAGGCACTTCTCGAGAAATGGACTAAGAGAATTTTCTGAACTTTAGAAAAATCTTTCTCTTCTCTTCAAGAGTCCAATCTTCATTCCATGATCCAAGTGTTTGAATATGAAGTGTATCCCAATTTAGAGGCTACACATGAGTCAACACCTTGGATCACATAGTGAGGGATTACACTGTATGGTCCTGTGTTCATGACCCACTGTAGACTGTCATTGGTCTACACTTAGCAATGGTAATCTGCAAACATACAATTAAACAAGGATATCAAATACAACTTAATTCATCTTAGTTCAAGGGTGACTTCAAGCAAATATGGGTTATTGTGGATGCAATACCCAACATCATTTGTAATGAAACTGATAGAACTTGTTCTGCACAGAAGAACTTTTCCAAGTATATTCACAAGTACTTTGCTCTCTGGATTGAGATCAGGGTGGAGAATGGTGTTCACATCAGTAGATACACCACAAAATCCACATGCCCGATAGTAGTCTTCAACGGTTAGGTCGTCTTCTTCATCAATGACATGCAGTTGAAGTAGCTTAGAGACAATAGGAGTAGTTAGCTTAACCTTGATTCCACGAACTTTGGAATTCAAAACCTTGCCATTCCTCTTTAATTTGGCATTTTGGAAAAATTCCTCAACATCTACAAGTAAAATTTTGCACGGCTGCTCCAAAATGAATGAAAGTCCGGTAGCTTCCAAAAGCAGTAGAACATTGTGGAAATCATCTGACAGATTTGCTATTCCAGTAGAAACGAGTTCACTGCCGATTCCAACCTTCGAAGGAGGGGCCATGATCGAGAGATATGAACGAATATCCTTTTTCTGATAGAAATTCTGAAGCAGCGGCAAGAGGGCAATGGCGATAGAGAAGACAAAACGTTTATCTCGAGAGAAGTGTTTTGAAATTTCTGATTTTGGATTTTCCGGACTTTAATCTATGTATATAAGTCTTAAATCATGATAATAAAAATAACATACCTGAAAATATGACGGTAGTAGAGTCCGGGTGAGAATATAAAAAATTTGAACTTCAGGAAGAAAATTAGCATCAGACTTCTCGAGAAGATGAAAACCGATCGACGAAATCTGGCGGATTTTGATCGACTAAATTTCGATCGACGAAATAGGATAGATAGAAACCAATCGACGAACGTCAAACTATGATCGACGAACTTCGAACTCTTATCGAAGAACTTCGTACTCTGACTGACGAACATAAAGACTTCTGGAAAGGTAGGACATTTCTCGAGAGAAGATAAGAAGTTCTTGAGTAGTCAATTGTATTACTCGAGAAGCAGTTCTGAAGTTCTCGAGAAGCAGACTTGAAGTTCTCGAGAATCAATTTAGTTCTCGAGAAGTATTTCTCGGGAGTCAACTTGTTTCTCGAGTAGTAACTATAGTACTCGAGTAGTAATTGTCCTTCTCGAGAAATGAAGTCCAGACTTAGAATTTTCTTAAATTTTTGAAGTAGCCCGATTCTTGAACCTTTTGCTGTGAGACCTTTTTCGTCATTCTTCTTTGTTGAGAATGTCATGTTCTGTTTTGATGAACGAGAACTTGGCCTCATCTAGTGGCTTCGTAAAAATATCTGCAACATGCTTGTCAGTTGGAACATATTGGAGGTTGATGTCTCTATGCTCCACATATTCCCTGATAAAGTGGTACCCCAGCTCTATGTGCTTTGTCCTGCTGTGATAGACTGGGTTGATGGCGATTGCAATTGCACTGGAGGAGTCGCAAAACATTGGCATGTTGTTGAACTTCATATTGTAGTCTTCAAGTTGGTTCTTTATCCATAGCAGTTGTGCACAACAACTGCCTACAGAGATATACTCTGACTCGGCTGTTGAAATTGTTACACAATTCCACTTCTTGCTGCTCCAGGAGATAAGCCTTCTTCCTAGGAATTGATAAGTCCCGGAAGTGCTTTTCCTGTCATATTTGCTTCCTGCAAAATCTGCATCTGAATAACCATTTAGTTCGCTATCATTACTTCTTGGGTACCATAAGCCAAGATTTGGTGTACCTTTAAGGTATTTCAAAATCTTCTTTGCAGCAGCATAGTGAGATTCCTTAGAGTTCACTTGGAATCTAGCACACACACATATTGAAAACATTATGTCTGGTCTACTAGCAGTAAGATAGAGCAGGGATCCAATTATGCTTCTGTACTTGGTTTCATCAAAATGTTTCCCTTTCTCATCCTTGTCCAGAGACATAGCTGAACCCATTGGAGTCCTCATAGAGGTTGCATTCTCTATTAAGAATTTCTTAATTAACTTCTTGGTGAATTTTGTCTGAGAGATAAAAATTCCATCTTCAGATTGCTTCACCTGAAATCCTAAGAAATACTTCAGCTCTCCTATACTGCTCATTTCAAACTTCCCTTGCATAAGTTTGGAAAACTTTTTGCAAAGGTTGTCTTCAGTAGAGCCAAATATGATGTCATCGACATAGATTTGCACTAGCAGAATCTTACCTTTTATTTCCCTAAGAAATAATGTCTTATATATCTTTCCTCTTGTGAACTTATTCTCAAGAAGAAAGCTAGACAACATCTCATACCAAAATCGAGGAGCTTGTTTCAAATCATATAAAGCTTTATATAAAAGATAAACGTGATCAGGATTGTTAGAATCAACAAAACCTGCAGGTTGTTCCACATACACTTCTTCATTTATGTCACCATTAAGGAAGGCCGACTTCACGTCCATCTAATAGATAGTGAAGCCCTTAAGTGCTGCATATGCTAGGAATAACCTGATTGCCTCCAGCCTTGCCACTGGAGCATACATCTGATCGAAGTCGATTCTTTCTTCTTATTTGTATCCCTTGGCGACAAGTCTGGCTTTGTTCTTTATGGTTGTTCCATCTTCGTCCATCTTGTTCCTGTAGACCCACTTTGTTCTGATAACATTCTTTTTGGGTCTTGGAACAAGCTTCCAGACTTGGCAATGCTTGAATTGATTCAATTCTTCTTCCATTTCCATTATCCAAGAAGCATCTGAGTTTGCTTCCTCAAACTTCTTTGGTTCAACCTGCGAGAGGAAACTTAAATATAGATTTTCATTAGTTGTACCTCTACGAGTTCTGACACCATCCCGGGGATCTCTTATGATTTTATCTATTGGGTAATCCTTCAAGTGTCTAAGCTCTAGGGTTATTGCATCTGGAGCTTCCTCTATCATTGGAGTGACTTCATCAACTTGGATGAAATTTTCATCATGGTGATCATCCTCTCCAATTGGGGTTGGAGTGGCGATCTTAATGAACTTTTGAGCTTTTCTTCAGTTGGCTCATCCAAGTTTACTTCCTTTAGTCTTGAACCTGCATACTCAATAAACACACTAGAAGAGCCGCCTTGCAGCAAGCTCGTCTCATCAAATACAACATTAATAGATTCTTCTTCAACTAGGGTTTTCTTGTTGAAAATCCTATATGCCTTACTATGGCTACTATAACCTCCAAAAATACCTTCAAAACTCTTTTCTTTGAATTTAGTAGTGTGATACTTTTCATTGTTAAGTACGAAGCATTTACTACCAAAGATGTTAAAATATGAGATAGTCGGTTTCCTGCCCTTTAGTAGTTCATAAGGTGTCTTATTGTGGTTCTTGTTTATGAGTGCTCGATTTTGCATGTGGCATGCAGTTTTGACAGCTTCAGCCCAGAAATATTTTGGTAGTGAGGCATCACTCAACATGGTCATGCAAGCCTCTATGAGTGTTCTATTCCTTCTCTCAGCGACTCCGTTCTGTTGAGGAGTACGGAGAGAGGAAAACTCAGGAAAGATACCTAAGCTTTCACAGAATTCTGTCATCGCCCCAGATTTGAACTTTGTTCCAATGTCACTTTTGATTTGGACAACAGAGAAGCTGTATTCATTCTGAACTTGCTTGACAAAATTAGTAAAGTCATCAAAAGTATCTGGCTTGTGTTTTAGAACAAACACCCACGCAAAGTGAGACTAATCATCAACAATAACCAATGTATAATCCTTACCTCCCAAACTTCTAATTTGCAGTGGACCAAACAAGTCCATATGAAGTAGATGCAAACACCTATTAGAATCCTTGCCACTAATGCTTTTAATGGTAGCCCTTGTTTGCTTGCCTTTTACACATGCGTGATAAGGTCTATCTTTAATGTACTTAACGTTGGGTGCATCACATACTAAATTACGAGAAAAAATTTTTTTAATAGTTTTGTAATTTATATGTGCTAATCTCTTGGGTCATTGGTCACCAAGAGACACACTATCTTTTTCCAAAAAGCACACTGGTGTAGAAGAGTCTATGCAAATAAAATTTAAGCAAAATATATTTCTACAATGAGTGCCTGATAGAATCGTTTCTAAGTTATCGACCAATTTTATCAATCACTTGTCTGCATGAAATTCTACTATGTATCCCTTGTCACAGAGCTGGCTTATGCTTATAAGATTGTTTTCCAATCCTTCAACATAATCCACATCTGAGAAGGATACACTGCCTTTAGTAATCATACAGTAGCCTTTTGTAATTCCTCGGTCAGAACCTCCAAAGATGACCTTTGGCCCGTTCATGACTGAAGAATAATTTCGGAGTAGGCTTCTAGTCCCGGTCATATACCAAGAGCATCCACTGTCCAAATACCAGATAAGAATTTTGGTGGCCTTTGGACAATCCTGCAAAAGTAGAATCAAGTTGCCTCAGGAACCCAAACTTTTTTGGGTCCTTGGTCTCTAGTTAGCATACTCCCCCTACGTGTGTTAACATTGTGAGTGGTCTTTCTCACATTATTAAATTGAGGAGCTACATAATATCTGGTGTTAAACCAACAATCTATAGCAAAGTGACCAACTTTGCCACAACACCAATAGTAAAACCTGTTGTGTCTTTGCCTAAAGTTCTCTTGCTTGGCTTTTTGAGGATGTGGTTTAGCAGGGGCAACAAACATGGAGGTAGAAGCTTCGTGGTGATGACACTCACATGACTTATTCTCCTTAATAGGCTTTTCCACAACGGGTTTAACTTTTGGAGCTTTCTTGATGTTATGACCGTGACTATAAGGGTCGTAGCTCTGAAGAGTGATCTCCTCATAAGGTTCCTTGAAGACACTCTCACCAAAGTTCCGGAGACGAGCCCATCTTTGGTACCGAGACTTGGGCTCTACATAAGTAGGCCTAGCAAAGTGACCGTAGGACGATTCAAGATCAAACTCATTTGTTGGAAAGATAACCTTCTTAAACGAAGTTTGGTCTTGAGGATCTTTCCCCTTATCCTTGGCTAGAGCTTTTTTGGCAGTCTTATTTCTCAATTGGGCTTTATTTCTCCTAGAAGATTTACTAGGGGCAGCCACATGGACTAAGCCAGCTCCTTTAGCCTTAGCAGAGAACTCAACAACAAGTGGAAGGATTGTCTTTGGCTTGGAGAAACTTTCAACAAGTTTCTTTTCAGCGGCAAGTTGTTCTTCCAACTCCTTGATGATTTGATCTCCCAGCTTTAGGTGCTCGAGAGCCTTTTTTTATACTTTGATTGCTATATGGGCTTCCTATCTAAGTGAGTCCATCTTTGCGACTTCCTCCCTCAGAGTGCTCTCCTCAACCTTAAGAGGTTTAATCTCCTTGGCTTGAGTTCTTGCGACTCTTCGACATTTATCGTAAGCCTTGATTAACTCTTTGTATTGAGTCATGAGTTCAGATTCATCCTCAGGCGAACAATCCTCATGATTATGGTCAGAAGCCTCTGATTCTGAGAGAGTAGTATGCGAGTTTACCTTCCCAGTGAACAGGGTTCTTCCTCATCATTTATATGTGTCATGAGCCCAAAGTAGGCTTCCTCATCATCACTAGATTTAGATGAGTCTGTGTCGCTGAGGGTCTTAGCCTTCTTGTCTACCAGGCTTCTTTCAGTTGTGTTCTTGTCGTAAGAAGATTTCTTCTCCTCTCTTCTTCCACCCTCCTTCTTCTTTTGAGGGCAATCAGCTATGACATGTCCTAGATTATTGCAACAATAACAAACAATGTCAAAAAAAATATTTTTGTTTGGTTTAGAGTAATACCTGTCTTGGCTACTTGAGCCTTTCTTATGACGATCACCATCATGACGTGATCTTCTCGACGAGGCATCTTTGCCTCTCCAATGTTTCTTCTTGTTCAAGAACTTCTTGAACTGTCTTGAAAGAAGAGAAAACTCTCCTTCAGATAGCTCTGAGCCCGAGGTACTTGGCTCTGATGCTTCTTCTTCACTTTCTTCCTGTGCGGGAGCAGGAGATGCAAATTTTGACTTCCTTGAGATGTCTGCCTTTAGAGAGACAAACTTCTCCTTGAATGAAGACCGACTTTTCTCTTCTTCAACTTTTCTTGAATTTATTTGGAGTTCATAGGACATAAGCTTTACAAAGAGATTCTGAGGGTCAGTCTCTGATAGTTGTCCAAACGCCCGGATTGCACAGACTTTGTCGTCCCATTCATTAGTCAGGGATCTCAGAAATTTGTCATTCAGTTCTCCATTAGTGAAGACCTGGCCATAAACTCTCAGGTCGTTGACAATCTTGAAAAAACTTTCAAAAGTATCAGCAATAGAATCCTTAGGACCTTGTCTAAATGCTTCATATTTCTTATTCAGTAGGAATCTTCTATCATCACTTACTTCTTCAGTACCTTCCATTAGGACGATGAGAGACTGCCACATTTCTTTTGCGGATTGGCAGTGAATCAGATTCTGTAATATAGAATCATTGACTGCACTTGTGATGATATTCTTGGCTTTCTTGTCTATAGAGACAAGTGCAATCTCATCTTTGTCAAGATCCATAAGCTTCTTTGGAACTTGCTTTGTTGGGTCAATGGTGGAGGATATCATTGGAACATGGGGTCCTTCCACTATCATAAAGATCCTTGGATCCACAGCTTCCATGAAGAATTTTATTCTTTCTTTCCACATATCAAAGTTAGTCTTTGTGCACAAGGGAAGCTTAGCAAAAACCTTGGCTCTGTCCATGCCTGTATCCTCTTAAGACAACTTGGAGAAGATCTATTCAAGGTGTTAACCTTTTTGATGAACAACCTCCCTCTGATACCAATTGATGTTTTTAGTTGTCTACCTAAATCACCTAAAGGGGGTGAATAGCTGAGGTCTGCGTCTTTTTTCCGAATAAAAACTTGAAAGAACGGAGCGTAGAAAATAAATAAACAAGCCACAGAGAACACAAGATATATAGTGGTTCCCTAACCTTGGGTACATCCACTCTCCACCTCACCGATCTAGCAACACGCTAGACTCTGCTACTTCACTATTATCTCGGATTGAAAACCAATCCTACAACTCGGAGCAACGCCCCTACAACTCGATCCTCAAAACGGGATCTACACTCGGAGGAAGAATTTCCTACAAAACTCGGAGACAAAATATCTTACAAGAGTTGAAATATATTTTACAACAACAATAAATTAAACTTCAGTTCTGATCTGAGAACTTCAAATTTCTTCCTTCATGAAAGTTGAAACTCTGTCAGAAAATGGATCGAGGAAGACTATGCCGAGATCTCTGGATCTGAAACTCTTAAGATCAACACGATCAAAAAAGAAATCTGTAGATAATGAACGGCTAGATCTGTTGATCGATTCTTGTTCTGAATCACTTGGATCGGAGAAGAGTAGTGAGAAGAATGTCGATGAAGAGCGGCGGCTTTCCCGATTTAGAAACACTAGTACGATTCAGAATTCTTGATTTCGTGTTTTAGGGTTAGTCGAATTTGATAAGACCTTTTATAGGACAAGCCTAACGGTCATAATCTTAATTGAATGCACACATGGACCAATAAGAATCGAGGTTAATTTTGAAATTGTTTCCGTTTGTACTTAGAGAAAAATTCGGAAATAACTTCTGTATTTCTCGAGTGAGAAGAAGAGTACTCGAGAACAAAAGATGGTTCTCGAGAAGAGTATGTATGGCTCTCGAGAACAAGTCCTTAAGAAAAATTCGGGAAAGATTTCTGGCTTCTCGAGAAAAGGTTTCTATTACTCGAGAACTAGACAAAGACTTCTCGAGAACTATCTTGACTTCTCGAGAACTATCTTGAATTCTCGAGAACTGTCTTGACTTATCGAGATATAACCTCTTCTTACTCGAGTATTGGTCTTTGGCTTTATCGAGACAAGGCTTGGCCTTCTCGAGTACTGACTTATGTTACTCGAGTACAACACTTAGAAAATTTCTGAAGTAATATTGAGTGAACTCGAGAATGAGGTATGTAGTACTTGAGTACTCTATGACTATCTTGAGTATTTGACAAGGACTTCTCGAGAACTAATTTCTGCTACGCGAAATTTATACTTAGCAGACTCGAGAAATCATTATAACACTACTCGAGTACAAGAAGTCCTTTTCGAGTAATGGACTTAGAAAAAGTTCTGACTTTCTGAAAAATGTTTTCTTCAAGGTATACACCAACTATTCTTTCTTCCATTACTTTAGTACTTAAAAATGAAGTGTTTACCAATAGAGAGGCTACACATGAGTCAACACCATGGATTACACAATGAGGGATTATATTGTATGGTCTTGTGTTTGGTGACTCATTGTAGACTGACATTGGTCTACACTTAACAATTATATCTTGCAAGCACTCGGCATGAAAAGAGCATCAAATACAAACTTAAGTCATCTTAGTTCAAGGGTGACTTCATATAAATCTGGGTTATTGTGGATACAGTACCCAACAACTATCGTACAGTAGGTCTGCGGCAATATTTGTCACGTACTGTAGCCATCCCGCCACTTATTTGAACTATGTTGACTTGCTGACATCACCAGCTGTGGACTTAGCCAAAAATCAAGCAACATAAGCAGAGGCGTTGAGTGAGTAAACATCACTCAACACCAAAACACTTAGACATATTTACTGTTTCTTGGCGTTGAGTGGGTAACCTTCACTCAACGTCAAACTACTTAGATTGTGAATCTGTTTCTAGGCATTGAGTGATTCAGCTTCACTCAACGCCAACTTGCTTTATCAGCTTTCTACTACTTGGCGTTGACAGCGTTGAGAGCGTTGAGTGAGCACGCCTCACTCAACGCATTTTGACTTAGCCAAATTTTCTGAACCAAGATCGACGAACTGAACGGAGTTCGACGAATGGCGAGCTCAGCTCAACGAATTATGAACTGAGTTCGACAAATTTTGAACATAGTTCAATTAGTTCAACTTACAGCCTTTTTGTTATATGGCGTTGAGTGTGTCTTCATCACTGTTAACCCGGAATCCGCGACTAGTTCTCCAGGCTTTCCAGTCCGGGCGGCTTATTCTTTATAGCCACCATTCTCAGCAAGCCGGCTTGTTGACACAGATAAGCCGGGTGGCCTCGACGTCAGGCCGCCGCCAGTTCCAGGGTCGGCCGTCATCTGGGGGTTGGCCTGTCCTTACCCAAGCCGCACGACCTATATACCTGGTCGCTGTCTGAAGGAGCCCAGATCAGCCCGTTAAGGGGCCGGGCCTATCAACTCGCCGGAGGAAGCCCGCCAGGCCGCGCGGCCTTTCCTCTGCTCTCTTCTCTTCTTCTCGGTTGTTTCCCGTCACCGCTGCCCGGTTCTCCTGTACCCCGGGCAGCCGATAATTTTAGCCCTACCCGTTTGGTCAGGCCCCCAAGCCTATAAATAGGGGGCGGGAGTACACCCAAGGCATGCTGACTCGAGTCCAGGAGCTCGCTTGTTAAGAGCTGCGGCCTCGATTCTAGTCCTTTGCGGTCTATTGTCCGGCCAGCTTCTTTCCCTTTTCTTTTCTTTTCAAGTGTAACCGCTCCATTTTATATAAAAGGAAAGCCCTCTGCAGGAGAGGCATTCAGGCCGCGGCGGGCGAAGCGTGGTGTCGCCGCTCTTCGCGGCTTGCTTTGATCTTTTCTCTGATTCTTACTCTAACCGCTAGTAACCGACTAGCCGACAGTCTTTTCCCAACCACTTCACCAGTGCTCGAACGGTTAGCTGGTGGTGCTCATTTTCTCCTTCGCATTTCGTGCATCAACAGTTAACACGCGACCTTCAGATCTCGGTTCGCCGGTGAAAATCTGCGGTTAGATATTGTCAGACCGCTCGGCCGCTACAGCTTAGCGGCTAGTCGAGCAAACTACGGCAAGGACGGTTAACCTGTTTGGTTACGGCCTGTCATTCTGTCCGCTCGGTCAAACTGCAGTTGTTTGACAGTTTCTAAATACGTGTTGGTTATCATCTATTATTTGCAATGAATCTTCCGAGGAATTACAGTAATTTCTTATCATCTATTCGGGATTTCTTAAAGGGGCAAGATGGTTCTCATCATGATAATGTGGCACTTGACGGCGGTAATGAATCCTCTAATAATCAAGCTAGGGATGCATTGCGTCATGAAACAAGAGAAGTGTACAGCCCTCCTCATCGGCGTCGCAATGCAAACATAACCGCTCATCGTAATCAAGCTTGCACGAAGAAAACACCTCCCTATAGAGAAGAGGAAGTTTCTTTTCCGTTCATTGATCAAATTCGCTGGGATATCGTTGCTGATGATTTCAGAGAGCCTCGTTTGCCACGCTATTCCGGGATTAGTGATCCAGTTTCACATCTACAAGCATTTGAAGTGGCTGCTTCTTTAAAAGCCATGTCGGATGGAATCAAGTGTAAGCTTTTTCTAATGACCTTTGACGGTCTTGCTCAGGAATGGTTTCATGATCTACCTTCTCGGTCTATCACTTGCTTTGGGGATTTTCAAAAACAGTTCCTTTTGAGATTTGATACCTTCAAGAAGCAGAAGAGAAACCCAGTAGCTCTCTTCCAAATCAAGCTGGAAGTTGATGAGTCTACTGCTCATTTCGTCGATCGTTTTCAAAAGGAAACGCTTGATGTCGTTAACGTTCATCCAGACTTTTACAAATATGCTTTGATAAGCGGCCTTTGAGAAGGTCCTCTCAAATTTAAAGTTAGCAAAAAGGATCCAAAGACCTATGGAGACCTTATTAAAATAGATAATCGATTCATAATGGGCGAAGCAGCAAACGCCAACTATATATCTTTTTTGAATCAAATGGCTAGGGAACATCAGAAAAATTCTTATCATCAACAACCCGGTTCTTCCCAAAATGCTTCGGAACCTCCGCAACAGGATAAATCATCGGAGTTTGTGGAAGCTTGCCCTATCATGTCTTTTGATCCTAAAACGCTCAAGTATGAAAGGTATTCAGACAGGTATGTCAGGTTCAAAGTTTCTATGGAAGATCTTCTGCCAATTCTTGCTAGTATGAAGGAATTTAAAAAGCCACTACGTATGAAATCAAAGATTGAACATAGACATGAAGAACTTTTTTGTAAATATCATAAGGATATTGGTCATGATACAGAAGATTGTCGGGCTCTCCGGAAACTAGCAGATCAATTCGCAAAAGCAGGAAAAATTACAAGACTATGTTATCTTATGATCCTCCAGCACATTCTCCACTGACAAAGCCAGCGTTGCAAATGAAGATTCTGCTGTTAGATTGTGAAAGTGTTTGAAGTTATAGTATGTTGTTTGTCTTTCTTACATATTTCGTATATCTCCCATGTGTTCGGAGTTTTTTGCATTTGTTCCTTTTCTTTTGACAATGATAGTTGTAATAGATATAGCAGCAAATCAGCCCTTACCAACATCCAGCTTCACAAATATCCTTCAATAGTCGTCAACAATTGGGTTCAATCAGGTTCAAGCCCATATCCTTTTACTATGCCTTCCGCTAGAAATAAGCATTCATATGCCCTCTAAATTCTGCTTCTTAGCTTTACATTTAACATTGACATGCGTATGTGGACATTTACTTATAACGAAAATAATACTACTTATTTGGCCCTCCACATCCTGCATGACATCAGTCGCAGATGTGTAGTGGCAATCCCCATCGACATCAATCGCAGATATTAACCCTGCTCGAACCATTCGCGGATGAGTTAAAATGAGATCTTCTTATAGAAGAGTTATAATTCTCAGTTTATGTTGTAAGACAGTGCAGACAGAGTTTTTGTTATCTTTTCAACCTGCAAGTTACAGTGGTAGATAAATTATGGTGTTCACATATTATTATTGTTACACAGTCCGCAGACCGCGCGGTTATATATTTCGGTTTATTCTATTCGGCTATGACATCTCTCCCGGTTTATTACCAGTGTATTCTGGAATTCGGTCGGCTTGGTTCTGTCAACTAGTTCTAATCTACCGGCTTATGGTATTCATTCAAATCAATTTGCGACTTGTTATGTAAAGAAGTCGCAATACGTTTATCTCTATCCTTCAGTAATTTGCATATTGGAAGCGTGTTTTGCATTGAAGTTCAGACAGGCCGCCGCAATTAGCTTCACTATTACAATATCTTATCGGTTTATTTCCTTAGCCAAGCGGCTTATCGATCGCCATATATCTTCTTGATCTCCAATTAAACTACGACCTATCAGCGATCAACTACATCAATCGTGCGACTTCATACTGAGTATGAACCTTCAACAGTTGAACTGTTTTATCTTCTTGGCGAATATTCTCCTGACCGCCCGGCTTATGGCTCTACATACGCTCAAGGGTGATGAGATTGGTATAAATTCGCAGACGACTAATATACCTGGCTACTGGTATCCTATTCGAGTTTAACCGGAACAAAGGTATTTATTATTCGGTGAAGTCATCGACGAGATTTCTTAAGTCGGAAACGAGTAAGAAAGACTAAGCCGCATAAACAAACAAGTAAGTAAAATTACAAGATCTTCATAAAAGGTAAAATATTTTCATTTCTAATATCAAGTACAAAAAGTAGACCGCGCGGTTTACAAAATCATACCGCCGATCTCAAAAAATATGAAAACTATTACAAGTAATTTATCCTAACTATCCGGCTTTAGTATTTTAGACGCAGGAGTGCCGGAGTCCGGTTCACCGTCGATGTCGACCTCAGAAGGCGAGTTTTCACCGCTGTCAGACGAGGATGAACGCGAACTGCCAGTGCCCCTGGTCTCGGACTTGCTGGGCTCAACTCGAGCGGTCTCAGAAGCTTGACCGCCGGTTTCTGAAGAAGCGCTCTCGCTCTTGCTCCCCTCACTGTCCTCCTCTTCCTCTTCCGCCTTGCTCTCGCCCTCACCATCGATCTTCTCCTTGCCTTTCAGAACTCGATAAACCGCGGCCACCCTTTTCTTCAAGGGTGGAAACAGGTCGGAACAAGTGAAGTCGGTGAAGCCTGGGGCGAGGCCGTTGCGATCCCGGAGGCGATTCAGTGCTCCATCGATCCCTTAGACAAGCTGTGGAAAAACCGCGTCCTGAAAGGCCGGGTTGGACGGATCGTACACTTTCTGCAAAGGAAAGGAAAAAGGTCAGTCCGGGCGGCTTGATAAATAAAGACGCAAAAATCAGGTAATATCTTACCGCATTCAACTCCTTTAGCCGTGCGATTTCTTCATCTTTCTCGGCGAGTTGCCGCTTCAGGTCGCCTTGACTTGTGACTAACCGCCTATGGGACAGGCCCATGTAGTGGTTAGCCACAAAGCTTCTCGCGCCGACCTGTGCGGCAAACCGAGAGAAGTCTTCTTCTGGTATCATCTTCAGCGCTTTCAGGTTCCGCTTACCATATAAAGCCGCGCCAGCCGCGGAGGCATGGAGGCTTATCCTTTCCCTTCCCCAGTCAAGGAGGGCGGTGGAGACTTGGACTGATCCGCCATCGGCACTCCACTGCATGGTGGGGTTGTCGTGGAGGTCCTCCAGGTGGCTGCCCATTCCTTGCAGCGTGAAGTCGCTGGAGGAGTCTGTTTCCCCTTCCTCCTCGGCTCGTTCCGGCCTGATTCTCTTAGCCCTTTTCTCCCATTGAGTAAGGGTTAAGTCGTCAGGAGTTAGCGGCTTATTCAGCGAGACCGCGACGACAGATGCAAGGCAAATTCAACAAGTCTGTTCGTAAGCCGCGCAGCTAGCAGATCAGTTCGGTTGGCTGGTACTTACTATCCTCCACATGAACGTCCTCCAAAGTTGGGAGCAACGGGAGGTAGTGGACGACGTCTAGCCGCTCCCCCTTGAAGAAGTCGAAGATTTTCTTCTCCAGGCCGTCCAGCCCGCTGCTGCCGAAAGCGGCTTCGTCGCGGACCTGCGGGTTGACCGGCAGGAGTCCGAGTTGTCCTTCGAAAATCAGGTACCTTTCTGACCAATTCGGGATTTTGTTCGCCAGGTTGATGACCTTTAGCCCCCGGTAGCCAAAGTACAGATGCCCTCTGAAGATCTTTGTCCCAGAGTCCGGAATAGACCGGACCGAAAAGCATTCTCTGAACAGCTTCATCGAGAAGCGGACTCTCTCCGACCTCAAGTAGGAGATGAAGCTGTAAATCGCCATAATAGAGTTCGGCGGCAGCTGTCCTGGCACTACTCCGTAGTGGTCGAAGACCGCTACGGCTTCCATCAGCACGGGGAAGCGGAAGCCGCAGTCAAAATGATCGACTGGGATAGCGATTTGGTTGAATGTGGAGGAGCTAATCCGCTCGTGAGGAAGCGGAAGCCGCGCGAGCAGCGGGCTGTCTTTCATATACTTCTCTGTAAAACTGTCAAGCTCGGCTTGGGTAAGTCGGCCTTCCTTGTGGTCCGCCGAATGGAAGGCAGAGGCCGCATCGGTCCTAACGGCTGGAGCTTTCTCAGACCACATCGCCTTTGCCTTAGCTCGCATTCTGATCTGTCGTGCCGAAATCTTCGGGATCATCTCAATTTATAGATTTCCTATGAATCTACAGTGATGGTTGTCAAATCGCGGTTAGCTATAAAGCCGCACGGCCTAACCTGCAAGAGAAAGTATGCTAATCGCAGACTAGTTCGGCAGTTCGCGCGACTAAAATTCCTGTACTTAGCGAAATTTCCGAAGAAGAAAAGACAGCGACTATGACATTTAAACCGCACAAGCCGCAAGCAATTTGCACTAATATACGAACAGATATATAACAATTGTCCACAGCAATCAAACAGCCCGACATCACGAGTTGATGCTTATTACAAAGCCAAATAAAATGTTCAATATTGTTTATCTCCGCCCTCATGAGCTTCTCGCCCCACCCGCGCGACTTGGTCGCCGGCCTGTACCAGCTGAACGTAAACTTGACTGACGAGGTTGTGGATGGAATGTAGAGTCCGGTGAACCCGCGAGGTATCACGCTCTACGCGGGCAAATGGAACCAGCGGTAGAGCGCGGTCTCCCGAGTCACCAGAAGCTGCAACTTGCCTAACCGCCGCGGTTAATGGCGAGTCCGAAGTCTCTCCAGAAGCCGGGCGGTTTGGTAGTTGTTGTTATTCCTTTCCCTCGCCAGATCGAGCAATGTCCTCCCTTTCTCTCTCAATTCGGCCGGCCATCAGCATCAAGGCCTGCATGTCAAGCTTCTCTGCCTTCTCTCGTTCCAGGTTAGCTAGCGCCTCATGTGTCCTTCGCTCCGCAGCCTCTAGCGCAGTCCGCATCAATGATCTCTCCTCCTCCAAAGAGGTCGATGCCGCTGGTGCCCTTTGTTCAGCGGACTCTAGGGCAGTCTGCATTACTGCCTTCTCCAGCTCCCAGTGCTCCAGCACCTCCTGTGTCCTTCGCTCCACAGCCTCTAGTGCAGTCCGCATCAATGATCTCTCCTCCTCCAAGGAGGTCGATGCCGCCGGTGCCCTTTGTTCAGCGGCCTCTAGGGCAGTCCGCATTACTGCCTTCTCTAGCTCCCAGTGCTCCTGTGCCTCCTGTCTCCTTTTTTCTGCGGCCTCCAACTTAGACCGGCTTACATCTCTCTCCAGATCCATGTCGTTTAGTACTTCCCGCATCCTTTTCTCTGCGGCCTCCATCTTAGACCGGCTCGCAGCTCTCTCTAGATCCATGTCGTTTAGTACTTCCCGCATCCTTTTCTCTGCGGCCTCCAGATCAGACCGGCTCGCATCTCTCTCCTGCTCCAGGTCTTCCAGCACCTCTTGAGTTCTCTTTTCAGTGGCCTCAAGCATAAACCGCTGATCTTCTGCTTCAAGTCGCCACTCTTCTTCCTTGGCTCGAAGGGCCTCAGCATGCTCCCGTATTCTAGCCTGCAAGACGGCAACCTCCTCCTGGAATTCGACCGCCCGTTGGTCATGGATTTTTGGAAGTAGCGGGGGCATCAGTGGAGGCAAGAAGCTCGTCAGATCGCCCGGCTTGATGGCGGTTTCTGGTGCACCTGCAGCGAACAAACAAACGATCAGATTTCAATCGCATAACCGGCACCTTTTAAAGGATCTCAGTGGAACGAGACAGTAGCTCGGGCTTATCTCTCCTTCCGAAGCCGCAATGCCAAACCTAAACGCTGGACGCCTAAACTGCTCGGAGTCTATTTGCTTCAGCTTTTGTTTCCATATCCGCGCGGTCTCTTGAGGTTTACTTCTGAGTTGTGCCGTGGTCAGGAAGAAGCTCGCTGGCGGATTAAAAATGGTGTCCGCTCCCTTCTTCCGTGACCGCGGCTTGTAGAATTTTACAATGCGCTTAACTTCTTCATGTTTACCTTGCAGGGGAGGAAATGTAGTCGCCACCTGCTTCCCGGCGATTATTTTCTTCATCTCCTCTATCTTCTCTCTGAGTTTTAATTTCTCAACTCTTTCTGAAACCACAGGAGACGGTTCGCCTAGCTTCTCTCCTTTAACTTCGACGTCGACGTCGGCGGTCTCTTCAGAAGACGGCGGAGTTGTTAATAGCTTGTCCTGTTGCTGGAATTTCTCCATGCCCTTCAGGATGTTGCTCAAGGAATCGCTGATCGCCGACAAACTCTCTGGCTCGTTCGGCTTAGAGGATGGAGTCGACGGACTCTCAGACACTTCTTTCTCCCGCGGCTTATGCTGGAGGCTAGCCGCACTGGTCTTCACAGAAACATTGTGGTTGTCAACCCACATTTTCCGCACTTTCCTCCTCATCCTTTCTTCGAGGGTCTCATCCTTCTTCCTGTGTCGCTTCAAGTGGCCGACTATTATCTCTGTCCGTTTCTTCTTCTCAGCCAGAGACCGATCGGCCTCCAGCGGCTTCTCTGAGTCGTCCTCATCAACGATGATCAAATCGGTAGACTTGGGCAGCTCGCGCGGTTTGGAGGAATCGACACTCTTCTCTTCCTCCCCAGCAATCTTCAAGAGAGGTTCACCAGATGGCGAGTCCGTGATATCGAAGGATTTTGTGGTTCCGGCTTGTGGGTGAGCAGACTTGGGAACTTCTTCAACTTTGGCCGCGGCCTGCAAGGATTCCCCGATGGCTTCTATCGGCTTCTTTCCAGAATCAGAAGTCGCCGGGGTGATCGGCTTCTCAGCTTTCTTCTTAGGCAGTTGGTCAGAGCTGTCCGCTTTCTTGCTCCTCTTCTTCGCCCCGGACGACTTCTTTTCGCGAGCTAGCATTGAGGACGTAACATCCATCTTGTAGAAGTCGCTGTCGGCTTGAAGGATTCTAACCGCAAGTGGCGAATGTGACCCATGGCTTAACAGAAATCTTGACAAAATGGCAGGATCCTCGGCATTTTATAGACGCAGAGGCATTAATGGCAGTCGCGGTCTCCGGCTTAGTTCTACATTTTCGAAGTTTTTCAGAAACTTAAAAATGTGCGGGGATTATGTTAACCCAAAATCCGCGACTAGTTCTCAAGGCTTTCCAGTCCGGGCAACTTGTTCTTTCTAGCTGCCATTCTCAGCAAGCCGGCTTGTTGACACAGATAAGCCGGGTGGCCTCGACGTCAGGCCGCCGCTAGTTCCAGGGCCGGCTATCACAACCCGCATTTTCTCCGTATAAAATAATATGTCAGAGTCAAAGAAAACGCGTGTCGTGATGCCACGCCGTGCAGGGGACAACTGCAAACGTTCAGGCAACCCTGACCTATCACTTATTTTTATAAAAAGACTATGAGTTATGTTTTAAAACATTGTTTTATTATTATGTATGCTGACCATGTCCCTCAGTCTAGTGGATCAACTAGTCCACGGGTTAGAAAGTATAGGTTTACACAGCAGAAAACACTAGATTGATTCATTTATCATCCTATATGAGAATAAAAATTCAGCATAAAATACAATGAACATGAGACTTCTAGATTTACTATAAGTAAGAAAACAGTTTTATAGCCCTTAAAATAGTGATTTGATCTTTTGAAAAGCAAGCTAAAGAGTCATGCAGAAAAATGCAGTTTTATTTTATATTAAAATACCTAACATGTATCCTAACATAAAGCATTCCCAGAGAGCAAGTACTAAGCTAAAAGTAAGTAAAACAGAAAAAGTAGCAAGTAGTCTATCACAGAAAGTCTAAAACTATGGGCGTCAACAACTGACACGGACCCATAGAAATCTATCAAGTCTAACAAAAGTCTACCCCAACACCATAAGGTGAAACCAAAAGCAATGGCGGAAACCCGCAACACCTGCAACACTACCCTGTCAGCTAACTCTGCTCCTGCCCTGGACCTGGGGTATTCAAAAGAAGAACACCTCAGAAAGCAAGCTACAAGCGGTGCAAGAGTAAAAAGAAAGCTAACAAACCTCGAAACGAGCGAGGTAAAACAAACAGCTGCAAAAGGAGTCAGAAACATGGTATAGGAAATCAAATCAGGAAATCTAACAAGTCAGGAAAACTAGGCTAGAACAGCCTGCTCAAACTATCACATCTACTATCAGAGTTCTTCTTTATTCCATTTTCTCCACATGCGGGTTGTGACACCGGCCGTCATCTGCGGGTTGGCCTGTCCTTACCCAAGCCGCGCGACCTATATACCTGGTCGCCGTCAGAAGGAGCCCAGATCAGCCCGTCAAGGGGCCGGTCCTATCAACTCGCCGGAGGAAGCCTGCCAGGCCGCGCGGCCTTTCCTCTGCTCTCTTCTCTCCTTCTCGGTTGTTTACCGTCACCGCTGCCCGGTTCTCCTGTACCCCGGGAAGCCGGTAATTTTAGCCCTGCCCGTTTGGTCAGGCCCCCAAGCCTATAAATAGGGGGCGGGAGTACACCCAAGGCATGCTGACTCGAGTCCAGGAGCTCGCTTGTTAAGAGCTGCGGCCCCGATTCTAGTCCTTTGCGGTCTATTGTCCGGCCGGCTTCTTTCCCTTTTCTTTTCTTTTCAAGTGTAACCGCTCCATTTTATATAAAAGGAAAGACCGTCGTAGGAGAGGCATTTATGCCACGGCGGGCGAAGTGTGGTGTCGCCTCTCTTCGCGGCTTACTTTCATCTTTGCTCTGATTCTTACTCCAACCGCTAGTAACCGACTAGCCGACAGTCTTTTCCCAACACCTTCCCCAGTGCTCGAACGGTTAGCTGGAGGTGCTCGTTTTCTCCTCCGCATTTCGTGCATCAAAAATCACTCAATTCCAAAACACTTAGCCATATTTCTCTTTAGTGGCACGGTGTTGAGTGAGTTGACTTCACTCAACTCCTGTGGACTTAGCCACATTTAAGCTCATTTCAACTTAGGCTATTACTGCTTTAGCCTGTCTCATAGCATTTGTTGTATGGCGTTGAGTGAGTTGACTTCACTCAATGCCTGTGGACTTGGTCATTTTCTCATCTTGCCACTATTTAGGCTTTGGTTGTATATGCTTCACCCAGTGCTATAAGTCATCTGACGTTGAGTGATTTACCTTCACTCAATGCATGTGAACTTAGACAGATTTTCGTCAGCCCATACCTTAGGTAAGTGTTTACCTGACTTAACTACTTAGGCTACCTGTCCCATCGTTGTTGTTTGGATAACCTGTAATCATTAATCTTGAACACAACTTAGATCACAATATATGTATACATTGTTTGCTAATCCTTCTTCAAATTCAGGACATTAGGATCAATGGACCCAACAATCTCCCCGTATTTGAAGAAGTCAAAACCTAAGCCAATGTATACACTAACAATATATAAAACACATCATCACAACATAATTCAGATAAATCATAGACATATCAAATGATATAGCAGATAAGTCAAAATCATAGCAAATGATGAGTTAGACAGATCATGATTATAACAAATGGTTATTCTATTTAATCATATAGGGAATAACTGTTTAAGCAATATAAAAAAAGTGTTTCATCCCTAGCCCTGTAAGAGGAACCTGAAACATTTTAAGTTTCAGGTTCCCTTATCATAATCCCACAGCCTTAATTAGATTTCTTTGTTAGCTTATCTTCAGCTCCAACTGTCTTCTTTCCCTTCTTATCAGTTTCATCAACAGCCTTAGCCTTAGTAGCTCCAGCTTCAGCTTTATCCTTTTGTCTCTAAAAATAGCTAAAGGTCTTGGGGAAGTACTTAGATGGTTCAACAACATCAGGAGTGAGAAGATTTGCCTTTTTGTTCCTCCTGAATTTCCTTCTTTCTGTGTCTCTCTTTTCCATCTTATCCCATTCAGTCTTGCTATACCATTTACCGCTGTCTAATTTCTTATTTTTACCCTATTCCCAAGCAAGCAAGATGATGGATCTGGACTCTGGGCTCCATTGCTCGAAATCAGGTCATTTTTCCATTTCTTCTCATTATTTTCTCTTTCTTATCCTGACTTCTTCTTCTATTTAAGCAGTTTCAGCATCCATTTCTCTTGTCTGTAATGCCTGGTCAACAATGGGGCTAAAAGAGGGAATTTAAGCAGTAGTGGGTTGCACTCCCAACTGATTACCAATACTATCATGATCTTCCATATACATCACATACTCTTGATTATCTTGAGCAGACTCTCTGTTTAAGGTTTCTAGTACTTGAGTAGGCATCATTGGGATGTTGTCATATTACACTAGCTCTAACCCCAATGAGCCTCTCACAACATTTGTTGCCCAAACCATGTTTTCAGTATTGGTCAATATGGCTTCTATCTTCCCCTTTTTGGCTTCTTTAATTAATTTAGTGGTATGGGACCTGCTTGCCTTGCTTCTTTCCTCTTCCAGGTAGTTTACTCCAGCAGTGACTTGATTCTTAACTTCCAGCATGTAGTCATCAAGCATCTTGGTGCAGGCATCCATCTTTTTGAAGATTTCATTGTTCTGTTCACTTCTTAGAATTTTATCATTTTCATGAATGGTCACAGAGTTCTTAGCCTGAATCTTTTGATTATCAACAATAATAGCAATATTCTGGATTGATACATCCAGTTTCTCTATGGTGTAGTCTACTACAGGAGCAGCTCTTATAAAGAACTTCAATATTTCTCCCTTCAGCAGGTTTACCCCAAATCTTATGGATTTGATCTCTGTTGCCATATCTTTCTTGACAACTTTCAGGGCTTCATACACATAATTTTTTAATGCCCTCCTTTGCTCATCTAGCAAACCCTTTAGCTGAGCCATGAAGGTATGTGGCTACTGATCAACTTTGGCAGATGTGCCCTCATCCAGAGCTTCTTGTGCAGGCTTGTTCCCTATTTCTTAAGCTATGTCACCTTCTGGATGTGGTGACGAGTGTGCTTTCTCATGACTGTATCCCTCTTCCTCAGATTCTGATGAAACTAGATCATGTACGTCATGTCCAGGGATATCAGAAGGTATCTCCCCCTCAACTAGTACCATGCTTTCATTTGCACGTAGGTCAATAACAACAACCTTTATTGGAGGAACCTTCAGTTGCTCTCCTACAAATAATGCATCATGCATTATCTCTTGCATCAGTTGCTCCCCCTTAATTCGAGCATTCCTTCCCTTAGCACTTGGAATTTCAAATACTTTATTCTGTAGTTCCTCATCTTCAGACATAGGCATATGCCTATCTGCATCTTCCAATCTGGAGGCATCATTCTCCATTTCTGCAGATATATTGTTAACAATTTCCTTTGTTATTTTCCCAACATCCTTGGTTGAAGTAAAAACATCTCCTTCCTCTTTACCAGATCCAACTAACTCAACATCAGTCTCATTCACTTCAGGAGCAGTATCTAACTCTAGTCTGCTCACACAACTAAGAGGGATAAGATCAGAAGAGGCAGATACCTGGATATTTATGTCCCTCTTGGACACTTCAACAGATGATGATAGATCAGGATTATGAGGCTCTTCATCTTCAGATAAGCTGCTAGAGGAGTAGGGCTCAGTAGCACAATTCTCTTTCCTTTCCCCATATTCTGGACCACGGGGCTGAAGGCCCCTATCCCATCTCTCAAGCATTCTGATATCCATTCTTCTCATGTGGTGTATTCTTGCACCGAGCTTCTGATTCAGGATTTCTGGGGCTATTTATCGCAGATATTATGAAACGATTCTCCCCAAGTTTGGTTCAGCCATGCAGTCCACTATTCTTTCAAACACCACTCTTACCCAATCAGTTCTCTTGGACAATATGACTCTAGACATCAGTTCAAACATCCTTATTGAGAATTTGTCATGGGAACCTGTTTTGCATATCAAAGATTTCCCGATGACATCAGCTAGAAACTTACCTCTCAGGTTAAGTTATCTTCTTAGAATTGATCTGGTGGTGTGCTTGGAAAGTCCACACCATTTCATTGTTGATTTTACATTGTCCAGTAATAGCTCTTCTTCGTTCTCAGTTGCAGAGAGTTGTGGCAATTGTTGAGCCTTCTGGGAGTTATCTTGATCTTCTTTCCGTTTAATATGGACTTAATTTTACCAGCCAAAGCATCGTCTTTTGCATTGGCGAACAACTCCAGCACTTCCCTCTTCCATAGAAGACAGGGTTCCGTCAGTACGAAGGCTAGGTCAGACTTATGTATAAGATTAAGCACCTGATGAACTTCTTCCGGAGCATCAACGCATCTATTTCGGACCACCTCTGCTCCTTCTAGGAGAAAATCTTGTCCCTTTGGAGCCATTTCTCCGGAGAATTTGAGAAGCCTAGAGAGCAGCTTTCCGACGATTTGGCGAATGCGGGCGGGAGAGGGTAAGCAATAGTGACTTGGCTTATTGCACAAGCACTTCTATTTATAGGTATTCCTAAAAGGAAGGCGGAAAGTCACTAATCCATATTTGTTGTTAAATCTTGATCAATGGCCAGGATTGAAACCCGAGCCATATCCGCAATCCGTCTTTTCTCCAATATTTGTTGAGTAAGCTTGTTTAGCTTAACATCAGTTTTATTTAGTATTTATCTTTTCAACTAGCCCCTAACTATGTTTGCCTAACTTGCAGGGGTAATATAGACCTGCAGTACACATTCTAAAATGTGTTCTATTTGTGGTGCAATCAGACATAATTTCAATATCCTTACATTAATTTCAACTGAGAGTGTATTAACCCCCCCAATCTCAATTGGCTCAACCAAATTTTGATGCTTATCTAACGTAGTATTCCATTTGTAATATGTCTTTGGTTATGTTGAGACAAGTTACATCTTGTGGCATGGTGAACATGTGAGCCACTAACATATTTATGGATAAGAGTTGTATAGATTAATGTTTTTACATCTTCTTAGTCGTTTTTTTCAATTACCCTATCTCATACATATGTAATCAATTTTGAAATTAAATAGTAGAATTAAAGAAAGGTGAATTCTACTTATCTCTACTCTGTAGACTTGAAGCCCATGATGGATTCACAGTCTCTGAGCATACCAGCAACCTAGCTTCTGGGCTTTAGCCTTTGATGTTCATCTGGTTTTCCTTTGTAATCTCCCCCTTAATACTTGCACTTGTTTTTGACATCTTTTGCATGATGATAAGTTGAATCATCTCTTGTATCCACACTTGGGTCTGGTACATCTCTGTCCAAGGACCATAAATGGTTATGGCCACTTGGACTATCCTGCAAGACTTAATTACCTTACCTTAGGAACCCAAGCTTACTTAGTTCCTAGGTTCTTGTTAGATTGAAAATGCAAATGTCTACCTACAGGAGCCCTGTCAGGAAGACTTTCTCTTGCCCTTGGCACAATAGGGTTGTGCTAACAATCTATGGAAAAGTGGCCCAATTTTCCATAGCACCAGCACTCATCAATATTGTATCTTCTTTTTTGAGCAGGTCTGGCAGCATGGTTGACTACAGACTGAATAGAAGGAAGAGCAGCTCCCATATTCCAAAATCTCTAACCCATAGTACGACTGGGAGTGGGTCTGTCATGAGAAGAGCTTGGTTTTTCACAAGGTCTATCAACAACAGTTCTCTTTGTAGAGGACATGCTATTGGTGCCCTTAGAAGATTCCAAGTCTTGTTTCCTGGTAGATTTACCCTTGGTCAGAGTGAGAGCAGGGAGATTTTGAGAAAAGGCTACTACCCTACTCAAGAGTGATAGAGCTGGTGCATTAAATACAAAAGGTCTAGGATGGGCCTTTTTCACTTCTTCATGGGGAGTCTTCTGAGCACTCAGACCCATGTACTTTCTTCTTCCATTGTAAGAGACATTTGTAGTCTTACAAGGAAGATTCCCATTCCTCTAGTGACCAACTCTGGGGTCTTGGCTATACCTGTTGGAAGAGAGAATGACCTTGTAAAAGGTAAGCTGAGACCTGATAGGAACTTTGCCTCCTTTCTGAGATTTAATCACTTTAGAAATCCACACAGATTCATATCTTCACTTGATAGAATCTATCTTAGAGAAGTTATTCACAATTCTCCTCTCCCTATCAAGTTTCTCTTCAAGATTCTTTATTACAGAGTCCTTGTATTTTAAGGACTCAATATGGATATCTACCATGATCTTCAAATGGGTTGTTTCCCTCTCTTTGTGACATAGCAAGGATGAAGCTTCATCTTGCTGGGAAGCAGTCTTCTGTAGGGAGGCTATTTCCTCTGCTTGTTTCTTAACAAGTAGCTTGCTTTCCTTGAAAGCTCTCAAAAGAGCAGCATGATTGTCAATCAATTGATTGATATCATCATCTATCAAAGGAACCTCATCATCACTTGATGAGGAGACATCAGAAACTATACAAGATTCATATCCTGACTCTAAGGATGAGTTAGATGGGGAATATACCTTATTTAGGCCAAGCTGATCCTGGCAAGATTCTCCTTCTGGTGTAGATGTTGGTTCATGGCATCTACATTCTCCTTCTTCAGCTTCATCCACCTCTGTGTCACTCTTTGAATGTGACAGAGGAGCCCTGATCCTTGCTCTTGCATCTCGAAGGACTTTGTCTTCACCAAGAGCTGTCAATAGCCCAATGATGTTCTTGTCCTCTCTGTATATTTGATGCTCCATAGAGTTCCACACCTTATGGTTCATCTTTGAACACATAAGTCTAACCTTTTAGCTATCCTTAAAGGTCAACTCAGACTGTTAGGTCCATCTTCAGCAACCTCCCTCTGATACCACTTGAAAGTCTTATTTCAAGGATAACTAGATCACCTAGAGGGGGTAAATATGTTTCTTAGTCCTTAGTGACTATCTTTTCTTTTTTTTAGTTTACTGCTTTAGTGGGTGGTTAATTTCTGCTTTCAATATGAGCTTCCTGCAAAAAGAAAATCAACACAACATAGTGCACAAATATTTATAGTGGTTCCCCAATCTTTGGGTACATCCACTCTCCTCCCACCTTGCCAACTTCCTATTGGTCAAGGAACTTCTCCAAAATAATGCTCCAAGGAGCTTACACCTCAGGCCCTCAGCCTTACACTTAGGTTCACTTCAGAACCCAACCTCAGAACCACAAAGGTTCCTACCTCAGAGCCCTGCAGTGCTCCTACAGCTCAGTGGTCCTCAAACCATCTACCTCAGCCTTATCTCTAAGGCCTACAGCTTAGGATTTTCAGTCCTATAACTTCAGGCACAAGGCCTTACTCTCAGAGTGCTGCATCACTCCTACAGCTCAGATCTAGAAGGATCCTACAAGATGGAAATGGAATGATGAGGTTCTTGATTAAACACGAGGAATTCCTCTGTGACAATCAACCTTGGGTGAGTTAGACTCAGCCCCCCACTATAATACCGGGAAAGTTTTCTTGTATCAACTTAATAGACTAAGTGCACCTTAGACCCAACTACTTCACAGCAACAAGTATATCCACTTGAGCTGGAAGTGACTTACAGAATTTTATTCTTCCTCTTTCTGAATTAAACCAAAGGTTCAGCTCTCTCTTCTTCACAGCAATAATGATGTAGAAGCTTTGGCTTATGCTGGAAGCAACTTGCAGATCAGCTTCTCTGCTCCTTTTTGAACTGAGCAAACTGCTCATCTCTATCTTCTTCATCACAACTCCTCTAGAGAATGTTCTTTAGAAAGTATTGGCTGGATCTGTGAAGCTCCTGCAGCAAGGGTTGACCCTTGCTGCTATCTCTTTCTTAGATAATCACCCTGAGCTTGCTAGCTGATGCAGATGAAGATGGTACCAGCAATCTTGTCGTTGAAGATGTAGATCTCAACAGCTATGTTGCTCTTTGTCTTGCTGACTTGAGCTTTCTTTTCTTCAGCTCCACACCAATGGAGGAGAGAAAGAACTTCTGTCACAGTCCTTTTTGCTGTAAAGAGCATTTCCTTTTATTTAATGAAGCCCAACAACTCTTTTAACATTGGGTCCCACACTTTTAAGGCTGGATGCATTTTTGCTTTAACGCCAACTGTCGTACAGTAGTTCTGCGACAACATTTATCGTGTACTGTAGCCATCCCGCCACTTATTTGAACTATGTTGACTTGTTGACTTGCTGATATCACCAGCTGTGAACTTAGGCAAAAATCAAGCAACATAAGCATAGGCATCGAGTGAGTAAACATCACTCAATGCCAAAACACTTAGACAGATTTATTGTCTCTTGATGTTGAGTGAGTAACCTTCACTCAATGCCAAACCACTTAGAATGTGAAACTGTTTCTAGGTGTTGAGTGATTCAGCTTCATTCAACGCCAACTTGCTTTATCAGCTTTTAGCTGGTTGGCATTGACATCGTTGAGAGCGTTGAGTGAGCACGCCTCACTCAACGGATTTTGCTTTAGCCAAATTTTTTGAACAAAAATCGACGAACTGAATTGAGTTCGACGAATGGCGAGCTCAGCTCGATGAATTATGAACTGAGTTCGACGAATTCTGAACATAGTTCAATTAGTTCAACTTACAGCCTTTTTGCTGTATGGCGTTGAGTGCGTCTTCATCACTCAATGCCAAAACACTTAGCCATATTTCTCTTTAGTGGCATGGTGTTGAGTGAGTTGACTTCACTCAACGCTTGTGGACTTAGCCATATTTCAGCTCATTTCAACTTAGGCTATTACTACTTTAGCCTGTCTCACAGCATTTTGATGTATGGCGTTGAGTGAGTTGACTTCACTCAACGCCTGTGGACTTAGTCATTTTCTCAGCTTGCCACTATTTAGGCTTTGACTGTATAGGCTTCACTCAGCGCTATAAGTTATCTGGCGTTGAGTGATTTACCTTCACTCAACGCCTGTGGACTTAGACAATTTCTGTCAGCCCATACCTTAGGTAAGTGTTTACCTGACTTAGCCACTTAGGCTACCTGCCCCATCATTATTGCTAAGATGACCTGCAATCATTAATCTTGAACACAAGTTAGATCACAACATGTGTATACATTGTTTGCTGGTCCTTCTTCAAATTCAGGACATTGGGATCAATGGACCCAATAGAAAGCACACCTCATTTCCGGTAGTTCAGGTCATGGATCTTGTTACTCCCCTTTGCATCGTGCTTTTTCCTTATTAGTATCATGCTTTACGGAAAAGAAATCGGCTCCGGCGATCTGCTTCTCTACCGACGGTTTCGGCACAGGTAATTGCTCGGCAAATGACAAAGTGACGGTTAAGGTTTTCCGCAAGTCTCTTTCTATAATGAGAAATTAGTGTTAACTGCTTTGCCACATGTCAGCCTGACATTGGACCGTTTATTATTGCTTTAAATAAGTCATATTGAAAGAACGCGTCAAATTAAATTGTTTTGGCGCAATACCCAAAAATCTGGTTCAGACCGGGCTTGTGACAGCAAGCAGACTGCGCTAGAAAATTCGATAAGTCAAAGTCATCGAGTAAGCAACCCTTACTCGACGAATCGTCGAGATTCGTCCTGACCACTCAACGCCATATATAAGTACAACACTTCCTAAGTTAAAATCGTCGAGTGTACCTTATTTACTCGACGAATCGTCGAGTTGCGTCGAGTGCACGCAACACACTCGATGCCACAGTTCTCAGCATAATTCTAAGTAAAAGCATTGAGTGGCGTCGAGTACACTCAACGCACTCGATGCCACAGTTCTCAGCATAATTCTAAGTAAAAGCGCTGAGTGGCATCGAGTGCACTCAACGCACTCGATGCCTTTCAGCTAATGGCGTGGAGTGCACTCAACGCACTCGGCTCCAATCTAACCAGATATTTTCCGAGTCAAATGGCGTTGAGTGGAGTTGAGTCCACTCAATGCCTCAGCCTAATTCATTGAATTGCATTGTGTGCACTCAATACCGCATTGAGTGCACTCAACGCACTCAATACCCCGTGTCCACAAAATATTCCAAGTACACATTCATTGAGTGGTGTTGAGTCCACTTAACACCTCAACCTAATTCATGATGATATTTGACAAATAGTATTGGTCTTCACTCAAAATCTATACTCGACGAATTCGTCGGATATCCGTGATGATATCCGACGAATTTTACCTATCGAATCTGGCACACCCCGAGCCCGAGTCAACTCCCTTGACTCAAAACACGTGCGAGGGTCTAGCACGAAACGGGATGTTACAATTTTTCCTCTCAGCAATCCCATTTTCCTATTTTTTTCTAGGAGAGGAGAATTCTTGATGAATCCCTTACTCTTCACAGAACCTTGTCATGCACTCAGACTGAAATTCAGTCTCATGGACACTTCTGATTTTGACAACAGAACTGTTAAATTCATTCTGAATTTGCATGACAAATGTCTGGAAACAGTAGGGGTTTCATATTTTTTCCTAAGAAAGAACAACCAAGCAAATCTAGAAAAGTCATCAACAACCACAAGGGTGTAGACTTTCCTACATAGACTTTGAACTGGCATAGGACCAAACAAGTCCATATGCAGGAGTTATATGCACCTCACTGAGTCTTTGGTGTCAATTCTCTTGAAGGAGGTCTTGTTCCATTTGCCCTTTTGGCATGCAGAGCAGATACCCTCCTTAGTGCACTTTAACTTAGGACCATTACTAACTAGCTCCATACTTAAGAGCTTGTCTATGGTTCTATATTAAAATGGGCTAGCCTCTTGTGCCACTGGACACGGGAAGAGGATTTCTCATTTGCAACTAGGCATATGGAGGAGTCCTTACTTAAATATAGAAAATGTAAACAATACACATTTCCACTTCTAGTACATGTTAAGATGAATTCTTGGTCACTTAACCATCTAATCTGGCACTCATCCTTGTGTAAAACTATGTCATAGCCAAGATCACAGATTTCACTAATGCTTATCAGGTTGTTTTGCAACCCTTCCACATAGGCTACTTTGTGATGGTGACTATGCCATTAGAGATCTTCCCATAACCTCTAGTCACTCCTTTTTCTAAGCCACCAAAGATAACCTTAGGTCCATTATTTACTGGAGTATATTCCTTCAGCATTCCCCGTATTCCAGTCATGTGCCTAGAACAACTACTGTCCAAGTACCATATGGGGGTATGGGTACTTGGAATAACCTGCAGGATTTAAGTCAGTTAACCTTAGGACCCCAATATTTATTGGGTCCTAGGTGTATGTTAGTTTGATAATGCCTAACTACAGCTCTGCTGACAGGCATGCTAACATTAGCTCTCTACACACTCTGATTGTGTCAGCAATCTATAGGATAGTGACCCACTTTGCCACAACACCAGCACTCATAAATATTGTACCTTCTCTTAAGATTTGGTCTAGTGGTTGTGTTGACAGCAACTCTTTGTCTAGAAGGTGCAGCAGCAGTCATGTTCTTTTGTTTCCCAGACCCAGTCTGACTAGTGGTGGGTCTATTAGTATAAGTGCTTTGGATATCTTGAGCCCCACCATCAGCTGCCTTCTTTTCAAATAGCACACTCTTGATGGCATCAGAGATTCCCAAGTCTGATTTATTGAAAGACTTGCCCTTATTATTAGAGTGGGTTGGAATATTCTGAGAACAGTCTGCAGCTTTACGCTTGGGTGAAGGGACTGGTGAACCAAACACAAATGGTCCATGATGGGCCATTTGGATTTCCTCATGGGCTGCTTTAAAGGCACTTGCACCCTTTCTATATCTTCCACCATTATGGTAAACATATTTGTTCCCTTGGGTGGATCTACTATTCATCCAGTGACAAAAGATACTTTCTTGGTCATACCTGTTTGAGGGTCGCAATACTCTCTTAAATGGAACAGGAGGCTTAGAGGTCAGTGGTTGTACTTGAGCTTAGCCCTTTCCATTGGGATTGGCAATGCTTGTGTGACCCTTGAAGCCCAACCCCTTCTTACCCTTTTAGGAGGTGAAGGAGTCTATCAAGGGTAGCACTGAACATGGCTTAGAATAACTAGCCACTATTCTCATTTCCCTCTCCAGCAGCACTTTCAGATCTTTTATTCTGTTTTCCTGATACTTTATAGTGCCTAACTGGATGAATGAAATAGTTTCTAGTTCACTAATTTCCCTCAACTTCATATCCAGCAGGTAAGCTGAGTCTACATGCTAGAAAGTAACAAGCTGAAGAAATCTCATTAGCCTGCTTCTTAGACAGCAACTTGCTTTTCTTGAAGGCATTCAACAAGACACCATATTTGTCAATAACAAAATTGACATCTTCCTCAGATTTAGAATCTCCTTCATCATTTGATGAATGAGCTTCTGAATTTGGGCTTGTCTCATAACCTGACTCGAAGGAAGACTTAGACAGAAGGTGTAACTCTTGTTGACCAGGCTAATCCTGGCTGGACTCTTCATCAGTCCTAGCCATCAGCCCATAGCAGCAGTTGTCTTCTTCTTCTTCTTCATCCACCACTATATCACCATCTGACTATAATAGAGGGGCCCTGACTACAATCCTGGCAGCAGGATGATATTCATTAGCTTCTTCAGCAATAACAGCTAGCATCTCAATGAAGTCTGCTTTTCTAGGTTCTACTTCAGCAGAGTACATCCCTATATTGTCTTCATCTTCATCTCCCTCTTCTGACTCTAATGAGGAGGAGTCAGTCCAGATCTTCTGCTTCTTAGCAATGAGGAGGAGTACATCCCTTTTTTATGGTGGTCCTTCTCACTAGATTCCTTTCTTTTGACAGGGCAGTCGGCTATTACATGCCCTGGCTTGCTGCAACAATTGCAAACCATTTTAGATGAAACATGTTTGCTAGGTTTAGAACCATACTTGTCCTCCTTAGAGGATTTCTTCCTGCCATTTTAGTAGTCTTCCCTTGGATAAGAAGAGGTGGAGGGCATGCTTTTCCAATGCTTCTTCTTCATGAACTTCTGGAACTGCTTGGAGAAGGCAGCAAAGTCCTCATCAGACATGTGGCAGTCTTATGTGCTTGTATCTAACATTTCTGAGTCAGATTCAACATCCCTCCTTGGTGGAGAAGGTGTCATTCTGCTCCTCCTTGAGGATTCAGCTTTGAAATCCACAGACTTTTTTTGGCTTGAGATTTGATGTTTTCTCCCCCTCCTTCCTGGCAGTCAGCTGCATTTCATAGGATAGCAGCTTCCTAAATAGTGTTGTTGTTGGAGTGTCAGCAAGCTTTGCCACCTCTCTAATGGAACAGGTTTTAGTATCCCAGTCCATATTTAGAGATTTAAGAAACTTGTCATTCAGCTTATAAGTGCTGAAGACTCTGCCATATGTCCTCAAATCATTGACAATTCTGAATAATCTCTCATAGCAATCTGTTATGCTATCAGTCCTGCTCTACATGAATGCTTCATACTCTTGGCTAAACAAGGAATTTCTGTCATCTCTAACTTCCTCTATACCCTCCATGTAGACCACTAATGTGTCCAACATCTCCTTTGCAGTCTTGTAGTGTACCAGATTTTGGAAGGTGGAGTAATCTATGGCTCTAACTATTATATTTTGTTCCCTCTTGTCCATAGTGTTAAGGATGACTTCTTCATTTGTCATTTCAGAATAAGCTTTGGGAGTGTTGACATTTACATACAGAGCTGACACTTTCTTACGGATGAAAAGTCCCTCTTTGACTGAGATAAAAATCCTAGGGTCAGCTGCCTCCATGAACAGCCTAACCCTCTCCTTCTAGATGCCAAATCATTCCTTCCTACATATTGGAAGCTTCATAGCACCCAACTCCTTATAGTTCAATCCTGAACCCATAAGGACATATTTTCTTACTGACCTAGGAGATATTACTCAGATTGTTGAGTCTTTAAAGAACAACCTCCCTCTAATACCACTTGAAAGTCTTGTTTTCAAGGTCAGCTAAACACTTGGAGGGGGGAATTGGTTTCTGGTCTCTTTCTATTTTATTTAAACCTTAACAGATTTTGCTATGCTTAGTGATTAGGTTAGTTTGGATTTCAAGATCAATCACAGATGACATAGTTGATTTATAGTGGTTCCCTGATATTGGGTATGTCCACTCTCCCTCCCACCTCTCAAATAGTGTGTTAGATGAAGCACAACACCAACACTCGGCTCCGAAGAGCTTACAACATGGATCCTGCAGGACCTCTCAGTCTTCTCCAAGACCTACCACTCGGGCACTAAGCCCTAGCACAAATCCAAAGGATCCTACCACTCAGGCCTAAGCCTTACACTTAGATCCAAAATAGATCCTATTCTCAGATCAACATATGATCCTACCTCAGCCTTTATAACACAGGCCTACAACTCAGATTCACATAGGAATCTTACCTCTCAGCCTGTATAGATCAGTACTACACTCAGATCCTAAAGGATCCTAAAGAATAAACAATGAATATGTTGATTTTGACACTAGAGGATTTCTTTTTGTCTGTCTTTCCTGGATAGATATTATCTCAGCTCAAGCTTCTTCTCAGCAATAAGAAAACTGATCTTCAGTACTAGACAGCTTGTGCTAGAAGTTACTCAGAATCACAGTTCTGACCTTGCTGTCGCAGATGAAATTTGCTTCAGCTATCGCAATTCGCTTTCAGGTTCACTAATCAAAACTTCTTCTTCAGGCTTGGCAAGATGGCGAGGAAGAAGATGATGTTTAGCCGCAGGAATACGTTAACAGAAAACCCTAATTACTGTCGTCGACACAGCCAATTTTCCCTTTTTATTATACGTTGATTAATTGCTCTTTTCAATGTGGGCCCAGCATTAATTGCTGGAATATCACCTTCCTTTTTACACAAGAAGATAACAAGCTGGCCATTGGCGCCATTAACGTTGTTCTGCAGCTTTCCCACAATTATTTTGAACTGTGTTGACTTTGTTGTCTTTTGTTGACGTCACCCCTTTGTGGACTTAGTCAAATTCTCAGAATTTACTCAGGCATTGAGTGGCGTTGAGTGAATGGCCTTCACTCAACGCTTTTATACTTAGCTTAGCTTTCTGCTCTTTCTGCATCCTAGGATTTTAGAGCGTTGAGTGTAGCTTCATCACTCAACGTTTTTTGCCTTAGATTGTTTTCTGCTTCTTCAGTAACCTTGGCGTTGAGAGCATTGACATCACTTAACGCTTTTGTACTTGGCCACAACTACTATAGCTTGACTCAACGCTTTCTATCATCTGGCGTTGCGTGAAATGGCTTCACTCAACGTCTGTAGACTTAGACGAATTTTTCAGTCTATCTTCTATGGTGTTGGCAGAATCAGTATGGCATTGAGTGAACTTGCTTCACTCAACGATTTTGGACTTAGCTAATTTTCTTTGACAAAAACTTTAAATCTTCACTGTGTCGAGACAGTTGAATTTCTCGACACTACAGTCTGCTGGGTGTCGACATATTTATGTCTGCACTTCAGTTCTTTATTGTGTCGAGACAGTTGTATTGTCTCGACACTACTGTCCTGAGCTCTAAGGTGTCGGGATATCTGACTTGTCTCAACACTACTGACTTAATCTTCAAGGTGTCAAGATAATTGAATTATCTCGACACAGCTGTCTGAACTGTCGAGTGAGGTATTGTGTCTTGACACTACTGTCTTGTATCTTTCTGATCTCGACACTTCTCCTACAAAGGTGTCGACATAGTTGTGAAGTGTGTCAACACTTTTATACTTAGTCATTTCTTCAAGTTTTCACCCTGCACATGAAACATGTTCTGTCTTAACACTGCTGTCTTGTATCTTTCTGATCTCAACACTTCTCCTACAAAGGTGTCGACATAGTTGTGAAGTGTGTCGACACTTTTGTACTTAGTCATTTCTTCAAGTTTTCACCCTGCACATGAAACTTAGCCATACATCAAATACAACTAGGTGTATATCATTGACTTCAAATACAACTAGGTGTATATCATTGACTTGTTTAACTTCTTACAAATCAGGGACATTAGGAGCAATGGACTCAATAACTTCCACTAAATCGGAAGTTTCTGAATTGTTTAACTTTGAATAAATAATAACCAGGAGTTTTGAATTTTCTTCGAGAAAAATGTATTTTAGATGATCTGGAAGTGGTTTAAGCTCGAGGGTTGGTGGTTCTTCGTGTGATATTTTTATTTTGAAATTTTTAGAAGTAACGTGAAAGTCTACCTAGTGTCAACTACCTTCACCTATGGGGGGGGATATGTGACCTTTGTCGCTTTTGCCGAATTAAAAACGGTACCTGCAGAATCAAAACAAACCACACAGCACAGAAAAAAACACAGGCAATTTATAGTGGTTCCCCGATTTGGGTACGTCCACTTCCCCCTTTGACCTATCTCCCAACCAGAGACGACTCGGTCACTTCACCAATATGATTGAAATCCAATCCTTGCACTATCAGAAGGAACCCTTCCACACGTAGGAGTCAACACTCCACAACACGGGTTGCACCCAACCCTACAACTAGGAACCAAATGTTCCTTTACAATGAAAAAGAAATTGGAGTGTATAAGAAATACAAACAACTTGAAGATCTAGGTGTCCCTTTTCGTTAGACTACTTGTTCTTGTAGGCAACGAAAAGTCCACAACCCTTGATCTTTCTTGGAGAAAATCTCCCCGAGACCGGCGGCGGCAAAGGGCGGCGGCAAGGCTCTCGGGGTTGGCGGCGGCAACTGAAAACAGCAGCGATGCACTGGAGATTCAATCTTCTTAGCGAAGTCGGCAAGGTCTTCCAACGGTCACACTAGGATCGATCGTCTCGATCGATTCGGACGGGGATGGATTTCCCTATCACAAATCAAGAGACAAAAGATCTCTGGTTAGACGCGTGAGACGCTATGCAAGACTTGGCTTCTGTCACCAGGGATCTGGAGGAGATCGAGATCAGCTACGGTGACCACTGCACGAGCGGCGGCGACGGAGGCGGAGCTGGTTCGCGATTTTAGGGTTAGTCAGCGGCTCGGCTTTCGTATTTTGTATCCGTTTTTTTTACTGTACACAAATACCTGTGTATTTATACAATAGGTCATGGAGATGACCGTTGTGGGCCCCACCAAAGCAAAGACCAAAGTCCGGTTCAAATAGCTGCAGGTAACATGGATCGGTTCAGGAAGTGTCAGAAATTTGCCCAAGTCAAATTCGGCGAGAATTGTAGGTGATTCTCGACGAATCGGCGAGAATCACCTGCGATTCTCGCCGAATTCTACTTAGTCGAATTCTGGCTGCACAGGTATAGTAGCCGGGGAGAATCGGCGGGAATCACACTTGATTCTCGCCGAATCGTCGAGAATGCAAAGTCATTCTCAACGAATCGGCGAGAATCACTTAGTGATTCTCGACGATTCTGCCTTATAGAATTTTCTGGCGGCGTTGAGACAGCCGGCCCCAACCGGCGAGAATCAGCTAGTGATTCTCGGCGATTTTTACTTAGGCGATTTCTCCTCTTTCTTTCCGTGAGCTGGTCTTTGGCCCATCCTTGCTCCTTGTCTGCTCTTGCTTTATCATAGCCCTGTACTTGAAATTAAGTACACCCCAATAGAGAGAGTACACGTAGGCCAACACACTGATCTGCTCAACGAGGGATTACGTCGCGCAGACCCGTGTATATTGACCCACTGCACCCTGACATTGGTGTGTACTTAGCGTGGAATAACTGCAAGAACAGCTTAAAAGATTTCATCAAACACATTGTCTATTTACCTTAGCTTGTTCAGGGGCTTCTTCAAATCAGGTACATTGTGGATACAATACCCAACAATCTCCCCCTATTTGAAGAAGCAAAAACCCTACAAGCTAAGGTGAATAGAGCATATAGGAATGAAAAATCATAAACTTAAAATTGAGTTGAGAGAGATATTCATTACCAATTACTTGAGAGCAAACTTGGAGCCACCTTAGCCTTAGCCGAGAGGGTAATCTCCCCCTTTTCGGCTTCTGCAAATCTGGGTCTGGTACATTTGACACCATGCTCCCCCTCAGTTCGTGCACCTATGCTTACACTTGAGTTCCTGGCAGATGCTCCCCCTAGATGCACGAGCCAGGTGCTTCTGTAGTCTTCATTCCTCATAGTTGAGCATCCCCAATTCAGTTTTGAAGAGACTGAACTAGGCCTCGTCTAAGGGCTTTGTGAAAATATCTGCAATCTGCTTGTCCGTGGGGACATAGCAGAGAGAGATGTCCTTGTTCTCCACGTGCTCCCGAATGAAGTGGTAGTGCACGTCAATATGCTTCGTTCTGTTGTGCGATACCGGATTGTTGGCAATAGCAATTGCACTGGAGGAGTCGCAGTACATTGGTACTTCCTTGAACTGGAGGTCATAGTCGGTTAACTGGTTTCTTATCCATAGGAGTTGTGCGCAACAGCTGCCAGCCGAGATGTACTCAGACTCTGCAGTGGAGGTTGCTACACAATTCTGCTTCTTGCTGTTCCATGAAATAAGCCTTCTTCCCAGGAATTGACACGTCCCGGAAGTGCTTTTCCTGTCGTCCCTACTCCCTGCAAAATCAGCATCTGAAAAACCTATTAGCTCGACATCATTGTTTCTCGGGTACCACAAGCCAAGATTGGGGGTACCTTTAAGGTATCTTAGAATTCGCTTTGCAGCGACATAGTGAGATTCCTTAGTGTTCACCTGATATCTGGCACAGACACATGTGGAGAACATGATATCCGGTCTACTGGCAGTAAGGTAGAGCAGGGATCCAATGATGCTTCTGTATTTGGTTTCATCGAAAGGTTTACCTTTCTCATCCTTATCCAGAGACATAGTGGATCCCATTGGAGTCCTCATAGAGGTTGCATTCTCCATTCCGAATTTCTTGAGGAGTTCATTTGTGAACTTCGTCTGAGAGATGAAGATTCCATCCTTAGACTGTTTCACTTGAAGTCCCAAGAAATACTTTAGCTCTCCCATACTGCTCATTTCAAACTTTCCTTGCATAAGTTTAGAGAACTTTTTGCAAAGATTGTTGTCCGTTGAGCCGAATATAATGTCATTGACATAGATTTGCACCAGCAAGATCTTGCCTTTGACTTCCCTAAGAAACAATGTCTTATCTATTTTTCCTCTAGAGAACTTGTTCTCAAGAAGAAAACTAGACAAGGTCTCATACCAAGCTCGAGGAGCTTGCTTTAAACCATATAGAGCTTTATTAAGAAAATATACATGATTAGGATAAGTAGGATTGACAAAACCTGGGGGTTGAGCGACGTATACTTCCTCTTTCAGGTCTCCGTTCAAGAAGGCTGATTTCACGTCCATTTGATAGACAGTGAATTCTTTGTGCGAAGCATACGCCAGGAACAATCTGATTGCCTCGAGCATTGCCACTGGTGCAAAGGTCTGGTCGAAGTCAATCCCCTCCTCTTGTCGGTAACCTTGAGCCACTAGCCTGGCCTTGTTCTTGATGATGACACCATGTTCATCCAGTTTATTTTTGAAGATCCACTTGGTGCCAATCACATTCTGCTTTTGTGGTCTGGGAACCAGCGTCCAAACGTTGCATCGTTCGAATTGATGCAATTCATCTTGCATGGCTAAGATCCATGCAGCATCTTTGTTCGCCTTGTCGAACTTCTTTGGCTCAACCTGTGACAGGAAGCTAAGATGCAAAATCTCGTTAATGGTACCTCTTCGAGTTCTGACCCCGTCACGAGGATCTCCGATGATCATATCTCTAGGATGATCCCTCATGTGTCTAAGCTCTAGAAGTCTGGCGTCAGGAGCTTCGACTACTTCTTGGGCATCTCCTTCTTCTAAAAGATTTGCTCCATTTTGATCTTCAACTTCTCCGATCGGCGTTGATGTGGAGACCTTGACGTATTTTGGAGTTGCATCTTTCTCGTGCTCATCCAGTTGTAACTTTTCGAGTCTGGCACCTGCATCTTCAGGAAGACAACTAGAAGTCTTGCAATTAAGCAAACTTCCTTCATCAAATACAATATTTATTGATTCCTCTACCACTAGGGTTTTCTTGTTGAAAACTCTATAAGCCCGGCTATGGCTACTATAGCCCACGAATATGCCTTCGAAGCATTTTTCACCAAACTTAGTGCGCGAGTACTTCCCATTATTCAGTACATAACATCTGCAACCAAAGATCCTCAAATAGGACATGGTTGGTTTCCTGCCTTTTAGTAGTTCGTAGGGCATCTTACGATGAATTTTGTTGATCAACGCCCGGTTTTGAACATGACACGCCGTATTGACAGCCTCGGCCCAGAAGTATTCTGGGAGTGAAGCGTCATTCAGCATTGTCGTGCAGGCTTCTATGAGTGTCCTATTTCTCCTCTCCGCAACTCCATTTTGTTGAGGAGTGCGCGGGGAGGAAAACTCATGAGAGCTACCAAGTTCTTCACAGAACTCTGTCATAGCTCCAGACTCGAACTCTGTTCCATGATCACTTCTGATTTTGACCACCGAGCAGTTAAGTTCGTTCTGAATCTGCTTGACAAAGCTGGTGAAGACGTCAAACGTATCAGACTTACGTTTTAAAAAGAACACCCAAGTAAACCGAGAGTGATCATCTACAATCACTAGCGTATAAGATTTCCCTCCCAAGCTATGAACTTGCATTGGACCAAACAGGTCCATATGCAGAAGATAAAGACATCTGGAGGAGTCTTTGTCTGGGATACCCTTAAAGGTAGCCCGAGTCTGTTTGCCCATCTGGCATGCAGGACAGGGACTATCTTTGAAGCACCTAATAATGGGAGCATCCCTTACTAAATCTTTGGAAAACAACATATTAATAGTCTTGTAATTAATATGTGCCAATCTCTTGTGCCATTGTTCACAAAGAGATGCACTGCCTTTTGCTACTAGGCATACGGGGGTGGAAGAATCTAGACTGAGAAAATCTAAACAGAAAATATTTCTGCTCCTAATGCCGGTTAATACTGTCTCCGAATAGGCACATGATATTATCAGGCATTTATCCTTGCAGAACTTAACGTCATACCCTTTATCACATAACTGGCTTACGCTGATCAGGTTATGATTTAACCCTTCAACATAAGCTATGTTAGAGATAGAGAGTATACCGTTGGAAATCATACCGTAACCTCTGGTGACTCCCCGATCAGATCCCCCAAAGATGACTTTGGGTCCATTCTCAACTGGAGAGTACTCCTGCAGCAGGCTTCTTGTCCCAGTCATATGACGGGAGCATCCACTGTCTAAATACCAAATGGGAGTTTTGTTGGCCTTTGGACATTCCTGCAAAACAGAATTAATTTGCCTTAGGAACCCAATCGAACTTGGGTCCTAGATTCCTTGTTAGCATACTCCCCCTCGATTGGTTAGCCCTACGAGTGGTCGGCCTCGCATTGCTAACATAAGGAGTCTCATTATACCTTGGATTAAACCAACAATCCACGGCAAAGTGACCAACTTTGCCACAACACCAACAGTCAAATCTGTTGTACCTCTTCCTAGGCTCCTGCTTCACCCTAGGAATGGTGGGCACAGCTGGGGCCTTGGATCTGGAGGTGGAGGCATCATAGCGATTGCAGTCACATGATTTCTTCACCTTCTGTTCCTTCAATATAACAGGCTTGGCTTTTGGTGCCTGCTTTCTATTATGGCCGCTAGAGAATTGACCATAATTTCCCAAGTGGATTTCCTCATAAGGTGCCTTGAAGACACTCTCACCGAAGTTGCGGGGAAAAGTCCAACCATCATATCGGCTCTTCGGCTTTGTAACCGAGGGCCAGAAATGATGACCAAATGTTGACTCAAAGTCATGTTGGTTGCAGGGAAAGCTAGGCTTTCTGAACTCAACAGGACTGAGTGGGGCCTTTCCCTTTTCAGCAGCAGAGGCCTTCTTGGCGTCCTTATTCTTTCTCTGGTTCCTGTTTCTCCTGGATGAGGAATCGGATACCCCTACATGCCCCAAGCCAGCTCCTTTGGCCTGAGCAGAGAAGGTATCAACTAATGGAAGAACAGTTTTTGGCATAGAGAAGCTCTTGACGATCTTCCTTTCTGCCGCAAGTAGTTCTTCCAACTTGTGGACTTCCTCCTGCTTAAGATCAAGGAGCTTAAGAGACTCTGAATGCTTTGAAGTCAGGTCCAGGTGCTCCTGTCGGAGAGAGATCAAACTAGTGATCTCTTCCCTTAGGGAGACACTCTCACCCTTAAGGAATTTCACTTCCTTTTTCTCAGCCTTCAATCTCTTGCGGCTCTTCTCGAAAGTGTTGAGCAGAAGCTCATATTTCTCGAGGAGCTCCGCTTCACGGGCCAAAAGGCTATCCTCAAGGTCATCATCCTGAGACTCAGGATCAGATTCAGAGTCGGAGAGAGGGGTGTGAGCTTTTACCTTCCCAGTAAATGGGGGGCATTCTCCTTCTGAGTCAGAGCGACCCATTAGCCCAAAGTAGGCTTCCTCATCATCGCTGGTGTCTGACGTGTCAGATTCACTCCGCGTCTTTGGCTTCTTTGTGATGTAACTCCTCTCCTTCTTCTTGTCTTTTGAGGACCCGTGCTCCTCTCCCTTCCCCTTTTCTCTCTTGCCTTGGTGGCAGTCGTCTACGACGTGTCCTGTCTTATTCCATCCAAAGCAAATAATGTCAGAGGAACGATGTTTGTTCGGTTTAGGAGCATACCTGTCAGAAGAAACATTTTTCTTCTGATGCCTGGAGGAGGAGCCGTCTCTCTTTCTTTGACTCCTCATCTTGAGGAACTTCTTGAATTCCCGTGTGATAAGGGAGAAGTCTTCTTCAGACAATTCTGAGCCGGAGGAGCTAGGCTCAGAGTATTCCTCTTTATCCTTCTTCCACGCACGGGAAGAAGCAGCACCCTTACCCTTTCTGGAATGAATGGCTTTTAGGGCCACCGTCTTTTCCTTGGCTGAGGCTTTCTCTGCTTCCTCTTCAGCCTTCCTTGTGTTCAATTGAAGCTCATAGGACATGAGCTTCCCGAATAAAATCTGAGGGTCGGTTTCCGCAAGTCTGCCAAACTCCCGGATGGCGCAGATCTTTGTGTCCCATTCCTTAGTAATAGACCTAAGGAACTTATCATTGAGCTCACCGTCAGTGAACACTCTTCCGTATCCTTTGAGTGCATTGACGATCTTGAGGAAGTTTTCTAAGGTAACTCTGATCTCCTCCTTGGGCCCTTGCCTGAAGGCCTCATATTTCTGGTTGAGGAGGGATCTCCGATCGTCCCTCACTTCATCTGTGCCCTCCATTAATACAATCAGGCAGCTCCAGAGATCCTTGGCTATCCTGCAGTTGCAGAAGTTCTGCATCATAGAGTCGTCAACTGCGCTTACCAGGATGTTCTGAGCTTTCTTGTCGAGTCCGAACAGCACCATTTCGTCCTTTTCCATTTCCGAAAGTTTCTTGGGCCCTTTCTTGGTAGGATCAATGGTGGAGGCCTTAGTGGGAATGTAAGGTCCCTCCTCCACAATCATGAAGAGTCGGGGGTCGACTGCTTCCATGTAGAATCTGATTCTTTCCTTCCAGATAGGAAAGTTCAGTCTGGTGCACACTGGGATTTTGCCGGAGTGCTTGAGTCCATCCATGGAGGATATCGGTCTTCTTCTTGACACTGGTGGCAGGATTCTACTCAAGGTGTGAACCTTTTTGATGAGTAACCTGGCTCTGATACCACTTGAAAGTCCACCTAGTGTCAACTACCTTCACCTATGGGGGGGGATAGGTGACCTATGTCGCTTTTGCCGAATTAAAAACAGTACCTGCAGAATCAAAACAAACCACACAGCACAGAAAATAACACAGGCAATTTATAGTGGTTCCCTGATTTAGGTACGTCCACTTTCCCCCTTCGACCTATCTCCCAACCAGGGACGACTCAGTCACTTCACCAACAGGATTGAAATCCAATCCTTGCACTATCGGAAGGAACCCTTCCACACGTAGGAGTCAACACTCCCACAACACGGGTTGCACCCAACCCTACAACTAGGAACCAAATGTTCCTTTACAATGAAAAAGAAATTGGAGTGTATAAGAAATACAAACAACTTGAAGATCTAGGTGTCCCTTTTCGTTAGACTACTTGTTCTTGTAGGCAACGAAAAGTCCACAACCCTTGATCTTTCTTGGAGAAAATCTTCCCGAGACCGGCGGCGGCAAAGGGCCGCGGCAAGGCTCTCGGTGTTGGCGGCGGCAACTGAAAACAGCAGCGATGCACTGGAGATTCAATCTTCTTAGCGAAGTCGGCAAGGTCTTCCAACGATCACACTAGGATCGATTGTCTCGATCGATTCGGACGGGGATGGATTTCCCTATCTCAAATCAAGAGACAAAAGATCTCTTGTTAGACGCGTGAAACGCTATGCAAGACTTGGCTTCTGTCACCGGGGATCTGGAGGAGATCGAGATCAGCTACGGTGACCACTGCACGAGCGGCGGCGACGGAGGCGGAGCTGGTTCGCGATTTTAGGGTTAGTCAGCGGCTCAGCTTTCGTATTCTGTATCCGTTTTTTTTTACTGTACACAAATACCTGTGTATTTATACAATAGGTCATGGAGATGACCGTTGTGGGCCCCATCAAAGCAAAGACCAAAGTCCGGTTCAAATAGCTGCAGGTAACATGGACCGGTTCAGGAAGTGTCGGAAATTTGCCCAAGTCAAATTCGGCGAGAATCGTAGGTGATTCTCGACGAATCGGCGAGAATCACCTACGATTCTCGCCGAATTCTACTTAGTCGAATTCTGGCTGCACAGGTATAGTAGCCGGGGAGAATCGGCGGGAATCACACTTGATTCTCGCCGAATCGTCGAGAATGCAAAGTCATTCTCAACGAATCGGCGAGAATCACTTAGTGATTCTCGACGATTCTGCCTTATAGAATTTTCTGGCGGCGTTGAGACAGCCGGCCCCAACCGGCGAGAATCAGCTAGTGATTCTCGGCGATTTTTACTTAAGCGATTTCTCCTCTTTCTTTCCGTGAGCTGGTCTTTGGCCCATCCTTGCTCCTTGTCTGCTCTTGCTTTATCATAGCCCTATACTTGAAATTAAGTACACCCCAATAGAGAGAGTACACGTAGGCCAACACACTGATCTGCTCAACGAGGGATTACGTCGCGCAGACCCGTGTATATTGACCCACTGCACCCTGACATTGGTGTGTACTTAGCGTGGAATAACTGCAAGCACAGCTTAAAAGATTTCATCAAACACATTGTCTATTTACCTTAGCTTGTTCAGGGGCTTCTTCAAATCAGGTATATTGTGGATACAATACCCAACATAACGGATTCAAAAGGCAAATTGTTAAATATTTTGTTTGAAACAGGTAAGTTCGCCAAGTCCGTTTCTTCTAAAGTCATGGAAAATAAGTCAGAAATAGAAAAACCATTTTCCTCAAAAAAACTCTTCCACTTGAAAGCAGGAATCGTCGTTTGAAAGCGAATTTCGCATAGAGGGATATCTATATTAAACGTAGCCTCATCATCTCCAACCTGAAAGGAGGATTCTACTGTTACTTACATCAATTAAAGTGTGGGAGGTGGCGAGAAAGGGGCGACCGAGTATAATGGGAACATCGGCATCCTCCTCAATGTCAAGGATAACAAAGTCTATCGGGAAGATAAACTTGTCAACCTTGACCAGAACAACCTCCACTATCCCTATCAGATATTTAATAGAACGATCTGCTAATTGGAAGCTCATTTTTGTTGGGCTTGGAATACCCAATCCTAATTTTTTAAAAAGCGAGTATGGCATTAAGTTTGTACTAGCACCCAAATTTTCTAAGACATCTGTTATTAATAAATTACCAAAAAGGCACGAGATTGAGAATCATCTCGGATTGTTTAATTTTTGGGGTAAATTGTTTAATAAAATTGCCGAACATTCAGCGTTAATGGAAACTCGCAATATATCCCCGAGTTTCTTTTTATTAGAAAGTAACACTTTAAGATATTTTGCGTATTTCGGAATCTGTGTGATTGCCTCGTAGAAAGGAACATTAATTTGTATTTGTTTTAAAATTTGTAAAAAAAAATTTATAATGCTCGTCTTGTCGCTCATTAATTAGTTTAGAAGGAATGGGTAAAGATGGTGGAGAAATATGCGGTGAAATAAAAGAAGGAGAAGAAGAAAAAGAAGTAACAGGAGGTGGGGTAGAAACTCTAACCTTAGATTCAGATTTAGCTTAATTCGGTGACTGTACCTCATTTCCACTTCGAAGTGTGATTCCGTGGGCATTCTCTAGCGGATTTGGCTCTGTATTTCCTTGTAAAGTTCCAGGTTGGCGCTCCGAGAACATCTTTGTAATCTATCCAATTTGAGTTTCCAAATTTTTAATTGATCCGGTCAGGTTCTAGATATTAGAATCATTTGTGACGACATATTTACTAAAGATGTCTTTTATTGGGGTGGGTCGTAGTGGCTGTGATTATGGCGATGGTGGTTGTGGTGCAAATCTAGTTTGATTTGCATTAAGCGGGTGCTGAGCATTATTGGGGTTTCTCCATGATAGATTTAAATGATTCCTAAACCCTGGATTATAAGCATTATTATACGAATTAATATTTGGGTTATAGGACGGAGGTCGATATGGATTCCCCATATAATTGACTGGTTCTTCTATTATATTACTATTTGTTGAATTCCATGGAGGAGTGGCGGAGGAAGCAGACATCCCCGCTACTTTCCTAGTTAGATATTCTACTTGAAGTGCTAAATTTGAAGTAGTGTCGAGCGTGTAAAGCCTAGCAGGTTTATTAGGGCATGACCTAGGCATGTTCCATTGGTAGGCATTCATGGCCATTTCCTCAAACAAACCTTAAGCGGCTTCGGAGGTTTTATTATTTAGCGTTCCCCCAGCGGCATCATCAATCATTTGCCTTGTTTGGAAATTAAAACAATTATAGAATGTCTGAACTTGGAGCCGAGCCGGCAATGCGTGATGTGGACACCTATGTAAAAATACTTTAAATAATTCCCAAGTCTCATAGAGAGACTCAGACTCGCCCTGAACAAAGGAAGAAATATATGGACGTAATTTAGCAGTTTTAGCAGGCAGAAATACTTGGTTAAAAACTTTTCGATCATCTCAGCCCAAGTAGTGATGGATCCTGTAGGTAGAGAATCTAACAACTGCTTGGATTTCGTCCGTAACGAAAATGGAAATAAACACAAATGAATGGCATTGTCAGTGACGCCATTTATTTTAAACGTATCACATATTTGTAAGAAATTTAACAGATGCGTATTCGGATGTTCATCTGGCAATCCATCAAATTGTACTAAGTTTTGAATCATTTGGATTATGCTAGATTTGATTTTAAAATTATTATTAGCAATCGTGGGATGAACTATACTTGACCCAGTGTCGTCCAAGTTCAGCCTCGCATATTAATACATAGTCCTTTGCGAGGCTGCAACTAGAATTTTTTCTGCCATAGCTTCAACATGTGTGGTTCAAATGGACTGTTCCAGATTTAATGCTTCGTCTTGGTCACAAGATCGAAGGCGCCTGTAATAGGTTCGGTCGATTTCAGGATCAAAATCAAGATTAGGATCAATAGAAGAGTTTCGTCGGGTCATGCACTAAGAAAACTATTATATAAACTTTTTTTTTGTGTGGTTTTGTTTTTTTAGAAAATAAAAAGGCAGAAATAAAAGTGTTGTTAATAAAAAATATAGTTTTTATAAAAACAAAGGTTTTGTAAGTAACAAAGAATTTGTTGTTTGTTTATTTTTATAAAAATAGTAGTTTTTAATAACAAATAGGATAAAAGTAATAGTAATTCCTTTTTGTTTCAAATATCAACACAAAATGGTCCCCGACAACGACACCAAAAACTTGATAAGTAAAAACTAACTTTGAGATAGTTTGAATTGAAAATTAAATTGGATTTGGAAGTTAGGCGTTCTCTATGTTCTCTCTCTTTTTTTACTTATATACTTTGATTAAGACAAGCGTAGCTACCGTGAAATAGTATAGTATTTTAAAATATCAAAGTCATATTTTTCCACTGGTCTGTGTCGAGTACTCTACTGTAAGGAATTGAACTATTATTTTATCGAAAAGAGTTGAAGATTTTTTTAAAAGTAAAAATAAACATAATACATATGGTTTTGAAAATAGATGAGGTAAAGAGCCATCGATTTTTGCTTACTTTGGGAAATACTTTTTAAATAATAAAAACTCTACTTTTCTTTATTAATTAAAATACTAGACCATGGAGGTTCCCTTTATATGAGTGCACCTCTATCGAGAATATATCCACCTGTGATTACGTATTTTGACTAAACTTCCGTATCTAATCAAACATACCTTGATAACGGTGAACCCCTCTATTAACCTCCTACTAATATTCGAAGGTTCAACAAGGGAGGCTTACGTTCATCTCTTTTGAGAGCGAGGCATAGTTTCTCTTTACCTTATAATGATCAATTCCTTATAAATCTTACATTTTTAATTTAGAAAATAGGGTTTCTAAAAGCATAATTAATAGCCTTTCCAAAGCTCATCTCAATCAAGTGCTAAAAATTTCTTAGCCTCTCATCGGGATGGGGGTGGTAGTTGAAAAGCAAAAGACATATAAAGGTACTGAAATAATATTCGTCCCAAGTATCTCGGTTGACGCTAAAAAATTCTTAGCCTCTCAATCGGGATAAGGGTGGTAGTAATAAAATGAAAATGACTTATAAAAGTGCAGAAATAATATCCGTCCCAACCATCTTAATCAAGCGCTAAAATATTCTTAGCCTCTCATCCGGGATGGGGGTGGTAGTAATAAGAAAGAAAAAAGTACTTACACACACACTCTGTCTCAACAAAAATAAAAGCTAAGTTAAAAGCAAGAAGAGATGGAAAATTACTATAAAAAATGAAATTTTATTACTTAAAAAGTGTTACACACTAGGAAACCTAAATTTGGTTTAAGAAAATATCACTCAAAAGCTACTCATAAACACTATATTGAACTATGTGGAACTCTACCAGTTCTCTCCAAAACATCAGCCAGAGCACTCTATTTATAGCCAAAATTTTTTGAGGTACACGCCCCCTAGGACTTGTCAACTGGGGGTGACGTTGACGTGGCAGATGTTGATAGAATTTCAGCGACTTTTGGATTGAATCAAACAAGTATGACTTTAAGGTCACGGGCATGACAGTCTAGCGTGGCAGCTTGGCTTCTTCGAGGCGTGATAGATGTAATTCTACTTGGTCACGGTAAACATCACGGGCGTGATAGCTGGCACACGGGCCTATCGGCCGTGCGTGGCTCGAGCTTGCTGGCTTCAGGACTTCGTCTTGGCATGACAGCAGGTTGATTACTTGGTCATGGGTGATGTAACGGGCGTGACATGTGGAACACGGGCATGTCACCCAGGCGTGACTTCACTTGATGCCTGAAATTTGCCGCATTGTTGGAATTACTGGATTTTAAGTTACGCGCCCTAGGTCACAAGATGACCTTGGGGCATGACTTAGGAAATTTTCCCGAATTTCACCAAATGTCCAGATATACCTATAGGACACAAAAACAAGTTAAGTTTGAACTGAAAATAAAAAAAAATTATTTATTTAGGTATTTACATAATATAAATACATTTTTTATTAAATTAAAACAAAAACATAAAGTAAAAATATGTATATATTGCTACTCATCAACCCTATAACTCAGAGTGCTTCACCATCCTACAACTAAAACTGCTCACAGTTCTACACTCAGTCTTTATAAAATAGGCCAACAACTCAGAGTGCTTCACACTCCTAAACTCAGCCTTTATAAAATATGCCTACAACTCCAATCTCAGTGAGATTCTACAAGATAGAATTTATGTTTGAAAATTTTGACTCAAAAGAAAAATTCTGAGTCTTCTTCTTTGGCTAAAACAACAGACAACCCTTCTTCAGCACAGCCATAGGAAGGTAATTCTTAAGATTTGATTCAGCTTATATTGTGGTGTATTTAAGAGAATTCTTCTCCTTCAAGCTTGATAAAGATTTCCTATTTGTAGACTGATGCGCGTAAAATACGGCAAGCATACCGGTCGCACAAGTAATAAAGTTGGGAATGAATCCCCGGATGTCGGTCTCTTGAGGAATGCAATTGGCGTCGAACGATTTAGACTCTAAAACTATTGTTATGAGAGTTAATTGAAATAAACAGAAAAAGAAAGGGCTTTGGTTGGTGGTCTTACGACCGATTACACTAACGAAAACTATGTGGGTCGCAATCACCGCTTCTCAAGGCGAGATGGATGTAGCGGCCGCGATGTCGTACTTCGATTGGCGAGTGGACGGAAGTCTAGCGAGTGAGGCGATTAGTGCGGAGTGACATTGAGTGAAACGAATGTGTGGAGTGGAGCGAGATGGAGCGAGGCGCATCAAAGAATGAATCTCAAAAGCAAGATGAAACACAACCAATCAAAATAACACTAGAAGTTGATGTTCAATACAAGCACAAACATTCCATACAATAAGAAAAGAGAGAAAATGCAAAACCATGAGATTGAAGATCCACCACGGTTGTTGGCCGGAGGTGCGGGTTGTCAATCCGCTTCCAAGCGCAGTCCGAGGAGGGCTTCCGATACCACCGAGCTGTCACCTCGAGGTCCTGTAACTCCGTTCTCTAGGTATGCTTCGTCTTCTTCCTTGGTGGAAAGCTCGGAGAAGAATGCTTCAATGGCCGGGAGGATCACCGGAGGATGCGGAATGCTTCGGAATCACCGGAGAAGGTCCTCCGGTTGGTAGGAATGAAGGTGGAGGTGAATGGGACTGCTGGAGGGCGAAATGGCGGACTGGCGGAGGTTTCGTAACGATGCTCTTCGCCCTAATTCGTGGAACAGCGTATTTATAGCTTGAAGAATAAATAGGGCGCACGACCACTGGCGCACGACCAGTGGTCGCGCGCGATCAAGGTCAGCGCCCGTGCGTGAGCAACCTGTAGACCTGCATCAGAAAATCAGTGGTGGCGCACGATCAGCAGCGCACGATCAGTGATCGTGCGAGGCAATGCTGATGATCGTGCGAAAATAGCCAGACAGACTTTTGCAAAATGGGTATGACTGCGCACGATCGGCGGCGCACGAGCAGTGGCCGTGCGCGGTATGGCAAGTGATCGTGCGGAAGGTTCAAGACAGAGTTTTCCCAAATGAGACCGGGCTGCGCACGATCAGTGATCGTGCGCCAGGAGGTCGATGGTCGTGCGTGGGTAAAAACGCACGACCACTGACTCCTTTGCCAAAAATAGTGAAACGCCTATCCCGAATGCCCTCACGATCCCCAAACCTGCAGGAAAACTGCACGGGACATCGATCGTGGCAGCCACAGCAAACAGTACTAAACATAGCAAGAAAGTAAATGCACACAAGCACAGAAATGGGCTAAAAAGGTGCACAGGGCGTGGAAAACCGTAGCGAACCAAAAGGAGTGCAAATGACGCTAAACGGTGTGCAAAGACAAGAAAATAAGCCTAGATGAGTCCGCAAATAGGTATAAAATATGGACTCATCACACCCCCAGACTTAACTGTTTGCGCGCCCCGAGCAAACAAAACCTAAGCAGACGGGGAAAATGAACTAGCTAACAAAGAAATTGCAGAACGGAGTACCATGCGAAGTCGCATGCTCGCGTGCATAAAAATAAAGTAGAGGAAATTCTTAAGTATACAAAATATTTTATATTTTTCCCAATGCGTAACAAAAATTTATTATTACTCAAAAGTAGAATCACGGTGAATCATCCGGTCCTACGCAGGGAGAAAGTAGACAGGCCACTAAGGTGAGCATTGCCGAAGACCGGGGCTCAAGATTACCCCCAAAGGAATCCACCAATGTCGGAAACCATAAGCTTGCCCGTTCGCACTCTCTCCACGACACTAGTCAACTCAAGCGCATGTCCGTAGGACGTCAGGTAATAATGGGGCTTGGGTTACGGTGAGGAAAACAAGGATAAACATGAAGGGTATGCACCTAACCCAAATGAGCTAACGTACAAAACTAGTACCTGCTGCCCACAAAATACACACGGGTGCACCACACCCCCAGACTTAACTTTTACTAAATGGGTGTGTGCACCGCCTATTCCAAATCCAAATCATCTCAAATAAAGATTTTCAATCAAACTTTTTCTTTCTCTTTTCATTTTCACTTTTTCTCTTTTTCAAATATTTTTCTTTTATATATTTTCTTTTTCTTTTTACAGAATCAGCATATTTTTCTTTTGGACACAACCACATATCACAAATACGAATCACCACATCACAACCCAACATAAAATGTAAACTACTAAAGCTCGAATTGGGTGTGCGACTAGGATCGGCTATGAGGCTTTGGCGAAAATAGTGGAGCTGAATCAAAAGGAAGGGTAGGCACAAAGGGGCTAACAAGGGCGATGTTAGGAGTGGGTACAAAGCTCAACCGAGCCAAAAGGTGGCCTACATCACTCTCACGCTAGACTAACCGTGTACCAATGCTTCAAGAATAGCTTGGGGCAAGTTCTTAGCAACCGAGAAAGTTAATCCTTCCTCCCGACTCAAGCAATACAAGTCTAGTGGCGGCTACACACATTCCTACGCTACCGTTTGATTCACACCGGATTCACCAACTTTTGAGTAGAATAAAAGAATTTACGCAGATAGAAAAATATAAACTATAAGCATACAGAAAAATTAAATCTACTCAAATTTCTACACAAAACGAGAGCAGTTGACTAGAAACACAGCAAGGCCAACATTTTACTCCGTCGCACAATCCTAAACTAGCACAGAAATTTTCCAAATCGAACAAAGATACAGGTTCAACTCATGACACGCTAACCGCTAAGCTCGCGCTCAAGTGGGTGCAGTGGTGTGCAACAGGAGTCTAAAACAATGAAGCAAAAAGGAAAACTACTAGCATGCGAAATTAAATGTGCTCGTGGAGTGCACAAGCGGCTCTTCCCCCCAGACTTGAATGAAAACATAAGCAAGTAAAATAGACATTCAACCAAGGAATGAAATCTGAAGCGAGAGAGAGTACCAATGCTCCAAAGAGGGGAGCATGCCAGAAGATTGCGTGATGATTTGCGGGAGTTGCTGCTTCGCACAAAAGATAAGATGAACCTGCGAATTAGGCCGAACAACAGAAAATACAAAAAAGATAGAAAACATAAAATAAAAAAAAACATAAACAAGGGGACCAAAAGGTCCAAGCTTGGGTTGTCTCCCGAATAGCCCTTTTGTTTACTGTCCTTAAGGTGGACCAAATACCTGTATTAGCAGTTGTATATAATGTTTATGCAGCAGAATAAAAGCTACGAAATAGAAAGCGAAATAAGGTCCCAAAGCAACTAGGAAAATAAGCAGGAAAAGCGAGGCAGAGCGGCAATCAGCTATATGCCGATTTGTGGTAAGTCTTTCCGGTGGAGAGCGAAGGAGAAGCAGAATTTTTCATAGGATCTTGAGGAGGGGATTTCCCCTTGCTCAGATGGTGCGCAAGCGCTTGGAAGGAAGAATAACGCTTATCACGCAAGCGCTTGGCCTCCTTCAGCTTCTCAACCGACGGAGACTTCCAAGGAGTGGATTCCACAGTTTTCCCAGATTTTATGATCGATGGCGTCATTTCCGGCACCGTGATGGCGATCGGATCAGCCCAAGCGACAGAACGCTTAGTACAGTCATGAATATTATTACAAGAATAACTGTCTAGGGATTTCTCCCGCATGGAACTAGAAATGTCATGCTCAACAACAGCATCAGTGGGAAATGGCACGTTCACCGTGTCTTTGGTGCACTCGAACATCTTCGTGGTCGATAAGTCATTCTTCTCATCAGTCGTCTCGGTCAATCCTCCCTTTGTTTTCTCATCCGTAAGGGTTGCCTTCAAAGCTTGGATTCCAAAATCTTCCTTGAGATATGCACTACTTAGTAAAACGTCGTTTCGAACAAGAGAGGGGTGTACGGAAGTATCATCGAGGGTGAAATCATCAGCCGGCCAGGTGACGCGTCCTTTGGAAAAATCCAGGGATGCGCCACTGGCCGTCAGAAATGGGACACCAAGTATCGGAATGGAGTCATTTTCTTTTGGTCCCATGACCTGAAAATCAGTGGTAAAATGTTGGCCGTTAACCTCGATCTCAACTTCCCTCACACCACCATCAGTATCAACCACATTACCATTAGCTAAAATAAGTGATTTCCGGTCTTCGGTGTTTATTTGCAGTTGCATCTTCGCGACATCCTGCAGAGTGAGGATGTTGCTAGATGCTCCGGAATCACATAAAGCAGTGGTTTCAACATTGTTGATCATACAGCTAATCACGAGTTCGTTGTTATTCCCCAGCCTTTCCTCCCCAAGGCTTTTCCCTTGTTCGTGGGGATTTTTTTCGGTGTTGCTTGGGAGAGTACCAAGAGTGCGCTCGGAGACCATTTGAGCCAATTGGCCCAACTGTGCCTCAAGCTTACGCATTGAAGCGGCTTGGTTTGTCATGTTCGTCTGGGAAACTTCAACAAATTTTTCAAACATTTCAGCCAAAGAATTGGTTTTTTCGGCGGGGGGCCCTTGGGGGTAATTCGGGTGGGGTGGCCGCGGTTGGCTTCCGGAGGCGGAGGCATCATATTGATGCTGCCCCGGTTGCCATCGTTGGCCCGGTGCGTTTTGATTCCACGAGAAGTTCGGGTGATTTCTCGCACCCGGATTATACGCATTTCCATAAGGCGCGCCCCGGTTTTGATTCGCGATAAAATTAACAGTTTCATTGAAGAAGGCAGGGTCATACATTACCTCCGCTCCAGGGCACTCAAAGCTATGATGATCGGTTCCTCCGCATCCTTGACACGAAATGGCCAACACCGGAGCAGCAGCAGCGGGCCTTGATGCTTCCACAGCAAAGATTCCACTTGTCCCACGGGGGGTATTCCTTCCTGCGGTCCAAAAGGCGCTGTGCGTGGCGGTGTCCTGCAAAACTCTCAAAGCATCCTCAGGAGCAAGGTTCATAATTGTTCCACCAGAGGCGGCATCAATCATGGCGCGGTGTTGAGGTTCGATGGAGAAGTAGAAGCATTCCACGAGATTCCACGTTTGGAATCCGTGGTTGGGGCACTTCCGCAGCAACTCATTGAAGCGCTCCCAAACTTCCGCTAAACTCTCTTGGTCGTTTTGCCTGAAATTAGCGATGGCACGTCTCAAACTCACGATACGGTCGACCGGATGGAATTTGGCTAGAAACTTTGTGGTAAGAGCCTCCCAGGTTGTGGCAGTTCTAGGAGGAAGGGCATGAAGCCATGACTTGGCCTTGTCACGTAGAGAGAAGGGGAAGAGACGGAGCTTGACCGTATCATCAGGAATCCCAGCATAGCGGAAAGTGGCACAGATTTCCGAAAAGTCTGCCAAGTGTAGATGGGCATCCTCCGTGGCCATTCCGGAGAACTGTGCATTGTTCCGGATGATGTTAAGAATTGCTGGTTTGATCTCGAACTGTTGGTTTGTGATCGCCGGTCCGAACCCAGGGTAAATGCTCCCTACAGTGGGGGTAGTGTAGTCTCTCATGGTTCGGACATGCGGCGGATTCACCTCATTCTCATCCCCGTTCCGGTTATCATGGAGGTTCCCTCCAACACGAACTCCGTTGTCATTGTTCAACTGATCTCCCATTGTGATTGGATTGATTGCAGCGGCACGCCTTTGCGCACGAAGAGTTCGCTCGATCTCAGGATCGTAAGTAACGAGATCTCTTGTAGCACGTCCCTGCATCCACTGAAGCAACAAAACAAAGAAACAAAAATAAAAAAGCACTAACTCTTATACCAATACTTCCAGAAATCATAATCGTTCAACAGTTGCATTCCCCGGCAACGGCGCCAAAAACTTGATGCGCGTAAAATACGGCAAGCGTACCGGTCGCACAAGTAATAAAGTTGGGAATGAATCCCCGGATGTCGGTCTCTTGAGGAATGCAATGGGCGTCGAACGATTTAGACTCTAAAACTATTGTTATGAGAGTTAATTGAAATAAACATAAAAAGAAAGGGCTTTGGTTGGTGGTCTTACGACCGATTACACAAACGAAAACTATGCGGGTCACAATCACCGCTTCTCAAGGCGAGATGGATGTAGCGGCCGCGATGCCGTACTTCGATTGGCGAGTGGACGGAAGTCTAGCGAGTGAGGCGATTAGTGCGGAGTGACATTGAGTGAAACGAACGTGTGGAGTGGAGCGAGATGGAGCGAGGCGCATCAAAGAATGAATCTCAAAAGCAAGATGAAACACAACCAATCAAAATAACACTAGAAGTTCATGTTCATTACAAGCACAAACATTCCATACAACAAGAAAAGAGAGAAAATGCAAAACCACGAGATTGAAGATCCACCGCGGTTGTTGGCCGGAGGTGCGGGTTGTCAATCCGCTTCCAAGTGCAGTCCGAGGAGGGCTTCCGGTACCACCGAGCTGTCACCTCGAGGGCATGTAACTCCGTTCTCTAGTATGCTTCGTCTTCTTCCTTGGTGGAAAGCTCGGAGAAGAATGCTTCAATGGTCGGGAGGATCACCGGAGGATGCGGAATGCTTCGAAATCACCGGAGAAGGTCCTCCCGTTGGTAGGAATGAAGGTGGAGGTGAATGGGACTGCTGGAGGGCGAAACAGCGGACTGGCGGAGGTTTCGTAACGATGCTCTTCGCCCTAATTCGTGGAACAGCATATTTATAGCTTGCAGAATAAATAGGGCGCACGACCACTGGCGCACGACCAGTGGTCGTGCGCGACCAAGGTCAGCACCCGTGCGTGAGCAACCTGTAGACCTGCATCAGAAAATCAGTGGTCGCGTACGATTAGCAGCGCACGATCAGTGATCATGCGAGGCAATGCTGATGATCGTGCGGAAATAGCCAGACAGACTTTTGCAAAATGGGTATGACTGCGCACGATCGGCGGCGCACGAGCAGTGGTCGTGCGCGGTATGGCATGTGATCGTGCGAAAGGTTCAAGACAGAGTTTTCACAAATGAGACCGGGCTGCGCACGATCAGTGATCATGCGCCAGGAGGTCGATGGTCGTGCATGGGTAAAAACGCACGACCACTGACTCCTTTGCCAAAAATAGTGAAACGCCTATCCCGAATGCCCTCACGATCCCTAAACCTGCAGGAAAACTGCACGGGACATCGATCGTGGCAGCCACAGCAAACAGTACTAAACATAGCAAGAAAGTAAATGCACACAAGCACAGAAATGGGCTAAAAAGGTGCACAGGGCGTGGAAAACCGTAGCGAACCAAAAGGAGTGCAAATGACGCTAAACGGTGTGCAAAGACAAGAAAATAAGCCTAGATGAGTCCGCAAATAGGTATAAAATATGGACTCATCATAGACTTCCAGGCTTGAAGATGACGAAAAATTTGCTCTACTCAGCTAGCTAATTTTTTTGAATTTAGGGTTTCAAAAGATTGCCAAAAGTTCTTGCAAAAAGTTCTAGCCACTATCATATCCATCTAAGAATATCACCCACTTTGCTTTTATACATCAGCATCATCAACAGCAATATCCACCTTTGGAAAGCGGTATGGTCGGCATTAATGGTTGATTTATCCCAGGATAGCATTGCCCAATCAATACGGTGATCTCTGTCTTTTAGCACGCGATTTGCGTTAATTAGAATTAAGAATGACGTCAGCAGATTTGACACGGAGTCAATTGACTTAGAATATTTCTGAATCTCTACAGGCGTTGACTGATCCCATATGACTCGACAAATAAGATCAATGACATATAAAACCAGAAGCATTGAGTGAATGGCCTTCAGTCGACGCATTTGTACTTTGCCAAATTATGTCTATCGTTGAGGCGTTGAGTGAAGGTTCTTCACTCGACGCATTTATACTTAACCAAATTTTGTTTATCAATAAGGCATTGAGTGAAGGTTCTTCACTCGATGTATTTGTCCTTTAACACTTATACTGAGATGGCATTGAGTGTAAGACCTTCACTAAACACTTTTGTACTTAACCAGTTTTTTCTTGAGAAGGTGTTGAGTGTAAGTCCTTAACTTGACGCATTCGTACTTAGACTTATTATACTTCACTCAACGCATTTGTACTTAACAGCCTTTCTTTGAGAAGGTGTCGAGTGTAAGTCCTTCACTCGAGACATTTTTACTTAGACAGATTTTAGAACTTATCCAATGAGGCTTTGAGTGATAGTTAAACTGTTAACAGTTTTTGGCCTCGGGCGTAGAATGATGTGTAGTCACTCAACCCATTTGTACTTAGTCAATTTCATGACTTCCTTGACCATGCTGACTTCTTTCCAACCATACATCTAATACTCTTACCCTGTCTAATTACATAATTACCAATTTCCCGCACATGTAAACTTAGACATATTTTAAATACAGGTTTGTGTATATTATTGACATGTGGGCCTTCTTAAAATCAGGGACAGTGTGGTCAATGTACCCAACAATTCTTTATAATAACATTTTTTTTCATCCAACATGTTTCTATAGACCCATTTTGTCCCTATAACATTTTGACCTTTGGGACTTGGTATTAGCTCCCACACCCTGCACATTCCAAACTGATTGAAATCATCTTGCGTTGCTATGATCCATGAAGCAACCTAATTTGTTTATTCAAACTTCTTCGACTTAATCTAAGAAAGAAAACTCAAATGCAAGGCTTCGTTAGATGTACTTCTTCTTGTTCAAACTCCTTCACGATTAGATCAATGGGGTGATCTCTTGAATGTATGATCACTAAGTACCTTACTATGCCACTAGAAGGTTTTGCTTCTTTTGGTGCACAATCTTCATCTCGATGCTCTTCAGCTCCAATCAAGTTCGGAGTATCGACTTTTATGGAACTTGAGAGATCTTCTTTGACTGCTTCTAAGTTTATCTCTTTAAACTATGAACCTACATCTTCAATAAAAAACACTAGAAGAGTTGTTATGAAGCATACCCCTCTCATCAAATACAACATTGATATTCTCTTCTATAACCAGGGTTTTCTTATTAAAAATCATATATGCCTTACTATGGAAACTATACCCTACGAAAGTACCTTCAAAACATTTTTCACTAAATATAGTTTTGTGATACTTCCCGTTATTAAGTATGAAGCATTTACTTCCAAAAATTCTAAAGAAGGACACAGTCAATTTTCTGCCTTTTAGAAGTTTATAAGGTGTCTTACAATGATTCTTGTTGATTAAGGGTCTGTTTTGAACATGACAAGCTGTATTGACTGCTTCAGCCCAAAAGTACTCTGGTAATAAAGAGTTATTCAACATTATGGTGCATGCCTCAATGAGTGTTCTATTCTTCCTCTCGACAACTCTATATTAATGTGGAGTATGAGGAGAGGAAAACCCATGAAAGATACCTAAGCTTGCAAACAACTTTGTCTTGGCACCAAACTAAAATTTTGTTCTATGGTCACTTCTGATTTTGACTACAGAGGAGTTAAATTTATTATGTATATTTCTAATAAATCTAGTGAAAGAGTCAAAGGTATCTGACTTGTGTTTCAGAAAGAATACCCATGCAAAACATGAGTAGTCATCAACAATAACCAATATGTAAGCTTTATCTCTTAAACTACGGACAGACATAGGACTGAATAAGTGCATATCAAGCAGATATAAGCATTTGGATGAATCTTTGACAATAATGCTTTTAAAAGTAGCCCTTGTCTGATGACCCATCTGGTATGCACAACACGATCTCTCTTTAACGCACTTAATATTGGGTGCGTCACATACTAAATTGTGAGAGAATAATATACTTATAGTTTTGAAAATAATATGTGTTAATCTCTTGTGTCATTGATCACAAAGAAATGCACTATCTTTTGACAAAAAGCAAACTGGTGTAGAAGACTCAAGCAAAGAAAATTTAGATAGAAAATATTTCTACTCTGAGTGCCTTAAAAATAGTTTCTGAGTTCACAGAGGACTATATCAAACACTTGCCCTTATAGAATTCAACTATATACCCTTTGTCACGTAGTTATGCTTATGAGATTATGATGTAATCCCTCAACATAAGCCACGTCTGTGAAAGATACTATACCGTTAAAAATGATATCGTAGCTTTTTGTGATTCCACTATTGGATCCCCAAAAAAAACATTTGGCCCATCTTCGATTGAGGTGAAATTTTGAAGAAGGCTTCTTATTCCGGTCATATGTCTGGAACATCCACTATCCAAATACCATATAGGATTTTTATTGTCCTTTGAACATACATGCATTCATAGATTAAATACCCTTACGAACCCAAAGAGATTTGGGTCCTTGGTTCCTTGTTATATAACCACCACTAAGAATATTAACATTGCGAGGGTTTTTTCTTGCATTGTTACCTCGTAGAGTGTTATAATTATTAGAATTAAACCAACAATCTATGATGAAATGACTATTTTTCAACAACGCCAACAGTCAAATCTGTTTTACCTTCTTCTCCTTCCTCACCTTTTGAATGGGAGGTCTCGCAGGAGGTACTGATTTAGAAGTAGAAGCCTCATGAGAATAGTATACGCTTGGCTTTGTCTCATATAATTTTTTAGCAACATTTTTGACTTTCAGTGCTTTCTTAGCAGTTGATCCATGAACGAATGGACCATAATGTTGAAGGATGATCACTTTATGAGATGCCTTGAGAGCATTCATTCAAATATTTCTATGATGGCTCCATCCTTGGTTATTCTTGTTAGAGGCAACATACATTGGTCTAGCAAAATGACCTTAGGATGTTTCAAGGTCATAATGATTTGTGGGAATACCTTCTTTAAGGAAGGTTGACTTTGAGGAGCATTCCCTTTATCCTTAGCAGCATTATATCCAATCCCACTCTCCTTAGAGGCGGAAAAACCATCAATTAGAGGAAGGATAGTCTATTACTTAGAGAATCTTTCTACAAGATTCCTTTCAATCAATAACTTTTCTTCCAATTAATTTATGAAATTTTCTTTCAGACTTACATACTCAGTAGAGCATTCTAGTTCATCTTTCAAGGATTAAATTTTGTCCCTGAGAAGGGTCATTCTCTGAATTTTCTTCCCCAGTTCAGATTCCAATGCCTTGAGAGAGGCGATCTCTTTGTCTTGATTTTTGACCACCTTACGACATTTGTTAAATCCCTTTAGTAATGTTCGATGATGCACCATTAAGTTTGAAACCTCCTCAGATACGTAGTCTTTATGACCATCACAGGATGTATCAGTTTGCGATAGAGGAGTATATGAATTTACGTTCCCATTATATTGGGAGCCACAGTTATCCTCGTTGGTATGTATCATAAGCCCAAAATAGGCTTCTTCATCCGAGCATAACTCACTTGAGTCGTTATGACTGAAGGTCTTCGTCTACTTAGCGATGAAGCTTTTTATTTTCTTTCTTTTTTCCTTTGAAGGATCTCTTTTCTTCCTTCTTGGTTCCTTCCCACTTTTTATGTGGGCAGTCAGCGTTCATGTGACCTGGACTACAACAAAGTACGTCAGAAGAAACATGTTTGATCTATTTCAATTTATACCTGTCGCTGTTGTTGTAGCTCTTCTTGTGATGATCACCATCGCGACAAGATTTTTTGTAATTAATTGAGGAGGGCTGAATTTTCATTTGCCTTCTTTTGCTGAGAATCCTCTTAAACGTTCTAGAGAGTAAGAAAAACTCTCCGTCTAATATTTCAGAACTAGAGGTGCTTTGCTCTGAATCTTCATGTTCATTTGAAGCCTGTGTTGTTGAAACCGAGACTCGGCTTCTGTGGATTCGGACCCTAAAAAGGGGTGACTGCACACTTACTTCTCTTAGTAAGCCCGCTTGACTGAGAAATTAGGGCTCGAGACTGACCCAATTCTCCAGCACGAAGGTCCCATCACACACCCAGAAGATCTTAGAGCGGTTCACCTCCTTATCCAGTGCTGAGGTAAGGGTACCTTAGAAAGCACTATAAGATTAGAGAACGAGAACACTTGGAAGCTATCCTTTCTGAGGTACCCTCTTCAGTCAATTTATAGATTTTCAAGCCTGTCCTGCAAATAGCGCAACTCCGCTGTTCTAAATAGTTATATGCAACCCAAAGTGGGTCTGCCAATAGCGAAACCCCGTTGTTTGGTGTGGCTATTAGCAGACCAAGTTATATTAAACAATGGAAATCTGCAACCCACCTCTTGGCAGAATACGAGTCAGCTCTCCAGTCATTGGGACGGTGTGCATCCCTACGCCCACAGTTCGTCTAGTTCTTTAGGAAAGTGCGGACCAGCCACCCACAGTTCATTCCCTATCAGGCCGAGGCGGTCCATCTCACCCGACTCGCTCACCTGCTTGGCAGAAGAGGGTTGGGTGCCCCCTCGGATTGCCCTCCTACCGAATTGGCGTGGGCCGGCTCCCCGAGCTTGGTCGCCTTTCTGGCGAGTGCGAGTCAGGGCATATTGAGGACCCCTCTTCCACCTTGTTGGACACACTCGGCGAACACTGGGTTGTACACAATCCCCACTATTTTTGAGCTTTTGTCAAGCTCTGAATGAATCATCTAACCCCACGTGTTCAATGAGTGCGTGCTGAGCTAGAGGGAATCTTTTTGTGTGTCCCACCTTCGTGCTATATATATACCATCAGGCTCAATGAAATCCTAAACTTTCTGCTTCTCTATTTCTTTATGAGTTACTGTAGTTAAGAGATGTTGATGTCAGAAGAGATGTGAGCTTGCCTAGCAGCCGCGAGGGGGGCATGCGATCACATGTCGTTGACATGGCCCCCTGGCTGGATTGATGGTTTCCCATCCCTACTTTCAGACCGAAGAAGGCTAAGATGGTTAAACAGCCTTCTCAGGATGACGCTCCTGCATCCAATCTGGTGGTTGTCTTCGAGGTCATTCATCAGGTATGAGGGATGGCTATAGATTTTATCATTACTCTTATTCTGGACTTCCCCTCCACATGAGTTGCCTCGCGAGGAAGGAGGCGGGGGAATGGAACCGAGATGCTCCTCCCCTTGTGTATATGAGCGGGCCACCAGCCCCTCGATTATGGGATCCGCCCATCCCACAGTACGAACCATTCCTCTTGCGACTAATGGTGATTTCTCAACTCCCCGTCTTTGCCTTTCTCCTGATTGCGCTTCACCTGAACACTTATTATTGCAGCTTCCACCCCGAAGGCAACCGTCATGCTCCCGCTAGTCACACGGTCGCCGACCTGTCCTGGGTTGGGAAAGTCCTTTGTGACTCTTAAAGGCGAGCTCTTCTAGGTTCAATCTAGTACCTCCAGCCCGCACGCCAACATGGGAGATGTGCCAACTACGGGTGAGTCCATACATTCACGTGTATTTCATTTCCTGACTATTCCGCTAACTCTCTCTTCTACAGGTTTCCACCAGTTATCCTCCGTTGAAGTCGACATGAGCGATGGGTACTTGCCTCCCCTTCCACAGGCCGCATCTCTTAAAACCTAGGCGACCCATAGGATGCTAAGGAAAAGAAAAGGCGGGTGACCCGGTTGTTCCAGAAGCATTCCTTGATGTCGCGTGAGGTTTGCGGCAAGGTGCATAAGGACAAGAGGAAGGAAAAGGTATGCTTCATGGTCCTATAGGGCATGAGGCACCTAGAAGATGGTGACAAGATGAATTCACTAGGAGGTCATATCAAACGGGCAGAGGAATAACTCAGGCTTGCCTTAGAACAGGTCGACCTGGCCCAGCGGGAACTGCTGGAAGTTCACAAGTATTTCTACCCTCAGCTACTGCCCCATTTAGGTGTATGAGGGTGGGGCAGGTGGAAATGGATTCAGTACTGAGCCCTCCACCTGAATGCCAACTCGTAGACCGGGTTCCGACCCGCCTTCGGGACCTTAGTCCGCGTAATTTATAACCGCGAATTCATTTTTCCTTTTTCATTCTCTTTGGGAGGGCTTTTCCCTCCCCTTATTTTTGACGGCCTAACACTTTTATTTTATTGCATGATGAGGCGACAGCGCAGCGCCTTAGCCTTCAAATCGCCACCCTTGAGAAGGAGAATAAGGTGCTGAGGACGCGGGAGCGTGAACTAGAAGTCACGACTCCCCCACCGCCCTCCAGTAGCAGCGACCGGCTCACCCAATATACCGAGTACAAGCTCGACGTGTCACTGCAGCTAAACTCGGTATAGGAAGCGAAGTACGCCCTTCAAACCATTCATCGGGTCGGCCTGGTGATGAATGAGGGTGCGGGGCTTTCAGTGATCGACGTAGTACCAGAGTTATTTATCTCAGTCCCGAAGCCAGGAGACGACTCCTTCCTTCCTCTCCGGGAGAGCTCGCCGCCCGAGGACTCGCCTTGAAGGACCCGCACGTTGTACATCTTTCTTCCCACAGTTATGTATTTTCTTTTTGTTTATACTGTAGTTTTGTACATATGGGCTGAGTCCATGTTTTGTAACTTTTGATAATCAATATACATGTTCTCTGAAGTGGATGATGTTTATTTTTATTAATTTTACGTTTTCTTTTCCTACATTCGTGACCTCACCCAGTCTTTCTCACTCGCCATGTCTGAACCCACGCCTCTATGTTGAGATCACGCGACTCTTAAGCACTTTTCTTAGAAAACGATAAGGCCTTAGGCAGTCGGCCCGCGAGCGGCTATCCACCCCTTTACATAGCAAGCTTTCACCTCAGTGCTCGAGAAACTTAGGTCTACGCACGTTCTTGTCTGCGTCTGAGGTGTTCGGCCCGCACAACCTGAGCCTCATTTTGCCGAGACTGTCCAAGGGACTCGCGAGCATCCCATACGACTGACCATCACGGCTTGGGACGCCTTGCGGATGTTGGGAAGATGTTTTGTTGAGCGGGAGTGGCGAGACCTAGCTCATCTGGTGGGGTGAGACCCAGCTTGCCTGGAGGGGTGAGATCCAACTATCTTGGAGGGCTCACCCTCGATAATGTTCGCCTCCCCTAGTTTTCCTCTTCTCGAGTCATTAGGAATTTCCACCTCTTTTCCCTTGTAAGCTAGTAGGAGCCTGACGACGATCGTTGGGCATCAACCAAACTTATCTCTTGGCCATCCACCAGGCACTACCACCGGCCCAATCAGCTAGTAGGAGTCTGAGGACGGGTGTTGAGTATCAACCGGTCTTTCATCTTGGCTATCCACCTGACACTTCTACCGACCCAATCAGCTAGTATGAGCCTGGGGAGGGTATTGAGCATCAATCGGACTTTCTTTATGGACATCCCTCGGGTGATACCACCGGCCCAATCAGCTAGTACTAGCCTGATAGTGGGTGTTGATCATCAACCGGACTTTCCTTATGACCATCTTCCGGGCACTACCATTGGCCCAATCAGCTAGTAAGAATGCGACGGCGGGTGTTGAGCATCAACCGGACTTTCCTTATGGCCAACCACCATCCATGTTTCCCATGTTGAGCAAATGAATCGTCATTAAGAAGTAATAATGTGAAAAAGGGATGTTTTGTTACTTTAATGGATAGAAGCATTTTAAGTCATCGCCGCTCCATGCATGACTGAGGGGCTCTCCCTCTACATTCTGAAGGTGATAACCCCCCGACTTCAGTGACTCGTTAATTACTTAGGGACACTCCCAATTAGGATTCAACTTGCCGATAGATGTCGACCTCCATGTCACATCGACCTTTTTTAAGATCAAGTCTCCCTTTGCAAATTTCTTAACCCTGATGTTCTTGTCGAAGTACTTGGCCATCCGCCACTTGACCTCTTCCAGCCGGATGGATGACAAGTCGTGTAGCTCTTCCACCATATCCATTGAGAGTCATAACATGTCTTTTTTCTCGGTCCTCCATTCCTCTCTGCCATCCTCGGTCTCCACTACTCGCTGTGTTCGGACCTCAAACTCTATTGGGAGTACGACTTCGCATCCGTGAAAGAGCTTGAAGGGGGTCTCCCCCGTGGTCGTGCTAGGAGTGGTTATTAGGGCCCAAAGGACCTAGGGGAGTTGCTCCACCCAGCTTCCCTTCAGATTTTATACCTTATTTTTTAACAAGTTCACGATGATTTTATTCGCTGCCTATACCTTCCCGTTACTCCTAGGGTGGTGGACCTACATGAACCTAAGATAAATCTCGAGCTGGCCACAGAAACAGATGAATTCTTTGTTGGCAAACTGAGGCCCAATGTCCATGATAATTGCTTGAGGAAACCCATGTAGGCAAATGATCTCTCCCCATACAAAATTACGGATCACCTTGGATGTTTGTAAAGGGTCGTTAGCCTCATATTGCTCGAGTCAGGAGAAAGGATGATTTCATTCGGTGGCTAAGAACTGGTCCCAAGCTACTCTCGAAGCATGGGTACACAGTTAGTTTAAGTGCGCGAGTGTGATGTAGGCCAACATTTTGGCTCGGTTGAGCTTTTGTACCCATTTATATCATCTACCTTTGTTATCCCCATTGTGCATACCCATCTTTTGATTCATCCCCACCATTACCTCACCACAACTAAAATCCAATCCTAGTCGCACACCCAAATCCGAGCTTAGTGTCTTCATATTTTAGTGTCGGGGGTGTTGTTGTGGTGTTCTTTATGTGGATATGTGGATGTGCTCCATTGAATAAATGTGCTAAAATTAATTATGATAAGAAAAAAAATTGATTTGAAAAAAATGAATGAAAAAAATTGTGTTGAAGTGAAATGGGAAAATGTTAGAATGAAAAATGTTTATGTGAAAATCGTTGTTTGGTAGTAGGCAGTGCACACATGCATGTAGTCAAGTCTAAGTCCAGGGGTGTAGTGCACCTACAAGTATTTTGTGTTGCGTGGATAGTTTATTTAGATGCTAGATTATTTGGATTAGTTGCATGAGCCCTCATCTCTATCTTTGTATACCTCACCTAAACCCAAGCCCCATATTAAACCTAAAGTTCTACTAATGTACGCATTAAACCAAATCAGTGCCATGGAGAGAGTGCAATGGAGTGAGCTTATTGTAACCCATTGATGGATTTCTTTGGAGGTTGTCCCGACACCAATCTTTGGCAATACTCACCTCAGTGATCAGTCTACTTTCTCCTTATGCGTAACATTTTACTTTCTCCCTATGGATGATTCACCGTGATTCTCTTTTGAGTAGTAATAATATATAGATAAAATCCTAGAAAATTATAAACTATTTTTCATAATTAAAAATTTCTTCTACTATATTTTTATGTGCGTGAGTAGGCGACTTTGCATGGTACTTCGGCTTTGCAATTTCTATGCCAGCTATTTATTTTTCTCATCTGAATAAGGGATGATTTGTTCGGGATGAGCAAATGTTTAAGTCTGGGGGTGTGATGAGTCCAATATTTATAGTGTTTTTCAGACTCATCTGGGCTCGTTTTCATGTACATGCACTGCACTTTTAGTTCCTTTATGCTTATATTTCACTTATTCACAAACCTCACTTGAAGTGCACATTTTGGCCCATTATGGCGTGCAATTGCGCACTATTCTACTGGGAGTAAATACATTGTGCTCCCCATTTCTTTATTTTGATATGTTCAATTGTTCTGTATTCTGGTGGCATGTGCCCCAGTTTGTGGTTTGTTTATATGTGGACAGATCTCCATTCTTTTGAAATTTTTTCTTTTAGATATCGTACGGTTTTTGGCGATCTGCCCCAGGTCATGCATTTTGTTCACACACAGTTGGTTTTGCCCCTGTGTTAGTAAAATCGCATGATCACCTCATTGGTTTTTAAAATTATGTTCTATTTTGTTCACACACGGTCTTGCGTTTCTAAAACGCATGGTCATGAACGAAAAAAATTCAAAACTTTTTCTATTTAAGTTATAGTTTTTAGGTCTTTGACATTCCGAAACAAGACCATGATTTCTTTCACTGGAAGGGGCTTTTGCTCTGTTTTTCTTCCTCCTTCCACTAAGGCTTTGCCCGATATCACATCACATCATCCAAGAGCTCCAAGAAAGGAGATTTTTGCCATACCTTCATCGCCAAGCTAGGAGATCTTTGCACTAAATGAGGCCCCGCCGTGAGTCGAAGAAGACAGGCATTTCAGAGGAGAGTGACACCCTTTTGTATCTTGGATGCAATTGGAGACCGAGCTAGGATTTAGAGTAATAATTCGGCGATGCCTACCATGAACCTCCAATGAGACTCTGGATTAGGTTGTAGTTCTTACTTCTCTCTCCGCCTAGTTAGATGATGATAGTTATTTTCTCCATATTTTGATGATGTTTGCACTCTACATTTTATTCAATCTCGTTTCATTATTATGCAATGTTATTATTCTTGTATGAGTTGCTTAAGGTGTGCTCTCGTTGTGATTGTCGTATGAGTGGTTGGGATTGCTACAATAGAAATTACTAGGTGTGAGCTTAGTGATGAGGTGATTATGACCCACAATTCTGCAATGCATTTCCATTCCATCCGCAAGCCTTCTCATCCATCCTCCTTACGAAGCAGTGCATAGTGGCTTGCATAATCTCCATCCCGCCAAGCGAAGCAGTGCATAGTAGACTGGATTGTTGTTGTTAGCTTAGTTTTAGTTTATTTTCCAGCAACCCAAATCAACCCACTTTATAACCCCAACCTTGAGGACTTCAATCTCAAGTCCTCCTCAAAAGATAACTCCACCTTACTGTGTTCTACGTGAGAATGATACATGGGAAAACTCACCCATCATATATTACTTGTGCGATCGGTACACTTGTCGTAGGTTCATTAGCGACCATAAATGTTTGTAGCGGAAAGATCATCCTACTGGTTTGAGAAGATGAAGTTACATTTAGTATATATCCCTTGATGCGAAAGCTCTCAAAAATGAAGATTCGTGTTTAAAATTAGAAGAGAACTTTTAAAATGAGTTTTCTTCATCTTCTGAGTTAGTCTTCTAATCGTATAATGGTTCCATGTTTTTTCGAGCTCTTCTGAGAAGAAGTCTCTCGCCTCGCACCACCCAAGCCAATGTACTTAGAAGACCTTAAGGTCAAAACTTCTTATGAGGAACCGCCCATAATAAAACTAAAGCAACTCCCCCCGCATTTAGAATATCTCTTTTTAGAAAAAATTCTAAACTACCTATCATTGTCTCTTCTAATCTGAGTGACTCAGAAATTTCTAAGTTGACCTTAGTATTAAGTAATCACCGCCACGCAATTGTGTGGTAGGTATCTGATATCAATGGGATCAACCCATCCTTATGTACACATAAGATCTTCCTCGAAGATTATTCTGGCAATTAAGTGCACCCCAAATGATGACTAAACCTGAACCTGAAAGAAGACATTAAGGCTAAGGTTATCAAACTCTTTGATGCAGGAATCATCTATCCTATCTTCGATAATACTTGGGTCAGCCCAGTGTTGAGTGTGCAACATGGAATGGATGGTGATGTCCAAGCGTGTGTCGTGAAAATGTTTTTTCTTTAACAATTAGCTTTCTTATTACATGAAAAAAACTATGGGCTCGCCGGTTCGTAGGGAGAATTTCACTATTAACTCCTCGGACAATCCTCAGTCAGGAGCAAATGAACTGAACCTTACAAACTTTCTCGTTGGCTTCCTATGACTACCACTTTTTCGAGTAAATCGGAGGATCGGGCATCTTTTGAAATTCATAAGCATTGAATGCCAGATCTTCGACTAAGGCCCAAAACCTACCGTCTTTGACAGTGGCCGGAGGCCGAACAGATCTCTAACTGGTATACCGAAAAGCACAAAAAAATTCATCCGAAGCGGCAGCCCCTTTCTCAGTAGGGCCCGAAATCCAGAAGTGTTTTGATGTTCGCCGAAGCCTTTGCGTGTAGAATTTCCATAGAAAGAGATGGATGAAGGTCTCCTTTTAGTCGACCCCGTAGGGGTCCCCCGTTCCTGTACACATACATATGTCGGAATAGGTAGCTGTGTCACGCTAAGTAACTGATAGATTCTCTCTCAATGGCCCCGGCTTTTACAAAGACGTTTGTTTTCGGGGCTTCATTGATTAGTACTTGGGATCTGAGTTCTACATGATGCCGGACGGAATTGGATCTACTATATATATAAGATAAGGATTGTGAAAGGACAACTGGCGCAAGTCTGCAAGCAAAGATGATGCTTTCGTGAGTGGTTATGCCGGATCTCTCAGCCCCAGAAGTCTCTCTCCCTAAAGGTCGAACCCAAAACCTATAGATTCATAAAATGCTTTGTTCAGAGTTACTAAGCAAGCCCTATTAGCTTGGAGTTCTTATTCCTCGATTCTTAATCAAGGTCTCACCCTTATCAAGCTACGGCAGGAGTTCTTACCAGACTTTGACTGAAACTGACAAGATTGCGGATCAATATGCTACTGGTGAAGCCCACATCTATTAGTAGTATGACTTTTGGGCATGGAAAGAAGATTTCTACTCAGGTCTCCAAGCCTCTTCCAAACATCTTCAATTCCATCCATCTAGTAGGAGGGCCCTACTCTCTTTCATCTATAGCTCCTCCGCCTAAGACTCTGTTACCGAACTTGACTTTGATCTTCTTTTGGACGTACTTGAACTCATTTATAGCTGGGAGAAGCTCTTCCCATTCGCTCTTTTTACGGACTAGGGTGGAATGCGCTTCAGTACCAATAGGCGTTGAGGAATATACGATCTCTTTCATGAGTCATTCTTACTTTCCTTACAGATTAGCACATTTGAATGCTTCTGACGTACTCGCCGGCGAAATAAGCTCTTTAAATCCTGCTTTAGTGACCTTTGTCTAGTGAGCAGAAGGCCCCTACGTACACCTACCCGTTGACAACATTTGCATACATTCTCAAGTTTTCGAATTGGAGAAATCTTTGGGTGCTCAGATTGAGTTACAACTGGAAGACTTCAGAGTAGGATTATCCCGATCACGAGGAAAAGAAGGATCGCTTTGATCAACAAGATTGGAGCTCGAAGTCATTTCAGGCTCAATCCCCTATTGACGCGTCTACTCTTCTTTGTCTCCTGGCTACGTTGTTCTCATAGCTTCCCGTCCTTCGCTTCGCGCCTTTGTGGCTACTGCTCCTATGTTGCTTATTGATTAGGGCGAGAGGCTACCGCTCCTTTTCATTCTTATCGGTAGCTACCCGAAGTGTGAATAATCCAATCAGGCATCATAGGAGTTCCACAATGGAATTCAATCGCCTATCATAAGAACGAAAGAACCTAAGGCCTACTGCTTCAATGGGATCTCCTAAGATTCGGCTAGATCAAGTGAGGATAGAAAGAGAAAAGGAGCAAACATCGAGCAGTGGGACTCGGGAAGAATGAGTCCTAAGAAGGGACTTTGCCATAAACTAGTTCAAATCTGAATCCCACGGCTCATCTAGGAAAGGACTCGTATGAAGTCCAAGAGTCTTTGAGGGCGGGCAATGGGATGTTGACCCTTTGGTCTTTGGCGGCATCTCCCAGAGGTTAAAGAGCTGAATCTGAAAAAATGCCACTCACCTCGTCATACTCTTTGCCTTACGGGAACTCCGTGAGAATCTTCTTTCATGCAGACCCAGAGTGCGTAAAGGGCTATGCAACCCTTAACATTAGTGCCTCAATGGGTGCTTTTCACATTATCTTAGTGCCTTGATTCTTGCGGCGATGCCCCTTGCTTTAGTGGGAATGCTCCAGATTGATTGCTTGTCAGGTGCACATGAAAAAGGGAGTGTGATGTCAGTGAGGGTGCGCTCTCCTTTGTTAGCAAGAAGCAGTTAGCGGTACGTCTCAGTTCCGGGGCAGATCCTTAGGGGGGTCTATGAAACTGGGAGTCGAGATGTAGGCCTATCGAAAGTGAAAAAAATGCAATCTGTTCCGTTATTAAAGCGCTAAAAGTACCTTCAAGGAATTTCTTAATGAAAAACAAAACGGACCTGAAGAGACGCAGGCCGAGACTAGAGTCCGAACCTTCACTTTCACCTGAAACCTCGATGTTTAGTGAAGAACATCCAACATGCGAATGCGAGTTTGAAGGTTTCTTTTGCTTGCGATCAATCTAGTGAGCTCGCCCATAGTAGTAGGTTCAAACTGAAATGTTTTTCTTTTCGGGCGTTAGTCGAGGGAGGAGAGCGAAGCGAACAAAAGTGGAGGAGGGCGCTAGGCTAAAAAGGGTGTCAAGAGCTTGATAGTAGAATAGGTAGATCAAAATTCGACTCACAATCAAGGAATGGGGATTAAGGTAAACAGGAATTGTCGAAGGCAGGCTCCATTCCGACTCTCACATGGTGGCAGCCTATGGGATTTTGTATCACTAGTTCGGTCTAGTCCAATAGAAAGACGTGGCGTGGGCTAGTTTGTCGAGAGAGGCGTTCGTATTCGACGTGAGTCGGAACCGGGGCATACAAAGTGAGAGAACGAATCTGGTGGGTTGTCTTCGATCAATACATACGAAGGCAAGCCTCTTCGACGCTCTGAGAAGAGAGTTGCCTAAGCCCATAGGCCAGAGATCTTGCTCTTTGTTACCCACCGGTTGGAGACCCTAAGAAGTCACACCCGACAAAGAAATTGAATGATAGAAGTTCAATTCTTTTGTTCATCGAAAGCTAGGGTAGATAAAGTATACATACATCCCATCCAAGCAGCTTACTCGACTCTCCTCTCTGAACCAATCAATAAGAAACACTTTGGATGTGGGCATTACGATGTGGGTATCGGAGAAGTGAGAAAGGCTACGAGCAACATCGCTGTCTGTGAGAGAAATGGCAGGATGGCCGTTGTTGACGACCCGAAGGACGCCGGCTCTCTTGACCTAGACGGGGTGTGGGGAGACGCGACTCGGGCTAGTGCTTTCATTCTGCTTCTACATGGGGAACAAACTTTGGCAACGCTTCCAAAGACGTAACGTCGATAACTGAATGCGCTTATTCCCGTTGGTCTGCTTCTGAGCCTGTCTCCTAATGATTAACACATAGCCCAATCTAGAATTAGATTGTCCGCAATCCACTCCTGCCCTCAAGGGCCTCGCTTTTTGCCCTTTCGGATTTGAACGTGACCTCAATATACGTTAATGATGACACAGGTTGAGCGTTGTACCGTTCCCATTCTATAGTCGAGTAAGAAGACCCGACATAGCGTGGACACTGGTGACTTAATAACTCACCTGATGGCATATGACTGTACCCTACAAAGCTATCTTTACTCTTCTTAGAAAGAGTCGTGAATTGTTGCGGTCTTCTATCTCAGATAGTTGGGAACCCAAGGTGCGTAGCAATAGGATTCGAGAAAGTTCACTCTTTTTGGATGAACAATGAGTCTGATACGTTTGAGCAATTGCTGCAATCTTTAGATAGAGCAGCGTTTCAAACTATCTTCATAGGTATGCCATTGCATTATGAAATTCCTCGCTACGCGCCTTTGGACCTTTTTTTATCCCATCTTTTCATATACCTTCTAATTCAATACCATGTCGAAGAGCTCAAAGTTCTAATCAGCACTTTTTGTAGGTTCTATGGCAGGTTGAGAGCAACCCTTGGGGTTTGACCCTGACTTAGGAGTTGGTGGGTCCTTTGGAGGCATATGTTTGAAAGTAAATTCCCTGAAGCAAGGCAATAGCTTACCAAAACATAAGGATATCCTCTGGGGGTTGTTGGGTGAAAGTGAAATTCGTTGAGTACGAACCTCAATTTAGTTTGAGCTTGTGTGCAGTCTCGAAGCAATTATTGAAAACTTCATTTCGAAAAGTGAGGGCAGAAGTTTTGAGCTAGAATGTGTATGTGGTGCGGATGACTCCTGGTTGTCAGAAAATGATGGGCACAGAGCCTGAGGATGTCTTTGAGTTGTTTGAGAGTGGGCGAATGGCGACCCGAAGGGCCCAAAGGGGGTGAGCCGTAAGGCGAAGGGGTCGGGTTTATCTTCAAGCTAATACGATACGGAAAGAAAGACAGGGAGTGAAGAGAGCCCACACGTCCTGTAGGGATGAAAGAATGAACATCGAACGAGTTCGGGAGTGAGCCTGTCTAGTGAGTTGAGAAAGAAAGGCGAGCGAAGCGAAGTAGCAAAGAAAAGAAATCGATAGCTTGCTTTTCTAATCAAAGCAAGAGAAAGAAGTAGCGGACTGATCTTTAGTGGGGATAGAAGAGCATTTGCCCTCAGCTGTCGACCCTTATTTTGTAGGCTGACACATAGGCTGACACATAAAATGGAGTGAAAAGCACTCTTGAGAACATAAATGAAAGAAAACCTCTACTCTAGAAAGATTTACTGATCGTTATAGACGGAGAAGAAAAAAAGAAAGAGCAAATCTCTATATATAATAGAATAGAAAGTGTCATATCTCATATAGAAAGAAAGAGAAAGATGTCAAGATGGAAATTCCTCCTCTAGACTAGGATTTCCCCTGGCTAAGTGAAAGCTTAGAAAGCTATAAGAAATTGAACCAACGGGAAGGAATTTGTTGCTTCCAAACCAAAGCCATGTCCATTCCAACCCTCTATTCTTCTCCATAGCTCCAAGGAGCTGAATATAAGCCGACCTCGATGTAAAAACACCATTGGAAGTATGGCGCCAAATCCACCTGTACAACCCAATATTCGCTGGGTGAGACCCAGAGACTTCGGTGGTCAGGTTTGGGCTAGCCTCTGGCTAGCCTTGGGCTAACCCTAAGGAAGACTTGTAGGGTTCTCGTCCTCAAGGGTTCTCGTCCTTAAGAGCTCCCGCCTGGCGGTAGGCGATATCGTTCGTGCCACGCCAGGCTTCGGGTTAAAAGCCAGATGAGCTTCCGCCCTGAAGGAGCTCCCGCCAAGGGTAGGCAAAAGCCGAGGAAGCCGAAGCAGATAGTCGAGCTCCTAGCAAGAGACAGATCATCGACGAGCGTAGGCAGATGGCTTGACTATGGAAGCTCCCGCCTTAGGGAAAGCTCCCGCCCAGGGCAGGCGAGAAGGCCCCAGGTGAGCCTACAGTCGCAATGGCATTAAGGCCGCCGGGGGCGAGAACCTTCCTAGCAGGGGGTCTCGCCAAGGTAAGCCCAGCAGGGGGTCTCGCCAAGGTAAGCCCAGCGGGGATCCAGCGAGAGCCTTCTAGGCCGGGGCTCTCGCCAAGTGGGCCCACGGGGTGGGACCCGGTGTCCAGAGGAGATTATTTTATTATTATTACTTTTTATCCCCAGGTAAAATTACCTAAGTGCCCTTGGGATGACAGCGGGATTTGGCTATTGGCAGACCCCTCGGGGTATTTCAGTATTTTCAGGTCAAAGGAAGACTATAAAAAGACCCATAGGGGCTCTTTGGAAAGCAGGCTCTCATTATTCCCTAACTCTAGTGCTTTCTGAGGAGTTCCCAGCCCAGCATTTGGCTTTGGAGGGGAAGCTCTCAGAGATCTTCCGGGTGTGTGGAGGGACCTCCCAGTTGAGGATTTGGGTCTGTTTCAGGACCTTAGCAGCCAGTCAGGGGTCGAGATTAGAGAGAAGTAGGCGTCGGCTGCACTTTGGTTCGTGAACATTCGTTGGGGTCATTTTTGGCTTCAACAGTTCTGGTGCGGTGAGCGTGGAAGCAGTCGGTGTAAGAAAATCTCGAGTTAAGTCCCATGGCAGGAGGTGAAGGTGAAGGATCAGGCGCAGGAGGATCCCCCACCCGGGTGGACGATGCGACGAAGAAGATGTTTGAGGACTTCAGGCGAGAAGTCATGCAGACGATCAGCTTGGCCTTCTCGGCAAGGAATGAGTGGGAGACGCCGCAGGTTCCGGTGGAGGTGGTTCCGCTGTTAGGCGAGAACGCTCCGGGGCAGCGCCCCGGGAAGGAGGTCCCGGTAGAGGCAGGCGAGAGGGATGTGGCCGCGCGGGAACTCTTCCCAGGCCAGCGTCCCGGGAAGGAGGTTCCGGTGGACCTGGGCGAGAGGGAAGCGACAGTGCGGGAGCTTTTCCCCGGGAACGGTCTCGCGGATCGGTCCAGTCAGCCGAGGTCGTGGGACATGCCTTCTCGCCAGGCAGGGGGCGAGACCCCCTTTAGTGAGCTCATTTTCTCGGCTCCAGTGCCAGAGGGGTTCCGGGAGCCGGACATGACCTACTACACCGGGAAGGATGACCCGGTTCAGCACGTGCAATGGTTCGATGACGTGGTGTCCATCAGGCAAATGTCGGATGCCTTCAAGTGTAGGCGTTTTGCCATCACTCTGAAAGAGAAGGCCAGGGACTGGTTCCACCAGTTGCCGGCAAGTTCCATCTACAGCTTTGAGGATCTACGCAGGGGTTTTCTGTTGAGGTTCTCAACTTCGAAGAAAAGGAAGAAGGAGGCTGAATGCCTGTTCGCAGTGAGGCAGAAGCCGGAGGAGACGCTGGGTCACTATGTGGACCGTTTCCAAGAGGAGATTCTCTTGGTCCAGGAGGTCCCAGGGTATGCGCTAATGCTTGCTTTCACCGTGGGACTGAGACCAGGGTTTTTCAGCATGGAGTTGAAGAGGGTGCCCCCTCTCTCTTTTGAGGAGCTCATGGAGAGGGCGGCGAAGGAGATAGACATTGAGAGGGCAAACCCTGCGTTTACAAGGAAGCTGGCCAGGTTGGCTGAGGATGATGTGAAGGAGCCGGTAGTAGGAAGGCAGAGGGAGCAGAGGGAGCAGAGGGAGCCGAGGGAAGATAGGAGAAGAGAAGAGCCCCGAGGGCAGGGACAGCAGCATGGGGGGGCCAGGGAGCCGAACAACCGACTGGGTTGGAGGCCTCAGGAGGGCCTCCCCCAGGGCCAAGGAGGACTTCAGGGAAGAGATAACTTCCGGGAGCAAAGAAGGCTGGAGCAGGGAGGATGGCGGCAAGGACCAAGGGGTCACTTCCCACCGCCGCAGGAGGCCATGGAGGTGGGAAGAGGAAGAGGAAGAAGAATTCGGGGAGCCGGAAGAAGGGGAGGAGGAGAAGGAAGAGGGGGCAGGGTGGCGTTGCCCTATTGTGACTTCCATCAGGAGGAAGGTCACGCAACGGCCACCTGCCCGGATTTTCTGGAGATAAGAGGGGCCAGAGGGGCCGGAAGGCAAGATCCGCCTGTAAGGATCGTTGAAGTGCAGCAAGAAGAGGCTGAGGACAGGTGTGAAGACAGGGTTGACGTGGGGACCCGAGGAGGGATCGGAGTGATCCATGGGGGAGTGGGGATCGAGGCAACCCGCAAGGGGAGCCTTCAAACCATGTTCCGCCGAGGGGTCGCCTCGACCTCCCTAGCTCCCCCCCCCCCCCCCCAGAAGAGAAGATCACCTTCTCATCCACGGATATGCCAGACTACGAGGATCCGTTCTGCGACGCGCTTGTGATCCAGACAGCGGTGGAGAACTACACTGTCTCCCGGATACTGGTGGATAACGGGAGCTCGGTGAACGTGATCTTCAAGAAGGCCTTCGACGAGATGAGGGTGGAAGGAAAAAGGGTCCTGGATTCTGATGGACCGCTCTTTGGTTTCTCCGGAGAAAGGAAAGAAGTGGAAGGGGGAGTGGGCCTGCATGTGAGGCTTGGGGGCGTCTCACGGAACTGTCGGTTCGTGATCGTAGACGCCCCGAGTAGTTACAATGCCATCTTTGGACGTCCCCTCATCAGCGCCTTTCGCTGCGTACCCTCCTCGTACCACCAATGCCTCAAGTTCAACAATGGAGGGGTGCAGGTTAGGATCAGGGGGGATCCGAAGATGGCAAGGCAGTGCAATGTGACGGCGGTTAACACCGTGTCGTGGATGGCGGAGGCAGAGGAGTTGGAGAAGGAGATGGCTGAGCAGGAAGGAGTTGAGGAAGGGGAGATAAGCCTGGGAGAGGCGATGGAGGTTGTTGAGGAGATAGCGGAGGTGGAGGAGATTGGCCTAGAAGAGGCGAGAGGAGTGACGTATGAAGAAGAGCAGAGGCAGGGGGAAAGCCTGGAGGAGGCAATGGAAGTTGATAAGGTTGGGGGAGAGGAGCTCGAATTTGAGCAGGAGGAGGCAAGGGTAAGTTGGGAGCGATCGGGGCTGGAGCCGGCCGAAGAAGTGGTGGAGATGGAGGTGCTTACAAGAGCGGGGGAGGTGAAAAGGGTTCGGATCAGCGGAGGCTTGAGCCTCAAGGATCAGGAGCGGATGTGAGCCTGCATCCAAAGCAACATCGACATCTTCGCTTGGAGCGCGGCAGACATGTCGGGCATCGACGCGGATGTGGCTTGTCATCGCTTGAACCTGGATCCCAGAGCCCGCCCCATACACCAAAAGATGAGGGCCATCGCCACCAAGCTAGAAGCCCCCATCCGAGAGGAGGTCAAAAAGCTCCTGGACGCAGGCTTCATCTCAGAGATCCAGTATCCAGGCTGGATCTCCAACGTGGTAATGGTAAAGAAGGGAGGAGGAAAATGGCGCATGTGTATTGATTTTTCTTTATTAAATAAATCATGTCCCAAGGATTGCTACCCCTTGCCTCGAATCGACGCGCTGGTTGACTCAGCCGTCGGTTTTTCTCTTATGAGTTTTTTAGATGCATTTTCAGGTTACCATCAGATCCGGATGCACCCTCCTGATGTCAAGGATGTTTCCTTCATCACGAGAGAGGGATGCTTCAGCTATAAGATGATGCCCTTTGGGTTGAAGAACGCAGGGGCAACATACCAACGCATGATGGATCGAATCTTTCGAGATCAAAGGGGAAGGAACCTGGAGGTCTATGTGGATGACCTCATGGTCAAGAGCAAGTGTGTTGATTCCCACTTGCGGGACTTGGAGGAAACGTTTGCCACCCTGCGAAGGTTCAAGATGAGGTTGAACCCCTTGAAGTGTGTCTTCTAGGCTAGTCGCGGGAAATTTCTCGGACACCTCTTGACTCCCGCGGGGGTAGAACCTAACCCCGATAAGGTTAAGGCTATACTAGACCTGGAATCACCTCGCAATGTCAAAGAGGTCCAGCGCTTGACCGGGAAGTTGGCCGGGCTAAGCAGGTTCCCCTCTCGGTCATGGGATAGGTGTTCCTCTCTCTTTAAAGTACTTCGTGGTAACCAAGTATTCGAATGGACGACCGAATGTGAAGAGTCATTTCAGGGGCTGAAGAGGCAACTCTCCCAAGCTCCGTTACTTCAAAGCCCGAAGGAGGGGGAGGACCTAGCCTTGTATCTCGGAGTGGGGGTAGAGGCAGTGAGCTCCGTCTTGGTTAGGGAGGAAGGGAAGAAACAGTTACCCGTCTATTATGTAAGCCGAATCTTGAAAAAGGCGGAGCTCCGATACCCCATCCTGGAGAAGCTAGCGTATGCTTTGGTTATCTCAGCTAGGAAGCTTCGCCCTTACTTTCAAGCGCACTCGATCAGGGTGGTAACCGACCACCCTCTTCGCAAGGTCTTTGAGGGGGTGGAGCATTCAGGAAGGTTGGCAAAGTGGTCCATCGAGCTAAGCGAGTTTGACATTTCTTTCGTCCCGAGGCTCTCCATCAAAGCCCAGGCCGTGGTGGATTTTTTGGCGGACTATGTTACTGAGGCCGAGGTTGAAGAACCAAGGCCGCAAGAAGAATGGAAGATGATGGTCGATGGGGCCTCAGGAAGGCACTCCCTGGGAGGAGGTGTGGTGTTGGTAAGTCCTCAAGGGGTTACCATAGAGCAAGCAGTGGCCTTCCACTTCCCTGTAACCAATAACCAAGCGGAGTATGAGGCTGTGATAGCTGGCCTTTGCTTGGCAAAGGAGCTGGAAATCCAGGATGTGGAGGCCTTCACTAACTCGATGGTGGTAGCATCGCAGATCCGAGGCGAGTTCGAGGCCCGGGAGCCGACCCTCGCGAGATATCTATCTAAGGTAAGAGCCATCATTGGAGGTTTCCGTTCATTCTCTATTCAACATGTTCCCAGGGAGGAAAGCGCGGCAGCTGATCGATTGGCAAAGTTCGGGCCTCGGGGAGGAGGTACCCTAACCGAACTATTCCGACCAGCCATTGCAGATGGGGAGTTGATGGAGGTGAATCGGCGGTCCTCATGGGTAGATCCGTTGGTGACCTTCTTGACCACAGGAGAACTGTCGGAAGAAGTCAAGGATGCAAAGAGCTTCAGGCACAAGGCGGCTCATTACCTGATGCTGGAAGGGAGCTTGCATCGGAAGATGTTGTCAGGACTCCTCGCGAGATGCGTGACCGAGGAGGAAGTCTCAAGGATCCTAGAAGAGGTGCATTCTGGAGAATGCGGCAGCCATTCAGGGGGAAGGACACTGGAAGCAAGGGTGATAAGGCAAGGATACTTCTGGCGGACTTTGAGGAAGGATACAGCTGAGTTCGCAAGGAGATGTCGGAAGTGCCAAGTACATGCTCCCCTCCAGCTTTTGCCCGCCCAAAGGCTTCGAAGCATCACGGCGCCATGGCCTTTCGCCATTTGGGGAATGGACCTGGTTGGACCCTTTCCTCCAGCTAGCGGGCAGAGGAGGTTCCTCCTAGTAATGATTGACTACTTCTCCAAGTGGTTGGAGATCAAGCCTTTAGCCAAGGTAACCTCCCTGGTCATCAGGAACTTCGTTTGGGGGGAAATCATTTGCAGGCACGGATTTCCCCAAGCGATAGTGACAGACAACGGTCCTCAGTTTGCCAGCGAAGAATTCATCAGCTTCTACACCCAATTGGGGATCGACCTCAGGTTCGCCTCTGTCCATCATCCTCGGAGCAATGGCCAGGTAGAGGCGGCAAACAAGATCATTGTCAACTTGCTCAAAAAGAAGGTGGAGAACCTGAAGGGTAACTGGGTGGAACAGCTCCCTTCCGTCCTGTGGGCCTTGCGAACAACTCCGAACACGGCCACAGGGGAGACCCCCTTCAAGCTCTCTCATGGGTGTGAGGCTGTCCTCCCGGTGGAGTTCGAGGTTCGGTCCCCAAGGGTCACGGCCGCAGGTGAGGGAAGCGAAGCTTGGAGGTTGGAGAATGAGGAAGGGTTGCGCCTCTCATTAGATACGGTGGAAGAGCTGCGGGATGTTGCTGCCATCAGGCAAGAAGAAATAAAACGGCGAATGGCTCGGTACTTCGATAAGCACATCAGAGTCAAGCAATTCACCGAGGGGGATCTAGTACTGAAAAAGGTCGACGCTGCAGGAAGGTCGGCCGCTTTGGTAAGCTCAACCCTAGCTGGGAAGGGCCTTATATAGTAGAGAAGGCTCTGGTTAACAGAGGCTACTATCTCCAGGATGCGGAGGGAAGGACCTTGAGTCACACCTGGAATGGTGATGACCTGAAGCGCTTCTACCCGTAAGGGGAAAGAAGGATTGTAATGTTGTAAATAACTATTGCATTTTCAATAAGTTTATTTCAGGATATTGACTGTCTCTGAGTACGCAATCTTTATGTTTTTTGTTTTAACCGGCTATGACTCCTCATCTCAATGATAGAATAGGCCTGGTTGAAGGAATCTTCATCAACACCCCGAGCTCGGCTCGGCCCCAGGTAGACCCGCTACGCAGGCTCTCATCTAGCTGGCAGGTCCGAAGGCTCGCCTGTGGGGGAGAGGTTTGGTTATCTTCATCAACACCCCGAGCTCGGCTCGGCCCCAGGTAGACCCGCTGCGCAGGCTCTCATCTAGCTGGCAGGTCCGAAGGCTCGCCTGTGGGGGAGAGGTTTGGTTATCTTCATCAACACCTCGAGCTCGGCTCGGCCCCAGGTAGACCCGCTGCGCAGGCTCTCATCTAGCTGGCAGGTCCGAAGGCTCGCCTGTGGGGGAGAAGTTTGGTTATCTTCATCAACACCCCGAGCTCGGCTCGGCCCCAGGTAGACCCGCTGCGCAGGCTCTCGTCTAGCTGGCAGGTCCGAAGGCTCGCCTATGGGGGAGAGGTTTGGTTATCTTCATCAACACCCCGAGCTCAGCTCGGCCCCAGGTAGACCCGCTGCGCAGGCTCTCATCTAGCTGGCAGGTCCGAAGGCTCGCCTGTGGGGGAGAGGTTTGGTTATCTTCATCAACACCCCGAGCTCGGCTCGGCCCCAGGTAGACCCGCTGCGCAGGCTCTCATCTAGCTGGCAGGTCCGAAGGCTCGCCTGTGGGGGAGAGGTTTGGTTATCTTCATCAACACCCTGAGCTCGGCTCGGCCCCAGGTAGACCCGCTGCGCAGGCTCTCATCTAGCTGGCAGGTCTGAAGGCTCGCCTGTGGGGGAGAGGTTTGGTTATCTTCATCAACACCCCGAGCTCGGCTCGGCCCCAGGTAGACCCGCTGCGCAGGCTCTCATCTAGCTGGCAGGTCCGAAGGCTCGCCTGTGGGGGAGAGGTTTGGTTATCTTCATCAACACCCCGAGCTCGGCTCGGCCCCAGGTAGACCCGCTGTGCAGGCTCCCATCAAGCTGGCAGGTCCGAAGGCACGCCTGCGAGGGAAAGGTTGGCTCCGGTGATACTTTGTTCTTATCCACTTCTACGACACCCCGAGCTCGGCTCGGCCCCAGGTAGACCCGCTGCGCAGGCTCCCATCAAGCTGGCATGTCCGAAGGCTCGCCTGCGGGGGAAAGGTTGGCTCCAGTGATACTTTGTTCTTAGCCACTTCTACGACACCCCGAGCTCAGCTCGGCCCCAGGTAGACCCGCTGCGCAGGCTCCCATCAAGCTGGCAGGTCCGAAGGCTCGCCTGCGGGGGAACGGTTGGCTCCGGTGATACTTTGTTCTTAGCCACTTCTACGACACCCCGAGCTGGGCTCGGCCCCAGGTAGACCCGCTGCGCAGGCTCCCATCAAGCTGGCAGGTCCGTAGGCTCGCCTGCGGGGGAAAGGTTGGCTCTTGTGATACTTTGTTCTTAACCACTTCTGCGACACCCAGAGCTCGGCTCGGCCCCAGGTTGACCCGCTGCACAGGCTCCCATCAACCTGCCACGTCCGAAGGCTCGCCTGCGGGGGATAGGTTGAGTCCTTGACTTTTTGATCCTTGGTTCTTGATTGGTAGTTACTACGTTACAACGAGCTCGGCTCGAACCCCGGTAGACCCGCTGCGCAGGCTCCCATATAAGCTGGCAGGTCCGACGGCTCACCGGTGGGGTAGGGGTTTAATTGGTTGGAAAAATATGTGGGCAGGGCCCTGACCTGGACTGGAGGCAAGGCCCTAAAGGTCTCGGCTCAGAGGTCTCGACCAGTAAAGGTCTCGGTTTGGAGGTCTCGGCCAGTAAGGGTCTCGGCTCAAAGGTCTCGGCCAGTAAGGGTCTCGGCTCAAGGGGGTTCTCGCAAAAGGAGGCTCCCGGCGGACCTGGGCAGGACGACTCAATCGACGACGTGAGGTTCCCGCCTAACTGATCTCTAAGGAAGATTACCCTAAAGAGACTAAGGGTCTCGGCGGAAGCTCGCGCGGAAGCCATTCGGCAGAATAATATACTTTCAAGCACACATTGACAATGAAAAATGAAACTGCTTTATAAAATTAATTACAAAAGTTGGAGCCTCTCGCTCATTACAAGAGAAACGAAAAGAAAAAAGAAGCTTAGGGGGACGCGCTGTAACTCCCGCTGGTGCTCTCGCTTGAATCATCGCCAGAGCTCGCTTCAGATGTCTCGCCAGCGGCGGTAGAAGACCTCGGGATGTCTGAGGGAGGCGAGTCCGGCGCGCCTGGAGGTTTGGGAACTGGATCGTAGAGCCGGGGGAGGAGTTTGCGGGCGTCGATGTTCGCGCCGTCTTCCCGAAGCAGCTTGACGTCTCGCAGCGTCTCGAGCGTCAGCTTGACGGTTGCCTGAGCGTTGGCTTGCAGCAGCTTGTCAACGTCGTACTCCGAGAGGTAACGACTCCTCAGCCTCGCATCTAGCGCCGGGGGTGGGACCTTCGCCGTCTCAGCGCGAAGCTGTTCCCTCAGGAGGACGTTCTCGCAGCGCACGTCGGCCAGCTCTGCGCGAAGCCCCATGACTTGGGCAGAATCCTGTGGAAAAAAAAGAGTTAGTCTGGAAACTTCGCACAGTCGTAACTTCGAAAAACGAGAGCAAGGGTTCAGGAGGGTCTCGCTTACCTCGGTCGCGGGGCGTAGGGACAACGCCAGTCGAGCGTCCACAAGCTCCTGTTGAGCTCTCGCGAGTTCTTCTCCCGCGGTGTGCGCTCGGGCCACCGCGTCCTCCCTTGCCTTGCACATATCGGTGAAATTCTTGTCGATGGTGATACTTCGACGCGCACACATATGCGTAAGTTCGAACCCGCGCAACAGAGCCCGGGTAGCGTCAAAGGCCAGAAGGCGGGTGGACATCTGGTCAAACACGCTGGCATACTCCCGGCTGTAAAGGCCATATCCAAGCGAGAAGGCCTCGCCAGTCACATTTTCCCCCTCCGCCCAGCTGGGAAGGAGCGTCGAAACCCTGATTAAGTTTGACTCGGGGTCCCATTCCATCTGAGGCTTCCCCTCCGCGTCGGCGTACTTCACGCCAAAACCAAAGTTCCTGTGCCCTTTCGGCACCTCCGGGGGCGGAGCTCGGGCGGAGGTCTCGGCGGCGACCACTTCTCCCCCAGCTTCGCTTGCGGCCGGTGGGTTCCCGGTGGAAGCCTCGGCGCAGCTCCTGGCGGCGGCATCCATCTCACTGGCCATCTGAAGGATCGCTTCAAAGGACCTGCCCTCGGGAGGAGGTTGGACGGGCGAGACCGCCAACGATTTCCCCTTCTCGGTAGCGGAAGGCTTGGGTCTCTTCAGCGTTCGGAGAGGAGGAAGGGTGATCTTCCGCTTCTTGGCTGTTGGCGGCAAAGGAGGGGCTGGATCCTTTTGGCAGGCGCTGGCGCTAGCTTCCGCGAGCGCAAGGGAGCCTCTCGCGGCCAGACCCTCGACACCCCGACCTTCAGCGAAGGGTTGGCGCAGAGGGACCTCCCGCTCTCCTGCAAAGTTAAAACACTTCAGCGCAAAAAGATCTTTGATAAGAGATGGAATCTGAGGCGAGACCGTACCTTCGCCCGAGTGGACGAGTGGGAGGGAGTCGACGTCTCGCCTGAGGTAGAGAACATCGAACTCCTTGGTTCCAAAGAATTCCAGGATTGCGCTCTCGCGCGATCCCAGGGTAGGCGGTTTATAGGCAGCGTCCTCGTACTGAACAGGCTGAAGCGGGACGTTGCCGAAGTCCCTGCTGATGTAGACGAACTTCTCGCCCTAGTGATGGTGCTTGTTGGCGAGACCAGTGACCTCGAGCAGTTGCCCAGAGAAGAAGACTACCCCTCCCTTGGCGCGGAAGTTGAATAGCTTCCGGAAGATGGGCAAACTGAACTCGATCCTCTCGGATCGCATGTAGCATATGAATGCTATAAGGATCGCGACTGAGTTCGGGTTCAATTAGGCGGGAACCAACCCATAGTAACGAAGAGCAAGCCGAACCTCCGGCCAAAGGGGAAGGCGGAAGCCCACCTCAAAATGCTCGAGGGGGATGGCGAGCTCTCCCGCCTCCGGAGTATTCACCATATCATGATTACCCGGGTTCCGCGCCGAGAAGCCAGCGGGAATGTAGCGGTCAACGATCAGGTTATATTCGTCTAGGGTGAGCTTGCAGGAAGGGAAGAGGTGTTTTTGGAAAGCTTCCGCACAGTGGGCGCGACCCTTGTTCTCGCCGGGCATGGTGGATTTGCGAGTGAGAGCGAGAGCTGAAAAGAGGTCGAAGCGGAAGCAAGAACGCGAGAGCAAGGAAGGAAGGCTGAGGTTCCGGATCGAAGAAGTAAATGCGGTTGGTAGACTTCTCTATTTATAGGGAATTGTGATCATCATGGCTCCATCCGACGGAGAGAGAAAATGACGGCGGATTACAGCTATCATATTCTGGGCTAACGACGCCTCGATTTTCCCCCTCGGGATGACAGCGGTCAACGGTCGTCCCTGGTTTTGGCGCAATTCTGGTTGCGGCGCAAGCATCCTAGATTAGCGCAAGCATCCTAGATTAGCGCAAGCATCCTAGATTAGCACAAGCATCCTAGATTAGCGCAAGCATCCTAAATTGGCGTAAGCATCTTAATTTAAAAGCCGCGCAACACAATAAAAAAGAAGAAAAAAGAGACATTGGTAACAGTGAGGTTCTCGCTAGCGAAAGCTGGATAAACTTAATTAACGGTAATATTTATTACAGATACATTGATAAAAAAGATTCAAAGCGAGAAGTCTAATAGGGCTTCCAACACCATCGTCCTCGTTCTCGCCGCCTAGTCCTCGGAGGCACCAGCGGATTGAAATAAGACGATAGGGTGGTACACCCAAGGTTGATCCGCCTGGCGTGATCTCGGATCTGCGAGATGCACCTCCCTGGCGAAGACTCGGCGGAAGGCCCTCCCGGACGATCAGCCTCGCCTAGGAAGAAATCCCGCTCCAGAGCCTCCAACCTTTGCTCCACAGATTCGCGGAACGCTTTCGCCGCGGCAGAGTGAGCATGATCTCGCCGGATGAGTCTGGCCAGGATAGCCGAGATCTTCTTCCTCCTCCCCTTCGCGCTCCCGGCGCCGTTCAATATTCCTTCTATCTCGCCAGACGAAGGGAGGGGAGAATCTTCCTTTTCTTCGTCGTCATCATCATCATCATCATCTTCTTCTTCCCGGTTGGCTTCCGACCGCAAGCCGGGATCACCTGCAAAAGGAACGCACGAGAATTCTAGTTAAGGCATGACAATCAACAGTCCAGGAAAGTTTCGCATACCTGCAGTTGGGCGAGAACCGTTAACCGAAGTTGGACGGGAAGGCCCGGCCCCTCCGTTGGTTCCATAAAGGAGGTGAAGAGGCTTGCCCAGCCCCGGGCGGAAGGGCTCGCGCACGATGGTCCCGACCTGGCCAGAAGCTCGGGGGGAGTTGTCTTCTCCCAAGAGATGATCGGCATCCTTGGGAGTAGCGAAAGGTTCAGAGGCCCTCCCTCCCGCCTACAAGGCAGGATTGGTCACCAAGGGAGGCAATTCCACAATTCTCGCTTCTACTTCCCGGGCGCTTAGGCCCGGGTCGGCGGGAGCTGGCACTGCGAGAAGACTGTTCAGAAAATAAAAGGCATGGTTGACATATCGACAGTAGCAAAACGTACCTGTCGTTTCGGTCTCGGCTGAAGGAATTGCGCCCGAGACCCGCGTTTGGTCCTTGGGGGAATGAGCGGGCAGGTTCGAAGAACTCGGCGGGATCTCGGCGCCATCGTTAGGAGCGGATTCCTGCGAAAGCTCACTTTAACCATCGGACCTAGTGCGCAATCAGCTCGGTAGACACGGTTGAAAGGCTTACCTTCTGCGGAGAAGGATCCCCCACAGGATTTGGAGTGGGGGAAGGAGGATCCCTGTTCTCGCGAGAAAGGTCCCATCGGACCACCTTCGCCCTTTTCTTTTCCTTCTTCTTCGGCTCGGAAGGCCCGGCGGTTGAAGTCTTTCTCGCTAACCATGGAGCCACCGCCGCACAGTTAGCCAAGGCCGGTGCTTGGGCAGTGGCTAACCGGTCTTGGAGGTCTTGCGGAAGTGGTTTGGTAGCACGTTTGGGATGCATGGTAAGCTCGCGCAAAAAACCCTGAGGCGATAGCTCAGTTGGAAAACCGTAAACCCTAGCAAGAGACAGATCATCGACGAGCGTAGGCAGATGGCTTGACTATGGAAGCTCCCGCCTTAGGGAAAGGTCCCGCCCAGGGCAGGCGAGAAGGCCCCAGGTGAGCCTACAGTCGTAATGGCATTAATGCCGCCGGGGGCGAGAACCTTCCTAGCAGGGGGTCTCGCCAAGGTAAGCCCAGCGGGGGGTCTCGCCAAGGTAAGCCCAGCGGGGATCCAGCGAGAGCCTTCTAGGCCGGGGCTCTCGCCAAGTGGGCCCACGGGGTGGGACCCGGTGTCCAGAGGAGATTATTTTATTATTATTACTTTTTATCCCCAGGTAAAATTACCTAAGTGCCCTTGGGATGACAGCGGGATTTGACTATTGGCAGACCCCTCAGGGGTATTTCAGTATTTTCAGGTCAAAGGAAGACTATAAAAAGACCCATAGGGGCTCTTTGGAAAGCAGGCTCTCATTATTCCCTAACTCTAGTGCTTCCTGAGGAGTTCCCAGCCCAACATTTAGCTTTGGAGGGGAAGCTCTCAGAGATCTTCCGAGTGTGTGGAGGGACCTCCCAGCTGAGGCTTTGGGTCTGTTTCAGGACCTTAGCAGCCAGTCATGGGTCGAGATTAGAGAGAAGTAGGCGTCGGCTGCACTTTGGTTCGTGAACATTCGTTGGGGTCATTTTTGGCTTCAACACCACCGATCTTCTGCCCTATCTAAACTCTGAAGGGGATGGATACCCAACAATTTGACCAACAATCTCCGCTGGTAATTGAAGAATAATCTCATCCAAATTCCACTTCCCATTTGAAAGAAAATCACTCACCCATGTATCTTCATGTCTATGAGAGGGTGTTACATGAAACATTTGAGAAATTGGCTCATCAAGCCAACAATCATGCCAAAAACGCACAGATTCCCCCATTGCCAATTCTGTTTTTTCACCCAGCAACTAAGAATTTCCCAGCATGTACAATACCTTTCCAAGAGGCGGACCAGGTCACCTTGTTATGATTCTCCCTTCGTGCAAAAGAAACAAAAGAACCTTGAACTCGATATTGAGCTTTAATAACTCGAGCCCATAAACCATGAGGGTAAGTAAACGAACGCCAAGCTGTCTTTCTTTTGTAGCAATGCTAAATTATGAACATCCATTCTTCTAATACCCAATCCGCCATGATAAGTAGGCTTGCACACTCCATCCTAACTCACAAGATGAAGTTTTCTCATCACTCCCACCCCAAAGAAACCACCTATTCAGCAACTCAATTGTCTCGGCAACACCCTTGGGAAGAAGAACCGTTTGCATGCAATATGTTGGAATGGCCGAAGTCATAGCTTTCATCAACGTAGCTCTCCCTGCTAAGCTCAAGTGCTTAGACTTCCAACTCGTTAGCCTGCTCGCCACTTTCTCAACAATCTCAACATATGTAGCTTTGGTAATTCGCCCATGAATCAATGGGACTCCCAAGTACTTCCCCAAATTCTTAGTTAGACTAATCCCCAATATGCTACTCAAGAGACAAGCATTGCTGCGATCAGCCTTCGGGGAGACAAACAATTTGCTTTCTCAAGGCTAACCTTCGACCCCGAGGCAGCGCAAAATCAGTTCAAAACCTCACTCATAATACCAGCCTGGTTCGCCGTAGCTCCCCCAAAGAGGAAGAAATCATCGGCAAAGAACAAGTGAGAGATGCCCGGGCCTCCACGCCACGCCCAACTTGAATGGGTAACCACCGACCATTCTCCACTTCCATAGAAAGAAAGTGGCCCAACCTCTCCATACATAAAACAAAGAGATATGGATAAATTGGGTAACCTTGCCGAAGGCCCCGTTGAGGCACGAAACTATCTGAACGCTCCCCATTCCATACCATAGTACTGACATTTTAGCGGATTGCACACAAAACATGATGTTGTTCACCCACTTAGGAGATAACCCAAAAGCTTCCAAAGTCTCACGAAGAAAACTCCAACTAATCCCATCATAAGCCTTTTCCATGTCAATTTTCACCGCCATCAACCCATTCTTGCTTTGAGTCCTCCTTATTGTGTGGAGAACCTCTTGAGCAATCAAGATATTGTCTGAAGCTTGCCGCCTTCTTGGGAGAAAACTAGCCTGCAGGGGAGCAAATCCTTAAGCAAACAAAGGACGCAGCCTGTTAACTAACACTTTCGTGATCAATTTGTACGACACACAACACAAACTGATTGGTCTCAAACTATTAACATATTAAGGACAACTTCTCTTTGGGATCAGAACTAAGAGTGTCTCATTAATGTTCTCAGTAAAAGTCCCATGATCAAAAGTATGTTGAACCAACTGAATGAAATCAACCTTCGTTGACTCCCAAAAGAGCTGAGAAAACCCCGCTTGGAAGCCATCCACTCCAGGGGCTTTCCAATCATTTGAAACAAAGGCATTGCTCTGCAATAGGCCGATCCAACTCCCCCCTCTGCAAGCTATCAATTTGCGGACAACCGAAATAGAATAGAAGTGCCTTCCTCATTTGAGTACAGGTCCCTGTAATAGCTAACCACAAGCTGTTGTAACTCTATCGGATCAGTAACCCAATTCCCATCGGCATCCCGAAGCATGGCGATCTTGTTTTTCCGTCTTCTACAAACCGTAGATATGTGAAAATTTTGTATGATAACAAGGGCTTGGAACCCCGTACACGAGATTTTTGAAGCCAATCAGTCTCCTCCTGCTCAAAAATCTTCTTGTATTCATTGATAAGCTCAACTTCCAGTTTCTCGAGTTGGTGCGAACGATGCTCCGCTAAGGCTTTCTGCAAGCCCCATAGCCTAGCCCGTACACGCTTCTTATTCCCCAAAAGATTCCCGAAAACCTCTCGATTCCAAGTACGAAGCGCCTGTGCAAGACACTCCCCTTTCGCAACCAAATCAGACTCTCAATTCTTCCAATAACCACTACCTGAGCCAATGTGGGATTAAAACCACATAGCCCGAAAACGGAAAGGTCTCCGTGCATGAGCTGCCGCTAGAATTTCATCACATTGCAACAAGAGTGGGCAGTGGTCCGATGATGTCCGTGGTAGATGCATGACACATCGGGGAAGAGTAACCGCCACCCCGCGTTCGCCAGTGCCCTATCCAACCTCTTTTGTATCCGAGCCAACCCCCCTCGTTTGTTACACCAAGTGAAAGCAGGCCCCTGAAATCCCAAGTCATCCAAGCCACAGTTTCTGATCATAGAACTCAAATTGTTGCACCTCGCTGGAGACACACTCGCAGGAAAGACCTTCATCCTACTGAAGCTGCTAACAGAGACTGAGCAGATATTGACCTATGAGATTTGTAACTTCGGCTTGGCACCTTCTTTTTTACTCTTTTAGCAAATCCCCGGCCGTGCTGGTTCTTCCCTCAAAGCGATCGAGAAAGTTTCATCTTTTGATTTTCCGAGTGAAATACTTAGCAGTCGTAAGCCAAAAGTGAAATGAAAGAAAGATTCGGTATAGGGTTGTTTCGTTCTTTCTTAAGCTTAAGGAGAATTACATAGTTAGTCAAGCTAAACCAAGAGAGGATTCTAATCAGATCGACTTGAAGCGCTTAGAAAGGTATGCCCGGCTATCTTCGAAGGTTTCCTTGCTTGTATACAAAATAAACTGTGGTGAAGGAAGGGAAGGCATTCCCCCTGCTACAGTCAGAGCTGTTGCTGGAATAACCAGTGCTAGTGACTTGACGGATAGAAATGTTCACGTAGAAGCTCTTGTATCCGCTTCGGGTGAATGGTGAATCAATAAGGGCTGAAGGAAGACTTGAAAGAACAGAGTCTGGCAGTTCAGGGTAAAAAAAGAGTGACCACTCACGGAACAGGATACCCAGCATCTATAGCATTTCCTTACTTACTTAATAGGCTTGCTGACCTGTGCTACCGTATGAAGATTAAGGTAGGAATAAGAGTAAGCTGAGTTGCCGAGCCCAAGCCAACCTTTTCCGCAGACCTTCTTCTTCTTCTTACCCTCCTTCTACGCCCGTCTAAGGCCGGTGCTTGTTTACGTCCGGTCCATGAACTCGAACTTGAAGTCAGAGCTCATTATCCGTTGCTCTCCCCTAAAGCCTAAAGTAAGGAGAGGGGACAAAGGAGACTCGAGCTTATAAGATAAGTGCGAGAGGGGCGTTAGAGACTCGAGCGAAGATGCGAGAGGCGCAGGGATCACTCGACTGAGTTGGAGAGGGGACCCAACGGGGATGCTCGAGTGATAGCGAGAGGGGCAGGGTACTTTATATGGGATGAAAGTTTGGATTCTCTTAATAGCAATAGCTCGAGTGGGAATCAGTTCAGGACAGATCAGTGTATTCAAGGGCTTGCTCGGACTATGATCTCATTCATTTCCTCTCCCTCAACGACCTTCGTCAACTCGGTCGCCTCGTCAACTCGGTCACCTCTTCTTTCAAGCCGAGAGGTTACTAGTGTAGCTGCCGATAGGGAGAGGCAAATTGTGACCGTCTCGTCTAAGGGCGACTTCACTATCGCTCGCCTCCACTAGAGAAGGTTAGCACAGGAGTCCAAATTCTTCTCCTTTCCTTATTATAGCAACCTTTCTTTACGAACTGAACTAATTCTTTACTAAAAGACCCTGATTGATGTCATGTACTAACTCGGATCGGAAAAGGGGGGACGAGCTTAGGGCCGAGAAGGGGCCTCAAGGGGCAGGGTAATCCGTTGCTGAATCTGTTTCAGAATCCGTTCAGGAAAGCTAATAATCAGTTGCAGAATCAGAATCAGCCTTAGAAGGAGATGACTTCCCTAAGGAATGAGATGGAGATCAGGAGCTGGACTTAGTCTCGCCCAGGAGTGAGCACCTACAGTCACATCACTTGAGCAGCTATCGTCAAAGAAATTCCTGAAGTGAAGTGAGGCGAACGCCAGTGAAGTCTGATCTGATAGGGCTCGAACTGCTCTTCCTTCGTCTGCAGGTTAGCTATGGTCTGGTTAGTACTCACTCTAAAGAGGGGGGGGTTTCCAACCGGCTAGGCCCCTTCAGTCTATCAAGGTTCATCCCAAAGCAGTCAGGTCCTCCTCGGCAATCTATGGCCTGGGCCTGATAAAGAATTAGGCGACTATGTTCAATCACCGGAGACCCGGAGTCTCTGATTAACCAGAAGAGACCGGAAACGTCTTGAGTAGGGGCTGGGCTCCCAATAAAGCCGTTGCTTCTTTGTTTTCTTCGCTCTCAACGACCTTCGTAAACTCAGGTCGCCTATCCTTTCCTTTCTTTATTTACACTATAGCAATGGAATACCGTAGTCTGCGCCTTAGCCTATCCTATATATATAGGCCTAACTAAAGACCCCTATCCCGGGCCCTATCCCGAGCCCCAGCCAACCTTCTCCGCAGATCTTACCTTCGAAGCCAATTCGAGCCAACCCTCCGAACCCTTTCCCGCACCGATTGAATCTCGAGATTCAGAAAAAACAACCCGGAACACTCAAGCCCCTCAAGCCTCTTTTTTCCATCCATTTTCTTGCTGGGTTTACTACTTAGCGCTTGCTTGTTTTTTGGCTTTCGCGCCTTATCTATTAAGTTTGATTGCAGGTTATCATCTCTTAGTGTTCAACTAAGGTTTGAAGAAAGTAGTGAATATTAGGGCTATACAAAAAGGTTACGCAGTAGCTCGACCAGAGGAGAGGAAGCCCCCTAACGGTACGTAGTTGGCTCAGTTGGAGGGGATATACCAATACATGTCACTCATTTTCATGTAATGTAATATGTGAAGAAGTTCAGTTCGAATCCATTTACGCTATTGAGTGAGTTTGATTGCTGGGACTTTCATTCAATTAAGTCCAACCTGATCGTGCATACACTGATCTGTACTGAATTGAACTTATTGGATTGATTCAAGCAAATAAAAGGAAAAGATAGGCTCAATCTACTTTCTTTGCCTATTTTCTTAGGCTAAATTCACGAGAAGGCATCTGCTACTAAGGAACGTAGTCGCTAACGGGAGAGGGAAAGACTGACTACAATGGAAATCACGGAACACTTTCTCAATCTCAGTTTGCATCTAATCTTCTATCTGGCGATCCCACGGGGCGGTTGACCGGCTCTCCGGCCTCATTTCGAGGCACTATAGGAGATTGGGCCTGTCGCTTTCTCAATCGCCAAATAGAGACTGTCTGAGATGCGATGTTCCTCTCATTTATGTCATTTTCATTTCAGAATGCTTGTTCTCATTCCTACTTGTTGCTTCATCTTTCCTTAAGGCGAATGACCTTTAGGGTAGGGGGCACGAGCGGGGGACAAATCAGCGTATGCACGATAGGGACTCACCCCTATCCCGTATAAGGCCTTCAGTCAGCTAGCCCTATCCTGTTTCAGGCCCCTAACTTACTGAGGAAGCGGCTTTGTCTTAGCCTTTCTACCTTCTGCCCGAGCCAACCTCCGCTCCGAGCCCAAGCCAACCAACTATCCCGTCTCAAGCCCCTGACCCTATCTCGTAACCAGACAGAATAGAAGACCCCTGTAGTAGCCTCCCGTCTAAGGGTGCCCTATCCCTATTACCCTTTACCGTCTACAGTCTCAGGCTCTATCCCTAAGGCCGGTGCTTGTGAACCAATAGTTGGTCCAGATGCTGATGCTATTGCTGGGTGGTACTAAGCCGCAGCAAAAGCTTACTGAGGTACTTAGTACTCCCTAACCGCTGGGAGTCCCCTATTCTGTCGTTGGCTGTGCCCTATTAGTGGGGAGATCTTCTAATCCTACTCCTACGCTTTAGCGCTCATCCCTATCGGTCGAGCTAATTCACAAATCTCAAACCTGTGCGCTTACGCTTTCTTCCTCCTCCTCCGCGTTGAGTTCGGTTTGGAAGGGAAGATCTTAGAACTGTTCGGCTCGAAAGGGTTCAGTTCAAAAGGAAGTTGGTTCGTAGGTTGGCTTAGAAGTGGAATCCACAACCGAATCAGGGTAAGCAGCAGAAAAAGCAGGAGCCTGCTACGAGGTAGCAGTCATCAGTCCAGTCCCAAGGACGGGGGCAAGGAACTGGGGGAAGATACCTACGTCCGACCTCTCAAAAGGGCTATAGGCCAGCCGAATTCAATTGGCTCGAAAGACGTGTTGGAGCTCCAGCTCCTGTGGCAGATCTTATCTCAAAGTTTTCGTCAGAAGGAAGAGGGTCAGTCAAAGGAGAAAACTATCAAGTAGTCTGCTTCGCTTCATAGATGAGAATTGGCATGGCCTCACGGTTCAGCCAACATCCTGTTGATTCTGCTTGCGCGGCTTCTGCTGCTTTTGCGGCATTATTCTTTTTCCGCGGATTCCACTTATCCGCTTCTGCTGGACTGGATAAAAAGGGAAAATACTGGGCTCACAACAAGACTCAAGAAATTGAGTAGCGAGAATCTTTCCTAAGAGGCAAAGGGTCCAAGCCATAGGAAAGCACTTCAGTAGAAGGGGAAACTCGAAGCAAAAGGAACGGAACGAAAAGCACACCTTTTCCTACTTAGCTACCAAATAGGTAAATCAGTAGTTGAAGATGTTGGTTCGGAATTGGAATCAGAATCAGAGGGAGGCGAGGCCCGGAATCATCAGTTGGTTTGGAATCAGCAGTCGAAGACGAAAGAAAGGCGCTGCCTAGAATTAGGACTGGGTAGGTTTTGTTGCTGAGTCACCAAGAGAAAAGTTGATGCAGGCCCATGGTTTCGACGGATTAAACTACGCATTCTTAGATTCGACAATTAGCAAATCAAACTAAGTTTCGCGCAAACATTCACAATACCAATACAAGAATATCCGGACTAAATAACTGATTTTAAAACTAAGTCCAAAGTAATCCCCAAAATTAATTAATAAGAGGGTTGCTTACCCGTTCCAATTTTCATGAGAATATTCAGATGATTTAGGCTTGAAAATTTAGATTTTAATTAAGCACAATATTCAATATAAGTCAGGACCAAATACTAGCCTTCTGTTTCCACCAAAACTCAAAATAGTTTAGAAAGAATCACACGAGAGATGGTATAGAAAATCGTTACCCAAAATCCCACGAGAATTCCGTCCACGAAGTGGGTGGAGGATGCGCACACGATGGTGGTTGATTTCTATTCCCACGCAACTCCACGGTTCCATGCCGGACGATGAAGACGCAAGCCGTCTTCCTTCGCAAAACCCTAGAAGAGGAAGTTCCTTGAAAAGTCTAATAGTTATATAGGGAGAGAGAGAAAAGGTGATGAGAAAATAATTTTCTCAATATGATGGGGGTGGCGGCTAGGGGAGAGATGTGGTGGCTGGCGGTTTTGTGGAAGGAGGCTGCTCGGGTTTTGGGAAAAAGGAGGAGGGTGGCCGAAAATGATCTAGGAGAAGGAGGAGGGAGGAGGAAAGGAGGCCGAGATAGAGAGGTGAAGGAGATGTGGCCGGCGGCCAAGAGAGGGGAGAAGAAAGAGGAGGCCAAAAATTTGCCAAGAGGGGAAAAAATCACTTTGAATTTCTTAGGTTTTCTTTTTCATTCTTCACTAATGAAATCAACAACAAGCATGGCTTTAAATAGCCTTACACCACTCAATCTCCACCATACATGAAATAGGAAAACAATATAGGCCTTATTTAGGCTACACCACTCAATCTCCACCATTCATAAAATAGGAAAACAATCTAAACATATAATGCATAAAATAGAATAATACATGCATGAAATAAAAGATACTAAATAAAAGATACTCTTGAAATAATAAAATAGGACATAATAATAAATGATGAAATAATAAAATATATAATTACAATTATTTAATTTATAATTATATATTTTATTTAAAATGGCGGCGGCGGACGTCATGCAAAATATGTAGCGGCGTTGGCGAAGAACGTCGCGGCATTGGCGAAGAAACGTCGCGGTAGAATCCCATCTTCAAGCTTGCAGCAACGACAGTCCCAATCCACGAACTCTCTATGTCGGGGATCAACGACCACATCAGCAACGACGTCATTAATCCTCCCCCACTCAAAATTACTCATCTCCAATGAGTGGCCTGTGAGGGGGGAACAGTCAAAAGCAGCAGCAACATAGGGCAAATCTGGCCCCACAATCCATGTCGTAGTAGCATGAACATCCATCAGTACGGCGAACCTGTCAGGCATAGAAACAACAAGACTTTCGAGGAAACTCGAAAGGGTGTCAAGCAAAAGAAATAAAACTTGAATCTTACCATCCGGTTCAAGAACCAAAGAGTCAACGTGGAAAATAGACACGACAGTACTAACACTCCCCAACCCAAAAGAATATTTAGTGGTAGGAAGAAACGACGGAGAAATACACTCAGGTGGAATAGAGACGTACAGTAAAAAGTCCGGAAACTTGAAATAAAGTGAAACACTCTCTGCTATATAAAAATCTAGAATAAAAGCATAAAATCCGACGTTCTTCATAATTTTGGATGGGTCGGTGTTCCTACATATTAATTTATTAACGGAGACAGAAGGTATCCGCTCGGGGATTGACCAGACTAAACCCAAATCACTAGCTCTAGCGTCGGACAGTCTCAGAAAGGAGTGGAAGTGTGTACGACATAACTTAAGGTGATATACTAACGTCCAAAACACATGAGGAGAGAATCCATATGCTACATGACTAGACCCAAATACGGAGGATAAGGGGGTTAAGTCAGGTGGCACGAGAGCTTTCAAATCAGGGAGGAATTTCATGGGCTCCAAAACAGTAGTCTTAATTTTAATTTTAATATTTTCAACCGTAGACGGACACATAGAAAAATGAGCAGGCAAAAGTGACGTGTAGTCATTCCTATAAGGTGCGGTGAAAAGTCTAAATACTAGTGCTCTTAACATAGTAATATCTACACGTTGCGTCAACGTCAAAGTAGGAGATAAAATGAGCGTGACACCATAACTCAAACTAGGTATTCTGGTTCCTCGTCCTAAAAGGTCAACATTTGTGGGTAAATAAGCAGGGGGAAGGGTCGGTAAAATCAAGCCCGGGATAAAATTAAAATCAGTAGAAATTTCACCCAACGGTGACGACATCAAAGTACTCTCATCCGGGTGTACAACAATAGAATCGTCCAAAATTACCCTTCCCTCACATGGTAACTCATCCACAATAATAATGGGGACATCCACACAGTCAAACTCCTCAGGTAACTCAGATATAATCTCAGCATGTGTAATCGTAGGCTCTAATACGATGGGGATCATAGCCTGGAGAGGGCTATCAATACTAGGGTGATCAGTCACAGCGCTAGTAGGGAAAATAATAGGCTTGACAATACTCTCACAGATTGGTACGTAATCATCCCATACATAGTCTTCTAAATCACTAGGGATTCCCTCAGACTCAGACACCTCAGAATCGTCAGGCACTAGCAAACATGTCAGAATACTATCACCTACGGGGTCATCCTCAAAATGTAGAGATATTATATCAACATCAGCATCCTCAGAGGTAACAATCACTAGCTCATTGGGCTTATTCATCGAGGCTAATGGACGCATAACCCTAGTAGTAACATTTTTTGATTCAAAAATATTGGGTTTAGGCTGCGTACTTTCCCTAGGAGTGGAATTAGGCACACTAGGTGTAGTCCTATCGTTGTGGGGAAATGATCTAACCTGAGGCATAGGGTAACTCCTATGAATAGCTACGGGTCTAGCTCCACAATGATACTCACTCACAGGCTTGGTGTTATGGTGGGGAGATAGGCGGGATCAAATTGATCCGAGAGTAGGCTACGCATTGCCGGGCAAACATGTTTATAACTACCAACACGACGCTCTTCGTTTAGCCAAAACACGCAGGCTCGACCTACTAATCGATCTCGGGCTATGTTAACCTTTTGGTGGTCGTCCCATACATGACACCTAAAATAATTTTCTAATCCTTTAAGCTAGTCTCTAAAATTTTGGGGATACCCTAAACCGTCATAAGTAGGTGCCTCAATTCTAGTAGGAGGATAAACGTGGGGATGGCTGGTATTCCTATGGTATGAAGGTAAGTCTGGGTTTTGTTTAGCCCTGGGATTAACATACCAATAATCTAAACGGGAAGCATACACGTCATAGGCCATAATAATGAGAACTAGAGAGAAAACTCACCCGGAACTGGTGCACATGCAATGAATAATAAATCAGACCCTATATAAAATCCAACAGATGGATTTATTCCCGCTTAATAACTAAGGCAATAAAATATTTTTTTTGGATTTTCTTACTGAAAATAAATAAGAGATTATTAAAAAAAAATTTGAATTTTTTTTATTGCTAAAAATAAAATTTAGCCGGCTATTGGCAGACCACAAAATTAAAAAAAATTTTTGTTTTAATTTGGAGAAAAATTTGAAATTTCAAATTTGAAATTTGAAATTTGGAATTTTGAAATTTGAAATTTGAAATTGGAAATTTTAATTTTGAATTTTGAAATTCGAAATTTGAAATTTGAAATTTGAAATTTGAATTTTTAAATTTGAATTTTGAAATTCAAAATTTGAAATTCGAAATTGGAAATTTGAAATTTGAAACTTAAATTTTGAAATTTGAAATTGAAATTCGAAATTTAAAATTTGAAATTTGAAATTTTTAATTTTGAATTTTGAAATTCGAAATTTGAAATTTGAAATTTAAAATTTGAAATTTGAATTTTGAATTTTGAAATTTGAAATTTCGAAGTTTGAAATTTGAAATTTGAATTTTTAAATTTGAATTTTGAAATTCGAATTTTGAAATTCGAAATTGGAAATTTTAAATTTGAAATTTGAATTTTAAATTTTGAGAGGGGGAGGAGTGCCAATTAGGAAATTGACGAGAACCTCCCTCTGATACCAAATTGATGCAGGCCCATGGTTTCGACGGATTAAACTACGCGTTCTTAGATTCGACAATTAGCAAATCAAACTAAGTTTCGCGCAAACATTCACAATACCAATACAAGAATATCCGGACTAAATAAGTGATTTTAAAACTAAGTCCAAAGTAATCCCCAAAATTAATTAATAAGAGGGTTGCTTACCCGTTCCAGTTTTCATGAGAATATTCGGATGATTTAGGCTTGAAAATTTAGATTTTAATTAAGCACAATATTCAATATAAGTCAGGACCAAATACTAGCCTTCTGTTCCCACCAAAACTCACAATAGTTTAGAAAGAATCACACGAGAGATGGTATAGAAAATCGTTACCCAAAATCCCACGAGAATTCCGTCCACGAGGTGGGTGGAGGATGCGCACATGATGGTGGTTGATTTCTATTCCCACGCAACTCCACGGTTCCACGCCGAACGATGAAGACGCAAGCCGTCTTCCTTCGCAAAACCCTAGAAGAGGAAGTTCCTTGAAAAGTCCAATAGTTATATAGGGAGAGAGAGAAGGTGATGAGAAAATAATTTTCTCAATATGATGGGGGGTGGCGGCTAGGGGAGAGATGTGGTGGCCGGCGGTTTTGTGGAAGGAGGCTGCTCGGGTTTTGGGAAAAAGGAGGGTGGCCGAAAATGATCTAGGAGAAGGAGGAGGGAGGAGGAATGGAGGCCGAGATAAAGAGGTGAAGGAGATGTGGCCGGCGGCCAAGAGAGGGGAGAAGAAAGAGGAGGCCAAAAATTTTCCAAGAGGGGAAAAATTCACTTTGAATTTCTTAGGTTTTCTTTTTCATTCTTGACTAATGAAATCAACAACAAGCATGGCTTTAAATAGCCTTACACCAATCAATCTCCACCATACATGAAATAGGAAAACAATATAGGCCTTATTTAGGCTACACCACTCAATCTCCACCATTCATAAAATAGGAAAACAATCTAAACATATAATGCATAAAATAGAATAATACATGCATGAAATAAAAGATACTAAATAAAAGATACTCTTTAAATAATAAAATAGGACATAATAATAAATGATGAAATAATAAAATATATAATTATAATTATTTAATTTATAATTATTTATTTTATTTAAAATGGCGGCGGCGGACGTCATGCAAAATATGTAGCGGCGTTGGCGAAGAACGTCGCGGCATTGGCGAAGAAACGTCGTGGTAGAATCCCATCTTCAATCTTGCGGCAACGACCGTCACAATCCCCGAACTCTCTATGTCGGGGATCAACGGCCGCATCAGCAATGACGCCATCAAAAGTGAACAGCGGTACCTCAGTGTTCTGAACCCTATATTTGAACGAGAAGGGGCACCTGAATGATCATAAATGAAGAGATTTCGCGGATGTGGTCTATGGACTCTTGGCTACTGATTTGAGACCTGGAATGAGGAAGTGTTCGATTGATATAAATGAAATAGGTCCTCCAGTTAGTTCCCCGGAATCTAGCTCCTTTCGTTAGTTCTAAATAAAGAGCGAGAGCGCCCAGTCCCGGAAGGAATTCACCTTGAAGATAACACAACGTAATTCCCTTTTCCTGCTCGTTAGCGTAGGAGTTTTTTTGTGGTATGAACTCGTTCTCACGAGATGGCCTCAAACAAAGAAAAAGAAAGCCACGCATGAAAACACACTACTTTGCGTGGACTCTTTCTTCTATATATTGCTCCCACCTTCCCTTGGGACAGACTGCAACTCAACTAAAGGAAAGGCTGACCTTACTGCGGATTCCGCTTCTGCAGCAACTTCTATGGATTCGTCTTCTCTCTCTTATTCGGATTCAGGAACCAATTCCAAAACTGAAACTGTCCAAGCCTACTTCAGATTACGATTACGATTCGGAGCCTTCTCGGTCTTCATCTTAAGCTCTACGGAGTAGAGTTCTGTTCTCTTTTAGGGCATCACGTTGTTCCCTCTTTTCTTCCAGAGGGGACTCATATTGATTCCGCTTTTGATGCTTCTTATTTCCGCTGTGGCCCTATCAAGAGCAGAGCACTCAATCAAGAAATCAATAGGCTATAGGGTGGCCTCATTTCGTCGGATGGGGAACTCTTCACTTAGGCAGGCCGGTTTTCATATACTTCTTTATTCTTTCTAACTGAACTTCTAATATGAATGAGTATGATATTGACCTATGAGATTTGTAACTTCGGCTTGGCACCTTCTTTTTTTACTCTTTTAGCAAATCCCCGGCCGTTCTGGTTCTTCCCTCAAAGCGATCGAGAAAGTTTCATCTTTTGATTTTCCGAGTGAAATACTTAGCATTCGTAAGCCAAAAGTGAAATGAAAGAAAGATTCGGTATAGGGTTGTTTCGTTCTTTCTTAACCACATGGTTATGGGGATTGACGACATAGTGATTTACATGGTATCTGAGGAGGGGGGACGTGGCGGGGGGGGGGGGGTGTTGAGTGCATGATGCATTGGACAGCAAGTGTACCGGTCGCACAAGTAATATAAAATGGGCAAATTTTCCCAAGTATCGATCTCGAGGGAATACAGTAAGGTGGAGTTAATTTCGAGGAGGACTTGAGATTGAAGTCCTTAGTTTGGAGTTAACGAATGTGGGGTTTGATAGTTGCGGAAAAATAAAGTAAAACGCTAACAAACTACGCCTATGCAATGCCGCTATGCAATGCTTTGCCAGGCGGGATGGAAGACTACACGGGCCGCTATGCACCGAATTGCTGGGTGGATGGACGAGTAGGATTGTGGATGAGGTGGTTAGAACGGCGGAATGAGGGTCGAGAGCACGTCTTTGCTACACATGCCACTAGCAATTGCTAGTGCAGCAAAACGGGATGTGTGCGGATGGAAATAAAGGTGCTTCTCAAGCAACTAAAGCGGTAAAGCAATACAGAATCACATAGACATGAATCTAATAAAGAATACAACTAAAGTGCAACAACATCTACAAATGAAGTTTTAACACACATATACAACAAGAAAGCGAGTGCAAGTCAAGAGATCGACCGAATCTGAAGTCTTGCTGAGGGTTCACGGAAGGAATTGTCGGGTTGTCAATCCGCGTACTAGCACGGTCCTCAACTGCGTCCGGGGTAGAGAAAGGTTGTCACTACATTCCAATTGACCTATCTTCTTCGTGTCACGATTGCGGAACAAGTTGCAAGCTTCCATTTTTCTTGTTGGATACAACATCAAAACCTTTCTTGAGGCTCAAGGATGAAGGAGAAGGCCAAGAGGATGCTCTGGCTTGGATTTGGCGGTGAAAGCTTGCCCGGAGCACCTCCCTACAGTGGAAGATGAAGGGGAATGGCATAACCCTTCCTCCAAGATGAAAACGGCGGAGAAATGTCGAGCCATTTCGAATTAGGGCGGAACCTACGTATAAATAGACAGCAGAAATAACAATGTGCACGATCACGGGCGCACGACTAGTGGTCGTGCACACTATGTCTAGTGATCGTGCGTATTGGCATGGCAGAACTCAAAGGAAAACTGGGATACCGTGCACGAGCAGTGGCACACGACCAGTGGTTGTGTGCACTATGTCCAATGGTCGTGCGATTACCCCAGATAGATCTCCAGGGAAAATGGAATCAATGTACACGATCAGTAGCGCACGACTGGTGGTCATGCGCACTGTGTCCAGTGGTCGTGCATTAGCCCAGGCAGAACTTGGAAACTGAAGAATAGTGCGCACGATCAGTGGCGCACGACCAGTGGTTGTGCGCAATAGAGCCGATGATCATGCGCAATATTCCTGTTTCTAAATAATCCTGGAACACGCACATGGCCCCTGTACCAACACTGATATGTGTAGACATTCCAGTTAATCAAAAAAAGGAGTACAATCAATAAAAGTACAAAAATACGCAACCAAGGGCCTAAATGTGCACTTCCTATGGAAATAAAGATAAGATGAAATAAATACGATAACGAACTAAAAGTGAAGTGCATGTGAAAGAAAACTAGCCCAGATGAGTCCGAAAATCACTATATAAATAGGACTCATCACACCCCCAGACTTACCTGTTTGTGCGTCCCGAGCAAACAAAATCTATGCAGAAAGGGAAAATAAATTAGCTAACAAAGAAATTGAGATACGGAGTACCATGCGAAGTCGCATGCTCGCGCGCATAAAAATATAATAGAGGAAATTTCTAAGTATACAAAATAGTTTATACTTTTCACAGTGCATATAAAAATTTTATTACTACTCAAAAATGGAATCACAGTGAATCATCCGGTCACGCATAGGGAGAAAGTAGTCAGGCCACTAAGGTGAGCTTTGGCAAAGATCGGAGCTCAGGATCACCTCCAAAGGAATCCACCAATGTCGGGGACCATACGCTTTCCCATTCACACTCTCTCCACGGCACTAATTCGACTCAAGCGTGAATCCGCAGGACTTTAGGAGAATCATGGGGCTTGAGTTTCAGTGAGGTAAACAAAGATAAACAGGAAGGCTATGCACCTAACCCAAATGAGCAATCATAAAAAGAATCCAACGCTAACCACAATACTTGTGGGTACACCACACCCCCAGACTTAACTTTTAACATATGGGTGTGTGCATCGCCTACTCCAAATACAATCTCATCTCAAATAGGATTTTCAATTATACTTTTTCTTTTCACATTTAATTTTTATATTTTTTTTAAAATCATTTTCTTTTCTTTTAACAATATCAACAAATGGAAGCTTTGGAGCACATCCACATATTCACAATGAATATCACCACATCACACCCCAACATGAAAATGTAAAACACTAAAGCTCGACTTGGGTGTGCGACTAGGATCGGCTATGAGCCTTTGGTGAAATAATGGTGGAGCTGAACAAAAGAAGGGGTAGGCACAACGGGGCTTAGCGAGGATAAGACGTTAGGAACTGTACAAAGCTCAACCAGGCCAAAATGATGGCCTACATCACGCTCACGCTCGACTAACAAGGCACCAATGTTTCGAGAGTAGCTTGTGGCAAGTTCTTAACCACCGAGAAAGATGATCCTTCCTCCCGACTCGAGAAAAACGAGTCTATTGACGACTACACACATCCCTACACTACCGTTAGATTCAACCGGATCACCAATTTTTGAGTAGAATAAAAAGAATCTTTACGCAAATAGAAAAATATAAAACTATAAGCATACCGAAAAATTAAATCAACTCTAATTTCTACACGAGACGAGAGCACTCGACTAGGAGCACTACATGAGTCAACATTTTACTCCGTCTCACAATCCTATGCCAGCACAATCATTTTCCCAAATCATACAAAATAAATGAGTTTAACTCGCAGCACGCTATTAGCTAAGCACGCGCTCATGTGGGTGTTGTGGTGTGCGATGCAATGAACTAATCAAAATAAATCAATAAAAGCTTCTAGTATTCAAATGAAATGTGTGCGTGCAAAAGGTAACAAAACTGGCTCTCCCCCGGACTTAAACTAAACAACACATCATATGATATTGAAATTTAAATCAGATAGAGACAAGGAAAGTGGTTACCCAATGCTCAGCCAGTGAGCATACCAAAAGACGCGTGAAAAATAGAAGCAGGCCCGCCAAACAAAGAATCACAACCACGCCAATATGAATTTGCCATGAATACTTGCACGGGTGAGCTACGCAAAAACAAAAGAAAAATACACAAAATACAAAGAAATACTAAAACTAAACTAGACATAAAAAATAAAAATACAGTAAATATAAGATAACTACTAGGGTTATTGTCCTCCCAGCACGACTTATTAAATTATATACAGTTCTAGATAATGGGTCTATGAAAAGAAAAGTGCACAGGTAACTGTTTTATTATCCGTTGCAGTAACAGGTACCGATACGGTGATAAAACAGTTACCCCTTTGCCTAAATAATCATACATGCTTCTCATAGTCAGAGGAAATAAGAAGTAAGAAGAGGAGGAGCACTGGTCCTCACTCATCTCACCACAAAATGAATCCTTGCCTAGCAAGGCATCGTCAACCATGGGTTTGTAGGAAGCGATGGAAACAGCATGGGCACCAGGCTCATCGTCATTCCAACATACTCGTGGAGTCTCATCCTACACATGCTCAGATAAAGAAGAAGGATCAAGTAATAAAAGAGATGAAGAACTAAAATAATCAAAAATAGGGGGATTGGTCCCGGTCTCACTCCCAGCAGGATCCAAGCGTAGATCATGGTCGGTGTCACATGAGTCATAGCAAGGGGAATTCAAGAGCTCGAGGTCCTCGGTGGTAGTTTGGACCACTTCATCCAACAAGGAAGTAAAAACTTCCTCCTGAGAAAATATCTCCTCATCATACCACCTCGGTGCGTCATTGTGTTCTAAGGTGTCACACTCTCCATTGGAGAGAATAACGTCCTCGTCCCACATTGGCGCAACCTCGGGCCCTAAATCACTATCTGGCATAACATCATCAACCGACTTACTAAAAATAGGGATAGATAATTCTTGCAAAGAAAGCGGAGGAACAACAACATCAGAGAAAATATGGGCTGGTTCCTCCGGGGGTGAATCAACAAGAGGGGAAGAGTGCATGGGGAGGGACGACACCACAATATCATCACACCGAGCAGCAGAAAGTCTGATGGGTATATCTGCAGCAGTCCCCCATAGACAAGGTGGTACTGCGAATATATCATCAGAATCAGAAGGTGCAGCCAAATTAGAGGGCGATGGAACGAGTCGGATATTTGGTTCATCATTCTCCTCCAACTGGCGATGAAATTCTGCGCAATATTTAAACACGTGCTCGGTGCTACGACAACACAAACACCGTTTTCCATTACTCCTCGGTCCAGGTGGGACCGGAGAGGAATAAGAAAAATGTGAAGGTGTAGAAGAGAAGTGACCATAAGACTGTGGTATGGTGTATGAAGTACGATAAGAGGACGGTGCTCCATACACAAAACCACGAGAATTATGCTCCCTATCTTCAGTGGGGCACTCATCACTTCCATGCCGATAATCCCCGCACCATCTGCAACGGATATTCATATAAGAAAACATGGTGCATCACGAAAGAATTCACTAACGGAAATATTCTAAGCAAAAATTAACTACACACTAGCAGATAAAAGAGAAGGAATGCCTGCTACGGAAAAATTAAAACTAGAAAAGGAACAAAGAAAAATAAGCAACAAAATTTTAAAAACTAAACCAAAGAATAAACATGATATGAACAAATGGAAAAGGGATTCTATCTCCTATATCCCTCTCCAAGAAATCACACGACTGTGTTCCCGGGCAACGACGCCAAAAACTTGATGCGTTGGATGGCAAGTGTACCGGTCGCACAAGTAATATAAAATGGGTGAATTTTCCCAAGTATCGATCTCGAAGGAACACAGTAAGGTGGAGTTAATTTCAAGGAGGACTTGAGATTGAAGTCCTTAGGTGGGAGTTAATGAATAGGGGGTTTTGATAGTTGCAGAAAAATAAAGTAAATCGCTAACAAACTACTTCTATGCAATGCCGCTATGCAATGCTTTGCCAGGAGGGATGGAAGACTACACGGGCCGCTATGCACTGAATCGCTGGGCATATGGACAACTAGGCTTGCAGATGAGGTGGTTAGAATGGAAGAATGAGGGTCGAGAGTACCTCTTCGCTACGCACGCCACTAGCAATTGCTAGTGCGGCAAAATGGGATGTGTACGGAGGGAAATAAAGGCTCTTCTCAAGCAACTAAAGCGGTAAAGCAATATAGAATCACATAGACATGAATCTAATAAAGCATACAACTAAAGTGCAACAACATCTACAAAAGAAGTTTTAACACACATATACAACAAGAAAGCGAGTACAAGTCAAGATATTGACCGAATCCAAAGTCTTGCTGAGGGTTCACGGAAGGAATCGTTGGGTTGTCAATCCGCATCCTAGCACGGTCCTCAACTGCGTCTGGGGTAGAGAAGGGTTGTCACTACCTTCCAATTGAAACGTCTTCTTCGTGTCACGATTGCGGAAGAAAGATGCAAGCTTCCCATTTGCTTGTTGGATATAACATCAAAACCTTTATTGAGGCTCAAGGATGAAGGAGAAGGCCGAGAGGATGCTCCGTCTTGGATTTGGCGGTGAAAGCTTGCCCGGAGCACCTCCCTACGGTGGAAGATGAAGGGGAATGGCGGAACCCTTCCTCCGAGACAAAAACAACGGAGAAATGTCGAGCTATCTTGAATTAGGGCGGAACCTGCGTATAAATAAACAGCAGAAATAACAATGCACACGATCACGGGCGTATGACCAGTGGTCGTGCGCACTATGTCTAGTGATCGTGTGTATTGGCACGACAGAACTCAAAGGAAAACTAGGATAATGCGCACGAGAAGTGGCGCACGACCGGTGGTCGTGCGCATTATGTCCATTGGTCGAGCGATTACCCCAGACAGAACTCCAGGAAAAATGGAATCAATGCACACGATCAGTAGCGCACGACCGGTGGTCATGCGCACTGTGTCCAGTGGTCGTGCGTTAGCCCAGGCAGAACTTGGAAACTGAAGAATAGTGTGCACAATCAGTGGTGCACGACCAGTGGTCGTGCACAATAAAGCCGATGATCGTGCGCAGTATTCCTATTTCAAAATAATCCTGGAATACGCAGACGGCCCCTGTACCAACACTGATAAGTGCAGACATTCCAGGAAATCACAAAAAGTGTAAAATCAATAAAAGTACAAAAATATACAACCACGGGCCTAAATGTGCACTTCCTATGGAAATAAAGATAAGATGAAATATATACGATAACAAACTAAAAGTGAAGTGCATGTGAAAGAAAACTAGCCCAGATGAGTCTGAAAATCACTATATAAATAAGACTCATCAGTGCAACATGTGGAATGGACGAAGATGTCCGAGCGTGTATCGCGACTTATTAAAAGGGATGGTATAATCCCAAACCGCTTAGCGCGCTCCTTTGTCCTAGGTGTATAAGCGGTGTGATGACATGCATGGCATTATCATCCGGCCTTGATCTCGTGATCTCCTTTCGATGAGAATAGATCCAGTTAATCTCCCCTACGATGACTTCCCAGGAGGTCACCCATCCTAAGGATGGCAAGAGTAGTCCTAGGATTGGTGACCTCCTAGGAAGTCCTCGTAGGGGCGCTAAACTAGATCACTTCCCTTCAAAAGAAGGTCACGAGATCAAGGACAAATGACAACGCCTTGGTGACCTCAACAACCTGTCATGGTCGTATTAAGTCATCTCCTGGGTTCCCGGAATGGGCTAGCCTATAGACGATTATAGATAGAGGATTGGGGCTGGTGGACTGTAGTATGACTAGGGGTAGCTCAAGATATTCATATGAGTAGGCCGTCCACCTTTCAACAAAACACACCTGAATGAATAGTAAGTGAGCTCGGTCGGTTACTGCAGACAAGGTTTTTGTATCCGTGCGGTTTGAGAAGTTAACAAGTTTTTGTTATTATAGATTGTGCGTACAACACTAAGAAGCTAGGGACTTGGTCCTGACTTAGGTCAGGGATTAGCGTGGTCTCTACGAAAACAATCGGTGGTTAGCAGTAGGTCGCAACATACGACTAGGTCATCTTCTCTTCAGCAACCTTTCCCATTTCAATATGGTTGTCCACTTCTAGTGGTCTGTTTAGTTTGGCAGCAGCTGTTCGAGGATAATCTGGCGGCTAGGCATCCTCATGGTTAGGCGGCTTGCAGATTACGGACAAAGTTTCTTTAGCTTGTAATAACAGGGTGTCCGTGCGGTTAGGTTGCAATTTAGCAATATTCCTAAGGTTTACATGACCTAGTCTCTTATGCCATAAATCATTAGTGTTACTGATTTGGTCAAATAAACAAATTTCTAAATTTGCAGATTGAAATAAACTACATATATGTTTCTTGTCTAATTCTAGTTAAAACAATTTTGATTTTATCAGAAGTAATAATAAAAGAAGACTGATTGATTGATACCTGATAACCTTCATCACATAATTTGCTTATGGATATTAGGTTATGCTTGAGACAACTTACATAGGCTACCTTCCTGAAGGCAACTACTCCAACTTTGTCATTTCCGTATCCTTCTGTATGTCCATAATTGGAGTCTCCAAATATCACTTTTGGTCCAAGCTTTGCTTTTAAATCAGTTGGGTTGTCTTTACTTCCTGTCATGTGTTTTGAATTGCCACTATCCAGATACCATTATTCCTCTACGGTAGGATAGTTCTTCACCTGCATAAAAATAGGTTAGGTGTTCTTGACCCAAGTTACCTTGGGTCCTTGATTTCTTTCATATTTATAGCTAGATGAGATATAAGAAAATTCAGGTTGGTCCTTATAACCTAGTGGATGATATCTCCTAGGAGGAAAATCCACAGAGTAAAAGGATGAATAAAGGTTTGATTTTGATTATAGTTTTGAAAAGAATTAAAGTTTCTGTTACAAGAAACTGGGTTCGACGAATTGTAATAAGTTTGTCGATCTGCATTCGACGAATAGGGATGAGTTCCTCGAACTCCGTTCACAGAATGAAAGTATTCATTCTCTGTGCCCCATGTTTGTCGATCACGGTTCGACGAACCATATTGAGTTCGTCGAGCACAATTAGACGAATAATTATACTGAAAGTCTGCGTTCAAAGTTCGTCGATCTGAGTTCGACGAACCATATTCATTTCGTCGAGCTTGGTTGAATGAAACATGTTGATCATAATTTTTATTAAATTTTTTTTTCTTTTGTTTAGTCTTATATAAAACTTCTATTTCTTTATTAGTGTCTTCTACCTTTTCTTTTGCTTTTTCAGAAATGAATTTAACAGGAGTAGATAGTATGTTTTCCTGTAATAGAGGAGGCTGACTAGATGAAGCTCCCAAGCCTAGTTTGCCATTAAGCCTGGCATTGACAGTACTTGTGATGTTCATCAATTTGATGCTGACCTTGACCCTGAAAATAACCTTATGAACCTAGCCCAAATCACAAGTAGGGTTCCAACAAGAATGAGTCAACACCAACTTGTAATGTTATGGGTTGGCGTATGTGCATAGATTATCGCAAACTCAATGATATCACCCGAAAAAACAACTTCCTGTTACCATTTATCGATTAAATCTTAGAACGCCTTTCGGGTCACTCTTACTATTGTTTCCTCAATGGTCTCTCGAGATACTTTCAGATTCCAATTTCACCTGAGGACTAAGAGAACACCACTTATACTTTTCCATTCGACACTTTTACACATTGAAGGATGCCATTCGAACTATGTAACGCGCTAGCTATAGTCCAGCAATTTATGCTGACAATCTTTGATGAGTTAGTAGAGGATGCGATGGAAGTCTTTATGGATGACTTATATGTCTTCAATTAGTAGAAATGCCATTGTATGGTTCGAGAGGGATGGGTCCTCAGTCATAAAATTTCGAGCAAAGGGATTGAGGTCGATCAAGACATGATCGAGGTTATCAAGAAACTCCCCCTCCAATGAATGTTAACACCATTAGAAGATTCTTAGGCCATGTAGGGTTCTACTAGCACTTTATTCAAAACTTCTATAAATCACGAAGTTGTTGACCAACTTCTCAAAAAATATTCTACCTTCATTTTTGACGACGAATTTTTGTTAGCCTTCAATATAATAAAAGAAAAAACTTATAAATATTATGATCCTTGTCGCATCAGATTGGTCGCTCCCATTCGAGATAATGTGTGATGTGAGTGACATTGCAGTCTGTACTGTTTTAGGCCAACGGGTGAATAACTACTTCCACCATATATATTACGCAAGCAAGACACTCACATCTACACAAGTCAATTACACTACCACCTAGAAGGAGATTCTAGCGATTGTGTTTGCCTTCAAAAGGTTTAGGTCATACATCGCTCTCTCCAAAGTAATTGCCTTCATAGGCCACTCTGCCCTTAGATATATGTTAAGTAAAGCATACGCCAAGCCCTGTATATTATGATGGATCCTCCTCTTGCAAGAGTCCGATTTAGGGATCTGGGACAAGATGGGAGCTTAAAACATGGTGGAAAACCATTTATGCTGCTTAGAGAATCTCGCTACTAAAGCGTTACTGGAAGATGATATTAATGATAAATTCCCTAAAGAGCGCCTCCTTGCTCTTGAAAGTTTAAAGATTTCATCTACCCCCTGGTTCGCTGATTTGGTTAACTATTTAGTATCCCGGGTCCTGCAAAAAAGTCCTTGAGTCAGCAAAATAAGAAATTCTTTTAAGACTTTAAGAATAATTTTTGGGAGGACCCTTTCTATTCCATGTTTTCACTGAACAGGTAGTCAGACGTTGTGTCTTGAGAGAGGAAGGTTTGCAGATTTTTTGGCATTGCCACGAAGTACAAAACAATGGTCATCATCAAGAAAACAAAACTTAAAGAAAGGCGTTGGAGGTAGGCTTTTATAGTCCAACGCTCTTTAAAGGTACTCACACCCTTATGAGTAATTATGACTGCTGCCAACAGTATAGAAATATCTCTCATCAGGATGAGAAGCCTCAAAAATGATTCTTAGCATGAGAAATTTTTGACCTTTAGGTATCGATTTTGTTGGTCCTCTCCCTCCCTTGTATAAAATCAAGTATATTCTCATTGCGGCCGACTTCATATATAGGTGGGCAGAAGCATAAGCCCTCCCCACCAACGATGTATGAGTCATTGTTAATTTCCTTAAAAAGTTATTTTCTTGGTTTGGCACACCATGCGGTAACGTGATAGGGGAAACAACTTTTGTAAAAGCTAATTCACCAAAACTTTGGCAAAATATGGTTTCACGCATTAACTCTCCACAACATATTACCCAGAGACGAGTGGCCAAGTTGAACTTGTTAATCATGAGTTGAAGCGAATCTCAGGGAAAACTAAATTTATTAGTAGGAAAGATTGGGCACTTAAGCTCAATGTTGTGCTATGTGCATATCAAACGACATACAAGACCACTATCAGATGTACTCTGTATCTACTTGTTTATGGTAAGTCTTGCCACATTCCTTTCGAGTTAGAGAACTCCACATTCTAGACGCTTAAATTATTAAACATAGATTCTACCCTACCTGTTAACCCGGAATCCGCGACCAGTTCTCCAGGCTTTCCAGCCCGGGCGGCTTGTTCTTTCTAGCCGCCATTCTCAGCAAGCCGGCTTGTTGTCAGATAAGCCGGGTGGCCTCGACTCCAGGTCGCCGCCAGTTCCAGGACCGGCCGTGATCCGCGGGTTGGCCTGTCCTTACCCAAGCCGCGCGGCCTATATACCTGGTCGCCGTCAGAAGGAGCCCAGATCATCCCGTCCAGGGGCCGGGCCTATCAACTCGCCGGAGGAAGCCTGCCAGGCCGCGCGGCCTTTCCTCTGCTCTCTTCTCTTCTTCTTGGTTGTTTCCCGTCACCGCTGCCCGGTTCTCCTGTACCCCGGGAAGCCGGTAATTTTAGCCCTGCCCGTTTGGTCAGGCCCCCAAGCCTATAAATAGGGGGCGGGAGTACACCCAAGGCACGCTGACTTGTGTCCAGGAGCTCGCTTGTTAAGAGTTGCGGCCTCGATTCTAGTCCTTTGCGGTCTATTGTTCGGCCGGCTTCTTCCCCTTTTCTTTTCTTTTCAAGTTTAACCGCTCCATTTTATATAAAAGGAAAGCCCGCCGCAGGAGAGGCATTCAGGCCGCGGCGGGCGAAGCGTGGTGTCGCCGCTCTTCGCGGATTGCTTTGATCTTTGCTCTGATTCTTACAATAACCTCTAGTAACCGACTAGCCGACAGTCTTTTCCATACACCTTCCCCAGTGCTCGAACGGTTAGCTGGTGGTGCTCGTTTTCTCTTTCGCATTTCGTGCATCAACAGTTAACACGCGGCCTTCAGATCTTGGTTGGCCGGTGAAAATCTGCGGTTAGACATTCTCAGACCGCTCGGCCGCTACAGCTTAGCGGCTAGTCGAGCAAATTGCGGTTAGGACGGTTAACCTGTTCGGTTACGACCTGCCATTCTGTCCGCTCGGTCAAACTACAGCTGTTTGACGGTTTCTAAATACGTGTTGGTTATCATCTATTATTTGCAATGAATCTTCCGAGGAATTACAGTAATTTCTTATCATCTATTCGGGATCTCTTAAAGTGGCAAGATGGTTCGCATCATGATAATGTGGCACTTGACGGCGGTAATGAATCCTCTAATAATCAAGCTAGGGATGCATTGCATCATGAAACAAGAGAAGTATACAGCCCTCCTCATGGGCGTCGCAATGCAAACATAACCGCTCATCGTAATCAAACTTGCACAAAGCAAACACCTCTCTATAGGGAAGAGGAAGTTTCTTTTCCGTTCATTGATCAAATTCGCTGGGATACCGTTGCTGATGATTTCAGAGAGCCTCGTTTGCCACGCTATTCCGGGATTAGTGATCCAGTTTCACATCTACAAGCATTTGAAGCGGCTGCTTCTTTAAAAGCCATGTCGGATGGAATCAAGTGTAAGCTTTTTCTAATGACCTTTGACGGTCTTGCTCAGGAATGGTTTCATGATCTACCTTCTCGGTCTATCACTTGCTTTGGGGATTTTCAAAAACAGTTCCTTTTGAGATTTGATACCTTCAGGAAGCGGAAGAGAAACCTAGTAGCTCTCTTCCAAATCAAGCAGGAAGTTGATGAGTCTACTGCTCATTTCTTCGATCGTTTTCAAAAGGAAACGCTTGATGTCGTTAACGTTCATCCAGACTTTTACAAATACGCTTTGATAAGCGAACTTCGAGAAGGTCCTCTCAAATTTAAAGTTAGCAAAAAGGAGCCAAAGACCTATGGAGACCTTATTAAAATAGCTAATCGATTCATAATGGGCGAAGCAGCAAACGCCAACTATATATCTTTTTTGAATCAAATGGCTAGGGAACATCAGAAAAATTCTTATCATCAACAACCCGGTTCTTCCCAAAATGCTTCGGAACCTCCGCAATAGGATAAATCATCGGAGTTTGTGGAAGCTTGCCCATCATGTCTTTTGATCCTAAAACGCTCAAGTATGAAAGATATTCAGACAGGTATGTCAAGTTTAAAATTTCTATGGAAGATCTTCTGCCAATTCTTGCTAGTATGAAGGAATTTAAAAAGCCACGACGTATGAAATAAAAGATTGAACATCGACATGAAGAACTTTTTTGTAAATATCATAAGGATATTGGTCATGATACAGAAGATTGTCGGGCTCTCCGGAAATTAGCAGATCAATTCGCGAATGCAGGTAAATTACAAGACTATGTTATCTTATGATCCTCCAGCACATTCTGCAAATGAAGAGTCTGCTGTTAGATAGTGAAAGTATTTGAAATTGTTGTACCTTGTCTTTTTTACATATTACGGGTATCTCCCATGTGTTCGTAGTTTCTTGCATTTGATCTTTTATTTTGATAATGTAAGTTGTAATAGGTATATCAACAAATTAGTCCTCACCAGCATCCAGCTTCACAAATATCCTTCGACAGTCGTCAACAATTGGGTTCAATCAGGTTCAAGCCCATATCCTTTTACTATGCCTCCTGCTAGAAATAAGCATTCATATGCCCACTAAATTCTGCTTCTTAGCTTTACATTTAACATTGACATGCGTATGTGGACATTTACTTATAACAAGAATAATACTACTTATTTGGCCCTCCACATCCCGCACGACATCAGTTGTAGATGTGTAGTGGCAATCCCGCTCGACATCAGTCGTCGATATAAACCCCGCTCGAACCATTCGCGGATGAGTTAAAATGAGATCTTCTTATAGAAGAGTTATGATTCTCAGTTTATGTTGTAAGACAGTGCAGGCAGAGTTTTTGTTATCTTTTCAACCTGCAAGTTACAATGGTAGACAAATTATGGTTTTCCCATATTATTATTGTTATGCTGATCATTTCATAGACCTCGCAATTATCCATTCTAGCTTATTCACCATCTCACGGTCTTACGGCCTAGAAGATTTATTTTGCACAGTCCGCAGACCGCGCTGTTACATATTTCGGTTTATTCTATTCAGCTATGACATCTCTCCCGGTTTATTACTAATATATTCTGGAATTCGGCCGACTTGGTTCTGTCAACTAATTCTGATCCGCCAGCTTATGGTATTCATTCAAATTAATTTGCGGCTTGATATGTAAAGAAATTGCAATATGTTTATCTCTATCCTTCGGTAATTTCCATATTGGAAGCGTGTTTTGTATTAAAGTTCGGATAGGCTGCCACCATCATCTTGATTATTGTAGTATCTATCCGGTTTATTTCCTTAGCTGAGCGGCTTATCGATCGCCATATATCTTATTGATCTCCAGTTGAACTACGGCCTATCAGCGATCAACTACATTAATCGTGCGACTTCGTATTGAATATATATCTCCAACGGTTGAAATACCTTATCTTCTTGGCGAATACTATTCTCATCGCCCGACTTATGGCTCTGAATACGCTTAAGGGTGATCGGATTGATATAAATTTGCGGACGACTAATATACCCGGCTACTGGTATTCTATTCGAGTTTAACCGGAACAAAGTTATCTATTATTCGGTGAAGTCATCGACGAGATTTCTTAAGTCGGAAACGAGTAAGAAAGACTAAGCCGCATAAATAAACAAGTAAGTAAAATTACAAGATCTTCACAAAAGGTAAAATATTTTCATTTCTGATGTCAAGTACAAAAGGTAGACCGCGCGGTTTATAAAATTATACCGCCGGTCTCAAAAAATGTGAAAGCTGTTACAAGTAATTTATCCTAGCTATCCGGCTTTAGTCTTTTAGACGCAGGAGTGCCGGTGTCCGGTTCACCGTCGATGTCGACCTCAGAAGGCGAGTAGTCGCCGCTGTCAGACGAGGATGAACACGAACTGCCAGTACCCCTGGTCTCGGACTTGCTGTTCTCAACCCGAGCTGTCTCAGAAGCTTGACCGCCGGTTTCTGAAGAAGCGCTCTTGCTCCTGCTTCCCTCGCTGTCCTCCTATTCCTCTTCTGCCTTGCTCTCGCCCTCACCATCGATCTTCTCCTTGCCTTTTAGCACTCGATAAACCGCGGCCACCCTTTTCTTCAAGGGTGGAAATAGGTCGGCGTAGGTGAAGTCGGTGAAGCCTAGGGCGAGGCCGTCGCGATCCCGGAGGCGATTCAGTGCTCCATCGATCACTTGGACAAGCTGTGGAAAAACCACATCCTGGAAGGCCGGGTTGGACGGATCGTACACTTTCTGCAAAGGAAAGGAAAAAGGTCAGTCCGGGCGGCTTGATAAATAAAGCTGCAAAAATCAGGTAATATCTTACCGCATTCAACTCCTTTAGTCGTGCGATTTCTTCATCTTTCTCGGCGAGTTGCCGCTTCAGGTCGCCTTGAATTGTGACTAACTGCCTATGGGCCAGGCCCATGTAGTGGTTAGCCACAAAGCTTCTCGCGCCGACCTGTGTGGCAAACCGCGAGAAGTCTTCCTCTGGTATCTTCTTCAGCGCTTTCAGGTTTCGCTTACCATATAAAGCCGCGCCAGCCGCGGAGGCATGGCGGCTTATCCTTTCCCTCCCCCAGTCAGGGATGGCGGTGGAGACTTGGACTGATCCACCATCAGCACTCCACTGCATGGTGGGGTTGCCATGGTGGTCCTCCAGGTGGCTGCCCATTCCATGCAGGGTGAAGTCGCTGGAGGAGTCTGTTTCCCCTTCCTCCTCAGCTCGTTCAGGCCTGATTCTCTTAGCCCTTTTCTCCCTTTGAGTAAGGGTTAAGCCGCCGGGATTTAGCGGCTTATTCAGCGGGACCGCGATGACAGCTTCAAGGCAAATTCAACAAGTCAGTTCGTAAGCCGTGCGGCTAGCAGAGCAGTTCGGTTGGCTGGTACTTACTGTCCTCCACATGAACGTCCTCCAAAGTTGGGAGCAACGGGAGGTAGTGGACGACGTCTAGCCGCTCCCCCTTGAAGAAGTCGAAGATTTCCTTCTCCAGGCCATCCAGCCCGCTACTGCCGAAAGCGGCTTCGTCGCGGACCTGCAGGTTGACCGGCAGGAGTCCGAGCTGTCCTTCAAAAATCAGGTACCTTTCTGGCCAATTCGGTATTTTGTTTGCCAGGTTGACGACCTTTAGCCCCCGGCAGCCAAAGTACAAATGCCCTCTGAAGATCTTCGTTCCAGAGTCTGGAATAGACCGGACAGAGAAGCATTCTCTGAACAGCTTCGTAGAGAAGCGAACTCTCTCCGACCTAAGGTAGGAGATGAAGCTGTAGATCACCGCAATAGATTTCGGCGGCAGATGTCCTGGCACTACTCCGTAGTGGTCGAAGACCACAACGGCTTCCATCAGCACAGGGAAGCCGAAGCCGCAGTCAAAGTGATAGACAGGGATGGCGATCCGGTTGGCCGCGCAGGTGTTAATCCGCTCGTGAGGAAGCGGAAGCCGCACGAGCAGCGGGCTGTCCTTCATATACTTCTATGTAAAGCTGTCTAGCTCGGCTTGGGTAAGTCGGCAGTCCTTGTGGTCTGCTGAATGGAAGGTAGAGGCCGCATCGGTCCTAACGGCTGGAGCTTTGTCAGACCGCATCGCCTTTGCTTTAGCTCGCATTCTGATCTTTCGTGCCGAAATCTCCGGGATCATCTCAATTTATAGATTTCCTATGAAGCTACAGTAATGGTTGTCAAATCGCGGTCAGCTATGAAGCCGCACGGCTTAACCTGCATAAGAAAATATTCAAATCGCAGACCAGTTCGGCAATTCGCACGGTAAAGTTCCTACACTTAGCAAAATTTCTGATGAAGAAAAGACAGCGACTAGGATATTTAAACCGAACAAGCCGCAAGCAATTCGCACTAATATACAAACAGATATATAACAATTGTCCACAGCAATCAAACAGCCCGACATCACGAGTTGATGCTTATTACAAAGCCAAATAAAATGTTCAAGATTGTTTATCTCCACCCTCAGGAGCTTCTCGACCTACCCGCGCTACTTGGTCGCCGGCCTGTACCAGCTGAACGTAAACTTGACTGACGAGGTGGTGGATGGAATGTAGAGTCCGGTGAACCCACGAGGTGTCACGCTCTACGCGGGCAAATGGAACCAGCAGTAGAGCACGGTCTCCCGAGTCACCAGAAGCCGCAACCTGCCTAACCGCCGCGGCTAATGGCGAGTCTGAAGTCTCTCCACAAGCCGGGTGGTTTGGTAGTTGCTGTTGTTCCCTTCCCTCGGCAGATCAAGCATTGTCCGTCCTTTCACTCTCAATTCGGCCGGCCATCAGCATCAAGGCATGCATGTCAAGCTTCTCTGCCTTCTCCCGTTCCAGTTTAGCCAGCGCCTCCTGTGTCCTTTGCTCCGCAGCCTCTAGTGCAGTTCGCATCAATGATCTCTCCTCCTCCAACGAGGTCGATGTCACTGGTGCCCTTTGTTCAGCGGCCTCTAGGGCAGTCTGCATTGCTACCTTCTCCATCTCCCAGTGCTCCTGCGCCTCCTGCCTCCTTTTTTCCGCGGTCTCCAGCTTAGACCGGCTCGCAGCTCTCTCCAGATCCATGTTGTTTAGTACTTCCCGCGTCCTTTTCTCTGCGGCCTCCAGCTCAGACCGGCTCGCAGCTCTCTCCAGCTCCAGGTCTTCCAGCACCTCTTGAGTTCTCTTTTCAACGGCCTCCAGCATAGACCGCTGATCTTCTGCTTCAAGCCGCCACTCTTCTTCCTTGGCTCGAAGGGCCTCGGCATGCTCCCGTATTATAGCCAGCAAGACGACGACCTCCTCCTGGAATTCGGCCGCCCGTTGGTCATTGATTTTTGGAAGTAGTGGGGGCATCAGTGGAGGCAAGAAGCTCGTCAGATAGCCCGACTTGATGGCGGTTACTGGTGCACCTGCAGCGAACAAACAAGCGGTCAGATTTCAATCGCACAACCAGCACTTTTTAAAGGATCTCAATGGAACGAGACCGTAGCTCGGGCTTATCTCTCCTTCCTAAGCCGCAGTGCCAAACCTAAACGCTGGTCGCCTAAATCGCTCGGAGTCTATTCGTTTCAGCTTTTCTTTCCATATCCGCGCGGTCTCTTGAGCTTTACTTTTCAGTTGTGCCGTGGTTAGGAAGAAGCTCGCTGGCGGAGTCAAAATGGTGTCCGCTCCCCTCTTCCATGACCGCGGTTTGTAGAATTTTACAATGCGCTTAACTTCTTCAAGTTTACCTTGCAGGGGAGGAAATGTAGTCGCCACCTACTTCCCAGCGATTATTTTCTTCATCTCCTTTATCTTCTCTCTGAGTTTTAATTTCTCAACTCCTTCTGAAACCGCAGGAGCCGGTTCGCCTAGCTTCTCCCCTGTTACTTCGACATCGACGTCGGCGGTCTCTTCAGAAGCCGGCGGAGTTGTCAATAGCTTGTCCTGCTGCTGGAACTTCTCCATGCCCTTCAGGATGTCGCTCAAGGAATCGCTGATCGCCGGCGAGCTCTCTGGCTCGCCCGACTTAGAGGATGGACTCGACGGACTCTCGGGCACTTCTTTCTCCCGCGGCTTATGCTGGAGGCTAGCCGCTCCGGTCTTCACAGAAACATTGCGGTTGTCAACCCGCATTTTCCGTACTTTCCTCCTCATCCTTTCTTTGAGGGTCTCATCCTTCTTCCTGTGTCGCTTAAGAGGCCGACTATTGTCTCTGTCCGTTTCTTCTTCTCAGCCAGAGACCGATCGGCCTCCAGCGGCTTCTCTGAGTCGTCCTCATCAACGACGATCAAATCGGTAGACTTGGGCAGCTCGCGCGGTTTGGAGGAATCGAAACTCTTTTCCTCCGCCCCAGCAATCTTCAAGAGAGGCTCACCAGATGGCGAATAGGTGATATTGAAGGATTTGGTAGTTCCGGCTTGTGGGAGAGCGGACTTAGGAACATCCTCAACTTTTGTCGAGGCCTGCAAGGATTCCCCGACGGCTTCTATCGACTTCTTTCCAGAATCAGAAGCCGTCGGGGTGGTCGGCTTCTCAGCTTTCTTCTCAGGCAGTTGGTCAGAGCTGTCCTCTTTCTTGCTCCTCTTCTTCGTCCCAGACGACTTCTTTTCACGATCTAGCATTGAGGACATAACATCCATCCTGCAGAAGTCGTTGTCGGCTTGAAGGATTCTAACCGCAAGAGGCGAATAGTGACCCGTGGCTTGACAGAAATCTTGACGAAATGGCAGGATCCTCGGCATTTTATAGACGCAGAAGCATTAATGGCAGTCGCGGTCTCCGGCTTAGTTCTACATTTTCGAAGTTTTTCAGAAACTTAAAAATGTGCGGGGATTATGTTAACCTGGAATCCGCGACCAGTTCTCCAGGCTTTCCAGCCCGGGCCGCTTGTTCTTTCTAGCCGCCATTCTCAGCAAGCCGGCTTGTTGTCAGATAAGTCGGGTGGCCTCGACGTCAGGTCGCCGCCAGTTCCAGGACCGGCCGTCATCCGCAGGTTGGCCTGTCCTTACCCAAGCCGCGCGACCTATATACCTGGTCGCCGTCAGAAGGAGCCCAGATCAGCCCGTCCAGGGGCCGGGCCTATCGACTCGCCGGAGGAAGCCCGCCATGCCGCGCGGCCTTTCCTCTGCTCTCTTCTCTTCTTCTCGGTTGTTTCCCATCACCGCTGCCGGTTCTCCTGTACCCCGGGCAGCCGGTAATTTTAGCCCTGCCCGTTTGGTCAGGCCCCCAAGCCTATAAATAGGGGGCGGGAGTACACCCAAGGCACGCGACTCGAGTCCAGAAGCTCGCTTGTTAAGAGCTGCGGCCTCGATTCTAGTCCTTTGCGGTCTATTGTCTGGCCGGCTTCTTCCCCTTTTATTTTCTTTTCAAGTGTAACCGCTCCATTTTATATAAAAGGAAAGCCCGCCGCAGGAGAGGCATTAAGGCCGCGGCGGGCGAAGCGTGGTGTCGCCGCTCTTCGCGGCTTGCTTTGATCTTTGCTCTGATTCTTACTCTAACCGCTAGTAATCGACTAGCCGACAGTCTTTTCCCAACACCTTCCCCAGTGCTCGAACGGTTAGCTGGTGGTGCTCGTTTTCCCTTTCGCATTTCGTGCATCAACACTACCTACAAAGCAACATAAGTTTCAACTAAACGAGCCCAATGAGCAGTGCGCGAATGCCTACGAGAGCAATAGGTTTTATAAAGAGAGAACTAAGTTTTATCAAGAATAAAAGTATAAAATTTCCTATAACTTTTTTGTCGGGGGATCTCGTTCTTCTTTATAATTCTTGTGTTTTCCTCTTTCAGGGAAATATGAAATCGCGATGGTCTGGACCCTTTATCGTTAAAGAGGTTTTGTCATATGTGATAGTCCTCATATCCCATATGGAAAAAGGCTCCTTCAAAGTCAATGGGCGTCGACTTAAGTTATATCTTCGAGGTGATGCTTTGATTGAGAAGAGTAGTACGACCTTCCTCCATAATTTAGTCGCTGCCAATTGGGTACAACTATGCGACCTTAAACAAAGAAATTATGGGAGGCACCCCATAAGTATCTTCATATTATTTTTTCTTGTTTTGTATTATTATATTAATTACTTCAGTAGGATTTTTGTTGCGGCTTTTCCGGTCTTCACTAATAGGAAAGCCTTCTTCCCCCTCTTTAGTTTTTGATCTTGCATTTTAATTATTTTAAAAATTAGATTTTTACTTCTCTTTTTCCCTTCATAATTAGCTTTAAAAATTAGGGACAATGTTTTATTTTAAGTATCATGGGTCTTTCCTTATTTTAGAAAATTTCAAAAAGAAAAAATTAGAATAGCAAAAAATCTCAAAAAAATTATAAAATCCCAAAAAATCCAAAAACATCTTCATTTTAATTTAGTAATTAGCACTCATAAAAAACAAAAAAAAATAGAAAATTTAAAAATATAATTTCTTGGAAAGGTAGGTTTGGCTTTCATCCTAATGTCCCTCCTAGTACCGGTGATCCCATTATAGGATATTTCCTTGGGAAGTCTAAGAGTTAACAAAAAATTATTATTTATAATTTTATCTTTTTTATTTTTATAGTTACTGAATAAATATATTACTTTTAGAAAATATCAAAAATAAAAAAAAACAACTAAAAAGTTTTGAAAAATCCCTAGTTAGGTTGAGTTAATTATTGTCAATTCTTTAGTAACACACTACTTTTTGTTTTGTTATTTTTAATCTTGTTGTTTACCCGGAAGACCGCTATTCGATTTCTTCCGCAAGATGTTTCAAGGCCCTTTTCTGACCGCATAACTGCGAGACCGCGGAAGTTAATAAGCCGAGTCTCCGTCCGGTCCTCCTGTTTAGACCGTGTAACCGCGCTGTTAAGAGCTCTTCTTTTCCTTCTTTGGCCACGTATCCCGTCACCGCTGCCCGCTCTCCTGTCCCACGGGTAGATGGTGATTCTAGCGCCTGCCCGCTCGGGCAGGACCCCGAGCCTATAAATAGGCATAAACAGTACTCTCTAGGCATGGTGAATTGAATCCTCAAGCTCGCCGCCTGTGGCAGCGGTCTCGAATCCATTGTCGAGCGGGTTATTGTCCGATCGGGTGCTCTTTGGTAACCGTTGTAATCGATTCATTCTATAGCAACCAAAAAGCCTGTCGCAGGAGTGGTTTTAACTGCGACGGGCAAACTCTGATGTCGCCGCTATCAGCGGCACCCCTTTTGTCTCCTTTTCATTTAACCGCTAGTAACCGACAACTCGCAGTTTCTCCTTTACCCTTTTTTCTCCTTCTCGCAGTTTCCTCAGCGACCAAGAGACATTCTTGGCTCGAACATTGAGCACGCAACCTTCAGATTCGAGTTGTCCGTGAATCCCAGTGGTTTCGATATGTCGGACAGGCGGTCCCCATACTATTCTCATTCTCGTCATTCTAAGCGTGCGGGGTCCTCAGAAGAATCTCTCTGGAAGGCGCTCGAGCAATCTCGCCAGGAAATGGAGCGAGATAGGTGGGAAACCGGCCAACGCCTTGATGAAATCGGCCAAGTCCTAGCCGCTCTTAATCAGCGGTTAGCGATGCCTCCAGCCGCAGCACCCGTGGAACCCGCAGTCTTCCCGGCCTCCGCGACCACTCAACCCGTTGTCCAGCCGCATCAGACTGCCACAAAACCGCAGCCCCAAGAAGACGAGCTAAATCCTTTCATGGATTACTTCCAAGATACCGCCCGGGCAAGTCCAGCTGAGCGGTTAGAATTCGACGAAGACCGCCAGCCCGACATGCCCGCTGATTTTCCAAGTTTTAACTGTGCCTTGGCTTTAACCCAAACTGAAATGGAAGACCCGTCTCCATTCGTCGAACGGATAAGACAGGAACCCGCGCCGAGCAATTTCAGGGAGCCCCGCTTACCTTTTTATACCGGTGCATCCGATCCGGTAAAACACCTGCAAGCGTTCGAAGATGTCGTAGCACTTAGATGCCTAACAGATGCGCTAAAGTGTAAGCTACTGGTAACCACTTTCGATGGGCAAGCCCGGGAGTGGTTTCATGAGCTTCGACCCCGCTCAATTAAATCCTTCGCCAGGCTCCGCCAAGAACTTTTGTTGAGGTTTTCAACCTCCAAGAAAAGAAAAAGTGGTCACGCAGCCCTTTTCAAGATTACGCAGATGGAGGGCGAAAGCGTAGCACGATTTGTGGATCGCTTTCAAAAAGAAATCCTAGAGGTAGAAAATGTGGACCTAGATTATTATAAGGTCGCTCTGATCAACGGTCTCCGGGAAGGCCCGTTGACGTTCAAAGCCACAACAAAGGCCCCCGTGACTTATCAAGCCCTGATCGCTCTCGCGAACAAGTTCATCGAAGGAAAAAGTGCTAATCCTTCTTATATTTTGAACCTAACCTCTATGGCAGGTGATGGCGGCTCGGGGAGTTCTTCCACGACTCGCCACGTTCCGAAACCTTCTCGTCATAATCATCGGTCTTCACCCCAAAGGGGTAGGAACTTTCGTCATAAGCGGTCGTTCCTCAACCATCAGCAGTTTCAAGAGAGAATGTTACCATTGGATATTGCTCCTATTCTGACAGCCCCACAAGTTCTCCCTATCAATCAGTATGGAGGGTCTCATGCTGCCAATGTGACTTGGGAAGAAGTTGCAGAGGTCCTGCAAAAGAAAGACTTCAGGAAGGCAAGACCCCAGGGAGAGCCGAGACCACCCAACTCTAAGAATTTCTGTGAATTCCACAAAGAAGAGGGGCACCCTACAGAGCACTGTCGGGGCCTTCACTTTCTGGTGAAGGGACTCGTTTCAGAGGGGAAAATGTCAGATTTTTTCCATAAAGAGGCCCCCGTCAGGCCCAACACCTCAAAGGGTAAAGAGGTAGCTGAAGTGTTCCAGGAATGTGAAGATGTCAATGACATTGGCAGTCTAGGTGATATGGGTTACCAAAATGATTGCGTGGAAGTCCATGATGAAGGAACCCTCGGGCGACTTTTCTGCATCCACGGAGGGGGAGGCCTCGAATCAAGTCGAAAATCTTCTATCTCAAAATTACGCAAGCAGGAGGTAGCTATGGCCTCCACCTCGGTTCCGACCAGAGAACTCGTTACTTTCGGTTCGGATGACCTCTCATCCGTCGCCAATCCATTCAATGATGCGGTTGTTATCCAGGCCATCATCGAAAACTTCACGGTGGATAGGATTCTGATAGATACTGGCAGCTCGGTGAATCTTTTGTTCAAGAAGACGTTTGAGGCCCTGAAGATTGGAAGACCGTTGACTTCCACTGAAGGGCCACTATACGGCTTCTCAGGAGAGAATAAAGAGGCAGAAGGAAGCATTTCACTACTGGTAACTCTGGGAGGAATCACCAATGTTGGAACACCCTATTACTAATTTGGGCAAGGATCACTATGTAATTAGGAATATTGTTTGACCTAGTTGTATAGTTGAAAAGGTCAAACTAGAATGAGTCTAGGGCTTAGAACTTAGGTTTGAAGCTGCCCCCAGGACCATTCAAAGATCAGACTTAGAGCCAAGTCAAAAGACAATTATCGTCGAACTCAGTTCGACGCTCTCTGAGCTCATCTCTGCAAATCGTCGAGCTCTAGTCGACGATCATCGAGCTCATATCAGCGCTCTGCCTTCATCTATTTCCTAGTCGCGGAGCTCAGGTCGACGTTTTATCGCAGAGCTCAGCTCGACGTTTTATCGCTGAGCTTAGATCGACGTTTTATCTCTGAGCTCAGGTCGACGTTTTATCTCTGAGCTCAGGTCAACGCTTTTCCTCAAGCTAAGGTCGACGTTTTCTGTCAAGCCAAGATCGACGATCTCTGTCAAGCTAAGATCGACGATTTCTGTCAAGTTAAGGTCGACGATTTCTGCCTGAGTTAAGGTCGACGATTTCTGCCTGAGTTAAGGTCGACGATTTCTGCCTGAGTTAAGGTCGACGATTTCTGCCTGAGTTAAGGTCGATGATTTCTGTCTGAGTTAAGATCGACGATCTCTGTCAAGCTAAGATCGACGCTTTCTGTCAAGCTAAGATCGACGATCTCTGTCAATCTAAGATCGACGATCTCTGTCAAGCTAAGGTCGATGTTTTCTGTCAAGCTAAGATCGACGATCTCTGTCAAGCTAAGTGTTGGAACACCCTATTACTAATTTGGGTAAGGATCACTATGGTTGTCTTAGGAAACCAGGTTGACCTAGTTGTATAGTTGTGAAGGTCAACACTAGAGTGAGTCTAGGGCTTAGAAGTTAGGTTTGAAGCTGCCCCCAGGACCATTCCAAGATCAAGGTTGAAGAGCTAAGTCTAAGGCAATTGTCGTCGAGCTCAGGTCGACGAATCGTCGAGCTCCATTCGACGCTCTCTGAGCTCAACTCCGATAAATCGTCGAACTCCGGTCGACGATCTTCGAGCTCAGATCGACTATGTGCCCTCAGCCCGTTCTGCTTGATCGTCGAACTCAGGTCGACTATCTTCGAGCTCCGATCGACGATTTCTGCCAGCTGTGGTTTTTATATATCTCTGAGCTCAGGTCGACGATCTTCGAGCTCAGATCGACGTTTTCTGTCTGCTCTTTCTCATTCTATCTCTGAGCTCAGTTCGACGATCGTAGAGCTCAGATCGACGATTCTTCTGAGAGATCGACGCTTTTAAGGACTCAAATGTTGTTATTCTTTGGAATGTTTTTGAATATTATCAGCATTTATGATGAGAATATTTGCCAGCCGTTTGTCTTTATTCTGGAGCAAGTTTCAAGGTATTATTCAGAGAATATTTGCTGGACTTTCCTCTAGAAGACAAGACTCTTTATGGAAGATATTTATGACTGCCAACGGCTACTTTGGACAAAGAAAACTTCAGAGAATAAAATCTTCCTTTTGTTAATCAAGGGAAGAGATCCTATACAGAATACAGAGAGCAAAAGAGGACATAGAACAACTGTGACAAAAATCTTCTTGCTTGCAGAAAAGTCATCACAGCTTCATTTCAAGAACTCCAGACACCTCATCTTTTAGCCCTCTTGCTAAAACAATCTTTTGCTGGAGATCAAAATTCTGAAGACCTATCACCCTAGAGCAAAGCATCCTCTCCTGAACCAGTCTACATCTCAGGGGGAGCTTTGACAACAAAGATCCACTAGTCTTTTCTCATTTTGATTTGAGAACAGAGAAGACAACTTCATCTCCTTACTTTTTCTTTTTCCTGCTGTAAAAGGGTTTTTGAACTCCCTTCAAAAGTTCTGTCTGGTTCTGAGAACCTTGTCAAAACTCAGTGGTGGCAAGACACCTTATAAAAAAATCCAGTTTTGGTTTTTGAGCACCTTAACAAAAGCTCATTGGTGTCAGGACACCTGATCAACTCATCCTGAGTGGATTCCTACCAAGGGTGGTAGAAGAGTGGATGTACCCAGATTTTTGGGGAACTACTATATTTCCTTGTGTCCTCTGGATTGTTTGTTTGATTGTTGTTGTGTGCTGTGCTCTTAGTTTCTTGCTTCTTTAATTATTTTCTAGCACTCTACACTATAGTGTAAATTAAATTTTATATGTGTTGATTATTTCAAACTGTCAAATTATTTTAAAATACTCTATTCACCCCCCCTCTAGAGTTGAGATAGATCTTACCCTCACTTTCAACTGGTATCAGAGGGAGGTTGGTTGTTTATACAGGCTAACACCTGAACCAAAAGATTCCTGATAAGATCAATCTCTTAAGAGGGTTATTTCCCCTATATATATTTATCTTATATAGACATGGCACAGAACAAAGATTATGCAAGCACCAGACCTCCAGTGTGCAATCTTTCCAAGTTTGCACTCTGGAAGGCAAGGATTAAACTCTACATGAATTCTATTGACAAAGATATTTTTAATTCTGTTTTGACAGTGTGTCCAAGTCCTCCTGCAAGCTCAAGCACAGATGCTGTTCCACCTCCATCAGGAACAGATGCTGAAATAAAGAAATGGAAAACTGCAGATGCAAAGGCCATGAATATCTTAGCTCAGACAATGTCTGATGAGATATTTCAGAAGGTAGCTGACTACAACTCAGCTAAAGAGATCTGGGACAAACTCTCTGAAATTGTCTCAGGATCTGCTGATGAAAGAAAAGATAATAGATCTCTCCTCATAAGCCAATATGAGAACTTCAAAAAGGGAGAAGCTGAATCAGTGGCTGACATGTACAATAGACTAAGTCTAATTGTCAATGAGTTAAAAACTCTGGATAAAGAAATCTCAATAACTGAGCTGAATGACAAAATCCTGATGTGCTTCCCCAGCACTTGGGATTCAAGAATCTGGCCAATCAAAGATGCCAGAAGTTTAAATGAGATTACCACTGAAGCTCTCCTGGGCAAGCTCAAGTCCTATGAGCTGCTCATTAAAAATAGAGAAGAAGAACAAAAGGCTACTTCTCCAGCCCCAAGGAAAGAAAAGACCATAGCCTTCAAAGCTGCAGAAGAGGAGCCTGAAGATAAAGCTACAGGAAATGATGAGCTAATAAGTCTACTGGCCAAAAGATTCTACAAGATGGCCAGAAAAGACTTCAGAAAGAGGCCATACAAAGGACATGATAAGCCAAGGTATGACAAGTCAAATAATAACAATAAAGAAATTATTTGCTTTGGCTGCAGGAAACCAGGGCACATTGTGCCTGATTGTCCAGAAAACAAGAATAAGGACAAGAAGGAAAGAAAAGAAAGAAGAAAAGAAAAGGACTACAAGAAGAACAGCTCAGACAAAGCCTCCTCCAGCAAGAACAAATATACAAGGAAGGGCTTTGTTGCTGAGACATGGAGTGAGACTGAAGAGGAATCTGAAGCTTCATCCAGTTCCAGTGATGATGAGGATGATGCAGATGAAAAAGAATTTTGCATGATGGCTATCAATGCCTCACAGCAAAACTCTGATGCAGAATCAGATTCAGACTCAGAAATTCAACCAGATGAAGATCATGTAATCAATTCTTTTGATTTTAATTCTGAGGACTTCAAAAATGAATTTAAGACACTATGCTTAGATTTATTAAAATCTGAGAAGGAGATAATCTCTCTCAGGAATCAATTATCTGAGTATAGTGTCCTAAACTCAAATAACCTCAAACTCTCTGAAGAGTTGCAATGTTGTTGGGAGGAGATAGCTTCACTGAAAAGTGAACTATCAAAGGCCAAAAAGCTTGAAGAATCCCTAAATGAGAGAAGTATCAGACTGATGGACATCACAAGCACAGTGAACTCTAGATTTAATAGTACACTGGGCTTGGGTGCCTCATCCAGCCAACCTATAACATTAACAACTCCAATAAAATTTGTCTCTGACAAAGGAAAGGGAATAGTAGAGGTAGCCAGGAAGAATGCAGATCTGCCAGTGAAAAATTCAGTTCAACAGATTGCGTCGAGCAGAGCTCGACGATCGTCGACCAGAGATCGACGATCTGACCCAAGATCGTCGACCAGAGATCGACGATCTGACCCAAGATCGTCGACCTCAGCTCGACGATATCAAAACTCTGAACTCCACTATAATCGATCTTCGAACAGAGATCGACGATCTGACCCAAGATCGTCGACCTCAGTTCGACGATCGTCGAACAGAGATCAGACCTGTGAACAATTCTTCAATGGTGCATCCAGATTCAATCCTAGAAGTCCCACATCCCAATGCTTTAATCCCTATACTGAATGGATAGTACCTCCTAGGAGATACCATCCTGAAGGTTATAAGGATCAACCTGGGATGTCTTTTATTTCAGAATTTAAGGGATATCAACCTAGGCCCAAGGTTAACTGGGTCAAAAACAAATAAGCTGTTTATGTGTAGGTGAAGACCTATCCAACATCAAACCAGCTATGGCATCTGGATAGGGGGTGCTCAAAGCACATGACAGGGAATAAGGACAACTTTACATCCTTTAGAGCCAAGCTTGGACCCAAAGTAATTTTTGGAGACTCAAGCTTTGGAACAACAAAAGGATATGGTACAGTCCAAATTGGCTCAGTCACTTTCAAGAAGGTGGCATATGTAGAAGGACTAAAACACAACTTGATAAGTATCAGTCAACTATGTGATGAAGGATATCAAGTGACCTTCAACAAAGCCATATGCAAAGTCAAGTCAGAGGACAACACAACTGTGTTGACAGGTAACAGAAGAGGTAACATTTACTTAGTTGATTTTCATTCACCTGTTGTAGATATTTGTCTGTTCAATTCTATTTCAAAACCTAATATTTTATGGCATAAGAGACTAGGGCATATTAACCTTAGAACCATTGCTAGGTTATCCAAGGATAACCTTGTTAGAGGACTACCTTCTGGCCCCTACAAGAAGGAAGGACTCTGCAAAGCTTGTCAATTAGGCAAGCAAACTAAAAATAGCTTTAAGTCACTTAATAAGAGTAATTCACCTAGGATCTTGTATTTGTTGCACATGGATCTTTTTGGACCCATATTTGTACAAAGCCTAGGAGGGAAATCCTATACTCTAGTGGTTGTAGATGACTTCTCAAGATTCACTTGGGTATTCTTTCTGAGGAAGAAGTCTGATAACTTCAAGTGTTTGACTGGTTTTATCAAATGCATTCAGATTGAGTTCAACACTCACATTGCCCTGATCAGAAGTGATCATGGGACAGAGTTTGATTCTCTTCTCATGCAAGAGTTCTGTCAAAGTGAAGGGATCAGGCATACCTTCTCAGCACCTAGAACTCCTCAACAAAATGGGGTAGCTGAAAGGAAAAATAGAACACTCATTGAATCTTCAACTACATTATTGGCAGATGCTCACCTACCTCCTTCCTTTTGGGCTGAGGCAGTGAACACCTCCAACTATGTGTTGAATAGAAGCCTGATACATAAACTGAAGGGCAAGACTCCCTATGAATTGCTCAAAGGGAAGAAACCTAAAGTAAATTATTTTAAAATTTTTGGCTGTATTTGTTACATTCACAACAATGACAAGAAACATCTAGCAAAATTCCAAGCTAAAGCTGATGAAGGAGTATTTCTGGGATACTCCATGATCAGCAAGGCTTATAGGGTTTATAACAAATCATCTTGTAAAATTGAAGAGTCTTTTCATATTACTTTTGATGAAACTAACATGTGTTATAAGGAGAAGTCTACTTCTACCAAAGAATCTTTACAGGTACAATCTATATCAGAAAGCATGGACAGATTACAGGTTAAAGAAGAGGATACAACTTCTCAACCTATTCAGCAAAAGGATGAGAGCAGTGATGATGAAGAAGACGTGAAACCTTTTGAAGAAAATCTCCTTGAAGAGCCAGTTGTTGTTCCACAAGAGGAAACAACAACACAGGTTGGTGAACAATCAACACCCCCTGTTGATTTAGTAACAACAAGAGATCACCCAATCTCCCAAGTGATTGGAAACATCTCAGCTGGTGTGCAAACCAGAAATCAGGTCAACCAGAACCTGATGCACACTTGCTTTCTCTCTCAAATTGAACCTCAAACTATTCAAGATGCAGAGCAAGATCCACACTGGATCATTGCAATGCAAGAGGAGTTGCATCAATTTGAAAGGAACAAAGTTTGGGAACTAGTGCCTAAGCCGCAGGATCATCCCATTGTTGGAACAAAGTGGGTATTCAGGAACAAGCTGGATGATCAAGGAATTATAGTCAGAAACAAGGCAAGGATAGTTGCTCAAGGGTACTCTCAACAAGAAGGGATAGACTATGATCAGACTTTTGCACCAGTTGCAAGGCTAGAGGCCATCAGAATATTTCTAGCTTATGCTGCCCACAAAGGATTCAAAGTATACCAGATGGATGTAAAGAGTGCATTTCTCAATGGGGACATCAAAGAGGAAGTCTATGTCAGACAACCTCCAGGTTTTATCTCTCTAACTCACCCTGATTATGTTTTCAAATTGTATAAAGCATTATATGGTCTCAAGCAAGCTCCTAGAGCATGGTATGAGACCCCAGCATGCTTTCTTCTGGAAAATGATTTTGTTAGGGGGAGAGTAGACCAAACTCTTTTTATTAGAACCCATAAGTCCCATACCCTACTAGTGCAAATTTATGTAGATGATATCATATTTGGCTCTACTGATCCAAATTTGTGCAAAAAGTTTTCCAAGCTTATGCATTCCAAATTTGAAATGAGTAGCATGGGTGAGCTGTCCTTCTTCTTAGGACTGCAAGTCAAACAACATGCTGAAGGCATATTTATTTCTCAAACCAAGTATGCAAAAGAATTGGTTAAGAAATTTGGTATGTCTGATGCATCATGTATGAAAACACCCATGCCCTCCAATGCTGTATTGGATGCTGATGAATATGGGAAACCTGTTGATCAGACAACATATAGAGCATTGATTGGCTCCTTATTGTACCTTACAGCTAGTAGGCCTGATATAATGTTTGCTACATGCATATGTGCTAGATTCCAAGTTAGCCCTAGAGAGTCACACCTAACTCTAGTTAAAAGGATTCTTAGGTATGTAAAAAGTTGTCCAAATCTAGGACTCTGGTATCCAAAAGACTCAGGATTTGAATTAACTGGATTCTCAGATGCTGATTATGCTGGATGCAGAATAGACAGGAAAAGCACCAGTGGAACATGTCAGTTTCTTGGTGACAGACTTGTCTCCTGGTTTTGTAAGAAGCAAACATCTGTGTCAACTTCAACTGCTGAAGCTGAGTACATGGCTGCAGGCAGTTGTTGCTCATAAATATTGTGGATACAAAATCATCTTCTAGACCATGGTTACAACTTAGAGAAGTCAAAAATTTTCTGTGATAACACTAGTGTTATATCTGTAGCACAAAATCCAGTCCTCCATAGTAGGACAAAACAAATAGAGATTAGGCATCACTTTCTAAGAGATAATGTAGAGAAAAATAAAATTGAACTTCAATATATTCCTACTGATTTGCAAAGGGAAGATATTTTCACCAAACCTCTGGATGAAAAGAAACACAGTTTCTTCCTAAATCAGTTAGGCATGTTAGATGGAGGAAGCCTAAATTAAATCCCAAGATTTTGAAAAGCTAAAACAGACCAAGACTAGGCTAAAAACTCATCTCTTTTTGTGTCTGTAGGATAGTCTCTGTCTCTGAACTGAGCTCGACATTTTCTCAGAAAACGTCGAACGGAGATCGACGATTTCCCATAAATCGTCGATCGGCGATCGACGTTCCCAAAGTCGTCGATCTGAGTTCAGAGCCTCCGCTAGATCTAGACTTTCTCTCCATCTGTTCAGAGGCCGTCGAGCGGAGCTCGACGCTTTTCAACATCGTCGAACGGAGATCGACGATATTGACGTCTCTTCAGATTCCTTCTGCAGCCCAAATCGTCGAGCTGAGTTCGAAGCTTCATCGAACTGAGCACAATGATTTCCCGTTTCGCCGTCAAACCCTAATATAAATCATTTCTTCAGCCGTCGTTCTCCTTTTGCGCTTTCATACTCTGCAACTTTCTTCGTTTTCCCTCCAAAATCCTCTACACTTGGTCGCGTTTGGTTTTCTGTTGCAGGTACTAATGGCTGAATCCCGTGCGGCTATCTCTAAGATGAAATTTGACACTGGATTCGACATTGATATAAATTCGTTTGATGGAAGCGATCAGCGCTTCAAAGATATTCTCACTCTGTTCAGAGATCAACAGTTGATCCACATAATGACTACTCGGATGAAGATTGCTTCAGAAGAGATCAAAGAGTGGTGGTTTACAGCGACAGACGAGACTGAGAACTCTGTCGTCGGCATCGTTAAAGGGACTCAGGTACATCTATCACCGGCTCTCTTAACAGATGTCTTTCAACTTAGTACTGGAGAAGATTCTATTGAATTATCTGGAGAAGATTATGATTCAATGCTTGATCGAATGGGTCATAATGCTATCAACCCTAACAAACTTTTAAAGAAAAATCTGTCTCTGGAATATCAATTCCTGGCTGATGTACTTGGGAAAGTGCTGTTGGCCAAGCACTCAGCTCATGACACCATCTCTAGATATCAACTTTGCTTGATGGGATCTTTAGTAGATAATAAACACCTTGATTGGGGATCCATCTTCTTCAACCTAATTAAGAAGAAGATAAACAAGACTGCTGTGAGCTTTGGGAGAATTTTAGGCATCTATCTGCACTGCAGATGCCCTGAACTGTTAACGTCCTCTGGGCTGTTCATCAATGCATCCAAGAGGCTCTCCTGTGCCCTATTCAGCAGATGGGACAGGCAGATCATCAACCCTTCCAGAGCTACTGCACCACTTTCTTCAGGCACAAGGACTGCTTCAGTCACTCCTCCAGCAGAAGTGTTGTCTGCCTCTCTTCCTCCTCCAGATGTATCTACCCCAGCCATTCCCTCCTCACCACCAGTCACAACCATAACCATATCATCCCCTATTACCATTTCCTCACCAGTTTCATCCCCTCCAGTATCGACATCAGAGGAATTCCATCCTCTCTTCTCTTATTCAGCCTTCATCTCACCATCATTCCCTCTCTTAGATGACTCCTTCATGGATGATTCTCCTTCCACTCCTCCTGAGCCACCCTCTACCTCCTCTTTTCAACAATTGCTTAATGACATTCTTTCCCAACCATCCTTCACCCACTCTCTTGCTTCACCTATCTCCACCTCCACCTTCTCTATCTCCACAATTCCATCCTCAGAGCCATCCATTCCTACTCCACCTACCTCCACTCCTTCTGTTCCAGCCATCATCCCTCCATCTACCTTTACTCCTACCTCTGCTCAAGCCCCACTTGAGCATGTAGATATTCCAAGGTTGGCAGACAGACTTTATGAGTTGCTAGCTCCCAGGCTGGCATCTCTGTTGGAGACTTCCCTGGCTCCACTCCTGAAACAGGTTCAGGAGCTGTCTACCAAGCTTTCCTCCTTTTCCTCCTCCCAGGAAATCCCTTCTACTGGGTGTCTTGATTCAGCTCTCCTTGAACCAAGGCAGGGGGAGATGCTTTATGAAGAAGTGGATGTGCCAGTGGATGCTCCAGTTTTTGCTCCAGCTCCAGCTCCTGCTCTCTCAGAAAGCAGTGGATATGCTTTTGCACTACATCTTCAGAGCCTGCTATCTCAGTTTGATACAGTTCATTTCAGCTTTCTTCCAGTACCTCTAACTGAAGATCTGTCTAAGGCCATTGTGCCTGTATCTGTTTGTGATCCCAGCCTCATTGAATCCTATATCAATTCCTGGAAGGCTGTGGATATTCCTGATGCTGCTACTAAGGCCATTGTGCCTCCTGTTGTTGAAACTGCTGCTGCTGCTGCTGAAGATATAGAGATGATTCCAGTAATTCTTGCTGATGAAACTGCTGATAAAGAACTTGCTTCCTATCTAGAAGATCCCACACCTGCTGCTATGCCTGCTCCTGCTCAAGTGTCTGCTGCTGCTGTTGCTCCTGCTCTGACTTCTGATCAGTTAAAGTGTCAAGAAAAGTACTTTCAAAGCATTGATGATCTGTATAACAGACCACAAAGCTCAGATAGTGACCCATTCCAAACTAAATCAGATGACTCTGCCAATACCATTGCAAAGAAAAGGAAGGCCAGAAGCAAGGCCTTCATGAAAGTTCCTCCAGCTAAAGCAAAAGACTCCAATGATATTCCCTACTACATTCTGCATGACTGCCCCTTATCTGAGCCATGGATGCAATACTCCAAGAATCAACTGAAAGCTATAAAGAAGAAGAGGAAGCTTGATAAATATGAAAAAGGATTTTCACAATATCAGCCTCCTCCTCCTCCTCCAGATTCTGGATCAGGCTCAGCCCCTCAAGCTCCAGCTTCAAGTCAAAGTTCCCCCCAATCTTATCCAAAATACTATCAAAGGGGACAACATCAAAAAGGATATCAATCCAGAAGGGGTCATTACAGAGGAAATCAGAGAGGACAAAGATCTTATCAAAGGGAAGGACAAGGCCACACTGACTCCTATTCAGGTCCTTTTCCTTACAGGCTGAAAGACAAGGTTGTTTCCAGGACTCCTCCTGCTTCTGAATCTCTCAACAGGTATGAACCTCTTGTTCCTTTTGAGGATCCTGAGAACAATCCTCTATCCTGGACAGCAAGAATGAAAGAGGTAGCTGCTCTTGATCAACTAAAGAAAGCCAGAGAGCAAGGCATGGACATCTCCAATATAACAACTTTATCAGATCAAAGGAAGACAGAATTGGAAAGATATGCTTCAAGAAAGTTTTTCAACCCAGAAGACTACATGAAGCTGCACCCAGAGGCTGTAGTTCCAAGGCCAAGATCTCAAACTTCACTAGGTGCAGAGGATGACAGAAGATCAAAGAAAGAAACCCTGAATCCTAACAGAGAAATTTTGTTCAAGAAGGGAACTGAGAAGAAGTAAAATTGTGTAAGCCAAACCTTCATCTACCTCTGGATAATTGCTGCGCTTTCTCTGAGATCTGCTTGCTGCTATATTTTATTTTTGCTTGGATAGCTTCTGTTTTTGTTGAATGCTTATTCATTTCTTAATGTTATTTGTAAATAGTAATCCTAACCCAAATAGGGGGAGATTGTTGGAACACCCTATTACTAATTTGGGTAAGGATCACTATGGTTGTCTTAGGAAATCAGGTTGACCTAGTTGTATAGTTGTGAAGGTCAACACTAGAGTGAGTCTAGGGCTTAGAACTTAGGTTTGAAGCTGCCCCCAGGACCATTCCAAGATCAAGGTTGAAGAGCTAAGTCTAAGGCAATTGTCGTCGAGCTCAGGTCGACGAATCGTCGAGCTCCATTCGATGCTCTCTGAGCTCAACTCCGATAAATCGTCGAACTACGGTCGACGATCTTCGAGCTCAGATCGACTATGTGCCCTCAGCCCGTTCTGCTTGATCGTCGAACTCAGGTCGACTATCTTCGAGCTCCGATCGACGATTTCTACCAGCTGTGGTTTTTATATATCTCTGAGCTCAGGTCGACGATCTTCGAGCTCAGATCGACGTTTTCTGTCTGCTCTTTCTCATTTTATCTCTGAGCTCAGTTTGACGATCGTAGAGCTCAGATCGACGATTCTTCTGAGAGATCGACGCTTTTAAGGACTCAAATGCTGTTATTCTTTGGAATGTTTTTGAATATTATCAGCATTTATGATGAGAAGATTTGTCAGCCGTTTGTCTTTATTCTGGAGCAAGTTTCAAGGTATTATTCAGAGAATGTTTGCTGGACTTTCCTCTAGAAGACAAGACTCTTTATGGAAGATATTTATGACTGCCAACGGCTACTTTGGACAAAGAAAACTTCAGAGAATAAAATCTTCCTTTTGTTAATCAAGGGAAGAGATCCTATACAGAATACAGAGAGCAAAAGAGGACATAGAACAACTGTGACAAAAATCTTCTTGCTTGCAGAAAAGTCATCACAGCTTCATTTCAAGAACTCCAGAAACCTCATCTTTTAGCCCTCTTGCTAAAACAATCTTTTGCTGGAGATCAAAATTCTGAAGACCTATCACCCTAGAGCAAAGCTTCCTCTCCTGAACTAGTCTACATCTCAGGGGGAGCTTTGACAACAAAGATCCACTAGTCTTTTCTCATTTTGATTTGAGAACAGATAAGACAACTTCATCTCCTTACTTTTTCTTTTTCCTGCTGTAAAAGGGTTTTTGAACTCTCTTCAAAAGTTCTGTCTGGTTCTAAGAACCTTGTCAAAACTCAGTGGTGGCAAGACACCTTATCAAAAAATCCAGTTTTGGTTTTTGAGCACCTTAACAAAAGCTCATTGGTGTCAGGACACCTGATCAACTCATCCTGAGTGGATTCCTACCAAGGGTGATAGAAGAGTGGATGTACCCAGATTTTTGGGGAACCACTATATTTCCTTGTTTCCTCTGGATTGTTTGTTTGATTATTGCTGTGTGCTGTGCTCTTAGTTTCTTGCTTCTTTAATTATTTTCTAGCACTCTACACTATAGTGTAAATTAAATTTTATATGTGTTGATTATTTCAAACTGTCAAATTATTTTAAAATACTCTATTCACCCCCCCCCCCTCTAAGTTGAGATAGATCTTACCCTCACTTTCACTAAGGTCGACGTTTTCTGTCAAGCCAAGATCGACGATTTCTGTCAAGCTAAGGTCGACGATTTTTGTCCAAGCCAAGGTCGACGATTTTTGTCAAGCTCAGGTCGACGTTTTCTGTCCAGCTCAGGTCGACGTTTTTTGTCCCAGATCAAGTCGACGTTTTCTGTCTGTTGCTTAACTCAAATATCTCTGAGCTTAGATCGACGATAGTCGAGATCAGATCGACGTTTTCTATTCCAGATCAACTTCAATATCTCTGAGCTCTGATCGACGCTAGTCGAGCTCAGATCAACGTTTTCTTGTTGAGATCGACGATTTCTGCTATCAATTCAAGAACAGTTATGGACTTAATTCAAATTCTTTCAGAGTTAATTGCTGCATTGATTGCAAAAGATTTCCTAGCCGTTTCAAGCAATCTGATGCAAGTGTCAAGGAAGGACAAAATGGAATATTGGTTATGGACTTTCCCTAGAGACAAATGTTATTTTTGGAAATCATTTATGACTGATTATTCGGCCATTCAAGTCCGATTTTCGAAATACTCCTTCAGTTATCTTGGAGAAATACTACAGAAGAAAAAGAGAGAGACAACAGATACAGTGATTAACACCAATACAAAGAGATACAGGAAAATTACAGTACAGAAGATAGTACAACAAAAATTCTCTGATCAAGATTTCATCTTCTGTTATTCTAAAATCTGCTTCAAGTGTTCAAGGCTTCAACATCAAAATCTCCAGACAACTCACATTTCAGCCTCTGCTGAAATCATCATTTGCTGGAGAAGTCTTTCTGAAGGCCTATCACCCTAGCAAAGCTCTCTTCTCTGAACCATCTACATCTCAGGGGGAGCTTTGACATCATCAATAATCCACTAAGTCTTCTCTCAGTGATTGAGATAGAGAAGACAACTTCAACTCTTACTTTTTCTTTTCATGCTGTAAAAGGGTTATCAAGACTCCCTTCAAAAGTTTTGATTCTGGTTCTGAGAGCCTTGTCAAAACTCAGTGGTGGCAAGACACCTGATCAAAAAATCTAGTTTTGGTTTTTGAGCACCTTGTCAAAAGCTCATTGGTTCCAGGACACCTGATCAACTCATCCTGAGTGGATTCCTACCAAGGGTGGTAGAAGAGTGGACATACCTAGGTAGTTGGGGAACCACTATAGCTCCTTGTGTCTTCTGGTTGCTGTGTGTTTGTCTTTGCTGTGTATTGTGTGATCTTTTAGTTTTTGTTTTAGATTTTGTTTCATAACAAGCACATATACACATATACTTAAATTAAATCTTAAACTGCTTTATTTTCTTTTAACTGAAAATTATTTTAAAATACTCTATTCACCCCCCCCCCCCCTCTAGAGTTTAGGTAGATCTCTTCCACACTTTCAATTGGTATCAGAGCGAGGTTGGTTACTCAACAACTGAATCTTCACTAGATTGGGTTAACAGGCTAACACCTGAACCAAAAGATCTCTGAAAAAGATCAACCTTCTATAGAGGCTAGTTATTAGTTATATTATATTTATTTTCATACAAAACTATGGCACAGAATAAGGACTATGCTAGCACCAGACCTCCAGTGTGCAATCTTTCAAAGTTTGCACTCTGGAAGGCAAGGATTAAATTGTACATGAATTTTATTGATCAAGATATATTTAATTCTGTTTTGACAGTATGCCCAAGTCCACCAGCAAGCTCAAGTACAGATGTTGTTCCACCTCCTTCAGGAACAGATGCTGATATAAAGAAGTGGAAGACTGCAGATGCCAAGGCTATGAACATTTTAGCCCAGACAATGTTTGATGAAATATTTCAGAAGGTAGCTGAATGCAACTCAGCTAAAGAAATTTGGGACAAACTTTCTGAGATTGTCTCAGGATCTGCTGATGAAAGAAAGGACAGAATATCCCATCTCATAACCCAATATGAGAACTTCAAGAAAGGAGAGGCTGAGTCAGTAGCAGATATGTACAACAGATTGAGTCTGATTGTCAATGAGTTAAAGACTCTGGATAAAGAAATCTCATTGACTGAGCTGAATGACAAAATCCTAATGTGCTTCCCCAGCACTTGGGATTCAAGAATCTGGCCAATCAAGGATGCCAGAAGTCTAAATGAAATTACCACTGAAGCTCTCCTGGGCAAGCTCAAATCTTATGAGCTGCTCATTAAAAATAGAGAAGAAGAACAGAAGGCTGCCTCACCAGCCACAAAGAAAGAAAAGTCAAAAGCCTTCAAAGCTATTGAGGACCTGCCTGAAGAAAAACTCACAGGCAATGAGGAATTGGTCAGTCTATTGGCCAAAAGATTCTGCAAACTGGTCAGAAAATATTTCAGAAAAAGGCCATACAAAGGACATGATAAGCCAAGGTATGATAAGAAAAATAACAACAAAGAAATTATCTGCTTTGGTTACAGGAAACCAGGCCATATTGTGCCTGACTGTCCAGAAAACAAAAATAAGGACAAGAAGGATAGAAGAGAAAGAAGAAAAGAGAAAGATTTTAAGAAGAACAGCTCAGACAAAGCCTCCTCCAGCAAGAACAAGAATACAAGGAAGGGATTTGTTGCTGAGACATGGAGTGAAACTGAAGAGGATTCTGAAACTTCATCAAGCTCCAGTGATGATGAGGATGATGCTGATGAAAAGGAATTTTGCATGATTGCTATCAATGCCTCTCAGCAAAACTCTGATGCAGAACTAGAATCTGATTCAGAATCTGAAGCTGAAACTGGAACTAAAGAGGACCAGGTAATCAATTCTTTTGATTTTAATTCTGAGGACTTTAAAAATGAATTTAAGACACTGTGTTTAGATTTACTAAAATCTGAGAAAGAGATAATCTCTCTCAGAAATCAATTATCTGACTACAGTGTCCTAAAATCAAATAACCTCAAACTCTCTGAGGAGTTAGAATGTTGTAGGGAGGAGATAGTTGCACTGAAAAGTGAACTGTCAAAGGTCAAAAAGTTTGAAGAATCCCTCAATGGGAGAAGCATCAGACTGATGGACATCACAAGCACAGTGAACCCAAGATTCAACAGTACACTGGGCTTGGGTGCTTCATCCAGCCAACCTACAGTATTATCAACTCCAATTAAATTTATCTCTGATAAAGGGAAGGGAGTTGTAGAGGTAGCTAGGAAGAATGCTGATCTGCCAAAGAAAATCATAGTTCAACAGAAAGCGTCGAACAGAGGTCGACGAGCTTCGAACAGAGCTCGACGACATCAGGCTGAAACGTCAAACTCAGCTCAACGCATCTTGGACTCTGAATTCCAGCACAGGCGATCTTCGAACGGAGCTCGACGATCCTACCCAGGATCGTCGACCTCAGCTCGACGATCTTCGAACGGAGTTCAGAGTTTTGAACATTTTTTCAGAGGTAAATCTAAAATAAATCCTAGAAGTCCTTCATCCCAATGCTTTAACCCTTATACTGAATGGATTGTACCTCCTAGGAGATACCATCCTGAAGGTTATAAGAGTCAACCTGGGATATCTTTCATTTCCGAATTTAAAGGCTATCAACCTAGGCCCAAGGTAAACTGGGTCAAAAACATGTAAACTGTTTATGTGCAGGTGAAGACATATCCAGTATCAAACCAACAATGGTATCTGGATAGTGGGTGCTCAAAGCACATGACAGGGAATAGAGAGAACTTATCATCCTTCATAACCAAACTTGGAACCAAAGTGATTTTTGGTGATTCAAATTTTGGCCAAACCAAAGGATATGGTGCTGTTCAGATAGGCTCAGTCACTTTCAAGAAGGTGGCATATGTAGAAGGACTGAAGCACAACCTGATAAGCATCAGTCAGCTATGTGATGAAGGATATAAGGTGTCTTTCAACAAATCCCTGTGCAAGATCAAGTCAGAGGATAACACAACTGTGTTAACATGTAAAAGGAAAGGTAACATCTATCTTGTAAATTTTCTTTCAACCCATACAGACATTTGCTTATTCAATTCAGTATGCAAGCCAAATGATTTATGGCATAAGAGACTAGGACACTTAAACCTTAGAACCATTGCTAGGCTCTCCAAGGACAACCTTGTTAGAGGACTACCTTCTGGCCCCTACAAGAAGGAAGGACTCTGCAGGGCTTATCAATTAGGCAAGCAAACTAAAAATAGCTTTAAGTCACTTAATAAGAGTGATTCACCTAGGATTTTGTATCTGTTACACATGGATCTTTTTGGAGCCGTTACAGTACAAAGCTTAGGAGGGAAATCTTATGCTTTAGTGATTGTAGATGACTTTTCTAGATTCACTTGGGTATTCTTTCTGAGGAAGAAGTCTGATAACTTTAAGTGTTTGACAGAGTTTCTCAAATGTATACAGATAGAGTTCAACACTCACATTGCCCTGATCAGAAGTGATCATGGGACAGAGTTTGATTCTCTTCTTATGCAAGAGTTCTGTCAAAGTGAAGGGATCAGGCATACTTTCTCAGCTCCTAGAACTCCTCAACAAAATGGGGTAGCTGAAAGGAAAAATAGAACCCTAATTGAATCTGCTACTACATTGTTGACAGATGCTCACCTACCTCTATCCTTTTGGGATGAGGCAGTGAACACCTCCAACTATGTGTTGAATAGAAGTCTAATACATAAACTGAAGGGTAAGACTCCCTATGAATTGCTCAAAGGGAAGAAACCTAAAGTAGACTATTTTAAAATTTTTGGTTGTACTTGTTATATTCACAATAATGACAAGAAGTATTTCGCAAAATTTCAAGCTAAAGCTGATGAAGGGGTGTTTCTGGGATACTCCATGATCAGCAAGGCTTATAGGGTGTATAATAAATCTACTCTTAAAATTGAAGAATCTGTTCATGTTTCTTTTGATGAGACTAACATGTGTTATAAGGAGAAGTCTACTTCTACCATAGAACCATTACAGGTACACTCTCTTTCAGAAAGTATGGACAGATTACAGGTTAAAGAAAAGGATACAGCCCCTTCACCTATCCAACAAAAGGATGAGAGCAGTGATGATGAATAATATGTTCAACATCTTGAAGAAAATCATCTTGAAGAGCCAGTTGTTGTTCCACAAGAGGAAACAACAACACAGGTTTGTGAACAATCAACACCCTCTGTTGATTTAGTAACATCAAGAGATCATCCAATCTTCCAAGTGATTGGAGACATCTCAACTGGTGTGCAAACCCGAAATCAGGTCAACCAGAACCTGATGCACACTTGCTTTCTTTCTCAAGTTGAGCCTCAATCCATTCAAGATGCAGAGCAAGATCCACACTGGATCATTGCAATGCAAGAGGAGTTGCATCAATTTGAAAGAAATAAAGTTTGGGAACTAGTGCCTAAGCCAAAGGATCACTCCATTGTTGGAACAAAGTGGGTGTTCAGAAACAAGCTGGATGATCAAGGAGTTATTGTCAGAAACAAGGCAAGGCTAGTTGCTCAAGGATATTCTCAACAAGAAGGGATAGACTATGACCAGACCTTTGCACCAGTTGCAAGGTTAGAGGCCATTAGAATATTCCTAGCTTATGCTGCTCACAAGGGATTCAAGGTCTACAAAATGGATGTGAAGAGTGCTTTTCTCAATGGAGACATCAAAGAGGAAGTCTATGTCAGACAACCTCCAGGTTTTATCTCTTAAACTTATCCTGATTATGTTTTTAAATTGCATAAAGAATTATATGGTCTCAAGCAAGCTCCTAGAGCATGGTATGAGACCCTAGCATGCTTCCTTCTGGAAAATGATTTTATAAGGGATAGAGTAAACCAAACTCTTTTTATTAGAACCCATAAGTCCCACCCCCTACTAGTACAAATTTATGTAGATGATATCATATTTGGATCTACTGATTCAAATTTGTGCAGAAGGTTTTCTAACCTAATGCATTCCAAATTTGAAATGAGTAGCATAGGTGAGCTCTCCTTCTTCTTAGGATTGCAAGTAAAACAACATGTTGAAGGCATATTTATTTCCCAAACCAAGTATGCAAAAGAATTGGTTAAGAAATTTGGTATGTCTGAAGCATCTTGTATGAAAAAACCCATGCCTACCAATGCTGTATTAGATGCTGATGAGCATAGCAAACATGTTGATCAGACAACATATAGAGCAAGGATTGGCTCTCTATTATACCTTACAGCAAGTAGGCCAGATATAATGTTTGCTACATGCATATGTGCTAGATTCCAAGTAAGCCCTAGAGAGTCACACCTAACATATGTTAAAAGGATTCTTAGGTATGTAAAAAGTTGTCCAAATCTAGGACTCTGGTATTCGAAAGACTCAGGATTTAAATTAACTGGATTCTCAGATGCTGATTATGCTGGATGCAGAGTAGATGTAAGACCCCCCTCCCGGAACACAAAACACGACCGAGAGGAGTCTTATGCCCAGAACAACCGCCTTGCGGTAGCACTAGCACTCAGGCTAGCCTGTACCACAACACGCCCATTCTGCCGGCTACTAACAATATCAATATACAAATGCCAACCCAACCATACTAATAGGATAGTCAAATCCACACCAAGCATAAGTCCATAAATTCATCAAAAGAGAAGCTGAAACAAGCTTCTACAAAATCAGAGTACGTAAATAGAATTACCCCGAAGGGCTACAATAAAATCTCACTCTCACTCACATCTGTAACTGACGGTAGCGACGGTACCGTCCCTTCAGGCCCTGTCACCCTGGCCTGGCTGTCCGGCTGCATATCCTGCTGCTCCACCTGCGGGGTTTCCTCCTAAAAAGGAAGACGTAGCAACCGTTAGTCAAAAAGACTAAGTGGCTTCACATCCGCTCCCCCGGCGACTCCTCGGCACCGGGCGGAGAAAGGAATAGGTACAATATATATATCTCAGAAGTACAAGCAGGTGAAGTGATATACAAGTATATAAGCATCAGTCATAGCAATGAATAAGCAACCACAATGTTTCACAAATCTATCATCTACAGCAGCAAGTGAGTATCAAGTATTAACCGTAAGTAACTCAACTTATATGGATGCCCATACAAGCATATAAGTTGAGGGTCGTTCAGCAGAAAGTAACTCATCGTATAAGAGTGCCCATACAAACTTATACGATGAGGGTCTTGTGTATATAATGAAGTGCAATGATATGTATGCAATGCAATGACACACCCATGATCAAGCACATGCAATTGCTATGTCGACACAGACTTGTAGTTCCCACTATTCGAGCAGGTAGCTAACCTCTCAGGCGCCATCCGTCGTGGCCAGACGGTGACAGTAGAGCGGGCATCTCCACTACTAGGCTGGTCTCCACACTACCTGGCCTAGGCCTCCATACGCCTCAACGCTAAGAACACAACAGCGGAGCTCACATGCGTACTACGGCTCAGCGGGTTCTCCTGGGTAAATATGCACCAAGATCTTAGCCCCAACTGGCCTATGGTGTGACACGGAAGGAGCCTCAGAAATGAGCACGAGGACCAAGCCCAACCGCTCACTTGGCCCGGAAGGAGCCTCGGGACGTGAACACCGAGGACCAAGCCCAACCGCCCAAGGTCTATCTGTCAACTCCCATCGGTGTGACGATTGGCGAGCCCATAGACCTGCCACACTATCCTTAACCCGGGATTACGACACCGCGTGTCGACTCACACCACATGCAATTCCACAAGTCCATGGCATGGAAGGAGCCTCGGAGAAGGCACGAGGACCAAGCCCAACCATCCATCAAGTACGGAAGGAGCCTCGGGACGTGAACACCGAGGACCAAGCCCAACCGTTCTCTTGGCATGGAAGGAGCCTCGGGACGTGAACACCGAGGACCAAGCCCAACCGTCCAATTTATTCCATCTCAACCTCATTACAACTAGTGACGGACAACACCGTACTTATTAGCTTCCACAATACTACCCGTAGGGAGACACACTCTAAGCATTGGACTATCCATTCCCATTCATCAATTCAACACACAACATGGCATAGTTTAATCATTTACAAATCCTTCCAAATGAGCTCAACATGTTATAGCTAATGCGCATAATGGTGATCTACCAAATATATCAAAGCCTTCCGTTCACATAGGCTTGCCTCACATCTCGGCATGTAACTTCAAGTTATTAAACATCAATCTTCACATTACCTCGGTGGTTAACACCCAACCTCGAGGTGGATTGCCACACCAATTCCATCGAATCCAAGTTCATTTTATAATCACCAAGTGTTATACAAAAATCGGGTCAGCAACTTGACTGAGGATTCCCGTGGCTACATGTATCGCCTGTGAACGCACAACCACTCGTCGGAAAGGTAATTTAAAGGGTTACAACTTTCGTGTTTAGTCGAAAACCCAGATCTGGCCTCATCCTACCAGAAATCTAACTCGAAGTCTGCTGCGTTCAGGATACAGAATTTACCCCCAACCGCAGCGGGTTCAAACAGACTTTCCCGTGGCTACAGGTATCGCCTGGAAACGTGCAACCACTCGTCGGAAAGGTAATTTCAAGGGCTACAACTTTTGTGTTTAGTCAAAAGCCCAGATCTGGCCTCATCCTACCAGAAATCTAACTCGAAGTCTGCTGCGTTCAGGATACAGAATTTACCCCCAACCGCAGCGGGTTCAAACAGACTTTCCCGTGGCTACAGGTATCGCCTGGAAACGTGCAACCACTCGTCGGAAAGGTAATTTCAAGGGCTACAACTTTCGTGTTTAGTCGAAAGCCCAGATCCGATCCTTTCTTGCTCGAAAATAGCCAAGAAGATCGCTGCGTGCCGAATACAGATTCTGCACGCATATTGAAGCGAAGTGAACGGCATCCGTTCATCTTCCTCCTCAAGCGATTTTCCCCAAATCACAACCAGAAGTTCCTTCACCCTTATTCTCCCTCTTGAGGCCATTTCCTCTTCACGAGACCACCCCCCCATCATCACTTTGAAGCGAGGAGAGGTTGAAGATGACTAAGCTTTAGAACAACTTCTAGCATGGCCTTCCTAGAAATCTCCTTCTCACATATCGAGACTCATTTGAGTCGATGTCTCGCCTAAGAATAGCTACAGATCTAGCACCAAGAGAGAGGGTAGGAAGCTCACCTCATTTCAGGCGTTTCCTCCGTTGCCGGTCATGGATCGTGTTACCCTTCTCCGCGGCATCTTTGGTTCGGTGTGGTTGTTCTTCACGGAAAGGAAGGAGAGAGAGGAGTCTGCTTCCAAAGCTCGCACCAGCAAGTTCCCCTCCGGCGATCCGCGATATTCCCTTCTTCCGCTCCGTCGGTTTCGCACAGTGACGGCTCGGCAAAGGCAAAGTGACGGCTAGGGTTTGGTATACTCCCTTTTTATATTACATATTAGGTTTAATCCCTTCCGCCACGTGTCAATCTCTAATTGGACCGCCCAAATTAGGTCTTAATTGAAGTGACCCGGTCCAAGAAACCATCCAGCGCAAATACCGAACCCGGTTCGGTCCGCCTGTACAAGCCGGCGAATCTGACTGGGCGAAGAAAACACCCAAGTAAAATTCGGCGGGAATCAGTCGCCATTCTCGACGATCGGCGAGAATCGTCAGGTCACTCTCGACGATCGGTGAGAATCGTCAGGTCATTCTCAACGAATTCCACTTAGTAACTTTTCAGAAATCCGGCCGTGGAGTATCAGTCGACGATACTCGACGATCGGTGGGAATCGTCAGGCATTCTCGACGATCGGTGAGAATAAGCGGGTCATTCTCGACGATTTTCCCTTAGCCAACTTTTCAGAAATCCGGGCGTTGAGTATCAGTCGGCGATACTCGACGATCGGCGAGAATCACCGGGCATTCTCGCCGATTTTCCCTTAGTCCTGCATCTCTGAGTCACTCTCGACGATCAGCTCCAAATCGTTGACCTACGGTCGACGATCGTCGAACTTTGGTCGACTATCGTCGACCCTCGGTCGACCATCTTGGTTTACTCCGCTCGACTATCTTTATTAATCCCGCAGTCGACTAACTTTGTCAACCCGGTCGACTATCTCCGTCAACCCGGTCGACGATCGTCGAACTTCGGTCGACTATCGTCGACCCCCATTCGACCATTCTCTACGATTTTCCTTAGCCAATTTCTCTAGGCCGTTCCCTTCGACCCGTTGGGTATCACTCAAGCCTACACTCCATCCAACGCAACTGACACCTTGTGTCAGTGCACCCCGAGCCCGAGTCTAGTCTCTTGACTCAAAACTCGTGCGAGGGGCCTAGCGCGAATTGGGACGTTATAAATCCTATAAACAAAATAAAAAGATTTCGTCCCCGAAATCAGGCTGAGGTCATGGGGAGTAAGGCATACAAGAAATTAAATATGCTTCTAAGAAAATTACCTGAAGCAAACATCTCTGGGTAGCGTTCTTGCATCAAATCCATTGGCTTCCATGTGAATTCATCCTTCCCATGATTAGACCATAGCACTTTTACCAAGGGAACACTTTTGCGGGGCAAGGTTCTTATCTCATTATCAACGATCCGCACCGGCTCCAGTCGCACAGATCTGTCAGACGCTACCTTGCCATCAGTCGTGGGGATGTATTGTTCAGGCCGCAACAGGGCCTTCCGAAGCGACCATACATGGAACACCTCGTGGAGATTCTCTAGCTCGGGTGGTAGCTCCAACCGATAAGCCAAAGGGCCAACCCTTTCCAATACGACATAGGGCCCAACATACCGTGGACTGAGCTTCTTCACTCCTCGCACCCGTGACACTCCATGCATCGGCTGGATTTTCAAAAACACTTTATCACCCACTTGAAACTCCACCATACGGTGTCTTGCGTTATAATACTTCGCCTACCGACTTTGAGCCTCCAACATGCGATCCCTTATCATCCTAACCACCGCATCAGTGTCATCTATATACTCAATTCCCAAGGTCTTCGGATCTTCATCTTGCACCCAAGACAAGGGGGTCCTACACCTCCTTCCATAAAGGGCTTCATGGGGCGCCATGCCAATACTAGCTTGATGGCTGTTGTTATAGGAGAATTCCACCAAGGGCAAGAGTCTTTCCCACGGCTCTCCCCTATCTATCACACACAATCTCAACAGATCTTCCAATGTTCGGATGGTCCGCTCAGACTGTCCGTCTGTCTGAGGATGAAATGCGGTACTGAAGGTAAGGCGTGAACCCAAATATGCTTGTATCGCCTTCCACTCCTTGGAGGTGAAACGACCATCACGGTCCGAGACTATCGTCTTAGGTACGCCGTGATACCGTACAAATTGTTCCACGAACAGGCGTACCAAGACATCCACATGAGTCTCCTTCTTCATAGGAATGAACCGGGCAACCTTCGTCAGGCGATCCACGATCACCCAAACTGAATCATTCCCTGAGCGGGAGCGAGGTAGTCCATGTACAAAGTCCATAGAAATACCCTCAAACTTCCATTCGGGGATGGGCAACGACTGCAACAGGCCACCGGGGCTCCTGCACTCCGCCTTCACTCTTTGGCAGGCTTCACAATGCGTGACATAGTACCGGACATCCTTCTTCATTCCTGGCCAACACATCGTCTTCCGTAAACCGGCGTACATCTTCGAAATTTCCGGGTGCACTGAATATTGGGAACAGTGTGCCTCTCTCAAGATATCCTCCCGGATTTTACCGCCTTTAGGAATGTATAGCCGGCTGCGAAAGTAAACGAGGCCGTCCTTTAATGTGTACTCGTCGGTAGCCCCCTCTTCGATTAACTTGATTGCCGGGGCCAGAGTCGCATCCAGTCCTTGCTCCACTCGGATCCGGTCCCGGATATCACAAACCATGCTCATGTTGGACAAGTACTCCGTATTTTCTGTCGAAGGAGCCTTAAATATCAATGTAATATCCATCTCCTCAATCATCCGTGCCAACTCGATGTTCATCAATCGAAACTCCGGGCTCGAGCCGGGTACTTTCCTACTCAATGCGTCAGCTACCGAGTTTGCCTTTCTGGGGTGGTAATTCAAGGTGAACTCGTAGTCGCATAGAAACTCTAACCACCGCCGTTGTCTTAAGTTCAATTCTTTCTGGGTATGGACGTACTTCAAGTTTTTATGATCCGAGAAGATTTCGCAGTGGACGCCGTATAAATAATGCCTCCATACCTTCAAGGCGAACACCACTGCTCCTAGCTCCAAATCATGCACCGGGTAATTTATTTCATGCTTCTTCAATTGTATCGAAGCATAAGCAATTACGTGCTCGTGCTGCATCAACACCGCTCCCAACCCCTGATAAGACGCGTCTGTGTAAACTTGAAATCCTTCCTTCCCAGATGGAAGGACAAGGATGGGGGCGGAGGTAAGTCTATCTTTCAATTCCTGGAATGCCATTTCACATTGGGGTGTCCATTCAAACGGCATACCTTTCTTTGTCAAGGAAGTAAGCGGGAGGGCAATCCTTGAAAATCCTTTTACGAACTTGCGGTAGTAACCGGCAAGTCCAAGGAAACTCCTCACATCGGCCGCCGACTTCAGGGGAGACCACTCCTTCACGGCACGCAGCATGGTCGGATCCACTGCTAATCCAGCCCCACTGATCACATGACCCAAGAAGGCCACTTCCCTAAGCCAGAATTCACACTTACTAAACTTGGCGAACAGGGTGTGCTCCTTTAACTTCTCCAGTACCAAGGACAAATGCCCGGCATGTTCTTCCTCCGTCTTCGAGTAGACCAAGATGTCGTCAATGAACACAATGACGAAGACATCTAAATAGGCCTCAAACACTTTATTCATCAAGCTCATGAAAGCTGATGGGGCATTTGTGAGCCCAAACGGCATCACTGTGAACTCATATAGGCCGTACCTTGAGCTGAAAGCCGTTTTCTGAATATCGTCTTCTTGTATTCTCAATTGGTAATACCCCGAGCGTAAATCTAGCTTGGAGAACCAAGACGCTCCTACCAGTTGATCGAACAACTCATCGATCCGAGGTAACGGATAGGTGTTCCGTACCGTCAGTCGGTTGAGCTCCCGATAATCTATACACAAGCGCAGGGTTCCATCTTTCTTCTTAACGAATAGAACAGGGGCTCCCCAAGGTGATGAGCTGGGGCGAACAAAGCCTGATTCTACCAACTCCTGCAGTTGAACTCTAAACTCCGTGAGTTCTTTTGGGGCCATTCGATAAGGGGTCCTAGAAACAGTCTTAGCTCCTGATACAAGCTTAATCTGGAAATCCACTTCTCTATGCGGAGGTAACCCTGGCAATTTCTCTGGGAACACCTCAGGGAAATCTCGCACTACCCGCACCTCCTTCACATCTACCTTCATTTCCTTCAGCTCGAAACGTATCATGTAGACTTCATCCCCTCTCATATGAGCTTTCAAGGTCTTGAGTGAGGATAACAAAAATCGTGGCACGAATTTTATACCTTGGAAGACTACATCAGTATCTCCATGTCTCAGACAGATTTGCTTCTCCGCGCAGTCAATTATCGCATAGTGCCAATCCAGCCACGCCATGCCCAGAATGAGGTCGAATTCTGGTATTCTCAAAATTGTGGAAGGGGTATCAAAGGTCTTTCCCCCAATGGTTATCTCTAACTCACACTTCGCGGTTGCCGTCATCTTAGATCCGTCTGGGAGGCGCACTCTTCGAGCAATTCCAGTGAAGTATTGCACTCCGTGTATATCTTTGATGAAGTCTTCAGACACGAAAGAATGTGAGGCACCGGTGTCAAATAACGTATAAGCCGGTTTCCCGCCGACCATCACGGTGCCTAAGTGTCATTAATAATACTCAAGCTAGACATCTAGTATATCTCAAGCAACTAGAGGAAATTAATGGGAGCAAAATGACTAATTAAATCGAACCTGCAATCATATCCTGAGGATTTTGCTCCTGAGTCATATCCAAGGCGTACATCTGATCCCGAGCGGGTCCAGGGTTTGAAATGTTCTAAGAAGGCTTCAGAGAATTCGCTCCAAGTAATATCCGTGTACACTCTTCAATGAAAAGTGGAGCCCATGAGGGACTTCCACCACCTTTTGGCGTGCAGCTCTAAGAGTGTCACCACTAGGGTTACCGCCATGTTGTTCGGGCATCTTATCCCCACCAACAGTTCTTGTATAGTGTCGAGCCATTCTTCCGTACGCACCGCCGATTCTGTCCCAATATAAGCGGGAGGGGAGAGAGCTCGGAAAGTGCTTAGCCAATTGGATCCCGGACCCTGTTGTTGTACAGGTGCCTGCTGAGATTGGGACCTAAAGGCGTCCAGAAGAGCTGTGAGCGTCTGTCCCAGCTCTGATTGTTGGAATTGGGTAGGTACGGACGGGGCGGGGGTGCCCCTCACTGGCTCAACATGTACTGGGATCTACAGGTAAGGTACAAACTTAAGGTTAGGTCGGCTAATCTAAGGTCAAAGATGGACAAACTCAGTGTGAATTACATATGGGCACACCACTGCTTCCGCTAAGTCAGTTTGTCCCCAAACTGACTAATCAAACGGGGGTGGCACCATTCTTAATTGACTATCTCTTTGTAGGATCATAGCAAGCTGATACCATTTGTAAGACCCCCCTCCCGGAACACAGAACACGGCCGAGAGGAGTCTTATGCCCAAAACAGCCGCCTTGCGGTAGCACTAGCACTCAGGCTAGCCTGTACCACAACACGCCCATTCTGCCGGCTACTAACAATATCAATATACAAATGCCAACCCAACCATACTAATAGGATAGTCAAATCCACACCAAGCATAAGTCCATAAATTCATCAAAAGAGAAGCTGAAATAAGCTTCTACAAAATCAGAGTACGTAAATAGAATTACCCCGAAGGGCTACAATAAAATTTCTCTCTCACTCACATCTGTAACTGACGGTAGCGACGCTACCGTCCCTTCAGGCCCTGTCACCCTGGCCTGGCTGTCCGGCTGCATATCCTGCTGCTCCACCTGCGGGGTTTCCTCCTAAAAAGGAAGATGTAGCAACCGTTAGTCAAAAAGACTAAGTGGCTTCACATCCGCTCCCTCGGCGACTCCTCGGCACCGGGCAGAGAAAGGAATAGGTACAATATATATATCTCAGAAGTACAAGCAGGTGAAGTGATATACAAGTATATAAGCATCAGTCATAGCAATGAATAAGCAACCACAATGTTTCACAAATCTATCATCTACAGCAGCAAGTGAGTATCAAGTATTAACAGTAAGTAACTCAACTTATATGGAAGCCCATACAAGCATATAATGTTAGGGTCATTCAGCAGAAAGTAACTCATCGTATAAGAGTGCCCATACAAACTTATACGATGAGGGTCTTGTGTATATAATGAAGTGCAATGATATGTATGCAATGCAATGACATACCCATGATCAAGCACATGCAATCGCTATGTCGACACAGACTTGTAGTTCCCACTATTCGAGCAGGTAGCTAACCTCTCAGGCGCCATCCGTCGTGGCCAGACGGTGACAGTAGAGCAGGCATCTCCACTACTAGGCTGGTCTCCACACTACCTGGCCTAGGCCTCCGTACGCCTCAATGCTAAGAACACAACAGCGGAGCTCACATGCGTACTACGGCTCAGCGGGTTCTCCTGGGTAAATATGCACCAAGATCCTAGCCCCAACTGGCCTATGGTGTGACACGGAAGGAGCCTCGGAAATGAGCACGAGGACCAAGCCCAACCGCTCACTTGGCACGGAAGGAGCCTCGGGACGTGAACACCGAGGAACAAGCCCAACCACCCAAGGTCTATCTGTCAACTCCCATCGGTGTGACGATTGACGAGCCCGTAGACCTGCCACACTATCCTTAACCCGGGATTACGACACCGCGTGTCGACTCACACCACATGCAATTCCACAAGTCCATGGCATGGAAGGAGCCTCGGAGAAAGCACGAGGACCAAGCCCAACCATCCATCAAGTACGGAAGGAACCTCGGGACGTGAACACCGAGGACCAAGCCCAACCGTTCTCTTGGCACGGAAGGAGCCTCGGGATGTGAACACCGAGGACCAAGCCCAACCGTCCAATTTATTCCATCTCAACCTCATTACAACTAGTGACGGACAACACCGTACTTATTAGCTTCCACAATGCTACCCATAGGGAGACACACTCTAAGCATTGTACTATCCATTCCCATTCATCAATTCAATACACAACATGACCATAGTTTAATCATTTACAAATCCTTCCAAATGAGCTCAACATGTTATAGCTAATGCGCATAATGGTGATCTACCAAATATATCAAAGCCTTTCGTTCACATAGGCTTGCCTCACATCTCGGCATGTAACTTCAAGTTATTAAACATCAATCTTCACATTACCTCGGTGGTTAACACCCAACCTCGAGGTGGATTGCCACACCAATTCCATCGAATCCAAGTTCATTTTATAATCACCAAGTGTTATACAAAAATCGGGTCAGCAACTTGACTGAGGATTCCCGTGGCTACAGGTATCACTTATGAACGCACAACCACTCGTCGGAAAGGTAATTTCAAGGGTTACAACTTTCGTGTTTAGTCGAAAACCCAGATCTGGCCTCATCCTACCAGAAATCTAACTCGAAGTCTACTGCGTTCAGGATACAGAATTTACCCCCAACCGCAGCGGGTTCAAACAGACTTTCCCGTGGCTACAGGTATCGCCTGGAAACGTGCAACCACTCGTCGGAAAGGTAATTGCAAGGGCTACAACTTTCGTGTTTAGTTGAAAGCCCAGATCTGGCCTCATCCTACCAGAAATCTAACTCGAAGTCTGCTGCATTCAGGATACAGAATTTACCCCCAACCGCAGCGGGTTCAAACAAACTTTCCCGTGGCTACAGGTATCGCCTGGAAACGTGCAACCACTCGTCGGAAAGGTAATTTCAAGGGCTACAACTTTTGTGTTTAGTCGAAAGCCTAGATCCGATCCTTTCTTGCTCGAAAATAGCCAAGAAGATCGCTGCGTGCCGAATACAGATTCTGCACGCATCTTGAAGCGAAGTGAACGGCATCCGTTCATCTTCCTCCTCAAGCGATTTTCCCCAAATCACAACCAGAAGTTCCTTCACCCTTATTCTCCCTCTTGAGGCCATTTCCTCTTCACGAGACCACCCCCCCATCATCACTTTGAAGCGAGGAGAGGTTGAAGATGACTAAGCTTTAGAACAACTTCTAGCATGGCCTTCCTAGAAAGCTCCTTCTCACATATCGAGACTCATTTGAGTCGATGTCTTGCCTAAGAATAGCTACAGATCTAGCACCAAGAGAGAGGGTAGGAAGCTCACCTCATTTCCGGCGTTTCCTCCGTTGCCGGCCATGGATCGTGTTACCCTTCTCCGCGGCATCTTTGGTTCGGTGTGGTTGTTCTTCACGGAAAGGAAGGAGAGAGAGGAGTCTGCTTCCAAAGCTCGCACCAGCAAGTTCCCCTCCGGCGATCCGCGATATTCCCTTCTTCCGCTCCATCGGTTTCGCACAGTGACGGCTCGGCAAAGGCAAAGTGACGGCTAGGGTTTGGTATACTCCCTTTTTATATTACATATTAGGTTTAATCCCTTCCGCCACGTGTCAATCTCTAATTGGACCGCCCAAATTAGGTCTTAATTGAAGTGACCCGGTCCAAGAAACCATCCAGCGCAAATACCGAACCCGGTTCGGTCCGCCTGTACAAGCCGGCGAATCTGCCTGGGCGAAGAAAACGCCCAAGTAAAATTCGGCGGGAATCAGTCGCCATTCTCGACGATCGGCGAGAATCGTCAGGTCACTCTCGACGATCGGTGAGAATCGTCAGGTCATTCTCAACGAATTCCACTTAGTAACTTTTCAGAAATCCGGCCGTGGAGTATCAGTCGACGATACTCGACGATCGGTGGGAATCGTCAGGCATTCTCGACGATCGGTGAGAATAAGCGGGTCATTCTCGACGATTTTCCCTTAGCCAACTTTTCAGAAATCCGGGCGTTGAGTATCAGTCGGCGATACTCGACGATCGGCGAGAATCACCGGGCATTCTCGCTGATTTTCCCTTAGTCCTGCATCTCTGAGTCACTCTCGACGATCAGCTCCAAATCGTTGACCTACGGTCGACGATCGTCGACCTTTGGTCGACTATCGTCGACCCTCGGTCGACCATCTTGGTTTACTCCGCTCGACTATCTTTATTAATCCTGCAGTCTTCTAACTTTGTCAACCCGGTCGACTATCTCCGTCAACCCGGTCGACGATCGTCGAACTTCGGTCGACTATCGTCGACCCCCGTTCGACCATTCTCTACGATTTTCCTTAGCCAATTTCTCTAGGCCGTTCCCTTCGACCCGTTGGGTATCACTCAAGCCTACACTCCATCCAACGCAACTGACACCTCGTGTCAGTGCACCCCGAGCCCGAGTCTAGTCTCTTGACTCAAAACTCGTGCGAGGGGCCTAGCGCGAATTGGGACGTTACAGTAGACAGGAAAAGTACCAGTGGAACTTGTCAGTTCCTTGGTGACAGACTTGTCTTCTGGTTTTGTAAGAAACAAACATCTGTGTCAACCTCAACTACTGAAGCTGAATATATGGCTGCAGGTAGTTGCTGTTCACAAATCTTGTGGATACAAAACCAGCTCATAGACTATGGTTACAACTTAGAGAAGTCTAAAATTTTTTGTGATAATACTAGTGCTATCTCCATAGCACAAAATCCAGTCCTCCATAGTAGGACAAAACACATAGAGATTAGGTATCACTTTTTAAGGGATAATGTTGAGAAAAATAAAATTGAACTTCAATATATCCCAACTGATTTGCAAAGGGGAGATATTTTCACCAAATCATTGGATGAAAAGAAACATACTTTCTTCCTAAATCAGTTAGGAATGCTAGATGGAGGAAGTTTAAAATAAATCCCAAGATTTTAAAAAGCTAAAAACAGACCAAGACTAGGCTAAAAACCCATATTTTCTATAGTCTGTAGGCTCTGTTTTGTCTCTGAACTGGGCTCGACGTTTTTCCAAAAAACGTCGAACTGAGATCGACGTTTTCCAAAAAACGTCGATCGGAGTTCATCGTTTTCAGATAACGCAAGTCTATCTTTCTTCTGATCAGTCGCCGTCGAGCGGAGCTCGACGCTATTTAATAGCGTTGAACGGAGATTGACGCCATCAAAGACTCTTCAGATTCCCCTATTAGCCCGAAACGTCGAACAGAGTTTGACGGTTTTTCCTTTTCCGCGTCAAACCCTAAAATAAAATCATTTCTTCGGCCGCCGTTCGTCGTTTACACTTTCATACTCTCTGCAAATTTTCTTCTTTCCCTCCAAACTCTCTACACTTGGTCGTGTTTGTTGAATCTCTGCAGGTACAGATGGCAGTATCGGTCGCCGCTCTTTCCAAAATGAAGTTTGATACAGGCTTCGACATAGATATGGACTCCTTCGATGGCAGCGATCAGCGGTTCAAAGATATTCTAAATCTCTTCCGCGAACAGCAGTTAGTTCGGTTGATGACAACAAGAATCAAGATTGCAGCAGATGAAATAAAGGAATGGGTCTTTACGGCAACAACGGAGAATGAGAATACCATTGTCGGCACAATCAACGGGACCAAGGTACCGTTGTCCCCTAATCTTTTGACAGAAGTATTCGCCTTAAGTTCTGGAGATGATTCCACTGATTTGTCTAGAGAAGAATATGATTCATTGTTAGAGAGAATGGGTCATTCTGCGGTAAACCCTAATAAGATATTGAAAAAGAATTTAGCTATCGAATTTCAATTTCTAGCCGATATTGTGGGGAAAGTGCTTCTGGCAAAGCACTCAGCTCAGGATACCGTCACAAGGTATCAATTATGCTTGATGGGAGTAATAGTTGACAGGAAACATGTGGATTGGGGAACCATCTTCTTTGATTCGATCAAGAAGAAAATTAGCAAGAATTTTGTAAACTTTGGAAGAATTATAGGAATTTTCCTGCACTCCAGGTGCCCAGAACTGCTGGTTTCAAATGGGATGCATATCAATGCTTCTAAGAGGATAACCTGTGCCCTCTTCAGCAAATGGGACAGGCAGATTATCAACCCTAGCAGGGCTGCTGCAGCAACATCTGCTTCAGGCACAAGGACTGCTTCAGTCTCTTCCCCTGCAGCAACTCCTGCCCTCATTGTTTGCCTCCTCCTCTGCTCCTATTTCTCCTCCTCCTATTATTTCTGCCCTACCTTCCTCATCAACCATTCAATCTGTTATCTCCTCCCCTATCACAACTTCATCGCCTATTTCACCTCCTCCATCCACCACCTCAGAACCATTTCACCCTCTGTTCTACTATCCATCCAGTGACTCTTCCTTACCATCTTTCAACATTATGGATGACTCCTTCATGGATGATTCCCCCTCCTCAACTCTTGAGCCTCCATCATCCTCCTCTTACCAACAGCTCCTCTATGACATCCTGGATCAACCCTCCTTCTCACCATCCATCTCCACCCCTATAACATCTATCTCCACCATCCCAATATCTCAACCATCCATCCCTCCATTCTCATCCTCACCTCATGCAGCCATTCCATCAGTTCCAGCCACATCTTCCTTCACCTCTACTCAAGAATCCCTTGAGCAAGTGGATCTTTCTAGTCTGGCAGATAGGCTCTATGAGTTACTAGCCCCCAAGCTAGTAGCTTTGCTGGAGACCTCCTTGGCTCCACTCCAAAAATCTATCCAGGAGCTATCTAACAGACTATCAGCTCTCTCTTCTCCTCATGCTATTCCTTCATAAGGGTGCCTTGATCCAGCCCAGTCTGCATCAAGCCAGGGGGAGATGCCTTATGAAGCTCATGAAGCTGAAGTAGTTCCTGCTGCTGCTGCTCCAGTTCTATTTTTTACAGTGGACCTCAGGTCACTGTTGAGTGTTTTTGACTCTCTTCACAATCGATTTGCACCAGTTAAGCAAGCTGAAGACCTTACTAAGGCCATTGTGCCTATTTTAGAATGTGATCCCAGTCTGATTGCATCTTATGTCAACTCTTTTAAAACTGTGGATGTTGTTGTTTTTGATTGTACTGATGCTACTGCTGATGTTATGTCTGTTGATATGCCTGCTGATATTGATATTTCTGCACCTGTTAAGAGTATTGCTGAGATTTCTACTGTTGTATCAACACCTCCTGCTCCTGTTGTTTTTGAGAAATCCAAAGCTCAAGAAGAATATATCAAAAGGATAGACGATCTGTATGACAGACCTCAAAGCTCTGAAAGTGATCATTTCAAAACAGAATCTGATGATTCTTCTAATACCATAGTAAGGAAAAGAAAAGCTAGAAGCAAAGATATGAAAAGGGTTCCTCCAGAAAAGGCCAAGGATGCTAATGATATACCTTATTATATATTGCATGATTGCCAGATCACTGAACCTTGGATGCAATACTCTAAAAACCAACTAAAGGCCATGAAAAAGAAAAGAAAGTTTGATAAGTATGAGAAAGGTTCATCCCAGTTTCAGCCTCCTCCTCCTCCTCCAGATTCAGGATCAGGTGGAGGCTCAGCTTCTCTAACCTCTGTTCCAAAGCAAAGCCCCTCTCAATCTTCACAAAGATATCCTCCTAGAGGGCAACATCAAAGAGGTGATTAGTCCAGAAGGGGACAATACAGAGGTAATCAGAGAGATTACAGGACTCAATCAAGACATCAAAGGGAAGGACAAAGGCAGTTGGACACATCTCAAGGTCCTTACCCTTATAAGCTCAGAGAACCTGTTGATGCAAGGACCACTGCTGCTTCAGAAACTATTAATAGATATGAACTTGCCATCCCTTTTGAAGATCCAGAGAATAATCCTAATTCCTGGACTGCCGGGATGAAAGAACTTGCTACCTTAGACCAGTTGAAGAAGGCCAGAGAGCAAGGAAAGGACACCTCCAACATCACTACCTTGTCAGAGCAAAGAAAAGCAGAATTGGAAAAATATGCATCAAGGAAGTTCTTTGATCCAGTGGATTACATGAAACTGCATCCCAAGGCTGTGGTTCCCAAGGCAAAAGCTCAAACCTCCTTAGGTGCAGAGGATGACAGAAGATCAAAGAAATAAGCCCTCAATCCCAATAGGGAAATCCTGTTTAAGAAAGGAAGTGAAAAGAAGTGATCTCTGTAAGCAGACAGTTCATTCCTTTTAAAAACTCTTGCTGAGGTTCTATCTGAATGCTGCTTATTTTGCTTTGTTGCTTTAATTCTTTTTGCTTGATTGTATTTGCTTTTGTATTTATTTCTGAGTCCTGTAAATAGTAATCCTAACCCAAATAGGGGGAGATTGTTGGAACACCCTATTACTAATTTGGGCAAGGATCACTATGTAATTAGGAATATTGTTTGACCTAGTTGTATAGTTGAAAAGGTCAAACTAGAATGAGTCTAGGGCTTAGAACTTAGGTTTGAAGCTGCCCCCCCCCCAGGACCATTCAAAGATCAGACTTAGAGCCAAGTCAAAAGACAATTATCGTCGAACTCAGTTCGACACTCTCTGAGCTCATCTCTGCAAATCGTCGAGCTCCAGTCGACGATCATCGAGCTCAGATCAGCGCTCTGCCTTCAGCTATTTCCTAGTCGCAGAGCTCAGGTCGACGTTTTATCGCAGAGCTCAGCTCGACGTTTTATCGCTGAGCTTAGATCGACGTTTTAACTCTGAGCTCAGGTCGACGTTTTATCTCTGAGCTCAGGTCGACGCTTTTCCTCAAGCTAAGGTCGACGTTTTCTGTCAAGCCAAGATCGACGATCTCTGTCAATCTAAGATCGACGATTTCTGTCAAGTTAAGGTCGACGATTTCTGCCTGAGTTAAGGTCGACGATTTCTGCTTGAGTTAAGGTCGACGATTTCTTCCTGAGTTAAGGTCGACGATTTCTGCCTGAGTTAAGGTCGACGATTTCTGTCTGAGTTAAGATCGACGATCTCTGTCAAGCTAAGATCGACGCTTTCTGTCAAGCTAAGATCGACGATCTCTGTCAAGCTAAGATCGACGATCTCTGTCAAGCTAAGGTCGACGTTTTCTGTCAAGCTAAGATCGACGATCTCTGTCAAGCTAAGTTCGACGTTTTCTGTCAAGCCAAGATCGATGATTTCTGTCAAGCTAAGGTCGACGATTTCTGTCCAAGCCAAGGTCGACGATTTCTGTCAAGCTCAGGTCAACGTTTTCTGTCCAGCTCAGGTCGACGTTTTTTGTCCCAGATCAAGTCGACGTTTTCTGTCTGTTGCTTAACTCCAATATCTCTGAGCTCAGATCGACGATAGTCGAGCTCAGATCGACGTTTTCTGTTCCAGATCAACTTCAATATCTCTGAGCTCTGATCGATGCTAGTCGAGCTCAGATCGACGTTTTCTTGTTGAGATCGATGATTTCTGTTATCAATTCAAGAACAGCTATGGACTTAATTCAAATTCTTTCAGAGTTAATTGCTGCATTGATTGCAAAAGATTTCCTAGCCGTTTCAAGCAATCTGATGCAAGTGTCAAGGAAGGACAAAATGGAATATTGCTTATGGACTTTTCCTAGAGACAGATGTTATTTTTGGAAATAATTTATGACTGATTATTCGGCCATTCAAGTCAGATTTTCGAAATACTCCTTCAGTTCTCTTGGAGAAATACTACAAAAGAAAAAGAGAGAGACAACAGATACAGTGATTAACACCAATACAAAGAGATACAGGAAAATTACAGTACAGAAGATAGTACAACAAAAATTCTCTGATCAAGATTTCATCTTTTGTGATTCTAAAATCTGCTTCAAGTGTTCAAGGCTTCAACATCAAAATCTCCAGACAACTCACATTTCAGCCTCTGCTGAAATCATCATTTGCTGGAGAAGTCTTTCTGAAGGCCTATCACCCTAGCAAAGCTCTCTTCTCTGAACCATCTACATCTCAGGGGGAGCTTTGACATCATCAATAATCCACTAAGTCTTCTCACAGTGATTGAGATAGAGAAGACAACTTCAACTCTTACTTTTTCTTTTCATGCTGTAAAAGGGTTATCAAGACTCCCTTCAAAAGTTTTGATTCTGGTTCTGAGAGCCTTGTCAAAACTCAGTGGTGGCAAGACACCTGATCAAAAAATCTAGTTTTGGTTTTTGAGCACCTTGTCAAAAGCTCATTGGTGCCAGGACACCTGATCAACTCATCCTGAGTGGATTCCTACCAAGGGTGGTAGAAGAGTGGACGTACCCAGGTTGTTGGGGAACCACTATAGTTTCTTGTGTCTTCTGGTTGCTGTGTGTTTGTCTTTGCTGTGTGTTGTATGATCTTTTAGTTTTTGTTTTAGATTTTGTTTCATAACAAGCACATATACACATATACTTAAATTAAATCTTAAACTGCTTTATTTTCTTTTAACTGAAAATTATTTTAAAATACTCTATCCACCCCCCCCCCCCTCTAGAGTTTAGGTAGATCTCTTCCGCACTTTCAACCAAGATGATCCAGTTTGTGTTAATTGACGCGGCGAGCAGCTATCACGCAATTTTTGGAAGGCCTCTACTAAACGAGTATCGGGCAATTGCATCTACCTACCATCTGGCCATCAAATTCTTTGCTCAAGGAAGACAGTATCGAGTCAGAAGCAACCATCGAGTGGCACGAGAGTGTTATGTGAAAACGGTTAATGTGATTGAGCAGGTGACACCTCCGGCAATCACGGCTGTTGAGCTTGAAAAATCCAAAGAGAATATGAAGGAGGGACCCCATCTGGAGTCTGCTCAATCTATCGAAAAAATACCCATCGCTAAGGAAGAAGAGAAAAGTCTCTCCATTAACGCAGAATTATCAAAAGAGGAAAAAGTCGAATTAATTTCCTGTCTCCTGAAAAACCTCGATATCTTCGCATGGTACCCCGAAGATATGCCCGGAGTGGATCCGGGCGTGGCTTGTCATCATCTCAACGTTGATCTGAAGTGCAAGTCCATACAGCAAAAGAAGAGGGACATCGCGGCAAAATTAGCAGGTCCAATCCAGGAAGAGGTCGCCAAACTGTTGAAAGCCAAGTTCATTCAAGAGATACAGTATCCAGCCTGGATATCAAATTTTGTAATGGTGTCAAAACCAGGAGGTAAATGGAGAATGTGCGTGGATTTCACAAAACTCAATAAAGCATGCCCTAAAGATTTTTATCCCCTGCCTCGAATAGATGCTTTAGTAGATTCTGCAGTTGGTTATTCTTTTATGAGTTTTTTGGACGCATTCTCCGGCTACCACCAGATTAGGATGCATAAACTCGACATACCACACACGTCTTTTATCACCAACGAGGGATGTTTTTGTTATCTTGTGATGCCTTTCGGGCTTAAGAATGCAGGAGCCACCTATCAGCGAGCGATGGATTCTATTTTCAAAAACCAAAAAGGGAGGAACCTAGAAGTCTATATTGACGACCTCCTCATAAAAAGTAAATCCTTTTCAGCACACTTGGAAGATCTCGCGGAAACCTTCGCAACTCTGTGGAAGTTTAAGATGAGGTTAAACCCATCGAAGTGTGTTTTTGGTGCCAATCGAGGAAAGTTTCTTGTTCATCTCCTTACCCCTGAAGGGTTGGCTCCAAACCCTAATAAGGTAAAAGCTATCCTGGACATGGCATCTCCTCGCTCCCCAAAAGAAGTCCAGCAGTTAGGAGGAAGGCTAGCAGGTCTTAGCCGTTTCATCTCAAGGGTAGGAGATAATAGCGCTCCCTTCTTCAAGACTCTTCGGGGAGCCTCCAAGTTTGAATGGACTAATGAATGTGATGAGGCCTTTAAGCAACTCAAGGAACAGTTGACAACGACTCCGGTATTACAAAGTCCTCGCCCCGGAGAACCGCTGTACGTCTACCTAGGAGTCGGACCCGAGGCAGTTAGTTCTGTTGGGTACATTGGAAAATGTGTACCTGATTTGAAGAAGCCCAACCTAGCTCAATGATATACATCAAGGTGTATTTGATGTTGTTTTGAGTTGACATGTGCAGGTGAAGAATTGTTAAAGTTTGCAGAAAAATTCTAAGTCCAAGTGTCGACACAAAGGAGGATGTGTCGACACATAGAAGAAATTAGTCGACACAACACTGGGAAGCAGTGTCGACACAGAAAAAGTTAGTCGACACAACTCTGGGAAAATGTGTCGACATAGAAGAAGTAAGTCGACGCAGAAAAAGTTAGTCGACACAACTCTGGGAAGAAGTGTCGACACACAAGCAGTTAGTCGACATCAACACTGAGAAGAAGTGTCGACACATAACAGTTAGTCTACAACAACACTGGGAAGCAGTGTCGACACATAGCAGTTAGTCTACAACAGCACTGGGAAAATGTGTCGACACAGAAGAAGTAAGTCGACACAACTCTGGGAAAAAGTGTCGACACAGAAGAAAAGCGTCGACCTCAACATTGGGAAAATGTGTCGACACAGAAGAATATAGTCGACCTCAAGTTTGTCTACAACAGCAGGATGTGTCGACACATTGTGATTGAGTCGACACATTGTAGCAGAGTTAAAAGAAGACTGTGTCGACACCTGAAGGCTAAGTCGACACTTACTAAGTTATGATTCTACAACAACTGTGTCGACACACAGGACTTGTGTCGACACACTGCAGAGTCAAAGACCAAGTTATTTTCAGAAGAAGATGTGTCGACTCAAAGGCAACTTAGTCGACATCACTGAAGGCTGTGTCGACACCAAAGTCAATTGTGTCGACACAGATAGACAGATAGTCTCGACACTTTCTGGCAGACTGTCTCGACACATTGTGGTTCAAGACTAAGGCACAGGACTTGTTGAAGACTTGACAGTTGTGGGTTGCCACCGGTTAACTGAAGCTGTCAGACTTGTCAGAAAACGGTTAGAAACCGGATCAGCCGGTTACCATGAAGAAAGTCTATAAATAGACAGATTCAGAAGAAGGAAACAACTTTTTGAAAACAATTGACACAAGTCAAAAAGTGGAGAAGGATTACAATCCAATTCATTTCAAGAAAGTGCAAGGCACTTAAGAAGATCTTCTCCAGAAGATCTAAGAAGACTATCTAAGGATAGATCAAAGAAGAGTTCTAACCAGAATTCAGAAGAATCATTCAAAGTGCTGGATAGAGAGAGATCAAGCCAGAATTTGAAGAAGAAGAAAGAAACCACCAGTGGATTCTCAAGAAGCTGTTTGGAAATCAACTCAGCTAAGTTCATATTCAAGAAGCTTTGAAGAAAGCTCAGATACAGTTGATTTCATCAGCTGATCAAGAATTGTCTTGGCCTTTTCTCTCTCAATTTAGGCAAGACAGTTAATCTATCTTTTCTATATTTTCTATAGGATCTGTTTACACAGATCTGAGTTGTAAGCCTGTGTTATAAAGGCTGAGTGTAGGAGTGTTGAACTCTGAGTGGTAGGGCTGGTTGCCTGAGTGTAGGAGAAGGGTCTTCTCTGAGTTGTAGGCCTTGGGGCAAGGCTGAGGTAGGGCTGTTGTGCCTGAGCTGTAGGAACCAGTTGGTTCTGAGTTGTAGGATCTTTTGATCTGAGATTAATGGAAGTTTGGCCGAATCTAGCATACTGCTAGATAGGTGAAGGGGGAAAGTGGATGTACCCAGACCTTGGGGAACCACTATAAAACATTGTGCAATCTGTGATGTTTTATTTTCTGTGATTGCTGTGATTAATGTGTTAGACATTAAATTGAATTCTGCCTAGAAGTTTTTATAAAAATAAGTAGAACCTATTCACCTCCCCCCCCCCTCTAGGTGTTTAGGTTGTCTTGAAAGTAAAACTATCAAGTGGTATCAGAGGGAGGTTCCTCAAAAAGGACTTAACAGTCTGAGGTAGATCTGAAAGGCAGATTTAAGAATCAAGAAGATGGGTTCTGGAGAGAATCATAAGGAGTTAGGGTCTATGAAATTACCCATATGCAGGAAGGAAATCTTTGGGATCTGGAAAGAAAGAGTCAGATTGTTTATGGAGGCATCTGACCCAAGGATTTACATCACAGTACAGGAAGGCCCCTTTATTCCAAAGAAGGTTTCAGCTGTGGATGCAAATATCCAAATACCAAAGACTTATTCAGAAATGACCAAGGATGAAATCATCTTGGCAACCATGGACAAAAGGGCACAGAACATCATTGTTAGTGCCATAGATGATTCAACATTTCAGAATCTGATTCACTGCAAGACCTCCAAGGAGATGTGGGACACACTGATTGTCTACATGGAGGGATCTGAAGAAGTAAGGCTGGACAGGAAGTCTATGCTAAATCAGGAGTATGAAAGCTTTAGACAAGGAAAATCTGATAGCATAACTGAGTGCTATAAGAAATTCTATTGAATTGTTAATGAGTTAATATCCTATGGAAGAGTCTTCAGTACCTATGAACTGAATGACAAATTCTTAAGATCCTTATCAAAGGATTGGGATACAAAGATCTGTGCCATAAGAGAAGTGGCTAAATTGGCAGAGATATCTCCTCCAACCCTGTTTGGAAAGTTGCTATCCTATGAGATGCAACTTATGGTGAGGAAGGAGGAGGAAAGAAACTCAAGAGGAGAGCATAGAGAAAAGACTGTGGCATTCAATGCAGAAGCCACTAGAAAGAATAGGAGGATATCACCATCTCCTCCTAAGGTAGTTACAGAAGGCAGTTCAGAAAGTTCAGATAAAGGTTCTGAAAGTTGTGATTCAGATGCAGACTTTGCTGCATTCACAAGACAATTCCAGAGGTTCTTGAAGAAAAAGCAGTGGAAGTCTAGGCCTTCCACATCACAGCAAGTGGATGACTATTATCAGAAGAGAAGGTCATCAAGGAAAGAGAAGAGCAGATCAAAGCCTAGCAAAGCCACTACTTCAAAGATTGTCTGCTATTGTTGCAATAGGCCTGGACATGTAGTGGCTGATTGTCCAGATAAAAGGAAAGAATCTTCAGATAAGAAGAAGACTTATCAGAAAGGCAAGAAGGAGAAATCCTTTGTAGCAAAGAAAGATAAGAGTCTATCAGATCAGTCAACTTCAGAATCAGGATCAGAAGCTGAAGCATATATTGGACTATATGCTGCATCTGAAGAAGAGGAGTTTATGCAGTTGCTAGACTCCATCAATGAACATCAATGCATGGGGTTGATGGCAAGATCAGAAGAGGACATATGCCAGAATCAGTCTGGTCCTAATGAGGTAAAATGTCCTTCCAGTACATCTGTTTGTAGTACAAGTGAAGAATCAGCTACATCTGCATCAAGTGATGTAGATGCATCTGAATCTGAAGGAGATGTCTATCAATTGATAGATAAGTATGGGGACTTGTTGCAGGCCCTTAAGAAAAGCAAGAACCTGGTTAAATCTCAGGCTCAGGAAATTGCTGAACTAAGGGCTGCAACAACTAAGTTAGAAAAAGTCCTTGATCAAAAGTTGACTGAAATTGCCAAGCTGAAGAATATAACTATTATTCAGATGGGCACAATTAATTATACTAATGATCAAGTAAAGAGTCTGGAGGCCAGACTTAAAATTGAAAAAGATTTAGTGTCTAGTTACTCTAAGCCAAAATCTATCTTACCCTTGATAGATGAGTTTGTCACTCAAAAGGGTAAGGCTGGATTAGGATTTAAAGGTAACTCCAGGGCTGACAACTTCAAGAGGAAAGGTAAAGCTCCTGTTCAGCCACTAAATTTTTCAGTCCCTATAAAGTTTAGAAAGGAGGAAGTGCCTTCTAGCAAATATGATCATGAGAATACTCAAGGTCATATTAAGACTAGTGTTTAGAATAACAAGGGTGTAAATGCCAGCAGGCCTATCCATGGTCATAAACCCAATGGTTTTAAGAAATCAATGGGTAAGGCTGCTACAGCACTAGCAATGGACAGACATTTTTCTGTCAAGAATGTATCTAGAAATAGATACAATAAGTTTGAGTGTTGGTGCTGTGGCAAGAGAGGCCACTTTGCACTAGACTGCTGGTTTAACACAAGTGTTACAAAGAACAATAGTCTACCTGTTAGAAGAGACTATGGTAGCTTTGTTAATGCTAACCTGAACCAAGGACCCAAGACTTACTTGGGTTCTAAGGGTAAGTAATTCTGTATTGCAGGATAGTCCAAGTGCTCATGCCCCTATATGGTACTTGGACAGTGGTTGTTCCAGGCACATGACTGGAACAAAGGGGCTGCTGAAGGAGTATTCATCTGTCAAAGATGGACCTAAAGTGATCTTTGATGGATCTGAGAAGGGAGTCATCAAAGGGTTTGGTAACATTTCTTCTAACCTAATTACTATCACCCAAGTGGCCTATGTAAAAGGTTTGAAACATAATCTAATAAGCATAAGCCAGCTGAGTGATCTAGGATATGACATTTCATTTGGTAAGGATGGATGTCATATCAAAAGGTCAAGTGATCAAGAGATCATATTGACTGGGTATAGGAAGAGAAATGTATATTGCCTTAATTTTATATGTGAGAATAAGGCTTCCCCCATTTGTCTTGTAGCTGATGACAATGCTTCCCATTGTGTTAAGTGGCACAAGAGATTGGCTCATCTTAACTACAAGACAATTGGCCAACTCATTAGTAAAGAACTAGTGAGGAATGGGCCTCAAGTTAAGTGTATAAAGGAAGGGGTATGCTCTGCTTGTCAAAAGGGCAAGCAGACAAAATCCTCATTTCAAAGCCTTGAAAACAAGGATTCTGTGAGGTGCTTATACCTCTTGCATATGGATCTTTTTGGTCCTATGCCAGTTCACAGTCTAGGTAGGAAGGCCTACACTCTAGTGGTTGTAGATGACTATTCTAGATTTACATGGGTATTCTTTCTGAGACAGAAATCAGAAACCCCAAGTGTCTTACTTAATTTTGTTAAGCAAATTCAGAATGAACTGAATAGTACAGTGGTCAAAATCAGAAGTGACCATGGTACTGAGTTTCAATCTGAAAGCATGACAAGATTATGTGAGGACTTTGGGATTTTTCAAGAGTTCTCCTCACCAAGAACACCTCAGCAAAATGGGCTTGCTGAAAGAAAGAATAGGACATTGATTGAAGCTGGTAGAACTCTATTGAGTGACACCTCTCTCCCAGAATATTTCTGGGCTGAGGCAGTTAACACTGCTTGTCATGTCATCAATAGGGCTTCTATCACCAAAAGCCACAGAAAGACTCCCTATGAGATTGTGAAAGGCAGAAAACCAAATCTATCCTATTTTAGGATCTTTGGTTGCAAGTGCTATATACTTAACAATGGCAAGTCATATTTGACTAAGTTTGCTGCCAAATCCCAGGATGGGATATTTGTTGGGTACAGCACAAATAGTAAGGCCATATAGAGTCTTCAACTTGACTACTCAAGTTGTTGAAGAATCTGTGCATGTTGTATTTGATGAAACAAGATTAATCAATTGTGAGTTGTCTTGTAGATCAAATGACTCAACAGGTATAAGCAAGAGTATGGACAAGCTCTCCATTGCTGAAGCTTCAAAGGAAGATGGAGCATTGGAAAATGAAGGCTGCTGTCCAGGGGGAGTACAAGAGATAATGGAAGCTGATGAAAACCAAGAGGTTCAGCAGAATGAAGAAGCTGGAGATGCTCAACCTGAAGGGAATCTTCCTCCAGCTATAAGATATCTAAGAGATCATCCTGCTGATCAGATAATTGGTGATCCAAGACAAGGAGTGCAAACTAGAAGCAGAAATCAAAGCACAGTGTTGCATTCAAGCTTCTTGTCTCAAATAGAACCTAAGAAGTTTGAAGAAGCTATCCAAGACCAGCACTGGATTGATGCTATGCAAGAGGAGCTGAATCAATTCAGAAGGTGAAAAGTCTGGGAGCTTGTTCCTAAACCAAGAGGCCATAACATAATTGGCACTAAGTGGATCTATAGGAACAAGCTAGATGAAAGTGGAATTATTGTGAAGAATAAAGCAAGGTTAGTTGCAAAAGGATACAGGCAGGAAGAAGGGATTGACTTTGATCAAACCTTTGCTCCAGTAGCAAGGCTAGAGGCAATCAGAATGTTCCTTGCCTATGCAGCCTACCAAGACTTCAAAGTATACCAGATGGATGTGAAGTCAGCATTTCTGAATGGTGATCTTAAAGAAGAAGTATATGTAGAGCAGCCATCAGGTTTTGTAGATCCTCTTAAACCTGATTCTGTGTATAAGCTTAGGAAAGCTTTGTATGGGTTAAAACAAGCTCCAAGGGCTTGGTATGAAACCCTGACTACCTTCCTCATTGAGAATAAATTCTCAAGAGGAAATATAGACAAAACTCTATTCCTTAGGGAATCCAAAGGTAAGATCATCCTAGTTCAGATCTATGTTGATGACATAATCTTTGGATCTACTGAAAACAACCTTTGTAAAAAGTTTGCCAAACTTATGCAAGGGAAGTTTGAGATGAGCAGTATGGGAGAACTTAAGTTCTTCTTGGGACTCCAAGTAAGACAGACTGATGATGGATTGTCCATATCCCAGTCTAAGTTCACCAAAGAATTAATTAAGAAATATGGTATAGAGTCATCCTCCACCATGAGAACTCCTATGGGAACACGTATGCCTATATGCAAAGATGAGGCAGGTAAACCTGTTGATGAATCATTGTATAGAGGAATAGTTGGATCTCTACTATATCTCACTGCTAGTAGACCTGACATTATGTATGCTACATGTGTCTGTGCTAGGTACCAAGCCTGCCCTAAAGAATCTCATTATACTGCAGTCAAAAGGATTCTGAGATATCTAAAGGGCACACATAATCTAGGCCTTTGGTACCCTAGGAATAGAGATTTTCTACTAACAGGCTATTCAGATGCAGATTTTGCAGGATGTAGAGAGGACAGGAAAAGTACTACAGGTACTTGTCAATTCCTGGGAGGAAGACTTATATCATGGAGTAGTAAGAAGCAGACCAGTGTGGCAATTTCCACAGCTGAGTCAGAGTATGTTGCTGCTGGAAGCTGCTGTGCACAGCTATTGTGGATGCAGCATCAACTTAAGGATTATGGTATTCAAGTAAGTAGAACACCTCTTTTATGTGATTCTAAGAGTGCTATTTCTATTGCTAATAATCCAGTTTCTCATGGTAGAACTAAGCATATAGAAATCAAATACCATTTTCTTAGAGAACATGTAGAGAAAGGAGACATCTCATTGGAATTTGTAAAAACAGATTATCAAATAGCAGATGTATTTACTAAGCCTCTAGATGAAACCAAATTCAATAAATTCAAAATTGAATTAGGTATGTTAACCATTGATTAATGTATTAACAAAATCATTAACAATGCAAGTGAAGTGGTATTTAAGTAAGTTGAAGTAATAAACAACTTAATTAAGTGTTAAAAATAAAGAAAAAGGAGAAGGGACACATTGAAGTAACACTTACAAGTGGTAGTGAACCAACAGAAATTGGCCAAGTAAGAATGTGTCGACACATTCAGTAATAATGTGTCGACTCAAAGAAATAATGTCGACAAATCAGAAATATTGTGTCGACACAGAGAATATGTGTCGACACTTAAGAGTTATATTGTCGACTTAACCAGAAATGTAATGTCGACTCAACCAGGATGTTGGTGTCGACACTTACAGAATATGTTTAGTAATGTCGAGACAATAGAAGTTTGTGTCGACACATTCCGTCTGTGTCGACACATTTAGTCTGTTTTTGGCGCCTTTTGCACTTCTTTCAACAGAAGGTATAAATAGGTCAAAAACTCTTTCTGTCGACACGCTTCCAAGGTTTTCGAGACTAAAACCGTGTGTCGACAGTCTACCTTTCTCTCTTCCCTCAAGCTTTCTCGACGAATCGATGGCGCCAAGGATTGAAGACAACGTCAATGAAGGGTATGAGCTGGTGCGCCATGCCTTTGCAGATGCGCCACCAGATGTTCAAGGGGTTATCACCCTCCTCTCAGAATCAGGGTTAGAATTTCTAGTCTCAGAACCGACTAAAATCTGGAAGAAGGAGGTGCATGAGTTCTTTGTCTCTGCATCAGTCCACACAAATGGCCTAAAGATTAAGTCCATTGTTCAAGGGACTAAGGTAAAGATCACCCCAAGGGGTATACGAAAGATTTTCCAATTACAAGTAGTTGAGAATGACGAGGAGGTTCCTAGTTCTAAGACAAGGGAAGCCCTTCAATGGTGTGGATTGGACTCTAGCATGAAGATAGGAGCTGCATTCAACAGGAAGGGTATGAATCAGCAAGGGAAGTTCTTGTCTGAAGTGGTTGGGAAGGTGATTCTCTGCAAGTCAGGTGGACATGATATGATTTCTGCCTACATGTTCAGCCTTATGACCAGGATTGTTTTTACAATTCCTACTGATTGGTCAGGAGTACTCTTTGACAAGATCAAAGAAGGAATCAAGAAGCCCAACATGGCTAGAATCATGAGCTTATATCTCACTGGAGTGATTCCTGAAGTGATGCAGCAACTGCCAGGAACTAAGATCAATCATATGAGAAGGATGGATATGAGACTGTTCTCCAGGTGGGATAGGGTGCTGTCCAAGGATGTGCCTGAAGAGTGCAGGCCAGACACCCCTGTGAAATTCCCTTCTCAAACTCAAGAAACTGGGCAAAAACAAGAAGACCTTCTGAGGACACAGGTTGAAGAACAGCCTGACTCCACTATAGTCCAGCAAGTGTCAACACCTGCACAGATGCAGGGGGAGCCGGTTCACTCTCCTGCTCAAAATGTATCTACTCCTGATCAGGTACAAGTGTAGGGGGAGCTAATATATTTTACTATAAAAGACATTGTTCATATTTTTTTTCTATTACTGCACAGGTTCAGGGGGAGCTAGTGTCCACTCCTACCCTAGATAATACAACTACTGCAAGAGTACAGGAGATGCTGATGTCAGAGCAAGTGCAAAAGGAAGCACAGTTAGACTTATCTCAAGATTTAACTGCTGCAGAAGATACAGCTCAACAGGAATTTACTCTGGAGGAGTTATTCCCTGATGCTGATACTATTACTGATATAGTAGAAAAGGGACAGGAATTTGAGAAGTCCTTAGTTATGGACATAGATCAAGAAGCTGAAGTTGAGCCACAGGTTGAGGGGGAGCCAGTGGATGTTGAGACTGAACAACAGGTCACTGAGCCAGATACACTTCATCCTCCTCAAGAAAGAGTTCAAATAGATACTACATCTGATTCAGAGACTGAAGAAGCCAGACTGGCTAAGAAAAGGAAACTTGTGGTATTTAAGAGACGGAGCAAAAGCTATAAGCAAGCCCTACAGCCAACAACACAACCATCTCCTTCTGCCTTTGATCATAATAAGTTTATGGTAGATCTGCAAGTGAAGCTGGATGAACAAAGAATGGCTCTGGAAAAGTATGTTGATGAAAATAGCAAGTCACTTCAGTTTGACTTAGCTCAGGATATCAAGTCAATCCAGTTTCAAGTCAACATGCATAAGAAAGAAATGACAGATTGCTTCCAAAAGGGAGGCCATGCTGTGGTATATCTAGCTCAACAACAGGAGGCTATTACTAAGAAGGTAGATGATGTTGTTCTGAAGCAAGGCTATGTCATTGAGAATCAGATTAACATGAATGCCAATCTGGAAGACTCCCACAATCAGATTCTTCTAGAATTCCAAAAGTATTCTACTGAAATGTCTGAGGCCAGAGCTAAAGAGAAAGAAGAGTTTAATAAGAAATTTCAAGATGCCATTGCCTCAGTACAAACTGCTATCTCCACCTGCCAACAGGACATCTCAACCAAGCTGCAAAAGTTGAAACCATTTTTCAAAGATGGTATACATTATCTAGATGGACAGATAAGGTTTCAAAAGAATGATCTTAGAGATCACATGACCAGAGAAGTCATAAAGGGGGAGAGGTTATTGATTCATGCAGGCCAAGAGCACTCCAAGTGGGTGACAAATAGCATAAGAGCCACCTTGGGATATCCACCCTTGTGTGATGATGATATGATGGCTGAATCAGGCATTCAAGCAGGACTACTTGAAGGCAATCAACCTGAGGTTGCCCAAGTTATATACTCCCCTTCAGATTTTGATATACTGGATCAGCAAGTGCAAGATATGTATAGTCCTCCAAAGGAGGTTACTAATGTGGTTATTGATAAAGTTGACATGCCTGAGGCCTATCTGAAGGAACAGCAAAATGCTCTATTATCAAAGAAAAGATTTAGAGAGCAGGCTGCCCTTAAGCCAGATTATGAGCAGTGGAGTCCTACTTCAAGGAACATTATACTCACTGCATGGAAGGCTGTTCAAGACAAGGTTCATGAGAGAGGCAAGTGGTATAATGAGATAGAATGGCAGAAGTATGAGGCAAGACAAGAAGCTATTGTACAATTCAGAAGGAAAGCTAAGCTGGGAAGACTGCCACCTGATGCTATGGAGCCAAGCAAATACTTCCCAAAGCCTTTTCACTATTTTGAAAGGCAAAGGCTCAAGGAAGAAGCTCAGAAGAAAGCTGCTCTTAAAGGAAAGAAGATAGCTGAAGAATCAGAAGCTCCTGTGACGGCTAAAGTTCAATCTGGCAAAGGGATTGTCATTAGAGAGCCTGATCAATCCTGATTGTGTTTTAGTTCTTTCATAATGTTTTGTAATGATGTAATGTGATCATTAAAAGTAAAACAATGTAATCAAACATTACCCAGTAATAAACAAAATATTGTTTAAATCTGTGATAGATTGTTTTATCCATGATGTTTTTATTATTTTATTTATAATTAAGTATCCCTGTGTTTTGTCATATATCATCATTTAATACTGTTTATAAATGGTGTATATCATTGGCTATAAGGGTTATGACTTCTCCAAATAGGGGGAGATTGTTGGGTACATTGGAAAATGTGTACCTGATTTGAAGAAGCCCAACCTAGCTCAATGATATACATCAAGGTGTATTTGATGTTGTTTTGAGTTGACATGTGCAGGTGAAGAATTGTTAAAGTTTGTAGAAAAATTCTAAGTCCAAGTGTCGACACAAAGGAGGATGTGTCGACACATAGAAGAAATTAGTCGACACAACACTGGGAAGCAGTGTCGACACAGAAAAAGTTAGTCGACACAACTCTGGGAAAATGTGTCGACATAGAAGAAGTAAGTCGACGCAGAAAAAGTTAGTCGACACAACTCTGGGAAGAAGTGTCGACACACAAGCAGTTAGTCGACATCAACACTGAGAAGAAGTGTCGACACATAACAGTTAGTCTACAACAACACTGGGAAGCAGTGTCGACACATAGCAGTTAGTCTACAACAGCACTGGGAAAATGTGTCGACACAGAAGAAGTAAGTCGACACAACTCTGGGAAAAAGTGTCGACACAGAAGAAAAGCGTCGACCTCAACATTGGGAAAATGTGTCGACACAGAAGAATATAGTCGACCTCAAGTTTGTCTACAACAGCAGGATGTGTCGATACATTGTGATTGAGTCGACACATTGTAGCAGAGTTAAAAGAAGACTGTGTCGACACCTGAAGGCTAAGTCGACACTTACTAAGTTATGACTCTACAACAACTGTGTCGACACACAGGACTTGTGTCGACACACTGCAGAGTCAAAGACCAAGTTATTTTCAGAAGAAGATGTGTCGACTCAAAGGAAACTTAGTCGACATCACTGAAGGCTGTGTCGACACCAAAGTCAATTGTGTCGACACAGATAGACAGATAGTCTCGACACTTTCTGGCAGACTGTCTCGACACATTGTGGTTCAAGACTAAGGCACAGGACTTGTTGAAGACTTGACAGCTGTGGGTTGCCACCGGTTAACTGAAGCTGTCAGACTTGTCAGAAAACGGTTAGAAACCGGATCAGCCGGTTATCATGAAGAAAGTCTATAAATAGACAGATTCAGAAGAAGGAAACAACTTTTGGAAAACAATTGACACAAGTCAAAAAGTGGAGAAGGATTACAATCCAATTCATTTCAAGAAAGTGCAAGGCACTTAAGAAGATCTTCTCCAGAAGATCTAAGAAGACTATCTAAGGATAGATCAAAGAAGAGTTCTAACCAGAATTCAGAAGAATCATTCAAAGTGCTAGATAGAGAGAGATCAAGCCAGAATTTGAAGAAGAAGAAAGAAACCACCAGTGGATTCTCAAGAAGCTGTTTGGAAATCAACTCAGCTAAGTTCATATTCAAGAAGCTTTGAAGAAAGCTCAGATACAGTTGATTTCATCAGCTGAACAAGAATTGTCTTGGCCTTTTCTCTCTCAATTTAGGCAAGACAGTTAATCTATCTTTTCTATATTTTCTGTAGGATCTGTTTACACAGATCTGAGTTGTAAGCCTGTGTTATAAAGGCTGAGTGTAGGAGTGTTGAACTCTGAGTGGTAGGGCTGGTTGCCTGAGTGTAGGAGAAGGGTCTTCTCTGAGTTGTAGGCCTTGGGGCAAGGCTGAGGTAGGGCTGTTGTGCCTGAGCTGTAGGAACCAGTTGGTTCTGAGTTGTAGGATCTTTTGATCTGAGATTAGTGGAAGTTTGGCCGAATCTAGCATATTGCTAGATAGGTGAAGGGGGAAAGTGGATGTACCCAGACCTTGGGGAACCACTATAAAACATTGTGCAATCTGTGATGTTTTATTTTCTGTGATTGCTGTGATTAATGTGTTAGACATTAAATTGAATTCTGCCTAGAAGTTTTTATAAAAATAAGTAGAACCTATTCACCCCCCCCCCCTCTAGGTGTTTAGGTTGTCTTGAAAGTAAAACTATCAAGTTCCGTTCTTGTCAGGGAGGAAAGGAAAAAACAATTACCAGTATATTATGTTAGCCATATCCTAAAAAGCGCTGAATTGAGATACCCAATCCTGGAAAAGCTAGCCTTGGCCTTAGTTAATTCTGCTCGCCAACTCCGTCCGTATTTCCAGGCGCATTCAATCCAAGTCATGATGGATCAACCCCTCAAGGGAATATTGGAAAGACCAGAGCATTCAGGAAGACTCGCCAAGTGGGCAATCGAGCTAAGCGAGTTCGAAATCTCATATGTACCTAGAACAGCTATAAAAGCTCAAATTTTGGCAGACTTCATGGCGGATACCACAGAACAAAGTGATGTTCAAGAAGAAAATTCTCCACCAGCTTGGGTCATTTACGTCGACGAAGCCTCAGGAAGAAATTCATCAAGAGCAGGGATAGTCCTCATCAACCCAAACGGAGTCAAAATAAAACATGCAGTGAAATTCTTTTTTCCGGTTACTAACAACCAGGCTGAGTACGAAGCACTTCTTGCAGGATTGAGATTCGCAAAAGAGCTCGGCATCGGTCACGCCCACGTCAAAACAGATTCCTTGGTAATGGCCTCTCAAGTACTCGGGAATTTCGAGACCCGAGAACTAGTTCTCAAACAGTATCTCATGTTGGTAAAGGCAGAAATCAGAAGATTCAAAAGTTTCATCATTGAACATATCCCGAGGATCGGAAATGAGGAAATCGATGCTTTTTCAAAGTTCGGCATTACCACGGGAGAAGTAGCCTCTGAACTTTTTCAGTCATCAGTCGAAGAAGGAGAGGCAATGCAAGTTGATCAGTGTCACTCTTGGGTAGATCCGTTCGTTTTGTATTTATCGAAGGGAGAGTATCACCCTGCTATTAAAGATCGAAGAAGGTTTAAAATCAAGGCAGCATATTACAACCTGATCTCCGGGATACTTTACAGGAGAACTCTCATCTCACCCATGGAGAGATGTGTTTTGGAGGAAGAAGTCTCCACCATACTTCAAGACATCCATTCAGGAGAGTGTGGCAGCCATTCTGGAGCCAGGACCTTAGAACAGCGGATCTTGCGACAAGGATATTTCTGGCCAACGATAAGGAACGATGCAGAATTATATGTCAGGAAATGCGTCCAATGCCAGAAATTTGCTCCACTTCAGCTCCATCCCGCCCAACAGCTTTGTTCAATTACATCACCATGGCCGTTTGCAATTTGGGGGATGGATCTTCTTGGGCCATTTCCAATGGCAAGTAGTCAACAACGCTTCATCTTGGTTATGATAGATTACTTCACTAAGTGGATTGAGGCCAAGGCACAAGCAAGAACTACAACTCAGATAGTTAAAAATTTTATTTGGGGTGATATAATTTGCAGGCACGGAATTCCAATGGAAATAGTCACGGATAATGGACCTCAGTTCAATAATGCGGAAATGATTAATTTTTGTAAGAAAGCAGGAACTGATCTCTGATTTTCCTCGGTGCATCATCCCCAGAGTAACGGTCAAGCAGAGGCAACCAATAAGCAAATCTTGAACTTACTCAAGAAAAGGGTTCAGAATCTAAAAAGCAGTTGGGCTGATCAACTCTCTTCAGTGATATGGGCTTTAAGGACTACACCTTCCAGCGCCACCGGAGAAACCACCTTCAAGGTATCACACGGGTAATAGGCCCTCATCCCAATAGAATTCGAAGTACCGTCACCAAGGGTCCTACTAGCTAGGCAAAATTGGGAAGACTGGCTTGAAATCAATGATGAGAAAATGAAATATCTTCTGGATCAAATCGAAGAACTTCGAGATGAAGCTATTATCAGGCATGAAGAAGTAAAAAGGAGGATGGCCCGATATTTCGATCAGAAAGTAAGGGTAAAACAATTTCAGGTGGGAGACCTAGTTCTGAAAAAGGTGGATGCAGCAGCAAGAAATAGCTCGGTCGGAAAATTGAATCTCAACTGGACCGGACCTTTTATCATAAAAGAAGTATTGAAAAGGGGTGCTTACAAAATGCAAACATATGAAGGGGAGGAAATCACCCATACCTGGAGAGGGGATGATCTGAAATGATTCTACTCTTAGAACAAATGGCGGGGTATTTACTCTCAAGACTCGAAGTTAAGAAATGATAAGCCCGGGGTAACACCGTCGAGTCTAGCTTGATCCCCCATGAGAATCGTTGTCATTAGCGTAACGCAACCAAGACCACGCGTAGTGGGGAGTTCTCTCACCGTATAGTGGGAGCTTGCAGATTCTCGTGCAGAGGGCTTCTGGACCTCGGATCCCAGCTGGTATCTAACACACCACCTCTGCGTATCAGGTAGGTCAGGGTGGGTGCTTAGCTCTACCATGCGTCATAAGGGATATTACTACAGTTTCATTGATCCTCCTTGAGATGAGATGGCGCGAGTCTCAGCACCTGCCAGCCTCATCCTTGTTGATCAATCTAGGCCGTGGTAATCGGGCAACACCTCCCTTCATTCTTTTCTAGATTCAAGTTTTATCGCATAACCGCGCGACAAGGTAAAATTGAGTTGATCATAGGGCGAGGTTTTCAGAATTTCTATTCGCTTTTGGATCAGCGGTCAAACCGGTATCTTTGAGAAAGGTGGTCAAGCCGAGTGGGTAAGGAGGTCAAGAATAACGGACCAGTCATCACTCACACGACCTGGGAAATTTCTAAAATGTAATTGCGCGGATAACGGTATTGCAAGCCGCAGATTTGGTATGAGAATTTCTGTATTATTTTTCTTATATAAATGGTAATCGCACGGATAACAGTACCTCTGCGTATCAGGAGGGTCAGGGTGGGTGCTTAGCTCTACCATGCGTCATAAGGGATATTACTACGGTTTCATTGATCCTCCTTGAGATGAAATGGTGCGAGTCTCAACACCCGTCAGCCTCATTCCTTTTGATCAATCTAGGCCGTGGTAATCGGGCACACCTCCCTTCATTCTTTTCTAGATTCAAATTTTATCGCATAACCGCGTGACAAGGTAAAATTGAGTTGATCGCAGGGCGAGGTTTTCAGAATTTCTATTCACTTTCGGATCAGCGGTCAAACCGATCTATTTGAGAAAGGTGGTCAAGCCGAGTGGGTAAGGAGGTCAAGAACATCGGACCAGTCATCACTCACACGACCTGGGCAATTTCTAAAATGTAATCGCACGGATAACGATATTGCAAGCCGTAGATTTGGTATGAGAATTTCTGTATTGTTTTTCTTATATAAATAGTAATCGCGCGGATAACAGTATTGCAAGCCGCAGATTTGGTATGAGAATTTCTGTATTGTTTTTCTTATATAATGGTAATCGCGCGGATAACAGTACTGCAAGCCGCAGATTTGGTATGAGAATTTCTGTATTGTTTTTTCTTATATAAATGGTAATCGTGTGGATAACAGTACTACAAGCAGCAGATTTGGTATGAGAATTTCTGTATTGTTTTTCTTATATAAATGGTAATCGCGCGGATAACAGTACTGCAAGCTGCAGATTTGGTATGAGAATTTCTGTATTGTTTTTCTTATATAAATGGTAATCGCGCGGATAACAGTACTGCAAGCCGCAGATTTGGTATGAGAATTTCTGTATTGTTTTTCCTATATAAATGGTAATCGCGCGGATAACAGTACTGCAAGCCGCAGATTTGGTATGAGAATTTCTGTATTGTTTTTCTTATATAAATGGTAATCGCGCGGATAACAGTATTGCAAGCCGCAGATTTGGTATGAGAATTTCTGTATTGTTTTTCTTGTATAAATGGTAATCAGGCGGATAAAAACATGGCAAACCGCAGACCCGTCATATGGAATTCTATGCGAAACTGAGTTGCAGAATATTCATGTCGATCCAATTCAGTAATAGGCGAAATAGAAATTACTCAACCGCACGACATCACACAGCATGAAAACTAAAGTCCATAAAAAGGCGGTTACACATATACCGAGCGATTTACAAAAAACAAAATCCGCAAGTTCTTAAAAATGAAAATAAATACATCTATGTCCTGCCTTTCTTCTTCTTTTGTTGATCTCGTCCCGAGCTAGATGAACTTGAAGCGCTTGAAGGCTCGCTTGACCCAGATGATTCCGAAGAATCGGACTCTCCGCTATGCACAGAATCTCCCTTGGAAAACTCAGCATCACGTTCTTCATTCCGGATATCGGCCACAACCTCAGAAGCAGGAATTGATTTATCAACTTTAGCCGCGCTGGCTACCTTATCCCGCTCGACCTCCAATGTCTTGAAATCTGGGAAGAGATCGTCGAAGGTGAGGTTTTGCTCTTCCGGTATCAGCGAGCCCCTCTCCTTAAGGATATGAAGGATGTCTTCCCCGCCTTCCCTCAGATGAAGGATTATCTCATGCAAGAAAGTCGGATTCTCCCAGTTGTACATTTGCTGTAATATGCAATACAAGGAAGCGGTTAAAAATTATGACTAGCCGCGCGAGACTACGGTTAAGGTTCTTTTTACCTCAACAATCTCCCTCAGCCTTTTATTGTCAGCCTTCAAATCTTCTTTTTCTTCTTCCAAGACCTCCATCTTTCCTCTAATCGTTCAGCTACACCGATGACCTCGGCCAGGGATTCACCCATAAAATGGTCAAGGGTAAAACTTCTCGCCCGAGCTTGGGCGGCTAAGGTAGGTAACCGAGCGGTTGGTATTGATTTCATATCGGCCATATTACCCTTCCCATATAAAGCGAAGCCAACCGCCCGGGCATGACGGCTAATTTTAGAACTGGACCAAGGAGGAAGAGAAGTGGAAACTGTGACATGCTCCCCATGTCGATGAAATCGCACGGATTCTTTGTCGTGGAGATCCTTCAAAGGCTTATTAATCCAATCGGGCACGAAAGGAATTGCCGGGCTATCACCCGTAGCAGGGTCATCAGTCTCGATATGGTCTGCCACCCTTTGTTTGCGTAGTTCACTTTGAGTTGGCACCGGACCCTCCGGAGAGATTGGTTTACCCGTCGGAACCTCTAGTTGAACTGTAAAGAGAAAAGGTTAACCGAACGTCACGGATGCAAAATCTCAGAAACAACAGAATACTTACATTCGGTCGTATCGCATTCGGCCGCAATTATCCGCAGTGGCAAATAATAGACAATGTATAACCGCTCATCCTTGTAGAAGTTGGCAATCGCTAATTCTTTACCTCCGAGCTCTATCCTTCTGAAGTTACTAGTCGCTCGAGTTTGCGGACTTAATGGAAGGACTCCAAGGTTACCTGTGAATATCAGATATCTAGTCGACCAATCCGTGACTTTATTAGGAAGATTTACTACCTTCAACCATTTACAGCCGAAGTAAATAATACCGCGGAAGATTTTGCTTTCCTTTTTACCCGCCTTAATCGAACGAGCTACAAAACAGTTCCTGAAAAGGTTCATAGTAAACTTCACCCGCTCCGATCGCAGATAGATCAAAAAACTCATTATGGCGCCGATCGTGTTCGGGGGAAGCTGGCTGAGGACAACCCCATAAAAATCCATAATCTCTATCAATTCAATGAATGGCGGAAAAGAAAAGACATGATCGAAATGATCGATGGGAATTACAGCTGTATTGTTCCCAATAGAGTTTAACCGCTCTGCTGCTAATGGTAACCGACCGACTATGGAATCATCGTGCATATGCTTACACACAAATTCCGAAAGCTCGCTTTCGGTTAAGGAAGAGGCCTTGAATTCCGACCGAAGGAAGATGGCTGAAGCGCTAGATCGCACGAATACCATGTTTTTACCCGGCAGATGTAGAAAACTCTAAATTTGTTACAAGAAGAGAACCTTTAACACTATTTATAGGAAAAGTGGCATTCAGAGAAGCATAAGTGATCGAGCGCTTAAAATAGCGCAATATCGAAATCAAAGAATTCAAACAGAAATTAGAAATAATTCTAACCGCATAGTACCAGCGAGTTCTTCAAATAAATATACATAAACTATTTTCCTTTTGCATTCATTTCCGTCCCTTTATCCTCACTTATTGACTCGTTACGGTCTGGCAGGTCCCCACCAATGTGAGCCACCAAGTCACCCACATGCAGAATCGTGGAGATCACAGCGGATAGATGGTGAAGCGCAGTATGGTGGTGCCGATGAATCCTTGCGGCATCACGACCCACACGACCAAGGAATAAGGGGGTCGCTTGTCCGGAAGGCCGGGCGGTTGAAGTCGCTTGGTTCATCGACAAGGTTTCATCCCGGGCCGTACCATCACCTCTTTGACTCTCTGGGTAAGAATTCCCAGATCGGCGTCACACTTCATTCTCTGCTTGGTGACATCGACCTCGATAATGAGCTACGTCATCCAGTAATCTCTTTTGTTGTAGATCTCGATCCCTCAACTCCTCGTACGCCGCGACTTTGGCGATCAGTTGTTCTTTCTCGCGCCTTGTCTCTTCTCGAGCGGTTCTAGCCTCGGCCAACGCCGCAGCGACCTCTTTGCGAGCCGAAATCACCTCTGCTGCCGACTTCTCAGCCATCAATCTTAGCGCATCCCTTTCCTCCATGAGCAGATTCTTTTCCTCTAGCTGCTCAAGTTCGCGGCAAGACTCTTCGGGAGACTTCAGCTCTTTACCTGAAAGAGGCGAAGTATTCGCAAGAATAGCCGCCGCGCTCGCATCATTCGTCACTAAAACAACAATGCACTAAGCGGTTAGAAGAAGAGTCAGCGGTAAATAGAGCGGATTGAGGAATTGATACTTTGAGACAGAGGCTCGAATGCAAGTCTTTCTCCCGCTTCCGATAGCTCGCAGGCGGAGAATATCGGCCGTCACGCGTTCTCCGGATCGATCCTCCTTATCTGAGCCTTCCAAAGTTGTGTGGACTTGATTCTTTCCGCCTTAGAAATCTCCTTGGTCATCGGAATGTCCCTACCTCCGGAGATCAAGCGAACCGGACGTTTTCTCCGCAATACCTTCTTTGAGAGATTTTCCTTACTTGTCCGAAGTGTCCCGATTTCTTCTGTCCGCTTGCATACGTCCCGGTCGTTCTCATCATCTGGGTCAAGTCCAACAGCCAGAAGTGCTCTCACAACGACAAACTCTTGAGGTTTGATGGGGTATTTGGATGTTAAGGTCCCACTGCTCATTATGGCCATACTGTTAAGGATTTCTTCCATCCCCTGCAAATAACCGGCATTAACAGGGAGGTCAAAATCCGTAGAATCTTCGACCGCAATAAGAAGTCTCTCTAGCTCGGCCAATGCGGTTACCTCTCGCGGCTGTTCGATCTCCTTTTGTGGGTCAGCGGGTATCTCGCCTTCCTCAGAAATTGTGGACAGTGGGGCAACGACGACTTTGAGAGCAGAGGACTTTTTGTTCTCTTTTCCCCTTTGGCGGAGTTTCTTCTCCACCCGCTCTTCAATGGTCGTCCCGGATTGACGTTTTCGTTTTTTCGGGCTTGGCTCAGTGATTCCCAATTCCAGTTTCAGTTTATCCGCCGCGGTCAAAGCGGCACTCATGTCTTTCCCCCTGATCCCAGTAAGAGTGTCGGCTGGAGAGGATAACCCACTGTCATGATCAGGTGGAGTGTTATCTATGATGTCAACATCAGGCGAAACATCGATCTTCGGGGTAACAGGCGGATCGGCTTTGATCCCGTCGTTACCGCTTTCTGCGCTCGTTTTTCAGCAAGGATAGTCATCTGACTAGGGGCAGTAGAGATGCCCGTCGTCGGCTTTTTGGACGGATAGCCGACCTCAGCAACTTTAGCCGCATTTTCCCGAACGAGCGGCTTTACGTTCGTGTCGGATCTCTTATACATATTGCCCAACAAGCTCCTCATCGACATAGCGGCTAATGTAATATCAACCGCAGTCAGAGAACTTTCCCAAGGGATACCAGCTGGGCAATTGTCCTTCCGACAGTTTTTATAGCTTCGGGACGTGTTAAAGGTTATACCGGTCTGGCGGGTAAAAGAAACATTTCCAAAATTTTCACTATTCGGAAATGTGCAGGGATCATGTTTCCCCGGAAGACCGCTATTCGATTTCTTCCACAAGATGTTTCAAGGCCCTTTTCTGACCGCATAACCGCAAGACTGCAGAAGTTAATAAGCCGAGTCTCCGTCCGGTCCTCCTGTTTAGACCGCGTAACCGTGCGGTTAAGAGCTCTTCTTTTCCTTCTTTGGACACGTATCCCGTCACCGCTGCTCTCTCTCCTGTCCCACGGGTAGATGGTGATTCTAGCGCCTGCCCGCTCGGGCAGGACCCCGAGCCTATAAATAGGCATGAAAAGTACTCTCTAAGCATGGTGAATCGAATCCTCAAGCTCGCTGTCTGTGGCAGCGGTCTAGAATCCTTTGCTGAGTGGGTTATTGTCCAATCGGGTGCTCTTTGGTAACCGTTGTAATCGATTCATTCTATAGCAACCAAAAAGCCCGTCGCATGAGTGGTTTTAACCGCGACGGGCGAACTCTGATGTCGCCGCTATCAGCGGCACCCCTTTTGTCTCCTTTTCATTTAACCGCTAGTAACCGACAACTCGCAGTTTCTCCTTTACTTTTTTTCTCCTTCTCGCAGGTTCCTCAGCGACCAAGAGACATTCTCGACTCGAACACTTGTGTCTACCTTCTTAATTAGAATGAATTGGATTAATTTTCATTTTAACAATGTTTAGCAAGTGATATGTTGACTCTTGTAGTGTTCCTAATTAGAGTAGTATGTTATTTTTGAAAATTTTCTTGAATTTTTGCACTTTTCCTTAGCCTTTCTTTTATATTTTTCACTTTTGTAACTTATCATCCCTTATTTTCTTTGTTAAAAATCTTTTTCATGTTGATTTGTGTTAAGTGTGGTAGACGTAAAATGGCATAGACGCTTATTATTGTCATTTTCATGAAGAGCAATTTTATTTATTTTCTATTTAGAACTTACATTTTTGAATTTTCCAAAGCTCTACTTTGAGTAGACTTAGAAGCATGAAAATGAACTAGGCGTTTTTATGAAATATTTTGAGCTTTTGCAGACCGTACCTAAAAAACTTATTTTCGTGAACCAAATAGTGCCTTTTCCCGTTCCTTTTTGTAGCCGCACTTATTTTTCACCAAAGCCAAATAGCCCACCCTTGTGCACACTTAAAATATTTTGAGCTTTGATTTTATTGCTAGTCTGTACCATTTTGCTAAAAATAGTGGTAAATCATTGTCATATCTTTTGCTACAAAAGTAGGAAATGTTTAATATGTGGGAATTCCTGAAAATTTGAAAAATGAAAAAAAAAAGATGGAATTGAAAAGAAGTAAAAATTGAAAATAGTTAAAAAGTTAAAAAAGTTTTTGTATTTGAAAGATATTTTCTTAGCAACATCATTTTTGCAAAGCTCAACCCTCTTATTTATGTGTGCAAAAACTGTTCATGCTTATCTTTTGAATCACACCCTTTAACCAAAGCCAAATATTATGCCTAATTAAAGCCTAGTGATTTTTGCTTCCTAAGTTCACTTTTAGTATAGTAGCGAGAAAGAAATTTGGTTAAATTTTTAGGTAAGAATATTAAACTTTGTCTTGAATTGATATGATTGTAAAATGTCTCTTAGACTTTAGTAGCTACTCAATACATTTTTCATTCATCACTTTATTAAGTTTTTCACTTTGTTTAAAATTTGCGATGATTTGCTTTTATGTTAGTGAAACTTATAAAATTATGTGTTAGGCTAACGTAACAATTTTTAGTTCTTTTTTCAAAATTCCTCAACTTTCAATTTTGCATAATACTCATTTTTAGCATGGTTAAACAGTTTGATTAATCCTTTTTAATTTCTCTAACTCGTATGTATTTTCTTGGGGACAAGAAAAATAATAAGTATGGTAGAATTCGATGAAGCATAATTTAGCTTAATTTATTAGGGCAAAATTATGTATTTTCTTATTTAAAATTATGTACATTATGAATTTTGAGACCTTAATTAGTTCTTTTTTAGAAAATGTTATTCTAACTTTGCTTAATTAGATTTTTGCAGAAAAAAGTTTTTTTTTGGAAATTTTTCATATTACACGCCCCCAGGCCACCGACATAACCTGGGCGTGTAACCCAATCCCGACGCAAAAGAAGATCTAGAGGACAAATCCAGGAAAAATTAAGGACACGCCCAGTCGATGCACTAATACTCCTTAGTCACGTTTTGTGTCCTGCCTGCGTGTCCTACAAGTTTCAATTTCGGCACTGCAGTGCAAAAGTCGCCGATCCACTTACCCTAGTACTTGTCATGCCTCCCAATCACAGGCGTGACAGGAGAGCGAGTTCACCACTTCTTAGGCTAGAAGTTGTCCCTCCAGAAATTTTCTAGCTGAAGTCAACTAACTATTACACGCTCCCCAGTTATGGGTGTGTAAGGGGGGGGTGTCCTTTCTGAAAAAATTTCTATAAATTCCAGCAAACTCCAAGGGTCCAGGGTTGAGATTGTGTGAGTGGGGAGGTGCTGCTAGTTATAATTCATTGTCTTTTTGAGCATTTAACTCACTTGTTCATGTACTTCTCTCTCATTATTTCTAAGATTTCACTTTTTTAGTTTAAGTTTCACTTCTTGAAGAACTTGTAATCTCTAATTTCTAGCCCTAGTGGTTGTGTCCTTTAGTTTTTATCATTTGTAATCTAGTTTGGTTTATTAATAAAATTTTGTTGCTTCTCTATCTCTTAACCACTTTCTCCTTCTCTATTACTTTAAGTTTCATGCAAATCCTTTACTTATCTCCCTCTTACCACTCTACTATGATTAACTTTACTATCTTAATACTTGATTGTGATGATACGAGAATGATATAATCAAGTTATGATGCTTTAGTTTTATTTTTCTCTTTAATGAAATCAATTTTGATTTACCCTTGATTTTTAAAGTTATGGAACTATTTTATCGATATATTGTTTTCACTTAGGTTTTCATTCTTAATTTGCTGAGAGGCTCGAAGTTTGAATCGATCACTCAAGGGTAAAGAGAGTTGCTTGCACCCCTCGAGAGAGAATGACATAATTCTCCCAGATTGAAGTCAAATTCAAAAGTGGCGTTCATACTGTATAGTAAGTTTTCGGTAATTGATTTTAGAACGGGAGTTCGGTTGATTTTTACTAAACTTCATTAGGCACTTCCATGAGATATACATGTTTATGCTTCGGGAACCTCCATGGTCAAAGTTCTTAATTGAAGAGAATTATAATTTATTTTACTTTTGATTATCTCATACCATGGTGATTCATGATTGAGTACTAATATGTTATCCATTGCTTAAAGTCATTCTTAATTTACAATTTAGTTCTCCTTTTATCCAAGTAAAAACAACTCAAAAAATGCATTTGATTAGATAATAGTGATCTCCACAAAGTAGAAGTAATCAACGCGCCCCAGGTAATACGATCTTGATATTTAACTTTAGTGTCTAATACTATAGACGATAAGGTACTCTTTCCTTTATCGAAAATAGAATTCGAGAACATCATCCATAACTCTTTCTAAACACTAAAATCAAACATCAACTTGACTCAAGAATTTGACCCGAAAGACATCATTGCAGGTACCCCTGTAATTTAATTCAGTGCATCATTTAATACATTCTTAGCTTGCCAAAAAAATTGCCTAGTGAGTCCAACTTTCAACTGTTATAACTAAACACCTAGGCATTGTAACTATTAGTGGGATCCCTACTCACACTTTATTTGATATCGGTACTACCCACTCCTTCATTTCAGTAAACTTTATTGTGGATTTGGATGATATGCAACACTTCACCGAAGTCACTCGGAGAGTTCTTCTTCAAGATGGCTCCGAGTAAATTTCATCCGCTAAGTTAAATATGGAGGTGTGCATTGGCGGAAGTTACTAAAATCCCCTACAATTATGTTGAGGATGTCGGATTTTGATCTCATTTTAGGCCTAACATGGATGGACTGGCATCATGCTAGTATCGGCTGCATCAGCTGGATGCTTAAGGTCAATATTGGAAGCATTGACTAGAATCTTTATAAGGACAGTGTTGGGTACATTTGAAAATGTGTACATGATTTGAAGAAGCCTAACTTAGCTCAATGGTATACATCAAGGTGTATTTGATGTTGGTTTGAGTTTATATGTGCAGGTTAAGAATGTACTAAAATACAGAAAAAAAATATTCTAAGTCCATGTGTCGACACTAGAAGAAGCTGTGTCGACAGCTCATAAAGATTGTGTCGACACTTGAGGAAGACTTTGTCGACACAGAGAAAAAGAGTCGACAACATTTGTGTCGACACCGGGAGACTGTGTCGACACACAGAAGTTTAGTCGACAACATTTGTGTCGACACCAGAAGACTGAGTCGACACACAGAATTGCTAGTCAACAACATTTGTGTCGACACCAGAAGACTGAGTCGACACACAGAGCCAGAGTCGACAACATTTGTGTCGACACCAGAAGACTGAGTCGACACACAGAATTGCTAGTCAACAACAATTGTGTCGACACCAGAAGACTGAGTCGACACACAAAGGCAGAGTTGACAATAACTGTGTCGACACCCGGAGACTGTGTCGACACACAGAGGCAGAGTTGACAATAACTGTGTCGACACCTGGAGGCAGTGTCGACACACACTATGTTCTGAGTCTACATCAACTGTGTCGACACACAGGACTTGTGTCGACACACTGCAAAGTCTAGACTAAGTTAATTGCTGGTGAATGATGAAGTGTTTGAGTCGACACAAATACTCAGTGTCGACTCATTCTCAAGATGCAGTATCAAGAAGCTGAGTCGACATAAAGGCAGACATGTCGACATCATCAAAGGCTGTGTCGACACTTAAGTCACTTGTGTCGACACATATTGACAGATGGTCTCGACACTTTCTGACAGACAGTCTCGACACTTTGCTAACAAAGACAAAGGCACAAGATCTGTTTGAAGACCTGACAGCTGTGAGTTACAACAGGTTGACTGAAGCTGTCAGACATGTCAGAAGTTAGTTAGAAACCAGATCAGCCAGTTACCAAGGATGAAGTCTATAAATAGACAGGTTCAGAAGAAGAAAAAAAACACATAGAGACGGATTGATTTTTGATTCATCAACACATCTATTGTGAGATACAAATTACAAATCAAGAAAGTGCAAGGCACGAAAGAAGATCTTCGTGAGAAGATCTATGAAGATGTTCTGAAGTGTACAACCACTCAGATTCAGTCTAAGTAGAATTCTTTCAAGAATTCTGAAGTATCATCAAAGGTGTTGGATAGAGAGGGATCCAGCCATTTGAAGATAAGAAGGAAGTTGTCACAGGTTTCTCAAGAAGCTGTCAGGAAATCAACTCAGCTAAGTTCAGATTCAAGAAGCTTTGAAGAAAGCTAAGATCCAGTTGATTTCATCCATCAGTTGATCAAGAACAGTCTTGTCCCTTCTCTCTCAACAAGGGAAAGATATTATAAAACCTTTTCAATTTCTGTAGGATCTATTTTTATAGATCTAAGTTGTAAGCCTATGTTATAAAGGCTGAGTGTAGGAGATTTATTCTCTGAGTGGTAGGGATGTTTATGCCTGAGTGTAGGAGAAGGTATTTCTCTGAGTTGTAGGCCTTATGGCAAGGCTGAGGTAGGGCTTATTAGCCTGAGCTGTAGGAACCTTTCAGGGTTCTGAGTTGTAGGGACCTGTCTAGGTTCTGAGCTGTTGGATCTGATGATCTGAGATAAAGGTGGAAGTTAGGCCGAATCTAGCACACTGCTAGATAGGTGAAGGGGGAAAGTGGATGTACCCAGACCTTGGGAACCACTATAAATCTGTGTGCAATCTGTGATGTGTGCATATTTGTGATTGATGTGCTGTGTTTGCTGCAGTGTTTTCTGAATTTTCTTATAGCCTGTAGTTATATTCTGCCTTAATTTAAAACAAGCAAAAGAACCTATTCACCCCCCCCCCTCTAGGTGTTTAGGTAGTCTTGAAAGTAAAACTATTAAGTGGTATCAGAGGGAGGTTACTCAAAGAAGGACTTAACATTCTGAGTTAGATCCCTAAAGGCAGAATCAAGAATCAAGAAAATGGGTTCTGGAGAGAATCACAAGGAACTAGGGTCAATGAAATTACCCATCTGCATGAAAGAAATTTTTGGAATATGGAAAGAAAGGGTTAGATTGTTTATGGAGGCTTCTGACCCAAGGATATATATCACTGTAAAAGAAGGTCCGTATATCCCAATGAATGTGTCTGCTGTAGATGCAAATCAGAAAACTCCTAAAGATTTCTCAGAAATGACTAATGATGAGATTATATTGGCAACTATGGATAAAAGAGCTCAGAATATCATAGTGAGTTCCATAGATGATTCTACTTTCCAAAATCTGATTCACTGCAAAACCTCCAAGGAAATGTGGGACACTTTGATTGTCTACATGGAGGGTTCTGAAGATGTTAGACAAGATAGAAAGTCTATGCTCAACCAAGAATATGAGAGTTTCAGACAAGGGAAGTCTGATAGTATAACTGAATGCTACAAGAAATTCTACAGGATAGTGAATGAATTAATGTCCTATGGAAGGGTCTTCAGTACATATGAACTGAATGACAAATTTCTAAGATCCTTGACAAAGGATTAGGATACCAAGATTTGTGCCATAAGAGAAGTGGCCAAACTGGCAGACATTTCTCCTCCAACCTTGTTTGGAAAGTTGCTATCATATGAAATGCAACTAATGGCTAGGAAGGAGGAAGAAAAGAATTCAAAAGGAGAGCATAGAGAGAAGCCAGTGGCCTTCAAGGTTGAAGCCACTAGAAAGAGCATGAGGATGTCTCCATCACCTCATAAGGAAGTTGCTGAAGATAACTCAGAAAATTCAGACAATCAGAACTCAGTAAGTAGTGATTCAGATGCAGATTTTGCTGCCTTTACAAGGCAGTTTTAGAGGTTCTTGAAGAAGAAGCAGTGGAAGTCAAGGCCCTCCACATCACAGCCAGTTGATGATTACTATCAGAAGAGAAAATCATCAAGAAAGGAGAGGAACAGATCTAAGCCCAGCAAAGCTACTACATCAAAGATTGTTTGCTATTGCAGCAATAGGCCTGGACATGTGGTGGCTGAGTGTCCAGAAAAGAGGAAGGAGTCATCAGACAGAAAGAAGACTCAACAAAAGGGCAAGAAGGAGAAATCCTTTGTTGCTAAGAAGGAGAAGAGTCCTACAGATCAATCCTCCTCAGAGTTAGAATTTGAAGCTGAAGCATACATTAGACTGTATGCAGCTAATGAAGAAGATGAGTTTATGCAATTGCTAAACTCCATCTATGAACAAGAAGATCATCAATGTATGGGATTGATGGCTGGATCAGAAGAAGACATGTGCCAGAATCAGTCTGGTCCCAGTAAGGTACATTGTCCTTCTATAAAATCAGTTTGTAGTACTAGTACAGAATCAGCTACATCTGCATCAAGTGATGTAGATGGATTTGAATCTGAAGGAGATATTCATCAGTTGATAGATGAATATGGGTACTTATTGCAGGCTCTTAAGAAAAGCAAGAACCTAGCCAAAACTTAGGCTCAGGAGATTGCAGATCTTAAGATGGCTGCAACTGAGCTAGAAAGAGTATTGGATCAAAAGTTAAATGAGATTGCCAAACTGAAAAATATAACTATTATTCAGATGGGCACAATCACATATAACAATGATCAAGTTAAAAGTCTGGAGGCCAGTGTAACGTCCAAATTCGCGCTAGGCCCCTCGCACGAGTTTTGAGTCAAGAGACTAGACTCGGGCTCGGGGTGCACTGACACGAGGTGTCAGTTGCGTTGGATGGAGTGTAGGCTTGAGTGATACCCAACGGATCGAAGGGAACGGTCTAGAGAAATTGGCTAAGGGAAAATCGTCGAGAATGACCTGACAATTCTCACCGATCATCGAGAATGCCTGACGATTCCCACCGATCGTCGAGTATCGTCGACTGATACTCCACGGCCGGATTTCTGAAAAGTTACTAAGGGAAATTCGTCGAGAATGACCCGCTTATTCTCGCCGATCGTCGAGTATCGCCGAGAATACTCAATGTACTCAACCCCAGGATTTGCCTAAGGGAAATTCGTCGAGAATGACCCGCTTATTCTCGCCGATCGTCGAGTATCGCTGAGAATACTGAATGTACTCAACCCCAGGATTTGCCTAAGGGAAATTCGTCGAGAATGACCCGCTTATTCTCGCCGATCGTCGAGTATCGCCGAGAATACTCAATGTACTCAACCCCAGGATTTGCCTAAGGGAAATTCGTCGAGAATGACCCGCTTATTCTCGCCGATCGTCGAGTATCGCCGAGAATACTCAATGTACTCAACCCCAGGATTTTCCTAAGGGAAATTCGTCGAGAATGACCCGCTTATTCTCGCCGATCGTCGAGTATCGTCGAGAATACTCAATGTACTCAACCCCAGGATTTGCCTAAGGGAAATTCGCCGAGAATGACCTGACGATTCTCGCCGATCGTCGAGAATGACAGGTCATTCCCATCGAATTTGACTTGTACGTTTTCGCCCAGGCGGATCCACTGCTATGTGTGCGGACCGAACCGGATTTCGGTATTCGCGCTGGATGGTTTCTGGACCGGGTCACTTCAATTAATACCTAATATGGGCGGTCCAATGAAGCGTTGACACGTGGCAGAAGATGTAACCTAATTCATCGGCTTATAAAAAGGGAGTTAAAGCCGAACCCTAGCTGGTACGCCGATCGAACCTTTGCCGTCATCGTGGATTCCGCGGAGCCGACGGAAGCGGAAGAGGGGAATATCGCGGATCGCCGGAGGAGAGCTTGCTGGTGCGAGCTTTGGAAGCGGACTTCTCTCTCTCCTTCCTTTCCGTGAAGAACAACAGCACCGAGCCAAAGATGCCGCGGAGAAGAGTAACGCGATCCATGGCCGGCAACGGAGGAAACGCCGGAAATGAGGTGAGCTTCCTACCCTCTCCCTTGGTGCTAGATCTGTAGCTATTCTTAGGCGAGAAATCGACTCAAATGAGTCTCGATATGTGAGAAGGAGCTTTCTAGGATGGCCATGCTAGAAGTTGTTCTAAAGCTTAGTCATCTTCAACCTCTCCTCGCTTCAAAGTGATGATGGGGGGGTGGTCTCGTGAAGAGGAAATGGCCTCACGAGGGAGAATAAGGGTGGAGGAACTTCTGGTTGCGATTTGGGGAAAATCGCTTGAGGAGGAAGATGAACGGATGCCGTTCACTTCGCTTCAAGATGCGTGCAGAATCTGTATTCGGCACGCAGCGACCTTCTTGGCTATTTTCGAGCAAGAAAGGGTCGGATCTGGGCTTTCGACTAAACACGAAAGTTGTAGCCCTTGAAATTACCTTTCCGACGAGTGGTTGCACGTTTCCAGGCAATACCTGTAGCCACGGGAAAGTCTGTTTGAATCCGCTGCGGTTGGGGGTTAATTCTGTATCCTGAACGCAGCAGACTTCGAGTTAGATTTCTGGTAGGATGAGGCCAGATCTGGGCTTTCGACTAAACACAAAAGTTGTATCCCTTGAAATTACCTTTCCGACGAGTGGTTGTTCGTTCACAGGCGATACCTGTAGCCACGGGAATCCTCAGTCAAAGTGGCCGACCGGATTACATATAATTCTAATTGTTTATAAAATGCACTTGGATTCGATGAAATTGATGTTGCAATCCATCTCGAGGTTGGGTGAACTCTCTTGTGTTAATCACCGAGGTAATGTGAAGGTTGATGTTTGATAACTTAAATTCATATGCCGAGATGTGAAGCAAGCCTAAGTGAATGAAAGGCTTTGATATATCTGGTAGATCACCATTATGTGCATTAAATGATTGGTAAATGGTTAAACTATGGTCATGATGTATAATGAGTCGATGGAAGGGAATGGATAGTCCAATGCTTAGAGTGTCGTCTCCCTACGGGTAGCATTGTGGAAGTTAGTAAGTGCGGTGTTGACCGTCACTAGTTGGAATGAGGTTGGTATGCGAAAAATTGGACGGTTGGGCTTGGTCCTCGGTGTTCACGTCCCGAGGCTCCTTCCGTGCCAAGAGAACGGTTGGGCTTGGTCCTCGGTGTTCATGTCCCGAGGCTCCTTCCGTATTTGATGGATGGTTGGGCTTGGTCCTCGTGCTTTCTCCGAGGCTCCTTCCAGGCCATGGACTTGTGGAATTGCATGTGGTGTGAGTCGACACGCGGTGTCGTAATCCCGGGTTAAGGATAGTGTGGCAGGTCTACGGGCTCGCCAATCGTCACACCGATGGGAGTTGACAGATAGACCTTGGGCGGTGGGCTTGGTCCTCGGTGTTCATGTCCCGAGTCTCCTTCCGTGCCAAGTGAGCGGTTGGGCTTGGTCCTCGTGCTCATTTCCGAGGCTCCTTCCGTGTCACACCATAGGCCAGTTGGGGCTAGGATCTTGGTGCGTATTTACCCAGGAGAACGCGCTGAGCCGTAGTACGCATGTGAGCTCCGCTGTTGTGTTCTTAGCGTTGAGGCGTACGGAGGCCTAGGCCAGGTAGTGCGGAGACCAGCCTAGTAGTGGAGATGCCCGCTCTACTGTCACCGTCTGGCCACGACGGATGGCGCCTGAGAGGTTAGCTACCTGCTCGAATAGTGGGAACTATAAGTCTGTGTCGACATAGCGATTGCATGTGCTTGATCATGGGTGTGTCATTGCATTGCATACATATCATTGCACTTCATTATATACACAAGACCCTCATTGTATAAGTTTGTATGGGCACTCTTATACGTTGAGTTACTTTCTGCTGAACGACACTCAACTTATATGCTTGTATGGGCATCCATATAAGTTGAGTTACTTACTGTTATTACTTGATACTCACTTGCTGCTGTAGATGATAGATTTGTGAAACATTGTGGTTGCTTATTCATTGCTATGACTGATGCTTATATACTTGTATATCACTTCACCTGCTTGTACTACTGAGATATATATTGTACCTATTCCTTTCTCCGCCCGGTGCCGAGGAGTCGCCGGGGGAGCGGATGTGAAGCCACTTAGTCTTTATGACTAACGGTTGCTACGTCTTCCTTTTTAGGAGGAAACCCCGCAGGTGGAGCAGCAGGATATGCAGCCGGACAGCCAGGCCAGGACGACAGGGCCTGAAGGGACGGTACCGTCGCTACCGTCGGTTACAGATGTGAGTGAGAGAGAGATCTTTATTGTAGTCCTTCGGGGCAATTCTATTATCGTACTCTGATTTTGTAGAAGCTTGTTTCAGCTTCTCTTTTGATGATCTTATGGACTTTTATACTTAGTGTGGATTTGACTTTCATATTATTATGGTTGGGTTGGCAATTGTATGTTGATATTGGTTAGTAGCCGGCAGAATAGGCGTCTTGTGGTACAGGCTAGCCTGAGTGCTAGTGCTACAGCAAGGCGGCCGTTCTGGGCATAAGACTTCCCTCGGCCGTGTCCTGTGTTCCGGGGGGGGTCTTACAGCCAGACTGAAAGTGGAGAAAGATTTAGTGGCTAGTTACTCTAAGACAAAATCAGTCTTACCTTTAATAGATGAGTTTGTGGCTCAAAAGGGTAAGGCAGGATTAGGCTTCAAGGGTAACACCATGGCTGCCTAATTCAAGAGAAAAGGCAAAGCTCCAATCCAGCCACTAAACCTTAAAGTCCCTGTTATGTTTAGAAAGGTACAAGTGTCTTCTAATAATTATGATGTTGAAAATATTCATGGTCATATTAAGACTGATGTTCTGAAAAACAAGGATGTTAATGCCAATAAGTCAGCTAATGTTAATAAGCCCTATGGTTATAAGAAATCAATGGGTGTAGCTGCAGCAGCACCAGCACTGGACAGAAATTTTTCTGCCAAGGGTATATCTAGACCTAGATACAACAAGTATGAATGTTGGTGCTGTGGCAAGAGAGGCAATTTTGCCTTAGACTGCTGGCATAACACAAGTGTAAGGAAGAACAATAGTCTACCAGTTAGAAGAGCTGCTGGTAGGTATGATATGAATAGTGCTAACCTGAACCAAGGACCCAAGACTTACTTGGATTCTAAGGGAAAGTAATTGTATTGCAGGTAAGTCCAAGTAGCCATGCCCCTATATGGTACTTGGACAGTGGATGTTCCAGGCACATGACTGGAACAAAGGGGCTGCTGAAGGAGTACAAACCTATCAAGGATGGGCCTAAAGTAATCTTTGGTGGATCTGAAAAAGGGATCATCAAAGGATTTGGTAACATTTCTTCAAACCAAATTACCATCACTCAAGTGGCTTATGTAAAAGGGTTGAAACATAATCTGATAAGCATAAGTCAGCTGAGTGATCTTGGATATGACATTTCATTTGTTAAGGATGGATGTCATATCAAAAGGTCAAGTGATCAAAAGGTCATATTGGCTGGGTATAGAAAGAGAAATGTTTATTGTCTTGATTTTGTATGTGAGAACAAGGTTTCTCCTATCTGTCTTGTAGCTGATGATAATGCATCTCATTGTGTCAAGTGGCACAAGAGATTGGCTCATCTTAACTACAAGACAATTGGCCAACTCTTTAGCAATGTGTTAGTGAGGAATGGTCCTCAAGTTAAGGGTATGAAGGAAGGGATATGTTCAGCTTGTCAAAAGGGAAAGCAGACAAAATCCTCCTTTCATAGCCTTGAAAACAAGGATTCAGTGAGGTGTTTATACCTCTTATATATGGATCTTTTTGGTCATATGCCAGTTCATAGTCTAGGTAGGAAGGTCTACACTTTTGTGGTTGTAGATGACTATTCTAGATATACATGGGTGTTCTTTCTGAGACAGAAATCAGAAACCCCAAGTGTTTTACATAATTTTGTTAAACAAATTCAGAATGAATTGAACAGTACAGTGGTCAAAATCAGAAGTGACCATGACACTGAATTTCAATCTGAAAGTATAACAAGATTGCGTGAAGAATTTGGGATTTTCCAAGAATTCTCCTCACCTAGAACACCACAGCAAAATGGTATTGCTGAAAGAAAGAATAGGAAATTGATTGAAGCTGGTAGAACTCTATTGAGTGACACTTCTCTTCCAGAATATTTCTGGGCTGAGGCAGTAAACACTGCATGTCATGTGATCAATAGGGCTTCTATCACCAAGATCCACAAGAAGACTCCCTATGAAATTATGAAAGGTAGAAAACCAAATCTATCCAACTTTAGGATCTTTGGTTGCAAGTGTTATATACTTAACAATGGCAAGTCTTATCTAACTAAGTTTGCTGCCAAATCCCAAGATGGGATATTTGTTGGGTACAACATCAATAGTAGGGCTTATAGAGTCAACAACTTGACTACTCAAGTTGTAGAAGAATCTGTACATGTTGTATTTGATGAAACAAGATTAATCAACAGTGAGTTGCCTTGTAGATCAAATAATCCAACAGGTATAAGCAAAAGGATGGACAAGCTTTCCATTGCATAAGCATCAACTGCAGATGAAGTATTGGAAAATGATGGCTACTGTCCAGGGGGAGTACAAGACTCTATAGAAGCTGATGGCAACCAAGAGGTGCAGCATAATGAAGGAGCTGGAGATGTTCAACCTGAAGGAAATCTACCTCCAGCTATAAGACATCTAAAAGACCATCCAACAAATCAAATAATAGGTGATCCAAGACAAGGAGTGCAGACTAGAAGCAGAAATCTGAGCACAGTCCTGCACTCAAGTTTTCTATCTCAACTGGAGCCTAAGAAATTTGAAGAAGCCATCCAAGACCAACACTGGATTAATGCTATATAAGAGGAGCTTAATCGATTAAAAAGGTGCAAAGTCTGGGAGTTAGTTCCTAAACCAAGAGACCACAACATCATTGGCACAAAGTGGATCTTTAAGAATAAGTTGGATGAGAGTGGAGTAATTGTGAAGAACAAAGCAAGATTGGTTGCTAAAGGATATAGACAGGAAGAAGGAATAGACTTTGATCAAACATTTGCCCTAGTAGCAAGACTGGAGGCAATCAGAATGTTCCTTGCCTAAGCAGCATATCAAGGCTTCAAAGTAGACCAAATGGATGTGAAATCAGCATTCCTGAATGGTGATCTAAAAGAAGAAGTCAATGTAGAGCAGCCATCAGGTTTTGTAGATTCTCTTAAACCTGGTTATGTCTATAGACTTAGGAAAGCATTGTATGGGTTAAAGCAAGCCCCAAGGGCTTGGTATGAAACCCTGTCTACTTTCCTTATTGAGAACAAATTCTCAAGAGGTAAAATAGACAAAACTTTATTCCTAAGGGAGTCTAAAGGTAATATAATCTTAGTTCAGATCTATGCAGATGACATAATTTTTGGGTCTACAGAGAACAACCTTTGCAAAAAGTTTGCCAAACTTATGCAAGGGAAGTTTGAAATGAGCAGTATGGGGGAACTTAAGTTCTTCTTGGGACTTCAAGTAAGACAGACTGAAGATGGCTTATCCATATCCCAGTCTAAGTTCACCAAGGAATTAATTAAGAAGTATGGTATGGAATCATCCTCCACCATGAGAACTCCTATGGGAACAAGTATATCTATATGAAAGTGAAGGGATAGATACTACTCTAGAGGGGGGGGGGGTGAATAGAGTTATCAAAAATTGCACTAGACAAAATTGACAGTCTACTCAACTCCCTTGGAGTGAATGCGGAATGAAAAGATTATAGATATTAAGATAACCCTAAAGCCTAACACAAGTGTTGTGCACAAACTCAAGCTAACTGTAATTACAGTTAAGGCTTGGAAACCCTAATCAGCAACTAGCAAACCTAGTTAAATCTAATCACAGCCAATCAGCACAAGTAATTAAATAAACAACCAGACGACACAAGGAATTTATAGTGGTTCCCCAAATAACTTGGGTACGTCCACTCTTCTACCAACAAGGTAGGAATCCACTACAGGTTTTTGATTAGGTGCCCTGCCACCACAAGATCTGCTTCAGGTAGATCTAGAAACCCTTTAGACTTTTGATCAGGTGTCTAAAAACCAACAACAGGTTTTTGATCAGGTGCCCTGCCACCAAGGGATACTTTTGAAGGGAGTAATAACCCTGTACAGGAGGGGGAAAGGAGGTTAAGGAGTCTTCTCTATTTTACTATAGATTAGAGAAGCACAAAGACTTGTACTGAGCTAGAAAGCTCTAAAGAATCAAGGCTCCCCCTGGCTCAAAGAATGTCCAGGTGAAGTCTTGCTTCAGTGCAGAAAACACTTCAGAAAGTTCTGAAGGGAAAAAAACTACAAGAAGATATAAAATAATAAAATAGAAAATCTTCTAGCAGCTATCTTCTTCTTCTTCTTCTTCAAAAGATCTCTGAATCAGAACTTCCTGGGAGCAGGAGAACTCAGGTTGAAGAAGAGTGAAGAGCTAACACTTCTCAGTTGAATGAGGATTGTTGAGAGCAGTAAACTTGTTCTTGCTGTAAGCTTGAATGCTGCTGTATATGCTGTAAGAACTATATGAACTCGTGAACTAGTTGAAATCCTTCTCCAAAGGATTCTTTTTATATCAGCAACAAGCAACGGCTCTTTTGAATTTGAACTGTTTGTCTTCTTCTGAAACTTGAAACCTGGGCTGCAAATATCACAAAGACAAACAAACTCTGCAGACAAAATATTCTATAAAAAAGGATAAACCTTTTTCTAAGAAGCTACATGAAGCAATCTGATAATAAAGTACTAAATAAAGTCACATCAGAAATACCTCTTTACGGCAAAAGGAAGACTTTTCAGTCTAACGGCTATAAAGGACTGACAGCAGATAAAGTAATATACAATATCAACTAATAAGACAAACAACTTTATCTGAAAAGATTTGACTCAGGCAAAAGGAATGGAATAGATATTGCCTGGAAATAATATTATAAATCAACTGAAACAATATGCCAGATAATATATTATTTAATTAAACAGAATAAATAAATGCAAAATATAAAGGCATACAGAAAACGTCGAACGACCCTCGGAGATCGTCGACCGAAGCACAGAGATCGTCGACCTATCAAACAGATAGTCGAACGATACAGATAGTCGAACTATCAAGCAGATAGTCGAACTACCACAGCAGATAGTCGAACTATCAGCACAGATAGTCGAGCTATCAGATAGTCGACCTATCAACAGATAATCGAACTATCAAAGGAGAACAGATAGTCGACTTATCAACAGATAGTCGAACTATCACAGAAAAACAGATAGTCGACCTATCAACAGATAGTCGAACTATCACAGAAAAACAGATAGTCGAACTATCAACAGATAGTCGAACTATCAAAGAACAACAGATAGTCGACCTATCAAACAGATAGTCGAGCTATCAGATAGTTGAACTATCCAAGCAGATAGCCGAACTATCAAGGGAAAACAGATAGTCGACCTATCAACAGGTAGTCGAACTATCAAAGAACAACAGATAGTCGACCTATCAACAGATAGTCGAACTATCAAAGAACACAGATAGTCGACCTATCAAACAGATAGTCGAGCTATCAGATAGTTGAACTATCCAAGAAGATAGTCGAACTATCAAGGGGAAACAGATAGTCGACCTATCAACAGATAGTCGAACTATCAAAGGAGACAGATAGTCGAACTATCAAACAGATAGTCGAGCTATCAAACAAAGCAGATAGTCGACCTATAAAACAGATAGTCGAGCTTTCAGATAGTTGAACTATCCAAGCAGATAGTCAAACTATCAAACAAACAGATAGTCGACCTATCAACAGATAGTCGAACTATCACAGCAAACAGATAGTCGACCTATCAACAAATAGTCGAACTATCAACGCAGACAGAAAGTCGAGCAACTGATAGACGATCGTCGAACAGTTAATCGACAATAGTCGAGCGGCGTTCGACCATAGTCGAACGAACAAATAACTTAACCAAATTCTTCATCTGGATAAACGAGGACTCTACAGCTAGACAACTAACCTTTGACCATAGATAATTCTTGGGTCAAGGGACTAAAAAGACAAGACTAAACTCAAATCAAACTAGGGTACCAACAATCTCCCACTATTTGAGTTAAGTCTCTCAACAACTAAAACACAGAACTAACTACAGAACAACAAAAACAATACAGAAAAATAAAAAACAACTAAGCAGCAAATATCAATCAATCAGATAAATAAATATCAGATAACCAAATTAAGGATCTACAGAATCAGGTTTAGGATCAGAAGAACTAGGAATAAAAGAGACTTTCCTCAAGGGATCTAGTGCTTCTTTCTTTGACATCTTCAGATCTTGCACACCAATAATTTTCAATTCTGATGCCCTTGGGACAACTGCTTCTGGATGCTTTTCCTTATATTTAGAAGGGTCAAAAACTTCAGGGCTAACCTGGATTTTATCAAGCTCCTTCATTCTGAATTTTGATATAGTTGTAAATCCTGCAGAGTCTTTGCCTTCAGCTTTAGCTTTCTTTATCTGGGCTGAGCCAACAAGTTCGAGAAAACGAGTCATCCTGAAATCAGGATCTAGCTCTTGACTTTCATACAAATTTTCAGATGTTGTATCAATCGGTTTCACAGCTTTAAACTTAATAGATAGATCTAACATACTGTCAGCTGGTTCTTTAACTTCTTGAATAATAAGAGATGAAGGAGGAGCAAACTCAGCAAATTTCTTACTGGATTTTTCTGAAAAAATAGTTCTTTTACCTTTTGAAACATCTTTACCAGCATGATCTGGTATAGCGGGAGAAACTTTTCTCTTGGGAGAAGGAGGAGGTGAAAAGGTTGGCTTTTGATATACCACCTCCTTTACTTGCTCTTTTACCTCAGCATCATGTCTTTGAAAGCCAGAATGCGATCTGCCTTGATAGCTTTGAGAACTTCTCCTTGAAGGAGGCTGAGAAGGAGCAGACTTGGCAGAAGGAGCAAACAGATTAGCAGTTAAGTTGCCTGAGGCTCCTACACTGGGAGGTGGAGGAGGAGGACCTCTGGGAGTCCATCTAGGAGCAGGACTATCATACCTCTTTGACTTCTTCCTTTCCTTTTGCTGGTTCTTAGAAAACCACATCCAGTGTTGGAAATCTTTCGACTTGGGATCAATTCCTTTCAAAATATAATAAGGAGTATCATGATCTGGATTTAGAGGAGGAGGAGCCACAGCTTTCTTTTTCTTCTTAGCACCTTTCTTTCTCTTAGAATTCTCAGACATATCTGAATCATCTCCATCCTCAGAATTGGATGAGGGAGGATTGTCATAAGGATCATAAGCTTCTGATACAGTTTTTTCTTTTTCTTTTAGGGCAGCTTTCTCTTTCTCTTCTTTTATGGCATCCTGTGCCAGAAGGGAGTCTAGATTTGGTCCTGGAGAGTCATCCCAGACAGTAGATTTTTCAACTTGCAAAGCTTTTTCTTTCTCTTCCAAAACAGCTTTTACTCTTTGTTGCCAAGCAGCTTTTGCTTTCTCTTCTTCTACGGCATCCTGTGCCATTAGAGTATCTAAATTCAGTTCTTGGGTGTCATCCCAGACTTTAGTCTTTTCATCTTGACTTTCAGAAACATCTTCTAGATCAGCTAAAGAGGAATCCAATTCAGGATCTTCTTGCACAACTGGCTGAGCTGGTTGAGCAGACTCAGTGTCTTGAATAGCAGGCAGAGGATCAGGTGGAGCATCAGACGCAGGTTCAGACAATGTCTCTATGACATCTGGAACTTTTGGAGCAGATAGGACAGGCTCTTGCAAAACTAATTCTTCTTGAATTTCATCTGTAGTATCAAGCATACAGATTTTCTAAATAAGATTGAAACATCCTTTCAAGGTATTCACATACTAGCGTATCTGTTGAACTGTCAATAAAACGAATGAGTGAATTACCTTCATACTTTACTAACTCCCAAGATTCATCTAGATAGGAGGTAATGACTCCTTCTAGGAACCGGGCAACCAAGGGAGTGGTAACTTCTTCTAAACAAGCTTTGACGACAAATTCTGATTCCATAATTGCATCAGCAATCTCTTTTTCAGATAACTGAGGAACTGCTTCTTCTGGGGCTGCTAACTCAATTTCTGTAACTGCAGGCAGATCTGCTGGAAGGGAGGCCAAAGGAAGCTCAGAGACATCTTCATAGAACATCTCCCCCTGCCTGATTTCAGTGGAAACTGAAACCAGGCCCCTAGATGAAGAGGGCTCAGCAGATTTAGAGAGAGTTTGGATGGCAGCAGTCAAGGAAGATATGGAGGATACAAGAGGAGCAATTGCCTCTTCAATCATAGTTTTGATTGAAGGAGTAATTAACTCCAAGATGCTAGAAATGAAAGCAGGAGTGATTTCAAAGGATGTAGGGGGAATCTCAGATGATGGATGATCAGCAGGATGATCAGCAGGAGAGATGTATTCCTGATGAACTAGAGAGCGAACTGGAGAGTTAAATGGAGAGTTAACTGGAGAGTTAACTGGAGAGTTAACTGGAGATGGAAAGTGAGCTGGAGAAGGATGGGTAGATGCAGGAAGATCAATATGATCTGAAGAATGAATTGGAGAACGAATAGGAGTAGGAGGCTCAGAAACCAATAAATCGAAACTAGGATGAGATATCCTAGCAAGATGAGGAGGGAGAGGAGATGCAGGAGATGATGGAATTTCAACTGTGGTTGAATCACGAAGAGGAGAGGCATAAGGTCGTACTTCAATTGAAGTTGATGGAACTTCAACTGAGGTAGACGGCAAAGCAGATGAAGAAGATGGAAGGGAGGGAATAGCTGAGCCAGCTTCTTGAAGGCGGGGAGCGACTGAGTCAGTCCTGGTGCTCTCAGATGCAGCTGTAGCAACCCCTGCAAGAGCGGGCTTCAGAAATGTCCTTTTCCATTTGGAGAACAGGGATGGATCCATCTTCTTGCTGGCATTTATAGAGGTAGCAGCTGAAATTAACAGATGGGGATATTTCTCCTTCAGAAAAATCTCAACTACCCTACCCAGGGTAATCTCTTTCTTGCCATTCTTCTTCCTTATCAAATCAAACATAACACCTGCCCAATTAATCTGTTTCTTATTTACAATTGCACACATCAGTGCAAACTACTGCCTTGTAATGTTGTCGTGGGCGGAGTGCTTTCCCAGTAGCACTTTTCCGACTATTTCAGCAAGAAACTTAATCTTAAATGGAAAATTTACTTTGAGCAGCTTCGAGAGAATGCATTCGGCATGTCCCAGCTCTGTCAGCATTCTCCCAAACTCTGGGGAATCTTGCTCATACTCTTCTTCCCCATTAATCAATCCAAATATTTCAGTTAAAATAGCGGGAGTCAATGTTACCTCTTCTCCGCCAATGGTTCCGGTCATTGAATCGTCGTTGGAGGACGAGGTGAATGCCCACTCTTTGATATCTTGAGAGTTTATCTTTATTCTGGAGGACATGAGCTTCTCTAACCCTTGATCTTTGCACAGATTAAGAATTTCCACAATTCCGGATTCGCAGCAGCTGAAGGCGTCGAAATCTATACTGAATCCTGCATCGAACTTCACTACTGCTAGGAGCGCTGGAGCAATCGCCATCGAAGGGGCTGGAGAAGACGAGAGAGACGAAGAAGACGAGACGGCAGAAAAATCGCGAGACAGGGAGCAAGCGGGAAGACGGAATGCCAAAAGACGCTCTCCGTCGACAATAAAAACAAAGATCTCTTAACCTAGGTCGACTATCGGCTTTATATTAAAACAACGATCGTCAATCTATTTAAAAGATACTGGAGGCGATGGTCGAACGGTCGTTCGACGATCGTTCCTGAAGCAGAGTACTCGATCAATCGTTCGACTATTTCTGTCTTCACAAACAGCAAGCTGTCGTCAACCATAGATCGACGATAAGCTCGACTTGTTCGACTATCTTCGAACGCAGTTCGACGATCTTCAAGCAGATAAGCTATCATCAACCATAGGTCGACGATAGGCTCGATCCGATCGACTATCTTCGAACATCGTTCGACTATCTTCAAACAAGTTTCAACAAGGCAGATAGTCACACTTAGTCTCTTCCATTGATCATGCCTAGTTGAACCAAAAAGAACAGATGCTTCTGTTCATCTAAGGGCTTGGTGAATATATCACCTCTCTGAAACTCAGTGGATATGAACTCAAGGCTAATCTTGTTCTTTTCCACACAATCTCTCAGGAAATGGTGCCGAATCTCAATGTGTTTCGTTCTAAAGTGGTGCACAGGATTTTGTGCAATAGAGATAGCACTGGTACTATCACACATGATTTTTGTGTTCTTGTGTGAGTAACCATAATCCGAAAGCTGGTTTTGTATCCACAGGATCTGTGAACAACAGCTAGCAGCAGCTATATATTCAGCTTCTGCAGTTGAAGTTGAGACAGAAGCCTGCTTCTTACAGAACCAAGAGACCAAACTCTCTCCCAAGAACTGACAAGTTCCTGAGGTACTTTTCCTGTCAACTCTGCAACCAGTATAGTCAGAATCAGAGTATCCAATTAACTCAAATTCTGATTCTGCTGGGTACCAAAGTCCTAGATTTGGACATCCCTTCAGGTATCTCAGGATTCTCTTGAGAAGAATCAGATGAGATTCCTTGGGGTTGACCTGGAATCTAGCACAAAGGCATGTGACAAACATTATATCAGGCCTACTAGTAGTCAAATACAATAGGGAACCAACAATGGCCCTATAATTCTTTTGATCAACTGGCTTGCCGTGATCATCAGAATCAATGACAGCTGAGGTAGCCATAGGTGTAGGCATTGCTGAAGCATCAGCCATCCCAAACTTCTTTACCAATTCCTTGGCATATTTGGATTGGGAGATGAAGATGTCATCAGCATCTTGCTTAACTTGGAGACCAAGAAAGTAAGACAGCACACCCATACTACTCATCTCAAACTTAGAGTGCGTCAGGTCAGAAAACCTTTTGCAAAGTTTGGGATCAGTGGAACCAAATATAATATCATCCACATACACTTGAACTAACAGGATTGTGTCCTTGTGGTGCTTGACAAAAAGGATTCTATCCACTACTCCCCTAGTAAAGTTGTGCTCAAACAGGAAACTAGCTAGAGTCTCATACCAGGCTCTGGGTGCTTGTTTTAGTCCATAAAGAGCTTTCTGCAACTTAAAAACATGAGAGGGCAGAGTTGAAGAAATAAACCCTGGTGGTTGTTCAACAAACACCTCTTCCTTAAGCTCACCATTTAGAAATGCACTTTTTACATCCATCTGAAACACCTTAAACTTCATATAGTCTGCATAGGCCAAGAAGATCCTTATTGCTTCTAGCCTTGCAATGGGAGCAAAGGTTTGGTCATAATCTATACCTTCCTCCTATCTGTAGCCCTGAGCTACAAGCCTAGCTTTATTCCTTACAATAATTCCATTTGCATCCAACTTGTTTCTATACACCCACTTGGTGCTTATGATCAGTTGGCCTTTAGTTCTTGGAACCAAAGTCCAAACATTACATCTCTCAAACTGATTGAGTTCCTCTTGCATAACTATGATCTAGTGGGTATCTTGCTCAGCATCTTTAAAGGTGAGGGGCTCAATCTGTGAGAGGAAACAAGCGTGCATCACATCCTGTCTTAACTGATGTATTGTTTGAACACCAGCTGATATGTCTCCAATCACTTGAGATGTAGGATGATCTCTAAGTGTGACAATATCAGCAGGTGGGATGTGACCTTCAGCAATAGTTGGGATTAATTCCTCAGGAGGAATTTGATCTGCTATTGGTGGTACAGCAACAACTTCTGCAAGGTCTTCATCACTGTCTGATTCAGTGATTTGAAGAGTTGATAGATGAAGAATCTCTTGAGTGACATCAGGTACCTGCAATGAACATGAGGAAGGAGAATTTTCCTTCTCCTTGTAAAACATCTGAGATTCATCAAAAGATACATGCACAGACTCTTCAATTTTACAGGTTGATTTATTATAAACCCTATAAGCTTTGCTTACTTGGGAATATCCAAGCATAATTCCCATTGAAGCTTTTGCCTCAAATTTTCTAATATATTCTTTATTATTATTATGAATATATGATAAGTAAAGTTTGTTTTAAAGAAGATAGATTTGGTTTTATATAATCTTTTACGTATATAAGTCTATCTCTTTGTTTACTTACTTATATCCTGTGGATTAAGGCAAGAGTACCTATCGCATAGGAGTATAGTATTTTGTAGAAAATATCAAGGTCGTATTTTTCCTGGGATCGGTGTTAATTATTCTACTTTTTAGAACTGACTATTATTTTATCGAAAGAACGGAGTTGGGTTTATGTTTAAAAACTAAAGATAGAAAAATATATATACGTGATTTTATTAAGATAGGGACTTAGAAGGTAGTCCTCGATTTCAGAATAACTTTGAGAGAATATTAATTCAGCTATTAAAGAACAACTTTATTTCTTAATTATCTAACTTCACGAGAGGGTCCCTTTGGTAGCATCACTGACTCGAAAGTACGACCGGGAAGGCTTGCGTTTAAACGGGTTAACGTAAACGTAGTGTCTCGTCACCTGGTATATGATCAATTAAGAAAACCCTAGTTAGAATAACTAGAAAGTAGAGTTGAAATAGTTGAAAATAGTATCCAGCCCAGAGCTCATCTTGACCAAGTGCTAAGGGTTCTTAGCCTCTTCTCAGGATGGGGGCGGTATAAAGTACAGAAAATAATATCTACCTATCTATCTCAATCCAGGATTTAAGCTTTCGCTTCACCTTTGTTGTTGAGATAGGGTAGTAAAATTTTGCAGCGCTTCCGCACTATCTGAATTCAGGACTTAGGCTTTCGCCTCGTCTTTCATTCGGAATAGTATGAAAGAATAGGGTTTTGAAAATAGAATTGAAAGCAGTTTTACACTATCTTAATCCAGGACATAAGCAGAGCTTCGCCTTTCATTCGGGATAGTATAAAAAAAATAAAGTAAAAGAAAGCAGTAAAGTACTCAGAATTGAAATTGAAAGAGCCTATTTTATAAAGTCCGAAAATATTACAACTTTCTAAAAAGCTGAAAATAAAGCTGAAAAATTACAACTTACAGAACTTTAGAATACTTGAAAGCTACTACCAGTTCCTTGTCAGAGAGCTGGGGAGTCCTAACAGTTCTTAAGGAATCTGCTGGAGTTCAATTGAATTTACAAATCCCTGCCGGCCTATTTATAGAAAAAAATTTCAGGTGACACGCCCCCTGACACGGGCGTGTCGGGTAGGGCGTGACAAGGTCACGGGCGTGACATACAGGCTGTCGGGATAGGTGGCAAGCCAGCTGGAGATTTGGATAGACTTGAACTGGTCACGGGCTTGTCGCAATGGGTCACGGGCGTGTCATGCATGTATTTCAACAGGCGGCACGGGGCGTGGTGACAGCGCGGCAGCTTGCTGGACTTCTGGATAGAACTTGGTTAGGTCACGGGCGTGTCGCCTTTGGCACGGGCGTGTTCAGCAGGCGTGACCAACGATTTCCTGAGTTTGAGCTGTCCAGCAAAATAGCAGAAAACGGAATTAAAAAGAGCTGTCACGCCCTAGGTCACGGGCGTGACCTAGGGGCGTGACCTAAGAAAAAAATACAAAATTTCAGAAAAAACTTAGAATTTAATTTTAAAACAGAAAATACAATATAATGAAAATAGTTAGTTTTATATAATAAAAACTAAGGTTTTTATTTATAAATATGTATATTTAATATGAAATAAAATTGTATATTTTTATACTCATCAAATACCCCCATACTTAGATTTTGCTATTCCAGAGCAATAATAGAGTTGAGTATATTTACAAGGTTAATAAATTTTCTATTTACTATCAATTTAATTCTTCAAGATAAAATAGGTATAAACATCCGGTGAATAAAGATTATGAATGTTATCGTACATATCATTGATACCAGAGTTAGAATTTATAGCCATAAAAGTTTTTTGAAAACAAATAGTAAGCATATATTAAAATCAGATATAACAAGGATAGATTGGCTTTATGATTACTATATCTTTATACGAGATATATTGGAAATATGCATTCTATTATTTATGCTCTCTCAAAATTTTAAACAAAAATAGAATATCAACTTTGGAAGGGTGGAATTTTACCTATACAATAGGTTTTTGCAGAAGTGATAGATTTTTGTATTCTATCATCTTTTTATCTAAGTTATGCGTTGTTATAACTACTAAGGAATGTAATTCCGAAGTGGCAAAAAATTACAAAGCATACTTGAGTTTTTAATTGAATCCAATGTATATTTAGAGGAGTACATACTCCTTTCCATATAATCTTTTCATATTTATTGGATGCCTATGTGTACGGAATGAAATCTTATTCCCATTGACATAAGATCTTTTCTTTTACTAGGAGCACATACTCCTAGATACTTGCTTGCGTAAGAAAACATGCCAAGTAGAAATAAATAAATATTCAAGAGTTGGATAAAAAATTTTGAGAGCAACTATAATAGTTTGTATTTCTTATATTTCGTTAAGAATGGAGTCAGGATAATTACAGTCTACAATTGTTTGGTGAACATAATATGTTTGCTTCTATTGTATATATATGTATTTCTTTTGATATTGAAAGCAGGCTTGCTAAAATAATAACTCTGATTGTAATGAAATTTACAAGATAAGATTTTACAAATTTATTCCGGATATTTATATCTATCTAGTTATGAGAAGGAGTAGTAAATTTGAAAATTGAATAATTTGCATTTTTGATCAACTCAGATTTTTGGAATATATTTACATAGTATGGTTTTGAAAATTTTGAATTGTTTTGGTGAGTACTAAAATAAACAATACTTTTATTGAAAACATATAAGAAATATCATAAAAGTGAAAATAACTTGCAGCTAAAAAGCACTCCCATACTTATGTTAGGCATATGTATGAAGTGAAAAATATGTACAGAATATACAAAAGCATAAAAGATGGAAATATACAAAGGAATTTATATTTCGAGGTTATGGAGTAGTGTTAGGGTTTCAGGTTCTTTTTGAAAAGGGTCCCCAGTAAAATATAGTTTTAAACGGTGCCCGTTTACTTTGAAAGTTCCTAGTTCAGGATGAGAAATAAGAACGGTCCCATATGGCCAGGTTTGTTTAACAGTATAGGGTCCGGTCCATCGGGATTTTAATTTTCCTGGAAATAATTTAAGGCGTGAGTTATATAGTAGGACAAGATCACCTGGTGAAAAAGATTTTGGAAATTTAATTTTCCTATCATGATAAAACTTAGATCGCTCTTTATAAAATTTATTATTTTCATAGGCGTTTGCACGCCATTCCTCAAGTTCATTGAGTTGAAATTTACGTTGTTCGGCGGCTAAGTTTGTATCTAAGTTAAGAAATTTGAGCGCCCAGTATGCGCGATGTTCTAATTCTACAGGTAGGTGACATGCCTTTCCATATACTAAACGATAAGGTGTACAACCGATCGCAGTTTTGAATGCTGTACGGTAGGCCCAAAGTGCATCATCTAATTTGAGGGACCAATCTTTTCGATTGGTATCTACAGTTTTTTCTAATATGCGCTTTAGTTCTCTATTGACTACCTCCACTTGGCCGCTTGTTTGGGGGTGATAAGCGGTAGCGAGTTTATGAGTAACTCCATATTTGGCTAACACTTTAGCCATCTGGGTGTTACAAAAATGAGTACCTCGGTCGCTAACTATTGCCCTAGGCGTGCCAAAACGTGAAAATAAGGTTTTCAGAAATTTAACGACGACTCTCGAGTCAGCGGTGGGTAAAGCTTGTGCTTCAGCCCATCGTGAAACGTAATCGACCGCTACTAAGATATAACGACTTTTAAAAGAAGGAGGTAAAGGGCCTACAAAATCTATGCCCCACAGATCAAAAATTTCACATTCTAAGTAAAAGTTTTGGGGCATTTCGTCCCGACGGGAAATGTTACCTGACCGTTGGCAGCGGTTGCAAACGCTTACCAATTTTTGAGCGTCCTTTAATAAAGTAGGCCAAAATAAACCTGCTTCAAGGGCTTTACGTGCAGTCCGGTTGGATTGATAATGTCCGCCGGTTGGTCCTTCGTGGCAGTGCCGTAGTATTTTTAGTCCTTCCTCGTTCGAAATACATCTTCGAATTACTTGGTCGGCACAGACTCGGAATAAATACGGGTCTTCCCAAAAGTAGTTTTTCAAGTTAGAAAAGAATTTCTTCTTTTCTTGAAATGAAAAAGCTTTTGGAAGGACTCGGGCTACTAAATAGTTAGCCAAGTCTGCGAACCAAGGAGTAGAAGAGTTTGTTACCTTTTCGAGGGCGAGGAGACTTTCTTCAGGGAATTTATCTTCGATGTCGGCTTCCACGAGTGTATCTGTTGCAGCATTCTCTAGTCGAGAAAGATGATCGGCTGCCAAATTCTCTGCGCCTTTCTTATCTCGGATCTCTAAATCAAATTCTTGTAATAAGAGAATCCAACGTAATAAACGGGGTTTGGCATCTTCCTTTGTTAGTAAATATTTCAAAGCAGAATGATCCGTAAAAACTATAACTTTTGATAGTGTAATATAAGATCTAAACTTATCAAATGCAAATACAATCGCCAGTAGTTCCTTTTCCGTGGTCGTATAATTGGTTTGTGTAGATGTGAGAGTTTTACTTGCATAATAGATAGGATGAAAATATTTGTCTACTCGTTGTCCTAAGACAGCTCCTACCGCATAATCACTCGCATCACACATGATCTCAAAAGGAAAGGACCAGTCTGGGGCTACTAAAATAGGAGAGTTGATAAGTTTGTCCTTAATAATATTGAATGCTACTAAGCATTCACTATCGAATATAAATGGGGCTTCTTTTTCTAATAAATGAGTTAACGGTTTTGTTATTTTAGAGAAATTTTGAATGAACCATCTATAGAAACCTGCATGGCCTAAGAAACTTCGAATAGATTTTACATTTGTTGGAGGAGGAAGTTTTTCAATTATTTCTATTTTGGCCTTATCGACCTCGATTCCCTGGGAAGAAATTTTATGACCGAGAACTAAACCTTCGCGGACCATAAAATGGCATTTCTCCCAGTTCAACACTAAATTCGTGTCTTCACAGCGTTGAAGAACACGAGCGAGGTTATCTAAACACGTATGGAATGAGTCTCCAAATACGGAGAAATCATCCATAAATACTTCCATAACGTCCTCTACTAACTTGCCAAAAATAGCTAGCATACATCTTTGAAATGTAGCTGGCGCATTACAAAGTCCAAATGGCATTCGCCTATAGGCGAAAGTACCAAAGGGGCAAGTGAACGTAGTTTTCTCTTGGTCTTCAGGGGCTATAGGAATTTGTAAATACCCTGAATAACCATCAAGAAAACAATAATATGAGTGACCCGAGAGTCGCTCTAATATTTGATCTATAAACGGTAGTGGAAAGTGATCTTTACGGGTGGCATCATTTAATTTTCGATAATCGATGCACATCCTCCAACCCGTAACAGTACGTGTTGGAATTAGTTCATTATTAGCGTTTGGCACTACCGTTATACCGCCCTTCTTAGGGACGACTTGTACGGAACTAACCCATGTGCTATCTGAGATTGGATAGATAATTCCTGCGTCTAATAATTTCATTACTTCAGCTTTTACGACATCCTTCATATTAGGATTTAAACGTCGTTGGGGCTGGATAGATTTACGAGGGTTATCTTCCAAAAATATTTTATGCGTACAAAAAGATGGGTTGAGTCCTTGGATATCAGAAATTTGCCATGCTAATGCACGGCGATGTTGTTTTAACACTTCTATTAATTCTGACGTTTTCTTATCATTTAATTCGGCAGAAATGATAACAGGGAGTTTAGATTCGGCTTCAAGGAAAACGTATTTTAAATGTGCAGGAAGTGTTTTCAGCTCGAGGGTTGGTGGTTTTTCATATGAAGTTGGAGTTTTTAAAGTTGTAGAAGTTAAAGATATAAAAGGTTCTAAAGGGTCATCGGTAGGCATTTCATTTGAAATGGGTAAGTCTGCCAAGTCCGATTCTTCTACAGTTACTGAAAATAAATCAGAATAGGGAAAACCATTTTCCTCAAAAGAGGCTTCCGCAAGATAGCAGGAATCGTCATTTATTAAAGAGTTTTTCATAGAGGGATCTATATCGATAGTAACCTCGTCATCTCCTACTCGTAAGAGAAGTCTACCGTTACTTACGTCTATTATCGCGCGAGAGGTTGCGAGGAAAGGACGACCGAGAATTATGGGAACATCGGCGTCTTCCTCTATGTCAAGAATAACAAAGTCTACCGGGAAGATAAACTTGTCTATTTTGACCAGAACATCCTCTACTATCCCTACTGGATATTTAATAGAACGATCTGCTAATTGGATGCTCATTTTAGTTGGGCTGGGGTTACCTAATCCTAGTTTTTGAAAGAGCGAGTAGGGCATTAAATTTATGCTAGCACCTAAATCTGCTAACGCATCTTTTATTAATAGATTACCGAAAAGACACGGGATAGAAAATCGTCCCGGATCGTTTAATTTTGGGGGTAATTTATGTAATAAAACGGCTGAACATTCGGCGTTAAGAAAAACTCTCGAAATATCTTCGAGTTTCTTTTTATTTGAAAATAACGCTTTTAAATATTTTGCGTATTTAGGCATTTGTACAATTGCCTCGCAGAAAGGTATATTGATTTGAATTTGTTTTAGCATTTTTAGAAAATTTTTATATTGTTCATCTTCTCGCTCATCTTTTAGTTTAGATGGATAAGGTAAAACAACATGTGTGGAAAAAATTCGCGGGGGTTGAGGAGGCAGAGTCGTAACGGGAAGTTGTGTAGGAAGGCTAACCTTAGCTTCTTTTTCTACCCTAACGGGTGGTGGTAGCTCCCTGCCACTTCGTAGTTGAACGGCTTGTCAACTTGGGTTACTGGAATGGCCAGTATCCCGCGGATTTGGTTCCGTATTTCCTGGCAAATTACCAGGTTGGCGTTCCGATAGCATTTTTGATATTTGTCCAATTTGTGTTTCTAAGTTTTTAATTGATCCGGTCAGGTTCCGGATATTGGACTCATTAATACTGACATATTTCGTGAATATGTCTTCTATCGGGGTTGGCCTAAATTGGTTTGGTGGTGGTGGTGATATTTGTGGTTGTGGGGGTTGCGGTGCAAATCCAATTCGATTTGCAGTCGGTGGGCGTTGAGCATTATTGGGGTTGCTCCACGAAAAATTAGGATGGTTCCTATATCCTGGATTATAAGAATTATTATTTAAGTTTATATTAGGATTATAGGAAGGTCTATAAGAGTTCCCCATATAATCGATTTCTTCAATTATATTATTATTCGGATTCCAAGTAGTGGCGGAGGAAGCAGATATTCCAGCCAATTGTTTAGTTAGGTTTTCTACTTGGAGTGCTAAAGTAGAAGAAGTGTCGAGCTCATAAATCCCAGCTTGTTTAGGGAGTGACCTTGGCACGTTCCACTGGTACGCGTTCATGGCCATTTCCTCAAAGAGGGTTTGAGCGGCCTCGGGGGTTTTGTTATTGAGCGTGCCCCCAGCGGCAGCATCAATGGCTTGTCTGGTTTGAATATTCAAACCATTATAGAATATTTGTACCTGGAGCCAAGTTGGCAGTGCGTGATGTGGACACCGACGTAGATATTCCTTAAAACGTTCCCAAGTCTCATAAAGAGACTCGGACTCGCCTTGCACAAAGGAAGAAATATCCGCACGCAGACGTGCGGTTTTTGCAGGTGGAAAATACTTTGTTAGGAATTTTTCGGTCATTTCAGCCCAAGTGGTGATAGATCCTCTGGGGAGAGAACCTAGCCACTGTTTGGCTTTCGTTCATAGCGAAAACGGAAATAAGCGAAGACGGATGGCATCATCAGTGACGCCATTTATCTTAAATGTGTCGCATATTTCTAAGAAATTTGACAAGTGCGTATTTGGATCTTCATCGGGCAATCCGTCGAATTGAACAGAATTTTGAATCATTTGGATTATACTCGATTTAATCTCAAAATTATTATTAGCAATTGGTGGACGAACGATACTAGACCCGGTGTCATCTAAATTAGGTCGTGCATAATAAGACATGGTCCTTTGGGGGACCACCTCTGGCATTTGTTGTTGCTCTGCTGCCATTTCTTGAACGTGTGCGGTGCCTACGGACTCTTCCAGATTTAACACGAGCTCTTGATTCAGAGATCGGAGGCGCCTGCGAAAGGTGCGTTCGATTTCAGGATCAAGTCCAAGAGTTAAATCAGATGGAGTTCCACGGATCATACACTAAAAAAGACTTTTTGTAAAAAAAAATAAAAAAAAACTAAGTAAAAAAAACTAAGTTAAAAAAAATACAAATACAAACACACAAAAAGACGTAAAACGGAAAATAACTAAAAACAGGTTTTTTATATAAAACAAGTTTTTTATAAAAACAGTTTTATAATAAAAGCAGGTTTTTTATTATAAACTATTTTTTATTTTTTTTCAAGTTTTATATAAAATACGTTAAATTAGTAGGTTAGGTTTTTCTGTTAGAATTTGTTAGTGGTTAATAAACTTGTTAATAAAAAAAATTAGGTTTTATAAAAACAAAGTTATAAATTCAGGGAATTTTATTTTTGTTTTATTTTTATAAAAACTAAGGTTTTTAAATAACAAGAAAAAGAAAAGATAAAATTAATAGCGTTCTTTTATTTTCAAATATTAACACAAATAAACTAATCCCCGGCAACGGCGCCAAAAAGCTTGATAAGTAAAGTTTGTTTTAAAGAAGATAGATTTGGTTTTATATAATCTTTTACGTATATAAGTCTATCTCTTTGTTTACTTACTTATATCCTGTGGATTAAGGCAAGAGTACCTATCGCATAGGAGTATAGTATTTTGTAGAAAATATCAAGGTCGTATTTTTCCTGGGATCGGTGTTAATTATTCTACTTTTTAGAACTGACTATTATTTTATCGAAAGAACGGAGTTGGGTTTATGTTTAAAAACTAAAGATAGAAAAATATATATACGTGATTTTATTAAGATAGGGACTTAGAAGGTAGTCATCGATTTCAGAATAACTTTGAGAGAATATTAATTCAGCTATTAAAGAACAACTTTATTTCTTAATTATCTAACTTCACGAGAGGGTCCCTTTGGTAGCATCACTGACTCGAAAGTACGACCGGGAAGGCTTGCGTTTAAACGGGTTAACGTAAACGTAGTGTCTCGTCACCTGGTATATGATCAATTAAGAAAACCCTAGTTAGAATAACTAGAAAGTAGAGTTGAAATAGTTGAAAATAGTATCCAGCCCAGAGCTCATCTTGACCAAGTGCTAAGGGTTCTTAGCCTCTTCTCAGGATGGGGGCGGTATAAAGTACAGAAAATAATATCTACCTATCTATCTCAATCCAGGATTTAAGCTTTCGCTTCACCTTTGTTGTTGAGATAGGGTAGTAAAATTTTGCAGCGCTTCCGCACTATCTAAATTGAGGACTTAGGCTTTCGCCTCGCCTTTCATTCGGAATAGTATGAAAGAATAGGGTTTTGAAAATAGAATTGAAAGCAGTTTTACACTATCTTAATCCAGGACATAAGCAGAGCTTCGCCTTTCATTCGGGATAGTATAAAAAAAATAAAGTAAAAGAAAGCAGTAAAGTACTCAGAATTGAAATTGAAAGAGCCTATTTTATAAAGTCCGAAAATATTACAACTTTCTAAAAAGCTGAAAATAAAGCTGAAAAATTACAACTTACAGAACTTTAGAATACTTGAAAGCTACTACCAGTTCCTTGTCAGAGAGCTGGGGAGTCCTAACAGTTCTTAAGGAATCTGCTGGAGTTCAATTGAATTTACAAATCCCTGCCGGCCTATTTATAGAAAAAATTTTCAAGTGACACGCCCCCTGACACGGGCGTGTCGGGTAGGGCGTGACAAGGTCACGGGCGTGACATACAGGCTGTCGGGACAGGTGGCAAGCCAGCTGGAGATTTGGATAGACTTGAACTGGTCACGGGCGTGTCGCAATGGGTCACGGGCGTGTCATGCATGTATTTCAACAGGCGGCACGGGGCGTGGTGACAGCGCGGCAGCTTGCTGGACTTCTGGATAGAACTTGGTTAGGTCACGGGCGTGTCGCCTTTGGCACGGGCGTGTTCAGCAGGCGTGACCAACGATTTCCTGAGTTTGAGCTGTCCAGCAAAATAGCAGAAAACGGAATTAAAAAGAGCTGTCACGCCCTAGGTCACGGGCGTGACCTAGGGGCGTGACCTAAGAAAAAAATACAAAATTTCAGAAAAAACTTAGAATTTAATTTTAAAACAGAAAATACAATATAATGAAAATAGTTAGTTTTATATAATAAAAACTAAGGTTTTTATTTATAAATATGTATATTTAATATGAAATAAAATTGTATATTTTTATACTCATCAATATACACTACACAACCAAACACTCTAAAATAATTAATTTTAGGTTTCTTTCCTTTAAGCAACTCATAAGGAGTTTTACACTTAAGCTTGTGTATCAGACTTCTATTCAAGACATAATTGGCTGTACTAACAGCTTCTGCCCAGTAGGAAAGAGGCATATTAGCATCTGCCAACAATGTGCTAGCAGCTTCAATTAGTGTTCGATTCTTCCTTTCAACTACCCCATTTTGTTGGGGAGTTCTAGGAGCTGAGAAGCTATGTTTGATACCTTCTCTCTCACAGAATTCTTGCATGAGAAGAGAGTCAAACTCAGTACCATGATCACTTCTGATCAAGGCCACTTGAGTAGAGTACTCAGTCTGCACACATAATAGAAAGTCTGTAAGGGCTTTGAAGTTATCAGCCTTAGTTCTCAAAAAGAACATCCAACTGAACCTAGAGAAGTCATCTACAATGACTAGGGTGTAATACTTCCCTCCTAAACTCTGTACATTTATTGGGCCAAATAGGTCCAAATGTAATAAATACAGGATTCTAGAAGAATCACTTTTATTTACAGATTTAAAAGAGTTCTTGTTTTGCTTGCCTAACTGACAAGCCTTGCATAGGATCTCCTTCTTGTAGGGGCAAGAAGGTAAACCTCTAACAAGGTTGTGCTTAGATAACCTAGATATATTTTTAAGGTTAACATGACTAAGCCTCTTATGCCACAAAGAATTATTATTAATTATTACTTCATTAAATAAATAGATTTCAGAATGGATTGAATTGAAATCTACTAAATAAATATTACCTTGCCTAATGCCTACTAAAACGACATTATTATCTAAAGTAATATTGCAAAGGGAGTTAGAAAATGAAACCTGGTAGCCAGCATCACATAGCTGGCTGACTGAAATCAAATTGTGCTTCAGTCCAGTCACATAGGCAACTCTCTTGAATGTAACAGCTCCAATTGTAATCCTGCCATAGCCTTCAGTCTAACCACAGCTTGAATCTCCAAAGATCACCTTTGGGCCGAGCTTGGCTTTGAACTTTGACAGATGATTTTTATTTCCTGTCATATGCTTGGAGCATCCACTATCCAAATACCACTTATTTTTAGTGATAGGATAGGTCTTTACCTGTAGAAAAATAAGTTAACCATTGTGGACCCAGGTAACCTTGGGTCCCTTGGTTTTCACATAAGAAAAACTGGAAATAAATGAAAATGCAGGCTGAGGGTGATAACCTAATGGGTGAGATCTCCTAGGTGGGATTCTCCATGCAGATGATGGGTCAATGAACCTAGGGTTTCTATTTTCATTAAGGTTTCTACGGTTCTGATTGTAGTTTTGAAAATCATATTGAAAACGTCAATCGACGTTCGACGATGGGTGCTCAGATCATCGAGCTTCGTTCGACCATTGAGCTTCCGATCGTCGAGCAGCGTTCGACGCTCTTTGTATTTCTTTAAAAAATTTCTTCCTCTTTTCTCTCTTATCTTTATTTAAAGCTTTATTAACTTGATTTACTTGCTCAGTGTTCTTCATTCCACTAGCTGAAACGAAGTTCACTGGAGTTGAAAGATTATTTTTAAGAATAATTGGGGGTTCACTAGGAGAAGCTCCTAAGCCTAGTTTGTTATTGCCTGACCTAGTGTTAGACATGCTGGTTATTTCTAACAGCTTAAGGCTTCTACCATTTAGAGATTCTTCTAATCTCTTAGACTTAGCTAACTCAATTTTAAGAAATTTAATTTCTTCACTAGAATTAGTGAGATCTTCCTTTAACTTAATGTTTTCAATAGATATGATTTCTGATTCAGCTAGCCTATGTCTAAGTTCTTTAATCTCTTTTTCAGAACTAATTAGATCTAAACATAAAGATTTAAAATCTAACTTAAATTCTGTAGAAGTGAAATCATAAGAAGATAATACCTCATCTTCTGTAGGCATCTCTTCATCAGAATCTGAAATCTCTGCAGCTGAGTGATTGCTGCAGGCATCTATTGCCATCAGGCAAACTTCCTTTGCCTTCTTTTCTTCCTCATCCTCACTGGAGCTTGAGGAGGAAGATTCTTCATCAGAATCACTCCAGGTTTCAGCAATGAAACCTCTCTCCTTCTTTTTGTTCTTGTAGGAGGATGGCTTGGAGTGCTTCCTGTGCTGTTCCTTGTCCTTTCTTTTATCTTTATTCTTTTCCTCTGGACAATCTGGGAGGATATGTCCAGGCTTCCTGCAACCATAACAGATGATTTCTTTAGCAGGTGAACGATCATACCTTGGTTTGTCTTCATAGCGTGAAGACTTCTTTCTGAATTCCTTTCTCCCCATTTTGAGAAACCTCTTGGCAAATAATGCCATTAGCTCCTCATTGGATTGGCTTCCTTCAGAAGCTTCAACAGCCTTAAGAGCTAGAGTTTGCTCTTTTCTTATTGGTGTAGGAGTCTTTGCTTCAGCTTCTGCTTCCCTGGACTTCAGCACTTGCTCAAAGGACTTGAGCTTGCCGAGAAGGGCTTCAGTCGAGATCTCTGTGGTACTTCTGGCTTCCTTGATGGGCCAGATCCTCAGATCCCATGTGCTAGGGAAGCACATAAGAATCTTATCATTGACCTCTGTCAATGATATGTCCTTGTCAAGGGTCCTCAGCTCATTGATGATTGAGCTGAGCCTTGTGTACATGGCTTCTACTGATTCAGCATCAGCTTTCTTGAAGTTTTCATATTGTGAGATAAGGTTGGACCTTCTGTCTTTCCTTTCATCAGCTGAACCAGCTAAAATCTGGTTCAGTGTATCCCACATTTCTTTTGCTGAAGAGCAGTCAGCAACCTTCTGGAATACCTCATCAGACATTGTCTGAGCCAGAATATTCATTGCTTTGGCATCTGCAATCTTTGCCTTTTTGTACTCATCATTATAGTCTGGAGGAGGTACTGCACTCATATCTGTTGAAGTTGAGGCAGCAGCAGCAGCAGGTGCTCTTGGAGGTCCTGTCAAAATAGAAGCAAAGATACTTTCATCAATAGAATTCATATATAGTTTTATCCTTGCCTTCCAGATGCTGAACTTTGCTAAGTTGCATGCTGGAGGTCTGGTGCTAGAGTAATCCTTGGACTGGGCCATGATAGTGAATATCTATAAGCTTTGGTATCTATCAGAATCTTGTGACTTAGGTGTTAGCCTATACAGTCAGTTAACCTCCCTCTGATACCAATTGAAAGTGAAGGGATAGATACTACTCTAGAGGGGGGGTGAATAGAGTTATCAAAAATTGCACTAGACAAAATTGACAGTCTACTCAACTCCCTTGGAGTGAATGCAGAATGAAAAGATTATAGATATTAAGATAACCCTAAAGCCTAACACAAGTGTTGTGCACAAACTCAAGCTAACTGTAATTACAGTTAAGGCTTGGAAACCCTAATCAGCAACTAGCAAACCTAGTTAAATCTAATCACAGCAAATCAGCACAAGTAATTAAATAAACATCCAGATGACACAAGGAATTTATAGTGGTTCCCCAAACAACTTGGGTACGTCCACTCTTCTACCAACAAGGTAGGAATCCACTACAGGTTTTTGATCAGGTGCCCTGCCACCACAAGATCTGCTTCAGGTAGATCTAGAAACCCTTTAGACTTTTGATCAGGTGTCTAAAAACCAACAACAGGTTTTTGATCAGGTGCCCTGCCACCAAGGGATACTTTTGAAGGGAGTAATAACCCTGTACAGGAGGGGGAAAGGAGGTTAAGGAGTCTTCTCTATTTTACAATAGATTAGAGAAGCACAAAGACTTGCACTGAGCTAGAAAACTCTAAAGAATCAAGGCTCCCCCTGGCTCAAAGAATGTCCAGGTGAAGTCTTGCTTCAGTGCAGAAAACACTTCAGAAAGTTCTGAAGGGAAAAAACTACAAGAAGATATAAAATAATAAAATAGAAAATCTTCTAGCAACTATCTTCTTCTTCTTCTTCTTCAAAGGATCTCTGAGTCAGAAATTCCTGGGAGCAGGAGAACTCAGGTTGAAGAAGAGTGAAGAGCTAACACTTCTCAGTTGAATGAGGATTGCTGAGAGCAGTAAACTTGTTCTTGCTGTAAGCTTGAATGCTGCTGTATATGCTATAAGAACTATATGAACTCGTGAACTAGTTGAAATCCTTCTCCAAAGGATTCTTTTTATATCAGCAACAAGCAACGGCTCTTTTGAATTTGAACTGTTTGTCTTCTTCTGAAACTTGAAACCTGGGCTGCAAATATCACAAAGACAAACAAACTCTGCAGACAAAATATTCTATAAAAAAGGATAAACCTTTTTCTAAGAAGCTGCAGGAAGCAATCTGATAATAAAGTACTAAATAAAGTCACATCAGAAATATCTCTTTACGGCAAAAGAAAGACTTTTCAGTCTAACGGCTATAAAGGACTAACAGCAGATAAAGTAATATACAATATCAACTAATAAGACAAACAACTTTATCTGAAAAGATTTGACTCAGGCAAAAGGAATGGAATAGATATTGCCTGGAAATAATATTATAAATCAACTGAAACAATATGCCAGATAATATATTATTTAATTAAACAGAATAAATAAATGCAAAATATAAAGGCATACAGAAAACGTCGAACGACCCTCGGAGATCGTCGACCGAAGCACAGAGATCGTCGACCTATCAAACAGATAGACGAACGATACAGATAGTCGAACTATCAAGCAGATAGTCGAACTACCACAGCAGATAGTCGAACTATCAGGACAGATAGTCGAGCTATCAGATAGTCGACCTATCAACAGATAGTCGAACTATTAAAGGAGAACAGATAGTCGACCTATCAACAGATAGTCGAACTATCACAGAAAAACAGATAGTCGACCTATCAACAGATAGTCGAACTATCACAGAAAAACAGATAGTCGAACTATCAACAGATAGTCGAACTATCAAAGAACAACAGATAGTCGACCTATCAAACAGATAGTCGAGCTATCAGATAGTTGAACTATCCAAGCAGATAGTCGAACTATCAAGGAAAAACAGATAGTCGAACTATCAAAGAACAACAGATAGTCGACCTATCAACAGATAGTCGAACTATCAAAGAACACAGATAGTCGACCTATCAAACAGATAGTTGAGCTATCAGATAGTTGAACTATCCAAGCAGATAGTCGAACTATCAAGGGGAAACAAATAGTCGACCTATCAACAGATAGTCGAACTATCAAAGGAGACAGATTGTCGAACTATCAAACAGATAGTCGAGCTATCAAACAAAGCAGATATTCGACCTATCAAACAGATAGTCGAGCTATCAGATAGTTGAACTATCCAAGCAGATAGTCGAACTTTCAAACAAACAGATAGTCGACCTATCAACAAATAGTCGAACTATCACAGCAAACAGATAGTCGACCTATCAACAGACAGTCGAACTATCAACGCAGACAGAAAGTCGATCAACTGATAGACGATCGTCGAACAGTTAATCGACAATAGTCGAGCGGCGTTCGACCATAGTCGAACGAACAAACAACTTAACCAAATTCTTCATCTGGATAAGCGATGACTCTACAGCTAGACAACTAACCTTTGACCATAAATAATTCTTGGGTCAAGGGACTAAAAAGACAAGACTAAACTCAAATCAAACTAGGGTACCAACATTATATGCAAAGATGATGCAGGTAAACCTGTAGATGAGTCTTTGTATAGAGGAATAATTGGCTCTCTATTATATCTCACTGCTAGTAGACCAGACATTATGTATGCTACATGTGTCTGTGCTAGGTACCAAGCTTGCCCTAAAGAATCACATTATACTGCAGTCAAAAGGATCTTGAGATATCTTAAGGGCACACCTAATCTAGGCCTTTGGTACCCTAAGAATGGAGATTTTCTACTAACAGGTTATTCAGATGCAGATTTTGCAGGCTGTAGAGAAGATAGAAAGAGTACTACAGGTACATGCCAATTTTTGGAGAGGAAGATTGATATCCTGGAGCAGTAAGAAGCAGACTAGTGTGGCAATATCCACTGTTGAGTCTGAATATATGGCTGCAGGAAGTTGCTATGCACAGTTATTATGGATTAAGCATCAGCTAAAGGACTATGGTATTCAAGTAAGTAGAACACCTTTATTGTGTGATTCTAAGAGTGCTATTTCTATTGCAAACAATCCTGTTTCACATAGTAGAACTAAGCATATAGAAATAAAATACCATTTTCTTAGAGAACATGTAGAAAAAGAAGACATCTCATTGGAATTTGTTAAAACAGATTATCAAATTGCAGATGTATTTACTAAGCCACTGAATGAAACTAAATTCAATAGATTTAAAATTGAATTAGGAATGCTGGCCATAGGTTAGTTTACCAAAAATTGACTAAGTCAAATGGTGTCGACACATTCAATAATAATGTGTCGACACGGAGAAATTATGTCGACAAATCAGAGAAATTGTGTCGACACAGAGAAATTATGTCGACAAATCAGAGAAATTGTGTCGACACAGAGAACATGTGTCGACACCTAAGAGTCAAAGAGTCGACTCATCCAAAAATGCAGTGTCGACACATCCAGTATAATGGTGTCGACTCTTTTAGATTTTGTGTCGACTTTTATACTAAGAGTCGACACATAATTTCAGCTGAAGTATTCAGTATCTACTGTGTCGACATACCATCAATTGGTGTCGACATATGGTAGTCTGCGTCATGGTCGAGACTATAGAAGTATGTGTCGACACATGTCAATAGTGTCGACACTTTTAGACAATTTTTGTCCGCCTTTTGACCTTCTTTCATTAGAGGGTATAAATAGGTCAAGAACTTATTCTGTCGACACGCTCACAAGGTTTTCGAGACTAAAACCCTGTGTCGACAATCTCTCTTCTCTTCTCTTAAGCTTTCTCATCTTTCCAATGGCGCCAAAGGTTGAAGACAACCTCAATAAGGGATATGAGTTGGTTAGGGCTGCCTTCGACAATGCCTCGCCAGAAATCAAACAGGTGATTTCTCTTCTTGCAGACAATGGATTGGAATACCTTGTCTCCGAACCTTCAAATATTTGGAAGAAAGAAGTTATCGAGTTCTATACTGCTGCAACTGTGGATTCCACTGGTCTCAAAATAAAATCTACAGTTCATGGGACTAAGGTTAAACTTACTCTGAAAAGTATAATAAAGATTCTTCAACTACCCAGCATTCAGAATGAAGAAGAAGTCCCAGCCTCAAAGACGAGAGAGGCTCTCCAGTGGTGTGGTCTGGATTCAACATTAAATATTGGAGCTTCCATAAACCGCAAGGGCATGAATCCACAAGGAAAGTTTCACTCTGAAATTGTAGGGAAGGTGATCTTATGTAAGCCAGGTGGACATGATAGGATCTCCGCCTATATGTTCAGCCTGATGACAAGAATTATCTTCACAATTCCAACAAGTTGGTCAGCGGTCCTGTTTGATAGAATCAAAGAAGAAATAAAGAAGCCAAACTTGGCTAGAATCATGAGTCTATACCTGACTGGAATCATTCCAGAGGTCATGCAACAGCTTCCTGGGTCCAAAATCAATCATATGAGGAAAATGGACATGAGATTATTCTCTAGGTGGGATAGAGTTCTGTCTAAAGAGGTGCCTGATGTGGACAGGCAGGATACACCTGAGACATCACCAGGACATGATCATGATACTGCACAACTTCAAGGAGAACAAGTTAGAGAGCAGGCTGAGGACCAGACTGGGTCTACTCAAGTACAGGAAGAACCAATACCTACACAGGTGCAGGGGGAGCCAGTTCATACTCCTACCCAGAACATTTCTGATCCTGCACAGTTGCAGGGGGAGCAAATTACTGAATCAGTACAGGTGGACGACAGAATCAACTTATCAGCAGATTTGAACACTGTTGAAATTGATGTATCATCTTCTGCTCAACCACAAAAGGAATTCACTCTAAAGGAGTTGTTTCCTGATGATGGAATTGCTACTGATAGGATTGAGGGGGAGCAAGATGCTTTTGAGGGGGAGCCAGTGCATGTTGAGGAAGAGCAACATGAAACTGAGAAAGAAATTCCTCCAACTCCTCCAGAAAGAGTTAAGATTGAAAGCTCTTCAGAAACTGAGACAGAAGAAGCCAGGGAGGCTAAGAAAAGGAAGTTCATGGTCTTCAAGAAAAGAAGTCATAGCTATAAGCAAGCTCTCCAGACTACAACTCACCAATCTCCTACTGAGTTTGATTACAATAAGTTCATGGTGAATTTGCAGGTGAAGATGGATGAGCAGAGAAGAGCCTTAGAGAAATATGTAGATGAGAGTAATAAGTCTCTTCAGTTTGATCTAGCCCAAGACATAAAGTCTATCAAATTTGAGGAAAATCTGAATAAGAAGGAAATGACAGATTGCTTCCACAAGGGAGGTAATACTGTGGTATATCTAGCTGAACAACAGAAGACTATCCTTGCTAAAGTAGATGACATTGCATTAAAACAAGGATATGTTCTTACAAATCAACTCAGAATGAATGCCAATCTTGCTGAATCTCACAATAAAATTCTCACTGAGTTAAAAGATACTGCTACAAGGCTAACTGCTGCAAGGGCTAAAGACATGGAAGATTATGATCAGAAGCTCAAGGCTGCCCTAGATTCAGTTCAAACTGCAATCACCACCTCACAGAAGGAAATATCTGCAAAGCTTCAAACATTGAAACCATTCTTTAAAGAGGGTGTGAATTTTCTTGATGGCCAAATAAGATTTCAGAAGAATGATCTTAGGGATCATATTGCCAGAGAAGTCCTAAAGGGGGAGAGGGTACTCATTCATGCTGGCTCAGAACATGCCAAGTAGGTTACCAACAGTGTCAGAGCCACATTGGGATATCCACCATTGTGTGATGATGATACCATTGATGAGTCAGGGATACAACATGGTCTACTTGAAGGTAACCAACCTGAGGTTGCCCAAGTAATATACCCCCCTGCTTATTTTGAAATGATTCATCAGCAAGTGCAGGAAATGTACAGTCCTCCAAAGGAGGTTACAAATGTAATAATTGAAAAAGTAGATCAGCCAGAAGCCGTTTTGAAAGATCAACAAGATGTTCAATTATCAAAGAAGAGATTTAGAGAGCAAGATGAACTAAGACCTGATTTTGAGCAGTGGAGCCCCACTTCAAGGAACATTATACTAACTGCCTGGAAGGCTATGAAGGATCAAGTGCATGAAAGAGGAAAATGGTATAATGAAATTGAATGGCAAAAGTATGAGGCCAGGCAGGAGGCCATAGTTCAATTTAGAAGAAAGGCTAAGATGGGGAGGCTACCACTAGATGCTCAGGAGCCTAGCAAGTATTTTCCCAAGCCCTTTCATTACTTTGAAAGGCAAAGGCTCAAGGAGGAAGCTCAGAAGAAAGCTGAACTGAAAGGCAAAAAGCCTGCTGATGTTGTTGAACTTACTGTGAAGGCTCAAATTCAACCAGGAAAAGGAATTATCATCAGGGAGACTGATCAGTCTTAGTTTAAGTTTATCAGTTCTTTCAAATGTTTTGTAATGATTTGTTTGTTAAACCAATCAATGTAAAAAGCTGTAACAAACATTTCTAAGTTAATAAACAAAACCTTGTTCTGAAATCATTTCTTTATGATCATCTTTATTCTGTGATGTATCAGTGGTTAATGTTTTGTTTATAAAGATTCCTGTTATATTTTGCTCTTGTACATCATCATATTAAATTTTCATAAATGGTGTATATCATTAGCTAAAAGGGTTATGACTTCTCCAAATAGGGGGATATTGTTGGGTACATTGGAAAATGTGTACCTGATTTGAAGAAGCCTAACTTAGCTCAATGGTATACATCAAGGTGTATTTGATGTTGGTTTGAGTTTATATGTGCAGGTTAAGAATGTACTAAAATACAGGAAAAAAATATTCTAAGTCCATGTGTCGACACCAGAAGAAGCTGTGTCGACACCTCAGAAAGATTGTGTCGACACTTGAGGAAGACTTTGTCGACACAGAGAAAAAGAGTCGACAACATCTGTTTCGACACCAGGAGACTATGTCGACACACAGAAGTTTAGTCGACAACATTTGTGTCGACACCAGAAGACTGAGTCGACACACAGAATTTCTAGTCAACAACATTTGTGTCGACACCAGAAGACTGAGTCGACACACAGAGCAAGATTCGACAACATTTGTGTCGACACCAGAAGACTGAGTCGACACACAGAATTGCTAGTCAACAACAATTGTGTCGACACCAGAAGACTGAGTCGACACACAAAGGCAGAGTTGACAATAACTGTGTCGACACCCGGAGACTGTGTCGACACACAAAGGCAGAGTTGACAATAACTATGTCGACACCTGGAGGCAGTGTCGACACACACTATGTTCTGAGTATACATCAACTGTGTCGACACACAGGACTTGTGTCGACAGGACACAGGACTTGTGTCGACACACTGCAAAGTCTAGACCAAGTTAATTGCTGGTGAATGATGAAGTGTTTGAGTCGACACAAATACTCAGTGTCGACTCATTCTCAAGATACAGTATCAAGAAGCTGAGTCGACATAAAGGCAGACATGTCGACATCATCAAAGGCTGTGTCGACACTTAAGTCACTTGTGTCAACACATATTGACAGATGGTCTCGACACTTTCTGACAGACAGTCTCGACACTTTGCTGACAAAGACAAAGGCACAAGATCTGTTTGAAGACCTGACAGCTGTGAGTTACAACAGGTTGACTGAAGCTATCAGACATGTCAGAAGTTAGTTAGAAACCCGATCAGCCGGTTACCAAGGATGAAGTCTATAAATAGACAGATTCAGAAGAAGAAGAAAAAAACACATAGAGACGGATCGATTTTTGATTCATCAACACATCTATTGTGAGATACAAATTACAAATCAAGAAAGTGCAAGACACGGAAGAAGATCTTCGTGAGAAGATCTAAGAAGACGTTCTGAAGTGTACAACCACTCAGATTCAGTCTAAGTAGAATTCTTTCAAGAATTCTGAAGTATCATCAAAGGTGTTGGATAGAGAGGGATCCAGCCATTTGAAGACAAGAAGGAAGCTGTCACAGGTTTCTCAAGAAGCTGTCAGGAAATCAACTCAGCTAAGTTCAGATTCAAGAAGCTTTGAAGAAAGCTAAGATCTAGTTGATTTCATCCATCAGCTGATCAAGAACAGTCTTGTCCCTTCTCTCTCAACAAGGGCAAGATATTATAAAACCTTTTCAATTTCTGTAGGATCTATTTTTATAGATCTGAGTTGTAAGCCTATGTTATAAAGGCTGAGTGTAGGAGATTTATTCTCTGAGTGGTAGGGTTGTTTATGCCTGAGTGTAGGAGAAGGTATTTCTCTGAGTTCTAGGCCTTGTGGCAAGGCTGAGGTATGGCTTATTAGCCTGAGGTGTAGGAACCTTTCAGGGTTCTGAGTTGTAGGGACTTGTCTAGGTTCTGAGCTGTAGGATCTGAGGATCTGAGATAAAGGTGGAAGTTAGGCTGAATCTAGCACACTGCTAGATAGGTGAAGGGGGAAAGTGGATGTACCCAGACCTTGGGGAACCACTATAAATCTGTGTGCAATCTGTGATGTGTGCATATTTGTGATTGTCGTGCTGTGTTTGCTGTAGTGTTTTCTGAATTCTCTTATAGCCTGTAGTTATATTCTGCCTTAAGTTAAAACAAGCAAAAGAACCTATTCACCCCCCCCCCCTCTAGGTGTTTAGGTAGTCTTGAAAGTAAAACTATCAGACAGTATTGACTCTATCTGTTGGATGCTTAAGGTCAATATCAACTACATCGGCCGAAGCTTTATAAGGCAGATATCGGCTATATCAACTGCATGAAGTACATAGGCGTGACTCCTTCTAAGTCACTGGCGTGACTTAGTAAAATGACACCATAACAATCGGTGTCAGCACGTGATGCCTGGATGGCAGATTAGCAGACACGCCCTAGGTCAAGGGAGTGACCTAGGGTGTGTACTTAGGAAAAATTATAAAAATTCCGAGATTGGGCCCCTTTTTGTTCCCATACTTGTACCCATGCCTTATCTACCTTATTTCAATACTGGTGTTGATATTTTGGTCTTATAGGAAGGTAACGCATATTTGAGTTATCCAATCCACAATATGGGAAGTATTTTCATATTAATTTCTATCAAATTAGCCTCCAATTTATCTCACCATAGTACCCTTGATAATGAGCTCCATTCCCTCATCTGAGAGCTAAGAATTTTCCTATCCTTACTTAAAATATTGAGCCAGCCATTTCCTTCGAATAATCAAGCATGGAGCAAGACTGTTTGAGGCCGCTTCCACTATAACATCAATGTGGCAAACCTGATCTATGAATTTAAATCAGGTCACTTCCTCCCCTTTCCATTGGTGCTAGATATTTAGATCTAAATTTAGGAGAGACATTAAGCTCAAGAGAGCTCAATTTTGGTGAGATCCATGGATTTTTATATGAAGAGACCATGCTAGAACTTCTGTTCTAGGGTGTCGTGAATGTCTTCTAAGGGTAGCTAATCACTTAGAGGGGGGTGAATAGGTTTTTTTAAATCTTTTAACCCTATTTATTACCATACTTGATGTGTTATTGTAAGGTTAATAGCTTTAAAAAAACATATAGAACACACAAGCAGTTTATAATGGTTCCCCTATCTAGGGTACATCCACTTCCCCCTTCACCTATCTAGTAGTGAGCTAGATTCGGCCAACTCCTCCAAAACTCAAATAAAAAGATCTTACACCTCAGATGGTTACCAGGATCCTATAACTCAGAGTGACTCCCACTCCTACAACTCAGACTGCTCATAGTTCTACTTTAGAGACAACAACAATACTCTTACCTCAAGTTCACAAGCAAGCCCTACCTCAGCCTTTATAACACAGGTCTACCTCAGACTCTCTACAAGAATCCTACCTCAGGCTTTAGAAAAAGTCCTACACTTAACATTTAAACATAGGACTACACTCAGATCATAGAGAGATCTTACATCAAATAGTTTAAAGAGTGTTACAATGATGTCGGAACAAAAGTTCTGGAGTCTTCTTATTTAGCTATTTCACCAAACAGCTTCTCTTCACCATGGTAATAGGAAATGGTCTTCAGATTATAAATAGGCTATGTTGTGTGAACACTTGCAGAGCTCTTCTTCTTCTCAAGCTTTTTGTAAGATTTTTCTGTTGATTTTTAAGCTTCAAAATAATCAAAAATATTTCTCTCTCTACTGGTGACAACTTTTTGTGACTTAGGGTTTCCAAAAGTTTTTTACAAAGTTCATCAAAAAGCCCTCCCAAAATTTTATTCAATAAATTCTCAAAACAAAGTCCTTGTAAAAGTCCCACACATTTAGCTTTTATATCTCAGCTTCTACAACATCTATATATTATTTAGGTAAGTTTCATGACCGGCTTTAATGGTTCAATCATCCCAAGATTTCATGTTAGAAAAATACAATGGTTTTGGACTTTTAGCGCGCAATCTGCGTCGATTTGAATTTTCTATGATGTCAGCTAAATAAATACGATGCCATTTGACTTAGAATAATTTTTGATCTTCTGTACAGGCATTGAGTGCTATAAGTAACATGACTTAGTAAAATTCTTGATCTCTAATGAAGCGTTGAGAGATAGTTCTTAACTCAGTGTATACTACTAAGGTGTTGAGTGATCTCTTCTATTTCGATGCATTTGTACTTAGACAACTTTTCCCTTTCTACTGAAGCATTGAGTGAAGTCTTTCTGAATAGGCGTCAGGTGACTGCAGTTAACTCAACGCTTTTTATTTAGACATTAAGTCATGTCATATGCCTCGATGCATTTATACTTAGATAGTTTTTCTGCTTCACTACCGAGGAGTTGAGTGAATGATTTTCACTTGATGCATTTTAACTTGGAATGAAACTCAGCAATTTTACTGAGACGTTGAGTGAAATACATTCACTCGATGCATTTGTACTTGATTTAAATTTCTGCTCTTTTACTGAAGCGTTGAAAAAGTTAGTGACCCTGATATTTATAGTGTTTTTCGAACTCATCTGGGCTAGTTTTCACGCAAGCGCACTACACTTTTTCATCATCATTGCTTTTATTCGATGCAAATCGTGTTTCGCACAAAGTGCACTATTTAGGCATGTTGTTGTGTGCAATAGTACACTTCATTGTTGGGGGTCGGCACTTGGTTCTCGTCATTATTTTTCTTTGCATGGTTATGTTTCTGTGAGTGTTGGTGGCCTGTGCCCCAGCTGTGTTCTTCTTGGGGAGGTGTGCATATATTCATTTCAGTGGAGTTCTCTCCTGTAGGAATCGAACGGTAATGTGTTTCTATCCATGCATGGTTATTGTGACTGTGTGATACCTACAACATTCTGGTGCTCTGCCCCGGGTCATGCATTTTATTTATGCATGGTTGGTTTGCCTGTGCGTGACCAAATTGCACGACCATCTCTTTTAGTCAAAATATTTTAAGAAATTATTGCTCGTGCGCTTTTTCACCAACGGTTGGATTCAACCGTGCGTGAAGGAATTCACACACCCTATGGTTTTGACTGATTTTATTGCAATCTGACTCCGCCTGTGTATTTTGTTCTTGCATGGGATGGTTGCCCATGCGTGGTCAGATTGCAACCAAGAAGACGACCCGTTATTAACGCACAATGCACACATGATTATGTGTTCGACCGTGCATTCCTTTTTTTTGTCTTGGTACTATTTAGGCTACAGGATTCCTCCCTAAATGGATCATTACTTCATTTTCATTCCATGAGCTCCATTTTCACGCCAGTTCACCGTTCCACCATTTCCCATCATCTCGAGGTACTCCGGCCACCTTTTCGAACCAAATCTCAAGCTAAGAGTTCCTATCGGCCTCCTCTAGGGTACCCAAGCTTCTAAGGTTCATTTCGAAGGATTTCTCTCTCAGGTTAGAGTTCTCCTGTATGTTCATTGAATAAGAAGATTGATGGAGAAGTCGAGTAAATTAGGAGATGATGATAGCTCTTCTATACTCTAGAACGCAGTTGGAATCCAAGCTTGGACAAGGATTAATAACCCTTAAGTCACTCTATAAAATTTAAACATTTCTCCGCCCTTCAGTTGTTCTCTCACCTTCCTCTTTTCCTTTGTAGAACTTTGTTGTAAATCCTATTATGTATTGGATGCTATGTGCAAACTCATTGTAGTTTTTTTTTTAATTTCATGTCTATTTGAAATTGTTCATTTGCATTTATGATTGTGGGGATTGTCACACCACCACCACATTCCCACATGGCACTTGTGTTCGCCGCACTAGTAATTGCAAGTTTCATGCTTTGCGAAGAGGTTCTTACAACCCTCAACATCTCTGACCTAGCTAATTATTCCTTTTTCCAGCCTACTTGTCCATTCTCCTACTAAAGAAGAGCATAACGGCCTGTAATTTCCACCTTCACCTCTTGAAGCGGTGCTGGCGACACGCACTAGTGTAGTTTGTGTTCTTTCAGAGTAAACCAAACCAACCCTCGTTTTTACTTTCAAATCTATATAATTAATTTTCTAAATAATTTAATCGCACACTACTCTACGTTCCTCAAGAGATCAATACTTAGAGAGTTATTCCCACTTTATATTACTTTAGTGACGGGTGCACTTCCCAAATGCGCATAAAGTTTTTGGCGCTATTGCTGGGGAATGCAGTTGGCGCTGCGATTTGTCTGTTGGGAAAATTCATTGTAACGATTTTTTGTTGCCTTTATTTTCATGTTTTCGTCCATGTTTTTCTTTTTCAAATTATAGGTGGCGATAATTGGTTGTTGTTAGGTGTAGTGTTTTACACAGTGTTGTGCTAGTGGTAATCTTGGTCTTCCTCGTACTATGTGGGCTAGCTTCAATATCTGTTGTAAGTGGTGCGGAGAGATCGCCCATGCTAGTGATATATGTCCAAAGGGAGGTAGTAGCCTTAGCACTGAATGCTCATTGTGTATGGCACTGATTTCAAACGGTACCTCATACAATGCGTCTAAGCCTTACGGTTGCTCTTCTTCACTGTATGCACCGTATTGGAATTCTTCCCCGACCCTATTTGGATCGAAGAGGAATGCAAGACAGTGCATGTTATATTAGAGTTGGGATCAAGCTTTGAAAGATTGTGTTGAGTACCTTCATCAGTTGGAGGAGGATGATTAATGATGATTGTCATTTTAGTTTAAATTACTTGGGTAAATCTATACATTTTCTTGTTTTAAATTATATACTTCCTGAATTTTGAGCCTATAATTAGTTTCTTTTATAAAAATTATTTTAATTTATTTTATTTTCTGTTTTATAGGATTATGACACTTTTTGGTAATTTTCCACTTTACATGCCACCAGGTCACGCTCGTCTACCGCCTACACGGGCATATACCGTGGGCGTGTAACCCAATTGGAATGAAGCAACGATCTGAAGTTCGTATCCAGGAAAATCCACCTTACATGCCCATGGGTCACGACCGTGTACTCCTTACATGGTCATGTACTCTGGGCGTGTAAAAAAATCTGCCGCAGATTTGTCTCGGTCGAAGTTCAAGGAGAATCCAGCTTACACACCTCTGTCACAGTCGTGTACCATCTACACCCCCCCCCCCTACAAGGGCGTGTCACTGGGGTGTGTACCCAAACTCCCGAGCAAGTCGCCATGCAACCGGATTTCCATCAGTATAAGTCAACACACCTTACTCGCCCGTACAGGGGCGTGTACTTCCTAGAAAACTTTCTATAAATACCAGCAAGCTCCAAGTGTTCTGTGACCCGATCTGAGCCTTCTAGAGAGCTATTGAGAGTTTACTTTTAAAGTATTTCAGCTTCATGTTTTCATGTTTTAATGTTCTTGCAATCTCTTTTATCACACTTGTAATCTTTTTGCAAACTCTCTTTGTAATATCTCTATGCTCTTTTTGTAACTTTGTTTCAATAAGAAATAAAATAGTTTGTTATTCCCTTTCTCTCTCTCCCTTTTTCTTATTTTGCATATTGTTAACATGACTTTCATTTCCTGCATTATTATGAGTAACTAAATCCTCATTAGTACTCAATCGCTATGATCTAAGGACGAGTTGATCAAGTTATGATGTTTTAATATTCTTTCTATTTTTAAAGTTGACCTTCGATTTACTCTTGATCTAAACATAGTGTGATTATATTATAGATATATAGTCTCCACTTAGGTTTTCATTCTTAGCTTGCCGAGAGGATCATAGTTTGAATTGATCACCCCAGAGTAAAGAGAGTTGTACAAGAGAAAATGACGTAAATCTCCCGGATTGGAGTCAAATCCAATTGCGGGGTTCACCACTTAAGGCGAGTTTTAGGCATCCGAATATGCGACGAGATTTTTGTTGGATCTTCTTATACTCAATGGGCACTTCTCTGAGAGGAGCGTGTTCAAACTTCTGGAACCCCTATGGTCAAGTTGCATTTTACTTTATTAAGATTTAGTCTGTTATTTTATTTTGATTAACTTATGTCGAAGTGATTCAAAATTGAGTAATAATCTTTCCTCCATAAGATTCAATCCTTTTTTATAACATTCAATTTTGCGTTTTTGTACTTAAGAAAATCAACCCAAACATTCATTTGATAAAAAAATAGCAACCCTCAAAGAAAAGTAATCAATCCTCCCTGGGAAATATGACCTTGATATTGAAGTTTAATATCCTATACTATAAACGATAAGGTATACTTGCCTTTATCAGATATAGAATTAGAGAACACTATCAACCTCATTTTCAACCCCTCTTCTTCTCTCAATACCAATTCTATAAAAATATCTATCAAGTTTTTGGCATCGTTACCGGAGAGCTTAGTTTTGATATTTTGAAAAGAGGACATCTATTAATTTTCCTTTATTTCTCTCCCCACTTCTCTTTCCTTTTTAGTGTATGACCCGAGAAAACTATTTGAATATTCATTTTGATCCTGAGATAGAGCGCACCATTATGCGTCACCACCGTTCTTTTGATCAGGAATCACACTTAGTAATCGAAGAGTCAATCAGAGGCACTAATACAGAAAATATGGGTGATCCCAATCAAGTAGTGGTCCAGGAACGGACATTGTCCTATTTTGCTCGGCCCAACCTGGAGGGTACAGAAAGAATTATTGTTCGCCTTGCGATTGCGAACAATAACTTTGAACTAAAGCCTACTATTATACAGATGGTGCAGCAGTACGTGCAGTTCAATGGTATACATGATGAGGATCCTAACCTTCATCTCTCTAGTTTTATCGAAATTTGCGATACATTTAAAATTAATGGTGTTACTAACGATGTGATTAGGTTAAAACTTTTTCATTTTGTTTACGCATAAAGGCAAAACAATGGCTAAATTCTCTCCCCAGCAGTTCTCTCCATACTTGGCTGAGCTTTCTGAAAATTTTTTGTCAAAATATTTTACTCCTGCGAAAACTTCAAAGTTACAAAACGATATCTCTTAGTTTGCACAATTCATTTCTGAAACACTTTACCATACATGGGAACGTTTTAAAAATCTTCTACATCGCTTCCCACACTACGTGTTGCCCGATTGGCTTCAAGTCCGAACTTTGTATAACAGATTAAATGTGATTACTAAGCAAACGATCGATGAAGCTTCCGGTAGTACTCTAAACCACAAAACATCGGAAGCCGCAATGGAACTTTTTGAAGATATGGATATAAACTCTTATCAATGGAGTACATCACAGGCACTTCCAAATAAACTAGCAGGGTTGTATGAAATTGATAAGATAGTCCATCTCGCGTCTCAAATAGATCTTTTAAATAAAAAGTTTTCACCTGTCTCCTTCTTCCTCTACAAACGGTAGTTTGGAAAATAATTATAGTAAGATTCTTTTCATGGAAGAACAAGTGGATTTTGTTGCAAACCCAACTCGTCCTTCCGCAAATTTGGGCACAACTACATTTGGAAACACTTATTACCCAAATTTACGGAATCACGTGAACTTCTCATAGATTTATCCGGGGAATGCGGTTCGCTCTCCTAATGTTTTTCCACCTAGTTTTCCACCTATTGCGCCTCGTGCACCCTCTTTTGAGGAAAATCTTTCAAAATATATTGCTAATGCTGATGCTACTATGCGTATATAACTGGTTCTATTAAGAATCTCAAAAATCAAGTCGGGCAGCTCGCCAAATTTTTAAATAAACCCAACCTGGAACTCAGCGAGGAAACACGGAGGAGAACCCTCAGGACTTGATCAACGCTATCACGCTTAGGAGTGGCAAGGAAGTAAGTGCATCCACCCCCATTGAAAAAATTCCCACTTCTATTGAAAATTCTAAAGATGTTTCTTTTCCTTCCTTCACTTTCTTCTTCTTTAAATATTTCCAAAACATCTCTTCCCTATCCCTCGATTTTGAAAAATCAAAATGATTAAAATTATCACAATTTTTTAAGTTTGTAAGCAAATCCAAATAAATTTTCCATTTTGTGAGGTCATCTCAGAAATGTCAAAGTATGCTAAATACCTAAAACAATTGCTGACTAACAAGAAGAAATTAGAAATATTTCTAACATAACACTTACAATGTTGTGTTCTCAGAAATTTTTCTTAACAAATTACAGAAAAAACTAAACGATCCGGGAAGTTTCTCTATCACATGCCTCTTTGGTGATATGCTAGTCAAACATGCCTTAGCAGACTTAGGAGCGAGAATCAAACTCATGCCCTACTCATTGTTTAGAAAAATAGGATTGGGTATGCCAAGTACAACTAGGATGAGTGTTCAGCTCTCTAATCGTTCAATAAAATATCCAATGGGCATTATCGAGGACGTTTTAGTGAAGGTCGATAAGTTTATTTTTCCCATTGACTTCGTGATATTAGATATTAAGGAAGACACCAAGGTACCCCTTATCCTCGATTGTCCTTTTCTAGCTACTTCAAATGTTATTATTGACGTAAGCACTGGAAAGCTTGTACTTAGGGTCGATGATGAAGAGGTCACTATTTCAATAAATTCTTTCTTAAAAAACTCTCTTTCAAATGACGATGCAGTTTATTTTTTAGAAACTTTTTCTGAAGAACAATCAAGTATGGATTTTCTAACCCCTTTTGACAATTCACTAGAGATATTAAACACTTTATTAAATGACACAACTATTTTAAATGCTCAGAAGTTTAAAATTCTTGGAAATAAAGAAATTATTTTATCTACTTCTTATGAACTACATCCCAAACTTGAATTAAAACAATTACCCGAGCACTTAAAATACGCTTTCGTAGAACCTGATTCTCAACTCCCAGTTTTTATTTCTTCTTCTCTTTTAGATTTCCAAAGCGAACAATTAATTAAATTTTTAAAAGAGCACCGTCATGCCATTGCTTGACAAATTTCGAATATCCACGGAATTAGTCCACGTTTTTGTACGCATAAAATATTTTAGGAAAAAATTCACGTCGTTCCATTCAACCCCAACGTCGGCTTAATCCAAACATAAAAGAAGTAGTTAAGATGGAGGTAATTAAATTACTCGACACGGGAATTATCTATCCTATTTCTGATAGCTTGTGGTTTAGTTCAGTTCAAGTTGTGCCAAAAAAGGCGGAGTGACGGTAGTTTTTAATGATAATAATGAACTAATTTCTACTCGAACCGTAACGGGTTGGCGTATGTGTATAGACTATAGAAAACTAAATGTTGCCACTAGGAAGGATCACTTTCCTCTGCCGTTTATGGAACAAATTTAAGAATGACTTTCTGGACATAATTTTTACTACTTTCTTGATGGTCTATCAGGTTATTTTCAAATACTCATCGCCCCTGAAGACCAAGATAAAACAACTTTCATGTGTCTATTTGGCACATTTGCTTATCGGCAAATGCCTTTCGGTTTATCGGCAAATAGATGTTCCTTTTATTTTTGATTCTGATTGTCTTTCTGTGTTTTCTACTATTAAAGATAAACTTACTAATTTGCCTATTTTAGTTGCTCCTGATTGAAGTTTGCATTTCGAACTTATGTGTGATGCTAGTAACTATATTGTTGGTGCTGTATTGGGATAACGCATTAACAAAAATTTTCATCCAATTTATTATGCTAGTAAAACTTTGAACTCTGCTCAAGCGAATTACTCCACTACGGAGAAAGAACTTTTAGCTGTGATATTTGGTTTTGATAAATTTCGATCATATTTAACTTTATTAAAAGTAGTAGTCTTTACGGATCACTCCGCACTTCATTATTTGCTTGTCAAGCCCGACTCAAAGCCACGGTTAATTAGGTGGTTTCTGTGCCTCTAAGAGTTCGATGTGGAGATCAAATAAAAAAGGGCATAAAGAACCTAGTTGTCGATCACTTATCCTGACTGGAGAGCCCGGATGTTGAAGTTGTTGATGGTGAAATTGATGATCCATTTCCTGAAGAGCACCTTCTTTCTTTTGCCAAGGTAAATTCTCTCCCTACCCCTTGGTTCACAAACTTTGCTAATTATCTTGTAGGAAAAGTAATCCCGAAGATTTTTTTAACACAACGGAAGAAGAAATTCTTCTATAATTTGAAATTTTACTTTTGGGAAGACCCTTTCCTCTTCCGGATTTGTGCGGACAAGTGTTAAAGAGGTGTGTCTCCCAAGAAGAAGGAATGTAAATCCTGAAGCACTGCCATGAAGGACCAACTAGAGGCCACTACCAAGAAAGTCGCACTACAAGGAAGGCTCTGGAGGCAGGTTTTTATTGGCCAACAATTTTCAAAGAGGCACACAAATTGGTAAGTTCTTGCGATGCTTGCCAACGGACATGTAATATCTCTGCCACCACTAAAATGCCTCAAACTTATTTCTTAGAATGTTAACTGTTTGATTTTTGGGGCATAGATTTTTGTTTGACCATTTCCCTCTTCGTTTGCAATCACTATATTCTAGTTGTGGTAGATTATATCTCTAGGTGGGTGGAAGCCAAAGCATTTCCTAAAAATGATCCTAGAGTTTTTTTAGGATTTTTGTAAAAGTAATTTTACAGATTTGGCACTCCACGAGCCTTGATTAGTGATTGGGGGTCGCACTTTTGTAATGCCCAACTTAACAAATTACTCACACGTTATGGCGTTACACCCAAACTATCCACTATTTATCACCACCAAGCTAACGGTCAAGTGGAAGTCATTAATAGGGAGTTTAAAAGAATGTTGGAAAAAACTGTTTCTATAAATAGAAATGATTGGTCGGTCAAGTTAGATGATGCGCTCTGGGCTTATTGTACGGTGGACAAAACTGTCATTGGTTGTACGCCATATCGCCTAGTTTATGGCAAAGTGTGTCATCTATCAGTTGAGTTAGATCATCGTGCCTATTAGGCACTAAAATTTTAAAACCTTGATCCAACTTTATCCGTTGATTTACAAAATTTTCATTTGAATGAGCTAGACGACTGGCGATTGAAAGCGTATGAAAGTAATTTCTTTTATAAAGAAAAAGTTAAGTCTTATCACGATCAACGGCTAAAATAGCCCATAAGTTTTAATCCGGGTGATCTTGTACTTCTATTTAATTCATGTTTGCGACTTTTTCTAGGTAAACTTAAATCTTGATGGTTCGGCCCCTTTGAAGTCAAAGAGTTTTGGTCATATAGGACCGTTCTTATCTCCCACCAAGAAAAATGCTCATTTAAATTCAACATTCATCGTTTAAAACGCTACCTTGCGGGTGATCCAGTCGGAGGGAAAATCGAGGCCCTCACACTCCCTAATTTATAATCTCTCGCGGCCATATAGGTCAAGCACACGACCTTAAACAAAGCTTTTGTGGGAGGCACCCCATAGTTATCCTTATTATTATTATTTTGTTATATTAATTTTCTGCAGGATTTCATTTGTGGCCTTCCCCTCCTTCGCTAGCAGGGAAGACATCTTTCTCCCCCCTCCAGTTTTTTTTCCTTCCTCTTCATAATTAGCTTTAAACATTGGGGACAATGTTTAATTTTAAGTATGGGGGAGTCTTTCCTCATTTAAGTCTTTCCTTATTTTAGAAAATTTTGAAAAAAATTATAAAACCTTTAGTAATTTGAGTTAAATTTTACTTAGCCTTTAGTACCCCATGACTTAGTGTTTTGTTGTTTTTAATCATTTATGCACCATTTTAGCTGGATAAATTTTTCTAATTTTAATTTTGGCTATGTTTTGCAAGTAATTTGTTGACTCGTGTAGTGTTCCTAATTAGATGTAACAAGTTATGTTGAAAAATCTATTGAATTTTTGCACTTTCTCATGATTTTCCTTTTATGTTTGTCACTCATATAAAATCTATCATCCCTTGTTTTCTCTTTTAAAAATCTGTGTAATGTTGACTTGTGATTAGTGTAGTAGATGCAAACAATCTAGATGCTTATTATATTCACTTTCTTGAAGAGTCAAAATCCTTTATTTTCTACCTAGTCTTGCACCTCTTGAATTTTTCAAAGTTCTGCTAAAAACAGAGGTAGGAGCATGAACATTATTTAGGCTACTTCTTAATTCATTTGAACTTTTGCATTCCAAGCCATTAAATCTTAATCATTGATAGCCACTTTGTGCTTTTCCCCATTTCTTTTGTAGCCCCACTTATTTTTGCCAAAGCTAAATAGCCTACCCATACTGCTACTTAAAATTTAAAGCTTGATTTATATCTTGCTAGTGCTTCTTATTTGTGAAAATCGCGGAGTTCTTATGTGGTTATCCTTTTGCTACAAAAGAAGTGAGAAAAAAAGAAAAAAAAATGATGAAATGAGTATGAAAACAAAATGAAAAAATATTGAAAAAATTGAAGAAGGCATTTTTGACCTCTAACTTTATATTTCAAAATTATTTGGTGTTTCAAAATTTATTTTTGATATCATACATTTTTTTTGCAAAGCTCTTCTTTTTGTTTTAAGTGTTCTTTAACACTTCACGTTTATCTTTTGATTTCCACACCACAAACCCAAGCTTAAAGTTACACCTAATAAATTCCTATTGATTCATGCTTCTAAGTTTAGTTTTAGTTAAGCAGCAAAAAAGTAAATTGGCTAAGTCTTTAGGTAAGAGTTTACACTCAAAATTTAGACTTTGGTTGGTATAAATTGACTCTTATATTTTAGTAGCAACTCAATGCCTTTTTCATTCGTCTCATTACTTGGTTTTTACACTTACTAAACTTGGGATGATTTATTTTTATGTTAATGAAATCTATAAAATTTCATGTCATGGTTAAGAAAAAAAATTGGTTTATTTTTTTCATATTTTCCCTAGATCTAATTTCACATCGTACTCGTGCTCGACAGCCAAATTTATTGATTATTCTTCTTTTACTTTTGATAACTCGTATGTGTTTGCTTGGGGACAAGCAAAATACTTAGTATGGGGGAATTTGATGATGCTCATTTTAGTTTAAATTACTTGGGTAAATCTATACATTTTTCTGTCTTAAATCATATACTACCAAAATTTTGAGCCTACAATTAGTTTATTTTATAAAAATTAATATAACTTAGTTTATTTTTTGTTTTTCAGGATTATGACACTCTTTGGTCATTTTCCACAATACACGCCCCCAGGTCACGGCCGTGTACCCCCTACACGGGCGTGTATTGTGGGAGTGTAACCTAATTAGAATGAAGCTTGATTTATATCTTGCTAGTGCTTCTTATTTGTGAAAATCGCGGAGTTCTTATATGGTTATCCTTTTGCTACAAAAGAAGTGAGAAAAAAAGAAAAAAAAATGATGAAATGAGTATGAAAACAAAATGAAAAAATATTGAAAAAATTGAAGAAGGCATTTTTGACCTCTAACTTTATATTTCAAATTTATTTGGTGTTTCAAAATTTATTTTTGATAGCATACATTTTTTTTGCAAAGATCTTCTTTTTGTTTTAAGTGTTCTTTAACACTTCACGTTTATCTTTTGATTTCCACACCACAAACCCAAGCCTAAAGTTACACCTAATAAATTCCTATTGATTCATGCTTCTAAGTTTAGTTTTAGTTAAGTAGCGAAAAAGTAAATTGGCTAAGTCTTTAGGTAAGAGTTTACACTCGAAATTTAGTCTTTGGTTGGTATAAATTGACTCTTATATTTTAGTAGCAACTCAATGCCTTTTTCATTCGTCTCATTACTTGGTTTTTACTCTTACTAAACTTGGGATGATTTATTTTTATGTTAATGAAATCTATAAAATTTCATGTCATGGTTAAGTAAAAAAAATTTGGTTTATTTTTTTCATATTTTCCCTTGATCTAATTTCGCATCGTACTCGTGCTCGGCATAGCCAAATTTATTGATTATTCTTCTTTTACTTTTGATAACTCGTATGTGTTTGCTTGGGGAAAAGAAAAATACTTAGTATGGGGGAATTTGATGATGCTCATTTTAGTTTAAATTACTTGGGTAAATCTATATATTTTTCTGTCTTAAATCATATACTACCAGAATTTTGAGCCTACAATTAGTTTATTTTATAAAAATTAATATAACTTAGTTTATTTTTTGTTTTTCAGGATTATGACACTCTTTTGTCATTTTCCACAATACACGCCCCCAGGTTACGGCCGTGTACCCCCTACACGGGCGTGTATTGTGGGTGTGTAACCTAATTAGAATGAAGCAATGGTCCAGAGTTTCTATCAAGAAAAATCCACCTTTCACGCCCATGGGTCACGACCGTGTACTCCTTCAACATGCGTGTAATCTGGGTGTGTAACCAAATCCGCCACAGATTCGTCCCGATCAAAGCTCAAGGAGAATCCAGCTTACATGCCCCAGTCACGGTCTTGTACTATCTACATGCCAATGTACCAGGGGCATCTCCCGCTATGTTCCGAAGAAGCACCGCAACACGAATTTTCCTCGCTCCACAATCGCCGAACCTGACATGCCTCCCAACACGATCATATCACTAGGGCATGTTCCCAAACTCCCGAGCCAGTCTCCATCCCGCCAGATTTCCATCAGCAGAATTCAACAAACCTTACATGCCCCCCTACACGGGCATGTAAGGGGGGTGTGTACGTCCTAGAAAACTTTCTATAAATACCAGCAAGCTCCAAGTGTTCTGGGACCAAATCTGAGCCTTCTAGAGAGCTGTTGGGAGTTTATTTTTAGAGTATTTTAGCTCAATGTTTTCATGTTTTAATGTTCTTGCAATTTTTTTATCGCACTTGTAATCTTTATGCAAACTCTCTTTGTAATAACTCTATTGTCTTTTGTAACTTCTTTTCAATAAGAAATAAAATAGTTTGTTGTTCCCTTTCTCTCTCTCTCTCTTTCTTATTTTGCATATTCTTAACATGAATTTCATTTCCAACATTATTATGAGTAACTAAATACTCATTAGTACTCAATCGCGATGATCTGAGGATGAGTTGATAAAGTTATAATGTTTTAACATTCTTTCTCTTTTTAAAGTACTGACCTTCGATTTACTCTTGATTTAAACATAGTGCGATTACATTATCTATATAATCTCCACTTAGGTTTTCATTCTTAGCTAGCCGAGAGGCTTATAGTTTGAATTGATCACCCAAGAGTAAAGAGAGTTGCACGCACCTCTCGCGAGAGAATGACGTAAATCTCCTAGATTGGATTCCAATCTCACCACTTAAGGCGAGTTTTAGGCATCTGAATACGGGACGAGTGTTCTATCAGATCTTCCTAAACTCAGTTGTGCACTTCTCCGAGAGGAGCGTGTTCAAACTTCGGGAACCCCCATGATCAAGTTGCATTTTACTTTATTAACATTTAGTTTTTTATTTCATTTTAATTAACTCATGCCAAAGTTATTCAAAATCGAGTACTAATCTTTCCTCCATAAGTTTCAATCCTTTTTTATAACGTGCAATTTAGCGTGTTTTTAGTTAAGAAAATCAACCCAAACAATCATTTGATAAAATAATAGTAACCCTTAAAGTAGAAGTAATCAATCCTCCATGGGAAATTTGACCTTGATATTGAATTTTAATATCTTATACTATAAACAATAAGGTATACTTGCCTTTATCAGATATAGAATCGAAGAACACTATCAATATCATTTTCAACCCATTTTCTTCTCTCAACACCAATTCTATTAAAATATCTATCAACGAACTGGGTATCCGGATCGTCCCCCCTCCCATCTCTGGTAGCACACCGTCCTCCTCTGTTTATGTTTCTTTGTCATCTTCTAGTTTTAAAGGGAATGAAATGGATACGTCTGGTAGGGGAGTGGCTGATTCATGTTCCGATATGGTTATACCTGTCTCTCCTATCCATATATCACCACATGTGGATTTTATTCCTTGTGTGGAGGTTGTGCTCGACTTTTTGCTGAGCCCTCATTCCACCTCTGTTATGTATAGTACTACATGTGTTTCTGACATAATTGTTGAAGATTTTTTGCAGGATGAGACAGTTGTCCGTAGTGTTGTGCCCACTACTTTTGAGGAGGATGTTTTCCAAAGTCAGGAAGTGATTGCTTCAGCACTAGTGGAGGAAGTCCAAGTTGTGGAGGAGGCCAGTATCAATCTTTCCCAAACCTATGACGTCATCAAAAAATACTAATGACCTACCTCTAGATTGACCAATCGGGAGTGATACCAGGTGTTGAAGTGAGAAATACATCTCTGGACTCTGCGAAGAGAAATGAGGGTGGAGGAAACTGCAAGTAGTTGTTTACTAGCGGTTATAGGCAAAGAAACGATCAGAGACATAGATCGTAGCAACACTAGACTTCGCCCGCCACAGCAAATGGCACTCTTGCGGGGGGCTTTCCTTTGATTAATCAAATGAGATTACAAGGAAGTGGCAAAAAGTGCAGAGCTGTGCAAGCAGCATTTTGCAAAGCATGAAAATCAATTCTGTAGCTTTTAATAAGGGGGCTTCTGGTCTAGAGTCATCGTGCTTTGGTTGTGCCACTCCCCCATATTTATAGTCTCGGGGGGCTACTAAAACATGCGGGGCTAAAACTAGTCTCCTGCCTAGGATACAAGAGAACCAGGCAGTGGTTATGGGATACAAAGGGAAAGAAAAGACAAGAGATCGCGAGTCTACCAAGGAGGGGGAAAACTGAGCTTCACGTCCTGGGGCCTTCACCGACCTTCTATTATATGCTATGCGACAGATGAGGGTGTTACAAATGAAGCTTGCCAATAAACAGTCAGTCCACGAGTTTTGATATTTCAGTATGCAGAGTCCGTAGAAATATTTCGAGCAAAAGGAAGAAATCTGGGGTTAGAGTTTAGAAATCGTACAATTCACAGAAGTATAATATACACCGCAGATAAGAATTCCAATTCGTACAGATCGCAAATTTTGATAAAGCAGTTCGCAGAGAATAATGATAAATCAAATAAAATAGTTCCGAGAGAATCACAATAACAAATATCCAAATTATATATTACACTAGAAAAAGAATCAATGATCACTGCGATCTCGGAGGTCGAGGTGTTTGGGTCATGCCACGTGATCTTTGCACATGTAAGCGACCTAACCACTACCTTGGAAGATCTTTCCATCCATCTACTGCAATTAATAATGCATGGGTTGGAAGTTCCGATGCACCTAAGAAGACTCCTTATTCACACAGCTCAATGGAACCATATGCTCAACAGGCGTCCCCGATGCATCAGCCGTAGCGGGTTGATCTCTTCTATTGGTAGGATTTGATGTTTTTCCATATGCCACATGATCTGGGAGTTACGACCTGTCAGCCCTACCTTCAGTAGTCCCCCGACATTTATTCTCCCCGGCCAAGTTAAATTTCTTTTCTTTATAGAAGCGCGTGTCATCATCTGAACGCCTCCTTTCCTTCTTCTCTCCTTCAAGAGCAGCAATATTGTTGGAGACCTGATCCTGCAATACCTTTTCTCTCTCTCTTTTTTCTCTTTTTCCAGCTCGACTCTTAGGGCTTTTTCTTCGGCAAAATCCCTCCTCTCATTTTCCATTGTAGCTACTAACATGGCTTACTTATTGTTCAGGTCGACAGTCTCCTTCTCAAATGCGTACGTACCAACCACGATCTCTATATCAGGAGGAGGCAGCTGATCCCGAAACTAGTAAGATTCAACATAGTCTGGCGACGGGTTCAACTCTGAAAAAAGGAAAGAAGTCAAAACAAATCAAATCAAGTCGCTACGGACACAGAAAATCAAAGAAAAAGACCACTAGAATGTGAGATATCTTTCTAGTCTACTGCAGCAATTTGGCGGTTACTAAAGATAGGTCGCCTTTGATGCTCATGGTCAAAGACCCTTAGGACATTTTTTCAGTCTTCATGGGCCTTTCCTCTCCTCCAGGCTGCCAAGCTAGTGGAGAAAACAATTTTACCAGTCTCCATGATGAACTTGAGTGGTTTTGATTTTCGTGGTGGAGATTGGTAAAGATGCGGGCACTTAATCCTCCTAGGATCCGGTTTATGCTTAGCTGACTTTCAGAGCTCAGCCTCAACTCCAAAATCTTCAGCTCTCTTATTCACGATCTCCTTTGCTGAGTTTGCCTTTTCCTTGGCTTCCTTCTCGACAATGATCTTCTCCCTTAACTTTCTCTTCCTATCACCTTCCAAAGCAGCAAAAAATGTCTTGTCGCCCTTAACCTCCAACACCTGAACTTCATCCTCAGTCGCAGAGGGGTTATGAGAGAAACTGATAACCTCCAGCAGGGATTGGTTCATTTCCTCAATCCTCTCACGATCGAAGCTTTGGATCATCTCGTAGGTGGAAAGGCTGACCAGGGATAGCGAGCTGTCACTCCATGGAATAGTGCTTTTAGGAGTAATGTAGTCCGCCTCGGGAGCCTCTTTTTCCCGAGGCCTGAACTACAAGCTCGCCACTCCAGTTCGCACTGAGATGTTTGGCTCCTTCATTGAGCGAATTTTCTTTGCTATTCGCTCAACGACATCTGGCTTGGACCTCCACTTCTTCCCCAAATCTTCACCTCCTTGCTCCCTAATGTCAGTTGCGGCCAGACTAAGGAGACTAAGCCCTTCACTAACTGTGTTGACATTAACGGTGGTCAAGGTAAGGGAGGTGGCTAGCTGCTTCTCTATTCGCTCTTTTGTCAGCATTTCCTCTCGCTCATCCCGTGCCACCTCTGTGAGCAGCACATTCTCGGTGCATGGGACCTCAAGGTTCACACCTCCTTTCTTTTCGACAGTCAGGAACGTTTGAGCTTTTAAGTCTTTCAGGTACAAAGCCAAATACAATTCCCCTATGGCTACGACCAAGTCGTGTCGATCCCAGATCCACACTTTGACTCACTCAAGGTCGATCGGCATTGGGTTGGGTATAGTTCAGCTATTTCCAATGCTAAAATCATTGAGCGCAGTAACCAACATCCCCTTTCCCATCCATACGACACTTAACCTCATTAATAATCGCAGGCTAGCACTCACGACTGCCTAAGATGGGCCACACAGGCCCTCAGCTCCACACATTGTCTCACAGGTCTTCAATAGATAGGCCTCACCAAATGATCGCCCCTAGGTCTCCACAAGACAGTCCTTTCAAAACAATGGACTCGAGAAGTTTTTTAAGATTGTAAACGGCCTCAGGAACTATGGCCGTACTTTCACTAATGACGAACTCAACGACAAATTTTTGAGATCCCTGACAAAGGACTGGGACACCAAAGTCATAGCCATTAGATAATTTGGAAAGCTGTCTGAAATCGACCCTCAGAACCTCTTTGGGAAATTGCTTTCTTATGAACTACAAATGAATACCAGAAAGAAGGAGGAGCAGAGCAGCCGAACTTCCAGCAAAGAGATGTTTGTGGCCCTAAAGGCGGAAGGGTCGAGAAAGTCCAAAGCTATCTCACCTGTGAGGACTCGTGCTCCGGACACCCCAGAAGACTCCGAGCCTAGCACATCTGGCTGCGAGCTATCAGATGGAGAGTTCTCTTTAATATCTAAGTAGTTCAAGAAACTGCTCAGCAAGAGGAGACATATGAAAAACCAGCCATCCTCATCTGATTTCAGAAAATCTCATCGTGATGGTGATCGTTCCAGAAAAAGCTACAACCGAGAGGATATGTATAGATCTAATCTGAACAAACACTCTTCCTCTGACGTTGTGTGCTATTGTTGCAACAAGACAGGTCACATGATTGCTAAATACCCATACAAGAAGAGGGAGGGCTCCAAGAAAGAGGAGAGAAGATCCTTCAAGGGCAAAAGAAAAGAAGAAACGAGCTCTGACGATGATTCAAGCGAGAGCACCAGCGGGAGTTACAGCGCGTCCCCCTAAGCTTCTTTTTTCTTTTTGTTTCTCTTGTAATGAGCGAGAGGCTCCAACTTTTGTAATTAATTTTATAAAGTAGTTTCATTTTTCATTGTCAATGTGCGCTCGAAAGTTTATTATTTTGCCGAATGGCTTCCGCGTGAGCTTCCGCCGTGACCCTTGGTCTCTTTAGGGTAACCTTAGAGATCAATTAAGCGAAAACTTTGCGCTGTCGACAAGGAATGAGCCGAGACCCCTTTTAGCCGAAACCTTCTTTGGCGAGAACCCCTTTTAGCTGAAACCTTTGCTGGCTGAGCAATACATTACTCACTGGGAGGTACCACTGGAGGTAGCACTACCGCCATGTGGTAAGGGACATACTATCGATTCCTCCCCTTAACGGGTGTTTTCCTGGAGGTCATCCCCCAGTACTCTCTCAGCAGCCAACTGCACATCCCGTGACTTGGAAATCCATGCGATTACCACAGAGTTTTCTCTGGCATATATAACATACAAACATCACCAATCCATACCAACCTGTCTGGATGGGCTTGATATAGCATGCATATTCCGTACTTCGAGTCCGGATCTAAATGCAACACTAACAGCGATAGTTGCCTAACGGATGCTCGATGCGCGCGGATAAAGTTTGTTGCGTGAAGGTGCGGATAGGGAGTCAATAGTTTGACTTGGAAGCATCTTTACTGCCGATAATAGAGTTTGACGTAATCTTTGACAAGGATTGACTCTCGAAGCAACGTGCACACATCGATTGCAGTCTCAAGATGGTCAAACTGGGGCTGAATACGGGTTGTGAAGCTACCTTCTCTGGCATGAAAGGATCGAGCAAGACGCTGATGTTTGCTCTCCAGGTAGTCAAAACAGTACGAGAAGGTGTAGAGTTATTCTTCACCCTATTAGAGGCTAAGAAGCACAAGCCTGGTTTGATCAGTATCCCTGTGGTGTCGAAGTTTGCTGACGTTTTCCCCGAAGATCTCCCTGGAGCTCCACCTCAGAGAGAAATCGATTTCACCATTGAGCTGGTGCCAGGTGCCAAACCTGTGTCACCATCTCCGTACCGCTTAACACCGAGGGAGATGACGGAGTTGAAGGTGCAGATTCAAGAACTGTTGTAGCAAGGGTATGTGCGTCCAAACTCGTCACCATGGAGTGCATCGGTCCTCTTCGTGAAGAAGGGCAGAAGTCTGCGGTAGTGTATCGAACTATCGATTATCGGGAATTGAATAAACTGACAGAGAAGAACAAGTATCTGATTGTGAGGATCGATGATCTATTCGACCAGTTAGTTGGATCGACTGTATACTTGAAGCTAGATCCTAAATCAGGGTATTATCTGTTGAGAATCAGGGAAAGTGACATTCCCAAGACGACATTCAGTACACGATATGAGCATTATGAGTTCACCGTCATGCCGTTTGGGCTGACGAATGCGCCGTCCGTGTTTATGGACTTGATAAACCGGATGTTCAGGGAGTATTTGGACCAGTTCGTGATAGTCTTTATTGACGATATCCTGGTGTACTCCCAGTCTTAGGACGATCATGCAGATTATTTACGCATAGTGTTGGAGACACTGAGGAGCAACCAACTATACGTCAAGTTCTCTAAGTGTGAGTTTTGGTTGTCTTCAGTATCGTTTCTTGGTCAAGTTGTTAGTGGAGAGGGAATCGCTGTAGATCTGACGAAAATTGTTGCGATACGGGAGTGACCTGTGCTGCCTTCTGTGTCGGAAGTCCGGAGTTTTCTGGGGCTTGCGGGATACTACAGACGCTTCGTGGAGAACTTCTCACGGATAACGTTACCCCTAACGACCTTGATAAGAAAGAATCAGAAGTTTGTTTGGTCGCCAGCGTTTGCGCAAGCTTTTGAAGAGTTGAAAAGTCGTCTGACTACGACGCCTATTCTGTGCTCGCCATGTGGATCTGAAGGCTATGAGATCTACAATGATGCCTCAGGAAGCGACTTAGGCTGCGTTTTGCTACAACATGGGAAAGTGATAGCATATGGCTCACGCCAGTTGAAAGTGCACGAGAGGAACTATCCGGTCCACGATTTGGAGCTAGCGGCCGTGATATTTGCTTGAAGCTTTGGAGGCACTACCTGTATGGCGTAAAGGTCGATATATATACAGACCATAAGAGTTTGAAGTATCTGTTAGATCAGAAGGGCTTGAATATGTGACAACGAAGGTGGATGAAGTTTCTTGGGGGACTATACCTTCAAGATGCATTACGTTCCTAGCAATGGAAATGCTGTTGCGGATGCGCTAAGTCGTAGGATTCCTGCACAGGCTAACTGGATACAGATGCATGAAGAGCGTCTTATTCGAGACATGGATGTAAGACCCCCTCCCGGAATACAAGACACGACCGAAGGGAGACTTATGCCTAGAATAGCCTCCTTGCGGTAATGCCAACACACGGGTTGACCGATACTACAAGGCGCCTATCCTGCCGGCTAAAACCAATATCATCCATGCCAACACAACATAAAGAACAAACAAAAGTCAAAATCCACATAAGTATAAAAGTCCCCAAGTACATCAATAATAAGAAGCAACAACAGACTTCTATAATACCAGAGTACATTAAAACTTTGCCCGAAGGGCTACAATAAGAGTCTCTCAAAAACTCACATCCGTAACCGAAGGCAGCGATGGTATCGTCACGTCAGGCCCTGTCACCCTGTCCTGGCTGCCCTCCTGCGCAACCTGCTGCTGCTTTATCTGCGGGGTTTCCTCCTAAAACGGAAGACGTAGCAACCGTTAGTCATAAAGACTAAGTGACTATCACATCCGCTCCCCCGACGACTCTTCCGAGCGGAGAAAGGAAAAAGGTATAATATATATATGTAAGCAGTAGTACAAGCAGGTGATATAAGACTAATCAATATCAAAGTATCAAACATGTACAACAAGTGAGTATATCAATCTACACTAGCAGTTCTACTATCAACAGCAGTATACAAGTATGATCATACAACAAGAAAGTTAATCAACTTATATGAATGCCCATACAGATATATAAGTTAAGGATCGACTTAACAGTAAAGTAACTCATCATATAAGAATGCCCATACAAACTTATATGATAAGGATCTTGTGTATGTAATGCAATGCAATGTTATAAATGCAATACAATGACTCACCCATGCTCACACACATGCACACTACTATGTCGACACAGACTTGTAATTCTCACTTTTTGAGCAGGTAGCTAACCTCTCAGGAGCCATCCGTCGTGACCAAACGGTGAAAGTGAAACGGGCTTTTCACTACTAGGCAGACATCCACACTACCAAGCCTAGGCCTCCGTACTCCTTAACGCTAAGAACACAACAATGGAGCTCACATGCGTACTACGGCTCAGAGGGGTCTCAGGTAGATGTGCACGAAGAACATATCCCAAACTGGCCTATATCGTGGCACAGAGAGGGTCTTCGTGAGCATGCCACCAAAGAACATAGCCAAACCGTCCACTGGAACGGAGGGTGCCTCGGGAAGTAAGCACCGAGGGCCAAGGCCCAGCCGTCCAAGTCTATATGTCAACTCCCGTCGGTGTGACGACTGGCGAGCCCATAGACCTGCCACACTATCCTTAACCCAGGATTATGACATCGCGTGTCAACTCACACCGCATGCAATTTCACATTTAAGGGCTCCACGCTGAGTCACTTATCAACACATCATTCCAGTGCGACAAACACACACGCAGTCCAACCCTTCCACATTTCCATACCACATAAGGGTTCATCATTTACACAGGTGGCAAGACACCTTATACAACACACCAATCCCACACTGCTACCCGTAGGGAGACACAACTCTAAGCAGTGGACTACTAAACACATTTCATTAATCATCATATCATATGACCATGCATTAACCACATCCAATTCCTTTCCACATAATTAAGCATTCACAACAAGTGTAACACCATATGAAAACCACAAAAACATAATGATACTTCACATACACATCAAGCTTGATAACGTAGCTATGGGTTATGTATTCAGGTGTCGGACATCACACCTTTCCAAAATCCATTTTATTCTCCTGATTATAATCATGCACATTCCTATCGGATTTCACAAGAATATCATTTGTACAACCAAACGTATCAATTCATTTGTTCACTAACTTACCCAAACCATTTGTTTATCAAACTCCTTCAAACCGTTTGTACAATCATGTTTCACCAAATCATTTGTTTATCATGATTACGTATAGACTAAGTTTACCAAAACCTAAACATTATTTTGCTACGATCTCTCTACCAAAACCAAACCCGGTTCTACACAAACCCGAGAATAACACAAACCCGAGAACAACACAAACCCGAGAACAACACAAACCCGAGAACAACACAAACCCGAGAACAACACGTACTTAAGTCATGACTGTACAACAACTTTGACTGGACATTCCCGATGCTACAAGACTCGTATGAAAACGTGTAACTATTAGTTGGAAAGGTCTTTCCAAGGGCTATGACTTTTGTGTTTAGTCAAAAACCCAGATCTGACCGTATCATATTCGAAAACGGCCTTGAAGTTCTCAACGCACAGAAAACAGATTTCTGCACGCATCTTAAAGCATGATTAACGACATCCGTTCATCTTATTCCTTTAGTTATTTGTTCAAAACCACTCACAGATTTTCCTCCTCCCTTATTCACCCTCAATAGACCATTCCTCTTCATGAAACCAAATCCATCATCTTTACAAAGAAGATAAGAGAGGTTGAAGACTTCAAATCCCTAGGACAAAGTCCTAGCATGGTCTCTTCCCAGGAGATCTTCATCTCGCAAGTCAAACTCTTTTGAGTCGACATCTCTCCTAGATAATAACTACAGATCTAACACCAAGGGAGATGGTAGAAAGCTCATCTCGTTTCTGGCCATGGATCTCGTCACTCTCCTTGGCGACATCTTCTTCCTCGTTGGTGTTGTTCTTCACGGAAAGGAGAAGTCTTTCCTCCAGAAATCGACTCCAGCAACTTCTTCTCTTCCGACGGTTTCAACACAGGTAATGGCTCGGCAAGAAGTGAAGTGACGGCTAGTGTTTTCCGTAAGTCTCCTTTTATAGGAAGAATTAGGGTAAACCGCCTGCCACGTGTCACCCTAGTGTTGGACCGCCTATTATTACTTTAAATAAGTCCCGTTGAAAAGATCGGGTCCAGATAAGTCATTTGGCGCATTTCCCGAAAACCCGGTTCAGTTCATTTATATGAACAAACAAACAGTGGGCCGAAAAATCTTCTAAGTCAAAAGCACCATGTATACCATACACACTCGACGAATCGTCGAGATTCGTCGTGATCACTCGACTCCTATAAAGTCCAGTCAAAATCGTCGAGTATTCCTGACAATTCGTCGAATGACATCGAGTTTACTCAACGCACTCGACGTCTCATCGAGTGGGGTCGAGTCCACTCAATGCCTATAGTAACCAGAATAATTCTAAGTTAAACACTCAACGACTCGTCGAATGACGTTGAGACCACTCAACGCTCTCGACGCTAATTCCAGAAATATTCTAAGTCGAAAGCGTTGAGTGGTGTTGAGACCACTCAACTCCTCATTGAGTGCCGAACTTTCTAAGTCAAAAACGTTGAGTGGCGTTGAGACCACTCAACGCACTTGACGCCTCGTCGAATGGCGTCGAGTTCACTCAACGCCTCAGCATTCAGAATATTTCCGAGTCAGAATTCGTCGAGTGGTGTTGAGACCACCCAACGCACTCGACGCTTTGTCGAATCCAGGATTATTCTAAGTTAAATTCGTCGAGTGGTGTTGAGACCACTCAATGCCTATAGCATCCAGAATATTTCTAAGTCATAATTTGTCAAGTGGCGTTGAGACCACTCAATGCACTCGACGCTTTGTCGAATCCAGGATTATTCTAAGTTAAATTCGTCGAGTGGTGTTGAGACCACTCGACGCCTATAGTATCAAGAATATTTCTAAGTCATATTTGCCCTATTAGTCGAGTATCACTCGACGCCTGTTACCGGTGCACCCCGAGCTTGAGTCAGCTTTCTTGACTCAAAACATGCGCGAGGGGTCTAGCACGAAATGGGACGTTACAAATTCAATAAACAAAATAAAAGATTTCGTCCCCGAAATCAGGCTAAGGCTGTGGGGGAGATAAAGCATGGAAATATAGTACGCTTAAATTTTACCTTGGGGGAACAACTCTGGATAGCTCTTCCGCATCAAGTCCACCGACTCCCAAGTATACTCTTCCTTCCCATGGTTAAACCACAGGACCTTCACCAAAGGTACACTTTTCTGACGCAAGTTCCTCGTCTCGGCGTCCACTATCCGCTCCGGCTTTAGTTGAACAGATCTATCAGTTGCCACTGCTCCATCTGTGGTGTAAACATGTTGATCGGGACGTAATAGTTCCTTTCTAAGCGACGACACGTAGAAGACGTCGTGCAAAATTTCCAGTTCTGGTGGTAGCTCCATCCGATAGGACACAGGGCCAATTCTTTCCAATATAGCATAAGGCTCCACATATCTCAGGTTGTGCTTCTTCATACCACGCACTCGTGACACTCCATGCATCGGCCTGATCTTCAAGAATACTTTGTCACCCACTTGAAATTTCACCATCCGATGTTTCTTATCATGGTATTTTGCCTGCCGACTTTGAGCCTCAAGCATGCGGTCCCGTATCAATCTAACAGCAACATCGGTATCATCAATATATTCGATTCCCAAAATCTTTGGATCCTCATCCTGCACCCATGATAATGGAGTTCTACACCTCCCATAAAGTGCTTCGTGGGGTGCCATCCCGATTCTAGTATCGGATATTGTATCCACAATAACCCAAATTTGAAGAAGGGTCCAATTAAGCTAAGATGAAATGTGACTGTATTTGATGCTGCTATTGTAGTTATGTACTTGTAGGTTTACATTGCTAAGTACACACCAATGTCAGGTTACAGTGGGTCAGTAAACACAGGACTATACAATGTAATCCCTCATTGTGTAGACCAATGTGTTGACTCACATGTAATCTCTCTATTGTGGTGTACTTCTATCCCAAGTACATGAGAAGGATCAAGGAAGGACAACGGCTTGGAAAAAGAAGGACAAAAATTTACTTAAGTATAATTCGTCGAGTATGGTTAGGAATACACGTTGAATTTGTTGAGTATACTCGTTAATACTCGTCGAATTCATCGTATATCCCTTCCAACACTCGTCGAATTCATCATTTGTACTTAGGGCAGATTCTCTGAGAATTGGAAAATCCGCCAAGTAAAATTCGCCGAGTATCATCGTGTATACTCGTCGAATTCGTCGAATGTATCTAATGATACTCGCCGAATTCGTCGAATATACTAGACGATACACGCCGAATTCGTCGAGTTCATTCGACGCTACTTCTCTGGATTTTTCTAAGTCTCATTCGTCGAATATTATTTGTCATGGTGTCGAGAGCGTTGAGTCATTCAGTCTATACTCGACGAATTCGTCGAGTATACCAGCTGATACTCGACGAATTCGTCGAGTATGATTCTCCGCTTTGGCGTTGAGTGAATGGTTGGCCTGTGCTGATTTGTCTAAGTCTAATTCGTCGTATATCCAGACTCATTCGACGAGTATACTAGTGATACTCGGCGATACTCGACGAATTTGACTGAGGTCATTTTTTTTCGAATTTTTCAAATCTCTGGTTCGGGTTTAGGTTGGCCATGCACAGTACTTTTTAGGTTTCATTTTTGGAATTTTTCTTGTAACCGTTAGCAAGGATATCTCTATAAATACCTAAGGGATATTTCCTTTCCATCTAATCGTGATTTTGCTCTCATTTCAAACATAGAAAATATTTCAAATCGGAAATCCGTCCGTCCGCCGCCGACTACAGTGCTGTCGGGATTTCTTCCGCTTGACTGCCGACGTACAGTGCACGATTCATCTTCTTCGACATACGCGACTGGATTGTTCTCTCTCTACAGATCTATTCTCCTCCAGGTCAAGTCGTTCGAAGATTCAAGTGATGATTCAAGATCTTCCAAGTCTACATATTCCGTGTTCTCCAAGCAATTTCAAGATCCACTATTCTAGAAGAACGACAGATTGAAGAACTCAATTCTTGTCTAAGTGATTGTAATATTGTTGTAAAATATTCATTTAATTTTGTAGGAGATTTTATCCGAGTTATAGATCCGGTTTGTGGATCGAGTTATAGATCTGGTTTGTGGATCGAGTGGTAGATCCGTTTGTGGATCGTATGGTAGATCCGTTTGTGGATCATGTGGTAGATCCGTTTGTGGATCGAGTGGTAGATCCGTCCGTGGATCGAGTCGTAGATCCGGTTGTGGATCGAGTGGTTGGAGCGTCGTCTCCGAGTTGTAGGGGTTGCGGCTCCGAGGTGTAAGATTATGGAAATCTAAGTTTGTTGAAGTAGCCGAATATAGCCCTTCGTGGTAGATAGACGAGGCGGGAAAGTGGACGTACCCAACTCAGGGAACCACTATAAATCTCGATGTTTGTGTGCTTGATTTTTAAGTAATTTTTATTCCGCGAAAAGACACAGACATCACCTATTTACCCCCTCTAGGTGATTTAGGTAGACGCTAGATACTTTCAATTGGTATCAGAGGGGAATTTTGTTTGGCATAAGGTTAACACCTTGAACAAGATCCCTATTCTAGCCTCAAGAGATTCCGTCTAGTAACCATGGACAGAAGTAAAGACATGTCTTCTATGAAGCTTCCAGTATGCACAAAAGAAAACTTTCCCATGTGGAAAGAACGAGTAAGATTCTTCATGGAAGCTGCTGATCCCAGAATATTCCAGATTGTGGAAGGACCCCACATACCGACTCAACCATCAGCTCTGAATCCTGCAGTCATGATCCCCAAGAAGACGATGGACTTGACTAAGGATGAAATTGCCTTAGTCTCTCTTGATATGAAGACAAAGAACATCATCGCTAGTGCAATGAACGACTTAATGCTTCAGAATCTATTCCACTGTAAATCTACCAAAGAAATGTGGGACTGCCTAGTTGTGCTGATGGAAGGGACAAAGGAAGTCAGAGATGACCGCAGATCATTGTTGAATCAGGAATACGAAGCATTCAAGCAATATGATCGTTACCCTAAAAGTTTGTTTCGACGCCATGGGAGAGATTCTAGCTAGATGGAAACGACTTCTACAGCTTTGCCTTCGAAGATCCGAACTTATCTCACAGATTTGGGATCTGAAACACTAACATCGGCGAGATCTCCTACGGCCTACGTTCCTCCTCCTTCCTCCAGCTGCTCAGAATTATGGTTCTGAAGAAAAATAAAGTTAAAACGCCAATACCTAGGCTTTAAACCAAGCTACCCCCGCACGGTAACTTGCTGTCGCCACTCGGTACCTCAATCGATGGCTCGATTAGCATGAACACCGCCCAAGACCTCCAATCATAGGTCGATATGTGTCCACGCCATTACAGCCGACTATCATCGCATGATAGGATACTACTGCCATGCGGTATCTAACGTCGGTTATGACGCGACCGCTGCTATCGGGTCTTATGCCCAGAATCGCTGTTTTCCGGTGACACCAACACTCGGGGAGGTCGTCACTATAAAATGTCGATCCTGCTGGCATTAGTAAACACTAAAGAAGTAGAAGTACATAAAGGAAGATAATTAAGTCAAGTTCACAAGTCACAATAAATATATAGATGAGCATGAAAATCACAGCAAGTCCACATGATATAGAGGTACTGAAATAGAATAGTAAAGTAGAAATATAAACGGGCTCATTCCTGGTACATCATGACCTCACTACAACACTCTCGCGGAAGCTAAGTAAAAGTAACACTCACGGATCTAAAAGTTGGTGCTCGCATACTAGAATGGCCCACCTCCATGTGCACCGCACTCCGCTGGTGTTGTATCTCCTGTTGCTGCTCCCTGTCCCCCCTCCGTAGCCCGTGAAATGTTTGGTCCACCGACTACTAGTCAAAATACTAAGCCTGATTTCCCCCACCCCTCCCCCAATAGCTCCTAGCCACCTTGAGGGAGGAATGATAGGAAAGCTTTGATGGTAGAGAGTAAACAAAAGTAGGTGATGGTGGTCCTAATCTAGCAGTTTATATAGTATACCATATACAAGAGTCTAAACTCGCGGTTCTATAACAAGTAGAGCAGTAATAAAGGAAAAGTGAAGAGACAAACTATATTTAAAGGTAACCTAAATTTATAATAATGCTCATACAAACTTATAAATTAAGGGGTCGTTTTGCAGGGCCTATCATATAAAAAGTCTCATACCAATTTATACTATTGGGGTAGGGGTTTAAATACAATAATGACATTTTATGATATGTTATTCATATTTAATGTTATGTTTATACAAGTTCAACACACACACACGACTCTATGCGCACAGACCTTTAATTCCCCGGTTTTGGAAGCTAGCTTCACTCCCAGGAGCCTCTGTAGTGGCCAACGGAGACAGTGGGTTGGGACACCCCACTCCTAGGCGGGTATTCACACTGCCTAGACCTTACGTATGCCTCTAAAGGACACACCAGAGTCACAACGTAGTAATATTGCCAAACCCGCCAGTCTTTTCCTTAGCTAAGTGTAAACCACACCCACCGAGTCATCGTATCGACATCGGTGTGAACGACCATCAAATACCGAAAACCCACCACCTTATGCACATGCATCCATGAATTCCCAAGCCATCAACTCCCCGGACTAACCTGTCCGTTACGATAACCTTTCGAGCCTTCGGCTCGCCGGGCTAACTTGCCCATTTCCACAACCACCGAGCCTACCGCTCGGACAACCCAACCAAGATAACCTCCCGAGTCATCGGGGTGAGTGAAGGTGAAGCCCTAGTTTTACTAATTGCTCTTAAACATTTTTCTCTTACGGTTTAAGGTTAACCTTGGACTACCCAAGCATTCCCTGTGAAGGGCTCTCGTGGGCACTTAGAACTACGATAGGTTGATGCCCAAAGCTCCCTTTCACAATGTACTTATTATTATTGGTGTCTACCCATTTCCCAATTTGTTATCATTACTCTTGAACTAGCTCTAATCTTATTTAGACATTCCCTCTCCAAGGGAGGACGGTCCACCGTCGATCCCGAGTACAATTCTGCCCTTGCACAATCGGGCTCTCATAACCTACCTTCTTTTGGTGACCCTATATATTCCAACCAGACTAGGTACACCAACAACCCTTTCTCATACAAGTTCCACATGCTCTCCTACTTTTACAATTTCTACTAAGTGCATACACAATAACCTACATGATGTGTATGAACGGTGATACTCCAAATAATCTCCAAATGGCCTAAGATTATTATTGGGGGGGGGTCTATCAAGATACTTTATGAATAAATCAAGAAGATTATAATTTTCCTAATTTATTTGACCTTTATTTTAATTTCTACAAAATCAAGCCACATGAGCCTTTGAACACCAAGTGCACCTTTATGACTAAGTACGGTCTTAATAAAATTATGATAAACTACTAGTATTAAAATAACGGTTAATACCAAAAATCCCAATTTTCTAAGGTGGATTTGACCTTCAATAAATTATGGGACAAACAAGCATAATATTAATTTAATTTGGGGAAAATTAGAATCAGCCATCAAAAAATTATGAGAAATTTACTAGATGATAAATATGACCAGAAAATGCTACTGACCAATAATTATGATTTTCCAGCACCAATTAAAAACATAAATGAATTATATTAAAATATTCCACAAATTGGTACTTATGAAGGATCCTATATGAAAAGTCTTCCAATAAAATTATAAAAATTCACACAGCATGATTGTGTCCTCAAATATTCCCTGACCAAGTTTCATAATTTTTCAATTGGCGAATAACTGTAAAATAATTATCTTGTGATCAAATCAAACTTAGGGTTTGAGAATGAAGTATTAAAATTATCAATCCAGAATTCACAATAAAATTTCTAGGGAACAATATCATCGAAGTAAGATCACTGCCTAAGTTTCATGAGTATCCAAATTCATTTGAGCATGTAATTAAATATTGGAAAAAAGTGCCCTAAACTTATCCTTATCTATTTCAAGAGGGTATATGTTCCTAAAGATCCTACAACCACTCTTCTAGAGCTTGTTTTTACCCTAGGACTCACCAACCAAGTTTCAAGACCATCCAAAGACATAGAGCCCCATGTTCTTCAATAGGCCCCAAACTTCAACCCTAAGGCTTATACTAGGATCTTTGGGCATCTCCACCCAAAACAACTCAAAATCTCTTGAGGGGGTGCTTTAGAGGACTTTGAGGCAGTGGCCAAAGTTTCATCCCTTTTGGATGAGAATTGGCCACTCAACTCATCAAATTCACACTTGCCCTAATTTACCCTTAAGGGATCAAGTTTTGGTTACACTAATACCTACTCAAACCAACCCCAATTGGGCTGAAATTTTTATTAGAGTCATGTTATGATCCTAATGATCACCCACCAAAATATTGGGTGGTTTTGAGGTCACAGACCCCTTAAATAAATTATACATGATTTATTAAATGTTTTCTAAAACTATAGAAAAATGAATTTCAAAAATTCCCATTTTGGATATGTCTGAGATATAGATGAGACTAACCTATGATCAAAATTTCAAAGCATTTGGATGAGTAGTTTAGTGGGGGCAAACAAATTTGTTTCTGGTTAACCCTAAGTATATCTCGCACCATTTGGTATGTTGTGGTCAGACTAGTGACCCAAATTGGTTGAAACTAATTTTTAAGTAAACTAGACTCAAAATACTACTATTTTGATGTTAACCATTTTTCCAGAAAAAGTCTCTAAGTTTTTTTAATATTTAAATCTATCTACTCTAATTTATGTGACATAAATGAAATAAAAATGAATTAATAAACATCATCAGCGGCACGAATCTTGGCGCGGAATGGACAGAATCCCGTCGTCTTCTTCCTGGTTCCAATGGACAGGATTGGTCCATCCAGGGCGATGTTTTCCCGTGAATTCTGGGAAACCCACGCCTCCTCCCGGCCGGCCACCGCCACCACCACCTTCGTGAGGTGGTGGCTGGCAATTCGCGGTGGTTGGCCGGCTGAGGTGACCAGAACAGTTAAATGTGGGTGGAAGAAAAACATGAAAACTAAGCTCTCGGCCAACATGATCTAGGGCCAATTGGCCCCAAACCTTGCGGCCAGTAGATGTAGATCTATCCATTGAGAAAGAGGAAGAGGATAGGACCTTCGGGGAGGGCTGGAGCCTAAACGGTCGTCGGGTTGCCATTGACGGTGGTGGCGCCGCTCGGTGCTCTGCAACAACACTACCAATGGGCTCGTTTTCTTCAAAGGAAAGGTGGAAATAGTTGTTCTGGGTCTAGTGAAGCTTTTAAAAGAATTAGGAGTGGAAGGGGAGGGGTTAAACATCAATGGTCGTTAATGGACATGAGGGAGAGTTTTCAACCAACTTTAACTTCTGAATACAGCCACTAATAAGGCCGACCATGGATGTTGATCTCCTCAAAACTGAAGGGGGAATGAATCTACGGCAATTGGAACTGAAGAGAGGAGGCTCTTGTCCTCCCTTGGCCATGAATGTCCTCTTCTTCACTTTCTCTCTCCTCCAATAAAGGAAATGTGGAACTTTCTCTCTCCTAGTCACTATTTCCAGAAAATGAATGAAATTTTAGGTAATTTCTTACCTCCTAAAGCTAATGGGCCACTCAAATTGGTCTTAGCCCAAGTGGATTGGGCTAGGTTAGGTTAACTTGAGCTAGTTTGACCCATTTTAGGGTTGAGTTGACTTTGGTCAACATGGCCTTTTGAGTTGACCCCAATGGGTCCTTGGTGACCCATTGGCCGCCCCTAAGGTCTAGGAAGTGTTGGGTAGGGTTGGTTTGGCACCTTGGAGGTCACTTGGCCCTTAATAGGGTACTTTGACCACTTTTGGGCTAGAGTTGACTTTGGTAAACTTGACCTCTTTAGTTGACCCCAATGAGTCCTTGGTGACTCATTGACCTCCCTTAAGGGTTAGGAAGGGCTAGGTGGGGTCAATTTGGCTAAGGGAAGATCATTCGACCCTATGTAGGTTAGATTGACCTATTTTGGGTTAGGGTTGGCTTTGGTCAACTTGACCACTTGATTGACCTCAATGGGTCCTTAGTGACCCTATGGACCTCCTAAAGGGTTTGGGGTGTTGTGGTGGGGTCATGGAGTCAAGTTGAGGCCTTAAAGTCAAACCCTACGGTAGGTAATTGGAAATTACTATTTATAGACCAAGGTGGTTTTCACCTTCTTGCCTAAGTTCACTTGGTCTCTTGAGCTTCCCAGGGTTTTGTCATGACCTAGTCATGACAAAACCACTCTTAGGGGTCTAGTTGTTTGGGGGATGTTACAACCAAATTGTTGCAAACAAAGCAATGGTCAGCATTAGCTAACCAAATTATAATGACCCCACCCCTCACTCGGGGCGACGGTTCTCCTTCCCTGCAAGCAGCAGTATATATTTTGGAAATCAGAACATGCAATGTAAGCACCATTCGCTACAGACGTATGCTCAATCGATTATACGCCCCCTGCACTCATGGCACATTCTCTGTGTACCGGACTTCTCCGGGTCCCACCACCATCCATAGTCCCAGACTTGATGGTATACTTGACCATTTTAGTCTTTTTGACACCGGGACTAAGACTCTCATTATGCCACCTGACGAAAGCCAATTACTTTAGGCAATCTAGTATAAGATAGATAAAATGCAGGTATAGTTCAACCCTTTCCCATTGCTCAAATAGGCATGCCATCTCCGAAAGTCGTGATAATCAAGGACAACATACAAGACACGGGTCGGCCTCCGCTTTCCTTTTCGGCTCTCTAGACTTTTTACTCGGCACTTCAGTCTCTCAACTTCAATTGTCACATTACATCAATGGCTTTCATGTCCATACAAGTTGGGCTCGTAAGGCTCTCAGCTTCAAACAATGGACCCCAGGTCTCCCAGAGATAGAACTCACAAACATAGCTCACTGGGAGCTATCGCTGGCGGTAGCACTACCGCCACGCGGTAGAGTACAGAAGTCATTTCTTCCCCCATTTTTGGGTGTTTTCCTAGAGATCATTTCCAGTACTATCACTGCAGCATCCTGCACAACCCATGACCCCGAATTTTACACGTTTATCCACAGAGTCTTCTCTAGCATGCAGATCAATTCATCACCAATCTAGACCAACCTATCCAGATGGGTTTCACACAACATGCCTATTCCGTACTTTGATTCGATTATATATGAAATTTTTACCGGGGATCACAACAATCTACCCGCTGGAAGCACCCTTTACTTCACCTTTTGGTGAGGGGCTCCATGCACTTATGCACATTGAGGACTTTACTTGTCCAAGGAGACAGTCGTTATTCTTGTTGATTGCTTAGGAGTCATTCTCTTGCTTTTGATCCGTATAGAACTTATTACCACAACTTCCTTTCCACAGATCTGACCTCGACTCACGATTCTGATCACAAGCACGCCTTGGATCACCTTTGCCCTTAGCCTTCTGGACTTCTTCCTTCTATTCCCTCAAGAACTAAGAGAGAGTGAGAGAGAGAAAATCAAAACTCAATCTCATGTCCAGCCTTTAAAATAGAGCTACTGTTGTGAGATATCTACTACTGGCGTGCGGTATCATAGGCGGTGGATACTTAGCTCAATCGGCATCGCTCTTCCCTCAAAACCGCTTCAGCCATACTGATATATGGCCAGCTACCGCCACGCGATAGGACACTACCCCCCAGTATGTTCTCAATGCTTCGTCGAGTGCACCAAGTCCGTTGAGTGGTATCATCGCGCGATGCCTTTCTACCGCCATGCGATACCTACCTGAAACGAAAGTTGAAAATTCAGCTGGATATTGCCGACGTTAACACTACCGCCTGGCAGTAGCTTCTAGAAATCAACTCTATATAGTATTTATTTAGGATAGAGAGTGACCTAGAGGGGGGGGGAGGTGAATAGGTCCAATTTAAATCTTTGCTACTCTTAAATCATAGAAATTTCCTAGTGTGTCTATTAATATAGCCACAATATTCAAGAACACTATTGATTTACCAAATACAACACAAATCTATGCTTACCAATCATAATATAGAACTAATTTGAAAAAATCACAGCACACATTAGAGCACATCACAACACAACACAGTAGTTTCATAGTGGTTCCCCAATTTATGGGTACATCCACTTTCCCCCTTCACCTACCTAGTAATGAGCCAAATTCGGCCAAACTTCTTCTTTCTTTTCCTCAGATCTTACACCTCAGAGCCCACCTGGCTCCTATAACTCGGAGAAAACAATGTCCTACCTCAGATCCTCAAGATCTTATAAATCAGGTTCCTCTTCAAGAACCCTACCTCAGAATGATCCTCCACTCCTACTCCTCAGGCAAACCCTTGCCCTACAATCTCAAAACTTTCTAATTCCTACAGCTCAAAGAAATACCCCTTTTCCTACCTCAGGCACACAACCCTACCTTAGCCTTTATAATTTAGGCTTACAACTGAAAGAAATCTATCTCCTACACCTCAGATCTATTAATAGATCTTACAAAATTAATATAAAAGAAGGAATTTATGTTTTGAAATGTCACCCAGGAAGAAAGAGACTGGTGACTTCTTCTTGATCAGATCTTGATGTGTAAACTTCTCCCTTAATCCTGGTTGTGAAGAAAATGATCCAACCCTTCTTAGGTTTTTCAAAGCTTCTTGAAAGAGAAGATAGGGTTGAACTAGGCTGGAGAAGATAAAAGTTGATCCACGATCTGCCTCCTTTCCACCTTCAGAATTCTCTTAAATTGCTCTGACAGACCCAGAAGAGAAGAATGAGAAATTATTATAATTGTCTCTTGTTTTTGTTGTGTTGGTCTCCTTATATAGGCTTTGTCAAAAGTGATCGGCTATCCCGATTAATCCACTGACATCTAACAGTTCTGACAGTTGTCTGAACTTCAGGCTTTGAATTCTGGACTTAGAAGAATTTATGTCTGAGAGCTTCTACATGAAGGTGTTGACACCAGTTCTGAGTGCTGACACTTCTGTACTTAGATTGTGTCTACACCAGGCATGGGTGTTGACACTTCTCTTATAGGGATGTTGGCACCAATAGAGTGTGTCGACACATCTTGCTTCTTGTCTCAACATAACTTTTGTAGAATGTGTCGACAATAGTCTTGAGTGTCGACACATCTGGCATCTAGTCTTGACATAATTTGTGTAAAATGTGTCAACACTAGTCCTGAGTGTTGACACAGCTGATTTCTTAACTAATGGTGTCGACCCAAGTCCTGTGTGTCGACACAACTTGCTTCCAGTCTCGACATAACTTGTGTAAAGGTGTCAAAACTAGTCCTGAGTGTCGACACAGCTTGCTTCCTTGACTGACTGTGTCAACCCAAGTCCTGGGTGTCAACACATCTTGCTTCCTATCTTTACACTACTTGAATAAGGTTGTCGACACTAGTCCTGAGTGTCGACACAACTTGATTCCTTGACTTGACACTACTTCTACAAAGTTGTCGACAGTTGTCTAGTGTCTCGACAATTTTGTACTTAGATTGTTTTTCCTGCACAAGTAAACTTAACATACATCAAATTCAAATTTGTGTATATTATTGAGTTGAAAGGGCTTCTCTAAATTAGGTACACAATTCCCAATGTACCCAACAATCTCCCCCTATTTGGAGAAGTCATATCCCCAATTCAATGATACATACGTTGATACAAAACTATGATGATAAAAATATAAATTAAACAGTGCTGAACAAAATATAAAGTAACACAATTGATAACACCGATAGAATACAGTGCAACCCAACTTTTTCATTATATCTTATCAAAAGATTACATTTTTCGGATTTGTTATACTGTTCTTTTAAAGCAAAAAATTACATAATGTTCAAAAAATAAAATATAGGAAAGACCTGGCTCTCGGATGACAATCCATTTTCCTAATTGTATCTTTACTTTAACTTCAGGCTCTTTGTCATCAGCAATCTTTTTGCCTTTGTCATTCTTAGCTTTAGAAATCTTTTCCTCCTTAAGCCTCTGCCTTTCAAAATAGTGATAAGGCTTGGGGAAGTATTTGCTAAGCTCAGCAGAATTAGTTGGGATCTTCCCTGCCTTCAGATCATTTGTGAATTTGTAGATGACCTCCTGCAGCTTTAAATGCTTAGCCCACCTTGCTCTGTGTACCATTTTCCCCTGTCAGTAGCATTAGTATTGAATGCTTTCCATGTAGTGAGTATAATTGATCTGGAAGTTGGGCTCCATTGTTCAAAGTCAGGCCTTGCTTTTTCTTATTTCCTGAACCTTTTATTTGATATTTGAGATTCTTTTTCTTTTATTATAGCAGAATCAGTCATTTTAACCTCCTCACATATTGTATTCTGAATTTGACCTGGAGGATTATACATGGATTAGACAGCAGTTTGGATGTCCTCAAAGTGAGATGGTCTGTATATGAATTGTACATCTGGGTGAATGGCCTCATAATGAGCTGGTTGGCAGCCAGACTCTGCAGTTTGGTCTCCATCATACCATAGGGGAGGATGGCCTAAAGTGTCTCTGATTATATTTAAGAGCCAAGTGGCATGTTTGGAGCTATACTTTATCATTACCCTCTCCCCCTTTATGACTTCTCTTTCCATTTGATCTCTCAAATCATTCTTATGAAATCTTACTTGACCATCTAGATAATTGATTCCTGAGGTTAAAGAATTTTTGACTTTCAGTAAATAGTCATCCAAATCCTTGTCTGAAGCCTTGATATCCTTAATCAATGAGGTTGAAAGAGTGTTTAGCTGAGTTTCCATATCCTTTGTGGCAGAGGTTTTTTTTATTTCTAGAGCAGTAGTTTGTTTCTTTATTTCTTCCAAAGTAGTATCATGCATATTTATCATATTCTCATTCATTCTTGTTTGATTCTCCATGATATAACCTTATTTTATAGATATTTCATCTTCAGTTTTCTTTTATTCTTGCTGATATTTAGCAATATAGACCACAATATTTGCTCCCCTCTGGAAGAAATAAGTCATTTCTATCTTTAGTAGATTTACTTCAAATCTGATAGACTTAATGTCTTGATCCAGTTAAAACTACAGCTCCCTGTTCCTTTCATCTACATACTTTTCAAGTTGAGTTCTTTGCTGGTCAAGCATAATCTATAGTTGCACTAGCAGTGAACTTGAATCCACAGCAGGATATAGAGTTGATTCAGACTGAATAATCCTTTTATAACTCCTACTTCTCTTTTTCAGTTCAGATAATTTCCTTTTCTTCAATAGAGTGGCTTCTTCATCTTCTGATTAAGAAGAACTTACCTCCTTAATAGATTTTGTCTCTTTGGCTATTTCAGTATTTGGGGCCTGGTTTGCTAACTCCCCTTTAACCCTTGCATAATTTTCTTCATTGATGTTTTCCAAGTGTGTCACTTCTTACAGGACTTCAGTATCAGGAACATGGTCCTCTGGAGTATTAATTGTCCCCCCTGGACATCCAAATCGGTACTCAGAAGTATTTCTTTTTCAGTCACCTTGGGGATTGTATCCTCAACTTCTCTTTTAGACATATCAGTTTCAGGAACCTTTGTTTGTTCCAGTTCTTGTACAACTTCCATGATTATTGTATCTATTGTGTCTATTTCAAGTGCTGGCAGATCATTTAGGTTCTCCCCCTCAATTGGATCCTGTTCTTGTATATTCTCCCCCTACACCTGATCACTTTTTCTAGGTGTGGGCCTTGGAGATTTCTCAGCCATAGTATTATCCTATTTTTCAAAGGTAGAACTATTTTGTTCTTCAGAGTTACTGAAAGAATCTTCTTCCACAACTACAACCTTCTTCTTCTCCTTCTTCTTCTCAACTGCAGGTGTTTATTTGGATAGGACTTTATCCCACCTTGCCAGTATTCTCATGTCCATTTTTCTCATGTGGTTTATCTTTGATCCAAGCTTAAGATTAAGACTACCAGGAATGGCTTTCACTATGTAACGACTTATAATTCTTCCCATGTTGGTATTCTTAATACTTTCTATTATTCTGTCAAAGACAATCTTGTTCCAGTTTGTCTTGACTTTGAATATAACTCTTGTCATCAGCTCAAACATGAATGCTGAAATCCTGTCATGTTCTCCAGTCTTACACAGCAACACCTTCCCAATAATTTCATACAGGAACTTGCCTTGGGAATTCATACCCTTCTTGTTTAAGGTACTACCAAACTTAATGGTTGGAGCCAATCCACACCGCATCAATGCTTCAACAGTCTTGGTGGTGTCTAATTCATCTTCCTGATCGATTCTTGGAATTTGAAAAACCATGGCCAATTTCCTGGTTGCGATTTTCACTTTTGCTCCAGTTACCTTAGACTTAATCTTTTGTGAGCTTGAATCTAGTTTAGCATTAATGAAGAACTCTGAAACTTCTCGTTTCCAGATGTTTGATGATCTAAAAGTAGAAATTCTATTCTAGCTTCAGTGATTAGGTCAATAACATTCCTGATTTCTTCTTGCGCGGAGTCAAGTCCATTGCGCACAAGTTCATATCCTTCAAAGATGTTGTCATCAATCTTGGAAGCCATTGGAGTTGAGGGAAATTGAGAAAGAAATGTGTCGACTAAAGGAATTCTAGGTATTGACCCTCGGGGAGCAAAAGTTTAAGAGATCAAGAAAGTGTAGTTGATTTCTACTCTCACACCCCATTTATAGTTTAATCTTCCCTGAAGTCGAAAGGACGCGCTGCATTTAGACTTTTCTAATTTTTTGGGTAATACGTAGTGTCGACACAAGGAAAGCTGTCTGTCAAGATGTATCGTCTTATGTCGACAAAAGGATTATACTTCTCGACACATTTCTTAGGGTCTCAACACCCTTATGTCTCGACACTTGTTTTAGTGTCTCGACACATTGCATTTATGCGGTGTCGACACACATTCTGATATTTCGACACATTACTATCTATAGTGTCGACACACTTTCTGGTGTCTCAATACTTTTTCAACTGTCGTGACACACACCCTGGTGTCTTGACACAATTTTTGACTTAGTCAAAATTTGCTTTCTGAAATGTAAATATTTGATATTTATGATGCCTTACTTGTTTATTTAGGTTAGTAGACTTTGTTACTTACCTTATACAAGTGGAACAGTGATTTTTTTGGCACCAATGAAAATGGTTATTCTATGTTTAACATTCCTAATTCAAACTTGAAGAAATTGAACTTATTTTCATCTAATGGTTTTGTGAATATGTCAGTAATTTGATTTTCAGTTAGAGTATAATATAAACAAATATTTCTTTTTTCAACATGTTCTCTAAGAAAGTGATATCTGATTTCTATGTGTTTGGTTCTACTGTGAGAAACAGGATTATTAGTAATTGAGATTGCACTAGTAGAATCACAATACATAATATATTTACTTAGTTGAACACTGTAGTCCAGGATTTGATGTTGAATCCACAATAACTGTGCACAACAGATAACATCTGATATATACTCAGACTCAGCTGTTGAAATAGCTACACTTGTTTGTTTCTTACTGCTCCAATTGGTGAGTCTTCTCCCCAAAAATTGATAAGTTTCTTATATACTCTTTCTGTCTTCTTTACATCCTGCAAAATCTGCATCTGTGTATTCAATTAGAATAAAATCACCATTCCTAGGATACCAAAGCCCAAGATTGGGTGTTCCCTTTAGATATCTCAGTATTTTTTTAACAGCTGTATAATGAGACTCTTTAGTGCATGCTTGGTACCTAGCACAGACCCGTTGAAAAAATGATATTTGGTCTACTAGCTCTCAAGTAAAGGAGTGATCCAATGATGCCTATATACAAGGATTCATCCACCGGTTTCCCAGATTCATCCTTGTGTAGTGATACGGAAGAACCCATTGGGGTTCTCATGGTAGAAGAATTTTCCATACCATACTTCTTAATCAACTCCTTTGTGAATTTAGACTGAGAGATGGATATACCATCTTTAGATTGTCTAACTTGGAATCCCAAAAAGAACTTCAGCTCACCCATTCTGCTCATTTCAAACTTATCATGCATATGCTTGGCAAATTTTCTACATAGTAGTTCATTAGTAGAACCAAAAATGATGTCATCTACATAGATCTGGACTAGGATGCTTGAACCTTTGATGTCCCTTAAGAATAGTGTCTTATCTATCTTTCCCGTAGAGAACTTGTTCTCTATGAGAAAGGTAGATAGGGTCTCATACCAGACTTTAGTGCCTGTTTTAACCCATACAATGCTTTATGTAATCTGAAGACATGAGAGCTAAGTTTAGGATTTACAAAACCTAGTTGTTGTTCTACATAGACCTCTTCCTTCAATATACCATTTAGGAATGCAGATTTAACATCCATCTGGTAGACTTTATATCCTTTGTAAGATGCATGTGCTAAAAAAATCTAATGTCTTCTAGCCTAGCTAAGGTGCAAAGGTTCGGTCAAAGTCTATTCCATCCTCTTGTCTATACCCCTTAGCCACAAGTCTTGCCTTATTTTTAACTATAACTCCATTCTCATCTAATTTATCCCTATATATCCACTTAGTTCCTATAACATTGTGATTTCTAGGTCTAGGAACTAGACTCCAGACCTTACATCTCTAAACTTTATTAAGCTCCTCTTGTATTGCCATAATCCAGTTGGGGTATGAATTAGCTACTTCATACTTCTTAGGTTCCATTTGAGAGAGAAAACTATAAAATAGAACCTCATTATGATGTCTACTCCTAGTAGTCATTCATAGCTTGGCATCACCTATTATTTGATCAATAGGATAATCTTTAAGGTGTCTAATAGCTACAGGCAAATTCCTACCATCACCTAATTCTTCAGGTAGTGAAGGATGAATTGCTTCCTCCCCTAGGCAGTGACTATGTCTTCTATAGGAACTACAACATTATTTCTATCCTCTAATTCTATATCAGATGAATCTCCTATTTTTAATTTTTCTATCTTAGAGTTAACATCTCTTGGACTTTAGAATTGTTAAATAGTTTATTATGTAAGCCAGAAGTTTCATCAAAAACAACATTAATTGATTCTTCTACCACTTGATGTTTCAAGTTGTAGATACTATATGACTTACTATGATTACTATAGCCTACAAAATACCTTCATAGGACTTCTCTAAAAACTTAATTAGATAAGTCTTCCCATTATCTAAGACATAACACTTACTTCCAAAGATCTTGAAATAGGACAGATTTGGTTTTCGGCCTTTCATTAGTTTATAGGGAGTCTTGTTGTGACTTTTGTTGATCAAGGCTCTATTCTGAACATAACAAGCAGTGTTTACAGCCTCAGCCCAGAAATATTATGGGAGAGATGTGTCACTTAGCATAGTTCTAGCAGCCTCAATGAGAGTTATATTTTTCCGCTCAGCAACCCCATTTTGCTGGAGAGTTCTATGAGAGGAGAATTCCTAAAAGATCCCTAATTCTTTACAGAAATTTGTCATTTTTTCAGATTGGAAAGCTGTGTCATGGTCACTTCTGAATTTGACCACAGAACATCCATTTTCATTTTGAATTTGTTTGACAAAATCTGCAAGAATGTCTAGAGTTTCAGACTTTCTCCTTAGGAAGAATATCCAAGCAAATCTAGAGGCATCATCTACAATAACATAGGTGTAACACTTCATACCTAAACTAAGAATTTGAATAGTACCAAATAGGTCTATATAAAGTAAGTACATACGCCTCTCAGTGTCTTTGGACTGAATGCTCTTAAAGGAGACTTTTGTCTATTTTCATCTTTGACTTGCAAAACACATGCCTTCTTTGGAGCATTTTAGCTGGGGTCCATTTCTAACTAAGTCCATAGAAAACAACTTGCTCATAGCTCTATAATTTAAGTGAGCTAGCCTCTTGTGTCATTGCACACCCAAAGAATCTTTCTCACTTGCTACTAGGCATACAAGAGAATCCTCATTTATACTTAAAACATTTAGACAATAAATGTTACCACTCCTAGTGCCTGACAAGATGATCTCTTGATCACATGCATTCCTTATCAGACACTTATCATTGTGGAATATGATTTCAAAACCTATATCACAAAGCTGACTTATGCTTATCGGATTGTGGTTCAATCCTTCCACATAAGCCACTTTTGTGATTATCACTATACCATTAAAAATGTTACCATATCTCTTGGTGAGTCATTTTTCTGAACCTCCAAAGATTACTTTTGGTCCATCCTTTACTGATGCATAGTCCCTTAGCAGACTTCTTGTTCCAGTCATCTGCCTGGAATAGCCACTGTCCAAGTACCATATTGGCATTCTATGGTACTTGGATCCACCTATAATCAAAGAATTAATTAACCTTAGGGACCCAAATAGTTTTGGGACCTTGGTTCCTGTTAGACTTAGGTGTGTGAAGCACATCAGACTTTCTGAACAGATGAGTCTGTGATATAAATGAGGGTGTTATTGGATTGTACCAACAATCTAAGGCAAATTGCCCAACCTTACCACAACACTAATATTCAAATCTATTATATCTTCTCTTAGGCTACACCTTTGAAGTTGTACTTCTAGGCAACTTAGAGTTAATTTTCAGATTCCAAGGTAAAGGTGCAAGATTTGCACCCTTACCTTTCAGGTTTAAGTGTTGTGTACTGGGACCAGATCCAAGAATTCCTTGGCTCCTTGGATTGATCAATCCTTGTGGTGGTTTGTGGGCCTTATAGCCATTAGATTTTTGTCCTTCCCAGCAAGGCTCTTTATTGAACTTGCTGGTGGAGCACTCATAATGCATGTGTCCAGGAACACATGATCCCTTGCATCTATTAGAAGTCGGATGCTTGGCTGGTTTCTTAGCTGGACCCATAAGAGCTTTACCCTTAGGCTCAGGTTTCTTATTGATCTTGTTATCCTCAATGTATCCTATACCACTTTTAAATGGTGCAAAAAATGTATCAATAATAGGTAGCACAAACTTAGGTCTTGAGAACTGTTTCAGGAACTATCTTTCCTGAAGAAGCTTTGCTTCTAGGTTCTTGACAGTCTTGGCCTATTCTGCAATAGTCTCAGTCTGAATATCTATTTTATTAGTTAAGTCTATGAGCTTCAATTTTTGAAGATCCAACTTAATATTGGCTCTCTCTAACTATAAAGGTACTTCTCTCAAAGATTCTAGTTCTTTGACTTGTTCCTTAACTACCTCTTTGCTTGTAATCAAGGCCTTCAACATATTCCCATATATGTTGATGAGTGTATTGAAATCTGCTTCAGAATCTGAACCATGTTCACTATTATTAGAAGAGTGTAAACATAATTCATTCTCTGATGCTGACCTAGAGCCTGAGGTAACACTAGCAGTAAGAGGTTTTACCTTGGTAGAATTTGAACAATCCCGATCTTCTTCTACTACTAGGATAATCATCCCTTGATCAGTATAGTCTTCATTAACAATAGATGACAGTGTGGTTCTTCTTCTATTGCTGGCCTCCTCAATAACCATTAAACCCAAAAGAGTCTCTTCCTCTTCTGATTCAGATGAACCTGTCTCACTGTCTGAAAGAGTTGACTGCTTCTTGGCCACGTGGCTTTTGTCAAACTTCTTGTGTTGTACAGTCTTCCAATTTTCAGACTTTTTCTCCTTCCTTTTTACTAGGCAGACAGCAATGACATGCCCTTGTCTGTTATAGCAATAACAAATAAGATTAGTCTTAATGTGTTTATTCTAAGAAGAACCATACCTGTCCCCAGATTTCTTTTTCCTAGGTTTCTCTGAGTGATTTGTGTTCTGGTGAGTAGAGTCTCCAGTTGGATCCTTCCAGCTACCCTGCCTTCTCTCCTCAACATCTTGAATTGTCTTGAGAAGAGTGACAGTTCTTCTTCAGTCATGTCCCCTCCTGATAAGGAAGATTCTGTGCATTCTGAGACTGCATCCTGTCTTTCTAAGGGAGCAGAATTCTCCCTGACTTTCCTGGATGTCACAGCCTTTAGGGCCAAGGACTTTTCTCTATTGAGTTCTCTTGCTGAGTCTTCTTCAGACTTCCTGAGATTTAGTTGTAGCTCATAAGATAGAAGCTTGCCAAATAGAACCAGGGGGTCTATATTGGCTAAGTTACCCATTTCTCTAATAGCACAAATCTTGATGTCACATTCCTTGTTCAAGGACCTCAAGAACTTTTCATTGAGTTCATAATTGGTGAACTTCCTGCCAAATGTTCTCAGTTTGTTCACTATTCTGAAAAATTTCTCAAAGCTCTCTGCCACTGTGTCTTTCTTATCTTGTCTGAAGGCTTCATACTGCCAGTTTAATAGAGATTTTCTGTCATCTTTAACCTCATCAATTCCTTCTATATATACATTCAATGATTCCCACATTTCTTTGGATGTTTTGCAATGAATCAAGTTTTGGAATGTGGAGTCATCTATAGCACTTCCAATTATATTCTGAGCCCACTTGTCCATAGAGGCCAGGATTATCTCATCCTTGTCCATCTCCATGTAGGTCTTAGGTGTCCATATGTTGGCATCAAGAATTGACACTTTTATAGGTATGAAAGGTCCTTCCAATACAGTGATGTATATTCTTGGGTCTGCAGCCTCCATGAAGAGTCTAACTCTTTCCTTCCAAATCCCAAAGTTTTCTTTAGAATAGACTGGGAATTTGATGGATTGGTTTTCTCTTTGAGCCATGATTTGATCTTTGTTAATCCTTAGGATTCTCATTGTTATGCCTTTACAGTGAACCTCACTCTGATACCAATTGCAAAGTGTTTGTTTTGGATAGAGAGTGGCCTAGAGGGGGTGAATAGGTCCAATTTAAATCTTGGCTACTTTTAAATCATAGAAATTTCCTAGTGTGTTTATTAACACAACCACAATCTTCAAGAACATTGTTGATTTACCAAATACAACACAAATCTAAGCTTACCAATCACAACACAAAACTAATTTTAAAAAATCACAGCACTCATCAGAGCACAACACAAAAAAGCACAGCAGTTTTATAGTGGTTCCTCAATTTATGGGTACATCCACTTCCCCCCTTCTCCTATCTAGCAATGAGCCAGATTCGGCCAAACTTCTTCTTTATTTTCCTCAGATCCTCAGATCTTACACCTCAGAGCCCAGCTGGCTCCTACAACTCAGACAAAACAATGTCCTACCTAAGATCCTCATGATCTTATAACTCAGGTTCCTCTTTAAGAACCCTACCTCAGAATGATCCTCCACTCCTACTCCTCAGGCAAACCCTTGACCTACAACCTTAGAACTTTCCAGTTCTTACAGCTCAGAGAAATACCCCTTCTCCTACCTCAGGCACACAGCCCTACCTCAGCTTTTATAATTTAGGCTTATAACTCATAGAAATCTATCTCCTACACCTCAGATCTATTAATAGATCTTATAAAATTAATATAACAGAAGGAATTTGTGTTTTGAAATGTCACCCAGGAAGAAAGAGACTGGTGACTTCTTCTTGATCAGATCTTGATGTGTAAACTTATCCCTTAATCCTAGTTGTGAAGAAAATGATCCAACCCTTCTTAGCTTTTTCAAAGCTTCTTGAAAGAGAAGATAGGGTTGAACTAGGCTGGAGAAGATAAAATTTGATCCACGATCTTCCTCATTTCCACCTTGAGAATTCTCTTAAATTGCTCTGACAGACCTAAAAGAGAAGAATGAGAAATGATTGTAATTGTCTCTTGTTTTTGTTGTGTTGGTCTCCTTATATAGGCTTTGGCAAGAGTGACTGACTCTCCCAGTTAATCCACTGACATCTGATAGTTCTGACAGTTGTCTGAACTTCAAGCTTTGAATTCTAGACTTAGAAGATTTTATGTCTGAGAGCTTCTGCATGAAGGTGTTGACACCAGTTCCGAGTGCTGACACTTTTGTACTTAGATTGTGTCTACACCAATCCTGTGTGTCGACACTTCCCTTATAGGGATGTTGACACCAATAGAGTGTGTCAACACTGCTTGCTTCTTGTCTCAACATAACTTATGTAGAATGTGTCAACACTAGTCCTGAGTGTCGATACAGCTGGCATCTAGTCTCGACATAATTTGTGTAAAATGTGTCGACACTAGTCTTGAGTGTCGACATAACTGATTTCTTGACTAACGGTTTCGACCCAAGTCCTGGGTGTCGACACAGCTTGCTTCCAGTCTCGACATAACTTGTGTAAGGGTGTCAACACTAGTCCTGAGTGTCGACACATCTTGCTTCATTGACTGACTGTGTCGACCCAAGTCCTATATGTCGACACAGCTTGCTTCCTGTCTCAACACTACTTGAATAAGGGTATTGACACTAGTCCTGGTTGTCGACACAACTTGATTCCTTGTCTCAGCACTTCTTCTACAAAGGTATCGACACTTGTCTAGTGTCTCCACACTTTTGTACATAGTTTATTTTTCCTGCACAAGTAAACTCAACATACATCAAATACAAATTTGTGTATATCATAGAGTTGAAAGGGCTTCTCCAAATCAGGTACACAACTCTCAATGTACCCAACAAACTCCTTCCCATTTTCAGGATTTTTGGGGCTTTACAGAAGTAACTTCAGATCATCTCGCAGTCCTTCATAGAACAGATTGGTCTTCCGTTCCTCGTCTGCAAACGCAAAGCCTTCATACCGCCCCAACCTTGTAAACTCCTGCATGTAGGCATCCACCAAGCTCTTTCCCTTAGTTAACCTCTGGAATTAAATTTCCATTGCAATTTTTTTGTGCAGATGGAAGATATCTTGCCAAAGAGAGCCTCGAGAACTCCTCCATCGAGATCTCAATCAATGGCCTACCAGCAAATTGGTTCAACTCAAACTCATCCCACCACAGCCTTGCATATCCATCTAATAGGAAGGAAGCTATAGTGACTTTCTTCCACCCCTCTGTTTTCGTTGTCATCATAGTTCTCTTTGTTCTTAAGAGCCAATCTCCGGCTTGTGTTGGGGTTCCAGTACCCGTAAATACGGAAGGGTTGAAAATCATCACGTGTTTCAATTATTTTTTTGTTGCTCGTCTTGCGGCCATAGGTTCCACGACCACTTGTCTCACCGCCACATGCTCAACTACGCCAACGGGTTTCTGGGCCACCCCAAGGGTTGGAGGTTGTACTTGGCCTTCTGGTTGTGCATTGATTAAGCTGAACACGGCTTCAGCAAACAACCGTATCGTTTTGGCAGAAGGATGAGGTGTAGGCACCTTAGTTGGTGCATTACTCCCCGCCGAGCGCTGGGGTTCAGACTGCCCCGCACCACTTCTAGTCGCCTATAATCATGAAACACAATTAAGCAACCAATAATATTACAAACAGTAATTATAGGAACACGTAGGTTCCACAAACATGTGTATTTTCATTCTTAAGTGGACATCATGGGTTCTTTCATGTTGTAATTGTAGAGCACATACACATGCTCACCACCCCTTCAAAGAATTCAACCACGAATTCAAATAAGAAAGTCCGACAGTAGAAACTGATACCAAATTGTAACACATCCATCTGTCACGTAGAATATAATAGACGGTTCGGCCGGGGCCCCACTCTATATTCCACGGACAGTCAAAAGATTTATGCATTGAAACCATAATATTTATGCATCCTAATTCAGAGTGCATTCTAGCGGAAGTATTTAAAGTATCTTAGAATAACCATAACAATAGAATGTCCACTAACATCACAATTAGGAATGATACTCAAAATAAACAAAATGTTCCAGCTTAAGGCCTTACAATTATTCTCTTCATAAATATATATTCTATACAACGCCACACAGGTCGGCCACACAAGAAAACAGTAAACGGTTCGCCTTTGGGCCTTCAAGGGACAGTCAACACAGCATAGGAGAATTCAGCTCGCTACATTCCACTTAGCTCTCCAGCACCTGCACAAACATGGCCCACCAAGATGTGGCATAATAAGGCAATGATCAGCATTAGCTGACCAAATTATAACGATCCCACCCCTCACTCGGGGCAACAATGCTCCTTCGCAACAAACAGCAGTATATATCTCTTTTGGCATATACAACCACACGCCCCGTGCACTCAGAGCACATATCAGATTACCCAGGGTCCTAATACCATTCACAGTCCCAGACTTGATGGTTCAACATTGAGCATTTTTTGTCACACATATAGCGAACGACCCTCTCCTATGCCCCAAACCATACCAGTTAATTTAGGTCATCTAGTCAAGCGACATAGAGTGGATATAGATCTTTCATTTCCTGTTTCTCAAATCATCATTGCCACACAGCGGTCAACAAGACGCGGGTCGACTTCTCCTTTCCCGTATAATATATACATAACCAAGGTATGTCCAAGGCTGGCTCTTATGACCACTACAACTTGGCTCTTTAGGCTCTCAGCATCACATGTTACCCACCTTGTCTCATGGACACAGGCTTTACAACCACAATCAGCCTGGCTCTCACAACCACCATAATTGGACTCTTCAGGCCCTTAGCTCAACCATTTGTCCCCCAAGTCTCCAGGAGACAGGCCCATAATAATAGCTCTCTGGGATATACCTCCATCGGTATCTCTACCGCCGCACGGTAGGGGATAGAATCTCATTTCTTCCCCCAATTTGGGTGTTTTCCTAGAGACAATCTCCAATACTATCACTGCAGCAACATGTACACCACATAACTCTGTAAACTACACGTTTAACCACAGAGTCTTCTTCGGCACTTAAATCAATCATCTCCAATCCAGACCAACCTGTCTAGATGGGCATCACATAATATGCATATTCCATATTTCGATTCCGGATTCTATATGCAAGTTTCATAATGGGGATATCAATGATAAACCCGTTAGAAATCTCTCATTCTTCACCAATTGGTGAGGATTTCCATGTAAATGACAAATAAGGACTTCACTTGTCCAAGGAGAAAGGTTGTTACCCTTGTCGATCGCTTAGGAGCCATGATCTTACACTTGATCCGGATGGAAATGATCACCACACCTTCCTCTCTACGGATCTGGCTTCGACTCGCAAACCTGACCACAAGAACGCCTTCACAGCAGCTCTCCTTCAGGGATGGATTCAACCTTGCCCTTGTTCTTCTATTTTTCCCCTTCTTCTACCTCATGATCCAAGAGGGAAATAGAGAAAGAGATAAAATGAGAACATAATCTCATCTCAACATCTTATCAAAGGCTACCATCGTGCGGTACCTTGCTACCACCACACGGTATCTTAGGCAGTGGCCGCTTGGCTCAATCAGAGTCGTTCTGCCGCTCAAAGACTGCCTTAACCTTATCTGACACGGGGCCCACTACCGCCAGCATTAAGGCTACTGCCGAGCAGTATCATCAAGAAACAAAGGTTGATTTAATTCATTAGCTACCGCCGTGCAATATCATGCTACTGTTGGGCGATACCTACCAGAGACGCTGGTCTGTTAATTTTGCTGGCTATCGCCAGTGTTTTCTCTACCACTGGCTATAACCTCCAATGACCAACTACAAGTTGTTTTCAGGAAATTTGGGGCATTACACTATGTCTTCCCAGACGGCTAGGTTTCTGAAGATGTGATGCTTGAGAGCATTGTCAAGTATGTGCCGGCCAAATTCATGGCATGTGCCCCTACTGAAGGCGAGGCCCTCAACACCATCAAAGAAGATGATCTCACCTTCCCTCTCACCCATTTCGATATGGGTCTTTGCCTCCTGCTATGGCCGGAGGTGAAACAATTCCTAAAGTACTTCGGGGAGATTCCCGTGCAGGTTAGCCTTAATGTGATTGCCATGCTCTTTGCTTCACGTGCTTCCTGCACAAGTAGAGAATAGAGTTCAACTTGAGGTCTTCCGCAAATTATTCACCTATCAGGCCACCAACGATTGGGTGGCTTTCCTCACTAGCTCACAAATTAAAGTATGTGAGACCCTATACAAGGTGCATCACTGGACTGATCGCTCCATCTTGGTTAAGGGTGCGTATGGGAACATTCCCTATACGCTGATTCAAAAGGACGAGTCCGTCTGCCGAGCCCCCCCCCCCCCCCCCCCCCCCGCGTGGATGGCGAGGATATCAAGATGCACAAATTATTTTTGGGGAAGAACTTCGAGGTCACCTATCTATGGAGCCATCTCGACTCCTTACCCAGAGCTGCTGGAACACCCTTTTACTAATTTTGGCTATGATCACTATTATTTGTTTAGGATGTTTTATTTGACCCAACTTGTATAGACTAGGGTCATTGGATTATTTCCAGGGTTGTTACTACAGAAGGAATTCCAGAGAAGTTCAGTTCGATGAACGTAGAGCTCAGTTCGACGAACATCGAGCTCAGTTCGATGAACTCAGGTTCTTAACTCTGAGTTTAGCTCGACGAATGTTGAGCTCCGTTCGACGAACTCTGATCTCAACTCAAAAGCTTAGTTCGACGAAAGCCAAGCTCAGTTTGACGAATTCTGAACTCAGCTCGACGAATGAGAAAATTCAGTTCGATGAACTCCAAGCTCAGTTCGACGAATTCCTTACTCAGTTCGACGATCATGCAGTTTCTATATTCAGAGGCAGAATGATTTCAAAAGCTTAATTAAAATCAGTTACAACTCTGATATTTAATGCTAAATATTCTAAATGAATATAGTTATTTAAGGCAACATTAAATATAGATTTATCACAAAGTTTTAATTCTAATTAATTCCCAGGGCAGTTACAATTCTCAGAGATTCTTCAGGCGTTTCAACATGGTTTTAATTCAAATGTTTTAATTCTTCTCAGATATTATATATTCAGAAGTTTGCTACTTTAAAGGGAGATAAGATCAATATAGATCAACACATATACAGATACAGAGATTTTGCTTCAGAGTCTTCTAGTGCAAAATCTTCAATCAATCAGAAACAAGAACGCCTACACCCTGAAGAAAAAATTCCCCTCCTGATCACAAATCTCTATTCAAATCAGGGGGAGCTTTTTTTGCAACATCATCCGCTAGTCTTCTCAGAGATTCTTTACAGAGAAGACAACATCATTTCTTATAATTTATTTCTAAACTGTGTACAGGGTTTTTAACACCCTTCAAAAGTTAACTCTTGGTTCCTAAGTCACCTGATCAAAAGACTTAAGCTTGGTTTTTGGGCACCTAGTTAAAAGCTCAAATGGTACCTAGATCTCCCTTAGAAAATAGATCTTGTGGTGACAGGGCACCTGAGCAAAAACCTATAATGGATACCTACCAGGGTGGTAGAAGAGTAGACGTACCCAGATTTATTGGGGAACTATTATAAAAAACCTTGTATCGTTTGTGATTGTTTTCTTTCTATTTGTGTGATGTGATTTATCTTTATATATATATACTTATATCACTTACTTTAAATCTGCTATAAAAATAAATTAAAATTTTTAAAATACTTTATTCACTCCCCCCCCCCCCTCTAGAGTAAAGTTAGATCTATCCCTCACTGTTGATGCGGAAAATGCGCTCTTCCGCTATCTTGCTCGAGAGTGGAGCACGATTAATCCGGGATGCGGGGATAGAAAGGATGGTTGATCCAAGTGTGGGGGATAGCAGGGAGGGTTGATGAGGAACTGTCGAGCAGATAGTTACTTTGACAGTTAGCTCTGATGGTTGAGACCGAGAGAGGAGAGGAGGAGAGAATAAGAGGGGAGTCGCTGGCAGCGGCAACAACAGACTTTGCCCGCCGCGGCTTAAATGTCACTCTTACGACGGGCTTTCCTTTGATTATGATTGAAGTTACAGCTTGAGATTGCAACTTTACATGGAAAGAAAAAAAGGTGCAAAGGGGGAAGCTGGCAGCTAAGGAGAAGAAAATGTTAGAGGCCGCGCGGGTTGACCAGAGAGGTCGGCAGACCGCGCGGTTATATGATAAAGCAGGTCGCTGGACTAAGCTGGGCAGACTGCATGATCAAGATGAGAGAAGAAATAGGAGAAGGTCGCGCAGACTGAGAAACTGAGTTTGCAGGTCTTGATATGTTGGTTGTCCCACTCCTCCTGAGCCTCCGTCCTTGCTGAATGAGAGGTATGAGGGCCTATTTACAGGCCCGAGGAGATAGCGTTCTTGGTAATGTCACCCCCGGTAGAGCGGTAAGTTGTGCGAGTAGAACGAGGAGTCTGCCGAGTCCGCGCCTTCCCGAGCGGTTAGGGACTTCACTGAGTTGATCTGTCGGCGGCGGACTGGGACGAGTCAGCCTCTACTATATTGAGCGAGCCCGCGTCAATCTATTCGAGCTGGGGAGGAGTCCACCTGCTGCTGGTAAGAAGCGGGCACTGGGAAACTGGAGGGCTAGATGGCGAACTGCAGAACAAGTCTGCCCAGACCGCTGCGGAGAGGAGGCAGATTGTTGGCTGCCGAGCTGGGGCACTTCTGGCGGACTGCGCAATGAGTCCGCCCAACTTGTGGTGGATGGGTTGAGCAGGCCGCCTCTTGCTGGAGGCATCCTTGATTGACGACGAGGGTTGGCAACCTGGCGGACTGAATAGTCTAGGTCGCGCATGCTAACTGGTGGCCTGGAGGCAAGTCATCACTGCTGCTGGATGAAGAGTCCACCTTTTCCTTGCGGGTTGGAGTTGAGTCCTCGTGGTATGGCGTGGTCTGCTATGGAGTGATGTCGAGTTGCCGTCTCTTTAGGCGGGCTGATACCGAGTCCGTCGATTGCTGGCGTACTGGAGAGCTGGTCGTCTCCTGGATGTTGCGTGGTCTGGAGAGCTGGAGGGAGGAGCGAGTCTACCTCCCTTAGGTGGACTGAAGACTGAGTCTGCCACCTCCTTCCGAATAGAAAGCGCAGGTCACCGCCTTTGGATGAGCAAGTGGCTAGCAAGCGATCTGGGCGAATAGGAATTCGAGTCCGCCATTCAGTTGGGTAGTTCGCGCCTGAGAGAAGAATGAACCATCACACGGTTAGCTGATTTAACCACACGACCTGTAGGGGCAGACTGAGCAAGCAGTCTGCAGCCCCTGTGGAATGAGCGGCAGCTGCGCGACCGAGGCGGTCTAGATGGGGAAACCGCCCTAGCCGCGCGGCCTGAGCTGACAGAGAAGTCTTTCCGCCCACCCTTAGAAAAAAGGGCTGACAGGCCGTGACCTCCTGAGGGAACCCAGAGCAGGCCGCGACTTGCGAGCTGGCTACCTTGGGAGGGATCGCCGATTTCTGGGTTAACACTCACTTTCATGAGTCTTCCCCGCTGAAGGTATGTGCATGCTTCCTGTCTCACGCAGTCGCCCCTGTAGCGTCTCCCCTTACATTAAATTTTTTTTCTCAACAGGTGACCACTAAATCCCCATGAACTCGCCTTACACGGGGAAAGGAAATGTGGACCCTACCCTTGCACAAGTGACATCGGCAGTCGTGGCGTTTGTTAATGATTTCAGGGCATCTGCCATCATGATTGGCCATAAGAAGCTGGTAGAGCTTAAGAGGGGGGTGCCCGACCCAGGATCATCATCTGGCAAGCCCTCAAAATGCCACAAGGTACTGGCCTCTAAAAGGTCACCCCGACCGCCCGACCAACTCCCTCGGCAGGGGGCAAGCCGGGAGGCATCAAGATGAGGGGTAGCGAGTTGGGGAGCAGTGAGTTGGGTGAACCTAACTCACATCCCAACTTTGGAATGGGTCAAAATCCCTTGGACGGCTATAGGCAGGCGCTACTCGCCTGTGACTCCAGCGCGGATGACTACTCTCTTTCCTATTGGTTGTACGACATCCAAGATGTCGAGGAATATAATAGGATGACCTTAAATAATATCGCCTTTGTGGGCTTGCGGGCCCAACTATGCGCCACTGAACTCATGCATATGGTCGTGTAGAGGGCCCTCAGCTTCAACAAGAAGTTCTGTAATGTTGAGACCTTGAAGGAGCTCTCTGAGGAGAAGGTCCTGGACCTCAAGGCACATCTCGTGCTGTCAGAGCACTTTCTCTCCAAACATTCTAGTAGCATGGTGATTCACTTCATTCTTACTCTTTCTTTCCTCTCTCCTTCTCGCCCTCATTCCTAATTCTCTCCCCGCAAGAAGTCGTGGCTGCCGACCTCCTTCGGTCGTGAATAAGTGACATAGAGGGGGAGCTCACAAATACCAAGATGGTGCTCGCCAAGGCCCTCGCAGATAAGACCACTGAGCTTCCTGGCAAGTCCACCTCCACCAGATATAAGCTCATCTACTTCACTCTACTTGAGTTGGAGAGCACCCACAAGATTATGATCACGCAAACCACTGAGTGCACTCTGACTATGTTGTGGAACCTCGACGCCTTGCGGGATGACTGGATGGAGTTTCTTGTGGAGGATATTATCCCAGACTTCTATACGCATCAGGAAAGTTTGCCTTCCTCGGGACACAGATACTTTCTTCTGGATGATGGAGAGATGGATAGCTCCTCAAAGGACCCTCTAGCAAGTTGAGAGAGATATTTTTTTTATTTTTTGCAATGTAATGGCTAGTGAGCCCACGATGTTTTTTGCGATAAGTTAAAGATCCACCTTTTCCTTTCTTCGCCGATTATCTTCTTCTTATTTTGCCTTGCCTTTTTTATTTTCCTACTTAGTTCATAGCTGAATGCTCGCCCTTTATGTCTAGATGACTCACCCAGGTGACCGCCCCTCCCTACCTTGGCTCATGGGGGACCCAAATCGGAAATCCTCATGAGATCTGAGCATCTGGGCAGTCGACGCTTCATATTTGAAGCTATGCGAGAGGGGGTATGTGAGGTAGGAGTGAGAAGAATCACACTCACTTCCCTCCTATTTCTATCAACACATCTCCTTGGAAGGTTAGCTACCTTGCTGATTAGTTGAAACCCAACTCCTAGGGATTTTTGGGGGCTCTATCTCAACAATATTTTTCTTTTGATTTTATTCAGCCCCCTGAGCGACCTGCCTGCCCTTCCGACTTGTGTGAGCCCGGTCAGTGGGATCCTATCAGGGGTGATTTAGTTAGGAATTGATATCATCTTAGCCTTCCACCCGAGCGACCTTCATGTGTTGCCGACTTGTAAGAGTCGGGTCAGCGGTATCCTATCGAGGGCACTTTGGTTTGGAATTGATCTCATCTCAGCCTTTCACCCGAGCAACCTGCCTTCCCTGCCAGCTTGTGAGAGCCCGATCAGCAGGATCCTATCATTGCTGCTTTGGTTTGGAATTGATCACATCTCAGCCTTTAAGCCGAGCGACCTGTCTATCCTGCTTGCTTGTGAGAGCCTGGTCAGCGGGATCCTATCGGGGTTGCTTTGGTTCGGAATTGATCCCATCTCAGCCTTCAACTCGACTGACCTTCCTGCCCTACCGGCTTATGTGATCCCTGTCAACGAGATCCTATCGGGGGTGCTTTGGTTTGGAATTGTCGAGTTATGATGAAAAAAAGTAAAAATATAATTTTAAAAGCAGAGGAATTTGTTTATTTCATGAATAAAAACTCTTCATGTCTTCTCTACTCCAAATGTTGCTAAGTGGAGTTCCCTCGGCATTCTGGAGGCAGTAGCTCCCTGAGGTAAGTGCTTCGAGGATTATAAAGGGTCCATCCCAGGTAGGGTGGAGCATGCCAATGGCTTCCCCTGCCTGCGGTGTTGACCTTTTTGAGGACCAAGTCCCCTCTTACAAAATGTTTGATTCTGATGTTCATGTCTAAGTACCTTTCCAACTGATAAATGATCTCCTCCTAGTGAAGGGCGACCAGGTCATATAGCTCTTCCACAAGCTCGAGCGAGAGACACTGTTCTTCTTCATTATCCACCCTCTATTCTTCATTACCTTCTCCTGCGGTGATGACATGCGGTGACTCACCTCGACCTCTACTGGGAGCCCAACCTCGGACCCATGGGATAGTTTCAAAGTAGTCTATCATATTGCCATGTTTGGAGTAATTCTCAAGGACCAGAGGATTGAGGGAAGCTTGCTCCACCCAATTACCCTTCAAGTTCTCCAATGTCTTCTTTAGGAAATAAATAATTATCTTGTTAGCGGCTCTGCCCATTGCTCCTGGGGTGGTAGACTGATGCAAATCAAAGGTCGATGCCCAACTGACCGCAGAAGCTGGTGAACTCAACACTAGAAAAACTGTGGCCAGTTGTCTGTGACAATGGCTAGCGGTAACCCACGTTAACAAATTATTTCTCCCCATATATAGTTTTAGATTAATTGTGAGGTTACCTTCGCCAACACCTTGACTTTTAACCACTTTGATAAGTAGTCCACGAAGACCAAGAGGAATTTCCTTTGGCCACTGGTTTTAGGAATAGGCCCCACCATGTACAGTCCCAAATGTCAAAGGGCTATGGTGTTGTGATCATCCTGAGTCTCTGTGTCGGTAGGAGCTCGAGCAGTGTGTAGAGCTAGCACTTCCGACATTTCTTCGCATACTCTACTGCATCTTTATTAATGGATGGCAAGAAATATCCTTGACGCAACACATTCTTCTCCATGGTTCGGCTTCCTTAGTGGCTGCCACAATCCCCAGAGTGGATTTTTTCTAAGACCCTGAGGACCTCCTCGACAACACAATCCCCAGTGATAATAAGTTGACTTGTACCTGAACATCATTTTTTTCTGGGATCTTCTGTAGGAGCTCCCCTGTCGTTAGAAAAATGACAAAATGGTCAATCCATGAGGGCCGCTTGTAACGCCCCAAGGTTCAGGAACCCTTTTCTGGAAGTTACCGCCCGGCGGTAGTGACTAACGCGCGGCAGTAGCTCCGATAACTAAATTCTCTCAATGCCTCAGCTCTTGCTAGCGCGTGGCGGTAGTATTAGTGCTGAAGGTAGCTTTTGCAATTTATTTGGCCAAGTTCTCAGGTTAGATACCGCGCAGCGCTAACCGTACTGCGGAGCAGTAGCAGAGCAGTTATGACGCATCCACATGTCAATGACCAATTCGAGTTTTGAGCGATGGCGTCCTTAAGAAGCTAAACGATTGAGCTATCGCGCGACAGTAACTTCTTACCGCGCGGCGGTAGAGCTCGTAAACTTAATTTTTTAGTGAATTGTGGCCATCCACTTGTTTTATTAAGGGATCCGACGGCTGGAGGTTACCCCTACTGGTATATGGCCGAGAGTGTAGGTTTCCATCTCACTTTTCCTTTGGATCTTCACTTTCTAAGTGTTAGAGAGAAGAGAGAGAGAAGAAGGAAGAATAGGATGGAGATCTTGCCACCGTTGGAGTTCCAAAGCTTCGATTCACAGGAAGAGTCCGGATATGTGGAGGCAAGATCTTTGTGGTCGTGTTCATCTGTCTAGATCTTTGGCATGGCACTGAAGAGAGCGCAAAGGGTAACGAATCTTTGCTTGGACATGTGAAGTCCACTTCCTTTTGCATAGGAAATCCTCTCCCACAAGTGTGTGGTGAGCGTGAGGTCTTCCTTTGGGTAGATACGGTGTATCCCCATAGTTTTGCATGTAGAGTTCGGAATCAAAGTACGAACATAGGCATGGTGTATGAAGCCCACCCAGATAGGTTGGTGTGGATTGGTGATGTTTTCATTATGCTTGTATTGTCGGAGTAGACTCTGTGTTGTATGTGTTTTGGGTGTCTACACGGTAGATTGCAGCAGGGAACTTTGGGGACTAACTTGAAGGAGGACCCGGAAATCTAGGCAGAAACGTATTTCTGCAAGGTACCGCATGGCGGTAATATTACCACTGGCAGTAGCTTCGTGAGAGAGCTCTTGTGAGACCCATCTTGTCGAGACTTAGGGGCCAGTGTCATGGAGCTGAGTGCTTGGTAAGCCCAGCTTGGTGGCCTGAGAGCCATCCAGTGAACATAACTCAGTTATGTGTGTTGGAATGGGAAAGGGGAGGTCGACCTGCATCGAGGCTTGTTGCGCCCGACAATTTGAGCAATGGGATATAACCAAATTGTGCCTAATAGCTATGTTGATCAACCTGTTGGTAGTGTTACCTATCGTATCCATAGTTACGAGTCTTAAGCCTTGTGCCGGAAAGACTATTTTATGCTCAAGTATGTGGTCATCACTGAGTACGGTGGTGGGACCCTAGTTTTTTGTCCGGTACACCTAGAATGTTCCCTGCGTGCACGGGGAGTGTGGTTATAGCACCAGCGTCTGTGTAGAAGTCTGCTTAAATTACACTTTCATTGCTATGTTTGGTATCACTAATATATTGCAGGGAAGGAGCACCACCGCCCCAAGTAAGGGGTGGGGTCGTTATAATTGGGTCAGCTTTAGCTGACCGTTGCCTTATTTTTCCACCATTTGGTGGATTGTTCTTACGCAGGAATAGGTGAGCCAAGTGGCAAGTAGCGGGCTGAATCCCTTGATGTTGTGTTGTCCCTTTGAAGGCCAAAGTGAAGTGTTTTCTTTTACTATTTTCATGTGTGTCCGGCCTACATGCCGAAGTATGTAAAACACTTATCATTTTAAGAAAACTGTTGTAAGGCCTTAAGGCCAAGTCTCTTTGTGTGTTTTCACTTTCATTCCTGTTGTGGACTATTGTGGATATTCATGTTTATTGATAGGTTCATTCAACTTTTTTTAAAGCTCTCGCTAGAATGCTCTGTGTTAGGATTCGAGATTTTATATAGTATGTTGGTATTAATATATAACTCCACCGACTGTCCGTGGAATATGGCGTGGGGCCTCCGCTGGACCTTCTATTAAATCCCATGAGACGGATAGGGGTGTTACAATTTAGTATCAGACTATTGTGTCGGTCTTTCTGATATGAATTCGTGGACGAATTCTTTTAAGGGGTGGTGAGCACATGTATGTGCGTCATCGTTATAACATGAAATGAACCCATGCATTTCCACTTAGGAATGAAAATACATATGTTTGAGGAACCTACATGTTACTATGACTGCTTTTTGCAATTTTGTTTGGTCAGTTAATGTTGTGTTCTACAAATATAGGTGACCAGGAGTGGTGCAGGATAGTCGGAACGTCCACACTCTGCGGAAAGCAGTGCACCTAATGACGTGTCTGCAACCCCTTCTTCGGCAAAGACAATAAGACTTGTGGCTAAGGCAGTGTTTGCGATGATAAATGCCAAGCCAGGGAGGCAAGCACAACCTCCTGCCCCTGTTGTGGAGCAGGTTTCGCTTCATGCGGCATAGCCTAGAGTTGTAGAACGAGTGGTTGGCTTCGAAGCCTCCACTAAAGTGAAAAATAGCTCTGCGCCACTATGAACTGCCTTAACCACCTGGAGAGCAGATATCAAAGTCTTGCTCGATCCCTTCATGCTAGAGAATTTCATCTCACACTCTGTATCCAAACCCAGTCTGACAACCTTACGGTTGCAATCAAAGTATGCATGCTGCTCCGAGAGCCAGTCCATGCCAAAGATTTCAACAAACTCCACGTACCGCTTAGTGCCTAAGGAGATGGCAGAATTGAAGGTACAACTTCAAGAGCTATTAGATCAAGGGTATGTGCGTCCAAGTTCGTCACCTTGGAGCGCGCCAGTCCTTTTTGTTAAGAAGATGGACGAAAATTTGCGACTGTGTATTGATTACCGAGTGTTGAATAAGCTGATTAAGAAGAATAGATATCTGATCCCGAGGATTGATGATCTGTTCGATCGTCTGATTGGCTCGACTGTGTACTCGAAGCTAGATTTGAAATTCGGGTACTATCAGGTGAGAATTAGGGAAAGTGAATTTCCTATGACAGCTTTCAGCACACGTTATAGGCATTATGAGTTCACCATCATGCCGTTTGGGCTGATGAATGTGCCATCCATGTTTATGGATTTGATGAACAGGACGTTCAGAGAGTTCTTGGACCCGTTTGTGATAGTCTTCATTGATGATATACTGGTGTACTCATAGTGTGAGGATGATCATTTCAAGCATCTTCATATGGTATTGGAGACCCTGAGGAGGAACCAACCATATACTAAGTTCTCCAAATATGAGTTTTGGTTTTCCTCGGTAGCATTCCTTGGTCACGTAGTTAGTGGAGAGGGAATTGCGGTAGATCTGGTGAAGATAGTTGTGATACGGGAGTGGCCTGTGTTGTCTACTGTGGTGGAAGTCTGAAGATTTCTAGGGCTTGCCAGCTATTGCAGGCACTTTGTGGAGAACTTCTCATGGATAGAATTGCCCCTCACTACTCTGGCAAGGAAGGATCAGAAGTTTGTTTGGTCGTCAGAGTGCGCACAAGCTTTCAAAGAACTAAAGTGTCGTCTGACCATGGCGCCTGTCTTATGTTCGCCATGTGGTTCGAAGGGCTATGATATTTACAGTGATGCCTCTGGGAGTAGATTAGGCTGTGTTCTTCTTCAGCACGGGAAGGTGACAACCTATGGATTGCTCTAGTTGAAGGTGCATGAGAGGAATTACCCGGTCCATGATTTGGAGTTGGCGGCCTTGGTATTCGCTCTCAAGCTTTGGAGGCATTATCTGTATGGGGTAAAGGTCAATATTTATTCAGATCACAAGAGCCTGAAGTATCTGATAGATCAGAAGGACATGAACATGCGTCAGCGAAAGTGGATGGAGTTCCTTGAGGACTACACCTACAAGATTCATTATATTCCTAGGAAGGGAAACGTTGTGGCAGATGCTTTGAGCCGTAGGACTCCTACACGGGCCAACTGGTTACAGATGCATGACAAGAGGCTTATTCGAGAATTGGTGGACTTGAAATTCTCTTGTGTTGACAAGGGATCTAGTGCAAACGCATGTTTGAGTTGTACGAAGGTTCAATATGACCTCACGGATAGGATTCGATAGGCCTTGGAGTTGTACATGAGCTTGAAACATGACTAGGAGGAAGCCGTTGATGGGCCTAACGACCAGTTCTCTATCTACAATGTCCTTTTGTGGAAAGGAAGTCGATTGTGCATCCCCAATGTGGGGAAGTTACAAGAAGAATTGATGTACGAGGCGCATTTCACAAAGTACTCGATTCACCTCGGGAGCACCAAGATGTTCAAGGACATGATGAAACTGTTCTGGTGGCCAGGTTTGAAGAAAGAAATAGCATTATATGTAGCATAGTGTCAGACATGTGCCTTGGTGAAGGCCGAATGCTAGAAGCCTGGCAGATTCCTGAAGTCCTTGCCTATACCAGTGTGGAAATTTGATGACATCTCCATGGATTTCGTGCACGGTTTGTCGAGATCGCATAAGGGGAACAATGTCATTTGGGTGGCCATTGATAGTTTAACGAAGGTGTCACATTTCATACACAATAGGAAGGATGATTCAGTGGAGAAGCTGGCGAAGCTTTATGTGAACAGCATAGTCCGTTTGCACGGTGTATCCCGGAGAATCGTTAGTGACCGAGATGGTCGGTTCACGTCTAACCATTGGAGGCTTAATCATTAGTTGTTGGGTACCAAGTTGAATTTCAACACGACTTTTCACCCACAGACAGATGGTAAGACTGAAAGGGTGAACAGTACAATGGAAAAATATGCTTTGTATGTGTGCTTTGGATTTTGGGAAAAGGTGGGAGGACCATCTTTTTATGATTAAGTTCACGTACAATAACAGCTACCAAGCCAGCATTCAGATGGTGCCTTTTAAGGCTCTGTATGGAAGGAGGTGTCGTACGCCGTTAGCTTGGGTAGAAACGAGAGAATCGAAGCTGTGCAAGCGAAGGGACATTTAAGATGTTACTTCAACGATACGATTGATTCGAGAACGGATACTTATTTCTCAAGATAGGCAGACGAATTACTATAATACCAAGCATCAGAACATGGAGTTTGCGGAGGGCGATTGGGTATACCTCAAGATAAAGCCATTTAAAGGCATATCAAGGATTCGATGCTTGAAGAAGCTTAGTCCGAGCTATGTTGGGCCTTTTAAGATCTTGGAGCATGTTCGTGAAGCCTCCTATCGTTTTGCTCTTTCGGTGGAGTTGAGTGGTTTGCATAATGTATTACACATATCAGTGCTGCAGAAGGCTATTCAAGAGTCTGCTCAAATGGTTGTTGCGAATCAAGTGTCGGTCGACAGTGGGTTGACGACGAAGGTCAAGCCCATTCGGATCGAGGATATAGAGGTCAAGCAGCTGCAGAACAAATCCATTAAAATTGTCAAGGTTCTTTCGTACAAGCATGGACGAGAGGAGCTGTATTGGGAGCGCGAGCAAATTATGAGGGAGGAGTTCCCGGAGCTTTTTCTCTGAGGTAATCAGATGTATTGTTTACTTTTTTATATATACTCCTGTAACGTCAAATTTCGGGACAAAATTACTTTAAGTGGGGGAGAATTGTAACGCCCCAAGGTTCAGGAACCCTTTTCAGGAAGGTACCGCCCGACGGTAGTGACTACCGTGCGGTGGTACCTTGGATCACTCAACACTCACAACTCTCTCAATGCCTCAGCTCTTGCTAGCGCACAGCGGTAGTATTAGTGCTGGCGGTAGCTTTGGCAATTTATTTGGACAAGTTCTCGGGTTGGCTACCACGCAGAGTTAACCGTACCGCGCAGCGGTAGCGGTGCAGTTATGACATGTCCATGTGTCAACGCCTGATTCGAGTTTTGATCGGTGGCATCATTAAGAAGCTAAACAATTGAGGTACTATGCGGCGGTAACTTCTTACCACGCGGCGGTAGCGCCTGTAAACTGAATTCTTTAGCAAATCGTGTCCATCCGCTGGTTTTATTAAGAGATCTGATGGATGGAGGTCACCCCTATGGGTATATGGCCGAGAGTGTAGGTTTCCATCTCACTTTTCCTTTGGATCTTCTCTTTCTAAGTGTTAGAGAGAAGAGAGAGTGAAGAAGGAAGAAGTGGAAGGAGATCTCGCCACCGTTTGAGTTCTGAAGCTCTGATTTGTAAGACGAGTCCAGATCTGTAGAGGCAAGATCGTTGCGGTCGTGTTCATCCGTCTAGATCTTTGGCATGGCCCCGAAGAGAGCGCAAAGGGTAATGATTCTCTGCTTGGACATGTGAAGTCCTCTTCCTGTTCCATAGGAAACCCTCTTCCACGAGTGTGCGGTGAGTGTGAGGTCTTCGTTCGGGTAGATACAGTGTATCCCCGTAGTTTTGCATGTAGAGTTCAGAATCAAAGTACGAACATAGGCATAGTGTGTGAAGCCCACCCGGACAGGTTGGTCTGGATTGGTGATGTTTTCATTATGCTTGTATTGACGGAGAAGACTTTATGTTGTATGTTTTTCGGGTGTCTACACGGTAATTGCAGCAGGGAACTTTGGGGACTAACTCCAAGGAGCACTCAGAAATCTGGGCAGAATTATATTTCTGCCAGGTACCGCACGGCTATAGTATTATCGCCGGCAGTAGCTATGTGAGAGAGCTTTTGTCAGGCCCGTCTCGTCGAGACTTGAGGGCTAGTGTCGTGGAGCTGAGTGCTTGGTGAGCCCAGCTTGGTGGCCGAGAGCCAGTTAGTGAACATAACGCGGTTATGTGTGTTGTAATGGTAAAGGGGAGGTCGACCCGCATCGAGGATTTTTGTGCCCGATGATTTGAGCAATGGGAAATTACCAAACTGTACCCAGTAGCTATGTTGATCAATCTGTGGGTAGTGTTACCTATCGTATCTATAGTTACGAGTCTTAGGCCTTGTGCTGGAAAGACTATTTTATGCTCAAGTATGTGGATATCACTGAGTATGGTAGTGGTACCTTGGTTTTTTGTCCGGTACGCCGAGAATGTGCCCTGAGTGCACGGGGCGTGTGGTCGTAGCACCACCGTCTGTGTTAAAGTCTGCTTAAATTGCACTTTCATTGCTATGTTTGGTTCACTAATATATTGCAGGGAAGGGGAACCACCGCCCAAAGTAAGCGGTGGGGTCTTTATAATTTGGTCAGCTTTAGCTGACCGTTGCCTTGTTTTGCCACTGCTCGATGGATTGTTCTTACGCAGGAATAGGTAAGCCAAGTGGCAAGTTGTGGGCTGAAGCCCTTGATGTTGTGTTGGCCCTTTGAAGGCCAAAACGAAGTATTTTCTTTTACTATTTTCATGTGTGGCCGGCCTACATGCTGAAGTATGTAAAACACTTATCATTTTAAGAAAACTGTTGTAAGGCCTTAAGGCCAAGTCTCTTTGTATATTTTCACTTTCATTCCTGTTGTGTACTGTAGTGGACATTCATGTTTATTGATGGGTTCATTCAACGTTTTTTTAAAGCTTCTGCTAGAATGCTCTGTGTTAAGATTCGAGATTTTATATAGTATGTTGGTATTAATATGTTACTCCACGGACTGTCAGTGGAATATTGTGTGGGGCCCCAGCCAAACCTTCTGTTATATCCAATGAGACGGATGGGGTGTTACACCGCTGGTCGATCACCATCAGCACCCCCTCTTTAATGGATGATTGGAACAACTCTGTAATGGTTCCCCCCGCCTGAGCGGCAAACTTATCGAGGTGATCTACCTCCATGCTCTCCTCCTGAGGCACGTGGTGAATGGAGAAAGTGCGAAACAACCTGATGATGCTCTTTATCTTGATAAGATACTTCTAGAGAGTGGGTTCCCTTGTCTCAAACTCCCCCTTTATTTAGGATACTACCACCATGGAGTCTGTGGAGAACCTTATGTTGGTACCCTAGTTTGGATTTGAGTTAAGTCTCCTTGTTTAGTCTCTTGACCCAAAGATTTATCTATGGTCAAAGGTTAGTCGTTAGGCTAGATTTCTCTAGTTGTGTAGAGTTGTCGACTTTCCAGTGAAAATCTGGTTAAGTCTTTTGGTTCGACTATAGTCGAACGCCGCTCGACTATCGTCTGTCGACTGGTCGACGATCGTTAACCTGTTGCTCTGCGTTATCTGCCTCTGCTAGATCGTCGAGCTCAGGTCGACGCTTTCTGTCGAGCTCAGGTCGACGCTTTCTATCGAGCTCAGGTCGATGCTTTCTGTCGAGCTCAGGTCGACGTTTTCTATCAAGCTCTGTTCGACGTTCTTTATCCAATTTGTCGTCGTTTTCCTGTTCGTTGATAGCTCGACTATCTGTGTGATAGGTCGACTATCTCTTTGGTAGTTCAACTATCTATCTTGATAGTTCAACTATCCAGTTGGTCGACTATCTGTCATGATAGCTCGACTGTCTGCCTTGTCTCGATAGTTCGACTATCTGTGTATAGGTCGACTATCTGTCTGTTGTGGATAGGTCGACTATCCTTTTTGATAGGTCAACTATCTGCTTTGATAGTTCATCTATTTGATGGTTCGATTATCTGTTCTGATAGTTCGACTATCTGCCGTGTTTCGATAGCTCGACTATCTGAGTGATAGTTCGACTATCCGTTCCGATTTGATAGCTCGAATATCTGTGTGATAGTTCGACTATCTGTTCTGTGTGATAGCTCGACTATCTGTGATAGTTCGACTATCTGTCTGTTGTTGATAGTTCGACTATCTGTGTGATAGTTAGACTATCTGTCTGCTGTGTGATAGCTTGACTATCTGTATTGATAGTTCGACTATCTGGCTGTCCTTGATAGTTCGACTATCTGGCTGTCCTTGATAGTTCGACTATCTGTGTGATAGTTCGACTATCTGTGTGATAGTTCTACTATCTGTTCTGATAGTTAAACTATCTGTGTCGGTCGACTATCTGTCTGATAGCTCGACGTTTGTTGTAGGTCGTTCGACTATCTCCGATGGTCGTTCGACGTTTTCTGTCTGCTTTAGTATTTTGTATTTATTTTATTCTGAATATTTAATTATTAAATTATCTGGCAAATCTTATAAAATATATTTGATTGATTTAATGTTATTATTTCAAAAGCAATACCTGTTTTCTTTCTTATGCTTAAGTCAATCTTATTAGATAAAGTTGTTTGTCCTATTAGTTGTCATATTAGTTTACTTTATCTGCTCCCGTCCTTTATAGCCGTTTGGACTCAAAAGTCCTCTCTTGCTGTAAAGAGTTTAAATCTGATGTGACTTTATTTAGTACTCTTTTATCGGATTTGATATTGCAGCTTCTTAGAAAAAGGTTTATCCTTTTATAGAAATATTTGCCTGCAGAATATGTTTTGCCTGTATGATAATTGTAGCCCAGGTTCAAGACTTCGGAAGAAGACAAAGCTCAAATCAATTAGAGTCGTTGTTGCTGTTGTTATATAAAGAGTTCTTTGAAGAAAGAATTCAACTAGTTCACATAAGATACAATCAGCTAGCTTACGCAAGTGTTACAGCAAGAACAGCTTACAGCTTACAGCATACAACTGCTCTCAGCATTCATACATTCAACTAAGAAGTTTTAGCTCTTCACTCTTCTTCAACCTGAGTTCTCCTGCTTCCAGGAAGATCTTCACTCAAAGAGTATTTGAAGAAGAAGAAGAAAGCTTGCTGAAGAAGAACTTTCATTTTCTATTTATTATCTTCTTCTAGCTTTTCCTTCAGATTTTCTGAAGAGTTTTCTGCACTGAAGCAAGACTTCTCCTGGACATTCTTTTAGCCAGGGGGATCCTTGACTCTTTAGAGCATTCTAGCTCAGTGCAAGTTCTTGTGCTTCTCTAATCTATTTGTTAAAATAGAGAAGACATTCCATCCTTCTTCCCCCTCCTGTAAATGTGTTGTTTACTCCCTTCAAAAGTAAAGCTTGGTGGCAGGGCACCTGATCAAAAACCTGTGTTGGTTTTTAGACACCTGATCAAAAGTCTAAAGGGTCTCTAGATCTACCTGCAGCAGATCTTGTTGGTGGCAGGGCACCTGATCAAAAACCTGAGTGGATTCCTACCGTGGAGGTAGAAGAGTGGACGTACCCAAGTTGTTTGGGGAACCACTATAAAATCTCTTGTGTCGTCTGGATTGTTTTATTAATTCATTACTCTGTGGCTACGATTAGATATTAACTAGGATTGCTAGTTGCTGATTAGGATCCAAGCCGAAACTGTAATTACAGTTGGCTTTATTCTGTGCACTACACTTGTGTTAAGCTTTAGGGTTATTCATAATATCTATAATCTTCAATTCCGCAATTAACTCCAAGGGAGTTGAGTAGACAGTCAACTTTGTTAAGTCAAATTTTGACTACTCTATTCACCCCCCTCTAGAGTAGTATCTATCCCTTCACTTTCAATTGGCTTTAGAGGGAGGTTGACTGACTGTATTGGCTAACACCTAAGTCACAAGATCCTGATAGATACCTAGCTTATAGATATTCACTATCATGGCCCAGTTCAAGGATTACTCTAGCACAAGACCTCCAGCATGCAACTTAGCAAAGTTTAGCATCTGGAAGGCAAGGATTAAGTTATATATGAACTCTATTGATGAGAGTATATTTTCTTCTATTTTGACAGGACCACCAAAAGCACCTGCTGCAGCTACTGCCTCAACTTCATCTTCAACTGATATGAGTGCAGTGCTTCCTCCACATTACAACGATGAATACAAGAAGGCAAAGATAGCAGATGCTAAGGCAATGAACATTCTGGCTCAGACAATGTCTGATGAAGTATTCCAGAAAGTTGCTGACTGTTCCTCAACTAAAGAAATGTGGGACTCACTGAACCGGATTGTAGCCGGTTCAGCTGATGAAAGGAAGGACAGAAGGTCCAACCTTATCTCCCAGTACGAAAACTTCAAGAAAACTGAAGTTGAATCAGTTGAAGCTATGTACACAAGGCTCAGCTCAATCATCAATGAGTTGAGGACTCTTGACAAGGATATCTCATTGACAGAGGTCAATGATAAGATACTTATGTGCTTCCCTAGCACATGGGATCTGAGGATCTGGCCTATCAAGGAGGCCAGAAGCACAACAGAAATCTCAACCGAAGCCCTTCTCGGCAAGCTCAAATCCTTTGAGCAAGTGCTGAAGTCCAGGGAAGCTGAGGCTGAAGCAAAGACTCCAACTCCAACAAGAAAAGAGCAATCTCTAGCTCTCAAAGCTGTTGATGCTTCTGAAGGAAGCCAGTCCAATGAGGAACTAATGGCCTTATTTGCCAAACGGTTTCTCAAGATGGGAAGAAAAGAATTCAGGAAGAAATCTTCACGATATGAAGAGAAACCAAGGTATGATCGTTCTCCTGCTAAAGAAATAATTTACTATGGTTGCAGGAAGCCTGGACATATTCTTCCAGATTGTCCAGAGGAAAAGAATAAAGAGAAAAGAAAGGACAAGGAACATCACAGGAAACACTCCAAGCCTTCCTCCTACAAGAACAAAAGGAAGGAGAAAGGTTTTGTTGTTGAAACCTGGAGCGATTCAGATGAGGAATCTTCCTCCTCATGCTCCAGTGAGGATGAGGAAGAAAAGAAGGCAAAGGAAGTTTGCCTGATGGCAATTGATGCCTGCAGCAATCACTCTGCTGCAGAGAGTTCAGATTCTGATGAAGAAATGCCAACAGAAGATGAGGTATTGTCTTCTTACGATTTTACTTCTACTGAATTCAAATCAGATTTCAAATCTTTATGTTTAGATCTAATTAGCTCAGAAAAAGAGATCAAGGAGCTTAGAAATAAACTAGCTGAATCTGAATTTATTTCTAATGAAAACATTAGGTTAACAGCAGAACTCACTAATTCTAGTGAAGAAATAAAATTTCTGAAAAATGAACTAGCTAAATCCAAAATATTAGAAGAATCTCTGACTGGTAGAAGCCTTAAGCTGTTAGAAATTACCAGCATGTCTAACACTAGATCAGGCAATAATAAATTAGGCTTAGGAACTTCTTCTAGTGAACCCCCAATCATTCTTAAAAACCATCTTTCAACTCCAGTGAATTTTATTTTAGCTAGTGGAATAAAAAACACTGAGCAAGTAAATCAGGTTAATAAAGCTTTAAATAAAGCTAAGAGAGAAAAGAGGAAGCAAATGTTTAAAGAAATACAAAAAACGTCGAACGCAGCTCGACGTTTGAAAGCTCAATGGTCGAATGGAGCTCGACGCTTTGAGCATCAACCGTCAACCTCAGATCGACGTTTTCAATATGAATTTCAAAACTTCAACCAGAACCGTAGAAACCCAAATGTAAATAGAAACCCTAGGTTCATTGACCCAACATCTGTATGGAGAATCCCACCTAGGAGATCTCACCCGTTAGGTTATCATCCTCAGCCTGCTTTTTCATTTATTTCTAGTTTTTCTTATGTGAAAAATAAGGGACCCAAGGTTACCTGGGTCTACAATGTTTAATTGATTTTCTTGCAGGTGAAGACCTATCCTATCACTCAAAATAAGTGGTATTTGGATAGTGGCCGCTCCAAGCATATGACAGGAAATAAGGAAAATCTGTCAAAGTTCAAGGCCAAGCTCGGACCAAAGGTGGTCTTTGGAGATTCAAGCTGTGGTCAAACTGAAGGCTATGGCAGGATTACCATTGGAGCCGTAACATTCAAGAGAGTTGCTTATGTAACTGGACTGAAGCAGAATCTCATTTCAGTAAGTCAGTTATGTGATGCTGGATACCAGGTATCATTTACTAACTCTCTTTGTAATATTACTTTAAATAATAATGTTGTGTTAGTAGGTATTAGACAAGGTAATATTTACCTAGTAGATTTTAACTCAACTGTATCCGAAATCTGCTTGTTTAATGAAGTAACTAACAATAACTCCTTATGGCATAGAAAGCTTAGCCATGTTAACCTCAAGAACATATCTAGGTTATCAAAACACAACCTTGTTAGAGGTTTACCTTCTTTCCCCTACAAGAAGGAGAGCCTATGCAAGGCTTGTCAATTAGGCAAGCAAACCAAAAACTCTTTTAAATCAGTAAATAAAAGTGATTCTCCTAGAATCATGTATTTATTACATTTGGACGTTTTCGGCCCAATAAATGTACAGAGTTTAGGAGGGAAGTATTACACCTCAGTCATTGTAGATGACTTCTCTAGGTTCAGTTGGGTGTTCTTTTTGAGAACTAAGGCTGATAACTTCAAAGCCCTTACAGATTTTCTATTATGTGTGTAGAATGAGTACTCTACTCAGGTGGCCTTGATCAGAAGTGATCATGGTACTGAGTTTGACTCTCTTCTCATGCAAGAATTCTGTGAGAGAGAAGGTATCAAACATAGCTTCTCAGCTCCTAGAACTCCCCAACAAAATGGGGTAGTTGAAAGTAAGAATCGAACACTAATTGAAGCTGCTAGTACATTGTTAGCAGATGTTAATATGCCTCTTTCCTATTGGGCAGAAGCTATTAGCACAGCTAACTATGTCTTGAATAGAAGTCTTAAACACAAGCTTAAGTGTAAAACTCCTTATGAGTTGCTTAAAGGAAAGAAACCTAAAATAAATTATTTTAGAGTGTTTGGTTGTGTAGTTTATATTCATAATAATAATAAAGAATATCTTAGAAAATTTGAAGCAAAAGCTTCTATGGGAATTTTTCTTGGATATTCCCAAGTAAGCAAAGCTTATAGGGTATATAATAAATCATCTTCTAAAATTGAAGAGTCTGTGCATGTGTCATTTGATGAATCTCAAATGTATTACAAGGAGAAGGAAACTTCTTCTTCCTCGGGTTCATTGCAGGTACCCGAATCTATAAGAGATTTTATTCAAGAGATTCTGCCTCTTTCAACTCTTCAGATCACTGAATCAGACAGTGATGAAGACTGTGTAGAAGTAGTTGCTGTACCACCAACAGTAGATCAAATTCCTCAGGAGGAATTAATCCCAATTGTTGTTGAAGATCACATCCCACCAGCTGATGTTGTCACACTTAGAGATCATCCTGTATCTCAAGTGATTGGAGACATATCAGCCGGTGTTCAAACAAGACATTAGTTAAGATAGGATGTGATGCACGCTTGTTTCCTTTCACAGATTGAGCCCCTCACCATAACCGATGCTGAGCAAGATCCCCACTGGATCATAGCTATGCAAGAAGAGCTCAATCAGTTTGAGAGATGTAAAGTGTGGACTTTGGTTCCAAGACCAAAAGGCCAACTGATCATAGGCACCAAGTGGATGTATAGAAACAAGTTGGATGCAAATGGAATCATAATAAGGAACAAAGCTAGACTTGTAGCTCAGGGCTACAGACAGGAGGAAGGTATAGACTATGACCAAACCTTTGCTCCTGTTGCACGGCTAGAGGCAATAAGGATCTTCCTAGCCTATGCAGCCTACATGAAGTTTAAATTTTTTCATATGGATGTCAAAAGTGCCTTCCTAAATGGTGAGCTAAAGGAAGAGGTATTTGTTGAACAACCTCCCGGGTTTGTTTCTTCAACTCAGCCCTCACATGTATTCAAGTTGCAAAAAGCTCTATATGGACTTAAACAAGCACCCCGAGCCTGGTATGAGACTCTAGCTAGTTTCTTGTTAGAGCACAACTTTACTAGGGGAGTAGTTGATAGAACTCTTTTTGTCAAGCACCACAAGGACACCATCCTGTTAGTACAAATTTATGTGGATGATACTATCTTTGGCTCCACTGATCCCAAACTTTGCAAAAGGTTTTCCGACCTAATGCACTCTATGTTTGAGATGAGTAGTATGGGTGAGCTGTCTTACTTTTTTGGTCTCCAAGTAAAGCAAGATGCTGATGGCATCTTCATCTCCCAATCCAAATATGCCAAGGAATTGGTAAAGAAGTTTGGGATGGCTGATGCTTCAGCAATGCCTACACCTATGGCTAATAATGTTGTCATTGATTCTGATGATCACGGCAAGCCAGTTGATCAAAAGAACTATAGGGCCATTGTTGGTTCCCTATTGTATTTGACTGCAAGTAGGCCCGATAAAATGTTTGCCACATGCCTATGTGCTAGATTCCAGGTCAACCCCGAGGAATCTTATCTGATTCTCCTCAAGAGAATTTTGAGATACCTAAAGGGATGTCCAAATTTAGGACTGTGGTACCCGGCTGAATCTGAATTTGAGTTAATTGAATACTCAGATTCTGACTATGCTGGTTGTAGGGTTGACAGTAAAAGTACCTCAGGAACTTGTCAGTTCCTGGGAGAGAGATTAGTCTCTTGGTTCTGTAAGAAGCAGGCGTCTGTATCAACTTCAACTGCAGAAGCTGAATATATAGCTGCTGCCAGCTGTTGTTCACAGATTCTGTGGATACAAAACCAGCTTTCGGATTATGGGTACTCACACAAGAACACAAAAATCATGTGTGATAGTACCAGTGCTATCTCTATTGCACAAAATCCCGTGCACCACTCTAGAACGAAACACATTGAGATCTGATACCATTTCCTGAGAGATTGTGTGGAGAAGAACAAGATTAGTCTTGAGTTTATACCCATTGATTTTCCGAGAGGTGATATATTCACCAAGCCGTTAGATGAGCAGAAGCATTTGTTCTTTTTGCATCAACTAGGCATGATCAATGGAAAAGACTAAGTGTATAGTCTGCCTATGTTGATTGATTGGAAGAAAGAAATGGTATTTCGATTGCTGATTCAAATTATATCTGCTGAGCCCTCTTCTCTAAGGGGCCTGAATTCAGTACCTACTGAAATCAGGCAGGGGGAGATGTTTTGAGGAAGATGCCTCAGAGTTGCCCCCGATTTTCTCTTCAGGGGAGATGTTTGTTTGAGGGGGAGATATTTGAGATAAGATACCCCAGGCTGCCTTTATTTACCTTCCAGCAGATCCTCCAGCTGAGTTTGTTTTTCAATTTCGTTTTTCAATTGGTATCAGAAACGTCATCTCCAGCAAAACTTGCTGTGAAAAGCTTGAAGTACCTAAGTCTGCTTAACCAGCTAAGATAGTTGTGAAAGGAAAACTGGTCTCTATGACAGTTATAGAAGTTACAGAAGTTACAGAATTTCATTAGAGCTTTCACCTTCAATTGGTATCAAAAGAAAAAGGACCAAATTTTGATTACTCTAATGGCACAGGATGCCTTAGAAGAAGAAAGAAAGAAAGCTGCTTTGGAAAGCAAAAGAGAAAGCTAAGCAAGATGCTCTTGATCATTCAAGAAGAAGATAGCAGCAAAAAGAAAAATGAAAAGCTACTGCTGTTGCTCCTCCTCCAATCCCAGATTGAGATGTTCTTTATGCATTAGTTTTAATTTCTCTATTCTGTCTGCTTAGTTTAGTTTAGTTTATGTTTTTCCTGTAGTTTTAGGTTTTGTGAGACTTAACCCAAATAGGGGGAGATTGTTGGTACCCTAGTTTGGATTTGAGTTAAGTCTCCTTGTTTAGTCTCTTGACCCGAAGATTCATCTATGGTCAAAGGTTAGTCATTAGGCTAGATTTCTCTAGTTGTGTAGAGTTGTCGACTTTCCAGTGAAAATCTGGTTAAGTCTTTTGGTTCGATTATAGTCGAACGCCTCTCGACTATGATCTGTCGACTGGTCGACGATCGTTAACCAGTTACTCTGCATTATCTGCCTCTGCTGTATCGTCGAGCTCAGGTCGACGCTTTCTGTCGAGCTCAGGTCGACGCTTTCTGTCGAGCTCAGGTCGACGCTTTCTGTCGAGCTCAGGTCGACGTTTTCTGTCAAGCTCTGTTCGACGTTCTTTATCCAGTTGGTCGTCGTTTGCCTGTTCGTTGATAGCTCGACTATCTATGTGATAGGTCGACTATATCTTTGGTAGTTCAACTATCTATCTTGATAGTTCAACTATCCAGTTGGTCGACTATCTGTCCTGATAGCTCGACTATCTGCCTTGTCTCGATAGTTCGACTATCTGTGTATTGGTCGACTATCTGTCTGTTGTGGATAGGTCGACTATCCTCTTTGATAGGTCAACTATCTGCTTTGATAGTTCATCTATTTGATGGTTCGACTATCTGTTCTGATAGTTCGACTATCTGTCGTGTTTCGATAGCTCGACTATCTAAGTGATAGTTCGACTATCCGTTCCGCTTTGATAGCTCGACTATCTTTGTGATAGTTCGACTATCTGTTCTGTGTGATAGCTCGACTATCTGTCTGTTGTTGATAGTTCGACTATCTGTGTGATAGTTAGACTATCTATCTGCTGTGTGATAGCTCGACTATCTGTATTGATAGTTCAACTATCTGGCTGTCCTTGATAGTTCGACTATCTGGCTGTCCTTGATAGTTCGACTATCTGTGTGATAGTTCGACTATCTGTGTGATAGTTCTACTATCTGTTCTGATAGTTAAACTATCTGTGTCGGTCGACTATCTGTCTGATAGCTCGACGTTTGCTGTAGGTCGTTCGAATATCTCCGAGGGTCGTTCGACGTTTTCTGTCTGCTTTAGTATTTTGTATTTATTTTATTCTGAATATTTAATTATTATATTATCTGGCAAATCTTATAAAATATATTTGATTGATTTAATGTTATTATTTCAAAAGCAATACCTGTTTTCTTTCTTATGCTTAAGTCAATCTTATCAGATAAAGTTGTTTGTCCTGTTAGTTGTCATATTAGTTTACTTTATCTGCTCCCGTCCTTTATAGCCGTTTAGACTCAAAAGTCCTCTCTTGTTGTAAAGAGTTTAAATCTGATGTGACTTTATTTAGTACTCTTTTATCGGATTTGATATTGCAGCTTCTTAGAAAAAGGTTTATCCTTTTATAGAAATATTTGCCTGCAGAATATGTTTTGCCTGTATGATAATTGCATCCCAGGTTCAAGACTTCGGAAGAAGACAAAGCTCAAATCAATTAGAGCCGTTGCTGCTGCTATTATATAAAGAGTTCTTTGAAGAAAGAATTCAACTAGTTCACATAAGATACAATCAGCTAGCTTACGCAAGTGTTACAGCAAGAACAGCTTACAGCTTACAGCATACAACTGCTCTCAGCATTCATACATTCAACTGAGAAGTTTTAGCTCTACACTCTTCTTCAACCTGAGTTCTCCTGCTTTCAGGAAGATCTTCACTCAAAGAGTATTTGAAGAAGAAGAAGAAGAAAGCTTGCTGAAGAAGAACTTTCATTTTCTATTTATTATCTTCTTCTAGCTTTTCCTTCAGATTTTTTGAAGAGTTTTCTGCACTGAAGCAAGACTTCTCCTGGACATTCTTTTAGCCAGGGGGAGCCTTGACTCTTTAAAGCATTCTAGCTCAGTGCAAGTTCTTGTGCTTCTCTAATCTTTTTGTTAAAATAGAGAAGACATTCCATCCTTCTTCCCCCTCCTGTAAAAGGGTTGTTTACTCCCTTCAAAAGTAAAACTTGGTGGCAGGGCACCTGATCAAAAACCTGTGTTGGTTTTTAGACACCTGATCAAAAGTCTAAAGGGTCTCTAGATCTACCTACAGCAGATCTTGTTGGTGGCAGGGCACCTGATCAAAAACCTGAGTGGATTCCTACAGTGGAGGTAGAAGAGTGGACGTACCCAAGTTGTTTGGGGAACCACTATAAAATCTCTTGTGTCGTCTGGATTGTTTTATTAATTCATTGCTCTGTGACTGTGATTAGATATTAACCAGGATTGTTAGTTGCTGATTAGGACCCAAGCCGAAACTGTAATTACAGTTGGCTTTATTATGTGCACTACACTTGTGTTAGGCTTTAGGGTTATTCATAATATCTATAATCTTCAATTCCACAATTAACTCCAAGGGAGTTGAGTAGACAGTCAACTTTGTTAAGTCAAATTTTGATTACTCTATTCACCACCCCCCCCCCTCTAAAGTAGTATCTATCCCTTCACTTTCACCTTACATCATGGACACCCAGCTCTCTGGCTAAATGAAGAATTATGATCAATACCTCGTACTCAGCTTGGTTGTTTGTGACCTGAAATCGGATATCGATGGCATGTTCTATCCTTGTTCTCTAGGGGCTCATTAAGACCACCCATACCCCTAGGAAATACTTTCCTGAAGCCCCATCTACTAGCACCTCCTAATCTACTGATGCACGTTCGACAAATGCACCAGTTGCTCAAGTAATATAAAATGGGAGAATATCCCCAAGTATCAATCTCTTGAGGAATGCAGAGTGAGTGTGTGATTTGATTGTTTAGAGAATTAATTATAAAGGCAAAAAGAAAATATAGGGATTGATTTTGAGGAAAGTTTTGAATGAGAATAAGGAAATTAAAAGTGCGGGTCGCCTTCACCACCTCACTAGGGTGGATGGATTCATATTCTAATGGAGGGAAATGGATGAGGGTCGCAAGCACCTCTTCGCAACGCACACAACTAGCAATTGTTGGTGTGGCACTCACATAATGGCGGGAGTGACGGGATGAAATGGGGGCGCTCCTCACATGCATAAACTACAGAGCAAACACATAGACATGTCAGATAGTATTAATGAAGTTAGGGTTTATACAACCATCCACAAAATATCCAAATAAACAAAGAGAAGTTTACTACAAGTGAAGAGGAGGGAAGAATACAACTGATGCACGAAGACTCATCAATGGTTCACGGTCAGAGTTAAGGGTTGTCAATCCTCCTCTTTGTTCAGGCTTTAACTACCGTCCGGGGTCCATAAGAGCAGTCACCTTCTTCCATATTACTCATCTTCTTCGTCAATAGTCTCCTGGCACATTCTTCACCGGAGAACACTCTGAGTGTAGTGAGAAATCCCACAAAACAAGGTTTGGATGCTTGCGAATGATGGAGGAGGCCGAGAGGAGACTCTAGCTTGATATTTTTAAGGAAAATATGACCTGAGCACCTCGGGATGATGAGCAGTGGAGGAGAGGTGAGATGGCGCGAAAATGAAGCTCCTCTGGTGGAGAAAATGATAGTCTGCTCATAATAGGGCAAATCATGCGACTTAAATAGAACCCAGTCAGAAAATAAGGAACGCATGGTTAAATGCACGATTGTGCGTTCATCATGCGATAATTACAGTGTTGAATCACTCAGCCTAGAAGAAGAGCCAACCGTGCGATTTTGAACATGCACGGGCAAAACATCTTGTGTGAGAACAAAATGTATGGGCGGGGATAAAATGCTGAAAACCCAGGAAAAGAGAGAGAGAGAGAGAGATCATGCGTTTTCCTTTACACACAGTTGAATCCAACCTTGCGTGAATAAAATGCACGGGCAATAATTTCATAATATTGAAGACAAAAATAGGGGGTCGTGCGATTTGGTCACGCACGGGAAAAATAGCCCGTGCGTGAGTAAATCGCACAGCCCAGGGCAGAGCACCAGAAAACAAAATTGCGGGTATTGCACGATCACATCGATCATGCGTGAAAAAAACCCACAACTGTGTGATTCCTACAGAACAGAACTGGACTGGAATGGGGCTCTGCCCACCTGCACAAGAAAACCACAGTTGGGGCACAGGCCTCCAACACTCACACAAAATCATAATCAAAAAAATAAATATATGGGGAGCACCATGTGCTTACCTCTAGCAAATTAGTGCGCAATTTGCACACTATATTGGGTAAAATGTGCACTTTGTGTGCGAACACAGAATGAATGAAATATGAGCAATAATGAGCATAGAGTTTAGTACACATGCGTGAAAACTAGCTAGGATGAGTCTGAAAACACTATAAATATCGGACTCATCACACCCCCAGACTTAACCATTTGCTCGTCCCAAGCAAATCATCTCTCAGTGGAAATTAAATAGAAAGAACTAGCTGGAGAAGCACTTGCAAGAATGAAGTACCATGCAAAGTCGCATGCTCACGAGCACAGAGAAGCAATAGAAGAAATTTCTAGCAATACATAGTAATTTATAATTTCAAGGAGTTTATAAATATATTATTTCTACTCAAAATTGAATCACGGTGAATCATTTGTTCACATGTAGAACGAAAGTAGGATGAACGATGAGTTGGGCATTGCCAAATACCGGTTCTCGGGATAACCTCCAAGGAAATCCATCAATATCGATGGTCATATGGTTGACAATTCACACTCACTCCACGGTACTAGTTTGACTCAAAGCACGAATCAGTAGGACTTTGAGATTAAAGCGGGGCTTGGGTTTAGGTGAGTTATACGAAGGTAAACACAATGGCTCACACACCTAATCCCAAATGAGCTAGCACAAAACAATGTCCTCTAGTACCAAAAAAATAAATGTAGGTGTACCACACCCCCAGACTTAGGCTTGACTGCTTGGTTGTGTGCACCGCCTACTCCAACAAAAATTTCACGCATAAAGATTTTCAATTGACCTTTTCTTTCTTTTCAAAAAAAATTTCCACAATTTTTTTCTATTTTCTTTATTTCACCTTTTTCATACATATTCTGCATATATTATCAATAGAGAACGTCCACATATACTTATATATGAACACCACATCAATACCCCAAAATAGATATGAAACAAAAACTGAAGCTCACACTTGGGTGTGAGACTAGGATCAGCAATTTGGCTTTGGTGAGCTAATAATGGAGCTGAAACAACGGATGGGTAGGAGCAATGGGGCTAACAAGGATAAGATGATAGGATGGGCATAAAAGCTCAACCAGGACAAAATGATGGCCTACATCGCACTCGCACAATTAACTAACCGTGTACCCATGCTTCGAGAGTATCTTGGGGCACGTTCTTAGCCACCGATAGAGACTAACCGTCCTTCTGACTCGAGCAATACGAGGCTATCAAACGTCTACACACATTCCTACGCTGCCATTTTATTCACACCATATTCATAGATTTTGAGTAGAATAAACAATGTCTACGCTAAAAGAAAAATATAAACTACAAGCATAAAAAGAAACTACATCTACACAAATCTCTAAGTGAGACGTGATCACTCAACTAGGAGTGCCACAGGAGTAAACATTTTACTCTGTTTCACAATTCTTAAGTCGGCACGACGATTTCTTAAGCAGGCACAAGAGAATGAAAAATGCTTCCCACGTACAAACGGTCAAGCACGCGCTCAAGTTGGTGCAATGGTGTGCAGTGAATATGAACATAAATACATAATATGAAATAAGAAATTATTCTAGTATGCTATGCAATGTGCACGTGACAATGTTATAACTCTCTCCAAAACTCAGAGACAACGTCTCTTACAAAAACTTGGAGAACAAACTCTTCTACGCTCGGTCCTCTAAACTAGGATCTACAAAACTCAGAAGTGAAACTTCCTACAAGAGTAGTAAAAAATGGTTTTTATAAAACAAAATAGATTATAATAACAATCTTCTTCAGATCTTAGAGACTCAATCTTCTTCCTTGCTTGAGAGTAAATCTTAAAATAAACGTAGAAGGAGAATACTTGTGGAAAGACTTGAAACCTTGATTTCTATCTGAGAATCGACTAGATCTTGGGGAATTTGAGAGTAGAGGTCTGGTCGAAACTTTCTTCAAGAGGAATCGTGATTTCAAGAGGTCGGCGACGAGAACTTTCATGTGCAAATGAATTGATCGACGGAATAGAACTTGCGATTTTTTTTGCTCGATCACGATTAGGGTTCTATAAAATTAACCCTTAAATATATATAGATATTTCTCTTGTAAATGCTAGAATGAAACTTCAGGATGGAGCTCCACGTGTACTATACATGGCTAGTGCCCTAAAGGAAAGCCGACATATAATTCAAAATGAAAATCTATTAAGTCCTTTCGTCAAGTCTTCACGTGACATCTCCAGAACACTCGACGAATTATTCAATCACTCAGCGAATTGATCGAATCCATTCGATGAAAAAGACTTGGCTGAAAATTGAATCTGAATAAACTTAAGTTGAGTGTTCATGTGACCACTTAAGAGTACTCGACGAATTCGTCGAGTATTCATGAGAGATCAACAGATCACTCAACGAATTTAACTTATCCAGAACAGAAAAAGATTTTTGATTCTTTCAGAAACTTCCCGAGTAAACACGACGAATTCCACGAGTGCTCACGTGACGTCTCGATGAATGACACGAGTCTTCACATGAGGACTAGATGAATTTTACTTAGGAAAATTTTGGTTGTCCTGAACTAAGCAAGTTGCCCTTCCTTGATTATTTTATTGCACTTGGAGGTGAAGTACACCCCAATAGAGAGATTATGCATGAGACAACATAATGTCCTACACAATGTGGAATTACATTGCATAGTCCTATGTTTTATGACCCATTGTAATCTGACATTGGTTTGTGCTTAACAATTAAAGTCCTGCAAGTACATAACTAGAAAGCAACATTAAATACAATCTCAATTTATCTTAGTTCAAGGGGGACTTCTTCAAATCAAGGCTATTGTGGATACAATAACCAACAATCTCCCCCTATTTGAATAACTCAGAACCCTATACACTAAGGTAAATTGTACAAGGAAGAATCATAATTATAAAACATAGAAAAAGACACAGTGAAATGCAAGTAGAAATAAATCATCAAAACATTAATATCTATATAAAAATGTCTTATGGGCATTCACTGTTCTCACACATTTCACAGAGTTAGAAATTGAATTCCACTAATGCTGCCCCTTGCTTTTTTCATGTTGTCTATCAAAATAAAAGTATGGCTTGGGATAATACTTTGGAGGAGGAGGAGTAGGAGGAGCATCAATATTTTCTCTTCCATGCTTTCTGAAGTCCGGCCTCCTCTTCACATTAGAAACTTTGTGTTTATCCCATTCCTCTTTTATATAGTATATCCTTGGCTCTTTATTCATTAGATCAAAAAACCGTTAGTGTCCAAGATAATTCCTTTTGAAATTGGACTCCATGTTTCAGCATATTCTTTGTTCTCTTAGTTAGGTTCAGATCTTCTAGTAAAAGGACCTTCCCCATATATTCTTCTCTTCTGAGGAGGTTGAGAAGATTCTCCAATGATTTCTACCTCTTCCTCCGCAACATTAGACCAAACTTGCTGATAAACACCAAGAGGTGCATACTCCCCCCCCCCCTTCAGTATACTGCTCAAAATACTCTACTCCTTCAGCATTGAACTCCACCTCAATAGGTGGAGCTTGATTTGTTACTTTTCCTGTTAATTCTTCATGTAGCCACTTAATGTTCTGATATGTGTAAGTATTGGCACTGTACATTTGCTTACACACCTACTTAGTAAGCTAACTCATCCTTCTTTATAGCCTTACCTCCCCATTTCTGACTTCTTAAATGAGGGTTTGGATGATCTTTGCTATGTAGACTCTCATCTGCCTATCTATGTGATGCATGCTCGTATCATGGGAGTAGATCATGGCATCATGAGATTTAGACAGATGAGTTGATTCATTGTATACTCGACTAATGCTCTTTATTGAATGGTCGATGGCCTTACCCCCTTGGGTTAACCATATAACATCCCGATTTATTTTAGACCCCTTGTGCAAATTTTCAAGTCAGGTGAGTTAACATGGGCTCAGGGTGCACTGGTGGACAGGATTGCACCTGAGCCAGGGGAAGTGCCGACTCGACATTCAGTGTCTAGATGCTATCGCACAGCGATAGCGGGATACTGCATGACAGTAGCGATCATCGAGTGTATGCAGCGAATTTTAAGTGGACTCGAGAGGACTAAACGATCGTCAAGTACTATCGCGCGGTGGTAGCGGAATACCGTATGGTGGTAGCGATTGTCGACTATATACGGTGAATGTCAAGAGGAGTTGAGAGCGTCGAGTGGACTCAACAATCGTCGAGTACTACCGCATGGCGGTAGCGGGATACCGTGTGGAGTTAGCCTACTAAGTTATTGACGTATCACTCTATAAGCAACCGCCCAGCGTTAGTGATACCACCGGCGATACCCCCACTGAATTATTTGGTATGTTTCTCAATGAGATACCGCGTGTCGGCAGAAGAATATCGCGCGGCGGTAGCCTACTGAGTTATCAGCTTACCGCTCTGTGAGCAACCATCTGGCGTCAGTTATACCGCCGACGATAGTCCCGCTGAATTATTTGGTATGTTGCTCGGTGAGATAACGCATAGCGGTAGAAGAATACTGTGTGGTGATATCAATACAGGTGGTGGTGCCCGAGTGGTCGGTTTGGGCAGTTTCTTACGGGAGAAGTCATTTTATGGAGGTGCCGCACGACGGTAGCATACTACCGCGCGGCGGTAGCCCTCGATTAAAAAAAAACCTAGCTTTAAATAGTCATTGTTATTGCAGATGGGACTTCTGCTCCTGTTCATGGTCGTGGGACTGTGCATCTTTCGTCATCTTTGCTGCTCCAAGATACTCTCTATGTCCCAACTTTTCCGTGCAATTTACTTTCTGTTCATACTTTCTATACTCAATTGAATTGAATAATTACTTTTACTGGCACCACTTGTTCTTTCTCTGATTTTTTCTCCAAAGCTATGATTGCTACTGGGACTGCAAGTGGTGGCCTCTTTTTTCTTGATCAAGACGTTGCTTTTTATACTTCTTTCTCTCTTCAACAATGACATCGTCGTCTTGGTCATCCTCCTTCTCATCTCATTTATCAACTTTTTCCAGACCTTCCTTCAGAGGATTTTCCTTTGAACTGTGAAGCATGTGAGTTGGGTAAACATCATCGCTCTTCTTTCCCAGCTTGAACGGGACGTTGTTCTTCGCATTCTTTTAAACTAGTTCACTCTGACATCTGGGGTCCTTCTCCTACTGCTACTGTTGGAAGAGGAAGCTTATACTTTGTCATATTTATTGATGATTTCTCCAGATGCACTTGGATGTATCTCTTGAAGGATCGTTCTGAGCTGTTCTATGTGATCACTGCATTTTATAATGAGATCTTTACAAAGTTTCATGTGCCCATTTAGGTTATTTGTACTTATAATGCCAAGGAATATATCAGCCATCAATTCTCTGATTTTTGTGCGAGTCATGGCTTGATTCATCAAACTACTTATCCCTATACCTCTTAACAGAATGGCATTGTTGAACACAAAAATCATCATCTCTTGGATGTTTCTCGCAGTCTATGGATACAAATGAAGGTTCCTTAGTCTTATTGGGGTCATGTTGTTCTCCTCTCCTACTTTCTCATCAACCGTATTCCCTCGTCCAATCTTCAGGGCAAGACTCTGTTTTCTATTTTGTATCTTGAGGCTGAGCCGTTTCCTTTACCTCTGAAAATTTTTGGATGTACGGCGTTTATTCACGTACCTTCTCCTAGTCGTGACAAACTTTCTCCTTGTTCTGTTAAGTGTATCTTCCTTGGTTATTGTCCCATGCAGATGGGCTATCGCTGTTTTGATCCTCTTCTTAGCAAACAATATGTTTTAGCTGATGTTATATTTTTTGAAGATACACCAAATCTCTCTCCTACTTCCTCTCTCTTGCCCTCTAATACTTCTTCCATGCCTATTCTCTCGGCACCTCTGCTAGAGCTAGTTCTTTCCACATCTGCTCCTGTTGTTCCTTCTCTTATCTGGAGCCTGATGTTTTGCCCTTAGAGCCATCTGTGCCTATTCCAGGGCCTCTTCTTTCTTCTGACAGTACATTACCTCTTCCGATCAATAGTGACCTTGATCTTCCCATTTCCCTGTGGAAGGGTGTTCGAAAATATACTAAGCATCCTATTGATGTTGTTGTCTCATATGCTCAACTTTCCCTAAATGGCAAGCATTTTGCTCTTGCTATATCTTCCACTATCATCCCAATAACGTATCAAGAGGCCCTTGCTAGTCCTAAGTGGAAAACTGCTATAGATGAATAAATGAGCACATTAGCTGCGAGAGGGACCTGGACTCTTGTCCCCCCCCCCCCCACCTTTGGGCATTGATGTGGTTGGTTGTAGGTGGGTATTTGTGGTTAAATATCTTCCTGATGGCTTAGTTGATCGCTATAAGGCACGACTTGTTGCCAAAGGGTTTACTCAGACATATGGGGTAGACTTCTTTGATACCTTTTCTCATGTTGCCCGCATCAGCACTATATGTGTTCTCTTCTCTGTTGATGTTAATCGATACTGGGAGATGTCTCAATTAGATGTGAAGAATTCTTTCCTCTATGGAGATTTGCATGAGGTAGTTTACATGGAGCAAGTTCCATGGAATGTTGCTAAGGGGGAGTCTCAGGTATGCAAGCTTCAAAAGACGATTTATGGCTTAAAGCAGAGCCTACGAGCTTTGTTTGACAAGTTTTGTGGAGTTGTTTCTCTTATTGGATTCAATTGAAGCTCTGCTGATCATTCTCTGTTTATATGGAAGACTATTAAGGACCTTGTGGTTCTTGCTATACATGTTGCTGATATTCTTCTAACTGGGGATGATAAAGAAGACATTGATCTAGCCAAATGACATCTTCAGCAACATTTTGTAACTAAGAATATGGGAACTCCGAAGTACTTTCTGGGAATTGAGATTTCACGAAAGAGGAACTCGGTGATTCTTTCGTAGCGAAAGTATACGCTAGATCTCTTAAAAGAAACTGGTCTTCTTTTCACGAAATCTGCTCGTTGCCCGATGGCGGTTGGAGATGATAAAGGGTGGACTTACAATTCTCCACTTCTTCCAGATTTCACTGTATACAGGCGACTTGTAGGCAAACTAATATATCTGACTATTAATAGTCCAAATATCTATTATGTAGTTGGGAAGGTCAGTCAGTTTATGCAAAATCCTAGAGAGTGTCATCCTCAGTCTGCCATGAAGATTCTGGAGTATATAAAATGGAATCCAGGAAAGGGCTTGTTGTTTCAGAAGAATGGTCACCTGAAGATTGAATCATATTCTGATGGCAGCTATGCTAATAACAAGGAAGATAGAAAGTCTACATCAAGTTTTTGCACCTTTGTAGGAGGAAACCTTGTGTGCTGGAAAAGCAAGAAGCAGGTAGTGGTTTCAAGGTCAAGTGCTGAACTAGAGTATAAGAGCATGACCTCAACTACCTGTGAGTTGAAATGTCTACATGTACTTATACTTGACTTGGGATAAGTCTACGACCATCCTCTTTTAATGTTCTATGATAACAAAGCCACCATTTACATATCATAGAATCCTGCTTTCATGAGAGGACAAAGCACATTGAGGTCGATTGTCATTTCATTAGAGAAGTGGTATTGAAGAAACAGATCTGTACTCCCTTCGTCACTTCAGATAAAGAACTGGCAGACTTCTTCACAAAACCAGTTTCCAATTAAGATGTTTGTATCAAGTTGGGCATGGTTGACATATACGCTCCAGGTTGAGGGGGAGTGTTAAAAATTTGCAGTTTGACACTCTAGTCAAGTGATTAGCTATTTGGGCGGTCTGGAGGTTAGTCCTGGCGGGTTGATGCAACGGTCTGGTAGTGATCCTTTGCTGGCAGTCTGGTGATTAAACACAACTACGGTCTGGTGGCAATCCGCACTTGCGGTCTAGAGCCTTGTCGCAACATCAGTCTGATGATTAGCTGTAACTATGTCATGGTGGCAACCCACAGTTGCGATCTAATGGTTAGCCACAATTACGGTCTGGCCGCTTGCCCAGTGGTCTTCCCTGGCAGACTGGCGGTTTCCCTTGGTGTAGTTGGGTAGTTTGTTATTATTTTATATAGTGTGCAGTTTGACATTGTCAAACCGCATGAGCCGCACAGATGTTATTTAGTCCCACATTGTTTGTTGTATTCTCTCATTTCCCTCAGTTTCTATAAATAAGGGGACATACCTATATAATAATTATCTTTTTAGAGCAATAAAGTTTGTGATATATTTAGCTATTTTTCCATTTTTCACAAGTAGCATACAACATTAGATGAAATATGTTTGTTCGGTTTTGATTTATACTTGTTGCTGTTGTAGCTTTTCTTATAGTGATCTCCTATAATTAGAAGATGAGGGTTGATTTCTCAATTGTCTCCTCTTGCCAAGCATCCTCTTAAATTTTTTGGAGAGTAAAGAGAACTCTCCATCTGATATTTCAAGGCATAAGGTGCTTGGCTCTGAGTCTTTCTGATCCCCTGAGATTTGTGTACTGGCAGGAGACACTGCTCTAGCCATCCTTAGACCTTCAGCTTTCAGTGCCACTAACTTTTCTCTAGTTGAGGATCTGCTTCCCTCTTCTCCAGCTTTCCTCTTGTTGATCTGAAGTTCATATGAGAGCAGCTTCCCAATCAGATTCTGAGGGTTAGTGTCGGCGAGTTTACCAAATTCCCTTATCGCACAGACCTTGTTATCCCATTCTTTCGTCAGTCATCTCAACATTTTTTTAGTTAAGTTCACTGTTTGTGAATTCCTGACCATAGTTCCTCAGGTCGTTAATGACCTTAAAGAATCTTTTGTAGCAGTCAGCTATCGAGTCTCTTTTTCCTTGTTTGAATGCCTCATATTCCTGGTTGAGGAGGGATTTACGATCATCCCTAAACTCCTATGTTCCTTCTATAAGGACAACTAGAGAAGTCCATATTTCTTTGGCAGACTTGCAGTGGATTAAATTCTGCTACATGGAGTAATCCACTGCACTTGCAAATATGTTCTTCCCTTTGTTGTCCAGAGAGAAAAGAACAATTTCATCTTTATTTAGATCCAGAATCTTCTTAGGAACCATCAGACTTGGGTTGATAGCTGAAGCAGTCATGGGTACATGCGTACCTTCATCAACAATTTGAAAAATTCTTGGATCTGTTGCTTCCATGAAGAACCTAACTCTTTCCTACCACATGGGGAAGTTTTCTTTTGAACACACAGGAAATTTCATAGGGGACATATCCTTGCTTCTGTCCATAACAGAAAACTTGTTGTTTGACATCTAAATGGAGATCTTGTTCAAGGTGTTAACCTTATAACAGAAACCTCCCCCTAATACCAATTGAAAGTATCTAGTTGTCTACCTAAATCACCTAGAGGGGGGGTGAATATGTGAGTACTGTGTCATTTAGCGGAATAAAAATTAGTAACTAACAAACATACAAAAGCACAACACAGACATGAGGATTTATAGAGGTTCCCTGGAATGAGTATGTCCACTGTCCCGCCTCCCCTATCTAGCACTTCGGGTTATACTCGTCTACTTCACCAAAACTCAGATTAAAATAATATTACACCTCGGAGCCTCAACTCCTACAACTTGGAGACAACTCTCCTACAACTCGGATTACAACCTCTCTTACAACTCGATCCAAAAAACCTGGATCTACAAACTCGGAAGTACAAATTTTCTACAATAAGAAAAATAGATTTGTACAACTTTCTATATTGCAAACAATCTTCTTCTTCAGATCTGAATAGATTCAATCTTCTTCCTTCTTAGAGAGTAGATCTTGAATTGAAGGTTGGATAAGAAGTCTTGAAAACTTGAAAACCTTGATCTGAAAAACTTTGGAATCCAACTAGATCAAGAACACCCATTATAGAATCTGAAATCAGTGATCTATTGAGTTTCTTCTTGTTTGGAATCGCTGATCGTGAACTTTAAAGTCATCGGGTTGAACGTTTGCGAGCATAGTAAGTCGGGAAAGAAACTTCTTGGCCATTCACGATTTAGGTTAAGAGAAATTTTTGATTCCTTGTAATACTTAATTACATAAATAAAATCCATAGTATATATATAGGAACCCATCCCAATGACCAAAAATTATCTTCCAAAACAGGCTTTGTCACAACCCGTATTTTCTCCGTATTAAATAATACGTCAGAGTCAGAGAAAATACACTCCGTGATGCCATGTCGTGCAGGAGACAACTGCATGCGTTCAGGATAATCCTACCTCTATAATTCTTCAAAAAAACATATTTTAAGGTTGTAAAACATAATATGAGTTAAGTGGATTAACTGTGTTCCTCAGTTCCGTGAATTGACTAGTCCACGAGTATTAGTGTAAGTAGAAATACGCAGCAGGAAAATACTTAGTTTTATATATTCTGAATGTATTGTGAACATGACAATCATACGACGTAACATGAAGTGCAGACCCTTAAGTTTAACATAAGTAGGAAAAGAGCTTTTTATAACTTTTAGAATATAGTGTTGTTCATTTTAAAACAAAATGTCATGATATGATGATATAAATCCTTATATTTTATATTTAAAATATCCAACATGCAGTCCTAGTATAAAACATTCCAGAGAGCAAGTAATCCAAACAATCCGAAGGAAAACAACTAGCAGCTAGCAAAGTGTCCAAAAATCAACAACCTTGTGGGCATCAACAACCTGACATGAACCCACATAACCAAAAGTATGTTTGAACTAGGTAAAGCAAACCTGAAATTGACAAACTACCTTGCGACAACGAGGTGAAAGTCACAGCCAACAATGATGCACCAAAGCAAGCTCCACTACCTACTACTGCTCTAAACCTGAGACATTCCAAAGACAGAATACCTCAGCAAGAAGGTACAAGTAATGGCAGAAAACTCAAATAAAAAAGCACAGGTCATAAGGGGTACCAACCCAAGACCAAAAGTACTAAAGTAAAGTACAGAAATAAAGTACCAAAATCGGAAAGGAACACTTACGTGAATCGTCGCGTACATCAAAATACACCAGATGCACAAGGCTATAAGGTGGAAAACTTGATTAAATCATAAGGAGGAATTTGCATAACGTTATTAGACACATTTCACTGCCAATTAGCTCTTCAGGCCGTTGACGATCTTGAAGAAGTTTTCAAATGTATCAGCAATTGTGTCCTTGGGGCCTTGCTTGAAAGCCTTATACTTCTGGTTTAGAAGGGATCTTCTATCAACCCTTACTTCTTCGGTACCTTCCATTAGAACAATCAGAGACTGCCATATTTCCTTAGCAGATTGGCAGTGAATCAAGTTCTGCAACATCGAGTCATCGACTGCACTTGCGATGATATTTTTAGCTTTCTTATCCAGAGAGACAAGTGCAATCTCGTATTTGTCGAGATCCATCAATTTCTTTAGCACCTTCCTGGTTGGATAAATAGTGGAGGTTGTCATGGGAACATACGGGCCTTCTTCCACTATAATGAAGATGTGGGGATCAATAACTTCCATGAAAAATCTTATTCTCTCTTTCTACATGGGAAAGTTTGCCTTTGTGAACACTGTGAGCTTAGAGGAATCCTTAGATTTGTCCATGCTTGAGAATATCTTTAACAAATAGAAGGAGGTTTGTTCAAGGTGTGAACCTTATAGCGAACAACCTCCCTCTGATACCAATTGAAAGTGTCTAGTTGTCTACCTAAATCACCTAGAGGGGGTGAATAGGTGAGATCTGCGACTTTTGCGGAATAAAAAATTAAGAGAGTATAACATAGAAAATAGTCAAGCACAATCAAGACGACACAAGAAATTATAGTGTTCCCCAACCTTGGGTACGTCCACTCACCACCTCACCAATCTAGCACCACGCTAGACTTGGCTACTTTACTAAATCTCGGATTAAACAATCCTACACCTCGGAGCAACGCTCTTACAACTCGATCCCCCAAAACGGGATCTAAACTCGGAAGAAAAACATCCTAAAAACTCAGAGACAAAGCTCCTACAAAAGTTGAAATAAGTTTTTACAACAACAATGAAAAATAACTTCACTTCAGATCTGAAATATTCAGATTTCTTCCTTCTTAATAAACTGAAAGATTGGATAGGAAGTTGAGGAAGAATTCTTGAGATAAACACAATCTGAAATTTCTTGGACCGACATGATCAAATGAGAGAATAAGAATCTAAAACAAGAGATCTTGTCGAATCTTTCTTCAGCTTTCGAATCACTGGATCGTGGAACAAGCTTCAGTGAAGTACGAAGATGTCGGCTGCAGCTTTTTCCCGATCTGAAAATGTGCGATGATTTTGATTTGGAAAAAGATTAGCAGTGGAAAATTAGGGTTTGCGAAATCCTTGACATGATTTTATATAGGACATCGCCCAACGGTCAAACGTCATTAAGAGATGATCCACGGAGATTATACTTTCTAAACATAGATCGAAATTTGAAAAACCGTCGAACTGAATTAAACTTCATAATCTGCAACATAATTTCTCGGGAAGAAGAAGACTTCCCGAGAAAAGAACTTGTCTCGTCGAGAAAAGAACTCGGCTTCTCGAGAAAAGTACTTGAAGAAATTTATGTGAGAGGGAATACTGATTTCTCGAGAAGAACATTATTTCTCGAGAAAGAGACTTGGTAAAATTTAGAGTTGGAGCCAGGTTTCTCGAGAAAAAATCCAAGCCTTTCAAGAAATTTCCTTAACAGAACTTCTGAAACTTGAGGCAATGATTTCTCGAGAAGAAGTGGGTTTCTCGAGAAAGAAGTTTCGGCTTCTCTAAAAATAAGTTCGACTTCTCGTTAATTCAATTGCATTATCCGAGAACTTACTTGGCTTTCGAGAAATTTACATGGCATTGCTCGAGTAAAAGACTTAGAGACCTTTCAGACAATTTCTTGAGAATTATTATAGTATCTCAAGAACATCAAGGCTTTCTCGAGAACTAGACTTAGGCTTCTCGAGAAAAACATCTTAGGTTTCTCGAGAAATGTACTTAGGGAAATTTTTTGAATAATTTACTTTTACTCTTTGTTGAAAACATCAATTCTTGAATTCATTCTTTCCTTAATACTTGAAGATGAAGTGCATCCCACTAGAGAGGTTACACATGAGTCAATACTGTGGATCACACAATGACGGATTACATTGCATGGTTCTGTGTTTGGTGACTCACTATAAACTGACATTGGTTTACACTAAGCAATTATGACCTGCAAGCACTTAACCATAGAATAACATCAAAGACAAACTTAATTCATCTTAGTTCAAGGGCGACTTCACACAAATCTGGGTTATTGTGGATACAATACCCAACAGGTTGTGCATCAATTATAGAAAACTAAATGATGCTACCCGTAAGGACCATTTCCCACTATCATTTTTAGACAAAATTCTAGAGCGTTTATCCGGTCATCCATATTATTGTATTCTTAATGGTTTATCGGGGTTTTTCCAAATCCCCATTTACCGCGATGACCAAGAGAAAACAACTTTTACCTGCCCATTTGGCACCTTAGCCTATCGAAGAATGTCATTTGGCCTATGCAATGTGCCAGCTATATTCCAAAGATATATGTTGGTGATCTTTGGCGAGCTGGTTGGAGTCATTAGGGAAATCTTTATGGATGACTTCTCTGTTTTCGGATGCTCATTCCCGACCTGTCTTCGTAATCTAGATCGTGTGCTTTAGCGATGCGAGGACACACATCTCGTTTTAAATTGCGAAAAGTATAACTTTATGGTTCGAGAAGGTTTGGTTCTCGACCATAAGATTTCGTCTAAGAAGATGGAGGTCGATAAGGCCAAGGTAGAAATTATAGAAAAGCTTCCCCTGCCTTCTAACGTAAAATCTATTAGGAGTTTCTTAGGCCATGCGGGCATTTATAGATGTTTTATTCAATACTTTTCTAAAATAACAAAGTCGCTTACTCGCCTCCTGGAAAAGGAACAAAATTTTGTCTTTAACAGCGAATGTGTGTCTGCCTTTGATTTTATAAAACAAAAACTTATAAATTCTCCAATTTTAGTGGCGCCCGATTGGTCCCTTCCGTTCGAGATTATGTGCGATGCTAGTGATATTGTCGTAGGTGTCGTTCTTGGCCAACGCATAAACAAATACTTTCACCCAATTTATTACGCCAGCAAGACGCTCACTTCCGCACAAGAAAATTACACAACAACATAAAAGGAACTTTTTGCTTCGTTTTTGCATTTGATAAATTTCGCTCGTATATAACTCTATCTAAAGTTATCGTATTTACCGACCACTCTGCCTTAAAATATTTATTAGCTAAAATGGATTCCAAGCCGCCTTCTTCGATGGGTCCTCCTCCTACAAGAATTTGATTTGAAGATCCGGGATAAGAAGGGCGAGGAAAATTTAGCCGCCGATCGCCTCTCCCGTTTAGAAAATCCAGGTGTGGAAGCGCTCGTCGAATTTTACATAAATGACAGATTCCACAAGGAACACCTCCTAGACATTAATATTATTTCGCCTTCCCCGCTTTGGTTCGTAGATTTCACGAACTATTTAGTTGCACGGGTGCTCCCAAAAGACTTTTCCAGCCAGCAAAAGAAGAAATTCTTTTTTGACTTGAAAATTTTCTTTTGGGAGGACCCTTTTCTTTTTCGTATCTGCGCGAACCAGGCGGTCCAAAGATGCATCGCAGATTTGGAGTGCACACAAATACTTAGGCACTATAAGGAGAGTCCGGTTGGTGGGCATTATCAAGCTAATAGGACCGCGTGGAAGGCGCTGGAGGCGGGCTTCTTTTGGCCCTCTCTTTTCAAAGAAGCTCACAATTTTGTGCGCTCCTGCGATAGCTGCCAGCGGTCGAGTAACATCTCCCGTCGCGATGAGATGCCATAAAATTTGTTTTTAGAATGCAAAGTCTTCGATTTGTGGGGCATCGATTTTGTTGGCCCCCTACCTCCGTCTTTTAAAAATAATTATATTTTAGTGGCGGTCGACTACGTATCGAGGTGGACGGAAGCGCAAGCTCTTCCCACCAATGATGCGCAAGTCATCGTTACCTTTCCTAAAAAACTACTTTCTCGCTTTGGCACACCTCGAGCTATAATGAACGATAGGGGATCGCATTTCTGTAATGCCCAAATGGCTAAGGCGTTAGCTAAATACGGAGTCACACACAAACTTGCCACCCCTATCACCCGCAAATAAGTGGCCAAGTTGAGGTAGTAAATTGAGAGATTAAGCATATATTAGAAAAAACTGTTTCACTTAATATGAAAGATTGGTCTGTCAAACTCGACGATGCGTTGTGGGCACATCGTACGGCTTACAAAACCACAATTGGTTGTATGTCATATCGGTTAGTCTATGGAAAAGTGTACCATCTCCCCATAGAACTAGAACATCGCGCTCTTTGTGCTTTAAAACTCTTAAATCTCGACGCTAACTTAGCCGCTCAAAATAGAAAACTGCAACTAAACGAGCTCGATGATTGGCGTGCAAACGCTTAGGAGAGCAATAAATTCTATAAGGAGCATTCTAAGTTTTATCACGATCGAAAAATCAAGCTCCAAAAAACATTTTCTCCGGGCGATCTTGTCCTTCTTTATAATTCACGTCTTAGGGTTTTTCCGGGTAAACTAAAATCATGATTGTCCGGCCCCTTCATAGTTAAAGAGGTTTGGTCATATGGGACCGTACTCATCTCCCACCCGGAAAAAGTCTCGTTCAAAGTAAACAGTCATCGCTTAAAATTATAAATAGCTGGCGATCCTGTGGACAGTAATATCGAAATCGTAACCCTCCTCGACATATAAACCCACCAAAATAGTCAAGCTACACGACAATAAACAAAGTGCTCCTGGGAGGCACCCCATGTTTATCTTTTTCGCTATTTCTTTACATATTGTTGTTGTTTTGTTCTTAATAATACAGAGTTCCTAATTGGTCCTCTCCGAGCATGTTTTAGGGAAGCTTCTACCCTCCCTCTTTATTTAGTTTGTAAATATTGCATTTTATTTCCTTTTTTCCGCATACTTATATTGTAACATTGGGGACAATGTTGGAATTAAGTATAGGGGTATTTGTTTTCGTTCTTTCATTTCTACACTCCTAAATTTTAAAATATATATATATATATATATATATATATATATATATATATATATATGAAAACTAAACAAAACAATAATTATAAAATGAAAACTCAAAAAACAATTTGTTATTTTATCATCAAAACATTTTTAAAAAACAAAACTATAAAACAAAAATTCCAAAAAATATTTAGTTTTACTTTGTAAATATTTTCTCTATATAATTTTTAAAATATTTTTGTATATATTTTTTTCTCTTCCCCCTCTTCCTTTCTTTCTCCTCTTTGTAAAAAACTTTTCTCTCTTTCCTTATTTGTAAATATTTGCTTATAAATCTTAAAAATACAAAAAAATTAGAAAACAAAAATAGTTCAAAAAAATATATATCTTTTTCGCATTTTTAGTATGTATATATTAAGAAATAAAATCAAAAAAGATAATAACTCAAAAATTTCCAAAAAGGAGTAAAATAAACAAAAATTCCAAAAAAAGATAATAAATCAAAAATACAAAAAAAAGATAATAACTCTAAAAATCCCAAAAATGTTTATTATGAAACACAGGAACGTTCAATTTATAAAAGTTGCTCTCAGTTTTTTTTATTAAAATCTAGTTTTCTTTTTGAAAAAACCTATCTCCCCATATTTATCATGTCTTACTTGATATGATAAAATTTTTATCCTTAAAAGAATCTATTTCAATGGGAATAAGATTTCGTTTCGTAAACAAAAATATCCAATATTTTAAAAGATTATATGTTACGGAGTAAGAGAATAAAATTCATTACTCCTATACATATACATTGGATTATATGAAGTTGTTCAAAAAATTTACATGCTATTAAAAATAAGATTTCATTTTCCTAAACATCCACATTCAAAAAAAATTCATTAGAGGTTTTAGAAAAAAAATACCTCGCCTCTAAAACCAAAGCCCTCTTCATAAACCAAAATAACCCCCTTAGCCATATTCGAAGATTCTAGACTTAATATAAAATCTTTTTCAGAGCATAATTTTTAAATTGCATTAGTTCCTTTAAACTCCTATAAGCTAAATTTTCTATAATTCCAATCTATTTTTGTTATCTAACGATTTCATTTTTTGTTTGCTATTTGGTTACTTAAAGAAGTCTTTTTGGCCAAAACTTTTCCTCTATTTAAAACTTTTTCATGATTTAGGACTTAACTCTTATACCCCTGATATCTACTTTGATCTCTCTTTTAATTAATTCAAGCGGTAGCTAAATTTAGGATTTCTTTTAATTTCTTATAAGTATATCTCCAACTTTTGCTATGGAATAACAAAAGCTTAAGTATGGGGGTATTTGATGAGTTGTAAATATTCGTATTTTCTAGTACTTTATTTAGGTAGTTTTAGTTTATTTTCATTATTTTTAGTTACTTTTATTCAATAAAATGTTCCTTTTTTATATTCTATTCTAACTTAGCTTTATTTTGTTTTTCAAAAATTTTGCAAAAAAATGACGAAAATTCATAGTACACGCCCGTGACCTGTCTGACATGCCCGTGACCGAGTAGTGTAACTTTGATTTCTGTGGAAAACTTTCGCCAGTAATCAAAAATAAGAACACGCTCATGTCTCGTCTGACACGCTCGTGTCCCGTCTGACACGCCTGTGTCAATCCTAACTCGACGCTCAAAGCCTACAGCTCGACACTCGACGTACGACGCTTTGCCTGTCACGCCCTCTACAGTGTTCGAGCACACCTATATCCAACCACTCAATGCCTCCAGCAAGCGAAGCAGCCAACACCTTCTGTCATGCCCTTGTCCATTTTTGTCACGCCCGTGACATCGATGTGGATCGTACTCGCTGCTTCCAGAACCAAGCCAGCTCACTAGAATTTCGACTTCTCCACCACGCCAGACCCGATACGCCCCCAGTCAAGCCCATGACCGGGGCATGTAATCCGATTTTTTTTTGCTTATAAATAGAAATTTTCTGAAATGTCCAAGGGTTCAAAATTTTTTATCCATTTCGCTGTTGGACTGCTGCTAGGAGGCTTTTTGTGCTATGTAAGGATAATTTTCCCCCTCCTCTTTGTGTTGGTTTTAGCTTTTGTAATCAGACTTTCAACTTAATAAAATATGTTTGTCTTTTCATCCTTATATTATACTGGAATGCCTCTGAGTGCCTCTCATTCAGCGATCTTATGTATCGTCATTTTTCTTTTTAATATGGGTGTGTGTGTGTGTGTGAGTTCGATTTGTCATTTTTATGTTTTCAAATCATCAAATTGCTTAACTTAGTTTTAGATTTTCTCAAATATACTAGTTGTTATTATAGCTTTTCTTATCATGTCCCTTAGGTTTGTTTAGATTTAGGATTTTTGTGCTTTTTATTCACTCTTATGAATTTATAAAAATGGTTTCTAAGTGGTTTTTATCCCTTTTTTACTTAGGTTTTTTTTGCTTGTAAAAGTTTTGGTTCTTTTAAAACTTTATTCCACTTTTTAAGCATTTTTTACAAAGTTATAAGAATGGATTTGTTGTTATTTTAATTTTTCAAACACTTTGATTTTTGCATTTATTTGAAAACCTTTTCGCTCCTTTAATTTTTATTTCTACTTTTTATGCTTTCTCAGCAAATTCTAACGATAAAAATGTAATTGTTTAAATTTTTCGATCACTTCTTTTTTCTCCTTTTTGCTTATGTGTGTGAGTGTATGAGTTAGGTTTTTGTTGCTTTCATTCAAGTAGAGTGTGTGCATTTATGAGTTAGCATTTACTGCTTTCATTTCCTGCCTACTCGTTTGAGTAGGACTTGTCCTTTCTCGCCTACCCATTTGAGATTACTCACAATTTACCGCTCTCATTTCCCGCCTACTCGTTTGAGTAGGACTTGTCATTTCCCACCTACTCGTTTGAGTAGGACTTGTAATTTCAATTATGTAATTTTCCCGTTTTTGTAACTTAGCTTTTTCTTTTATTTATGGCTTTGGTTGAGTGTGTGCGTTCCCATTTTTTGTAGAGCTTTTCTCTTTCAAATGTTTGGTTATTTCATGTCTTTTTTTGTAACCCTTCAGCATTTAATTTTGAACTCACGCCTCACCAAAATCATAAGCCGTCCCCATCCCGATGAGTGGCTAATCGCTCTTAGCCCTCGGTATTGAAGAGCATTGGGACATAAAAATCTTTTTAAATAATTAAAGGTCTTCTTTTTCTATTTAATTAAAGAACTTAAGGTTTACCCCGGGTATACGACGTGTAGACTACATATCAATGTGTGGGATCTATTTCCGTTATCCATATGCTAGCTAGCTGAGAGGTTGTACGTATGGACCGATCACCATTGGGTAAAGAGAGTTCCGCACTAACCATCAAGAGAGGAGGAGTAGAATTCTACCGGATTGGGTTCCCCCCAATAGCGGGGTTCTTAGCGTAAAGCAGCCATTAAGAGGTATACTTTGCCGAAGAAGTGCTCGGTTGAGTAGGCTTAATGTTCAGGTGAGCGATAGTCCTAGAGATAGGTGAGCTCATTCTTTTGGAACCTTCACGACCAAGTTTTCCCTTTAATTGATTTGAAACCTAGGATCTCTAGTTAACTAAAATTATTTTAGTCTTAATCGACTCAATACTGAGCGTTATTCCATCATCGAATTTTTCTAAGTCTCTTTTCTATGTTTTTCATATAGCCGTGTTAGCTAGTTATATAATACGATAAGTTATCTTCGGTAAAATAATAGTCCCTCCTAAAGGAGCAGAAATAATCAACCCGACCTTGATATTCCCAAGCGGAATATCCTGTACTACCTACGATAGGTGCACTTGCCTCCTTTCATTATATTTAAATTTTAAAACGAAAAATCGCCCGCAGGCTCCACCCACTTATGCTAAACCACCCCTTCTTAATAATTAAATAAAAATTGTGTATTTCTAAAGGGGGGGCCGCAGCGCGCATCAGTGAATTATATCAAGATAATCAAATAATTAACAAACAAGTAAAACAATATAAGCAATGAGAAATGAGAAATAATAAGATCAATAAAATTCAGAATTATATATATAGAGAGAGAGTTTGTCCATAAGAATATCCTGGTCCACAAAATTCTATACAACTGATAAACATATAATCATTTGAATTGTTGTTGGTACAATTTTTCCTTTTTCTATTGATGTCTCTTCTGATAACTGAGTGTCTTGGGATAGTACTTTGAAGGTCAAGGAGGAGCTGTAGGATTATTATGACAATATTCTCGATCATAAATCCTTCTTTTAGTCAAAGACTTCTCATATAACTCCCATTCTTTATGGCTATAGTGATCATCTTTATTTTCATTATATTCTACAATCAGCTTCAAAGTATCCAGAATGAGAGATTTAGAAGTAGGACTCCAGACATCAGCAAATTCTTGTTCTATTCTTTTAGCAGCACTTTGTCTGGGGATAGATCTGCTGGCAGAGGCACCCTCATCATATTTCCTTTTCTTTTGCACTGGCAGATCAGAAGGTAGATCTTGATGGAAATCTGGTTGCTCAGAAGTCTAGATTTGAGAATAATCTTTAGGAGGAGCTTCAAACTATTCAGGAACAGGAGTGAAGGTAGGCTTGAAGATATTGGGATCAAGATGAGGAGGTGGAACAACATTTGGGTCAACTTTAAAATCAGGAAAGATTTGATTATGCATTCATACAGCAGTCTCAAAAGTATATATGTTCACCCCCTTAATCTACTTTTCTACAATGGTATTGATCTCTTTCAATTAATCATCCAACTGACTTTTCATCTCTTGAACTTTCGTATCTAGATTTTCTTTTACTATATCCTCCCCCTTTCTGACTTTTACAGTAAGGGTCTCTATGGCAGTTTCTTTAAATTTTCCAACTTCTTCACAAGTCTTGAAGTACTGCTGCTCAGTCTTTTTCAGTGGTTGGATCTGATTTTTTGCCACTGTAACTGCTTGATCCATGACCTGACCAACACTAGTGATAGTGTATTCTAGGGCCTTACCACCAATGTTTTGCAGCCATTTGAACTCATCTGTATTGTGCTGAATCTCAGCAAATCCTCTGCTCATTTCTTTTTCAAGAGCAGTCATTTTTGTAGTTACCTCTTGGAGAGACTTGTCAAAGTACTCTCTTTATCTGGTCAATATAAACACAATTTTACCCAAAAGGGTATCTTCAGGAATAATATTAGCTGGAGGAGGTGGAGGAGGTAGAGCTGGAGGTGTCTATACTGGGATTTCTTCAATTACAATTATACTTCTCCCTCATTAGGCAGAAGTCATAATATCTCCTTCCTCTCCAAGAATAACAGGAATAAAAAAATCTAAATTCCTGAGAGGAGGTTCTATAGATTCTAGAGTAATTTCTTCCTCAAAGAGCAAATCAACATTCTCCCCCTCAATATGTTCCTAGGGCTGAGAATTTTCTGTTGTTTCTTCGGGGATATCTCTAGGGATCTCTGCAGGAGTCTTTTCAGGAATTTCTTCAAGAATATATTCAAGAGACTTTTCTGGAGACATGAACAGGGGATCATCTGAAGTTAGATTTTCTATTATTTTGTCAATGTCAGCTGAAGTAGCATCCATTTGAGTATCATCAAGGTTTTCTTGATCAGAGGGGGAATCAACATTCATACCTGAGCCACCACCATGCATAGAGGTGCTCTGCTCATCATCAGACTGAGCTAGACTATCTTTTCCACTCTCTCAACATCATCTACAACTTGCTCTTAAACCTGAGCTGTAAGAACATATGATTGAGCTTCTATTTCTAGAACCTCATCATGTTGTACTTCTCCATAAATTGAAGGAGCAGGCTCCCCCTCAACAGCTGCACTAGATGTGCCAACTGTATCAGTATGAGGAGGAGATGGGGTCCTATCCATATCATCTACAACTCTAGGAACTGGTGGAGCTTTCCCTGGCTTATGAATTCTTATCTCCAATCTGCTAATGGTTGAGATAGTGACTTTCTTTTGGTGGTGTATGGACACACCTTTGGACAAGTCAAAGATCTCTGGGTGAGCTCTATTTAGATATAGAGAAATTATTCTTCCAAAGTTTGGTGCTTTCAGACTTTCCTTGATCTTCTCAAATAGCATGTATCCCCAATAGAATTACTTCTGACACACAACAGCAGTCATCATGTCAAAGAAATCTGAGGACATGTATCCAATGGAGCCTCTCTTGCAGAGTAAGACCTTACCTAAAATGTTGGCCAGAATTTTTCTTTCATCTATCATGTGTTATCTTCTAACAAAAGTGGTGGACTGGGGAAGACCATAGAAGAAGAAGGTTCTTGATTAATCATCTGCTTCCAGATAGTCTTCCTCATCAACTGATGGTAATTTGAGAAACTGTGTTAAGGAAGAGGGCTTGATTCTGATTTTGATATCTCTAACTGAGCTCTTCAACAATTTTTCAGAACTTTTAATCTTTTCATTATGGAAAAACTCCTCAACTTTAGGTAGCAAAACTTTGCAAGGATGTTCCAGGATGAAGGTGTGGCCGGCGAATTCAAGAAGTAGCAGAACATTTCAGAAATCATCGAAAATATCCTCAATACCCATGCGAACAAATTCACTGCCGACGCTGATCTTAGCAGAGGGAGCCATTGAATGGAGAGAATGAGAAACTTCTAATTTTTCGGAGAAGGAGCGGAGGATTTTGCGTAAATCAGTAGATACCTTCGCGGAACTGAACCATTTTTCTCGGGAAAGGTTTTTTGAATTCGTGGATTTGGATATTTCTATGGACTTATATTTTATTTATATGAAAATTAGAATTTTGAAGTGTAATGAAAAGCGTACCTGAATGGCGGTTTGAATTCCTTAAAGATTCATTCTGGCGGGTTTTGGCATTTCTCGAGAAATTTAGGGGTTCTCGAGAAATTCAGAAGCCATTTCTCGAGAAATAGAAGAATTTTCGAGAAGTATAGTCATTTCTCGCGAAATATAGTTCTTCTCGAGAAATCCAGTAATTTTTCTCGAGAAATTCAGAGGCTTTCGAGAAATGTAAGTTGATTTCCTATAAATTTGATATTTGAGCTTGAGATTTTTCTGAGTTTGAATTCTCTTGGGATTTTCCGAGTGGCTGATGCTAAATCTTCTTTTGACTTCAAAAATGAACTTTTCAGAAGTCCAAGTTGAGCATTCCAAGTTCTGTCTTAAAGAAAGAGAACTTGGTCTCATCCAGCGGCTTCGTGAAGATATCTACAACTTGCTTGTCTGTGGAGACATAGTTGATGGCTATGTCCGTATTCTCCACATGCTCCCAGATGAAATGGTAGTGCACCTCGATGTGCTTGGTCCGTCCGTTGGAAACTGGATTGTTTGCGATTGTAATTGCACTGGATTAGTCATAATACATTGGAATTTCTCTGAACTTCAAATTATAATCTTCGAGTTGAGTTCTGATCCATAAAAGTTGTACACAATAACTACCTGCAGAGATATACTATGACTCAGCAATGGATGTTGCCACCAATTCTGCTTCTTACTGCTCAAAGAAATAAGTCGTCTTCCAAGGAATTGGCACATCCCGGAAGTTCCTTTTCTATAATCCCTGCAACCTACAAAATCAGTATCTGAAAACCCAATTAGCTCGACATCATTAATTCTTGGGTACCATAAGCCAAGATTGAGTATACCTTTAAGGTATCTTAAAATCCGCTTTGCAGCAATGTAATGAGATTCCTTAGTGTTCACCTGATATCTAGCGTAGACACATGTTGAAAACATTATATTTGGTCTACTTGTTGTCAGGTAGAGCAAGGATGCAATTATGCTTCTATACTTAGTTTCATCGAAAGGTTTCCTTTTCTCATCCTTGTCCAGAGACACAGTTGAACCCATTAGAGTCATCATAGAGGTTGCGCTCTCCATTCCGAATTTCTTAAGAAGCTCCTTGGTGAACTTTGTCTGACAGATGAAAATTCCATCTTCAGATTGCTTCACCTGAAGTTCGAAGAAATACTTTAGCTCACCTATACTGCTCATTTCAAACTTCCCTTGCATAAGTTTGGAAACCTTTTTGCAAAGGTTGTCTTCTGTAGAGCCAAATATGAAGTCGTTGACATAGATATGTACTAGAAGAATCTTGCCTTTAACTTCCCTAAGAAATAATGTCTTGTCTATCTTTCCCCTTGTGAACTTGTTCTCAAGAAGAAAGCTAGACAATGTCTCATACCAACCTTGGGGAGCTTGCTTTAAACCATATAGTGATTTATTTAAGAAATAAACATAGTCAAGGAATTTATAATTGACAAAACCTGGGGGTTGTGCTACGTATACTTCCTCTTTCAGATCCTCGTTGAGGAATGCTGACTTCACGTCCATTTGGTAGACGGTGAAGCCTTTGAGGGCATCATACACAAGTAATAACGTGATTGCTTCGAGCCGAGTTACTCGAGCAAATGTCTGGTCGAAGTCGATCCCCTCTTCTTGTCTATAACCTCGTGCTACAAGCCTGAATTTGTTCTTGATAATTACTCCTTTTTCGTACAGCTTGTTTCTGAAAATCAACTTAGTGCCTATCAAAATCAATCACTTGGGTCTAGGTACCAACTCCCAGACATGGAATCGCTCGAACTGATTGAGCTCCTCTTGCATTGTAAAAATCCAAGAAGCATCCTTATTTGCCTCCTCGAATTTCTTTGGCTCAACCTGTGAAAAAAACTTAGACTCAAAATCTCGTTAGTTGTACCTCTTTTGGTTCTCACACCATCGCCTGGCTCTTCAATGATCAGATCAGCAGGGTGATATCTTAGGTGTCGGAACCCTAGATTCCTTTCCCTTCCTTCAGCAGGACCTGCAACATCTTGTACAACTTATATGGGTTGAGGTAATTCTTCCTCTAGAGGTTCTTCATCCACCAAGCCTAGATTGATGATCTTAACTGAACTTGGAATGTATTCTTTGACTAGTTCATCCAAGCTTAGCTCCTTGAACCTGGTACTTGCATCTGTACCAATAATACTAGACGAGTTGCTATGAAGCTTGCTAGTCTCATTAAATACAACATTTATAGACTCTTCTACCACCAGAGTTTTCTTTTTGAAAATCATATATGCCTTACTATGGCTACTATATCCGACAAAAACACCTTCAAAACACTTCTAACTAAACTTTATGCGGTAATACTTCCTACTATTATGTACAAAGCATTTACTTCCAAAGATTCTAAAGTAGGACACAGTCGGTTTTTTGCCCTTCAATAGCTCATAGGGGGTCTTATGATAGTTTTTGTTGATGGGTGCTTTGTTTTGCACGTGAAAAGTTGTGTTGACTACTATAGCCCAGAATTACTCCGGAAGTGAAGTGTCATTCAACATGGTTGTACAAGCTTTAATTAGGGTTCTATTTCTTCTCTTAGCAACTCCATTTTGCTGTGGAGTGTGCGGGAAGGAAAACTCATGAAAGATACCTTGCCTTTCACAGAATTTTGTCATGGCACCAGACTCAAACTCTATTCCGTGGTCACTTCTTATTTTGACCACTGAGCAGTCCAATTCATTCTGAATTTGCCGGACAAAATTAGTGAAAGAATCAAAGGTGTCTGACTTGTGTTTCAGAATGAACACCCAAGTGAAACAAGAGTAATCATCAATAATCAATAACGTATAAACCTTACCTCCTAAGCTGTGAATAGGCATATGACTGAATAAGTCCATATGAAGCAAGTATAAGCTTTGTGAAGAATCCTTTTCAGTAATACACTTGAAGGTAGCCCATGTCTGCTTACCCATTTTTTATGAGTGACATGGAATCTCTTTAAAGAACTTAATGCTGGTTGCATCGTGCACTAAGTTGTGAGAAAATAGCATGTTTAAGGTTTGGAAATTAATATGTACTAATATCTTGTGCCATTGGTCATAAAGAGACGCACTATCTTTTAAAAAACATACTAGGGTAGAATTGTCTAAGCAAAAGAAATTTAGATAGAAAATATTTCTGCTCCGAGTGCCTGTTAAGACCGTCTCCAAATTTGCAGACGACTTTATTAGGCACTTGTCCCTGCAGAACTTAATGATCAAGCCTTTATCACATTATTGACTTATGCTTATGAGATTATGGTGTAATCCTTCAGTATAAGCCAAGTCTATGAGAGAGACTATGCCATTGGAAATCATACCAAAGCCTTTAGTAGTCCCCCGATCAGATCCTCCAAAAATGACTTTTGGTCCATCTTTGACTGGGGAATAATCAAGTAATAGGCTTATTGTCTCGGTCATATACCGAGAGCATCCACTTTCTAAGTACCAGATAGGATTTTTGGTGGCCTTTGGACATTCCTGCAAAAACATATCATTTTACCTTAGGAACCCAAACCGATTTGGGTCCTTGGTTCCTGGTCAGCTTAGCACCACTAGGAAAATTAACCTTGCGAGTGGTCAGTCTCGCATTGATAACTCGTGGAGCTACAAAGTTAGCAGGATTTTACCAGCAATCGGCGCCAAAGTGACCAACTTTTCCGCAAAACCAACAGTCAAACCTATTGTACCGTCTCGGGTACTCTTGCTTTACCTTTTGAGACTTTGGTCTGGCAGGGGCACCGTACTTTGAGGTGGAAGCCTCATGATTACAGCATACACAAGGTTTCTGTATCTACTTTTCCTTTTGTACAATAGGCTTGGCTCCTTCTTATTGTTATGACAATGAACATATGGACCATAATTTTTCAAATGAATTTCTTCGTAAGGTGCTTTGAACACACTCTCACCATAGTTTCGAGGACGGGTCCATCCTTGATAGCGCGACTTAGGATCTACATGAGTAGGCCGGGTATATTGCCCATAGGACGACTCAAAATCAAACTTGTTTGTTGGGAAGATTATCTTCTTTAAAAAGGTTTGACCTAGAGGGGCCTTCCCTTTCTCTTTGGCAGAGGATTTCTTAGAAGCCTTACCTTTTTAAACCTGGTGGCCATGACCACTACTCTTCATCAGAGCGGAAAACTCATCAATGAGAGGGAGGATAGTCTTTGGCTTGGAGTAGCTCTCAACGAGTTTCCTCTCTACCAAAATCTTTTCTTCCAGCTCATCAAGATATTTCTCTTTTAAACTGAATGTCTCAGCAGAGCCCTTGAGTTTCACTTTCAAGGAGTGGACTTAATCTCTAAGAGGAAGTAATTGTGCAATTTCTTCCTTCAGATTTGCTTCCACTATCTTGAGGGAGACAATCTCTTTTAACTACTTTTTGAGTACCTTACGACATTTGTCAAAAGCCTTTAACAGGTTCTCGTGCTGAGCCATCAACTCAGAATCACCTTCCTCTTCAGAAGAGTAGCCATCATGACCATTCGAGGACGTTTCAGATTCAGAGAGTATCGTGTGCGAGTTTACCTCCCCTTGGTACTTAGTGTCGCCAACTTCCTCGTTTGTATGAGCCATGATCCCGAAGTAGGCTTCTTCGTTCTCAGAGCTTTACTTACTTGAGTCACTGTCACTGAGAGTCTTTGACTTCTTGGAGACAAAGCTCTTTTCTTATTTCTTCTTCCCTTTGAAGTATCTCTTCTCGTCTTTCCTGGAGCTATCCTTCTTCTTATACGGACGCTCCACAATTATGTGACCTGATTGATTATAGCAGTAGCAAACAATGTTAGAGGAAGAAAATTTATTAGGTTTTGATTTATACCTATCTTCCTTGTAGTACCTTTTCTTAGTACGATCCATGTCACGATGTGATCTCCTGGAATCTGAAGAGAATGACTTAATTTTCATTTGTCTCCTCTTGCTCAGTAGCTTTTTGAACTGCTTGGAGATTAGGGAAAATTCTCCATCCGATAGCTCGGAGCCTAGCGTGCTGGGCTCAGAGTCTTCAGGAGTGTCTGGAGCTCGTGTCCTTATGGGAGACAGCTTTAGACTTCCTTGAGCCTTCAGCCTTTAGGGCTGTAGACTTCTCTTTGCTTGAAGATCAGTTGGCTGGCTCCTCCTTCTTTCTGGTCTTCATTTGGTGTTCGTAGGAGAGCAATTTGTCGAAAAGATTCTAAGGGTCGATCTCCGGCAACTTCCTAAATTCTCTAATGACGACGACCTTTGTGTCCTAGTCCTTTATGAGGTATCTAAGGAACTTGTCATTTAGTTCACCATGAGTGAATGAACGACCATAGTTCCTGAGGCCGTTGACGATCTTGAAGATCATCTCGAAGCTGTCAGCTATGGATTCATTGGCACCTTGATTGAAGGCTTCGTACTCCTGGTTCAACAATGATCTATGATCGTCTCAAACTTCTTTTGTACCTTCCATTAGGAAAACAAGACAATCCCACATCTCCTTGGCAGATTTGCAGTAGAATAAGTTTTGGAGCATTGAATCATCCACTGCACTTGCTATGATATTCTTTGCCTTCTTGTCGAGGGAGACTAAGGTAATCTCATCCTTGGTGAGATCCATCATCTTCTTGGGAATCATAATTGCTGGATTTATCATTGAAGCCTGAGTGGGAATGTGTGGTCCTTCTTCCAATATATAAAAAATCCTCGTATCAGCAGCTTCCATGTAGAACCGTACTCGTTCTTTCCACATGGGAAAGTTTTCCTTTGTGCGCACCGGTAGCTTCATGGATGACATGTCTTTTCTTTGATCCATGGTGAATATGCGGAATCTTTGAACGCTAAATCATGGATCTTGTTCAAGGTGTTAGCCTTATAGAACAAAACGCCCCTCTAATACCAATTGAAAGTATCTAGCGTCTACCTAAATCACCTAGAGGGGGGTGAATAGGTGATGTTTGTGTCTTTTTGCGGAATAAAAATTATCTAAAAATTCAAGCACACAAATACAGAGATTTATAGTGGTTCCCCGTATTGGGTACATCCACTATCCCGCCTCACATATCTACCATAAAGGGATAGATTCGGCTACTTCACCTTTCTCAAATTATCACAATCTTACACCTCGGAGCAATGCTCCAACACCTCGGAGAACAACTCTCCTAAACCTTGATCCACAACTTGATCTACAAACTCAATCCACAAACTGGATCTACAAACTCAATCCACTAACAAATTTACACTCGGAAGAACAAACTTCTTACAAACTCGGAGACAAAGCTCCTACAATAGTAAAAATAATTTTACAACAAACAATAAAAATTTTACTCTTCCAAATCTGAAATCTTCAAGGATCTTTCTTCTTGAAAATTGAAAAGCTCTGTGAAGAGATTGAGGAAGAAATCCGAGAAAACTTGATCTGAAAACCTTGGATCCGATGCAATCAAATAAGTGTTAAAAAATCTTGGAATCTTGGATCTGTCGAATAATTTTTCCTATTAAATCGCTGGATTGGTAAAGAGCGACATAGAAGATTGACGATGGAGTCGGCAGCTTCTCCCGATTTTTTTGGAAAGAATGAATATGCAAATCTGATTCTGAAATTTGATTATTAGGGTTTTCGATTCCATTGAAAAGAATATATATATATCATCTTCAAACGGTCATGAGTCATTAAGGAAAGATCCACTAATAGATCAATCATCATTAACTTAGATTAATTTGAAATCCCGTCAGAATATTTAGAAAGAAAAATCAGCAACTCCATTTCTCGAGAGGAAGTAGATTTCTCGAGAAATGAATAACTTTCTCGAGAAATGACTTGGCTTCTCAAGAAAAGACTTGAAGAAAATTTTCTGTGAAGTAAAATACTGATTTCTCGATAAGGATATTATTTCTCGAGAAATGGTTTGCTTTCTAGAGAAATAATATGGCTTCTCAAGAAATTTACTTAGCACAAATTCTGTGAAGTGAAAGATTGATTTCTCGAAAAAAGGATTGCTTTCTCGAGAAATGGCCTAACCTTCTCGAGAAATTTACTTTACGAAAATTCTGTAAACGGAGGAATTGATTTCTCAAGAAAGAATTGATTTCTCGAGAAAAAGACTTAGCTTCTCGAGAAATGATTTCGACTTCTCAAGAACTGCTTCGCATTTATCGAGAACTAACTTGGCTTTCTCAAGAAATCTTCAGGGCATTTCTCGAGAAAAGGGCTTATAGTATTTTCAGACAAATTCCCGAGAAGTCTTTTGGTTTCTCGAGAATAGCTATGCTTTCTTGAGAAATAGACTTGTACTTTTTGAGAAACAGTCTTCAATTTCTTAAGAAATAGACTTGGGAAATTTTCTGGAAAAATTTTCTTTTCTTCATTTTTGAAACCATCAACCCTTCCTTTCTTCCATTGCACTAGTACTTGAAAGTGAAGTGCATCCCAATAGAGAGGTTACACATGAGTCAACACCATGGAACACACAATGAGGGATTACATTGCTTGGTCTTGTGTTTAGTGACTCATTGTAAAATGATATTGGTCTACACTTAGCAATAATACCTGCAAGCACTCAACTACAGAATATCATCAAATACAAACTTAATTCATCTTAGTTCAAGGGTGACTTCATACAAATCTTGGTTAATGTGGATACAATACCCAATAATATCCCCGGGTGGTTTTGCATATATAATCTGGAAATCACAGTACGGAATAGGCACGCCGTGTGAAACCCATCCGGACAGGTTGGTCTGGATTGGTGATGTTTTATTTTGCATGCCAGAGAAGACTCCGAGTATAAACGAGTAGTTTACGGGGTCTATAGGTTGGACCTGTGAAATTAGAGTAGAGGGAAGTATTGGAGGTGTGCTCTAGGAAAATACCTAGAAAATACCATGGTTTGCATAACGGTTGGATATTGTCGGGAGACAGCGAGTATCACTGGCTATAGCTCTTTGTGAGTTATGATTACTATGAAAGACCAGTTTTCTATCACTGCAGGATGCTGCAGGGTTTTGGCTAGAAGGATGTTCTATTTGTGGCTGAATCTGGAGACAGAAGAGAGTTCTATCGCTAATGCCAGATGATAGTGACTATCATTAGCGATAGCTTCTAGATAGTATTTTTGTTGTTGCAGAGTCTATGTCTGTGAGACAAGGTGTGTAGCATGAGAAGCTATCAGCCTAGAGAGCCCAGTTATTGGCCATGAGTGCCATGATTGATCATTGCCAGCTCAGATCCTGGGGACATGTGAGCGGCGAGAGATATTGAGAGCCTGTTGTGCCCAACAATATGGCCAGTGAGCTGAACGGGAAAGGGGAGGTTGACCCTTATCTTGTCATTCGCCATGATGGCTATGACCGTTGGCGTTGAACTGGTAATTTGAGCAATGGGAAATAGCTGAACTATACCCGCATTATGCCCGTCCGACTAGAGTGCCTAAAGTATTTGGCATCATTGGTGTGCATAATGAGAATCTTAGGCCTGGAGCCAGAAAGACTAGAAATGCTCAAAGTTGACCGTCAAGTCTCGGACATATGAATGGTGGTGGGACCATGGTAATCTGGTACTTCGAGAATGTTCCCTAAGCGTACAGAATGTTTGGCCGCTGAGTAACTCATTTGTTATATAATAGTAAGGCCTTAAGGCTATAACAATTTGGTTATTGTTGACTATGGTCGGGCGACTGTGAATATCGCTGGCGATAGTATCTTTTGTGTAATTTGTAAGAACATTCCAGTCTATATATAATTGACATTATTGTGCTACATGAGTTCAAATAGTTAACCCTTAATGCTTCTGCTAGAATGCTCTGAGTTAGGATTCGTTTAGTTTTGATATTAACATGTAACTCCGCCGGCTGTCTGTGAGATATGGCGTGAGGCCCCGACTAGACCCTCTGTTATATTTCATGTGATAGATGGAGGTGTTATAATTTAGTATCAGCTTATCTTGGTCTTCCTCCTGTGAAATCGTGGTCGAATTATTTTGAGGGGTGGTGAGCACGTGTCTGTGCTTATCGTTAGAACAAAACTAAACTTAAGAATGTCCACTTAAGAATGAAAATACACATGTTTGAGGAACCTGTGTGTTCGTAATAGTTATTGTTTGCTGTTGCGTAGTCGCTAAATTGTGTATTTTACACTTATAGATGACTAGAAGTGGTGTGGGGCAGTCTGAACCCCAACATTCTATTGAGAGTGCGGCACCAGCTGATGTGCCCACACCTCCTCCTTATGCGTAAACAGTATGCTTAATTTCTAAGGCCGTGTTTGCAATGTTGAATGCACAACCTACTAGGCAGGTGAGACTTTTGATGGTTCCAATACAGGTTGATGTAACCGATACTATAGCTGCTAGGAAAATGCCTGTTGAGGCTTTGGTGGATAAGAGAGCGACTGAACGGCAGCTGAAGCAATTCATGAGATTCAGTCCGCCTACGTTTATGGGTGCGGGATCCCCAATGCAGGTAGAGGACTGGCTTTCGCGAGTCAAGAGTATATTGACAGCTATATAGATAGAGGAGGGACAGAAGGTCACCTTGGCCACTTTTCTGTTGGAAGGAGAGGCTCGGCTTTGGTAGGATGAGTTGGAGTTACACCACTTCGCGGGCAGATGACTATCAGAAATCTCGATGGAGGCATTTTTGAGATTGTTCTTGGCAAAGCATCTGTCGTCGTCGCTGAGGATTGCTATAAAGAATGAGTTCCAATATTTAACTCAAGGCGAGGGTAGTATGGATGACTACCTGTATGAGTATAACAGGTTGGTATGTTATGTGGGGTCTATTTTTGCTAGCAAAGAGCGTAATACCAATAGGTTCTATGAGGGACTGCGATATTAGCTGAGGTTACTACTCTCGGGTTCGATGAACCAAGGCTTTCAAGTGTTGGTGAATATGGCTCTTTCGTCAGAGAAATACTTGAAGAGAGTGCAGGGCAAGAGGTAATAAAGCCCGAGTTTCAAAATGTCGCGTCCTGGAAAGTCTGACTACCGCAGGAGATGGAGTAAGAAGTCTAAGTCTTCTGTACTGGCTCCTTCTAGTGGTACTTCTAGAGCAACATCAGGGCGAGGTCCGGTCATATGTTACACATGTGGCAAGGTGGGACATAGCCCAAAACTATTGGAGTGGCCCTCCAAAGGTAGAGAAAAAGGCATGAGTATTGTATGCTGAGAAGGGAAAGACAGCGAAGTCTACTACATCCCAATATGCTCCAACACATCCTAGGATGTATAACCTTGGACAACAGGATACCATCAAATAGGCGGATGTCGTCACAGGTACAAGTAGTATATAGTTTTCATGCTTTATATACTTCATACCTTGTGGATTGCTTGTGTATAATTTGGTAAGTCTAGGCTTTGTACTTATTCGGGACTATCCGACGAGAGCATAGTTTGATACATGTGCTTCTCATTTGTTTCTATCTAAGGACTTCGTATCGCGGATCGGAGTGCCTAATCTTATATCGACAAATAGAGTAAAGGTTTTATTATATAACAGATGTGTGATGCGTGCAGATAGGTCTTGCTGTCTTGAGGTACGGACTGGAAGTCAGGATTTCGAATTGGACGCGTTTGTGCTGCTGATATCTGAGTTTGATGTAATTTTTGGCATGGACTGTCTCTCGAAGTAGCGTGCATGTATAGATTGCAACTCCAAGGAAGTCACACTGAGATAGAACACCGAATGAGAAACTAAGTTCGCAGGTATGTGAGGATCGAGCAAGATATTGATGTCTGCTCTCCAGGTAGTCAAGGTTGTTCGGAAGGGCGCAGAATTGTTCTTCACGCTGTTGGAGGCTGTTGAGCCGAATTCCAGTTTGAGTGATGTTCCTATTATATCGGAGCACGCAACTGTGTTTCCTAAGGATCTTCCTGGGTTACCGCCCAAGCGGGTGATTGACTTTGCTATAGAGTTGGTTACATGTGTGAAACATGTGGCCTGCTCTCCGTACCGTTTTGTGCCAAAGGAGATGACAAAATTGAAAGTTCAATTGCAAGAATTGCTAGAGCAAGGCTATATACGTCCAAGTTTGTCACCTAGAGTGCATCAGTTCTCTTTGTGAAGAAGAAGGATGGAAGCTTGCGGCTATACATTGATTATCGAGAGTTAAATAAGCTGACAGAGAAGATCAAATATCCAATTCCAAGGATTGATGACTTGTTTGATCAGCTGGTGGTTTCAACTGTCTACTCGAAGCTAGATTTAAAATCTGGTTACTTCTAGTTGAGAATTCGGGAAGATGACATTCCCAAGACGGCGTTTGGTTCACGCTACGGTCATTATAAGTTCACTGTAATGTCGTTTGAGCTAACAAATGCGCCATCAGTATTCATGGACTTGATGCATCAAACGTTTTGAGAGTACTTGGACCTATCTGTGATCGTCTTTATTGACGACATATTGGTGTACTCTCAGTCCGAAGAAGATCATGCAAATCATTTGCTGATGGTTTTGCACACCCTGAGGAGAAATAAGCTCTATGACAAGTTCTCAATGTGCGAGTTTTGTCTATCGTCAGTAGTTTTTCTTAGCCATGTGGTTAGTGGAGAAGGTATTGTGGTGGATCCAACGAAGATAGTTGCGATATAGGAGTGGCCTGTATTGTCTTCTATAGCAGAAGTCAGGAGCTTCCTTGGACTTACTGGCTACTACAAGCACTTCGTAAAGAACTTTTCGCGGATAGCCTTACCTCTCACTACGCTAACTAGGAAAGATTAGAAGTTTATTTAGACGCCTGAGTGCACACGAGCTTTTGAGGAGTTAAAGAGTCGTTTGACTACGATGCCGATCTTGAGTTCACCATGTGGTACGGACGGCTATGAGATCTATTGTGATGCTTCAGGGAGCGGCTTAGGTTGTGCTCTTCTTCAGTTCAGAAAGGTTATTGCTTATGGCTTATGCCAGTTGAAAGTGCATGAGCGAAATTATCTAGTGCATTACTTGGAGTTTGCGGCTATGATTTTTGCACTCAAGTTGTGGCATCACTACTTATATGGAGTCAAATTTGATATCTTGACGGACCATAAGAACCTTAAGTACTTAATAGATCAGAAGGATCTAAACATGCGGCAGTGGGGGTAGATGGAGTTCCTCGAGGACTACACCTTCCAGATACACTATACTCCCAGGAAAAGAAATGTGGTTGCAAATTCCTTGAGTCGGCAGACTCCAGTAAGGGAAAATTGGTTGCAGATGAATGATGAGCATCTGATCTAGGAGTTGGAGCCCTTAGATATTTCTTGTGTTGACAAGAATGCTACTGCAAATGCGTGCTTGAACTAGACGGAGGTACAATATGACCTTACGGATAGGGTTCAGCGATCAACAGAACTCGATGAGAATATGAAACGCTATGCATCGGATGGATCAAATCCCCAATTCACCTTAGATGACGATCTTTTGAGAAAAGACGGTCGTTTGTGCATCCTGAATGCGGGTAAACAATGAGAGGAATTGATGTATGAAGCACACTTCACGAAGTACTCAATTCACCCCGGGAGCACAAAGATGTACAAGGACATGAAAAAGATGTTCTGGTGGCCGGGTTTGAAGAAAGATATAGCTCTTTACATGGCAAAGTGCCAAACTTGTGGCTTGGTAAAAGCTAAATGTCAGAATCCTGAAGGATTCCTGAAGTCATTACCATTTCTGGTATGGAAGTTCAATGATATCTCTATGGATTTCGAGCGCGGGCTGCCGAGATTACAAAGCGGGAATTATGCCGTGTGGGTGATCGTTGACCGATTGACAAAGGTATCACACTTCATATCGAACAAGAAGGATGATTTAGTGGAAATGCTGGCTAAGTTGTAAGTGGATAACATAGTACGATTGCACGGTGTGCCCCGTAGCATTGTCAGTGACCAAGATGGGCACTTTAATTCAAATGATTGAAGGCTAATACACCAGTTGTTGGGTACGAAACTGTAGTTCAGTATGACCTTTCATCCGCAGACGGATGGTCAGACCGAGAGGACCAACAGAACAATGGAGGATATGCTCTGGATGTGCTCCTTGGATTTCAAGAAGAGGTGGATGTACTATCTCTATATGATCGAGTTCGCCTATAATAGTAGCTATCAAGCTAGCATTCAGATGCCTCCCTTCAAAGCTTTATACGGTAGGAAGTGTCGTACTCCTTTAGCTTGGGCGGAAACTGGCAAATCAAAATTGTTTAAGCGTAAAGAAGTCGAAGTTACAAATTTGACTATACACGCTATATGAGAGTGTCTATTGGTAGCCAAGGATAGGCAGGCAAAGTAATACAATGCCAAGAACCGAAACGTGGAGTTTGCGGTGGGCGATTGGGTATATCTAAAGATAAAGCCATTCAAAGGCATGTCCAGGATTTGGCGCTTGAAAAAGTTGAGTCTGAGGTATCTTGGTCCATTTGAAGTGGTTGAGCGGATTGGAGAAGCTGCCTATCGATTAGCTCTTTCGACAGAGCTAAGTGGTTTCCACGATGTGCCTCACATATCGGTGCTGCGTAAAGTGTTGAAAGAGTCAACGCAACTAGAGGTTGATGATCAAGTACCGGTCGATGGTGGGCTAATAACGAAGGTTAGACCCATTCAGATCGAGGATATAGAGGTCAGGAAGCTACGAAACAAGACAATTGGGATGATCAAAGTCCATTGGAACAATTATGTCCTTGAAGAATTGACATGAGAGCATGAGCAAACCATACGAGATGTGTTTCCCGAGTTGTTTTTGTAAAAGTAAAGTTGTAAAAGATTTGTACTGTTTTCCTACAGATGAATAAAATTTCGGGACGAAATTTCTGTAAGGAGGGGAGATTTATAACACTCCAAAAAATGGAAAACAGAACTTAAGAATGGATATCGCCATGTGATAGTGGGAATCGTTGGCGATAGAGATAACACTCGACACTTTCAACGAAGCATTGAATAGACTCAATGCACTCGACACTCTCGATGCACTCGACGCTCTCAATGCACTGAACAAAGCATTGAGTGAGAAATAGAGTGGCGATAGTGGGTATCGCCAGGTGATACTGCCACATATGGATGGACACGTGTGAAAGTGAGGGTAAGATCTATCTCAACTCTAGAGGGGGGGTGAATAGAGTATTTTAAAATTTAACAGTTTGAAATAAACAACACATATAAAATTTAATTTACACTATAGTGTAGAGTGTTAGAAACTAATTAAAGAAGCTAGAAGCAAGAGCACAGCACACAGCAACAATCAAACAAACAATCCAGAAGACACAAGGAAATATAGTGGTTCCCCAAAAACCTGGGTACATCCACTCTTCTACCACCCTTGGTAGGAATCCACTCAGGATGAGTTGATCAGGTGTCCTGACACCAATGAGCTTTTGATAAGGTGCTCAAAAACCAAAACTGGATTTTTTGATAAGGTGTCTTGCCACCACTGAGTTTTGACAAGGCTCTCAGAACCAGACAGAACTTTTGAAGGGAGTTCAAAAACCCTTTTACAGCAGGAAAAGAAAAATAAGAGTGAAGGGTGTCTTCTCTGTTCTCAATCAAATGAGAGAAGCACAAGTGGATTGATGATGTCAAAGCTCCCCCTGAGATGTAGAAAGATTCAGGAAAAGAAGCTTTGCTCTAGGGTGATAGGTCTTCAGAACTTTGATCTCCAGCAAAGGATGGTTTCAGCAAGAAGGCTGAAAAATGAGGTGTCTGGAGTTCTGAGATGAGATTGTGAACACTTTTCAGTCAGCAAGAAGATTTTTGAAGTCACTGTTCTTCTGTTGCTCTTCTGCTATCAGTATTCTCTATTCTGTGTGTTCACTTTTTCTTGTCAATTTGTCTATCTCTTCTCTCTTGTGTATTCTGTATATTAAAAACACAGAAGAGAAGAATTGAAGTTTTCTGACGTTTTTCTTGTCCAAATTAGCCGTTGGGAGTCATAAATGTCTTCCAAAAAGAGTCTTGTCTTCTAGAGGAAAGTCCAGCAAACATTCTCTGAATAATTCCTTGAAACTTGCTCCAGAATAATGACAAACGGCTGGGAGATCTTCTGACATAAATGCTGATAATATTCAAAAACATTCCAAAGAACAGCAGTATTTGAATTCCTGAAAGCGTCGATCTCTCTAAAAAAACGTCGATCTGAGCTCTACGATCGTCGAACTGAGCTCAGAGATGAAATGAGATAAGCAGACAGAAAACGTCGATCTGAGCTCGAAGATCGTCGAACCGAGCTCAGCGACCTGAGAAGCAACTTAGAGGAGGGATCGTCGAACTGAGCTAGAAGATAGTCGAGGGGAGTTCGACGACTAAGCAGAAGCTAGCCAAAAGCAGATAGTCGATCTGAGCTCGAAGATCATCGACCGGAGTTAGACGATTTTATTGAAGTTGAGCTTAGAGAGCGTCGAATGGAGTTCGACGATTCGTCGACCTGAGCTCGACGAAAATTGCCTTAGACTTAGCTCTTCAACCTTGATCTGGAATGGTCCTGGGGGCAGCTCCAAACCTAAGTTCTAAGCCCTAGACTCATTCTAATGTTGACCTTCTCAACTATACAACTAGGTCAACTGGGATTCCTAAGACAAGCATAGTGATCCTTACCCAAATTAGTAATAGGGTGTTCCAACAATCTCCCCCTATTTGGGTTAGGATTACTATTTACAGACAATCATAGGGAATAAAAAGCATACAACAATACAGAAGCTAATACACAATTGCAGAGAAGATATATAGCAGCAAAACAGATCACAGATAAATAGCAGCAGATATCCAAAGGTGGATGGAGTGTTTAGCTTACACAGTTTTACTTTTTCTCAATTCCCTTTTTAAACAAGATTTCTCTGTTAGGATTCTGACTTTCTTTCTTTGACCTTCTGTCATCATCTGCACCTAGAGAAGTTTGAGATCTTGGCCTTGGAACCACAGCCTCTGGGTGCAGCTTCATGTAATCTTCTGGGTTGAAAAATTTCCTTGAAGCATATCTTTCCAGTTCTTTCTTTCTCTGTTCTGATAAAGTTGTTATGCTGGAGGTTTCTTTGCCTTGTTCTCTGGCCCTTTTTATTTGGTCAAGGGCAGCCAATTCTTTCATCCTAGCTGTCCAGGACACAGGGTTGTTCTCAGGATCCTCAAATGGAACAGGAGGTTCATATCTGTTGAGAGATTCAGAAGCAGGAGAAATCCTTGAAGCAACTATGTCTTTCAGCTTATAAGGGAAAGGACCTGAAGTAGAGTCAGTGGGGCCTTGTCCTTCCTTTTGATAGGATCTTTGTCCTCTTTGATTTCCTCTGTAATTACCCCTTCTGGATTGATATCCTCTTTGATGTTGTCCCTTTTGATAGTATCTTGGATAAGATTGGGAGGGGCTTTGACTTGAAGCTGGAGCTTGAGGGGCTGAGCCTGATCCAGAATCTGGAGGAGGAGGAGGAGGCTGAAACTGGGAAGATCCTTTTTCATATTTGTCTAGCTTCCTCTTCTTCTTCATAGCTTTCTGTTGATTCTTGGAGTATTGCATCCATGGCTCAGAAATGGGGCAATCATGTAGAATGTAGTATGGAATATCATTGGAGTCTTTGGCTTTGGCAGGAGGGACTGACATCATTGCTTTACTTCTAGCTTTTCTCTTCTTGGCAATAGTATTGGCAGAGTCATCTGAGTCAGTCTGGAATGGGTCACTATCTGAGCTTTGTGGTCTGTCATACAGATCATCAATGCTTTTCAAGTACTTTGCTTGTTTCTTTAACTGAGCAGAAGTCAGAACAGGAGTAACAGCAGCAGCAGACACTTGAGCAGGAGCAGACACTTGAGCAGGAGCAGGCATAGAAGCAGGAGCAGCAACATCAGGAGTGGGATCTACTAAGTATGAGGCAAGCTCTTCATCAGCAGTCTCAACAGCAATTTCATCAGCATCAGTTGCTGGAATCATCTCTATGTCAGCAGTAGCAGCAGCAGCAATTTCAACAGAAAGAGGCACAATGGCCTTAGTAGCAGCAGCAGAGATATCCACAGCCTTCCAGGACTTGATGTAGGAAGCAATATGGCTGGGATTACAGATAGATACAGGCACAATGGCCTTAGACAGATCTTCAGCATGAGTTGCAGGCAGACATCTGAAATGGACTGTATCAAAGGCAGATAGCAGTCTCTGCAGATCCAGTGCAGAAGCACATCCAAGGGCTGGAGCAGGAGCAGACAGATGATCAGCAGCTGGCACATCCACTTCTTCATAAGGCATCTCCCCCTGCCTTGGTTCAGAGATAGGTGAATCAAGGCACCCAGAAGAAGGGATAGCCTGGGAGGAGGAAAGGGAGGCAAGCGTGGTAGACAGCTCCTGGACTTGCTTCAGGAGTGGAGCCAGGGAAGACTCCAGTAGAGAGGCCAGCTTGGGAGCTAGCAACTCATACAGCCTGTCTGCCAAACTAGGAAGATCTACATGCTCAAGTGGGGCATGAGCAGAGGGAGGAGCAAAGGTGGATGGAGGGAAGGGGGCTGAAACTGAAAAAGTGGAGGAAGGTGGAGAGGGAATGGTTGGTTCAGAAGATGGAAATATGGAGATAGAGGAGGTGGAGGAGAAGATAGGGGAAGTAAGAGAGGGTGTGAAGGAGGGTTGAGAGAGAATGTCATGGAGCATTTGTTGAAAGGAGGAGGTAGAGGGTGGCTCAGGAGGAGTAGAGGGTGAATCATCCATGAAGGAATCATCTATAAGGGGAAAGGATGGTATGGTTGAATAGGAAAAGAGAGGATGGAATTCCTCAGAGATGGATGGTGGAGGGGATGACATTGGTGAGGAAATGGTAATGGGGGAGGAGATGATGATGGTGGTGACTGGTGGTGAGGAGGCTTGGGTAGATACAGCTGGAGGAGGGGAAGAGGCAGGCAACACTATTGCTGGAGGAGTGACTGAAACAGTCCTTGTGCCTGAATGAAGTGGTGCAGCAGCCCTTGAGGGGTTTATGATCTGCCTGTCCCATTTACTGAAAAGGGCACAGGAGAGCCTCTTGGATGCATTAATGAATAATCCAGAGGAGGTTAAAAGGTCAGGGCATCTGTTGTGCAGATAAACCCCTAAGATTCTTCCAAAGCTTACTGCAGTCTTATTGATCTTCTTCTTAATCAGATTGAAGAAAATGGAGCCCCAGTCAAGGTGTTTCTTATCTAATAAAGCTCCTATCAGGCAGAACTGATATCTGGATATGGTGTCATGAGCTGAGTGCTTGGCCAACAGCACCTTCCCAACTACATCAGCCAGGAATTGAAATTCTATAGCCAGATTTTTCTTCAATAGCTTGTTAGGGTTGACTGCATTGTGACCCATCCGATCCAGCATAGAGTCATACTCCTCTCCAGACAGTTCAATGGAGTCTTCTCCAGTACTAAGTTGAAAAACTTCTGTTAATAGAGCCGGGGATAGATGTACCTGAGTCCCCTTAATGGTGCCGACAACAGAGTTCTCAGTCTCGTCTGTCGCGGTATAACACCACTCTTTAATCTCTTCTGAGGCGATCTTCATCCTTGTAGTCATTATTGGAGTCAGCTGTTGTTCTCTGAATAAGTTTAGGATGTCCTTGAAGCGCTGGTCGCTTCCATCGAAGGAGTTTATGTCGATGTCAAAGCCTGTGTCGAACTTCATCTTGGAGATGACCACACGGGATTCAGCCATTTGTACCTGCAACACAAAACCAAACACGACCAAGTGTAGAGGATTTTGGAGGGAAAACGAAGAAAGTTGCAGAGTATGAAAGCGCAAAAGGAGAACGACAGCTGAAGAAAAGATTTATATTAGGGTTCGACGGCGAAACGGAAAATCGTGGAGCTCAGTTTGACGAAGCGTCGAACTTAGCTCGACGATTTGGGCTGCATAAGGAATCTGAAGAGACATCAATATCGTCGATCTCCGTTCAACGATGTTGAAAAGCGTCGAGCTCCGCTCGACGGCCTCTGAACAGATGGAAAGGAAGTCTAGATCTAGCGGAGGCTCTGAACTCAGGTCGACGCTTCAAGAACCGTCGATCTCCGTTCGACGATTTATGGGAAATCGTCGATCTCCGTTCGACGTTTTCTGAGACAACGTCGAGCTCAGTTCAGAGACAGAGACTATCCTACAGACACAAAAAGAGATGAGTTTTTAGCCTAGTCTTGGTCTGTTTTAGCTTTACAAAAATCTTGTAATTTAATTTAGGCTTCCTCCATCTATCATGCCTAACTGAATTAGGAAGAAACTGTGTTTCTTTTCATCCAAAGGTTTGGTGAAAATATCTCCCCTTTGCAAATCAGTAGGAATATATTGAAGTTCAATTTTATTTTTCTCTACATTATCTCTTAGAAAGTGATGCCTAATTTCTATGTGTTTTGTCCTACTATGGAGGACTGGATTTTGTGCTATAGAAATAGCACTAGTATTATCACAGAAAATTTTTGACTTCTCTAAGTTGTAGCCATAGTCTAGGAGCTGATTTTGTATCCACAATATTTGTGAGCAACAACTGCCTGCAGCCATATACTCAGCTTCAGCAGTTGAAGTTGACACAGATGTTTGCTTCTTACAAAACCAGGAGACAAGTCTTTCACCAAGAAACTGACATGTTCCACTGGTGCTTTTCCTGTCTATTCTGCATCCAGCATAATCAGCATCTGAGAATCCAGTTAAATCAAATGCTGAGTCTTTTGGATACCAGAGTCCTAGATTTGGACAACCTTTTACATACCTAAGAATCCTTTTTACTAGAATTAGGTGTGACTCTCTAGGGCTAACTTGGAATCTAGCACAAATACATGTAGCAAACATAATATCAGGCCTACTGGCTGTAAGGTACAATAGAGAGCCAATCATTGCTCTATATGTTGTCTGATCAACAGGTTTCCCATGTTCATCAGCATCCAATACAGCATTGGAGGGCATGGGTGTTTTCATACATGATGCATCAGACATACCAAATTTCTTAACCAATTCTTTTGCATACTTGGTTTGAGAAATAAATATGCCTTCAGCATGTTGTTTGACTTGCAGTCCTAAGAAGAAGAACAGCTCACCCATGCTGCTCATTTCAAACTTAGAATGCATAAGCTTGGAAAACTTTTTGCACAAGTTTGAATCAGTAGACCCAAAGATGATATCATCTACATAAATTTGCACTACTAGGGTATGGGACTTATGGGTTCTAATAAAAAGAGTTTGGTCTACTCTCCCCCTAATAAAATCATTTTCCAGAAGAAAGCATGCTAGGGTCTCATACCATGCTCTAGGAGCTTGCTTGAGACCATATAATGCTTTATGCAATTTGAAAACATAATCAGGGTGAGTTAGAGAGATAAAACCTGGAGGTTGTCTAACATAGACTTCCTCTTTGATGTCCCCATTGAGAAAGGCACTCTTCACATCCATCTGATAGACCTTGAAGCCTTTGTGAGCAGCATAGGCCAGAAAAATTCTTATGGCCTCTAGTCTTGCAACTGGTGTAAAGGTCTGATCATAGTCTATTCCTTCTTGTTGAGAATATCCTTGAGCAACTAGCCTTGCCTTGTTTCTGACTATAACTCCTTGATCATCCAGCTTGTTCCTGAATACCCACTTTGTTCCAACAATGGGATGATCTTTTGGCTTAGGCACTAGTTCCCAAACTTTGTTCCTTTCAAATTGATGTAGCTCCTCTTGCATTGCAATGATCCAGTGTGGATCTTGCTCTGCATCTTGAATGGATTGAGGTTCAATTTGAGAGAGAAAGCAAGTGTGCATCAGGTTCTGGTTGACCTGATTTCTGGTTTGCACACCAGCTGAGATGTTTCCAATCACTTGGGAGATTGGGTGATCTCTTGTTGTTACTAAATCAACAGGGAGTGTTGATTGTTCACCAACCTGTGTTGTTGTTTCCTCTTGTGGAACAACAACTGGTTCTTCAGAATGATTTTCTTCAAGATATTGTACTCCTTCATCATCACTGCTTTCATCCTTTTGCTGAATAGGTTGAGAAGTTGTATCCTCTTCTTTAACCTGTAGTCTGTCCATGCTTTCTGATATAGATTGTACCTGCAAAGGTTCTTTGGTAGAAGTAGACTTCTCCTTATAACACATGTTAGTTTCATCAAAAGTAATATGAACAGACTCTTCAATTTTACAAGATGATTTGTTATAAACCCTATAAGCCTTGCTGATCATGGAGTATCCCAGAAACACTCCTTCATCAGCTTTAGCTTGGAATTTTGCTAGATGTTTCTTGTCATTGTTGTGAATGTAACAAATGCAGCCAAAAACTTTAAAATATCCTATTTTAGGTTTCTTCCCTTTGAGCAATTCATAGGGAGTCTTGCCCTTCAGTTTATGTATCAGGCTTCTGTTCAACACATAGTTGGAGGTGTTCACTGCCTCAGCCCAAAAGGATAGAGGTAGGTGAGCATCTGCCAATAATGTAGTTGCAGATTCAATGAGTGTTCTATTTTTCCTTTCAGCTACCCCATTTTGTTGAGGAGTTCTAGGAGCTGAGAAAGTGTGCCTGATCCCTTCACTTTGACAGAACTCTTGCATGAGAAGAGAATCAAACTCTGTCCCATGATCACTTCTGATCAGGGCAATGTGAGTGTTGAACTCAATCTGAATGCATTTGAGAAAATCTGTCAAACACTTGAAGTTATCAGACTTCTTCCTCAGAAAGAATACCCAAGTGAATCTTGAGAAGTCATCTACAACCACTAAAGTATAGGATTTCCCTCCTAGGCTTTGTACAGATATGGGTCCAAAAAGATCCATGTGCAACAAATACAAAATCCTAGGTGAATCACTCTTATTAAGTGACTTAAAGCTATTTTTAGTTTGCTTGCCTAATTGACAAGCCTTGCAAAGTCCTTCCTTCTTATAGGGGCCAGAAGGTAGTCCTCTAACAAGGTTGTCCTTGGATAGCCTAGCAATGGTTCTAAGGTTAATGTGCCCTAGTCTCTTATGCCATAAAATATTAGGTTTTGAAATAGAATTGAACAGGCAAATATCTACCACTGGTGAATGAAAATCCACTAAGTAAATGTTACCCCTTCTGTTACCTGTCAACACAGTTGTGTTGTCCTCTGACTTGACTTTGCATATGGCTTTGTTGAAGGTCACTTGATATCCTTCATCACACAGTTGACTAATACTTATCAAGTTGTGCTTTAGTCCTTCAACATATGCAACCTTCTTGAAGGTGACTGAGCCAATTTGGACTGAACCATATTCTTTTGTAGTTCCAAAGCTATAATCTCCAAAAATTACTTTGGGTCCAAGCTTGGCTTTGAAGGAAGTAAAGTTGTCCTTATTCCCTGTCATGTGCTTTGAGCACCCACTATCCAGATACCATAGCTGGTTTGATGTTGGATAGGTCTTCACCTGCACATAAACAGCTTAATTGTTTTTGACCCAGTTAACCTTGGGCCTAGGTTGATATCCCTTAAATTCTGAAATAAAAGACATCCCAGGTTGATCCTTATAACCTTCAGGATGGTATCTCCTAGGAGGTACTATCCATTCAGTATAGGGATTAAAGCATTGGGATGTGGGACTTCTAGGATTGAATCTTGATGTACCATTGAAGAAATGTTCACAGGCCTGATCTCTGTTCGACGATCGTCGAACTGAGGTCGACGATCTTGGGTCAGATCGTCGATCTCTGTTCGAAGATCGATTATAGTAGAGTTCAAAGTTTTGATATCGTCGAGCTGAGGTCGACGATCTTGGGTCAGATCGTCGATCTCTGGTCGACGATCGTCGAGCTCTGCTCGACGCAATCTGTTGAACTGAATTTTTCACTGGCAGATCTGCATTCTTCCTAGCTACCTCTACTACTCCCTTTCCTTTGTCAGAGACAAATTTTATTGGAGTTGTTAATGTTATAGGTTGGCTGGATGAGGCACCCAAGCCCAGTGTACTATTAAATCTAGAGTTCACTGTGCTTGTGATGTCCATCAGTCTGATACTTCTCCCATTTAGGGATTCCTCAAACTTTTTGGCCTTTGATAATTCACTTTTCAGTGAAGCTATCTCCTCCCTACAGCATTGCAACTCTTCAGAGAGTTTGAGGTTATTTGAGTTTAGGACACTATACTCAGATAATTGATTCCTGAGAGAGATTATCTCCTTCTCAGATTTTAATAAATCTAGGCATAGTGTCTTAAATTCATTTTTGAAGTCCTCAGAATTAAAATCAAAAGAATTGATTACCTGATCTTCATCTGGTTGAATTTCTGAGTCTGAATCTGATTCTGCATCAGAGTTTTGTTGTGAGGCATTGATAGCCATCATGCAAAATTCTTTTTCATCTGCATCATCCTCATCATGACTGGAACTGGATGAAGCTTCAGATTCCTCTTCAGTCTCACTCCATGTCTCAGCAACAAAGCCCTTCCTTGTAGGTTTATTCTTGCTGGAGGAGGCTTTGACTGAGCTGTTCTTCTTGTAGTCCTTTTCTTTTCTTCTTTCTCTTCTTTCCTTCTTGTCCTTATTCTTGTTTTCTAGACAGTCAGGCACAATGTGCCCTGGTTTCCTGCAGCCAAAGCAAATAATTTCTTTATTGTTATTATTTGACTTATCATACCTTGGCTTGTCATGTCCTTTGTATGGCCTCTTTCTGAAGTCTTTTCTGGCCATCTTGTAGAATCTTTTGGCCAGAAGACTTATTAGCTCATCATTTCCTGTAGCTTTATCTTCAGGCTCCTCTTCTGCAGCTTTGAAGGCTATGGTCTTTTCTTTCCTTGGGGCTGGAGAAGTGGCCTTTTGTTCTTCTTCTCTATTTTTAATGAGCAGCTCATAGGACTTGAGCTTGCCCAGGAGAGCTTCAGTGGTAATTTCATTCAGACTTCTGGCATCTTTGATTGGCCAGATTCTTGAATCCCAAGTGCTGGGAAAGCACATCAGGATTTTGTCATTCAGCTCAGTTATTGAGATTTCTTTATCCAGGGTTTTTAACTCATTGACAATTAGACTCAGTCTATTGTACATGTCAGCCACTGATTCAGCTTCTCCCTTTTTGAAGTTCTCATATTGGCTTATGAGGTGAGATCTTCTATCTTTTCTTTCATCAGCAGATCCTGAGACAATTTTAGAGAGTTTGTCCCAGATCTCTTTAGCTGAGTTGCAGTCGGCTACCTTCTGAAATATCTCATCAGACATTGTCTAAGCTAAGATATTCATGGCCTTTGCATCTGCAGTTTTCCATTTCTTTATTTCAGCATCTGTTCCTGATGGAGGTGCAACAGCATCTGTGCTTGAGCTTGCAGGAGGACTTGGACACATTGTCAAAACAGAATTAAAAATATCTTCGTCAATAGAATTCATGTAGAGTTTAATCCTTGCCTTCCAGAGTGCAAACTTGGAAAGATTGCACACTGGAGGTCTGGTGCTTGCATAATCTTTGTTCTGTGCCATGTCTGTATAAGATAAATATATATAGGGAAAATAACCCTCTTAAGAGATTGATCTTATCAGGAATCTTTTGGTTCAGGTGTTAGCCTGTATGAACAACCAACCTGCCTCTGATACCAATTGAAAGTGAGGGTAAGATCTATCTCAACTCTAGAGGGGGGGTGAATAGAGTATTTTAAAATTTAACAGTTTGAAATAAACAACACATATAAAATTTAATTTACACTATAGTGTAGAGTGTTAGAAACTAATTAAAGAAGCTAGAAGCAAGAGCACAGCACACAGCAACAATCAAACAAACAATTCAGAAGACACAAGGAAATATAGTGGTTCCCCAAAAACCTGGGTACATCCACTCTTCTACCACCCTTGGTAGGAATCCACTCAGGATGAGTTGATCAGGTGTCCTGACACCAATGAGCTTTTGATAAGGTGCTCAAAAACCAAAACTGGATTTTTTTGATAAGGTGTCTTGCCACCACTGAGTTTTGACAAGGCTCTCAGAACCAGACAGAACTTTTGAAGGGAGTTCAAAAACCCTTTTACAGCAGGAAAAGAAAAATAAGAGTGAAGGGTGTCTTCTCTGTTCTCAATCAAATGAGAGAAGCACAAGTGGATTGATGATGTCAAAGCTCCCCCTGAGATGTAGAAAGATTCAGGAAAAGAAGCTTTGCTCTAGGGTGATAGGTCTTCAGAACTTTGATCTCCAGCAAAGGATGGTTTCAGCAAGAAGGCTGAAAAATGAGGTGTCTGGAGTTCTGAGATGAGATTGTGAACACTTTTCAGTCAGCAAGAAGATTTTTGAAGTCACTGTTCTTCTGTTGCTCTTCTGCTATCAGTATTCTCTATTCTGTGTGTTCACTTTCTTCTTGTCAATCTGTCTGTCTCTTCTCTCTTGTGTATTCTGTATATTAAAAACACAGAAGAGAGGAATTGAAGTTTTCTGACATTTTTCTTGTCCAAATTAGCCGTTGGGAGTCATAAATGTCTTCCAAAAAGAGTCTTGTCTTCTAGAGGAAAGTCCAGCAAACATTCTCTGAATAATTCCTTGAAACTTGCTCCAGAATAATGACAAACGGCTGGGAGATCTTCTGACATAAATGTTGATAATATTCAAAAACATTCCAAAGAACAGCAGTATTTGAATTCCTGAAAGCGTCGATCTCTCTAAAAAAACGTCGATCTGAGCTCTACGATCGTCGAACTGAGCTCAGAGATGAAATGAGATAAGCAGACAGAAAACGTCGATCTGAGCTCGAAGATCGTCGAACCGAGCTCAGCGACCTGAGAAGCAACTTAGAGGAGGGATCGTCGAACTGAGCTAGAAGATAGTCGAGGGGAGTTCGACGACTAAGCAGAAGCTAGCCAAAAGCAGATAGTCGATCTGAGCTCGAAGATCGTCGACCGGAGTTCGACAATTTTATTGAAGTTGAGCTCAGAGAGCGTCGAACGGAGTTCAACGATTCATCGACCTGAGCTCGACGAAAATTGCCTTAGACTTAGCTCTTCAACCTTGATCTGGAATGGTCCTGGGGGCAACTCCAAACCTAAGTTCTAAGCCCTAGACTCATTCTAATGTTGACCTTCTCAACTATACAACTAGGTCAACTGGGATTCCTAAGACAAGCATAGTGATCCTTACCCAAATTAGTAATAGGGTGTTCCAACAACGTGTTGGATGGCCGAACGGCGGTCGAAGAGCAGTGGTTACTGGGGTCAAAGCGTTTACTGATGCTATCACTCAAGCGATAGTGGATAACTCCAGGTGATAGTGTTAAGTTTGACTTGTCAGCTAAAATTTAGTCCTTTGATTTATTTTGATGAGAGGATCGTGTGGCTAGGTTTATTCGCGAGGCTGCTTAACCAGAGAAGAGGTGGAGAGAAGATTCATTTCTCTTCTCTCACTCTCTCTCATCCTTGTCATCAAGTTCTTGGAATAAAAGAAGAAGTAGGCTGAAGCTTAGCTAGCTTAGTGAAAGAGATATATTGGTCGGCATTGAGAACTAAGACAAGATCCGTGAAGAGGAAAGCAAGGCACTCCTTTCCAGCTGGATAGAAAGCTTTTTAATGGCTCCGAAATGAATTCTGAGGGTAACGATCTTCTTTCTTGGACAAGTGGAGTCCTTCTTCTGCATATGCATGGAATCCCCAACCAAAAGGTGGAGAATTGAGGAGATTTCGATGGGTTGATACGTGATATCCCCAAGTGGTTTTGCATATAGAATCCGGAAATCACAGTACAGAATAGGCATGTTGTGTGAAGCCCATCCAGACAGGTTGGTCTGCATTGGTGATGTTTTTTTGCATACCGGAGAAGACTCAGAGTATAAACGTGTAGATTACAGGGTCTATGGGTTGTACCTTTGAAATAAGAGTAGCAGGAAGTACTGGAGGTGTGCTCCTGGAAAATGCTCCAGTTTGTATAACTGTTGGATATCGCCGGGAGACAGCGAGTATCACTAGCAATATCTCTTGGTGATCTATGATTGCTGTGAAAGACCAGTTTTCTGGCACTACTGGAGGCTGTAGAGTTTTGGATAGAAAGATGTTCCAGTTATCGCTGAATCTGGAGACAGAAGAGAGTTCTATTGCTAATTCCAGGCGATAGTGACTATCGCTGGTGATAGCTTCTAGATAGCATTTTTATTGTTGTGAAACCTGTGTCCGTGAGATAATATGTGTAGCATGAGAAGTTGTGAACCTGAAGAGCCCGACTATTGGCCATAAGTGCTATGATTTATCATTATCAGCTCAGGTTCTGGGGACATAAGAGCGGCGAGTGATGCTGAGAGCCTATTGTGCCCAACAATAAGGCTAATGAGCCAAACAGGAAAAAGGGAGGTTGACCCGCGTCTTATCATTCTCCATGATGGATGTGACCGTCGGCATTGACCTGGTGATTTAAGCAACGAGAAATAGGTGAACTGTACCTGCATTATGCCCATCCTACTAGAGTACCTAAAGTAATTGGCATCATTGGAGCGCATAATGAGAGTCTTAGTCCTGGAGCCGAAAAGACTAGAAATGCTCAAAGTTGACCATCAAGTCTCGTACCTCTGAATGGTGGTGGGACCCTGGTAATCCATTACACTGAGAATATGCCCCGAGTGCACAGAATGTTTGGCTGCTGAGGCAATCGTTTGTGATATATTGAATGGTGCTTGAGTGTACCTTCTTAGGATATATCTGTTGTGTTAATGCAATGCCTGCAGGCAAGGAATATTGCTGCCCCGGATATGGGGTAGGGTAGTTATAAATTGTTCAGCCGAAAGCTGACCGTTGCCTTGTTTTCCACCATTTGGTGGAATTTCCCTGTACAGGTGCTAAAGAGCTGAGTGGGAAATAACGGGTTACAGCCCTGAAGCTATGCCATCCCGTTAAGGCCATGCAAATTTTTATTGCTTTCATGTATGTCCGACCTGCGTCCCGATGTCTGTAAACCACACTTCTAAAGTATAATATTAAGGCCTTAAGGCTGTAACAGTTTGACTATTGTTGACTATCAACGGGTGATAGTGACTATCGCTGGCGATAGTATCTTTTGTGTATTTTATAAGAACATTCAAGTGTATATAGTGGACATTGTTGTGCTACTTGAGTTCAAAAAGTTAACTCTCAATGCTTCCGCTAGAATGCTCCGAGTTAGGATTCGTTTAGTCTTTGATATTTACATGTAACTCTGCTGACAATCTGTGGGATATGGCGTGGTCCCCGACCGGCCCCTCTATTATATTTCATGTGACGGATGGAGGTGTTATAGAAGTACACCCCAATAGAGAGATTACACATGAATCAACACCTTGGCCTACACAATGAAGGATTACATTGTATAGTCATGTATTTTAAGACCCACTATAACCTGACATTAGTTTGTACTTAACAATATCATCCTGCAAGCACATAACTAGAAAACAACATCAAATACAAACTCAATTCATCTTAGTTCAAGGGACACTTCTTCAAATCAGGGTTATTGTGGATACAATAACCAACAATCTCCCCCAATTTTGAGAAATCAAAACCCTACAAACTAAGGTGAATTACACACATAATAAACTTAAAACATGAAAGGGAAAGAACATATAAAAATAAGAAATAAAAACATTCCCAATCAAAATATTTAAATTATAGATATATAAAAAAGTTCTATATGGGGGAAATAAAATACACAATCATCAACTGAAAAATAACTCAAGCATGTTTGCCCTGGATTTTCTGATGTTGCTTGTCAAAATAAGCTTTTGGATTGGAATAGTACTTTTACGGAGCTGAAGGAGCATCTGGATCATCAAATCTGTACTTCCTGAAATGTAGCCTTCTTTTGGCATTTGCCGCATCATGCTTCTGCCACTCTTTCCTGCTATGGTAAGCCCATCTATTCTCATTTGCCATGTCTACGAGTTTAAAGGTGTCTACATTGATTCTTTTGGAGATAGGACTCCAAACATCAGCTAGTTCTCTATTGGGCTCATACTTTACAATAGAGGGGCCTTCACCATACCATCTTATTTTAAGAGCTGGTAGAGGTAAGTCTTCAACTATCTGGATATCTGGCTCAATAGTAGCAACAACAACAACAGATTGATCTAGAGATTCTGACCAATATTGAGTGTATTCCTGAGCAGGCTGAACAAAGTCATAACCACGATCTGGTATCACTGATTCTGGCATTCTGGCTTCAACCGACCCAGGAAACAACTCTCTATGTAGCTAACAAAAGTTATCATAATAGTAGAGGTTAACATCCATGAAATGATCTTTCATTGATGCTTCCAGTGCATTAACCTTAGTTTTTAATTCATACTCCCCCTTTTCGTCTTCTTCAAGCTCTTTAGCTGCAATAGCAATGCTATAATAGACCATTTGATCGTCAAAGTGGTCCATACCTGAATTTTTGGGCATTTATGACTATCTTTGCATTCTCGTCAACATTCTAGAGGACAGTGAGGTTGCTCTTCAGCCCAGCCATTGTGTGAACAATGGCCTGACCACCCTTGCACAAACCATGAATCCAGCCTAGAATCCAGCTTATCAAAATGTACCTTGATCTTTACAAGGCAATTAGTCATGTCTTTTTCTATCTCTTTGACTTTCTTTAGTACCTTCTTCAAAGAGTGATTAAGACTTGCTTGTTGTTTTGCCAGCAGGGCTTCTATAGACTTTAAAAGAGAGATATCTGAACTAGTACTTGGAGTGTATTCAACAGGAATACTGGAGGGAGAAAGGATATCTATACTTTCCTCGGAGTCACTGGGAGACTCTTCCATAGGAGAAACATGAGCTTGAGATAGCAGTCCACTATTAGGAGCCTCTAGGACAGGAGGTTGCACCTCTGCATCTCCTTCCTCATCAAAAAGATCAACAATTTCTACTTACACCATTGAAGGTCCACCAAGAATTGTAGCCATTCTCCTCTGTAGTTTTTGCACAAATCTGTCCAACTCCGTTTGAATGGAGATTGAATGATGACTCTGCTCCCCTTCAGACATTATAGGTAGAACATTAGGGAGACTTACGATTAGATTCTTTGTGGTAGTAAGCGCAGTAAAATCATTTACATTATCTGCAGCGAGCTCATCCTCATCAGCAACATCACAATCAGTAATATCCAGCTCAATATCAATAACTGGCTCATCCAAAAGCTCAATAGATTCAACTTCAGCAACAACAGCAATATCATCATCAGCATCAGCGTCAGCATCCACACTGTCATCAGGAGCTCTCTCATCATCATCCTTTTCTGATACTATCTCGGCAGCAGCAGACCTACCAATTTCAGCAATCACTGTATGAAAAACATCTGTCCCTATAATTGTATCTGAACCTATAGAAACATGAACCTAAGCAGGTTGAACCTCTGCCTCTGGGGCATCTGAAACTGTGGAAGAAACAACCACAAAGGGCACTTGTATATCAGTATCCACTTGGGGTTCACCAGACTCCCCCTCCATTCCTGCATTTGATCTTTCACGAATCTCATGGGGGTGGGAGTAAGAAGTCTTTCCTCAAGAACTTCCTCCTCCTCCTCCTCGACATCAGGCTGCATTCTGATTCCAACTAGTCTTGGTATCCTCCTATCCCACCTAGAGAAGATAGATGAGTCGATTTTCTTCAGGTGATGGATAGGTACACCTTTGTTCGTATCAAAGGTGCCACAGTCAAGCTGATTCAGATATAAACTGAGAATTCTGCCAAAATTTGGTGCGTAGAGACTATCCTTAATTCATGCAAACATTATTGCACCCCAGTCAATTTCTTTCCTGCATATAATGACCACTAGGATTTTGAACATTTCTGAGGATAAGTAGTCCTGGGATCCGGTATTACATAACAGAACCTTTCTGATAATGTCTGATAAGAGTTTTCCTTCCTCATTCATCCCTTTATGCTTTACTGCCTTTGTTCCTCGTAGCAAACCATAGAAGAGCCGATCCCTGGAAAAATCATCCTCTTCCAGCTAATCGGATTCATCACATTTAGGAAGCCGCAAGTACCTTGTGAGTAGAGAGGCTTTCACTCTGACTTTGTTTTGTCAAACTTTGCTTTTAATGGCTGTGACTTCTTTGCGGAGCTTTCCATTTGAGAAAAATTTGAGAACAACCTTGTCCAAAACCTTGTAAGGGTGCTCAAAAATGAATGAGAGCCCGACCAATTCTAACATTAGAATGACATTTCTGAATCCATCCACGGTCGTAGCAAAGCACATTCAAACTAGCTCTCTCACAGGGAGCAAGCCACTTGTTCCTTTAAGAGCCATGGATAGCGTCAGAACTTCGGTGAGGAACGAAACAAATGGCTCTGGAATGAGACAATCGGTGGTCGAGACTGAAATCGAATTGTGAAGACCTTGATGAAACTATTGTTGTTGTAGGAAACGAAGAAGAATAGATGTCGGTGACAAACTGTCGTGGAAGATGAACTGATGTTATCGCAGAATCAGAATTGTCGGGAAGAAGAAATCAACGGAAATCGGGCTTCTCATTCGGCGGAATGAAGACGTTTTATGCAAAGAATCTTTATATATATATATATATATATATATATATTTAAAGTTTTAATAGGGGAAAACAGCGTGTACCATAAATCGGCGACTCTTCGGATCCAATATAAATTGACCTAAGTCTGATTTGTCGAAATGCCAAAGAAAGCGAGCGGAATTCATCGAGTTTTGTTGGGAACACTTGCATTATCTCGACGAATCGTAGAGTTCCAACAAGTTCATCTCGACGAATTTGCCTTAAGAGTTTTCTGCTTAGAGATGTACTTCCCAATAGAATTTTTGTCTTCTTAGCCATCTTCAAGAGTCCTTGTTCAGCATACCCAGTTTCACTTTGAAAAATGAGAACTTGGCCTCCTTCAATGGCTTTGTGAAAATATCTACGACCTGCTTATCCATCGGGACATAACTGAGAGTTATGTTCTTGTTCTCCACATGATCCTTGATGAAGAGATATCTGATCTCGATGTGCTTTGTCCGGCTATGAGAGACTGGATTATTAGCAATCTCTATTGCACTAGAGGAGTCGCAAAATATTGGAATCTCCTTGAATTTTAGATTATAATCTTCTAGCTGATTACTGATCTAGAGAAGCTGTGTGCAACAACTACCAGCAGAGATCTACTCTGACTCACAGTGGAAGTTTCCACATAATTTTGCTTCTTGTTGCTCCATGAAATAAGCCTTCTTCCGAGGAATTGGCACTTCCTGGAAGTGATTTTCTTGTCATCCCTGCTACCTACAAAATCTGCATCTGAAAATCCAATTAGTTTGACATCATTACTTCTTGGTTACCATAAGCCAAGATTTGGAGTACCTTTAAGGTATCTCAAAATTCTCTTTGCAGCGACATAATGAGATTTCTTAGAGTTCACCTGAAATCTAGCGCATACGCATGTAGAAAACATTATGTCGGGTCTACTATCAGTAAAATAGAGCAAGGACCCAAATATGCTTTTGTATTTGGTTTCATCAAAAGGTTTCCCTTTTCCGTCCTTGTCTAGAGACATAGTTAAACTCATTGGCATCCTCATCGAGGTTGCGTTCTCCATTCCAAATTTCTTAAGTATTTCTTTGGTGAACTTCGTCTAAGAGATAAAAATTTCATCTTCAGATTATTTCACCTGAAGTCCTAAGAAATAGTTCAGCTCTCCCATACTGCTCATTTCAAACTTCTCATGCATGATTTTAGAGAACCTCTTGCAAAGGTTGTCTTCCGTAGAGCCAAAAATAATGTCGTCCACATAGATTTGCACTAGCAAAATCTTGTCTTTTACTTTCCTAAGAAATAATGTCTTGTCTATCTTCACTCTTGTGAACTTGTTCTCAAGAAGAAATCTAGACAGCATCTCATACCAAGTTCATGGAGCTTATTTTAAGTCTTATAGAGCTTTATTAAGAAAATATATGTAATCAGGGAAAGTTGAGTTGACAAAACCCGGGAGTTGTGCTATGTATACTTATTTTTTTAGATCTCCGTTGAGGAATGTTGACTTCACATCCATCTCATATACTTTAAAGCATTTGTGAGCAGCATGCGCCAAAAACAACCTGATTGGCTCGAGTCGGGCCACTAGAGCAAAAGTCTGATCAAAATCGATCCCTTCTTCTTGTCTGTACCCTTGAGCTACAAGCCTGACTTTGTTCTTTATAATCACTCCATTTTCATCCAGCTTGTTTCTAAATACCCATTTGGTACCGATCATGTTCTATCCTTTGGGCCTGGGCACCAACTCCTAAACCTTGCATCTTTCAAACTGGTTGAGCTCTTCCTGTATGTCCATAATCCAAGAGGCATCTTTGTTTGCGTCTTCAAACTTGTTTGGATCAACCTGAGACAGAAAACTAAGATGTAGAACTTCGTTAGCAATACCTCTTCTGGTTCTAACGTCGTCGCCTGGCTCTCCAATGATTAGATCAATCGGGTGACCTCTTAGGTGTTTGAACACTAGATTTCTTCCTCTCCCACCAGCAGGTTCTGCCACATCTATTACATCTCATGTAGGTTGAGGTAGTTCTTCATCTAGTCGTTCTTCATCCACCACACTTGGATCGATGACCTTGACTGAGCTTGGAGGATCTTCTTTGATCGCTTCTTCCAAGCTTAGTTCCTTTAACCTGGTACTTGCATCTATAGTAACAACATTAGACGACCTGCTATGAAGCTTGTTTGTTTCATCAAATACAACATTTATAGACTCTTCTACCACTAGGGATTTCTTGTTAAAAATTATATATGTCTTACTATGGCTACTATACCCTACAAAAATACCTTCAAAATATTTTTCACTAAACTTCGTGCGATAATACTTCCCATTATAAAGTACGAAGCATTTACTGCCAAAAATCCTAAAGTAAGACACAGTCGGTTTTTTACCCTTCAACAGTTCATAGGGAGTCTTACGATGGCTTTTATTGATTAATGCTCTGTTTTGTACGTGACAAGCTGTGTTGACTGCTTCAGCCAAGAAGTACTCTAGTAGTGAAGCATCATTCAACATAGTTTTACATACTTCAATAAGGGTTCTATTCCTTGAAATTATCTAGTGTCAACTATAGGGAATATTTCCCTCAATGTTCCCTAGACTTGATTTGAAGAGGCATCACCCACAACACTAAGAGTATAGCTGTATTTGATTTTGTTTAAGGTCATCATGTGCAGGTTGTTCCTTGGAACAAGATTAGACAAGCTATCTAAGTGATGGTGATAGGTGGTCACAAGATAGGCAGGTGGAGAGACAGAAAATATGTCTAAGTCCACAGGCTTTGAGTGAAGCGAGCTCACTCAATGCTAGATGTAGAGAAATGAGGCCAAGTCCATAGGCGTTAAGTGAAGTAAGCTCACTCAACGCCAGATGCAAATTAATGTTGGTAAGGCCACAGGAATTGAGTGAAGCAAGCTCACTCAACACCAGATGCTATATAGCGTCGTGTGCTGTCAAGCTTCTTCATTGGCAAGCAGAAAAATCGACCAAGTCCAAAGGAGTTGAGTGAATACAGCTCACTCAACACCATATAACAGAAGGCATCGAGTGAATACAATAAAGACATCATGTGATGTCAAAGCTTTGTCTTTGACAATAATAAAATATGTTCAAGTCCAGAAGCGTCGAGTGATGAAGGCTCACTCGACGTCAAAGCGCTTAAGACTACATCAGTCTAGATGGCATTTATTGATGAAGACACACTCAATGCTTAAGCTGACAGAAAATCTCTCTAAGTACAGAAGCGTTGAGTGAAGGCTATTCACACAACACCTTATCAATATAATAGACTAAAGCAGAAAGCACTGAGTGAAGAAGCTACACTCAATGCTTCAATTTTGGAATTCGACAAAGTGTTTTGGCGTTGAGTGATGAAAGCTCACTCAATGCGTAGTGACAGAAAACTGTCTAATTACTTTGGCATTGAGTGATGAAGGCTCACTCAATGCCTACTAATGCAGTAAGATTGGCTAAGGCAAAAAACATTGAGTGAAGCTTCTTCACTCAACGCTCTCAACACTTGAGATGTAGAAAGTTTGGCTAAGGGCAAAAGCATTGAGTGAAGCTTGTTCACTCAACGCTTGAGTTAGACAGAAATTTATTTTAGTGTTTTGGCGTTGAGTGAAGCTTGTTCACTCAACTCTTATACTAATGTGCTTAAATTTGACTAAGTCCATAGATGCTGACATCAGTAAAATTCAACAAAATTCAAAATGAGGTGGGATGGCTACAGTACGCGACAAACAGTGTTGCATGCCTACAGTATGATTTTTGGCTGTTAAAGTAAAGGTACAACTGTCAAATTTAGTGGGGCCCACTAGTCAAAATAACCATATATCGGCGGAATAGAAAAGGCATAGTTCAGAATGATGAGATTAACTTTCAGGATACCACTACACTTCATCTTCTTCCTCAGCCATTATTGCAGAGCTTAGAAGAAAAAGTTCCATCCATCTGATCTGAAAGTTCTAGTGTTAGCTGTTGACATCCTCACCATCAAACGCAAGGTCAGAGGTAATCTCTGAAGAAGAAGCGGCAGCAAAGGTCTTAACCTAGATACTGCATCTGAAAGCTCAACAAAGATAGTTGTTGTCATCTTCACCACCAAAAGCAAGGTCAGAATAAATTCTGAGAGAGAAAGAGGTAGCAGCAAATTGGTTTACCCTTGCTGCAGTAACTTAAAACAAATAAAAGCTCCAGAAGACTATTGGCTAGTTAAAAAGCAAATCAACGGCAAGATCAGAAACTTATTTCTAAGGTTTTTCTAGCACAAGCAACAACATCTTGAAGATCTACATTCTTATTATTGAGAAGAAGTTGGGCTAGTATTTTCTCAGCTCAGGTAGTAGTAAGGCAAGCTGTAGTCTCTTCACAGTTCCAGCTGATCATTTCTGAAGAACAATTTGTGGTGCTGTGAAGAAGAAGACAGGACTGAGATTCTCTCTCAGTTCAGGGAGAAGCAGGTCACTGCAGGTTACTTCCAACTTAAGCATCTGCTTATTGAAGATCTTCTCTTATTGCTGAGAAGAAGATAGGACTGAGTATTTCTAAGTTTAGAAAGTAGTAGACTCAGGGAATATATTCTTGGAGTCAAAGTTGGGATGAGCTTATCTCAGTCTAAGAAGGTTGGCACAGAGAATTTTCACTTGTGTCAAATCAACTCAACAACCCACTTCCATTTTGTTGGATCCTTTTAGATCTGAGTTATAGGGCAGATTTGCCTGTGGTAGGATCTAGTTGTGGATTAGAGGAAGGGATGTTTATCCTGAGGTAGGATTTTGTTGAGAATCTGAGGTAGGGCATGTGTTCCTGAGGTTGGGCTTTGGCCTGAGAGTAGGATCTTGTTTGGATCTGAGGTAGGGCTTTGTCCTGAGAGTAGGATCTAGTTTAGATCTGAGATAGGGCTTTTGAGCCTGAGGTAGGAGAGTCATTCTCTCTGAGTTGTAGGGCACTTGTGCCTGAGTTCTAGGATCCTATGGATCTGAGGTAGGGCCTTTGTTCCTAAGATATAGGAGAGTCATTCTCTCTGAGGTAGGGTGGCCTCATAGCCTGAGTTGTAGGGCCTTCGGGCCTAAGGTAGGTGATCTTTGGATCACTGAGTTGTATGGCCTTGTGCCTGAGCTGTAAGTCTTGGAGGAGACTTAGTGGTCCTATAGGATCATGTTGTAAGCTCTTAGGAGCCGAGATTAGAGAAGTGCCTTGTCTAACAAGTTGTTAGAAAGGTGGGAGGGATAGTGGACGTACCTATAATCTGGGGAACCACTATAAATTCTATGTGTGCTCCTTGTGTTGTTCTTTATTGCAGGTTGTGTGTGTCTTGAAAGCAGAAAACTACTAACTCACAAAGCACTTAAAGAAAGACAATTAAAGATAGTCACAAGAGACTAAGAAACTTATTCACCCCCCTCTAGGTGATTTAGCTATCCTTGAAATTAAAGAATTTCAAGTAGTATCAGAAGGAGGTTTCTCAAAAAGGACTTAATAGTCTGGGTGATCTCCAAGGATAGCTAAAAGGTTTGTACTTATGGGTTCTGGAGTGAACCATAAGGTGTGCAGCTCCATGGAGCTTTGAGTCTACAGCAAGGAGAACTTTGGGACCTGGAAAGAGAGGATCAAGAAGATCATGGAAGCCTCTGATCCTAGGATCTTTGTAATAGTTCAATAAGTACCCTTCATCCCCATTAAGGTCTCTGTCTTAGATGAGAAGTCCAGACTCCAAAGAGTTATGCTGAAATGACTGAAGATGAAATCATCTTGGCTACCTTGGACAGGAGGGCATAAAAATTCATTGTAAGTGTCAAGGATGACTCCACATTCTAGAACATGGTCCACTGCAAGACTGCCAAAGAAATGTGAGACACTTTGATTGTCTATATGAAAGGCAAAGAGGAGGATGATAAGGAAGAAGATGTCATTAGTCCATCAGATGGTGTCTATCCAGATGCAAGAATAGAGAACAGGGCCCCTCTATCACATTCAAATAGTGATTCAGAGGAGGATGATGACTAAGTAGATGACTATTGAAGTTATGGGCTAATAGCCATGACATAAGAAGAATCCTGTCAGGATCAGCCTGGTCCAGAAAAGGTACTTTCTCTGTATAGTTCTTCTTATTATTCAGATTATGAGACCAGTCCAAATTCTTATGCATCCTCATCCAGTGATGAAGATGACTCTGAGTCTGATGAAAATGTCAATCAAATGATTGACAAGTATGGTGAAATTTTGGACGCCTTGAGAAGAAGAAAGAAGTTGGCCAAGATACAAGCTAAGGAGATTACCTCCCTTCAGCTAACTACTTCCCAGCAGGCTGAGACAACATCCTCGTTGGATTAGAAGGCTAGGGAAGTCAGCTAACTAAAGGACATCTCAATCATCCATATTGAGTCCATAAGCCAAAAGAACAAGATCATCTTGGATCTTGAAGAGAAGCACCTAAAGGAGAGAAAGATTGCGGCTGAATTTAATAAGTCCAAAATTGTGTTGCCACTGATTGACTCCTTTACCTCTCAAAAAGATGTGAGAGGCTTAGGGTCTAAGTTGAATTCTAGAGTTGGCTATTCCAAAGGGAAAGGCAAGGTTCCCGTAGTTACTCAGGCCACCTTTCATAAGGTAATCCTCCCTTCCAAAAGGTTTGACCAAGACTACATCTATGGTCCTTGGAAGAATGGGAATTCTCCTTGTAAGAGTATAAGTGTATCTTAAAATGGAAGAAGGAAGAGCATGGGATTGAGTGCACAAAAGGCTTCCCATGAAGAAGTCTAAATGGCCCATCATAGACCATTTATATTTGGTGCTTCAGCCCCTGCACTTATGGAGAAGGCAGTGGCCTATCCTTAGGATCTTCCAGCAATAACCCAAACCAAGGGTAAGTCACTCAGTAAGGCTAACTTGGATAGATCTAAGGCCATTAATTTCATGTAAACTACAAAGAAGACTATTGTTAATGAAACTCATAGTAAGCCAAGTACATCTACTAATAGACTCGCCTTTAGTTTGGATCTGAGGTAGGGATTTGGCCTAAGAGTAGGATCCAGTTTGGATCTGAGGTAGGGATTTTGAACCTGAGGTAGGAGATTCCTTCTCTCTGAGTTATAGGGCACTGGTGCCTGAGTTGTAGGATCTTTTGGATCTAAGGTAGGGCCTTTGTGCCTGAGCTATAGGAGAGTCATTCACTCTGAGGTAGGGCTGTCCTCCGAGCCTGAGTTGTAGGGCCTTTAGGCCTGAGGTAGGTGATCTTTGGATCACTAAGTTGTAGGGCCTTGTGCCTGAACTGTAAGTCTTATAGAAGACTATGTGGTATTGCGGGATCGTGTTGTAAGCTCTTAGGAGCCGAGATTGGAGAAGTGTCTTATCTAATAAGATATTTGAAAGGTGGGAGGCAAAGTGGATGTAACCATAATCTGGGGAACCACTATAAATTATGTGTGTGTTCCTTATGTTGTTTCTTTGTTGCAGGTTGTGTGTGTCTTGAAAGCAGAAAACTACTAACTCACAAAGCACTTGAAGAAATAAAATTAAAGATAGTCACAAGATACTAAGATACCTATTCACCCCCTCTAGGTGATTTAACTATCCTTGAAATTAAAGACTTTCATCAACCTAAATCACCTAGAGGGGGGTGTGGTGGGGGGTGAATAGGTGAGTACTTAGTCTTTTCGCGGAATAAAAATATTTGAAAAATTAAGCACACAGAACATAGAGATTTATAATGGTTTCCCAAGTTGGGTACATCCACTGTCCCTCCTCACATATCTACCATGAAGGGCTAGATTCGGATACTTCACCTTTAACTCAAATTGCAACATCTTACACTTCAGAGCCTCAACTCCTACAAATAGGATACAACACTCCTACCACTCAGAGAACAAACTCTCTTATAACTCAATCCAAACACGGATCTACAAGTCGATCTAAACACAGATCTACAACTCGGAGGGAAAACCTCCCACAAAAGTAAAAAAATATTTACACAATAAGGATTACAAATTATCTTATTTAGATCAAAAGTATTCAATCCGTCGTTCTTCGAAAAGGTTGATCTTGGATGTCTTGGAGAACATGGAAAATCTGAATGCTTTAAAGATTTTAATTTGAAGTCACGGATCGTCTAGATCCGAGAGAATCAGAATCTTCAGAGAATAATGATCCAGTCGATTAGGTTGAGGAAGATTGAGTCGTGCAATACAGTCGTCGGTCGAGCGGATTTGCGAAATATGGATGGGAGATGACGAGATCTTTTTTTTTATCGAAAGTTTTCACGATTTGATTTGAGCACGATTAGGGTTGATGGAAAATCCACCTATATATATATACGGATCCTCCTCCTGTAATGGCTAGAAAAGACTTTCCATACCGAGAAATCCACGCATATTATACATGTATATCTGGACAACCCAAGCCAAAAGTTTGAAAAAGGAATGAAAATAACTCTAAGTATAATTCATCAAGTATCATTGGGTATAACCGAGTATACTCGTCGAACTGCATATAAACTCAACGAAATTTACTTGGAAAATTTCAGCCCAATTGAACCTATAACTCACAGCTTTGCATAATACAAACTCGACGAATTCGACGAGTATCAGCTGACATACTCGACGAATTTGACGAGTATCAACTAATGCACTCGACGCATTCGACGCATGAGCTTTGCGATATTCGATGAATCTGACTTAGAAAATTCTAGAGAAGTAAATTCGGAAACTCAAAGGTATGCCCAATGAATCTCGATGAATTCGGCGTGTATTGACATGTATATTCGACGAATTTGGTGGGTATCGGAAGATACACTCGACGAATTCGACTAGTATACTTGATGATACTCGACAATTTTTTACTTAACTGATTTTCCAAATCTCAGAGATTTTACCCTAAGTAAATACGATGAATTCGACAAGTGCTAGTAGGTATACATGATGAATTCGACAAGTATCTATGAGTATACTCGACGAATTCGATGAATATCCCTTACTATACTCGACTAATTTTACTTGGGTAAAATTCTTTTCTTTTGATTCCAGGTCCTTGTCCTTCCTTGATCCTTCTAATGCACTTGGGATAGAAGTACACCCCAATAGAGAGATTACACATGAGTGAACACATTGGCCTACACAATGAAGGATTATATTGTATAGTCTTGTGTTTCATGGCCCACTATAACCTGATAATGGGTTGTACAAAGCAATATAATCCTTCAAGCACATAACTAATTAGAGAGCATCAAATACAACTCAATTCATCTTAGTTTAAGGGACACTTCTTCAAATAAGGGTAATTGTGGATGCACTACCTAACAATCTCCCCCTAATTGAAGAAGTCGGAACCCTACAAACTTAGGTGAATTGCACACACAATAATCATAAAACATGAAAAGGAAAGAACATATGAATTTAGAATTAACAACATTCCCAGTCAAAACATTTAAATTATATATATGTATAAGTGAAAGTTATTTGTTGGGACAACCGTTGTCTACAAGCATCATCAAAATAACACATCAAGCTTATTTGGCCTTGCTCTTCTAATGTTGGCTCTCAAAATATGCTTTTTGCTTCAGATAATATCTTGGCGGAGTTGGAGGAGCATTTAGATCATCAAAATTGTATTTCTTGAAATGAAGTCTTCATTTAGCGCATAATGCCGCATACTTCTGCAATTCATCCGTGTTGTAATAACCCCATCTATTTTAATTTGCCAATTTCACTATCTTAAAGGTGTCCAGAATGATACTCTTGGAAATTGGACTCCATACCTAAGTCATTTCTCTGTTCGGATTAGACCTAACAGCAGTGTTGGAACCGAGAAACCGATCTCTGTGGAATTCGACCCTTGGGGAAGGGGTGATCGCACACTTACTTCTCTCCTCACGAGCCCAAATGACTAAGGAAAAGGACCAGAGACAGACCCAAGGCTCCAGCACGGAGGTCCCACCTGTAAGACCCCTCCTTTTTTTTCTTTTTCAACCACAGGGGTCTTAGCCCAGAATTGCCGCTTTGCAGTGGCACCGACTCACGGGAAGGTCGCCACTACAAAACGTCAATTCTGTCGGCCCTTTTTGATCACAAAGTAAGAGAAGTAAGTATACGTAAAATGTAAATATGTCCACAGAAACACATGAATAAAATGAAATCACATCCATTCCATCAGTATATATCAAATAGAAAGTACTACATAAGATCAGCTCAGATGAAAATCTAGAAACGGGCTCGAGCCCGGTACATCAGAGTCCTCACTACAAATCACTCATCGCGGAAGCTATAAAATACTAATCACTCACGGAGCTGGTCGCAGGTGCACCGGTGCTAGACTGACCCACCTCCATGCGCACCGTACTCCGCTGGTGCTGGTCCCTGTCTCCCATCCGGAGTTCCTGTAATGTTGTGGTTCGAAAACCATTAGTCATAAAGACTAAGCCTTATCATCCCCTACCCCTCCCCCCATGGCTCCTAAGCACCGAGCGGAGAGGAGGAAAGGGAAGCTACAAAGGTGGAGAGTAATCAAGCAGATGACAATGGAGCTAATCTAACAACTATCATGGTGTATAAACAACTATCTAGAATAAAGTACATCTAGCAATAGGGTAGACATGTGGTACGTGGCAAATATATAAAAAGATAAACAGAGAACAATAAGTAAATAAGTAAGTAACCTTAACTTATATGAATGTCCATACAAACTTATAAGTTAAGGGGTCTTTTGCAAGGCTCCCATCGTATAAAAAGTCTCATACTAATTTATACGTTGGGGTGTCAGTTGTATGCAAATATGAGTGTAGTGATATGCTATGCCATGACTCATGCAAGTGCAACTCACGCACACGACTCTATGCGCACAGACCTTTAGTTCCCCCTGTTCGGGCAGCTGGATTCACTCCCAGAAACCTTCGTAGTGGCAAACGGAGACAGTGGGTCGGGCCCCCCACTCCTAGGCGGGTATCCACACTACCGGGCCTAGCCCTTCCGTACGCCCCTAGAAGTACACAACCTAGAGTATCCGCGTACTAGTGCTGGCTATATCCACCAGGCTTTCTTTGGCTAAGTGTCCCACACCGCCGAGTCAACGTACCGATGTCGGTGTGAACGACAATCAAATACCGAAGACCCACCACCTTATTCTGTATTCAAACCCTCGAGCCCTCGGCTCCCCGGACTGTCTCGTCCGTGCATCTACCTTCAGAGCTACCGTCTGAATGGCAACTAAACCAACTTATTCTACCTCCCTAGCTACCAGGGTATGTGAATGTGCAACCCTAAACATTCTAGTTGCTCTTTTGGGTTATTATTCCTACGGTTTACGTTAGCCCAGGACTGCCCCCGGCATACCGCGTGAAGGGCTCTCAAAGGGCACTAGGAAATATGATGGTAGCTGAAGCCCATCGTTCCCTTTCGCAAGGCACTTATTGTTATTGGTTAATCTCCCTTTACCCGATCCCTTTTTTAAATTACCTTGGATCTAACCTAGTGTATTGAGACTCTTCCTCTCCAACCGGGGTGGACGATCTTTCGTCGTTCCCGAACGCCACTTAACACTAGCCACTCTAACACTGTACTTATCCTGACTTCCAATAATGAACTTAATTTAACTCACCCTATTCAAACTAGCAAGCTACCAAAATTCCATCTCCCCAAGATCATTACCCACTCTAGTTCAGTTTCTGTGGTTTTACTATATGCAGACCATCCTAAGCTATATGAGGTATACAAGGGGAGGTACTCCAAATTGTCTTCCAAATCTCCTATAAAATTTACTGGAGGTCTATCATGACACAATTAACCAAAATCCAGAATTTTTTAATTTTCCTAATTAATCTGATATTTATTTAATTTTCCACAAAGATTGGCTGTGGGTAATTTTTAACATGAACTACATAATCTTCTTAAGTAATGGCCACCCAAAAAATTATGATCACTAAATAACAGCAAGGTATCATCAAATACTAATTTTCAGGATTTTACATAAGGTATTTAGCCTCTAATTAATTTATCCATTATAACCTCATTAGTCTTATGTAAAGAAGGAAGTACTGAAATTACTCATCATAAAATTATAGAAAAATTACTGATTAATAATATGGTACAGAAAGATCATTGTTCAAAGCATCATAATTTTACCAGCTTGCTAGACACCAAAATAGATTTAATCAAATATCCATGATAAACAATACTTAATAAAGCAAGCCTTAGAATTAAGCTTCTAAAAATCCCATAAAAATTCATAGAGCTTTAAAATCATAATAAAGGATCTCTGCCTAAATTTCATCAATTTCCAGAAAGTATTTTCTCCATAATAAATTTCCAAGCAAATAATACAAGGTACTAAATTGTTAATGAAGTATCCAAAATAATGATCCTAAAATTCATATTAAAATGTCCAGAGCTTGCACCAACCTTAGAAACTACTCTACCTAAATCTCATCACTTTTCAGTGTGTTTTAGTGACATTTTCTATCTCTACAAGTTTTGTTCCCTAAACTAGGGTTAGGTTTTTAGGTGGCCCAACTGTCTCCAAATCTCCTAAGATATTGTCCAGAGAACTATAATGGCCCTATGGTCCTCTTCACCAAATTTCAAGTCAATTCAAGGTCATTTGACCCCATGACCTTCACAACCCTAAAAATCCCCATTAATGGACTTACCCTAGGGTTCTAGGGCTACCCTATCCCAAACCACCCCAAATTACATTGGAGGGTGTGTCATGCCCCAAACAGCCAGTGGACAAAATATCATCCTCTGTTGAGGTTGTTTGACCACTCAAATCCCAAAAGGAATGAATTGACCTAATTAACCCTATAAGGGCCAACCTAGGGTCGAGTTAAAACTTAATCAAAACACTTCTAAATGAGGTGGAATTTTTATCAGAGTTCTAGCATTTCCCCTAAGACCTCCCACTCAAATTTGGGGGGATTTTGAGGTGTTTAGGACACCTAATTAAATTATACATTAGTTATTAAATTTTTACAAAACTATAGAAAAATATTCTCCAAAAATTCTGATTTTTGGATAAGTCCTAGGTATGGCTAATAATAGCCCATACCCCAAATTTTAAGTCGTTTTGATGTCTGGATTGATGTGGGCATCCAAATCAATCTCAGGACAACCCTATGGATAGACTTCACCAAAATGTGTGTTGTGGTCTAACCAGGACTCCAAATCGAGTGAAATCAATTTTTAATTAAACTAGACTTCAAGGGATACATTTTCTATGTTGACCACTTTTTATGTTTCAGCCCCTACGGGCTAAAATTTTCAGTTTAAACCTAGAGCACAGTAAAGGGGATCACTTTACTAATTATACCATATAAAATATAATATAATAAAATATAATGTTCATCTTCTTCTTTACCCGAACCCGAGCAGAACCAGAAAATAAACACTTCCTGTAGATTTTCTAAAACTATTTCCCGGCCACCCAGCCATCTCCCTGGCCGGCCACCACCACCACAACCTCTGTTGAGGTGAGGGCTACCGTCTGGCGGCGGCACGGCCGTCGGAGAGGCGGTTTCCGGCGAACCCGCCACCATGATATTTCGGAAAAATCATGGAAACGCTCACCCGATCCAGCTCTTTTGAGCCCGATATCTCTCCTGATTATTTCTAAGATCTATCCATAGAAGAAGAGGTAGAGGAGGACCTTGTTTGCGGGCTGGAGGTGTGCAGATCGACGGGATGCCATTGGCGCGGTGGTGGCATCGCCGGAATTCTTAATAGCACAATGGGAGGCTCGAAAAGTTCAGGTAAAAGCTGGGAAAAACCTCCTCTTGGGCCTCTGAGGGTGCTTAAAGGCTTGGTAAGGGAGGGGGAACGGCCAAAAGCTGGTGGCCATTAATGGCCCATTATAGCTTGGCTCGGCCATGGTGGTGGGAGGGGCTGAAACGGCTCTGTGACAGCTAGCTAACGGCTGGAAACTCCTCCTCTTCCCTAGAGGAGTTGAATCCAGCCGTAAAAGGGGAGGGGGAAAGGCCACGACCTCAAATGCCATTGATGGCCATGACAGCAAGCTCTCGGCCATGGCCGTAACCGCCCTTTTTGCAAAACTGTCGGTCCACGTGTCATAGTTGACCGGTCAACTTAATTTAAATAAGACTTATTAGGTCTTATTAGGAGAAAACGACCCACTCCTAGACCGGCCCGGTTCAGCTGAACCAGCACCCAGCCCATAACAAATCTGCCAGAAAAATTCTAAGTATAATGGCGTTGAGTGAGCTCTGCTCACTCAACGCCATCCTTTCTACGGTGTTGAGTGAGCTCTGCTCACTCAACGCCATCCAAGATACGGCATTGAGTGAGCTCTGCTCACTCAACTCCATCAGAATGGCCTCCTAGACTATGGCATTGAGTGAGCTTAGCTCACTCAACGCCATCCAAAATCTGTCCTTTTAAACGATTGCGTTGAGTGAGCTTAGCTCACTCAACGCCGTACAGATTATGGCATTGAGTGAGCTTAGCTCACTCAACGCCGTCCAGAGTATGGCGTTGAGGGATCTTAGCTCACTCAACGCCGTCCCGATTATGGCGTTGAGTGAGCTCTGCTCACTCAACCCCCTCCAGACAGCACCAAATGGCGTTGAGTGCAGTCAGTGCACTCAACGTCGTTCAACTTATGGCGTTGAGTGCACTCAACGCACTCAACGTCATCCCGTCTGACAACTTACGGCGTTGAGTGAGCTAAGCTCACTCAACGCCATTCCAAGGTCACGGGCATGACAGATTGGTCACGGGGGTGTCAGGCCCATGTTGACATTTCTGAGCTCGACGATCGTCTTCCTGAGGTCGACGATCGTCGGAGGGGTCACGCCCTAGGTCACGGGCATGACGGATCGGTCACTGGCGTGACCACCCCTTGACTCGAAATCTTGGTCGATAAACTTTAATTCCTGGGCTTCCCAAGGTTCTGTTAAGACAAAACCACTCCCAGGGGTCTAGTCGGAAATGGGATGTTACACCACCACACACCCGGAAGATCTTAGATCGCTTCCCCTCCTTAGCCAAGTGTTGAAGCTAAGGTACCTCGGAAAGCACTAGAAGACCGGGCACAAGTAAGTGTGTCCTTCTGAGGTGCCCCTTGGGTCCTATTTATAGGAAAAGACGGCCTGCAAATATCCAACCTTCACTATTTTTGAGGACTATAGGCAGACCAAAGGGGATAACATGGTAAAAATACATCATATCTTGAGGGGCGAGCTGGCCCTGAGATAGCGTCCACTCGGCAAGGGCAGCGAGTACTGGAGCGGACTGGGCGAGTTGGCTCTGAAGCCCCTGCTCACGAGTGACGGGTGGACTGGCACTCGCCTGCCCCTTGAATCTGGGCGAGCGCTTACTCGGTCGACTCCGCTCGCTCGATGAGTTAACTCCCTTTCCTCGGGCCCAGCTCCACGAACACCGAGCTCGGCCCGATGATTGTCGAGCCCGTACTCGGCATGCTGGGCTCGGCATACTCCTCTGCACTCGCCTGGGGCTATGGGGCGGTCTGAGCCGGCCGGCTTGGCTCCTGTCGACCCACTCGCTGGATACGGGGTTGTACACAATCCCCGCTCTTTGCGAGGTTGGCACAAGCTCGGAAAGAAACATCCAACCCCATAGAATCCTGTGAGTGTGATAGGGGCCAAAAGGAATCTTCTGGTGGGGCCTACCGATGGCTATATATAAATACCCTGCTTACCGGGCAGACCTCCCCCTTCCCCTTCTTTGAGCCCTGTCGAGATGCCGCTCCCTAAAGAGGTACTGGAACGACTCACGAAATCCCGTGAGAAAACCGCTCTTCGCGTCGCGGCCCTGACCGACCTGAACTCCCCAGCTTGCCGCTTCGCCGAATTTGTCTCGGTCAAGAGGGTGAGGCCTCTTCCTCCTATGGCTGAGCACATTTTTGCTGACTTGAAGAATACCCTGGCTAACGGCTCTGGTTCCTCCAACCGTCCTGCTCTGGATCCTGACGGCGGGGACTTTGTGGACCTCACCACCGAGCAGGACCATGGTGGCGAGGTCTCAGCGTCGAGGGTCGAAAGTCTTCCTATCGATGCGCCCGAGCCATCCTCGGTCCCACGCCCGCAGGATTCGCTTCCTGCCACTGAGGTCAAGGAGCTGGGCTCGCAGAAGCTGGGGTCGCCGACTCGCATCTCTCCGCGACAACCCTCCCCTGCTCCCACGATTACTGGAGAAGGTGCCGAGCGCGCACCCGCGCACGATCCCCACGAAGATTCTGAAGGTAAGGCCTTGATCTCAAATGGCGTCTAGATTCGATGATACTCGCGTCTCTTGATGATCGCTCCTGTCTTACTTGCACAGGCCTGCCTAGCCGGTCTGGGGCTGAAGATTCTGCCGAACGGGTCTGTTACTCGCCTCTTCCATCGCCGCGCGCCTTAGATGTCTTACTGGACTCTGAAGTGGATAGCCCCGAGCGATCGAGGCGAAGCCAACGGGTCCTCAAGAAGTTAGTGCGCAAGCTCCACGAGCTGAAGAGGGATAATTCCAGGTTGCAGGAGGAGTGCGCGCAGCTCGCGGGCGAGGCGAGAGTCAGCTCGGCATATGTGGCAACGTCTTCCTCCATCCTCTTAGACGAGATCGACGAAAACTTGCGAGTGGCGAATAGGAACTTGGGGCAGCTTCGACAGCTCTTCGCACAGCGGCCGGCGAGAACGGGGCAATTAAGAACGGCTCTTCTTGCAAGCCGACCGGTACTCGCCCCTGCTGCCGCCTGGTCCGCGCGTATGCTTTTAGTTTTTCTTGTTCTGGACAATTTGCTTCCTCTCTGTTAATAAACTGTAATTTTTGTATGCGAGCGTGTTTTTATTTCTATTGAATAAGTAATGGCGCGTCCTTTCAAATTCCTCGCCCCAGGCTCGCCAAGGCTGGCGAGCAGAGAGTGGCGAGACGGGGTAAGCGAGCGGGGCTGGTTGGTCGGCCCCGATCCTCCTCCTTTTTCTATAAATAGGGATCCCCACCTACCCCCTGGCTACTCCTTTATTGTCTTCCTATCCTCTCTCCTCCTTGCTTTTCTTTCTCTCTGCTCGCGCGTCTCCCTCCCTCTGGCGAGTATGGGAAAAGGAAATCCCGATTCTGACGGTCGCGTCAAGTGCGCCCAGAACTTCGCCGATCATTGTTTTTTCGAGGGCAATACCACGGCCGCCGAGCTCGCTGAGTTCGTGGCTGACTACGTCCCCGCCGGGTTCGTGGCCCGCCTCCCGGCGGAAGGGGAGGCAATAAACTCCTTCTTCGAGGACGAGCTCGCCTTCCCCATCTCGCACTTCGAGGTGGGGTTGCGCCTGCTGCTTTGGCCTGAGGTCCGCCAGGTCCTTAAGTATTACGGAGCCGTACCCGCGCAGCTCAATCCCAACGTCATCGCGATGATCGTCGGATTCACCTATTACCTCCGCCGAGAGCGAATCGAGTTCAATCTGACCGTCTTCCGCAATCTCTTCTCCTACAAGGCAAACGCCGACGGGGTCACCTTCTTCGGCGACTCTTCCATAAAAATCTGTGAGGTCGCCAATAAGAACCACAACTGGATGTCGAGGATTGTCTTCATCCGGGGCGACCTCGGCAACATTCCCTTCTCGCCTCAGCAGAAGAGCGAGGAGGTGTACTGCCCTCCGACCGTGTCCAGCAACGATGCCGACCTTCACAAGTTCTTCCTATACAAGGACTTTGAAGTCGCTTATCTCCGCCGCGGCCTCGGATCCTTGCCGCTCGTCCTCCCTGGAGAAGGTATGGCTCTCCTACTTCCTTTTCGCCTCGCTCGGCATGGTCGGTCAAAAACCCCTTTTTTTACTAAGTCTTTCTTGCAGGGGAGCGATTGATCCCGGCGAACCCCCCTTTCGCTGATCCGGGAATATTCCCGGACCCCATCGAGCGAGTTCGTGCTGCGGCCGAGGCGTGCCGAGAAGAGAATGCCAGGGGTAAACCTTCCAGCAAGAAACGGCTGGAACTCGGGGGGCCAAGCTCTCTCCCCCATCCCTCGGCCCCAAGCATAAAAAGGCGAGGGTTGTCTCGCGAGAACAACCGCAGCTACCCTCGTCGCACGTCAAATTCATGAGCTCGCCGAAAGTATTTTTCGATGAAGCCCCGGCAAGCCCGTTGAAGGAGGCGTCGTCCCCCGCGGGAAGAAGCGCAAGCCCTCCTCCCCTCCCTCCGTGGAGGAGGTTCCCCGCGACCCAGGCTGTCCAAAGGACCACCCCCACTTTGGCAAGGGGGGAAGGAGCAAGGATGCGACCGGCGAGCCGATGCTGAGCTGGGATGAGGGGGCCCACCGAGTTTCTGTATCTACTCGCGCCCCCTCCTAGGGAGCTCGTCGGCCTCCTATGGGCCATGCGTTCGCCCTCGGCTTTGGCCTGTATGGCCGGGATGGCGCCGAGGCCTACCAGAGTATGACCCCTCGGCAGATAGGCCACGAGGGTCTGCAGGCCCATCTGCGAGCCTTCGAACTCCATCATATGATGGTTCTCCGCGACTTCCAGCTCAGCCAGCTCCTGCAGAAGGCCGAGCAGGAGCGCGACCTGGCGACTGAGAGGGCTGCCGACACGGAGAGGCGATTCGGGATTGCCAAGAACTTACTCAACAAAACCTCGGGCGGGCTGGTAAGAATTGACCGACTCTTGCTTTAACTTAGAAAAAATATTTTAGCATAAGACTGACCCATTAACCTTTCAGGATGCCGAGGCCGTCGGAGCGTTGCTTGCCCATGCTAGCGAGCTGGAGGGCGAGGTCGCCCAACTGCGGACCCGCCTTGCGGATCAAGAGGCCATCTCGCGCGAGCAGGAGATCCGCGTTGCCGAGCGGGAAGCTCTCGTTGCTCGGTCGGCGACCGAGATGGAGGCGCTGAAAGAGTAGAACTGAGGGCTCCAGAGCGAGGTCCGCCGATTGACGGAAACCCTTCTCCCTCCGGGCGACAGCGAGCCCCCCTTTCCGTTTAGGCGACCTCGGGGTTTTGGCGAGGAGGAGGTCACGGAGCGGCTGCGAGTCAACTCGATCGAGTCTGCCGAATGCCTCCTGGGCGCCATGAGGGGGTCGGGGATCCTGGCAGAGGGCTGCGAGGAAGTCGCGGTCCGGGACCTTCTGCCGAGTCTGTTCCCGCCATCTCCATCTAGCGGGAAAGAGGATAGCTTCAGCTCCCTTTTTGACGAGGCGAAGGACAAGGAGCAGCGGCTCGGAGGCGAGGAGGATCATCCTTCGGGGGAGGAGGGCGAGAGCTGACCGGATCTCCTCCCCCACTTTCTGCATTTTTGTAACCTCCACCCCCCCCCCCCCCCCCCCCGTTTGTAACCTCGCTGAGGCGAGCCCCCTCTTTTTTTGTAATCATAATGATAATTGGATTATTTTATGAAAATTTTCTATCTCATTTTTACCTTATATGCTAGAATGCACGTGAGTTAGGATCCAGGCTCGCTAAGGGACCCCCGGTCCGAGTCACAGATGTCCCGCTTGCCCGCGAGTCGCACATCGCTCCCCTTCATGGGAAATCCAAGTAAAATGTGTCTGGGGTCGGATAGCCACCGGTGCTCGCCTAGGATGCCGAGAAGGATCCCTTGCCGAGCGAACCCTTGCGGGAACGTGCTCGCCTAGGATGCCGAGAAGAACCCTTTGCTCCACGCCAGGGTCATAACGACGTCCATCGATACCCCTGCCCTGCCAGCTTGGTGGGAGCCTAACAGCGGGAGAATCGAGACCTAACCCCAGAGCGAGAAGACTTAGAACATTTGCCTCTCCCGGGTGTTACCACCAGGCCAATCAGCTAGATGAGAGCCTGAGGGCGGGTGTTGAACATCCTCCGGGCTCAGCCCCAGGGTCATAACGACGTCCATCGAGACCCCTGCCCTGCTAGCTTGGTGGGAGCCTGACAGCGGGAGAATCGAGACCTAACCCTAGAGCGAGAAGACTTAGAACATTTGCCTCTCCCGGGTGCTACCACCAGGCCAATCAGCTAGATGAGAGCCTGAGGGCGGGTGTTGAACATCCTCCGGGCTCAGCCCCAGGGTCATAACGACGTCCATCGAGACCCCTGCCCTGCCAGCTTGGTGGGAGCCTGACAGCGGGAGAATCGAGACCTAACCCCAGAGCGAGAAGACTTAGAACATTTGCCTCTCCCGGGTGCTACCACCAGGCCAATCAGCTAGGTGAGAGCCTGAGGGCGGGTGTTGAACATCCTCTAGGCTCAGCCCCAGGGTCATAACGACATCCATCGAGACCCCTACCCTGTCAGCTTTGTGGGAGCCTGACAGCGGAAGAATCGAGACCTAACCCCAGAGCGAGAAGACTTAGAACATTTGCCTCTCCCGGGTGCTACCACAAGGCCAATTAGCTAGATGAGAGCCTGAGGGCGGGTGTTGAACATCATCCGGGCTCAGCCCCATGGTCATAACGACGTCCATCAAGACCCCTGCACTGCGAGCTTGGTGGGAGCCTGACAGCGGGAGAATCGAGACCTAACCCTAGAGCGAGAAGACTTAGAACATTTGCCTCTCCCGGGTGCTACCACCAGGCCAATCAGCTAGATGAGAGCCTGAGGGCGGGTGTTGAACATCCTTCGGGCTTAGCCCCAGGGTCATAACGACGTCTATCGAGACCCCTGCCCTGCCAGCTTGGTGGGAGCCTGACAGCGGGAGAATCGAGACCTAACCCCAGAGCGAGAAGACTTAGAACATTTGCCTCTCCCGGGTGCTACCACCAGGCCAATCAGCTTGATGAGAGCCTGAGGGCAGGTGTTGAACATCCTCCGGGCTCAGCCCCAGGGTCATAACGACGTCCATCGAGACCCCTGCCCTGCCAGCTTGGTGGTAGCCTGACAGCGGGAGAATCGAGACCTAACCCTAGAGCGAGAAGACTTAGAACATTTTTTGAGGGCTTGTATTATTATACTATGAAAGTTCCGTAAGATCTCACGCCATTGTTATAAGTATTCAAGCAGAGAGGCTAGAACGAGTGGAACAAATTATATTAAAAAAGGGGAAGCACATACAAAGATTCAGGGATAGAAGCATTTCAGGTCGTCGCCGCTCCAAGTGTGGCTCAAGGTCTCGCCCTCCACATTTTGGAGGCGGTACCCTCCCGATCTTAATGTCTCTTCCACGATGTACGGCCCCTTCCAGTTTGGACGGAGCTTGCCCACGGCAGCCGATCTTCCTGCCGCATCTACCTTCTTTAGGACCAGGTCACCTTGCACAAACTGCTTGATCCGAACATGCTTGTCAAAGTACCTAGCCATCCTCCGCTTGACTTCCTCTTGCCGAACAGCTGATAGATCGCGCAATTCTTCTATCAAGTCCAAGGAGAGTCGCTGTTCTTTCTCGTTATCATCTCTCCACTCCTCCCTTCCGGCGTCCGCTTCAGCGACCCTGGGAGTTCGTACTTCGAGTTCAATGGGGAGCACTGCCTCGCACCCATGGGAGAGTTTGAAGGGAGTCTCCCCCGTGGCGGTGTTGGGGGTAGTTCTCAAGGCTCAAAGGACGGAGGGGAGCTGTTCCACCCAGCTCCCCTTCAAATTTTCAATTTTCTACTTTAGGAGGTTCACGATGATCTTGTTGGCCGCCTCCACCTGCTCGTTGCTCCTCGGGTGATGGACAGAGGCGAATATAAGGTCAATTACGAGCTACTCGCAGAATTTGATGAATTCATTACTGGCAAACTATGGTCCGTTGTCGGTGACGATGTCTTGGGGCATCCCGTGCCTACAGATGATCTCCCCCCACACAAAATTCCGGATGATCTGCGAAGTCACCTTGGCCAATGCCTTCACCTCCATCCATTTGGAGAAGTAGTCAATCATTACCAACAAGAACCTTCTTTGCCCGCTTGCCTGGGGGAAAGGCCCTACCAGATCCATTCCCCAAATTGCGAAGGGCCAGGGGGCCGTGATACTTCTGAGTCGCTGAGCCGGTTGCAATTGGAGGGGGGCAAATAGTTGACACTTATGACATTTCTTGGCAAATTCGGAAGCATCACGCCCCAGGGTGGGCCAGAAGTAACCCTGCCGAATAATCCTCCCCTCCAGGGTCCGACCCCCCGAGTGACTCCCACACTCCCCAGAGTGGACTTCTTCTAAAATTCTCTGCACCTCCCCTTTAGCCACGCAACGAGCCAGCAGCCCCGAAAGAGTTTTGCGGTAAAGTTGTCCATCACGCAAGAGGTAATATGCCGATTTATACTTGAGTTTCTTCCTGTCCATCCCCTCTGGATACTCTCCTGTGGACAAAAAGGTGGTGAAGGGGTCCATCCATGTGGGATGTTGATCTATCTCCATCAACTCCCCTTCTTCCAAGGATGGGAGAAAAAGGTCTGTGATGGTACCCCCCACCCGAGGACCGTGCTTGGCAAGATGATCGACCTACTCATTCTCCTCCCGCGGCACATGCTGAATGGAGAAGGTTTGGAACCCCCCGATGATTCCCTTGACCTTGGCCAAATACCGATGTAGGGTAGGCTCCCTTGCTTCAAACTCCCCATTGACCTGGGAGGCCACTACCATGGAATCGGTGAGGACCTTGACATCGTGCACTCCTAATTCTCTAGCCAAATGCAGCCCTGCGATCACGGCCTCGTACTCGGCCTGATTGTTGGTTATGGAGAAATGTATCACCACTGTTTTTTCAATCCTGGTCCCTTGGGGGCTTTCCAAGACGACCCCAACCCCCAGGGAATGCCTCCCTGACGCTCCATCAACCATCACTTTCCAAGGGACGGGATGAGTGAGCTTGTCCTCTGCCACCTCGACCGCGTAGTCAGCTAGGAAGTCGGCCATTGCCTGTGCCTTGATTGCAAGACGAGGGACAAAGGAGATATTGAACTCGCTCAACTCTACAGACCACTTGGCGAGCCTCCCTGAGTGCTCCACCCCCTCGAAGATGTTGCGGAGGGGGTGGTCAGTCACCACCCGGATGGAGTGTGCGTGGAAATAGGGCCTGAGTCTCCGGGCTGAGTTGATTAGGGTGAAGGACAATTTTTCCAAGATTGGGTAACGGAGTTCCGCCTTCCTCAGGACCCGACTTACGTAATAGATCGGCAGCTGTTTTTTGACCTCTTCCCTGACCAGAACTGAACTGAGAGCCTCAGCCCCCACTCCCAAATATAGGAATAGGTCCTCCCCTTCCTTAGGCCCTTGGAGGAGAGGGCGCTGGGTGAGTTGTTTCTTTAGTTCTTGGAATGCCTCCTCGCACTCCCTGGACCATTAAAATTTCTTGTTCCCCCTTAACGCCTTGAAGAAAGGGGAGCACTTTTTCCCAGCCCTGGGGAGAAACCTGCTAAGCCCGGCCAGCCTCCCTGTCAGCCGTTGGACATCCTTGGCATTCCGGGGAGCCCCTAGCTCCATTAATGCCTTGACCTTATCAGGATTTGGCTCTACTCCCACGGGAGTGAGTAGATGCCCCAGGAACTTTCCCTTGCTGGCCCCGAATACACATTTTAGGGGGTTCAACCTCATCTTGTATTTGCGCAAGGTGCCGAAGGTCTCCTCCAGATCCCGGAGGTGGGAGTCGACCTCTCGACTCTTTATCATCAAGTCATCCACGTATACTTCCAGGTTCCTCCCCTTCTGCCCCTGGAACACACGATCCATCATCTTTTGGTATGTTGCCCCTGCATTCTTCAACCCAAAGGGCATCATCTTGTAGCAGTAGCCCCCATCCCCCGTGATGAAGGAAACATCTCTTGTGTCGGGAGGGTGCATCTTGATCTGATGATAACCTGAAAAGGCATCTAAAAAACTCATTACAGAAAAACCGACGGCTGAGTCTACCAGCGCGTCGATTCTAGGCAAGGGGTAACAATCTTTCGGGCATGATTTATTAAGTAGTGAAAAATCTACACACATTCTCCACCGTCCATCCCCTTTTTTTACCATTACAACATTCGAGTCCCAGCCGGGGTACTGAATTTCAGAAATGAAGCCGGCCTTGAGGAGCTTGGCGACTTCCTCCCTGATTGGCTCGGCCAGCTTGTCCGTGATGGACCTCCTCTTCTATTGGATGGGGCGAGCCTCCGGGTCCAGGTTGAGGCGGTGTCAGGCGACGTCGGCATCAATCCCAGGCATCTCGGTCGCGCTCCATGCGAAAACGTCCACATTCTTTTGGATGCATTCCAGCATCCTACCTTGATCCTCCGGGGTCAATCCCCCGCTGATGCGGACCTTCTCCACCCTGCCATCCTGAGTGAGCACTTCCATCTCCACCACTTCCTCGGCGGCCTCCAACCGGGACTGTTCCTCCCATTCAACAACATCCTCCCCTCTAGGAGCAAGGGCTTCCTCTCCATCCACGGCCATTGCCTCGACCGACTCCTCATGGACTACCACCCTTTCTACTGCCCGAACGCGTACCTCCCCCTCCATCCCTTCTTCCTCCCCGATTTATTCTCTGGCCTCCTGCCCCTCCACCTCTTCCATCCTCCTCCCCATCTCCTCGGCCTCCTCCTGCCAAGAGATGGAATTTACTGCTATCACGTAACATTCTCGAGCCGCCTTGGGGTCACCGCGGACTCGGACCTGGATCCCCTCCACATTGAAATTAAGGCACTGGTGGAAGGAGGAGGGGATGCAGCGGAAAGAGCAGATGAGGGGCCGCCCAAAAATGGCACTGTAACTGCTGGGGGCCTCTACTATAACAAACCGGCAGTTCCGGGACTGTCCCCCCAAGCTGACATGGAGACCCACTCCTCCTTCTACTTCCTTTCTCTCCCCCGAAAAACTGAAGAGAGCCCCATCGGAAGCCAACACCCTCTTGGCTTCTACTTGCATGGCGTCGAAGGGCTTTCTGAAGATGATGTTGACGGAGCTCCTGTTGTCAACGAGGATCCGGGAGACCGTGAAATTCTCGATGGCCGTCTGAATGACTAGAACATCGCAGAAGAGGTCCTCATGACCCGGCATGTCTTCCCTTGATAAAGTGATCCTTTCCTCTGGGGGTGGGGTCTGAGATGTGGAGTCGATGCTCCTTCGATACATGGTGTGGAGGCTTGCTTTCCGGGAAGCTTCGAATCCCCCCCACCCCCCCCCCCCCACCCCCCATGGATCACTCCTATTCCTCCTTGGGTCCCTACGTCAGCCCGGTCTTCGCAACGGTCCCCCTCCGCCTGAGGTCGGACCTCCTCAATCCGCACCTCCTGACGGTTCTGCTGTTGCTGCTCCATGTTTCCCTGTATCTCGAGGAACTCCGGGCACGTGATCATTGTGTGCCCCTCCCCTTGATGGTAGTCACAGTACGTCAGGTCTACCCTGACCTCCCTCCTCCTCCTCAGCTGTCCTCTCCTTCTTCCCCCCAGGGCGATAGCCATGGCTTCTTCCTGGTCGGGAAGAGGGGGTCTATGACCCTGCCTTCCCCCCTGGGGGTAGAACTGGCCGCGTCCACCTTGGCGGTTATCTCCTCCCTGATAACCCCTTCGTGGCCCCTGATCTTGCCATTCCGGCCTCCAACCCAAACGGTTGTTTGGCTCTTGACGCCCCCACCTGGGCTGCTGCTGCTCTCTCTGCCGAGGCTCGGCCCTTCTCTCCTCCTGGGCTCGACCACCTCTTGGTTTCTCCTCCTCCACGGCCCACCTGGCCAATCTCCGGGCAAACTCCGGGTGTGCCGCCTCCATGTCGGCTTCCCTTGCCACCCTCTCCAGGAGCGCCTCAAAAGATACTGGAGGCATCCTTTTCAACTCCATGGCGAAAAACCCGGGCTGGAGTCCCAGGGTGAAGGTCACCATCATGGTGTTCCCTGACATCTCTTGTACCTGGGACAGTTCCTCCTGAAACCTGTCTAGGTAACTCCCCAGGGTCTCCCCCGCTCCTTGCTTGATACAGAACAAGGACTCGGCCTCCCTCTTCCTCTTCTTTGAGGTAGTGAACCTCAACATGAACCCCCGGCGCAGGTCCTCGAAACAGTAGATGGAGCCGGCTGGGAGCTGATGGAACCACTCCCTCTCTTTTTCCCTGAGGGTGATGGAAAAGAGTCTGCACTTGAAGCCATCTGACATCCGCCAGATCGAGACCACATCCTCAAACCACTGGACGTGCTGGACCGGGTCCCCCTTCCCTGAGTAGTAGGACATCTCCGGCTCTCGGATCCCCTCCAGGGCTGGGGCAGAAGAAACGAACTCGCTGAAGGGGCTTCCCCCTTCAGCCGGGCGAGTTGGAGGCTCCCTTCCTACTTTCTCGCCGAAGTGGTACTCGCCTGCCGAGCCCGGAAAAAGAACTCGCCCTCGCGGCTCGCGCTCCCCCTCGCTCACGACTTCCTTCTCTGTTCGCCTGATGGGCGCGCCATTGCCCAGTGCCGGGTCGGCGACCACAGGAACTACCGGCGTCGCGCTCTCGGCTCGCATGCCGAGTGCGATCCTGACGAGCCCGAGCACTTCCTCCCTGAGCTCTGCTGACATTCCTGCCACCGCAGGAGGGGGTGGGGGTAGCGAGTTCGCCCTGCCTGAACCTTGTCCTTCATCCCTTGCCATCCAACTTGCGGAAGGTTTTCTGTGCTGACCAAGTTCCACGCTCACCGCACCAAAATGTTGAAACCGAGAAACCGGTCTCTGTGGAATTCGACCCTTGGGGAAGGGGTGATCGCACACTTACGTCTCTCCTCACGAGCCCAAAAGACTAAGGAAAAAGGACCAGGGACAGACCCAAGGCTCTAGCACGGAGGTCCCACCACACACCAGGAAGATCTTAGAGCGCTTCCCCTTCTTAGCCAAGTGCTGAAGCTAAGGTACCTCAGAAATCGCTAGAAGACCGGGCACAAGTAAGTGTGTCCTTCTGAGGTACCCCTTGGGTCCTATTTATAGGAAAAGACGGCCTACAAATATCCAACCTTCACTGTTTTCGAGGACTATAGGCAAACCAAAGGAGATAACATGGTAAAAATGCATCACATCTTGAGGGGCGAGCTGGCCCTGAGATAGCGTCCACTCGGGAAGGGAAGCGAGTACTGGAGCGGACTGGGCGAGTTGGCTCTGAAGCCCCTGCTCGCGAGTGACGGGCGGACTGGCACTCGCCTGCCCCTTGACTCTGGGCGAGCGCTTACTCGGCCGACTCCGCTCGCCCGATGAGTTAACTCCCTTTCGTCGGGCTCAGCTCCACGAACACCGAGCTCAGCCCGACGATTGCCGAGCTCGTACTCGGCATGCTGGGATCGGCATACTCCTCTGCACTCGCCTAGGGCTATGGGGCGGTCTGAACCGGTCGGCTTGGCTCCTGTCGACCCACTCGCTGGATACGGGGTTGTACAAGCAGAGGGCCCTTCACTAAATCTTCTTCTTTTTTGAGCTAGTGGAGATATGTCTTCAACTATCTGAACTTCTAGATGGGCTACAGCAGCATATTCTGGTTCAAACTTAGAGAAGTGTAGAGTGTTAGTCTATTACTGGGAATAATCCTAAGCAGGATTAACATGAACATCCACTAGAGTAGGCACCATAGGTTCAGGAATTCTAGCATGAGTATGACCTTGTCCATCAAATATCTCATTATGAAGCCAGCTGAAATTATCATAACTATAGTTGTTGACTCCCTTGAAGTTTTTAACATGGCAGTTTCAAGGGCTATCACCTTAGCTTTCAACTCATACTCCCACTTTCTGACTTCTTCCAGTACCTTGGCTACTTTGTCATTAGAATAGTAGACCATTTGGTCATCAAAATAATTCATTCCTATATTTTGGGCAATAATGAACGTTTTGGCATTTGCATCAACATTCTCGAGTATAGTCAAGTTACTTTTCATCCCGGCCATCGTATGAACAATTTCTTGGCCGCCTTGTACAAACCAAGAGTCTAGCCTATAAACTAGTTTATCAAAACGCCCCTTGATCTCAACAAGGCAGTTATTCATATATTTTTCTGTTTCCTTGACTTTCTTTAACACTTTCTTTAAGGAACGATCAAAACGTGCATGTTGTTTAGCCATCAGGGCTTCTATTGATTTCGGGATAGAGATATCTGCTCTTATAATGGAAATGTCTTCAGCTAGAACACTTGGAGGGAAAGGCAGATCTTCACTTCCCTCAGAGTCACTAGAAGACTCTTCCATGGGAGAGATATGAGCTTTAGAAATCAACCCTATAGTTGTGGCCTCTAGGACAGGAGGATGCATCCCTACATCCCCTTCTTCATCAGAAAGATCAACAATTTCTACCTCCTCTACTGGAGGTCTACCAGGAGTTGAAGCCATTCTCCTTTGTAGTTTTCGTACAAATCTATCAAGTTGTGTCTGCATCGAGACCAAAGGGTGAGTCAGATCCCCCTCAGAAACAATAGATTGAAGCTTTGGGAGACTTACAATCGGATTCTCTATAGCAATAATCTCAGTAGATTCAACAATATTGTCAGCAACGAGCTCTACCTCATCAGCAAAATCATAGTCTGTAATATCTAGCTCAGTATCATCAACTGGCTCACCCAAATCAGCAGCAGCATCTAAAATATCAGAACCAGGATCAACCTCCAGATCAGTAGCAACCAGAACATCTTCAGCTACTATCTCATGCTTAGCCTCATCAAGCAATAACTCAGCGGAAGCAGCACGGCGTATATCAGCAACCTCAGAAAGTAGGTCATTTGTATCTTCAACTGTAACTACAGTAACTAGAACTAGACCTAAAACCTTTGCAGTTGGAGCTAGTGTCTCTGGCTCAGAACTAAATAGAGAAACTATCTCTATAGTTGTAGGAACACTCAAGGGCTCTATCTTTGTGGCCACTTGTGTCATAGTAGGCTACCCCTAAATTCCTTCACTCAATCTCTCAGGAATGTCTCTAGGGGTAGGAGAAGAAATCCTTTCTTCGGTAACTACATCCTCCTCCTCTTCAGGCAGCACTCTGGCTCCACCTGGCCTCTGGATCTTCCTATCCTACCTCAAGAAGTTGGATGAGTTGATTTTCTTCAATTAGTGGATAGGGACGCCTTTGCACATGTCAAACATGTCTCTGTCCATCTTATTCATATACAAACTCAAAATTCTTCCAAAATTCGGAGTATGGAGACTATCTTTGATTTTTGCAAATAACACAGCACCCCAATCCATTTTCTTCTAGCAGATGATGGCCACAAGAATCTTGAACATTTCGGAGGAGAGGTAACCATGTGATCCAGTTTTGCATAACAGTACTTTTCTAATGATATTTGATAATAGCTTGCCTTCCTCATTCATGACTTTTCTCTTAACTGCCTTGGTACCTCTGGGCAATCCACAGAACAACATAGCTCTGGTGAAGTCATCCACTTCGAGGTGATCGACCTCTTCACAAGATGGAATCTAGAAGAGCCGTGTGAGGAGTGATTCCTTCAATTTGACTCTGATCTAACGAACTCTGCGCTTGATCACTGTGTATTCATGGCAAAGCTTTGCATTCTGAAAGAATTCAAGAACATCTTTATCCAACACTTTGCAGGGGTATTCGAGGATAAAGGAGAGGCTGGCAGATTCATGCATGAGTATAACATTTCTGAATTCTTGTGAAGCTGAAAAAAACATAGTTTGCACAAGTTCTCCACCACCTAGCAAGCCACTGGTGCTTTGAGGAGCCATAGAGAACAGAGAAGTGAGAACTTAACGATTGACATTGGAGTACTATCGGTTGCCGAAATAGAAAACAAACGGTGAAGGGAAGATCTCTGGAAGACTGGAGACTCTGTTGTTACAGTTGGGACTGCTGGAACGGCTTTCGCGGAACAGAATCATCTAGGAAGATGAAGCTTGGTCGCGGGACTCGAATCATCGGGACGCCGAAGGTCGGCGGAATCTGAACTTTATTTTGACAGAATGTGTACTGTTTACCCCGAGAACTATATATATATATAAAGTTTTAAGAGGAAAACGACGCGTACCTGAAAACCGGCGGCTCATCGGATCCAATATAAAATAAAAACAATTGACCCAAGTCCAATTCATCGAGATTTACTGGAAGGTGAGCCAAATTCGTCGAGTTTCATCATGGATACTAGCAGTATTTTGACGAGTCGTCGAGTTTCGATGAGTGATATCTGACGAATTTTCCTTGGACAATTTTCTCTACTTAGTGATGTACTTCTCAAGTTAATTCCTGTCTCCTTAGACATCTTCACGTGTCCTTATTTAGCCTGCCCAGTTCTGTTTTGAAAAATGAGAACTTGGTCTCATCTAGTGGCTTTATGTATATGTCAGTGACCTGCTTATCCATCAGGAAATAACTAAGAGCTATGTCCTTATTCTCCACATGCTCCTAGATGAAATGATATTTGACCTCAATGTGCTTTTTCTGGTTGTGAGTGACTGGATTATTTGCAATTGCTATTATACTGGAGGAGTTTCAAAATATCAGAATCTCTTTGAACTTCAGGTTGTAATCCTCAAGCTGATTCCGAATTCAGAGAAGATGTGCACAACAACTACTAGCAGAGATTTACTCTAACTCAGCAGTGGAGGTTGCCACACAATTTTTCTTCTTGCTTCTCCATGAGATAAGCCTTCTTCCAAGGAATTGGCACGTCGCAGAAGTGCTTTTTCTGTCATCCCTGCTACCTGCAAAATCTACATCTGAAAATCCAATTAGCTCGACATCATTACTTCTTGGGTTCCATAAGCCAAGATTTTGTGTACCCTTAAGGTATCTAAAAATTATCTTTGCAATGACATAATGAGATTCCTTAGAGTTCACCTGAAATCTAACGCACACACATGTAAAAAACATTATATCTGGTCTACTTATCGTAAGGTAGATTAAGAACCCAATTATGCTTCTATACTTGGTTTCATCAAAAGGTTTCCCTTTCTCATCCTTATCTAGAGACATAGTTAGACCCATTAGAGTCCTCATCGAGGTTGCATTCTCTATTCCGAATTTCTTAAGAAACTCCTTGGTGAACTTCATCTGAGAGATGAAAATTTCATCATCAAATTGTTTCACTTGAAGTCCTAAGAAATACTTCAGCTCTCCCATACTGCTCATTTCAAACTTCTCTTACCTGATTTTTGAGAACTTCTTCCAAAGGTTGTCTTTCGTAGAGCCAAAAATAATGTCATCGACCTAGATTTGCACTAGCAAAATCTTGTCTTTTACTTTCCTAAGAAATAATATCTTGTTTATCTTTCCTCTTGTGAACTTATTCTCAAGAAGAAAGCTAGACAGAGTCTCATACAAAGCTCGAGGAGCTTGTTTTAAGCCATATAGAGCTCTATTAAGAAAATAAACATGATCAGGGAAAATGAGTTGACAAAATATGGGGGTTGTGCTACGTATACTTCCTCTTTTAGGTCTCCAGTGATGAAGGCTGACTTCACATCCATCTAGTAGACTTTGAAGCCCTTGTGGACAATATACACTAGAAACAACCTGATCGCTTCGAGTCTGGCAATTGGAGTAAATGTCTGATCGAAGTTAATCCCTTCTTCTTGTATGTACCCATGAGCTACAGGCCTGGATTTGTTCTTTATAGTCAATCCATTTTCGTCCAGCTTGTTTCTGAATACCCACTTGGTATCGATCTCGTTCTGTCCCTTGGGCTTGGGCACAAACTCCCAAACCTTGCATCTTTCAAACTGATTGTGCTCCTATTACATGGTCATTATCTAAGAGGCATCCATGTTTGCTTCTTCAAACTTTTTTTGCTCAACCTGAGACAAAAAACTAAGATGTAGAACTTTGTTAGTAGTACCTCTTCTGGTTCTAATACCATCGCCTAGCTCTCCAATGATTAGATCAACCGGGTGATCTCTAAGGTTTTCTGAACGTTAGATTTCTTCCTCTCCCACCAGCAGTTTTGCCATGTCTATTGCATCTCCTGTAGGTTAAGGTGGTTCGTCATCTAGTGGTTCTTCGTCCACCACACTTGGATTGATGACCTTGACTGAGCTTGGAGCATCTTCCTTGACAGCTTCTTCCAAGCTTAGTTACTTCAACCCGGTACCTGCATCTACACAAACAATATTTGACGAGCTATTATGAAGCATGCTTGTCTCATCAAATACAACATTGATAGACTCTTCTACCACCAAGGTTTTCTTATTGAAAATTCTATATTCCTTACTATGATGACTATACCCTACAAAAGTTCATAGGGAGTTTTACGATGGCTTTTGTTGATTAAAGATCGATTTTGCATGTGACAAGTTGTGTTGAATACTTCTCCCCAGAAGTACTCTGATAGTGAAGCGTCATTCAACACAATTGTGCATACTTCAATGAGGGTTTTATTCCTTCTCTCAGCAACTCCAATTTTCTACGTAGTGTGCGGAGAGGAAAACTCATGAAAGATACATTGACTTCCACAGAACTTTGTCATAGCACCAATGTAACGCCCCAATTTTCCTAAAGCAGGGAAAGGAATTCTGGGAGTTATCGCCCGGCGGTATGGTTACCGCGCGGCGGTAGTGCCGTGATTTTGTAGCACGACTCTTGGGAAGTTACCACCCAGTGGTAGAGATACAGCTGACGGTAGCTTGGTAAATTTAATAGGAAAAGTTCTCGAGTTGTTATTGCGTGGCGGTAGCAACTATCACGCGGCGATAGCGGTAGTGGTCGTGTCATAACCGGTGATAGTTACCGCATGGCAGTAGTATCCTATCGCGCAGCAATAACATTTCTATAATAGCATGGCCATGTGTCAACCAGTGATTGGAGGGCCTGGGCAGTGGAACACGAACCGAGGCATTGATTAATGTTATCGCGCGGTAGTAGCTAGTTACCACACGACAGTAGCTTGGTTTATAGTGTTGGAAGGGCCGTTTTCTCTTCATTTCTTTTAGAGTTTTAGGGTTGAGTGACGGGAGAAGGAAGGAGGAGCTTCATCTAAAAGATATCTCACTGCCATTGGAGTTTCGTAGCGTGGATTCACAAGACGATTCGGGATCTATGGAGGTAAAGAGGAAGCGGTCGTTTCTATCTGACTAGATTCTCTTCCATGGTGCTGAAACGGACTTCTAGGGTAACGATCCTCTTCCTTGGACATGTGAAGTCCTTCGTTTTGGCATTTGAGGGCAGGCGCTCTACGAACACATGGAAGTATTTCTCTCGACATGTAGATCCGTGTATCCCTGTTAGTCTTGCATTTAGATCCAGAATCAAAGTACGGAATAGGAATACTGTGTGAAGCCCATCCGGACAGGTTGGTCTGGATTGGTGATGTTTGTATGCTTTGTATGCCAGAGAAGACTCCGTGATAATCACATAGATTTTGGAGTCGCAGGGTGTGCAGATGACTGCGTTGAGAGTACTGGAGGTAGAATCCAGGAAAACACTCGAAAATGGGGGAAGAATCGATATTCTGTCCCCTACAGCGTGGCGGTAGCACTACTGCTGATGATAGCTCCCAGTGAGCGTTGTATTGAATGTGAGGCCTATATCTTGGAAACCTGGGGGCCATTTGCTGAGGCTTGTCTGTTGAAGACCTGGGGGCCAACATGGGAGAGCTGAGAGCCTGTGTGGCCCAGCTTAGGTGATCGTGAGTGACAACCTTTGAGCATAACAGAGTTGTGTATGATTGTGAATGGGAAAGGGGAGGCTGACCCTCATCGTGGCTTGTTGTGCCCGATGATTTGAGCTACGGGAAAGAGCTAAAATGTACCCAGCCCTATGCCGTTTGACTTGGAGTGAGTTAGTAAGTGAATCTGGGGGATCGCCATGACTTTGTCGTAGTCATAGTGGCGAGTCTTTGGCTTCGGCCCGGAAATACTAGAGAATGGTCAAGATATGCTAACCGTCGGTGAGAATGGAGGTGGGAACCTGGGAATTCTGGTACACTGATAATGTGTCCTGAGTGCACGGGGCGTGTGGATGGCAGTGCCAATGTCTATGTTGAATGGTGCTTAAGTTGCACATTCTGGATACCAATATTTGTTTATACTAATGCCTGTAGGGAAGGAGCACTGCCATCGCGAGTGAAAGGTGGGGTAGTTATAATTTGGTCAGCTAATGCTGACCGTTTTTATTGTTTGCCACCGTGCGGTGGAATGTTTCATGCAGGTGTGGCCAAGCAGAGTGGGAAATAGCGGGATGGAGCCCAGGATTGCTAAGCTGGCCCTTGAAGCCCAAAGCAAATTACCCGTTTACTTTATCGTTCATGTGTGGCTGGCCTATGTGCCGATGTATGCAAGATAATTTTGTATAAGTTGAACAATGTAAGGCCTTAAGGCCAATAGTATTTGTGTATTTCCTTTATCATTCCTACTTTTGTATTAGTGGACATTCAATTGGTTGGGTTCCTTTTAGCCTTTAAATTACTTCCGCTAGAATGCACTCTGTGTTAGGTTGCGTGATTTTGGATTATGGTTTCAATTAGTAACTCCTTTGACTGTCGGTAGTATATGGTGTTAGGCCCCGACCGAATCTTCTGTTATATGTTATGTGATGGATGGGGGTGTTACAAGTTTGTATCAGACTCTGGTGTTAGTCTTTATTATTTGAATTCGTGGGCGAATTCTTTTAAGGGGTGGTGAGCACATGTATGTGCGTTACCGTTATAACATAAAAAGTACTCATGAATGTCCACTTAGGAATGAAAATACACATGTTTGAGGAACCAGCGTATTCCTATGATTACTTTTTGGCAATTTTTTGTCACCTAATTGAGTGTTTCACAATTATAGGTGACTAGGAGTGATGTAGATAAGTCACAACATCAACACTCTGCGGAGAGTAGTGCGCCCAATGATGCTCATACGACCCTCCTTCTACTAAAACCATCCAAATGGTAGCTGAAGCGGTGTTCGCTATGACCAATGCCCAACTAGGGAGGCAGGTAAAGCCTCCTGCTCCTGTATTAGGTCACGTACCACTTGGCATAGTGGAACCTATAGTGGCAGATCAAGTAGCGGCAGAGCCCGTAGTGTAGAGGAGAGCAACTGACAAACAGCTAAAGCACGTGATAAGCTTTAATCCACCAGTGTTTGTGGGGATTGTGACCCCAAAGCAAGTTGAGGACTAGCTTTCCAGGGTTAAGAGATTCATGTCCGCAACAGAGACTGAGGAGTGACAGAAGGTTATGATAGCCACATTCCTTTTAGATAGTGAAGCAAGGTTATGGTGGGATGAGTTAGAGCTGCATCAATTCCCTGGGAAGTAACTCTCTTATATCTCGATGGAGGAGTTCTCGAGATTATTTCTGGCACGATTCATCCCGTCAGTGCAGAAAATAGCTATGGAGAATTAGTTTCAGATACTGACTCAGGGTGAGAGTAGTGTCGACGACTACCTACATACGTTCACAAGATTGGGACGTTATGCTTGATCTACTTTCACTGATAAGTAGGGCAAGACCAACCGGTTCTACGAAGGACTGCGTGACGATCTGAGATTGCTACTCTTAGGTCCTATGATGCAGGGCTTTTTGGTCCTGGTTAATACAGCCCGATCTCTGGAGAAGTATCTGAAGAGGGTTCAAGGTAAGAAAGACTCGGTGGTGAAGAGATCAGAATTCAAAGTTCCAAGTCCATCGAAGTACGAGCATTGAAAGTGGTACAAGAAGCCCAAAACTTCTGGACCAACTACTATATCGGTTACTACTATAGCATCATCTGGGCGAGGAGGCCCAACTCTTTGTTTTAATTGTGGAAAACTGGGTCATATAGCTCACGACTGTTGGAGTGGCTGATGACTAGTTTTAGTCATCCTTTTTTGGGGTAATTTAGTAGTCAAAATTCCTAAAGTTTTATTATTATTTTGTGTTTTTGTATGCTTGTTATAATGTTATTGTGTTATTATAGTTTTATTATATGTATTGATGTTATTTTATGTTTATGTTATTATTATGGTTAGCTTTATTTATAAATATTATTATCTTTGGTTTAGTTTCAAACAACTAATGTCATGTTATAATAATTAATATTATGTTATCTTTGTTATAATTATATTATTATCTTTGTTATCTTTGTAATAATGTTACAATTAACTAATGTTTGTTTTGTTTAATTTGTAGGTTCAAGCCCTTGGAGCAGCCCTCTTCAAACCCTTAGTGCAGCCCAAGTCCATTTGGAGCAGCCCACTCCATGCTATCAAGCTTACCCGAGCCTACATGGATCATAATGGAGCATCCCGGCCACCATGCAGCCCACTTCATGAAGCTCGGCCAGCCCACATCAAGCCTACCCGAGCCCACATCATGAGCTGCCCATCTACTCTTACAAGCTTCCACTCAAGCCCAACATGTGCAGCCCTTGAAGTCCATCATTCAAGCCCATCAAGAGCAGCCCTTTCCTCTCTACCCGAGCCCAAGAAAGCATTCACCTATATGGCCGGCCACCTTTCACTCTCATGCATGAACCTTCCCCTCCACATTCATTCATTCTCTCCCCCTCTCTCCTCATTAATTCCAAATGCATTCATCCCCCTATGTTTGGCCGGCCACTTTTCTCCCTCTCCCTTCTACACATTTCCATTCATCCCCCCCTCTCTTTATTTTATATTTTCCATTTCATTTTCATTTTTTTCATACAATGCATCCATACATTCTCTCTCCCCTTCATTTAAAGCCATGCATGAATCTCTCCCTTGATGTGGTCGGCCACCCCTCTTGGCTTCCCCCTCTTCATTTCATTCTAGATCCTTCTCCCTCTCCTATAAAAGGAATCCCTTTCCCTCTTGTTGAAGTTAAGTAGTTTTTAGTGAAGTTGTTGTAGAGAGCAAGAGAGAGTTCTTTCCTTGTTGTAGTTTTGTTTATTGTAATCTCTTTTTTAGTAGATCAATTTTGTCTTGTTATAATTTTTGTACCTTTCCTCTTTCTTAAGTAATGCAAATGAAATTTCTTTTTCTTATTGTTGTTATTTCCCTTTCAATCATGCTTAGCTAATTTAGTTTTTGTGCCCGATCGCGATGAGCTTTGCAATGAAATAACTCATCTTAAATTTTATGTTTGCATTTGTTTCTTTCTATTTTTGATTCTTCCTTGATTTATTTTGTATCGACTCTGTATTGCTAGTATACGGTAGTAGATTCCGATCTTATATTTGAGTAGCCGAGAGGCTCGTGAATATGAAAGATCACTCAAGGAAGGAAGGAGTTGAACGCACCCCTAGAGATAGGATGACGTAAATCCTCCGGATTGGAGTCAAATCCAATAGTGCGGGTCACCTCGATAATGCGACTTTAGGCCTTTTTGACTTGAAAGAGATTTCGGTCAAAACGTCTATAAGTTAGGGGATTTAATGCTCTAGCGAGATTACTTCCTAATATCGGATCCGTCACGGTCTTAATAGAAGTGCAAATGCTAAACTAATTTATTCCGTTATTTTATTTCAAAGCGAATCGTCGATCGAGCACTTTTCTTGTAATAGTTTATTTTCTCTTTTTAACTTAGTTTATTTTCATTTTCAAAAACCATCAATCGTTCGGTAGGATAATCGATTCGTTGTGAGTAATAGTACTTGCCTGCCCCGAGTTTTTATACGACCTTGATATTTTTCATATCCTATACTATATTTTGATAGGTACACTTGCCTTAATCGAGTATAGATTGGAGAATACTATTTTCTCTATTAAGTTTTTGGCGTCGTTGCCGGGGATTATTTTTGGCAATATTATGAAAGCATCGAATTTATTACTTCTACTAAAATTCAAACAAAAAAATATTATTATTATTATTTATATATATATTTTCTACCCAACCTAAAATCTCTCGAAAAGGGTAAGGGGCTTTATGCGCCACCATTTTACCTAGTACCTTGCGAACCCTTCACCGGGTAGCCCTTGGGAAGTTCGGGAGCCAATCCATTATAAAAAAAATCTATTTTCAAAAAAATTATATATCTAAAAAAAACAAATCAAAAAATTAAATTTCCTTTTTCTTTTTGGTAACAGTTAATTTTTTTTTTATGGAATCATCATATTTTTGTGCTTTTTGCGGATCGCCCGACCACTTTTATTCTGAATGTCTTTCGGGAACCCCTCCCTCTTTTGATTTTAATTTTTCCGGGGAAGGTCAAAATGGCCAATTTGACCCTTACTCCAATTTTTATCCTACTTGGGAGATGGGGAACCCGTCTTATTTTTCGCATGATTTTGCCCCGCAAAGCGCCGCACCTCCGTATTTTAATTTTAATTCTATCGATAATGGGTATCTTGAATTGCAAACTTCTATTGATAATATTAATTCGCATTTCAAGACCATTATGGATTATCTTTCTCGTGAGGCCGCATCTTTTTCTTCGTCTTCTTCTCCGTCTCCTCCAATTTCTTCATGTAATGAGTCACCGGATATCCCGACTTGTCTTGTTCCTCTCGAGAAGGATAACTATTCGGAAATCCCGGATTGTTTCCTCCCTCCTTTGGAAGACACCTCTATGGATATTCCGGTGTGCTTTTTACCCGTTGAGGATGACGAGACGTCTCCTATTTCTCCTTCTGAAGACGTTTGTGATTCCATTTTGCCTCAATTTTTAACTGTTCCAAATTTTTCTAGTTTTAGTGAGTCTTCTTCTTCTTCTTCTTTTCTTTTAGATAATTCTTCTTTAGTTCTCCCTACCCTTTTTTCTCCCGAAATTTCACAAGACTCTCCTTCTCCTTGTGAAATTTCCTTTGATGAAAATTCTTTTTCTACTTCTTTTATTCCTCTTTCTATTTCTTCTTCTTTTTTTCTTTTACTTTTGACGACCCTTTCTTCCCCATTTTACATACGGCGGAGTTCTTCCATAACTCCGTCCGTTCTTTTATGAGCGTCAATCCTTTGAAGATTTCACTGCATGTCGGTGCAATTCTTCATTTCTTCTTTTTTTTAATTTACTCCCCTAAGCGCATACTTAGGGAGTTACCTCTTCACTTTAGTTTTTATTTTCCATTTAGCTAACAAATAACGTCGGGCTCAGCCGACGTTAAACAGAGAGCGCTCTTGGGAGGCACCCCTTGCTTATCCTTTTTGTTCTTTCTTTTTCTTTTTGTTTTGTTTTGCAGGAATAAAACCCCGGCGGTTCGTTTGGCTCCATCATTTCCTCTCTTCCTTAGGCCTGAGCCGGTGTCCAGCTCAAGCATGGGGGAGCGACATCTGCATTCGGCCTTACGACTCCGGGGAAGTCGTTTTCTTTTTATTTTCTTTATTGCAATCCCCCTCCCCTTTCTTCTTCTTTTTTCTTTCTTGTTTTTATTTTTCATTGAGGACAATGCAAAATTTAAGCATGGGGAAGGGTTTAGTTGTTTTTTTTCTTTTTTTTTCTTTTCTAAAAAAATGTTTTAAATTTCTACAAAAAAAAATGTTTAGTATAATTTTATTAAGTTTCCTTAGTAATGATTTTATTTAGCCTTATCAAAATAACAAAAAAATTAGAAAAATCAAAATTCCAAAAAAAGATAATATCTCAAAACCCAAAAAAATGAAAAATGTCAAAAAAATCAAAAAAAATATAATAAACCTCATGCTTAGTTTTTTTGTTATTTTCAGAAATTTAGTTTGAGTTTGTTTATAAGCATTTTTATTTTCTAATATTTATTTCATCATATTTAGTTAAATTTAATATTTAGTGATTTTGTTTTGAGGATAATCTTATGATTTTAATTTGTTTAGAGTAATCTATTTAGCACTTTTTCTCTTTTATTTTAAATAGTTTCAATTTTGTAGTATTTTTGCTAAACAATTTTGGATTCTAATTATTATTACTTCATGCTTTTAGATTCTTAGTAAATATCAATCTACTAGTAGTTGCTCTCTAGTATTTTAGTTTATTTTCTAAAAATATTGCTTAACTCCTATCCTTACCCAATTCTCTTTTTGTTTTATTTGTTAGATCATATGTCATGGGAATAAGGAGATGTTAGTTCCTTATTCTCTGGTACACATATGCAACCCAAATGAAGAGAGGAATAAAAAGTTCATATATGTCGGGGGAAGTGATAGGATGTTAGTCTATCATTTTCTGGTATTACATATATATTATTTTAAAAAAAACAAAATTATGTGGGGTGTGAAAAAAAATTAATGATGATCACCTCCAATCAAAGACCTCTTCGTGTTAATTTCCTCCCCAAACCCCTTAGCCAATATCATTGTCTTAGTTTTTAAATTAAAATATGTGGAGAGCATAAGTAGTAGGTTGTCTTCTTCCTTAAGTTTCTTTTAAGTCATGGTTTTTATAACCCAATCTAACCTTGTTTGCACTTTACTCCATTTTGAATGCTAGTTAATTTATTAGAGAATTTTTTGCTAAATTCTTCTCTCTTTTCACTTTAATTTCATAATTTAGGACTTGATTCTTAAATCCCTAGATTTTTATTTTTGGCTAGATTTTGGTGTTAATAAATTTTTAGTTTATTTGAAAATTTTATAATGTCTTATAAATATTTCTCTTCCTTTTGCTCTGGAATAGCAAAAGCCTAAGCATGGGGGAGTTTGATGACTAGTTTTAGTCATCCTTTTTTGGGGTAATTTAGTAGTCAAAATTCCTAAAGTTTTATTATTATTTTGTGTTTTTGTATGCTTGTTATAATGTTATTGTGTTATTATAGTTTTATTATATGTATTGATGTTATTTTATGTTTATGTTATTATTATGGTTAGCTTTATTTATAAATATTATTATCTTTAGTTTAGTTTCAAACAACAAATGTCATGTTATAATAATTAGTATTATGTTATCTTTGTTATAATTATATTATTATCTTTGTTATCTTTGTTATAATGTTACAATTAACTAATGTTTGTTTTGTTTAATTTGTAGGTTCAAGCCCTTGGAGCAGCCCTCTTCAAACCCTTGGTGCAGCCCAAGTCCATTTGGAGCAGCCCACTCCATGCTATCAAGCCTACTCGAGCCTACATGGATCATTATGGAGCAGCCCGGCCACCATGCAGCCCCCTTCATGAAGCTCGGTCAGCCCACATCAAGCCTACCCGAGCCCATATCATGAGCTGCCCATCTACTCCTACAAGCTTCCACTCAAGCCCAACATGTACAGCCCTTGAAGTCCATCATTCAAGCCCATCAAGAGCAGCCCTTTCCTCTCTACCCGAGCCCAAGAAAGCATTCACCTATATGGCCGGCCACCTTTCACTCTCATGCATGCACCTTCCCCTCCACATTCATTCATTCTCTCCCCCTCTCTCCTCATTAATTCCAAATGCATTCATCCCCCTATGTTTGGCCGGCCACTTTTCTCCCTCTCCCTTCTACACATTTCCATTCATCCCCCCTCTCTTTATTTTATATTTTCCATTTCATTTTCATTTTTTTCATACAATGCATCCATACATTCTCTCTCCCCTTCATTTAAAGCCATGCATGAATCTCTCCCTTGATGTGGCTGACCACTCCCCTTGGCTTCCCCCTCTTCATTTCATTTTAGATCCTTCTCCCTCTCCTATAAAAGGAACCCCTTCCCCTCTTGTTGAAGTTAAGTAGTTTTTAGTGAAGTTGTTGTAGAGAGAAAGAGAGAGTTCTTTCCTTGTTGTAGTTTTGTTTATTGTAATCTCTTTTTTAGTAGATCAATTTTGTCTTGTTATAATTTTTGTACCTTTCCTCTTTCTTAAGTAATGCAAATGAAATTTCTTTTTCTTATTGTTGTTATTTCCCTTTCAATCATGCTTAGCTAATTTAGTTTTTGTGCCCGATCGCGATGAGCTTTGCAATGAAATAACTCATCTTAAATTTTATGTTTGCATTTGTTTCTTTCTATTTTTGATTCTTCCTTGATTTATTTCGTATCGACTCCGTATTGCTAGTATACGGTAGTAGATTCCGATCTTATATTTGAGTAGCTGAGAGGCTCGTGAATATGAAAGATCACTCAAGGAAGGAAGGAGTTGAACGCACCCCTAGAGATAGGATGACGTAAATCCTCCGGATTGGAGTCAAATCCAATAGTGCGGGTCACCTCGATAATGCGACTTTAGGCCTTTTTGACTTGAAAGAGATTTCGGTCAAAACGTCTATAAGTTAGGGGATTTATTACTCTAGCGAGAGTACTTCCTAATATCGGATCCGTCACGGTCTTAATATAAGTGCAAATGCTAAACTAATTTATTCCGTTATTTTATTTCAAAGTGAATCGTCGATCGAGCACTTTTCTCGTAATAGTTTATTTTCTCTTTTTAACTTAGTTTATTTTCATTTTCAAAAACCATCAATCGTTCGGTAGGATAATCGATTCGTTGTGAGTAATAGTACTTGTCTGCCCGAGTTTTTATACGATCTTGATATTTTTCATATCCTATACTATATTTCGATAGGTACACTTGCCTTAATCGAGTATAGATTGGAGAATACGATTTTCTCTATCAGTGGCAAATCGGATAAGAAGACAGGAGAATCCTATGCGAAAAAAGGGAAGGCGGTGGAGTTAACTGCATCCCATCAAGCTCCATCCCAACCAAGAGTCTACAACCTTGGTCAATATGAGACCATCAAGCAAGGCGATGTGGTGATAGGTATGTGTTATATTTTAGCAGTAATACTTTTCATACCTTGCGCCTTATGCTTTGGTCATATGACTATCGTGTTTTAGGCTTTGTCGTGATTATGGACTGTCTGACTTGAGCATTGTTTGATACAGGAGCTTCACACTCTTTCCTATCCGAGGACTTCGTGTCATGTATCGGAGTGCCCTCTTCTGTGGCTAAGGATATATTAGATGTGTTGCTGTCTAATGGGTATTCGATGCGCGCGGATAGAGTCTGTTGCGTTAAAGTACTAATCAAAAGTTAAACTTTTGCGTTGGAAGCATCACTGCTGCCGATAGTAGAGTTTGACGTGATCTTTGGCATGGATTGGCTCTCCGAGCAACGTGCATTCATCGATTGTATTTTGAGGATGGTCAAACTAGGGTTGAATACAAGCCAAGAAACTACTTTTTATGGTATGAAGGGATCGAGCAAGACGCTGATGTCTGCTCTCCAAGTAGTTAAAGTAGTTCATAAGGGAGAAGAGTTGTTCTTCACCCTATTAGAGGTTAAGAATCCCAAACCTGGTTTGGTCAGTATTCCGGTGGAGTCGGAGTTGCTAACATTTTCCCCAAAGATCTCCATGGAGCCCCACCTCAGAGAGATATCGAGTTCACCATAGAGTTGGTACCAGGTGCAAAGTCAGTGTCGCGGTCTCCTTACCAATTAGCACCGAGAGAGATGGAGGAATTGAAGGTCCAGCTTCAAGAATTGATAGAGCAGGGGTTTGTGCGTCCAAGTTCGTCACCATAGAGCGCCCCATTCCTTTTTGTGAAGAATAAGGACAGAAGTCTGTGACTTTGTATCGATTATCGAGAATTGAATAAGCTAACAGAGAAAAACAAATACCCGATTCTGAGGATCAATGATCTATTCGACCAGCTAGTCGGGTCGACTGTGTATTCGAAGTTAGATTTGAAGTCTGTATATTATCAGTTGAGAATTAGTGAAAGTGATATTCCTAAGACGGCATTCAGTACACGATATGGGCATTATAAGTACATTGTCATGCCTTTCAGGCTGACAAATGCGCCATCCATGTTTATGGACTTAATGAACCAGACGTTCAAGGAGTATTTGGATCGGTTCATGATAGTCTTCATCGATGATATCCTGGTGTACTCCTAGTCCGAGGATGATCATGTAGAGCACTTAAATATTGTTCTGGAGATCTTGAGGAGTAATTAGTTGTACGCCAAGTTCTCTAAATGTGAGTTTTAGCTATCTTCAGTGTCATTCATTGGTCATATCGTCAGTGGTGAGGGTATCACGGTGGATCTGACAAAAGTGGCTGTGATACGGGAGTGGCCTGTGTTGTCTTCTGTGGCGGAAGTCTGGAGTTTTCTGGGACTTGCCGGCTATTACAGGCATTTAGTGGATAACTTCTCATGGATTGCCTTTCCCCTCACGACCTTGACAAGGAAAGATCAGAAGTTTGTATGATCTCCAGCGTGTGTGCAAGCTTTGGAAGAATTGAAAAGTTGTCTGACTACGACGCCTATCTTATGCTCTCCATATGGGACAGAAGGCTTTGAGATCTACAACAACGCTTCAGGCATCGTCTTAGGCTGTGCTCTGTTATAATATGGGAATGTAATAGCATACGACTTGTGCCAGTTAAAGGTGCATGTGAGGAATTATCCGGTCCATGACTTGGATTTGGCGGTTGTGATATTCACGCTGAAGCTCTGGAGGCACTATCTGTATGGCGTAAAGGTCAATATTTAAAAAGATCATAAGAGCTTGAAGTATCTGTTAGATCATAAGGACTTAAACATGCGTCAACGAAGGTGGATGGAGTTCCTTGGGGACTACACCTTCAAGATACGTTATGTCCCTGACAAAGGTAATGCGGTTACGGATGCGCTAAGTCACGGAGCTCCCGCATAGGCCAATTAGTTATTGATGCATGATGAGCGTCTCGTTTGCAATTTTGAGGCCTTAAAGATCTCTTGTATTGATAGGAGGTTGAGTGTTGATGCACGTTTGAATTGGACAGAGGTACAGTATGACCTCGCCGACCGGATTCAGCAGGCTTTGGATTTGTATGACAGTATGAAATGCTACATGGCTGATTCTATGGAAGGGTCAAATGCCCAGTTTATGGTTGATAATGGACTGTTATGGAAGAACAGTCGATTGTGCGTCCCAAAGGTGGGTAAAATACGGGAAGAATTAATGTATGAGGCTCATTATAGCAAGTACTCGATTCACCCGGGGAGCACAAAAATGTATAAAGACAGGAAAAAGATTTTTTGGTGGCCAGGATTGAAGGACATAGCGCTATATTTAGCGAAGTGTCAAACTTGTGCTTTGGTGAAGGCCGAATGTCATAAGCCCGGTGGATTTTTGAATTCTTTGCCTATACTGGAATGGAAGTTCGACGATATATCCTGGATTTAGTGCATAGTTCGCCGAAATCGCAAAAGGGAAACGACGCCATCTGGGTTATCGTTGATCGTTTGATGAAAGTGTCACAATTCATCCCGAATAGGTAGGACGATTCGGTTGAAAAACTGGCGAAGTTGTATTTGGATAATATTGTATGACTATACGGTGTGCCCCATTGCATCGTGAGTGGCCAAGATAGGCACTTCACGTCTAACGACTGGAGGCAAGTGCATCAACTATTAGGTACCAAACTGAAGTTTACTACGACCTTTCATCCATAGATAGATGGTCAGACCGAGAGGGTAAGCAGGACAATGGAGGACATGCTTCGGATGTGCGGCCTAGAATTCTGGAAAAAGTGGGAGGATCACTTGTATATGATCGAATTTGCTTATAACAACAACTATCAGAAAAGCATTCAAATGGTGCTCTTCAAGGCCCTATATAGTAGAAAGTGTCGTACTCCATTGTCATTGTTGGAGATGGGTGAGTCAAAGTTATATAAGCTGAAGGAAGTCGAGGATGTCACTTTTATTATTCAAATAATCAGGGAGCGGTTATTGATGCACATGATAAACATGCTAAATATTACACATTCTCAATAAGTCTATTAGGATGGTCAAAGTACGTTGGGACAACTATGTTCGAGAGGAACTATCGTGGGAGTGGGATCAAACCATGAAGGCAAAGATCCCCAAATTTTTTATTTAATGTACACACTTTGATGTTGTTTACTTCTTTTGTTTTCCTGCATGACTTAATTTCAGGACGAAATTCTTTAAGTGGGGGAGGTTTGTAACGCCCCAATTTTCCCAAACCAGGGAAATTTCTTCTGGGAGTTACCGCCCGGCGGTATGGTTACCGCGTGGTGGTAGCGTTGTGATTTAGTAGTAGGACTCTTTAGAAGGTAATGCCCAACAGTAGAGATACCGCTGGCGGTAGCTTGGTCATCATAATAAGCAAAGTTCTCGGGTTGTTACCACGCAGTGGTAGCAACCATCGCGCGACGATAGCAGTAGCGGTTGTGTCATAACCAATGCTAGTTACCGCGTGGGGGTAGTATCCTATCGCGCAGTGATAGCAGTTTTGTAACAGTGTGACCACATGTCAGCCTGTGATTGGATGGCCTGGGCAGTGGCACATGTATCAAGGACTTGATTAACGTTACCGCGCGGTGGTAGCTAGTTAGTGTGCGGCGATATCATGGTTTATAGTGTTAGAAGGGCCATTTTCTCTTCATTTCTTTTGGAGTTTTAGGGTTGAGTGGCTGGAGAAGGAAGGAGGAGCTTCATCCAAAAGATATCTTGCTGCAGTTGGAGTTTCAGGGCGTGGATTCGCGAGATGAGTCCGGATCTACGGAGGCAAAGCAGAAGGGGTCATTTCCATCCGACTTGATTCTCTTCCATGGCACCGAAATGGGATTCTAGGGTAACGATCGTCTTCCTTAGACATATGAAGTCCTTCATTTTGGCATTTGAGGGCAGACGCTCCACAAACACTTGGAAGTGGTTCTCCTGATGGGTAGATTCGTGTATCCCTGTTAGTCTTGCATTTAGATCTGGAATCGAAGTACAGAATAGCCATGCTATGTGAAGCCCATCCGGACAAGGTTGTATGGATTGGTGATGTTTATATGCATTGTATGCCGAAGAAGACTCTGTGGCAATCACATAGATTTCGAAGTCGCGGGGTCTGCAGATGACCGCATTAAGAGTATTGGAGGTAGGCTCCAAGAAAACACCCAAAAATGGAGAAAGAATCGATAGTCTGTCCCCTACTGTGTGGTGGTAGCACTACCGTCGACGATAGCTCCCAGTGAGCACTGTATTGATTGTGGGTCCTGTCTCTTGGAGACCCGGGGGCCATTTGCTGAGGCCTATCTTTTGAAGACATGGGGGCCAGCATGTGAGAGTTGAGAGCATGTGTAGCCCAGCTTAGGTGGCCGTGAGTGCCAGCCTTTGAATATAATAAAGTTATGTATGATTGTGAATGGGAAAGGGGAGGCTGACTCGCATGGCTCCTTGTTGCGCCCGGTGATTTGAGCAATGGGAAAGAGCTGAACTGTACCCATCCCTATGGCGTATGACTTGGAGTGAGTTAGTGAGTGAATCCAGGGGATCACCGTGACTTTGTCATAGCCACAATTGTGAGTCTTTAGCTTTGGCCCGGAAAGACTAAAGAATGCTCAAGATATGCTAACCGTCGCTAAGAATGGAGGTGGGACCCTAGGAATTCCGATACATTGATAATGTGCCTTGAGCGCACAGGGAGTATGGTCGGAAGTGCCAACATCTTTGATGAAGGGTGCTTAAGGTGCATGTTCTGGATACCAATATTTGTTTATACTAATGCTTATAGGGAAGGAGCCCCGCCACCCCGAGTGAGGGGTGAGGTCATTATAATTTGGTCAGCTAATGCTGACCGTTGCTATTATTTTCCACCGTACGGTTGAATGTTTCATGCAGGTGTAGCCGAGCCAAGCAAGAAATAGTGGGCTGGAGCCCAGGATTGCTAAGTTGGTCCTTGTATGCCAAAGAGAATTACCCATTTACTTTATCGTTCATGTGTGGCCGACCTACATGCCAATGTGTGCAAGTCAATTTTATATAAGTTGAACAATGTAAGGTCGTAAGGCCAATACTATTTCTGTATTTAGTTTATCATTCCTACTTTTGTGTTAGTGGACATTTAATTAGTTTGGTTCCTTTTAACCTTTAAATTACTTCCGCTAGAATGCACTTTGTGTTAGGATGTGTGATATTGGATCATGGTTTCAATTAGTAACTCCTTTGACTGTCCGTAGTATATGGCGTCGGGCCCCGACCAGACCTTCTGTTATATGTTATATGACGAATGGGAGTGTTACAACCAGATTCAAATTATGTTTCGTGATCACTTCTGATTTTGACCACTGAGCAATTTAATTCATTCTGAATTTTCCTAACAAAATTAGTGAAAGTCTCAAAGGTGTCTGACTTGTGTTTTAGAAAGAACACCCAAGTAAAACATGAGTAATCATCAACAATGACCAACGTATAAACTTTACCTCCTAGTCTGTGAATTGATATAGGACCGAATAAGTCCATATGAAGTAAATACAAACTTCTAGAGGAATCTTTTTCAGAAATGCCCTTAAAGGTAGCCATTATCTGCTTACCCATTTGATATGCGTGGTATGGGATCTCTTTGTGGAACTTAATGCTGGGCGTATCACACACTAACCTGTGAGAAAAAACATATTTATAGTTTTGAAATTAATATGTGCTAGTCTCTTCTGTCATTAGTCATAGAGACACGCACTATCTTTTGCCAAAAAGCACACTAGTGTATAATTGTCTAAACATAGAAAATTTAAACATGAATTTTTTCTACTTCGAGTGCCTGTTAAGATTGTCTCCAAATTAGCAAAAGATTTTTTCAAACACTTGTCCTTGTAGAACTCAACGATTTCGCCTTTATCACATAATTGACTTATGCTTATCAGATTATGCTGTAATCCTTCAACATAAGCCATGCCTGTGAAGGAGACTATGTTGTTGGAAATCATACTGCAGCCTTTAGTAATTCCCCTATCAGACCCTCCAAAGATAACTTTTGGTCTGTCTTCAACTGAGGTAAATTCTTACAATAGGCTTCTAGTCTCGGTCATATGCCGAGAGCATCCACTGTCCAAGTACCAAATTGGCATTTTGTTGGACTTTCAACATACCTGCAAACATAAATCATGTTACCTTAGAAACCCAAATAGACTTGGGTCCTTGGTTCCTTATTAGTTTACCACAACTTGGAACATTAATGTTGCAAGCTGTCGGTCTCACATTGTTAACTCGTGGAGTTTCAAGCTTTACCAGATGGAACCAGCAATCTACGGCAAAGTGATAAATCTTGTGTTAACATCAATAGTCAAACATGTTGTACCTTATCTTATACTCCAGCTTTACCTTTGGATTGGTAGGTCTAGCAGGGACCACTGACTTGGAAGTGGAAGCCTCTTGATTACAGCACACACATGGATTTACTGTTTCCTTAGCCCTGGGAACAACCATGTTGGCTTTTGGAGCCTTCTTGTCACTTGGTCCATGAATATAAGGACCATAACTTTTGAGAGTAACTTCATCATAAGGTGCTTTGAACACGCTAGCACCAAAGTATCAAGGATGGGTCCATCCTTGGTAGTGCCTTTTTGGCTCCACATAAGTAGGCCTAGCAAGGTGACCATAGGATGTCTCAAGGTCGTATTGATTTGTTGGGAAGATTATCTTCTTAAATGATGGTTGAACTTGAGGTGCCTTCCCTTTTCCTTTGGTACTGGCTTTCTTGGAAGCCTTAACTTTTCCAGGTACGTGTTCAAGACCACTACCCTTCTTAGGAGCAGAAAACTCATCAATGAGGGGAAAAATGGTCTTTGGATTCGAGTAGCTTTCAACCAGCTTCCTTTCCACCAAGAGATTTTCTTTCAGCTCATCTAAATATTTCTCCTTCTAACTTAACAGTTCAGTGGAGCATTTCAATTCCTCTCACAAGGAGGGAACTTCATTTCTGAGGGGAGTTAATTTAGTAATTTCCTCCCTCAGGCTTGATTCCACTTCCTTGAGAGAAGAAATCTCTTTTAATTGCTTTTTTACTACCTTGTGACATTTGTCAAAAGCTTTCAAAGAGTTCTTGATGCTAAACTATCAAGTCGGCTTCATCTTCCACAAAAGAGTAGTCTTCATGACCACTAGTGGAAGTTTATTACTCAGAGAGGATAGTGTGAGAGTTTACCTTCCCGTGAAATTTGGAGTCGCCTACTTCCTCATCTGATTGAGCCATAAGCCCGAAGTAGGCTTCTTCATTCTTAGAGCTGGACTCACTTGAGTCACTGTAACTATAAGTCTCTGACTTCTTAGCAACGAAGCTCTTCTCTTCCTTCTTCTTACCTTTCAAGGATCTCTTGTCTTCCTTCTTGGATCCTTCCTTGTTGTATAGGCACACCACAATTACGTATCGTGGCTTATTACAATAATAACAAACAATGTCAGAAGAAGAAGGTTTGTTCGGTTTGGACTTATACATGTCATCTCTATTGTAGCTCTTCTTAGAGCGGTCACCATTATGATGTGATCTTTTGAAATCAGATGAGGAGGACTGATTTTTCATTTGCCTCCTCTTGCTGAGTAATCTCTTTAATTGCTTGGAGATGAGTGAGAACTCTCCATCAGATAATTCAAAGCCTAACATGCTTTGCTCGGAGTATTCTAGGGTATCTGGAGCTCATGTCCTTACTGGTGACATAACTTTAGACTTTCTTGCCCCTTCAACTTTCAGGGCAACTGACTTCTCTCTGCTTGAAGTACTCTTGCTTTGCTCTTCTTTCTTTCTGGCATTCATAGGAAGTTCATTGGAGAGTAGCTTTACGAAAAGGTTCTGGGGGTCAATCTCTGATAGCTTCCTAAACTCCCTAATTGTTATAACATTTATGTCTCATTCCTTTGTTAGGGATCTGAGGAATTTGTCGTTTAGTTCACCATTAGTGAAGATGTGACCGTAGATTCTAATCCTGTTAACTATCTTGAAGAATTTCTCAAAGCTGACACTCATCCTTATTGAATACAATGACATAGCCAAGATCATAAAGTTAGCTTATGCTTATCAAGTTGTGTTGCAACCCTTCAACATAAGCCACTTTTGAGATAGTGACTATGCCATTGGTGATCTTACTATAGCTTTTTGTGACTCCTCTGTCTGATCCACCAAAGACTACTTTGGGTCCATCCATCACTGGAGTGTACTCCTTTAGGTTTCTCATTATTCCAGTCATGTGCTTGGAACATCCACCATCTAAGAACCATAAAGGGGATTGGGCACTTAGACTATCCTACAAAACATTATTTAAGTTACCTTAGGACCCCAATTTTTATTGAGTCCTAGGTTCTGGTTAGCTTGAAAAAGAAATTGTCTTCTTGTAGATTTTCTGACAGGAAGACTAGCACTTGTTATGGGCATAATTGGATTGTACCAGCAATCTAAGGCAAAATGACCCACTTTGCCACAACACCAACACTCATGTATATTATATCTTCTTTTCTGAGCAGGTCTGGCAGTTTGGTTAGCTCTTGACTATATAGAAGGAAGAGCGACTTCCTTTTTCTTATTTCTCTCAGCCACAATCTGATTGAAGGTGAGTCTGCTAGTAGAATAACTTGGTTTTTCTTGAGATATACCAACAGTCATATTCTTTGTCAAAGACATACAATTGATGGCCTCAGAAATGCCCAAGTTTGGCTTGCTAAAAGACTTGCCTTTGGTCTAAGTGAGTGTTGAGAGATCCTGAGAAAATGTCACTGCCTTATTCTTGAGAGCAGGGGATGGTGCACCAAATACAAATGGTCCATGATGGGCAATTTAAATTTAATCATGGGGAGCCTTAAAGGCACTCATCCCCTTGCCATATCTTCCACCATAGTTGTGAACACTTTTGTTCACACTTGTGGATCTACCATTCAACCAGTGATCATAGATGCTCTCTTGGTCATACCTATTTGAAGGTAACATCACTTTCTTAAATAAAATGGGAGGCATTGATGTTAGGGCCTGAACTGGTGCTTTCCCTTTCCCTTTGGGATGGGCAACTTTACTGTTTCCTTTGAATCTCAAACCCCTCTTATCATTTTGAGAGGTGAAGGAATCTATCAAGCGTAACACTAACTTAGGCTTAGAGAAAATAACCACAATTCTTTTCTCCCTCTGGAGTTTTTCTTCAAGATTCAAAATGATCATGTTCTTATTGTTGATGGTCTCAATCTGGATGATTGAGATGGTCTTTAGTTGGCTGACTTCCCTCATTCTCTGATCCAGCAAAGATGCTGAATCAGACTGCTGGGAAGCAGCTAGTTGTAGGGAGATAATCTCCCCAGCCTGCTTCTTATCCAACTTCTTGCTTCTTTTCAAAGCATCCAGAAGGGCACCATACTTGTCAATCAATTTATTGACATCTTCTCAAGATTTAGAGTCATCTTCATCACTGGATGAAGATGCTTCTGAATTGGGACTTGTCTCATAGCCAGTCATAGATGAGGAGCTAGATAGAGATTGTACCTTTTCTAGACCAGGCTGATCCTGGTAGTATTCATCATCTGACATGGCCATCAGCCTATAACATCTGTTGGAATCTTCATCCTTATCATCCTCCTCTGAGTCACTATCTGAATGTGATAGAGGGGCCCTGATACCTATCCTAATAGCAGGATAGTCTTCAACTTTATCTGCAATAGCAGCAAACAGCCCTATGTAGGCTTCTTCTTCTTCTTCAGACTCTGAGGAAGATGAGTCACTCTGACTCCAGCTCTTTTCAGTCTTGAAAAGGAAGTTCTTTTCCTTCTTGCCCTTGAGATGGTGATGTTTCTTCTCACCAGACTCTTTTCTCTTGACTGGGCAGTCAGCAATTACATGCCTAGGTTTGCTGCAGCAATAACGAACAACTTTAGAAGAAACATGTTTACATGGTTTAGATTCATACCTGTCTCCCTTGGAGTATTTCTACTCAGACTTATATTTATCCTTACTGTGATGAGGGGAGGAGGAAGGTCTGCTCCTCCACTGCTTGCTCTTCATCATCTTATAAAACTTTCTAGAGAAAGCAGCAAATTCTCCATCAGACATGTTGCTGTATAATATGCTTAGCTCTGTGTTGGCTGATTCTGTAGGCCTCTTTAGGGGAGAGGTTGTCCTCTCCTTGATCTTCTTAGATCTCTCTACTTTGAAGGCCACAATCTTCTCCTTAGCTTGGGATCTACTGATAGTCTCCTCCTCCTTCTTGGCAGATAACTGCATCTCATAAGAGAGCAGCTTCCCAAATAGTGTGTGAGGTGGAGTATCACCAACTTTGCCACTTCTATGATGGCACAAATATTTGTATCACAGTCTCTAGTTAGATACCTAAGAAACTTGTCATTGAGCTCATAATTGCTGAAAACTCTCTTATAGGTCCGCAGCTTATTCACAATTCTGAAGAATTTATCATAGCAATCTGCTATGTTATCCTTCTTGTTCTGTCTGAAGGCTTTATATTCTTAGTTGAGCAGGGATTTTATGTCATCCCTGACTTCTTTAGTCCCTTCCATATAGACCACCAGGGTATCCCGCATCTCCTTTGATGTCTTGTAATGGACTAGATTCTGGAATGTAGAATCATCTATGGCATTCACTATTATGTTTGTGCCCTCTTTTCCATTGTAGCTAGAATGACCTCTTCCTTGGTCATTTCAGAATACTTTTTAAGTGTTTGGACTGTTACATCTAGTGCTGAGATCATCATAGGGATGAAGGGTCCCTCTTAAATTGTTATAAAAATCCTTGGGTCAGATGCTTCCATGAAAAGCCTGACCCTCTCCTTCCAGATCCCAAAGCTTTCCTTCTAGCAGATTGGAAACTTCATGGAACCCAGCTCCTTATGGTTCTCTCATGAACCCATTAGTACAATTCTTTTCGCTACCCTTGGAGATCAACTCAGACTGTTAAGTCCTTTTTGAGCAACCTCCCTCTGATACCACTTGTAGGGACATAGCGCAAACAACTCTCCCAAAAGCCCGGACTGTTTGAGGACTACGCTACCACTCCTTTATGGAGCTGGCTACCCTTGGCAGGATCCATGGGGCAGCCTATTAGTCCCAGGGGACGCGCCCTTCTAAGTAATTTCATTTCTAGTTATAGTGTAGTTATTGTACTTTATTTCCTAATTTAGTACATTTCAATTCAAGCATTGTTGTAATCATATTTTTCTCTACTTTTGTGTGTATTTCTGCCATCATGATGAGTAGCTAAATTTCTCTTAGCACTTGATCATGATGAACTTTAGAATGAAATGAATTTTACTTTTTCTTTTATAAATTAGCATGTTTTCTATTTTCCATTTTCTTCGACTTATTTTCAATTTATTCTCTTTGAATTCTTATTTCACAAAATCATTTTCCGATTTTAGATCCGTACTCAAGTTTACCGAGAGGTTGTGAATGGAGAAGGTCATTAAAGGACAAATAGAATGTTATTATGCTTTTTGATTTAAGATCCATATCCTAGTTTATCGAGAGATTGTGGATATGAGATGATCGCTAGAGGGTAAGAGGAGTTATGTGCGAACCTTGACAGAGGTTGTCATAAATCTTTCGGATTAGTGTTAAACCCAACAGTGGGGTTCACAGCGCAAAACAAGCTTAGGTATTTTTACTGGCTGAGGAGTCTTAATCGTTGCATCCAAGGTTAGTTGAGAGCGTATTCTCGAGAGAGGCGCTTTCATAAATTAGGAACCTCCGCGGTCGAAGCTGTTTATTTGAGAGCTTGCAATTTAATCCCTCAGTAAAGTTCTTTTATCCAAAGGGTTTCTAGATCAAGTGTTAGCATTAATCTCATCATTCTACTCTCCTCTTTAGTCATTTTTTGTCTTAGTGTCAAATTTACCAACTCTTTTGTTAGTTAAAATAATAGCTCTTTCGTGTGAGTACAAGTGCTCGACGGACCCGTGGAATACGACACTTGATTCTATACTCCAAATGATCGGTGCACTTAACTTATCTGGTTATGCATTAATAAGAGTCGGAACTATTTAATACTATACAAAAACACCCATCATCAGTTGATGTACCCAATAACTGACTTAGATGCAAAATTTGATCTATGCAGTCTATACAACCGATAAATGACTTAGGTGCAAAATTTGAACTATGTAGCCGACAAATAACTTAGATGCAAAATTAGAACTTTCCAGCCTATGTGGTCGATAGAGCCGAAAAATGACTTGGATTCAAAATTAGAACTATGGAGTCGATAAATGACTTAGGTGCAAAATTTGATCTATGCAGCCGATAAATGATTTAGATACAAAATTTAAACTTTGTAGCCAGTGCAGCCAATAAATGACTTAGATGCAAAATTTGAACAATGCAGCCAATGCTGTCAACAAATGACTTAGATGCAAACTTTGAACTATACATCCTATGCAACCGATAAATGACTTAGGTGCCAAATTTGAACTATGCAGCCAATAATTGACTTGGATGCAAAATTGAACTATACAGCTGATGCAGCCAATAAATGACTTAGATGCAAAATTTGAACTATGCAACTGATAAATGACTAAGTTGCAAAATTTGAACTATGTAACTGATAAATCACTTAGATGCAAAATTTAAATTATGCAGCCTTTGTAGCCGATAAAAGACTTAGATGCAAAATTTGAACTATACATCTTATGCAGCTGATGCAGCCGATAAATGACTTACATTAAAATTTTGAAATGTACAACCTATGCAGCTGATAAATGAATTAGATTCAAATTTGAACTATATAGTTGATAAATGACTTAGATGCAAAATTTGAACTATACAGCAAATGCAGCCAATAATTGACTTAGATGTAAAATTTGAACTATGCAGCCGATAAATGACTTGGATGCAAAATTTGAACTATACAGCCGATGCAGCCGATAAATGATTTAGATGCAAAATTTGAACTATGCAGCCCTAAATAAAAATAGACTTAAATTATGCATGAAATTCTAAGTAGTTGACTTAGCAAAAACATTCCTAGATGGGAAAAAAAGAAAAAAAAATAAAACTTTTAAAAACTGCAGCACATGTAGTTGACTTAGACAAAAATAACAGTAAGTTTTGAAGTGAAATATGGATGAAATTAATGAAATATAAAGGGAGAGAATACAGGAGGAGCAAACCACCACTTGTCTTGACTCTAAAATCACATGATTTTCAGCTTTTCAAGCACTCTACACAGAGAATCGACCCAAACTAAAGCTCGACAAAAAGATTTGGGAAGATTTTGACAAGAAGTAATAGTTAGGGCCGATTACCCTAATGCTAAAACACCACGAAATGGAAAATACTTACTACACACTCGAAGAGCTCGACGAGAGCTTTCCAAATCTAGGCTCTGTCGAGAATTTGAAGCACTAGAGCTCCCGAACATGCGACCAGAAAGCTTCAGAAGAAAAGTTCTCTGCCTCTCTCACACTCTCTGGTTTCAGGTTGTCTTGAGGAAGAAGAAGGGCTTTGGGAAACTAAGACTACAGTTGGTCCTCTTTAGTTTAATTAAAATAGGATCAATTTCCAAGACAAGCCTTTGGGAAGGAGGAAAAGAATTAAATGAACTGCTGGCAAGCGGATTCTTGTAAGGTAAAAAAATTATTATTATCTCATACAATTTAAGTCTTAAAATTAATTAATTTAATTTTCTATTGTCAAAAATCTAAGTTCTTGCAAGATTGAAATTTGGTCAACTGGACCAAACTGACACGAAAATGCACTAGAGATGGCGCTTCGTCAACCCTATATTAACGTAATGCCTTAACGCCAAATATAACACAAATTAGTGGATTAAAATAAATTATCAAAAATTCAGAGACATTATATATTAGGACTTTGGTATTCATGCAATGATTCCTTTATTTTATAAGGTTATTCTAATTCAGATTATGTTGGTTGTACGTTAGATAGGAAAAGTATTAGTGATACATGTAATTTTCTATGACCATCACTTGTGGCTTGGTCAAGTAGAAAATAGAACTCTATAGCTCTCTCCACCACTGAGACCGAGTACATTGTACTAGGAACTTATTGTGCACAAGTATTGTAGATGACCCAAACTCTAGAAGACTTCGGGGTTCATCTCACCAATATAGAACTCAAATGTGACAACAAATGCGTTATTGATCTAACAAACAACTGTGTGCACCACTCTAGATCCAAACATATAGACATCTATCATCACTTCATAATGAATCATATAAAGGAACATGTTCATGTAAACTTTATAGTTACAAACTCACAACTTGCGGATATTTTTACCAAACCTCTTCCTGATGCGAAATTTACCATGCTTAGACAAGAATTACGGGTTTTGGACATCAAAAATTAAAATCCGCAACTTTTTTTCATTTTTTCTTGATTTCATTGCACCATTGGATAAGCATCATACTAACATAATCTAATCATGAAAAATAGGATTTTTATCAAAAACAAAATCTCTCTTAGTACCGTCAAGCGGTAGTGATACCGCTGGTGATAGCCTAAAATCACATTTTTTAAAGAAATTAAATTTTCTTTTGTTTTCCTGCTGAGTTTCTACTGTTTTTGTTACAGCATAATTTCAAGTTTTTTTAATCACTGTTTTTATTAGTATTTCAAAAATAAACTGTAAAATTTTAAAAAAACTTCAAAATTCCAAAATATATGTTTTCTATTTTTTGCATTAGATAAAATGAAAATTAAACAAATATATATATATATATATATATATATATATATATATATATACACAACAAAAACACTGTTATGATATTGCAACAAACAATTAAGATTGATTTTTATTATCTTTTCTCTATTAACCATAATGTTTAGTTTTCTTGTCAAAACCATCAAACATTTCATTGATTCATCATTCATTGCAAAATATCTTTTCCTATGTCATGAAAATTATTATAGTGCACTTTTATAGGAACATATTAGCATGCCTCTAAATATGAAAAATGTTTTATGCTTGATAATGAGTTTTTCACAAGCGTGCACCTTTTATTCTCTTACAAATGATATAAACTTTAAAGCTACATAATTATGTGGTGTAAATATCTTAATATATTAAAATACATGAATAAGTTTCCAATATACCCTTGAATTTGTGTAATACAAATTTATTTTTCACGCACTATGTTTGTTCCAAGTTTTAAAAAATATATAATATATCTATGTTATTGTTTGCACAACAAATGAATTTAGATCCCCTAGTCAAGCAACTAAAATCTTAAATAAAGTTGACAAAAAATTTCCACCAAACACTACTCACCCTCCTAATAAGTCTTAATAAACATTGTGAGGTTGAACACCATGGAATAAGAATTGTTAAGTGTCTTCTAGCAAACAATCAAATAAAAAACCGCTTTATGTACACATGATCACAAAAAAAATCAAAAATAATAAAAGTGATTCCCTGAGCAGTACTTTGCTCCCTGATACATCCTAAAAAGAATTGTTTATACAAAGCACCTTGGGAGTTGTACTTTATTGATATGTGCATTGAAATAGTATGGAAGTAAATTTATTTATATTTTTTAATATTATGAATATTTTTTACACATGTATTGCCTTTTCAATCTATTCATAGGTATGAATGATCAAAACACTATTTTTGCACACTTCATTCTCTTGCATAACACTTCTACTCATGAGAATTGGATCCTAATGAACACATATATATGTTTTTTTAATTGTTAGTAGCAACATTAGATATCATTGCATGATCTCTACAATGTTTCAAGTATGTTTGACTAGCAAATTTCCAAATATTGTTACTCTTATCTTGCTTAGATAATGGGAATCATACTTTGAAATATTATTTAAAATAACATCTCTTAGTTCATAGTTTTCAAAATCATTGCTACATCACCTTCACCTATGGTCATATTCATGCGACACTTCCAAAAACATTTTTTGTTAAACTACAACTCTGATTCTAATTTTTACTTGAAAATTGTTCAAAAATGTTTTTACTCATAATTATCTCAACTTATTTTTATCACTACAAAACTACTTTAAACTCGATCATGTCACCAAACTTATAAAAGTAGTATATTATAATTTCCATAATAAATATCCTCTCAATCCTCTCTACATATAAAAAGGGGGAGAATATGATTACCAAGACACTTGACCCCACCCTATTTTGATAATACCAAAAGGGGAGAATAGATTTGAAGAAATATATCATTTAGGGAGAGTACAACTGAGGAAGCAGTATACTTTTAAATACTTATCAACCACATATAAACACAAACATCTTTTTTTTTGCATTATTTCTTCAAAATGGAATTGTTATTATCAAAAGGGGGAGTTTGTTGGAATATTCATTCCGCATCTCTTCCTTTGAGAATAACAAATCCTAGTTTGTATTTGATCATATTTGTTATGTGTTTATAAGGTGCGGGAACTACAAGATAAGTACCCAATGGAAGAACAAATCGAAAGGACAAAAAAACCAAAGTTCTGTTGATACCGTCAGCAGTATCACTACCACAGGCATTATCGCTATCGCTTGGAAAGGAAAGTCCTACCGCCCGGTAGTACTGCTACCGCTGGGCGATAACCTTATGGAAGGTCCATTTTTGGAAAAATTATAGATCAAAAATGATTTTTCCAAAGTTTGAAAGTTACCTAATTTGGACGAAGAAAATTTCCTAAAATGGAGGTTGCCAAAGATTGAGATTTTCAAAGGAAGAGAAGACTACCTAAAGTAGTATCACCGGGCGGTACTGCTACCGTAGGAGGTAGCTCTGGATCCTATAAAAAGAGTAGTCTTCCCCCAAATGCAGTTCAAAACTTGGAGACACCAATTGGAGGCCACGACCAAAACCAGAACTTTTGCAAATTTGTGAAGTGCTTCCACTTGGAGTCAAGAACTGTATCTACACACTCGAAGTCTACGGACTCGGACAATAGACTGATCACGCATCTTCATCAACGGGACCAATATATTAAGGGAGTTCATCATTATAAGTTGTATTTTCTTTTTATTATTATTTTTAAGATGTGAATTCTCCGCAGGTAGGGTCGACTAGGTCTTGCAAGACTTCAGTGGCAAAATTGTCTGTTGCAGATGTCGGTTTCCTAGGAGGATTCCGTGAATTCTCCGCATGTGTTGGGTACTAGATCGTGGGAAGGTCTAGGGGTAGTTCGAGGCTGTATCTGGGATAGATAGGCTAGCACCAACTAGTCCTTAGGGATAAGGGTTTGTATAGAAAAGGTAAAAAATATTTGTAAGCATCGCCTAGACCCCAAGCATGATTGGGATCAAAGTTTTTGTTAATCATCACTCTTTTGAAATAAAATTACTGTTTTTATTTATCAAGTGGCAATTCTTTTTAATCTAAGGTTTCATTTATAAAACTAAGTTTCTGTTGATATCGTCAGGTGGTATCACTATCGCGAGTGGTAGAGATAAAAATCAGAAATCATTTGTTTCACCTCTAAGGGCGCTACACCATAAAAAAGTTTATTCTCGAAGGAATTATAGTTCAGAGGCACATTCATCGAAGACATTATTCATTCCCGAAGGAATACAACTTGGATACACATTTATTGAAGGCACAATCTATTCCTGAAAGAATCACATCTCGAGGCACATATATTGAAGGCACAATTAATTTACGAAGGATTTATTTTCTCAAAGATAGCATTATTCCCGTAGGAATATTATATCGTGTGCAACATTTCATATTTATATGAGGATGAAAAGTGACACTAGTCCACAAGCATATATTTCCTCCATTGCATTTAATAAAGGAAAGAGTAAACTCTTATAAGCTTAATAATGTTTTATTGGAGAGTTTAACAGAAAAGGGGGAAGAAAATTCTTTGTATTTGAAAACAATCCAAGGAGAACTATGAGTGATCAAATCCCATAGCGGACACCTTCGTATAAAGCGTGTCATCATCAAATAAGCGTTCAAGGAAATCAATTGTTAGGGTTCTCATAAGATAATCTCATAGCAGACACCTTCCCATAAAGCGTGTTATCATCAAATAATCATTTAAGGAAACCAAATGTAAAGCTTCATAGCCTCTAGGGTATGACCTGGAATATCCATGATACTCTTCCACCCACTTAGGTTGAATTTGGAGAGCAATACACAACAACATGCATATATATAAACAATAAGAAAACTCTGAATATCAACTACAATTCCATAATTAGAGGAGTTTAGGTAAGAAATCAACATATAATAATTGAAAACAATCTCTTGAGCTTTGATGCGAACTCAACAAAATAATTAGATATCCAGTCCAATCGGAGGGTGTCAACACAAATAATCGACTCAGCAAGGTAAGCTTTTTAGCCTTTAGGTTTTGAATCACTTCTTCACAAATTACTTCTAAGTTATTTAAAATTTGGCCAACCATTCCTTGGCTCAAGTTTCAAGCTTTATGGCTTCTTGGTTATAATTAACCACTATTTATGAAATCCAATTTAAAAATCAATTTAACTAGTGTAACCCTTAATTGGCTCGAAGAAGGACAATAATCCCATAGTGAGGAATAGATAGTCATAACATCAATAATATCGAGATAAAGTACTTATCTATTGAGGAATCCCAGGATTCTGTCCAAGGACAAATCCTTATTAATAACTGCAGCAAAAATGCAGCAGCTACAAAATCTTATAATACAAATTCCCATGCTAGGTCGTAATATAAAAAGAGATGATGAAGCTCAATTTGCAAATATTAGATCCTTCATATAAAACCGTCCATAGTTAGACAAACCAACAACAAGATAACTAAGGTTGATTCAAAGGATGGAGCCTTATCCTGCTCAATAAACTCAAAAACATAATTATATCTATATGACTCTCATAAGCCCTAGTCCTTGTCTCAACATGACATGTGTCATAGCCACTTGGGTTACGCACCAAAATGATCATAATAATAGATATAGTAATTCATACACATCAAAAGCTTTGTATATGGAAGCAAATCATGTTCTTTAAATCGTCAACTTGCTAATCATCAAATTTTAAACAATTTGTCAAGTTGATAAGGCACCTAGTCGACCGAGTCCCGCACTATATAGATTTAACACTGATGGAAAATCTCACCACTAGGTCAACTCTTAATTATAGACAAGACTGAATAATATAAAGCATCGACATTCTGCTCTGCACTACTAAAGAGAGTGGCACCTAGTTCGGCATTATTTAGGGGAATATTGAAATAAAAGACAAAACCCCGACATGTCCACTCCGCTTTACGAGTGGTGCCTAGTTCGGCATTTTTATATGCAAGAGTGAAATAAAGACCAGAACATCAAATTATCTGATCTTCTCTACTGACAAGAGTGGAATCCAGTTCAACATATTTTTTGTAATATAAAAATAAAGGACAGAATATTGATCTATCCGCTCTACTCTACAAGTGGAGGTCAGTTCAGAACTATTTAGGCAATATAGAAATAAAGGCCAGAACATCGATCTGCCTGCTTTGCTCTACGAGTGGCAACTAGTTTTGAACTATTTAAGGAATATAAAAATAAAGGCCAAAATATTGATTTGTCCCCTCTGCTCTACGATTGGCGGCCAGTTCGTCATTATTTTTGCAATATATAAATAAAGGCTAGAACATCAGTCTATCCACTCTGCTCTAAGAATGGTGGTCAGTTCAGAACAATTTAGGAAATATAGAAATAAAGGCTAGAACATTGATCTGTTTGCTCTGCTCTACAAGTGCCAGCCAATTTGGAACTATTTAGAGAATATAAAAATAAAGTCCAGAACATCGATCCGTCCACTCTACTTTGCGAGTGGCTGATAGTTCAAAATTATTTAGGCAATGTTAAAATAAAGGATAGAACATCATTCGGTCCGCTCTGCTCTATGAATGACAAACAGTTCGGAACTATTTAGGGAATATATAAATAAAGGCCATAACTTCAATTTGAGCTCTGTTCCATGAGTGGCGACCAGTTCAAAATAATTTAGGGGCTGGCCTCAATGGAACACACCATCACTGGGTAATCTCCATATTATTAGCTAAACTGAATAAATCTGACAACTAAAGTTTAAGGTTGCCCACCTTAACTCCCATAATATAACTTTTCTCATGGACTCGAAACACACCTAAGGTTTTACCCTGAATTCCTCAGAGAGTGTGAAATAACCCATCAAATTTTTAATAAACTTTGGAGGAGTTTTGATTGAGTGGGTAACTCTCTAATAATTTAAAACATAGATTTTAACATATTTTTAATTAATAAAAATAGTAAATGTACACCAAAAATCATCTAATCTTTAAAGTGGGTGTAGATATATATATATATATATTACTAGCTATCTATAATTATTTTGGTATTTTTTCCTCAATATTAGAGCCATCAAAATAGAGAATTTTTCGCCTTTTATTTTATAGAAAATATCTACTAATGTTCGAAAATTCCCAAAACTATTCTAGATGTAGCTGATTGTGCGAAACTATATCCGCAAATGACAACGGCAAGTGTACCGTATCGGGAGTGGTATAGGTTTATAAAAACCAAGGTCGTATTAGACGCGGGGTGGTTGAGTAATTCTATATTGAAAATCATTATTTTCTTATCAATTAGAACTTGGAGTTCGGGTTACGAATAGTAAAAACTAGAAATATTAACGTACTTAATCTGATAGGTTAAAAGCTAGTACCCGATCGTTGAATCACCTCGGATATAGAGAATAATGAAATGAAAATAAAGTGCAATTCTCTTGTTGAAGAGACTTTGACCGTGGAGGTTCCCGAAGCATGAATGCTCCTCTCTCAAGGATTAGGTTCAACTAAGCTTAGGTGTATCGACCGAACTTTCGTTCTCAGATCGTATCGCCTAAGACTTGCTTTAGGTAGTGAACCTCGCTAAGGGATTTTACTCCAATCCGGAAGAGTTAGGTCATCCTCTCTCGAGGGTTGCGTTCTACTCTTTTTACCAATGAGTGATCGATTTGTCTTACGAGCCTCTCGGCCAACTAAAGAACGAAAACTATTTTGAAAACTATATAAAATATATAGCCTCAATGAATTGATCAACGGTAAATTGAAAGCGTTCAACAAATTGAGAAAAACAAAATTAAAATCATCGCAAAAATTATCTCATCCTCGGATCATCTTGATCGAGAACTATAGAGATTAGTTACTCATGGAGATGGGGAAAATCATTCTTATAAAATATGACAATATAAAAAGGAGAAATGAGGCGACAAGAGACAAAAATTGAACTAGAATTATTTTTTAAGTGAAGATAAAACTTGAACTTTTATTTCTAGAAGAAATAGGGAGGAACAAAGTGAAGTAATCAAAAAGACGTACAAGATTATTGAACAAAATAAAGACAGAAAAACGAGGTAACTTGACTCCGTCTAAAATAAAATTCTCAATATCGGCCCTTCGAATAGAACTCTGGAATGATTTTTCTAGCGTAGAATGCCTCCTCCATGCCCAAAACAATGAGATATTTATAATCTCATTTTTCACAAATGGCTGAATTAAATTTAATTGGCCATTACTGTTCATGTTATAGTACCAGCCAATTGAATTTATTTCAGCCATTTCATTCTTCAGTCTGGGTGATGAGCTGGAGGCGTTATAGGTTAAGGTGGCTATCTGGGTGTAATTGCAGCATTGAAGAGGTGGGTGTGATCCATAGAGGAGGAACAGTGATGGCGGAGCTGGCGCTACATTAGGAGGATTGCTGACATGGAGACAGACGAGAGGGAGCTGCTGTTGGGTGGTGGCGGTGCATGCTATGAGAAGGCGGCCTTGACTTGCTGTATGGAGGAGGTGGATCTGCTGTATGCTATGAGTGGTCGGCTGAGCTTGGTGCTATTGCATGGGGAGGCCAGCTTGATTGGTGAGGTGCTAGCAGTGAGTTGCATGGAGGTGGCAGTGGTTCCATGGTGGTGGCGGAGCTGAAGAGCTCGGGCAAGCTGGTGGAAGTTGAGCTGGCTGAGCTGCAACTTCATGGAGGTGGAGTTGCAACTTCATGGAGGAGCTGGATTAGCTACAATGGAGGAGGAGATGTTCGGGTTACTGCTGGGAAGTTGCCGGAGCAGTGGAGTTAGGGGGTGGTCGCACAGGCGGAACTACATAGAGACACGCTCGGGCACGTGCCCGAGCTTGTTTTTGGAAAAAGTCTATCTAGGCTTGCAGTGGTCTCTAGTCTCAGCTTGTTTTGCTAGTTGCTTCATGACAGCTGCAGCTTATAGTTGCCATTTTTGTGAAAAGATTTTTGTGGGAAAAGTTTAGCTCTGGCTCAATTTAGCTTTTAGGGCTATCTGATGGACTTTTTTGTATGAAAAGCTTAGTTGCCATTTGCGTGAAAAGCTTTTTCTAAGGCTCCGCAGATTTTTGTGGGAAGTCGGTTGCTAAAACGATTAACATTTCCTAACACCATACCAGGTCGCCAGGTCGGCGACAACCAAGCAAGCAAAATTTATTATAGCAGACTAGAGCAAAATTTATTATAGCAGACTAGAGCAAAATTTATTGTGTGCGGAGAATGCACTATTGATTTGTCTTATTTTAATTGGTTCTTTTCTTACTTCTCTTTGTTATTTTGATTTCATGGCAATCCAGAGCATATTTTCCTTTTTTTTCCTTTCCCATTTTGATTTTGTGATTTCGATTTTGTTCGAATGCAGCATTCGATTTCTTTCAGAGTTTGGATGTTGGTCAGATCTTGGAAGATTAGATATTCGTACTTGAAAGTTCAGAGCTCGGAAGTTGGGAGTAAAGGAGTCGGACAGGTATTTTAGAGCATGGATTTTGATTTTTTTTCCCTTCCACATTTCTGATTTCTTCACAGGTAGTTCAGACTGCTAAGATTGAAAGTTGGGAGCTTGAGTCTTGAGAGCACAACAAGTACTCATTGATTTCAATGTCATGTTTTTTTTTTCATTTAAAAATTTCAAATTTGTATGTTGTTAAAATGTATTTTTGATTCTTCATATCTAAAAGTCTTGAGAGCAAATCAAGTAATTAATTCCTGTTTCTTTGTAGTTCTTCCATTTTGAATTTATGATTGACTATTATTGATTATGATTTCATTTTCCATGCAAATTAGATGTTTGTTACTTACTGCCAATTGTTATTTCTAAGTTTATATTTATTGTGCCCGGGCTTCGCAAAATTTCTAGTTCCGCCGCTGGGTGGTCGGCCTGCTGCATATACATATTTATATATGTGTATTAGTTTATATATATATATATATAATATATTATAGATATATATGTATATGAATATGTATACATACATACACACATACATATTATATATATACATACACACACATATATATACATACACTCTCTCTCTCTCTCTCACACACACACACACACACACATATATATATATATATATATATATATATATATATGATGATGAATTACGGCTTGCATACGGACCTTGGACATGACAGCGGGACAAAATCTCCACACCCCCCCCCCCCCTCCCAGGCCTGTCATAATCCTACAAAAATCAAAATATATATGTTTAGAACATAAAATATAAATTTTATGAAAATTCTTAAAAACAATGAATAAATACAATAATTTATTTAAATATCAAATAACAAATTAAGCTAAAATGAGGACTAAATTACTAGTCATCAAACACCTCCATAGTTGAGTTTTGCTCGTCTCGAGCAAACCATTCTCAAAAGGGTAGGAAATTCTAATGCTAGATAGAATATTAAAAGCTAGAGTAAAAATGTGAAGTCTTATGCCGGCATGCGTAGATATTATAGTAGAAAGACGTTCTTGGCATAAATACTAATTTATGAAATAATTAAACTGCATTTCAATTATTTATTTTTACTTTTAAAGAGAGTCAATAGGTTAATCTCAAAGTTATGTAAAGAGAGAAAATAGCATGATCGCTGAGATTTAAATTAAGAGATGTTGACGCTTGGGGTGTCCTCCCAAGAAATCCATCAATGACGATGGTCATAGGCTTTCCTATTGCACCTTCTCCACTACACTTCATACTCAATCAACTTTATGGATCTTTAGGACTTAAATAGGATGTAACTTAAGGCTTGAGTTTAAGGGCGAGATAAATAATGATAAACATGAAGACGTGTTCCACTAAAACAAAGAGTTTTGAGCTAAACTTTTATTTTTCTTTTTCATCATAATTGGGATAATTCCAAGTATGCACGTGCATACCTAGGCCACATATCATTATGAAATTTTACTTTTTCACTCATATTATTTTCCTTTTCACAGTTAGGATCATTTCAAGTACGCATATGCATACCTAGGCCGCATATCACTATGAAATATTTTTCTTTTTAAAATATTTTTTTTCCGACACCCGTATTTTTCTAATGTTTTGGCTCTTCACCGCATCACCAAAAATGAAACCTCCAAGTTTAGCTCAAAATTTAAGTGTTCATGGGTTTGGCTTTTTAGCTTTGGCGATGAAGTGGTCAGAGCGGATCAAAAAAGGGTAAAAGGCTCAAGTTGTGTCAACAAAGGTTGTACATTTAGGATTGGAATGGAATGGCTCAAACTATCCAAATAAAGGCCTAAATTATTTCCGAAAGATAATTATTCTAAAGTGCAAATGTTCTGAAGTTTGCTAAGGGCAAATTCTAGACGTCGAGAAAAGACATCATTCCATTCAAGTCGAGTAATAGCTTTCTAACGATATTCTATACACTCTTCTAAACTACTTTTGGATAAAACTGGATTCAAATTAGAAGTAAAATAAATTCTTTCTATGAGAAATAAAAGATCACAATTTTAGATCTATGCCAAGAATTTAATTCTACACCAATAGTACTCAAACAAATGCATTTAACTAGAAGCACTACAGGAGTCAATAATTTTACTCAAATGTTTCAAAAACTATTTTACCACGAAAAATTCATAGTCCACATGAGAAATAAAATTTACTTAGAACTTACAAATAAATAAACATGCAGATTTTGATAAACTAAGCGAAAAAAATTAAAAATGTATTCCTATTATATTTTTTTCTTTTGGTTAATTCCTAGACTTCCTGAGGTCTTCCCTGTGAAGGACTCGCAGTGGTACTAGGAGATATGATGGAATGACAAGCTCAAATCTCCCTTTCTAGGAAATTACATTTCGATTTTCTATATTTTTTTTGTAGGTTTTTTTAGTGATAAAAAAATGCAAGATATAGGACTAGATTTTGTTTTGTTTTGTTTTATTTTTAAACAAACTAAGTTAAAAATTAACTAATGTTACCCCTCCATACTTAAAGTTAAACATTGTTCTCAATGTTTAAAACTAAGTATGAAACTTGATTTTTAAAAAAATGCTTAAAAAGAAGATTATAAAAAGACTTCCCTGAGTGGTCGTCGGGCGGCTACTTATAATCCAGAGAAAGAGCCTGCAAAACTTATTAGAATAAACAAAATAATAATAAAAAGAATGATAATTATGGGGTGCCTCCCACAAGCTCTTTGTTTACCGTCGCGTAGCTTGACTAAGTGGTAATTTTAAATGTTTGGAAGATTTAGAGATTCAATTTTTCCAGTTAAGGGGTCACCGAGGTGATATAGTTTTAATCGGTGTCCATTAACTTTGAATGAGCTGTTTTCCGGGTGTTTTATTAGCACTGTCTCATATGGACAAACCTCTTTGACAACAAAGGGTCCGGACCACCGAGACTTAAGTTTACCCGGGAAAAGCCTTAAACGTGAGTTATATAAAAGGACTAGATCCCCTAGTGAAAAAGACTTTGGTTTTTTAATTTTTTTATCATGATAAAACTTAGTACGCTCCTTATAAAATTTATTATTTTCATAGGCGTTTACACGTCATTCATCTAATTCATTTAATTGAAATTTTCTTTGTTCGGAGCCTAAGTTTAGATCTAAATTTAAACATTCTAGCGCCTAATATGAACGGTACTCTAATTCCACCGGTAAATGACATGCTTTTCCGTAGACTAATCAGTACGGTATACAACTGATGGCGGTCTTGTATGTCGTACGATAAGCCCATAAAGCATCATCTAATTTTAACGACCAATTCTTTTTATTATTAGACATCATTTTTTCTAGAATTATTTTTAACTCACAATTTACCACCTCCACTTGGCCATTTGCTTGTGTGTGATATAGGGTGGAAAATTTGTGCGTGACGCTATACTTAGCTAAAATTTTAGCAAGTTGGTCATTACAAAAATGAGAGCCCCTATCTCTAAACAGTGTGCGTGGTGTGCCAAATCTAGAAAATAATTTTTTTAAAAAAATTACGATGACTCTCGCGTCATTAGTGGGGAAAGTTTGCGCCTCAGCCCACCTTGACACGTAGTCGACCGCAATAAGGATGTACTTATTATTATGAACTTATTATTATGAGAAGGTGGTAGTGGGCCTACGAAATCTAACCTCCATAAATAAAAAATTTCATATTCTAAAAATATATTTTGGGGCATTTCGTTCCAGTTAGAAATGTTACCAGATCGTTGGCAACTATCGCATTTACTCCCAAAAGTGTGAGCATCTTTGAATAAGGTGGGCAAGTAAAAGCCCGCTTCTAGCACCTTTCTTGTGGTCCGGTTTTCTTGATAATGACCACCGGTTGTTCCTTCATGGCAGTGCCGCAATATTTGGATGCCTTCCTCGCCCGATACACACCTTCTTACCACTTTGTCCGCGCAGACACGAAATAAAAAGGGGTCTTCCCAAAAGTAATTTTTCAAGTCCGAAAAGAATTTCTTCTTTTTTTTACTTGAATAATTCTTTGGGAGGACCCGTGCCACTAAGTAATTGGCAAGATCCACGTACCAAGGGGTGGAGGAAGTCGTTACCTGATCGACGGCGAGGAGGTGCTCTTTAGGGAATTTGTCATCAATATCGGCCTCCACTAGCGCTCTTCTAGCCAGATTCTCCAATCCTGAGAGGTGGTCGATCGCCAAGTTCTCCGCTCCCTTTTTGTCTCGAATTTCTAAGTCAAATTCCTAAAGGAGGAGAACCCATCTCAATAGTCGGGGCTTAGCATCCCCTTTGTTCAATAAGTACCAGAGCGCGGAATGATCTGAAAAATACAATAACTTTTGAAAGCATCAAATAAGAACAGAATTTATCAAATGCAAAAACAATCGCCAAAAGTTCTTTCTCAATCGTTGTATAAATAGCTTGGGCGGACCTGAGTGTTTTGCTTGCATAATAAATCGGGTGAAAATATTTATTCACTCGTTGGCCTAAAACAACCCCTACAGCAAAATCACTCACATCACACATTATTTCAAATGGTAAAGACCAATTTGGCGCAATTAAAATCGGCGAGTTTATTAGTCCTTTTTTATATTTTTTTCAAAAGCTTTCAAACATTCATCGTCAAAAATAAATGCGGATTCTTTTCCTAAGAGATGAGTTAAAGGTTTTGTAATTTTAGAAAAATCTCGAATGAATCATCTATAGAATCATGTGTGTCCTAGAAAACTCCTAATAGATTTGATATTTGTGGGCGGAGGAAGTATTTCTATGACTTCGATCTTAGCCCGATCTACCTCGATCCCCTTACTATATATTTTATGTCTGATGACTAACCCCTCTCGGACCATAAAGTGGCACTTCTCCCAGTTGAGTGCCAAATTTGTGTCTTCGCAGCGTTGAAGAACACAGTCAAGATTATTAAAACAATTTTCAAATGAATCGTTGAATACAGAAAAATCATCTATAAAACCTCCATGATCTCCTTTACTAACTCTGCGAAAATAGCCAACATATAACTTTGAAATGTAGTCCGCGCATTAAGAAGACCAAAAGGAATCCTCCGATAGGTGAAGGTGTCGAACGGGCAAGTGAACGTGGTTTTCTCTTAGTCTTCGGGCGCAATTGGGATTTGAAAGTATCCTGAAAGACAATCAAGAAAACAATAGTGTTAGTGACCAGATAGGCATTCTAAGATTTGGTCAATGAAGGGTAACGGGAAGTGATCCTTATGAGTGACATCATTTAATTTTCTATAATTGATACAAACCTGCCAACCCGTAACGGTACGGGTTGGGATTAACTCATTATTTTCATTGGAAACTACCGTTATCCCGCCCTTCTTAGGCATGACTTGCACTGGGCTAACCCAAGTGCTATCCGAAATAGGATAAATAATCCCGCATCTAATAATTTTATTATTTTGACCTTAATAACGTCCTTCATATTTGGGTTAAGGAATCGTTGTGGCTGAACGGTGCCATGAGAATTATTTTCTAATGTGATTTTGCGCATGCAAAATGAGGGGCTAATCCCCTTAATATCAGAAATTTGTCAAGCAATTGCAAGGCGGTGATTGTTTAAAATATTTATTAATGCAAAAATTTCCACATCGTTAAGCGCGGAAGAGATAATTACGAGCAATTTTGAATCTTTATACTTAAGATGATCTGGAAGTTGTTTTAGACTCGGCGGTTCTTCGTAAGATGTGTTAATTTTAAAATTATTTAAATTAATTTGCTTGAATGGTAGCGGCCGAGTGATTTCTTTTGAACAAGTTAATTTTTCTAACTCTGGCTCTTCCAAATTTTCCGAGATTATTTCAGCAAAGGACGATAAATCGTCATCAAAATTTGTTTCTAATATATAACAAGAGTCGTCATTTGGAAGGGAATTTTTCAATGAGGAATTGATGCTAGAAGTAACTTCTTCTTCCCCTACTCGTAGGAGAAGCTTTCCGTTACTTACATCAATAATTGTCTGAGAGGTGGCGAGGAAGGGTCGTCCGAGTATGAGGGGTACCTCGGCGGCCACTTCAATGTCGAGGATGATAAAGTCTACCGAGAAGATAAACTTGTCAACCTTAACTAGCACATCCTCTACTACCCCTATTGGGTATTTTAATGACCGATCCGCTAGTTGGATGCTCATATTAGTTGGGCTTGGGATGCCCAAACCAAGCCTTTTAAATAAAGAATATGGCATGAGATTAATACTAGCGCCTAAATTGGCTAAGGCGTGTTTTATAAATAAATTACCGAACAAGTACGGGATGGAGAACCGCCCGGGGTCGTTTAATTTTTGTGGTAATTTATTTAATAGAACCGCCGAGCATTTTGCGTTCAAAGAAATACGCGAAAAATTATCAAGTTTTTTTTATTTGAAAGTAAATCTTTTAAATATTTGGCGTACTTGGGCATTGGGGCAATTGCTTCGCAGAATGGCACATTTATTTGTATTTACTTTAAAATTTTAATAAATTTTTCATATTGCTCCTCTTCGCGCTCATCTTTTAATTTTGAAGGATAAGGTAAAGTAGAATTTTGAATAATGTGCGGAGCTAAAATAGAAGAGGAAGATTTAACCTGCGGAGAAGTAAATTACAGAATTGAAGATGAAACGTTTACCTCGGGTCCAGCCAAATTTGTAGAAGTTACCTCCTTTCCGCTTCGGAGGTTTATTACATTGATGCTCTGCCTTGGATTGGGCTCGGTGTTGCCCGGCAAAGTTCCTTATTGGCGCTCGGAGAATAATTTGGCTAATTATCCAATTTGATTTTCTAAATTTTTTATAGATCCGGTAAGATTCTGGATATTGGACTCATTTGAGACTACGTATTTAGTGAAGATTTCTTCAAGTGAAGAAGGCATGTGTGATGGTGGTGGAGTGAATCCAGGAGGATTCACTTGTAGTGGACGTTGAGCATTATTGTGGTTGCTCCATGAAAAGTTTGGGTGATTCTGCAAACCCGGATTATAACTATTATTGAACGAAATATTATTATTCGGGTTATACGGAGGACGATAGGGGTTCCCCATATAATCTACTTGCTCTTGAATAAAATTATTATTAAAGTTATTATTATTATAAGCCCAATTGGTGGCGGAGGAAGCAGACATCTCCGCCACTTGCTTTGCGAGCATTTCTACTTGATGTGCTAAGCTCGGGGTGGCCTCGACTTCAAAGAGTTTGGTCGGCTTATTAGGGCGCGACCGTGGCGCATTCCACTGATAAGCATTCATGGCCATCTCCTCCAAAATCTCTTGAACAGCCTCGGGGGTTTTGTTATTAAGAGTTTCCCCTGCGGCTGCATCAATCATTTGCCTTGTTTGGAGATTCAAATCATTGTAGAAAGTTTGAACTTGTTGCCACATAGGAAGCGCATGATGAGGACATCTCCGCAAAAGTTCCTTGAAGCGCTCCCATGTGTTATAGAGAGACTCCGAATCTATTTGCGTGAAGGAGAGAATGTCCGTATATAATTTAGCGGACTTTGCCGGAGGAAAATATTTCGTTAAAAATTTCTCCGTCATTTCGGCCCATGTAGTAATGGAACCTCTATGAAGAGAACCCAACCACTGCTTGGCCTTAGTTCGCAAAGAAAATAGAAATAAACGCAGACGGATGGCGTCATCGATGACGCCATTTATTTTAAACGTATCGCAAATTTCCAAAAAATTAAGCAAATGTAAATTTGGATTTTCAGCCAGTAAGCCATCGAATACAACTGATTGTTGTACCATCTGAATGATACTCGTTTTAATTTCAAAATTATTATTCGCCACTGTCAGACGAATAATACTAGATTATGTTTCCTCCAAATTCAGTCTTGCATAATAGGACATGGTCCGTAGCAGGGCAGCATTAAGGTTAGGAACTTCCATTATTCCCTCGTTAGTTTCTCTGATTGACTCTTCGCGAATTATTGGTAGACCACTAAATCGGAGACGTCGCCGAAAGGTGCGCTCGATTTCCGGATCAAAACCGAATTAAAAATTACTTGGAGAGTTTACTCGGGTCATAAACTAAAAAAAAGAAGAAGAGAAGCGATAAAATTAATAACTATTTCTTTTTCAAATTATCTACCAATTCTCCCGGCAACATCGCCAAAAACTTGATTGTGCGAAACTATATCCGCAAATGACATTGGCAAGTATACCGTATCGGGAGTGTTATAGGTTTATAAAATCCAAGGTCGTATTAGACTCAGGTTGGTTGAGTAATTCTACTTTGAAAATCGTTATTATCTTATCAATTAGAACTTGGAGTTCAGGTTATGAATAGTAAAAACTAGAAATATTAACGAACTTAATCTGATGTGTTAAAAGCTAGTTCTCGTTCGTTGAATCACCTCGGATATACAGAATAATGAATGAAAATAAAGTGCAATTCTCTTATTGAAGAGGCTTTGACCTTGGAGGTTCTCGAAGCATGAACGCTCCTCTCTCAAGGATTAGGTTCAGCTAAACTTAGGTGTATCGACCGAACTTTCGTTCCCAAATTGCATCGCCTAAGACTTGATTTAGGTAGTGAACCTCACTATTGGATTTTACTCCAATCTGGAAGAGTTACGTCGTCCTCTCTCGAGGGTTGCGTTCTACTCTTTTTACCAATGAGTGATCGATTTGCCTTACGAGCCTCTCGGCCAACTAAAGAGCGAAAACTATTTTGAAAACTATATAAAATACATAGCCTCAATGAATTGATCAATGGTAAATCGTAAGCGTTCAACAAATTAAGAAAAACAAAATAAAAATCATCGTGAAAATTATCCCATCCTCGGATCATCTCGATCGATCACTATAGAGATTAGTTACTCATGGAGATGGGGGAAATCATTGTTATAAAATACGATATCATAAAAAGGAGAAATGAGGCGACAAGAGACAAAAATTGAACTAGAATTATTTTTTTAAGTGAAGATAAAACTTGAACTTTTATTTCTAGAAGAAATAGGGAGGAACAAAGTGAAGTAATCAAAAAGACGTACAAGATTATTGAACAAAACAAAGACAGAAAAACGAGGTAACTTGACTCCATCTAAAATGAAATTCTCAATATCGGCCCTTCGAATAGAACTCTGGAATGATTTTTCTAGCATAGAATGCCTCCTCCATGCCCAAAACAATGAGATATTTATAATCTCATTATTCACAAATGGCTGAATTAATTTTAAATGGTAGTGATTGTTCATGCTACAGTACCAGCCAATTGTATTTAATTCAGCCGTTTCATTCTTTAGTCCTGGTGATGAGCTGGAGGCGTTATAGGTTAAGGTGGTTGTCTGGGTGTAATGGCAGCATTGAAGAGGCGGGTGTGATCCATGGAGGAGGAACAGTGATGGCATAGCTATAGGAGGATTGCTGACGTGGAGACAGCTGAGCGGGAGCTGCTGTTGGGTGGTGGCGGTGCATGCTATAAGGTGACAGCCTGGACTTGCTGTATGGAGGAGGTGGAGCTACTGCATGCTAGGAGTGGCCGGCTGAGCTTGGTGCTGCTGCATGTGGGAGGCCGACTGGATTGGTGAACTGCTGGCCGTGAGTTGCATGGAGGTGGTGGTGGTTCCATGGAGGTGGTGGTGGTTCCATGGTGGTGGTGGATCTGAAGAGCTCGGGCAAGCTGGCGGAAGTTAAGGTGGTTGAGATGCAACTTCATGGAGGTGGAGCTACAACTTCATGGAGGAGCTGGATTAGCTACAGCGGAGGAGGAGATGTTCGGGTTGCTGCTGGGAGGTTGCCAGAGCAGTAGAGTTGGGGGGTGGTCGGCGTGCTGCATATACATATTTATATATGTGTATTAGTATATATATATATATATATATATATATATATATATATATATATATATATATATATATATATATATATATATATATATATATATATATATGTATATATATATATATGTATATGTATATATATATATATATATGTATATGTATATATATATATATATATATGTATATGTACATGAATATGTATTCATAAATACACACATACATATTGTATATATACATACACACACACATATATATATACATACACTCACACATACATATATATATGATGAATTACGGCTTGCACACGGATCCTGGACATGACAGCGGGACAAAATCACCCCCCAAGCCTGTCATAATCCTACAAAAATCAAAATATATATGTTTAGAACATAAAATATAAATTTTATGAAAATTCTTAAAAACAATGAATAAATACAATAATTTATTTAAATATCAAATAACATATTAAGCTAAAATGATGACTAAATTAATAGTCATCAGTAGCCCTTATCATCAACTACAACTTTCATTTTCAAAGTTTTGTGTTAGAGCAACCCATTGACCTAAAAAAGTCATTTGTATATTAATTGAAAATTCACTCTACATGAATCTTGGAATGAATCCAGCGACTGAGATCGATCCAAGAAGGTGAATTTAATTTGTGGCCCCACGGCGGATCTGCAGTCGATTCAATGTGGGAAGGGACAATCAATTCCTAGATTTTCTCTACTGTTGTATCTTAAAGATAAGATCCAATGGTGGTTGTAGGGTGCGGTGGTTGAGAGCTCACGGGCTCTCACCACTACTGTCCGACCATCGAGTCGGCGCATTACCATCTCTGGCCAGTTTTCTAGAGGCAAGCGCCTCTCCCAGAGATTGTTTGGCATCCTGGCACCACCGCCGGCCACTAGGTGAAGTTGTACAGAGAGCTTCAGCTCTCGTGCATCGCCGGAGCTCTGCTCTTTGGCGGTGTCGCCGCCTAAAACTTCTAGAGGGTACATCGTCACTCCCTCTCTGCACAGAGATGGCCCTCTATTGGGCCAGGAGGTCACTATACAGGGTAAGGGAGGTGGGTGATGGGAGTGGTGGTGGTGAGTTCGACCTATCTTCTGTAGTGCCGACAGAGGGGTAGGGTGGCAGAGCTAGCTTTGAAAAGCCTCTGGTTGGCCTCCTGGTGAGGTGCCCCCCACTGAGTATAGGATTAGGTGGTTTATAGAACTAATTGAGAGATCCCTCCATCCAACTCCTCTCTCTCATAACTCAGGTAGAGTTGGGTCCATCCAACTCTTGTTGGCCTGGGGATAGCCGGCAATTCCTTGGAGTCTTGCTGGTACTTATTTAGTTTAGCTAATCAGAGGTAATCCCATGGATTATGTGCTATTTCTTTTGAGTGGATGAGTGGGGGAGATTAGTTTGGAGAGGGAGATCTTATACCAAGGATGGGTTAGAATTGGGATTAATGCAAGATTGGAGATTAGCCAATCAGACCTTGGCTTGCGGATGATGGTCTTGTTTGAGAGGAGGACGAGTTAGATGGGTTTTAAAGGATTCAAAATTACCTCTTATATGAGGGTTGACCAAAGTTAACCCTAAGTGGTATCTATCATGCATGTCAAAGTCAATATTGGTCTAAGTCGTCGTTTCTTGGGTTTATATGAGAAAGGAAGCATTGTAGATAGCCTCACTTGATAGTTGGTTCTTGGTTTTCACTCCAAGATTCATGTTTCCCATCACTTTATATTGGGGGTGATCCTTGTGATTGATTCTCTTAGTATGTGTTGGGTCCATTGATTCTAATGTTCTGGATTTGAAGAAGGACCAGCAAACAATGTATACACATGTGGTAATCTAACTTGTGCTTAAGTTGAGTGATTACAGGATGAATACTGTACATTAATTGGACAGGTTGATTATATGGCCAAGTCAAGTAAACACTTACCTAAGGTGTGGACTGACAGAAATCTTTCTAAGTCCATAGGCGTTGAGTGAAGATGACTCAATCAATGCCAGATGACTTATAGCACTGAGTGAAGCCTATACAGTCAAATCCAAAGTAGTGGCAAGCTGAGAAAGTGGCTAAGTCCACAGGCATTGAGTGAAGATGACTCACTCAACGTTAGATGACTTATAGCATTGAGTGAAGCTTATACAGACAAAGCCAAAGCAGTGACACGCTGAGAAAGTGGCTAAGTCCACAGGCATTGAGTAAAGTCAACTCACTCAATGCCATACAGCAAAAAGGCTGTGAGGTGAATTAGAATCTGAGTTAGTCGAACTAAGTTTAGCATTCCTCAAGCTGAGCTCATCGTTCGTCGAACTCAGTTCAACATTCGTCGAACTAAGTTCAGAGTTCGTCGAGCTGAGCTCACTGTTCATCGAACTTAATTCAGCATTCGTCGAAATCAATTCATATCTGTGTAAGGCAGAAATGTGGCTAAGTCCATAGGCGTTGAGTGAAGGTCATTCACTCAATGCCATAGCCCCAATAGTGTTGAGTAACACTCAGTCTGTCAAAGCTAGTGTATTTAAACCTACAAATTTGGCTAAGGCAAAATGCGTTGAGTGAGGCGTGCTCACTCAACGCACTCAATGCCTAAGATTCTGGAGAGGCAGAATATTGGCTAAGGCAAAAAGCATTGAGTGAGGCGTGCTCACTCAACGCTCTCAATGCCTAAGTTGTAGAAATCTTTCCTAAGGCAAATAGTATTGAGTGATGAAGACACACTCAACGCTCTCAATGCTAGAGATGCAGGAAGATTTTGGTAAGGCAAAAAGCATTGAGTGAGGCTTGTTCACTCAATTCTCTCAACGCCTAGATAGACAGAAATCTGTCTATATGTTTTTGTGTTGAGTGAAGCTCATTCAGTCAACGCATATACTACTGATGCTTGAATTTTCACTAAGTCTTCAGGTGCTGATGTCAGCAAGTCAAAAAGTCAACCATATTCAAACTGTGAGCGAAAAAGCCACATTACATAACAAAAGTCATTGCAGGCCTACTGTACGATAGTTTGTCATTAAAGAAAAGTTGTAGCCAACATTAATGTTGTGGGACCCACTGCTAAAAGAGTCGTTGGGTTACAATAAATAAAAGGAGAAGCTCTTTATAGAAAGAGCAGCTATTATAATAGTTCTTCAAAATCGCCATTATTGTAGCTGTAGCTGAAGAACAGAGAGCCCAAGACAAGCAAGTCTAAAGGCATAGCAAGTTAGCTGTTGATATCAACATCTTCAACAGCAAGATAGCTGGTGGCATCTTCATTTGCACCAGCTAGCACGCTTAGGGTGATACACTAAGAAAGAGATAGCAGCTAGGGTCGACCCTTGTTGCAGGTGCTTCACAGATCTAGCCAATAAATCCTAAAAGAATATTCTCTTGGGGAGCCTTGAAGAAGGTGATAGGGCTGAGCTTTTGGTTCAGTTCAGAAAGGGGCAGAACAGTGTTCTGCAAGTCACTTCCAGCTCAAGTGGATATACTTATTGTTGTGAAGTAGTTGGGGCTAAGGAGTTCTTAGTCTAAAAAAGTAGACTCAGGAAAATCATTTCTGGAGTCAAAGTTGGGCTGAGTATAACTCAGTCAAGGTAGATTGGCATAGAGAAATTTACTTGTGTCTAATCAAGAACCTCACCAACCCACTTCCACCTTGTAGGATCCTTTGTGGATCTGAGTGGTAGGAGCAAATCTGCTCTGAGGTAGGAACCATAAGTGGATCTGAGTTGTAGGGCTGTTTTGCCTGAGCTATAGGATCCTTTTGGATCCGAGGTAGGACCTTTGGTTCTGAGCTATAGGAGAGTCATTCTCTCTGAGGTAGGATCACTTGTAGATCTGAGGTAGCGCTGTCCTCCCAGCCTGAGTTATAAGGCCTTTGGGCCCTGATGTAGGTGATCTTTGGATCACTGAGTTGTAGGGCCTTCTGCTTGAGCTATAGGTCTTGGAGGAGACTGAGAGATACTGACGGATCTGAGGTGTAAGCTCTTTGAGCATAGTTTTTGAGAAGTGCCTTGACCAACAGGAAGTTGGCAAGGTGGGAGGAGAGTGGATGTACCCAAAGATTGGGGAACCACTATAAATCTGTGTGTATTCTGTGTGTTTCCTTTCTTTGTGCAAGTAGCTTATCTTGAAAGCAAAACTTAATCGACCAATAAAGCAGCTAACTAAGAAAGATTCATAGATAGTCACTAAGGACTAAGAAACCTATTCACCCCCCCCAGGTGATTTTGCTATCCTTGAAATAAAGACTTTTAAGTGGTATCAGAGGGAGGTTACTCAAAGAGGACCTAACAGTATGAGTAGACCTCAAAGGTTAGCTAAAAGAGTTTTAACTTATGTGTTCAAAAGAGAACCATAAGGTGTGGAGATCAATGGAGCTTCAAATCAGCAAAAATGACAAGAAGACCATTGGACTTCTGGCAGCTCTTGTAGATGACAAAGTATATCCAAATACTAGAGCAAAGATCAGGGCCCCTCTGTCACAATCAGATAGTGAATCAGAGGTGGATGAAGCTGAGGAAGGTGAATGCAGATGTCATGGGCTTATTGCTACACCAGAGGAAGAACAAACCTGCCAGGATCAGCCTGGTCTAGATCAGGTACAATCTTTGTCTTGTTCTTCTTATTACTCAGGTCATGAGTCTAGCTCTGACTCTGATGCTTCTTTATCAAGTGATGATGAGATTCCTCTATCAGAATATGATATCAATCAATTGATTGAGAATCATGCTGCACTTTTGAAAGCTTTAAAGGAAAGAAGGTTGCTTGTTAAGAAACAAGCTGAGGAAATTGTCTCCCTCCAGCTGGCTGCTTCCCAACAAGATGAGACTTCATCCTTGCTATCTCTGAAAGAGAGGGAAGTAGCTTATCTGAAGATCATGGTAGATATCCATGTTGAGTCCATCAAATATAAGGACTCTATTATCAAGGTTCTTGAAGATAAACTTGAAATGGAGAAGAGGATAGTGGCCAATTTCTCTACGATAGATGCTATCAAGAGAAAATCTAAGTCTGAGTGGATTTCTAAAGTTATCCAATCTCAGAGAAGAGGCCAAGCTCCCGACATGCCTCAGTCAACCTCTCACAAGGTAACTCTCCCATCCAACAGGCATGACCAAGACTGTAAGTGTGTTCACTGGAGGTGTGGGAATCTTTCTTGTAAGATCACAACTATGCCTTATAATGGAAGAAGAGGGGTCATGAGCTTGAGTGCTCAAAAGACTTCCCATGTAAAAATCCAAAAGGCCCATCCTAGAACTTGTTGGGCATTGTATCCACACTAACCCAGATTTGTATGAAGTCACCCTTGAACTAAGATGAATTAAGTTGTATTTTATGCCATGGTTGAGTATGTGTTCGTAGGATAAAATTGTCAAGTGTAGACCAATGTCAGTCTACAATGAGTCACCAAACATAGGACCATACAATGTAATCCCTCATTGTGTGATCCATGGTGCTGACTCATTTGTAGCCTCTCTATTGGGACACACTTCATTTTCAAAGAACTAAAGCAATGGAAGAAAGAATGGTTGCTGATTTCATTTGAAGAAAAATAATTTTCAGAAAGTAAAATTTTTCTAAGTCCATTACTCGAGTAGTATATATTGTACTCGGGTAGTGCTGGAATGAATTCTCGAGTATACTAAATACAGTTCTCGAGTAACAGAAATCATTCTCGAGAAGGCTTAGTCCAATACTCTAGTAAGCCATAGAGTACTCGAGTACTACTTTTTTATGTCTCGAGTTTACTTAATAATTCATTTCAGAAATTCTCTAACTGTTGTACTCGAGTAGCAGAAGCCAGTACTCGAGAAGGCCAAACCTTTTCTCGAGAAGTCAGAGGACCAGTACTCGAGTAAGAAGAAATTTAGTTTCGAGAAGAAGTCATGTTCTCGAGAAGTCATGGTAGTTCTCGAGAAGTCTTACTATAGTTCTCGAGTAGTATAAGTCACTTCTCGAGAAGCCAGAAATCACTTCCGCAATTTCTCTAAGTCTTTTTCTCGAGAACCTTACATCCCTCTTCTTGAGAAACAGAAGTTATTACTCGAGTAGTGTATAAATCACTCGAGAAATGTAGGAAATTTTTTCGAAATTTCGTTAAGTCCAGACGGAAATGAGTTCAAATTTAATCTTGATTCTTATCGGTCCACGTGTGCAGTCATTTATAATTATAACCGTTAGGCTTGTCCTATAAAAGGTCTTATCAATTTTGACTAACCCTAACACTCAAAAATAAGTTTTCTGAATCATCCATTCATTCTAAATCGACAAAGCCGCCGCTCCTCATCATTGTTCTCGCCACTACTCTTCTCCGATTCAATAAATTCAGAACAAGAATCGATCAACAGATCAAGGCGTTCAACTTCTACAGATCTCTCTCTTGATTGTGTTGATCTTAAGCGTTTCAGATCCAGAGATTTCGGCAAGTCTTCCTCAATATATTTCTGACAGAGTTTCAACTTTCAAGAAGGAACAAATCTGAAGTTCTCAGATCTGAAGTGAAGTTTGTTTTATTGTTATTGTATATCTATTTCAATTCATGTAGGAGATTTTGTCTCCGAGTTTTGTAGAAAGTTTTTCTTCCAAGTATAGATCCTGTTTTAAGGATCGAGTTGTAGGGGCGTTGTTCGGAGTTGTAGGATTGGTTTTCAATATGAGATAATAGTGAAGTAGCCGAGCCTAGCATGTTGCTAGATCGGTGAGATGGAGATTGGGCGTACCCAAGGTTGTGGAACCACTATAAATCTAGTGTTCTCTATGGTTTGTTTGCTTATTTTCTGCGCTCCATTTGTACAAATTTTTATTTCGCAAAAAGAAGCAGACCTCACCTATTCACCCCCCTCTAGGTGATTTAGGTAGACAACTAAAAACATCAATTGGTATCAGAGGCAGGTTGTTCAACAAAAAGTTTAACACATTGAACAGATCTGCTCCTACTTTTCTTTAGAGGATACAAGTATGGACAGAGCCAAGGATTTTTCTAAGCTTTCTTTATGCATAAAGAATAATTTTGCTATGTGGAAAGAAAGGATAAAGTTCATCATGGAAGCTGTGGATCCCAGAATTTTAATGATAGTGGAAGAAGGACCTTATGTTCCTATGACCACCTCCACCATTGACCCTACAAAGTAAGTTCAAAAGAAGCTTATGGATCTTGATAAAGATGAGATTGCACTTGTCTCTTTAGACAAGAAAGCCAAGAATATCATCGCAAGTGCAGTCGATGATTCGATGTTGCAGAATCTGATTCACTGTCAATCCACCAAGGAAATATGGCAGTCTCTCATCATCTTGATGGAAGGTACCGAAGAGGTAAGGGATGACCCAAGGTCCCTACTAAACCAGAAATATAAAGCATTCTGACAAGGTCCCAAGGACTGTATTGCAGATACCTTTGAAAGTTTCTTCAATATTGTCAACGGCCTAAGAGTTTATGGTCGGGTCTTCACCAATGGAGAACTGAATGATAAATTCTTGAGATCCCTGACTAAGGAATGGGATAACAAAGTCTGTGCAATCCGAGAATTTGGTAAGCTGGCAGAGACTAACCCTCAAAATCTCTTTGGAAATCTTATGTCATATGAGCTACAAATCAACTCAAGTAAAGCTGAAGAAGAGATAAGTCAGTTTTCATCCATGGAGAAGTCTGACGTTCTAAAGGTAGACATCTCAAGGAAGTCAAAATCTGCATCTCCTGCCCCCGTACAGGAAGAGAGTGAAGAAGAAACTTCAAATCTAAGTACCTTAGGCTCAGAATTATCTGAAGGAGAGTTTTCTCTTCTTTCAAGGCAGTTCAAGAATTTCTTGAACAAGAAGAAACAGTGGAGGCAAGGATGCCTCATTCAGAAGATCATGTCATGATGGTGATCGCCACAAGAAAGGCTCAAGCAGCCAAGACAGGTACACTCTAAACAGAACAAACATATTTCTACTGATACTATTTGTTATTATTGCAATAAACTAGGACACGACATAGCTGACTTCCCTCAGAAGAAGGTTGGTGTAAGAAGAGAGGAGAAGAAAACTTCTTATAATAAGAAGAAGACTGAAAGAAGCCTGGTAGCCAAGAAGGGCAAGACTCTCAGTGATACAGACTCATCTGAGTCTAGTGATGAGGAGGAAGCCTACTTTGGGCTCATGGCACACACAGATGAAGAAGAAGAGCCCCTGTTCACTAGGAAGGTAAACACTCATACCCCTCTCTCTAAATCAGATGATTCTGACCATGATCATGAGGATTGTTCGTCTGATGATGAATCTAAACTCATGATTCAGTACAAAGAGTCGATCAAGGCTTACGAAAAATGTCGAAGAGTCGCGAGAACTCAGGCTAAGGAGATTAAATCTCTCAAGGCTATGGAGAGCAATCTGAGGGAGGAAGTCATAATGATGGACTCACTCAGAAAGTAATTCCATGATGCAATAGAAGAATACAATAAAGCTCTCGAGCACCTGAACCTGAAGGAGGAGATCATTTAAAAGTTGGAAGAACAACTTGCTGCTGAAAAGAAACTTGTTGAAAGTTTCTCCATGCTCAAGACAGTCCTTACACTAGTGGCTGAATTCTCTGCTCAGAGTATAAGTGCTGGCTTAGGCCATGTGGCTACTCCTAGTAAATCTTCTAGGAGAAATAAAGACCAAAGGAGAAATAAGGCTACCAAGAAAGCTCATGCCAAGGAGAAGGGGAAATCTCCTCAAGACCAAACTTCGTTAAGAAAGGTTATCTATCCAACAAATAATTTTGATCTTAATTCTTCCTACGGTCACTTAATTTGCTAGGCCTACTTACGTAGAGCCCAAGTCTCGGTACCATGGATGGACTCGTCCCTGGAACTTTCGTAAGAGTGTCTTCAAGGCACCTTATGAGGAGATCACTCTTCAGAGCCATGGCTCTTACAATCATGGTCACAACATCAAGAATGCTCTAAAAGCCAAACCTGTTGTGGAAAAGCCTATTATGGAGAAGAAGTCATGTGAGTGCCATCACCACGAAGCTTCTACCTCCAAGTCTACTGCCCTTGCTAAACCACACTCTCAAAAGGCCAAGCAGGAGAACTCTAGGCAAAGATACAACAGGTTTGATTGTTGGTGTTGTGGCAAGGTTGGTCACTTTGCCATAGATTGCTGGTTTAACCCCAGGTATTATGAAACTCCTCAAGTTGATAATGTGAGAAAGGCCACTCACAATGTTAACACTCGTAGGAGGAGTATGCAAACTAGAGACAAAGGCCCAAACAAGTTTGGGTTTCTAAGGCAACTTGATTCTACTTTTGCAGGAATGTCTAAAGGCCACCAAAAATCCTATTTGGTATTTGTACAGTGGATGCTCTCGGCATATGACCGGGACTAGAAGCCTACTCCATAATTATTCTCCAGTCATGAACGGGACAAAGGTCATCTTTGGAGGTTCAGACAGAGGGATTACCAAAGGCTACGATATGATTACTAAAGGTAGTGTTTCTCGGACGTGGCTTATGTTGAAGGATTGGAACACAATCTTATAATCATAAGTCAGCTCTATGATAAAAGATACATGGTAGAATTTAATGCAGATAAGTGTTTGATAAAATCAGTTGATAATTTAGAAATGATTTTATCAAGCACTTATAGTAGGAATATATTTTGTTTAAAATTTATTTGCATAGACTCTTATACGCCAATGTGCTTTTTGGCAAAAGATAGAGCGTCTCTTAGTGACGAATTCCACAAGAGATTAGCACATATAAATTACAAAACTATTAATAAATTATTTTCTCCTAATTAAGTACGTGATGCACCCAATGTTAAATGCGTTAAAGATAGACCTTGTCACGCATGTGTAAAAGGCAAGCAAACAAGGGCTATTTTTAAAAGCAATATTGGCAAAGATTCTTGTAAGTGTTTACACCCACTTCATATGGACTTGTTCGTTCCGCTGCAAATTAGAAGTTTTGGAGGTAAGGATTATACATTGGTCATTGTTGATAATACCCTCGCTTTGCATGGGTGTTCTTTCTAAAACACAAGTCAGATACTTTTGATAGCTCTACTAATTTTGTTAGGCAAGTTCAGAATGAATACAACTGCTCCGTTGTCAAAATCAGAAGTGACAATGGAACAGACTTCAAGTGTGGGGCCATGACAGAATTATGTGAAAGCCTAGGTATCTTTCATGAGTTTTCCTCTCCTTGCACCCCTCAACAGAATGGAGTCGCTGAGAGAAGGAATAGAACACTCATAGAGGCTTACAGAACCATGTTGAGTGATTCCTTACTACCAGAATATTTCTGGGCTGAAGCCGTCAACACTGCATGCCACGTGCAAAATAGAGCACTCATAAACAAGAACCATAATAAGACATCTTACGAACTACTAAAGGGCAGGAAATCGACTATTTCATATTTTAAAATCTTTGGTAGTAAATGCTTCGTACTTAACATTGCGAAGTATCACACGACTAAATTTAGTGAAAAAAGCTTTGAAGGTATTTTCATAGGTTATAGTAGCCATAGTAAGGCATATAGGATTTTCAATAAGAAAACCCTGATTGTAGAAGAATCTATCAATGTTGTACTTGATGAGACGAGCTTGTTGCAAGGCAGTTCTTCTAGTATGTTTATTGAAGATGCAGGTTCACGAATAAAGGAATTGAGCTTGGATGAGCCAGTTAAAGAAAAAGATCAAGAGTTCATCATGATCACCACTCCAACCCCTATTGGAGAGGATGATCACCATGATGAAGATGTCATCCAAGTGGATGAAGTCACTCCAATGATAGAGGCAGCTCCAGATGCAAGAATCCTAGAGCTCAGACACTTGAAGGACAACCCAATTGATCAAACCATCGGAGATCCCCGGGATGGTGTCAGAACTCGTAGAGGTACAACTAATTAAAATGTATATTTAAGTTTCCTCTCGCAGGTTGAACCAAAGAAGTTTGAAGAAGCAAACTCAAACGTTTCTTGGATAATGGCAATGGAAGAAGAACTGAATCAATTCAAGCATTGCCAAGTCTAGAAGCTTGTTCCAAGACCCAAATGTAAGAACATTATCGGAACAAAGCGGGTCTACAGGAACAAGATGGACGAAGATGGAACAATTATAAAGAATAAGTCCAGACTCATCGCAAAGGGATACCGACAAGAAGAAGGAATCGACTTTGATCAGACGTATGCTCCAGTGGCAAGGCTGGAGGCAATCAGGTTGTTCCTAACATATGATGCACTTAAGGGCTTCACTGTCTATCAGATGGACGTAAAGTCAGCCTTCCTTAATGGTGACATAAAGGAAGAAGTGTATGTGGAACAACCTCCAGGTTTCATTGATTCTAACCATCCTGATCATGTTTATCTCTTATTTAAAGCTTTATATGGTTTGAAACAAGCTCCTCGAGCTTGGTATGAGACATTTTCTAGCTTTCTTCTTGAAAATAAGTTCACAAGAGGAAAGATAGATAAGACATTATTTCTTAGGGAAATAAAAGGCAAGATTTTGCTAGTGCAAGTCTATGTCGATGACATCATATTAGGCTCTACTGACGATAACCTCAGCAAGAATTTCTCAAAACTTATGCAAGAGACGTTTGAAATGAGCAATATGAGAGAGCTGAAGTATTTCTTAGGACTTCAAGTGAAACCATCAGAAAATGAAATTTTCATCTCTCAGACGAAATTAACCAAGGAGTTAATTAAGAAATTCGGAATGGAGAACACAATCTCTATGAGGACTCCAATGGGTTCAGCTTTGTCTCTGGACAAGGATGAGAAAGGAAAACATTTTGATGAAACCAAGTACAGAAGCATAATTGGATCCTTGCTCTATCTTACTGCTAGTAGACTAGATATAATGTTCTTAACATGTGTGTGTGCTAGATTTCAAGGGAACTCTAAGGAATCTCACTACGCGGCTGCAAAGCGGATTTTGAGATACCTTAAAGGAACATCAAATCTTGGCTTATGGTACCCAAGAAGTAATGATAGCGAACTAAATGGCTTTTCAGATGCAGACTTTGCAGGAAGCAAAGATGACAGGAAAAGCACTTCTGGGACTTCTCAATTCCTAGGAAGAAGGCTTATCTCCTAGAGTAGCAAGAAGCATAATTGTGTTGCAATTTCAATTTCCAAGTCAGAGTATACCTCTACAGGAAGTTGTTGTGCACAACTGTTATGGATAAAGAACCAATTTGAAGACTACAACATGAAGTTCAAGAACATTCCAATGTTTTGCAACTCCTCTAGTGAAATTGCAATCGCCAAAAACTCAGTCTCTCACAGCAGGACAAAGCACATAGAGCTGAGGTATCACTTTATCAGGGAGCATGTGGAGCATGGAGACATCAACCTACAGTATGTTCCAACTGACAAGCAGGTTGCAGACATTTTCACGAATCCACTGGACGAGGCTAAGTTCTCGTTCTTCAAAACAGAACTTTGCATGCTCAACAAAGAAGAATGAAGAAGGAGGTCTCACAACAATGTTCAAGGATCGGGAAATACTTCAATAATTCGGAAAACTCAAGTTTGGACTTCATTTCTCGAGTACTACTCTTACTACTCGAGTACTGGATAGGACTACTCGAGAAATAAGAATGTCTCTCGAGGAATACTTCTCGAGTTCCAGTCTACCTCTCGAGAACTATCAGCTTCTCGAGAACTTCAGAACTGCTTCTCGAGACAGTACTTCACTACTCGAGAACAACATTATCTTCACTCGAGTAATGGCCTTCCACTTTAGAAGTATAATGCCCTTTTTCTCCTGAAGTTCAAATTTCTGATATTCGCACCCGAACTCTTATACTGCAATATTCTCAGGTATGTTACTTTTATTATTTCCTTAATCATCATAAATTAAGACTTATATAAATAGAATAAGTGCGGAAATTCCAAATTACTCGATCTCTAAAACCCTTTTCTCGAGAGAACGAAAAACTCTTCATCTTCTCTGTCATGGTTGCCCTCTTGCAGCCACTTCAGCTTTTTCTCTCAGAAAAAAGATTTTCGTTCATCTCTTTCAATCGATGGCCCCTCCGTCAAAGATTGGTATCGGCAGTGAACTAGTTTCTACAGGAATTGTTGATTTGTCAAATGATTTTCACAATCTTCTTCTGCTCTTAGAAGCCGCTAGACTCCTATTTATTTTGGAGCACCCGTGTAAGATTTTATTTCCAGAGGTTGACGAATTTTTCCAGAATGCCAAGTTGAAGAGAAACGGGAAGATTCTCAAGACCAAAGTCCGTGGGATTAAAGTTATGTTAACCACTCCAATCATTTATAATCTTCTTCGACTGCCAGTCATTGAGGAAGAAGATGACACACCAGATGAGTATTATGATAGGGTATGTGGTTTTTGTGTTATTTTTGTTGGTGTGAACACCATTTGGCGCCCTGATCTCAATACAGAAAGCAAGCTGCTAGTGGATATACTTGGGAAAGTTCTTCTATGCAACACTAGTTCTATCAGCTTCATCACTACTGATTTCTTTGACATTATGACAGAATTCATTTGCAGGAAGAAATTTCAATTTGGGATGATGATTTTTGACAAGATCAAGGAAAGCATAAAAGCACCAAACTATGGCAGGATTATATCTCTTCTCCTTCATGAATTCAGGCCAGATATTTTTGATCTATCCAAAGGTACTACTATACATCACATGAAGAAAGTTTCCATATCTTCAATTCAAAGATGGGAACTCAAGCATAAGAACCCTGCTCAAGCTGCAAAATCCCTTGGTCACAATGAAGATGAGGACAGGACCTTATCTTCCCCTCTAGATCAAGTAGCTGGCACATCTGGTGCAGTTGTCGAGGGGGATCCTGCTCCTTCAATCCCTGAGGCAAGCCAATTCCCAGAGGCAAGCCATTCTATCCCTTCTCCAGATATTGCTCCACCTGCTGCTACTACTGCTGAAGAAGTGTGTTCTAATGCACAAGTACAATAACAGGTCCTTTCTACAGAGGAAGATATAAATAGAATGATTGAGGAGCTCACATCTAAAGAGCCTCTTTCCCCTCAACATGCTGAGAAATCCCCTCATCCAAAACCATCCCCTTCAAACCATCATTCAAAACCAGAGTCCCTCACCATCAGTCTCCTACTGCAGATATACATGAAGAAATAGTGTTGATTTTTGATGATAAAGAAGCTACTCCTAAATAAATTGAACCACCCCTCAAGAGCCTGGACTTCTCCCTTCCCATAATTACTGGTGAGGATGGAGATATCTTGATTCATACCTCCAGAGCCCAGAGCTCAGTTATCATTGAAGAAATAGTTCCATAGACTGCTCCTCATCCCCCTCAAGTTGAAACACTTGTTGCTGACCCCATTTTGGGTAAGATAGAATTAATGCTAGCACAACAAAGACCTTATTTTGATGAATCTCTAAAATCTGTAACTGAGAAAGTTACTGCTTCAGAGAAAGAGATGAGCAGATGTTTTGCTGAAATACAGTACAATACTGATGAACTCAAACACCTGTTCAAAATAGGTGGAAAAGCTCTACACTGCACAATTACCAAAATTGGTTAGGTGCTGGATCAATCATTAACTCTAGCAAACAATCAGATCCAACTGGAAAAGAAAGCAAAAGAACACACTTTCAAGACTTGTGAAGAAGTAGGCAAATTCAAAGAGGATGTTATAGCCACCCTATCCATAGAAGTCAGAAAGGGGGAGAGCCAAGTGAAAGAATTCTTAGAAAAATCTGAAGAAAGAAAGAAGATTGAATGGGAAACAAAGTTGACTGAGCTACATGCTGATGTCCAGAATCAAATTGATGATGTCAAATTTCATACTTATGACACAGCAGTGTGGATGCACAACCAGATATTCCCTGAATTCCAAGTTGATCAAAATATAATTCCACATCATCTTAATCCACTTGCTCAGCATCCTCCTGCCTAGCAGCCTCCTGCCTAGCAACCTCCTGCCCATCATCCAATATTCTCTCCTAGACTAGAAGATCAAGAAGAACCTCCAAAAAGTTATGCTCAAGTATGGGAATCTGAACAGACAGATGTGCCTCCTCAAGCACCTCCTGAAGTGCAAATTCCCAAAAGAAGAATGTATGGTGATGGTGCCACTGCTAGCAGGACCACTCTAATTCCAGAAGTTGAAAGAAGGAGAACCCAAGAATTTGCTGAAATTTGGAGCCCAACTTCTAAATCTTTAATTCTTGATACACTCAAACTAGTGATTTATTATAATGAGAATAGACATGATCATTACATCTCCCATGAATGGGACTTGTATGAGAAATCTATTACCAAGAGAAGGATATATGATAGAGAGTATGGAAATAATAATCTCAAGGCTCATCCTAAACCTCCAAAGTCTATCCAAAGCCTTTCAGCTACCGCAAGAGACAGCAAGAGAAGAAAGACAAACAACAACATTAACTGAGCTACTAGAAGTTGAAGTTCATCAGAAAGTTTATTTATGAGATTTTGTTAAATTGGATTTCATGGAAAATTCTATAAATATAAATCTTTAATTTTGATGATCTGATTTTTCTATTGCTTAGCATTTTATCTTTTCTATCACTTTATTTACTAGTCATTATATTTGTTTATCTTGATGTAATTCACCTTAGTGTAGAGGGTTCTAACTTCTATAAATAGGGGGAGATTGTTGGGTATTGTATCCACAATAACCCAAATTTGTATAAAGTCACCCTTAAAATAAGATGAATTAAGTTGTATTTGATTCCCTGGTTGGGTTATGTGTTTACAGGATATAATTGTCAAGTGTAGACCAATGTTAGTCTACAATGTGTCACCAAACACAGGACCGTATAATGCAATCCTTCATTGTGTGATCCATGGTGTTGACTCATGTGTAGCCTCTCTATTGGGACACACTTCATTTTCAAAGCACTAAAGCAATAGATGAAAGAATGGTTGCTGATTTCATTTAAAGAAAAATAATTTTCAAAAAGAAAAATTTTTCTAAGTCCATTACTCGAGTAGTATATATTGTACTCGAGTAGTGCTGGAATGAATTCTCGAGTATACTAATTACAGTTCTTGAGTAACAGAAATCATTCTCGAGAAGGCTTAGTCCAATACTCGAGTAAGCCATGGAGTACTCGAGTACTACTTATCTATGTCTCGAGTTTACTCAATAATTCATTTCAGAAATTTTCTAAGTGTTGTACTCGAGTAGCAGAAGCCAGTACTCGAGAAGGACAAACCTTGTCTTGAGAAGTCAGAGGACTAGTACTCGAGTAAGAAGAAATTTAGTTTCGAGAAGAAGTCTTGTTCTCGAGAAGTCATGGTAGTTCTTGAGAAGTATTACTATAGTTCTCGAGTAGTAAAAGACACTTCTCGAGAAGCCAGAAAACACTTCCGCAATTTCTCTAAGTCTTGTTCTCAAAAACCTTACATCCCTCTTCTCGAGAAATAGAATTTATTACTCTAGTAGTCTATAAACCACTCGAGAAATGCAGGAAATTTTTCCGAAATTTCGTTAAGTCCAGACAGAAACGAGTTCAAATTTAATCTCAATTCTTATCGGTCCACGTGTGCAGTCATTTATGATTATGACTGTTAAGCTTGTCCTATAAAAGGTCTTATCAATTTCGACTAACCCTAACATGCGAAAATAAGTTTTCTGAATCGTCCTTTCATTCTAAATCGGGAAAGTCGCCGCTCCTCATCGTCGTTCTCGTCGCTTCTCTTCTCCGATTCAAGAAATTCAGAACAAGAATTGATCAACAGATCAAGGTGTTTAACTTCTACAGATCTCTCTCTTGATTGTGTTGATCTTAAGCATTTTAGATCCAGAGATTTTGGCAAGTCTTCCTCAATGTATTTCTGACAGAGTTTCAACTTTTAAGAAGGAAGAAATCTAAAGTTCTCTGATCTGAAGTGAAGTTTATTTTATTCTTATTGTAAATCTATTTCAATTCTTGTAGGAGATTTTGTCTTCGAGTTTTGTAGGAAGTTTTTCTTCCGAGTGTAGATCCCGTTTTAAGGATCGAGTTGTAGGGGCGTTGCTCCAAGTAGTAGGATTGGTTTTCAATCCGAGATAATAGTGAAGTAGTCGAGTCTAGCGTGTTGCTAGATCAGTGAGGTGGAAAGTGGATGTACCCAAGGTTGGGGAACCACTATAAATCTGGTGTTCTCTGTGGTTTGTTTGCTTATTTTCTGTGCTCCGTTTGTATAATTTTTTATTCTACAAAAAGACACAGAACTCACCTATTCACCCCCCTCTAGGTGATTTAGGTAGACAACTAAAAACATCAGAACTTTTGTATTTAGTGCCTCAGCCCCATCATTCAAGGATAAGGCTGTTGCCCATTCTAAGGTTCTTCAAGCTAGATCTCATTCCTATAGTGCTTCAGTCAGTAAGGATGTCTTGACCACCTCTAAAGCCATTAAGAACATGCCAACTACAAAGAAGGCTATTGCTAATGGAATTCAAAGTTAGGCAAGCTCCTTTACTGTCAGACCCACTACTGGTCAAGATCTTGCTGAAAGAAACATGAAGAAGGCCACAGTTCTCCCCACTGAACAGGCAGCCAGAAATTGCTTGTACACTTCAAGGTATGCTCAGAAAAGGAGATATAAAATCCATGAATGTTGGTGTTGTGGCAAAGTGGTCCACTTTGCCATAGATTGTTGGCATAACCCATGTGTGCCAAAAGCAAGGCTATGTCTTCTTGATAGGACTCCTATAGGTAGACATATGCATTCTTATGCTAACAGGAACCTAGGACCCAAGTCTGCTTGGGTTCATAAGGTAAGGTAATTTCTGTGTTGCAGGATAGTCCAAGTGGTCATGCCCAATTACGGTCCTTGGACAGAGATGTACCAGACCTAAGTCTTGGTACAAGAAATGGCTCAACTAATCATAGTGCACAAGATGTCAAAGACATGTGCTACTGTTGAGGGGGAGCTTGCAAAGGAAAGCCAGATGCACATCAAAGGATAAAGATCAGATGCAAGGTTGCTGGTATGCTCAGAGACCTTGAATCCAGTATGGGCTTCAAGTCTACAGGGCAGAGATAAGTAGAATTCACCTAGCTTTTAATTCTACTATTTAATTGATAAATTGATTATGCTTGTTAGAGATAAGGTAATTGAAACAAATGTTTGAGAAGATGTGAAAACATTTATCTAAATAACTCTTCTCGATAAATATGTTAGTGGCTCACATATTCACTATGCCACAAGAAGTAACTAGTCTCATCATACCCAAAGACACATATTACATATGCAATACTAGGATAGATAAGTATCAAAATTTAATTTAAATCAATTGAGTTTGAGGGCTAACACACTCTCAGTTGAAATTAATTTAAGGATGTTGAAACTATGTCTAATTGCACCCCACTAGAACACATATTAATATGTGTATTGAAGGAAAATCTTACCCCTGCAAGTTAGGCCAACAAAGTTAGGGGCTAGTGCAATCCAATTACTAAAGAAAATAGATGTTGAACAAAATAAACTTACTCAATAAAAAAATTGTAGAAAAGACGGTCGGCAGATAAGTGTCGGGATTCAATCCTGGCCATTGATCAAAATTAATCAACAAAATAGGATAGTGACTTTCCGCCTTCTTTTTAGGGATAATTATAAATAGAAGAGCTTGAGCAATAAGCAAAGTCACTGTTCCTTGCCCTCGCCCGCCCGTATTAGCCGAAACGACAGAAAGCTTCTCTCACTAGGTTTCAGGAATTTGCAAGCGAAATGGCGCCCAAGGGACTGAATTTCCTCTTCGAAGGTTCGGAATTGGTGAAGAATGGATTCAAGGAGGCCCAAGAAGAGATACAATTTATTCTTCATCTTCTCCATGCTTCTGACCTAGAATTCGTGCTGTCAGAACCTTGTCTTCTGTGAAAAAGGGAAGTACTAGAGTTGTTCGCCAATATCAAAGGAAATGTATATACTGGCAAGCTTAAGACGACTGTGAGTGGAATAAAAGTCAAGATAACCCCAAGGAGGATGAGCAAAGCCCTCAAGCTGCCCAAATTCTCTAACACAGACGAAGAAGACGATCTAGCCTAGGATGACATCAAAGCAGCAATAAAATGGTGTGAACTATCCAAGCACACCTCCGGCTCCATTTTGAGAAAGGAAATGAATCTAAAGGGAAAGTTCCTGGCCGATGTCATTGGAAAAGCCCTACTCTGCAAGACAGGCTCACATGACAAAATTTCAAAGAAGATGTTTGAGGTTATAGCACGGGTCATTCTTACCAAGATGACTGACTGGGGCAGTATAGTGTTTGATCGAATTGTGGAATGCATGGCTGAACCCAATTTAGGGAGAATTCTATCTCTATTTCTGCGAGAAACAATCCCAGAAATCCTGAATCTGAAGCTTGGGGCAAAGATTCACCATATGAGAAGAATGGATTTCAGGATACTTGAGATATGGGATAGGCTCCTTCAGCCCCTGGTCCGATAGCCACTGAGAAGAAAGGGAAGAAGGTAGTTGTTGCAGATTCAAGCTCCACTAACAGTTCTTCAAATGAGGAAGAACCACATGATCCAGAATTTTCATCCTCTACAGAAGTGTATAGAAAGGATATGGACATTCAGGTATCAACCTCTTCTGAACTTACCCCTCTAAGTCGTGTAAGCAGACCTGTGTCAGATGTTGTCTCTGAAGATGATGAGCATGCTATTGAGTTGGCTGAAAAAGTTGCAAAGGAAGCTGATGACAGGATATCTGCAAGAATGGTGGAAGATGCCTCCAAACTGGATGATGCAGATTGTCATATGACCATGCCTGATGATGATGATGCTCCTAGGCCTCAGAGTGAGGGGGAGATCTGTTGGTATTACCATTATGATCTGGAAGTGATCAAGTATGTAGCCTTACTGCCAACTCAGTATGAGCCTATCAGGGTCGCATATAAGATTGTGGAGAAATTAAGAGAATGGATCTGTATTGTTTAGCTCATATGATGAGTTGAAGTAAATTGAAAGGGCTTAAAATATTCTAAGGCATATGGCGTTGAGTGTGTTAAGCTCACTCAACGCCATTGCGCAGGTGCGTTGACAGAGTTAAGCTCACTCAATGCTTTGGCGCTGAAAGCGTTGAAAGAGTTAAGCTCACTCGACACTTTGGCGCTGAAAGCGTTGATAGAGTTAAGCACACTCAACGCCAGGGCGCATGTGTCATATATCGTTCTAAGAATGATTTTTGACATTCTGGCCTTTGGCACAGAATTCGTCGAGCTAAGTTCGTCGAGCTGAGTTCGTCGAGCTAATTTCGACGTTCTGTCCTTTGGCGCAGAGTTTGTCGAGCTGAGTTCGATGAATGACGTTCGACATTCTGGCCTTTGGCGCAGAGTTCGTCGAGCTAAGTTCGACGAATGACGTTCGACATTCTGACCTTTGGCGCAGAATTCATCGAGCTGAGTTCGACGAATAATGTTCGACATTCTGGTCTTTGGAGCAAAATTCGTCAAGCTGAGTTCGACAAATGACGTTCGACGTTCTGGCCTTTGGCGCAGAGTTCGTCGATCTGAGTTCGACGAATGACGTTCGACGTTCTATCCTTTGGCGCAAAGTTCGTCGAGCTAATTTCGACGTATGACGTTCGACGTTCTGGCCTTTGGCGCAGAGTTTGTCAAGCTGAGTTCGATGAATGCCTGTACCGAGTCAAATGTTGACTTGCTGAATACTGGAATGAATGCTTTGGGTCTGCGGATAGCGACGATATCTATTCTATTTATCTCCTAGAGTATAAATAGGAAGTTTTAGGGTTTACAGTTGACGGTTCCTTTTCTTTCTGTCTAAGCACACGAGCTGATACTGTGGGATAAGAAGATAACCCTAGAAACTCGACGGAAGCGTTCCGTCAATCCCGTTGCCGATTTTGATCCCGATCCTGGCGAGTGTCGCCGCCACCTCTCCTTGAACAGACCTAGCAGTATGTGGAGACGTTGAGTGTCTTCTCTCGACCTAAAGCTTGTATGACAAGTTTCTGCGGGTTCTCCAGATCGTGTAGATTACTGTAGAGGCACGGATACACTTTTTGCGCTTAAGACTCAAGTTGCTAAGTGGCCGGCAGTTCTTCTGGAGCATCTAGGTTGAGTTCAGACTTGATCCCTCAAAGATAATTTTATTATAGCATGGTTAATTCTTGATTCATGAATATTGTCAGATCCGAACTCGTTTGGGTTTTTCTTGTTCTTTTTCCGCTGCGTGTGCAAGTGTTGCACCATCCTCAAAAACCCAACAGTGGTATCAGAGGGAGGTTGTGGCAATATTCATTGTTTCAGAAGTTACTAAATCCATGGCGTGTAGATTTGGAATTTAAGAAGTGTTCTAAATGCCCAAATCTAGTCTTGGATGTTGCAAAGAACGCATATGATTTCTTTGAAGTTTACTCCTTAACAGTAACCGTCACTTTGTTGGTTTGAGAAACTAAGCATGTGTTAGATTTTGAATCTCACATGAAGTGACAAGCTTGTCTACTATGTAAGTGGAGTTGGTGTTGCTCATGTCCTATGCATGTAAATCTGAAGATTAAGAAGTGTCTTAGATGTTCAGATTTAGCCCGGCTCATCAACTGTTGATGATCTTCTTGTGCACATCTGGGATGCATTTGGATTATGATTGCTGAATTTTATTTTGCTTGTTGTGCACACTGGTTAAATATTAACCATGATTAAAGAGTTAATCAAGAATTAAAAATCTCTTAAGCAATATTAAGTATTCGGATGCCTTCCGATGGATGACACTCTTCCTGCCTCGATCGATGAAGTGTGGGCTTGCCAAAGAAAGGTGCATTAATCTAGCTGGGTAAGGGTACGAGCGGATAATTGTGATATTCTACTATCGACATCGGGTCAAGTTTAACTGGGTGACCTCAAAGGTTGAGTGCCCAGAGGCATGGGGTTGGCATGCACCATATGATGGATTCGAATAAAGAGTTATTCACCAGCCATGCAGGAATTGCATAGTTATGCAATTGGCAAGCGTTGCCTGCATTAAAGGAAATAAAGAACGAAAACCATAATGGAAATGCGAGTTTTAGAAAAAACGTTTTATGTTAACATGCTACCGCGAAATAAAAACACAGCATGACCAACATTTTACTTGTGAAGCATAATTAAAAAGGGCGATTAGAAATATTATAATTAATTAAGTTATTTATATGAGATTTTGAGAAAAACAAAATAAAAAAAAGGGTATTATTGAAATACCAAAATGTCTAAACTATTAAAGTAATGACCAAAAGCATGTATTTTTTTAATTTTGAAATATTTTCTATTATTATTTTTTTGGATTTTTAAGATATTCATTTTTTTTTATTTTTTGAAAAATATTCACATATAGTAAAAAGAAGAAGTCCTCCCCTAAGCTTAAAATGGACATTGTCCTCAATGGAGAAAGGAGGTTAGAGAAGGAGAGAAAATGAAATTACAGAATTGAAAAACAGGTACTTCCCCGTATTTATTTGCTGCGAAAGCTGAGTGATGTCGCTCCCCTGTGCTTGCGCTTTGGATCTTCATGAAATGTCTTCTTTGGACTTCGTGATGGATTCAGCAACGTTGGAGCAGGTGATCGCAGAAGCTTCAGCTTGTCGGAGCCATCCGTGGCAAAAATTGTAAAATAAAGAAAACAGAAAAAGATTACTTGGGTTGCCTCCCAAGAGCGCCCTTTGTTTAAAAACGTCATTGAGCTCGACACAACAAAAAAATTATTGTCCAAAATATTATCCCAAAACTATTGTTCAAAGTTCTAATAATAATAAAACAAAGTTTTAAATAATTCGAAAGTCAAATCATGAAGGATAGAATTAACACAGTTAGGACTGACATCACCACAGAAATACAGTTTAAGACGCTGACCATTCACTTTGAAATTGCCCTTATCAGGGTGTGAAATTAAAGCAGTACCATAAGGAAAACTTCTAAAACAGTAAAGGGCCCAGACCAACATGACTTTAATTTTCCAGGAAATAAACGTAATCGAAAATTATACAAAAGAACTTGGTCGCCCGGCTTAAATATTTTTGGGTGCCTTAAGGGTTTATCGTGAAAACGTTTCGTCCGCTCTTTATAAAATTTGTTGTTTACGTATGCGTATGAGCGCCACTCGTTGAGTTTGTTAAGTTGAAATTAAGGTCGCCGACAGAGTGGGAATCGAAATTTAAAAATCGCAAGGCCCAAAAAGCGTGGTGTTCTAATTCTACGTGTAAATGGCACGATTTTCCATAAACCAACCGATACGACGTACATCTGAGGGCGGTTTTGTATGCTGTTCGGTAGGCCCATAGAGCATCGTCTAATTTGGTTGACCAGTCTTTCCTAGAAGTTGAAACAGTCTTTTCTAAAATTCTTTTTATTTCTTTGTTCACTACTTCGACTTGTCCGTTAGTTTGGGGGTGGTAGGCAGTTGAAAGCTTATGTGTAACGCCGTATTTAATAAGGATTTTTGAAAACTGCGTGTTACAAAAGTGGGAACCCTTGTCACTAACGATGGCTCGCGGCGTACCGAATCGAGAAAATAATTTTTTTAAAACGTAACTACAACTCGGGAGTCGTTCGTAGGAAGAGCTTGGGCTTCGGCCTATCGTGAAACATAATCGACGACAACTAAAATATACTTATTTCCGAAGCTAGAAGAAAGGGGGCCAACAAAATCAATTCCCTTGAGATCGAAAATTTCGCAATCAAGGAAATAATTGTGGCATTTCATTTTTGTTGGAAATGTTGTCCGACCGTTGGCAACTATCACACATACTCACAAAGGCTTGCGTGTCTTTAAACAGGCTAGGCCAGTAAAAAACCGTGCAAAGCACCTTGTGAGCGGTGCGAGCAGCTTGATAGTGCCCACCATTTGGACCTTCATGCAAATGTTTTAAAATATCTACTCCTTCTTCATAAGAAACACATCTCTTTATCACTTGGTCCGCACAGACTCTGAAAAGATGCGGGTCCTTCCAAAAGTAGTTCTTCAACTCAGAAAAGAATTTCTTCTTTTACTGAGAGGAGAACTCTTTTGGGAGCACACGAGCCACTAAGTAATTGGCAATGTGTGAAAACCAAGGAGAAGGAGAAGTGCTAATTGAAAGCAGCTTCTCATCAGGAAAATAATCATTAAAAGATTTTTCATCTAAAATTTCAATATAAGGGTTATCTAGTCAGGAGAGATGATCGGCGGCCAAATTCTCGGCTCCTCGCTTATGACGGATTTCTAAGTCAAACTCCTGGAGGAGTAAGACCCAGCAAATAAGGCACGACTTGGCATCCGTTTTGGCAAGAAAATATTTGAGAGCCGAGTGGTTTGTAAAAACGATAATTTTTGAAAGTGTAATATAAGGGCGGAATTTATCAAAAGTGAATACTACAGCTAGGAGCTCCTTCTCGGTTGTGGTGTAATTTTTCTGTGCAGATGTGATCGTCTTACTTGCGTAATAGATGGGGTGGAAGTTTTTAGATATGCGTTGACCTAATACGGCTCCCACCGTGAAACTACTCGCAACGCACATTATCTCAAATGGAAGGTCTCACACCGGAGCTATCATAATGGGTGCGTTAATTAACTTTTCTTTAATCGATTCGAAGGCAGATAGACAAGAGTCATCAAAAATAAATGGGGCGTCTTTTTCTAAGAGTTCAGAAAGAGGTTTGTGATTTTGGAGAAATCTTTTATGAATTGACGGTGAAAGCCAACGTGTCCTAGGAAACTTCTTATAGCTTTCACGTTCGTAGGCGGCGGCAGCTTCTCGATAACTTCTATCTTGGCTACGTCTACTTCAATTCCTTTCGCATAAATTTTATGACCCAAAACTAACCCTTCCCTCACCATAAAATGGCATTTTTCCCAATTTAGGATAAGGTTAGTTTCTTCGCATCTTTCTAAGACTTTTTCTAGATTTTCTAAACAACTATAAAACGCATCACCAAACACGGAGAAATCATCCATAAATACCTCCATAATGATTTCTACGTACTTGTCAAAGATAGCAAGCATACATCGCTGGAATGTAACTGGCGCATTGCACAATCCAAACGGCATCCTTCGTTAAGCGAAGGTGCCGAAAGGACAAGTAAACGTAGTTTTCTTCTGGTCCTCGGGGGAAATGGGGATTTGAAAATACCCTGAGAGACCATCGAGAAAACAATAAAAGCTATGGCCGGATAATCGTTCTAGAATTTGATCAATGAACCGCAAGGGAAAGTAATCCTTGTGGGTGGTATCATTTAACTTACGATAATCTATACACATTCGCCACCTGGTCACCATCCGTGTTGGGATTAATTCATTATTCTCATTACTAACTACTGTTATCCCTCCCTTCTTCGGTTCTACCTGAACAGGGCTAACCCACTTACTATCTGATATAGGATAGATAATTCCTGCGTCTAAGAGTTTCATAACATCGCCCTTAACGACTTCTTTCATGTTGGGATTTATACGGCGCTGAGGTTGTATTGAATTACGTGAATTATCTTCCATTAAGATTTTGTGAGTGCAAAAAGATGGGCTTATGCCCTTGATATCAGAATTTTGTCAGGCAATAGCTCGACGATGTTTACGTAAAACTAAAAGAAGTTTATCATTTTGCGCATCCGTGAGGTAGGCCAAAACTATTACTGGTAGCTTGGAGTCCTTTTCTAAGAAAGCATATCTAAGATGTTCAGGAAGTTCTTTTAATTCTAGGGTAGGGGGTTCTTCATAAGATGTTTTATAAATTCTTTCTTTTTCAAATACTATGTCTTCGTAGACTTTTTTATGTGGAAAATTAAAAGGGGTGGAGCTGGTGGCCATGGAGGTTTCTTGCAGCGATTCAGTTGGAAGAGTAGAGGAGGAACAAAAATCAAAAATTTCTTTTTCAAATTCAAAGAGGCGAAATGAGGTTTCTTCACTTAGGTGCAGCGATTCAGTTGGAACAGTAGAGGAGGAACAAAAATCAGAAAATTCTTTTTCAAATTTAGAGAGGCAATAGGAGGATTCTTCACTTACGGCATCTATGAAAAAACAGGAGTCGTCATTTGCTAGGGTGTTCTTCATCGAAGGTGTGATAGAGAAAGTCACTTCGTCATCTCCTACTCAAAGGAAGAGCTTACCATTGCTTATGTCAATGATAGCTCGGGAGGTGGCAAGGAAGGGTCGGCCAAGGATCAGGGGAACCTCGGCGTCTTCTTCGATGTAAAATATGACGAAATCCACCGGGAAGATGAATGTGTCGACTTTTACTAAGACATCCTCCACTATTCCTAACGGGTACTTGACGGTTCTATCAGCGAGCTGGATACTCATGTGTGTGGGGTTGAGGCTACCAATTTCTAACTTCTTAAACAACGAGAGGGGCATCAGGTTTATACTCACACCTAAGTCAGCTAATGCATGCTTGACAAAAAGATCACCGAAGATACACGGAATAGAAAAACTACCTGGATCACTGATCTTCTTCGACAAACCGTTTGTCAAGACTGCAGAGCACTCGGCATTTAGCATGACATGCGACAAGTTTTCTAACTTCTTCTTATTAGTCAGGAGGTCCTTAAGGTACTTAGCGTACTTTGGCATTTGGGAGATTGCTTCGTGGAAAGGTAGGTTTATGTGGATTTGCTTAAACATCTCTAAGAAGCGGGTATACTGATCATCTAGACGTTGTTTGTTAAGTTGGGAAGGGTATGGTGGAGTTGGATCATTTTTAAAAATAGGTGGCGGAGCAAGATCTTTTTCTAAAACAGAGAGCGGAGTGATAACTTCTTCTTCAGCAGAGGGTGGAATTTTTAAAATGGGAGCGGAGCTTTGATTTTTTAAAACAGGGGTAGAGCTTGCCTCGGGCTCTTCACTAACCTTACCAGAAACTTTCTTCCCACTCCGAAGAGTTATAGCTTTCGCTTTCTCTCTCGGGTTGGGCTCGGTGTTGGCAGGAAGAGACCCGACGGGTCGCTCAGAAATAAGTTTTGCGAGTTGTCCTACTTGATTTTCTAAACTTTTTACGGACCTGGCCAGGGTTCTTATTGTAGTGTCATTAACATTCATGTATTTTGAAAACATTTTCTCCAAACTTGGAGGTTTTGGAAAATTTTGAGGCAATGGTGGTGGTGCAGAAAAATCGTTTTGTGGTGGCGGGCACATTGCGTTCGAGGGATTACTCCACGAAAAATTCGGGTGATTTCTTCAAGCAGGATTATAACTATTTGAAAAAACAAAACCGGGTGCAGGAAAATTCGCAGCAAAAAAATTATGAAAAGCATTTTTAGGCATATTATTAACATAATCTAATTGTTCAGAAGCAGGAGTTGCATATTCCCATACCTGAGGGGCGGAGGCAGCAGTCATCTCCGTTATCTTTTTGCTTAAAATTTCCACTTGCAGAGCTAGCTGGGAGACATTGTCCACTTCAAAGATACCTGCAGGTTTGTTCGGGCGATACCTAGGCACATTCCACTGATAGGTGTTCATGGCCATGTCCACGAAAATCTCAAGAGCTGCTTCCGGGGTTTTGTGGTTTAAGGTACCACCGGAAGCTGCGTCTATCATTTGCTTTGTGTTTTGATTTAGCCCGTTATAAAATGTCTGCACTTGTAACCATATAGGCAGCGCGTGATGTGGGCATCGTCTTAAAAGTTCTTTAAATCTTTCCCAGGTTTCATATAAGGTTTCTGAATCTATTTGTCCAAAAGCAGAAATATCGTTCCTAAGTTTTGCAGTTTTAGCTGGCGGAAAATACTTCGCCAAAAAATTTTCAGTTAATTGAGTCTAGGTTGTGATGTTATTTTTAGGTAGAGTGTTCAGCCACTTCTTAGCCTTAGTTCTAAGAGAGAAAGAAAATAATCTTAACCTAATAGTATCATTTGTGACACCATTGATTTTAAACGTGTCACAAATCTCAAGAAAGCTAGCTATGTGTGCATTCGGATCTTCATCTTGAAGTCTGTCATATTGCACATACTGCTGCACCATTTGAATTATGCTAGGCTTCAGTTCAAAAATATTATTAGCTATCGCAGGGCGAACTATGCTTTATTCTGTACCCTCGAGATTCAGCCTTGCATAATACGACATAGTTCTTTGCAAGGCTTCATCTACTTGAGGCTGGATTCCCTCCGCATTGAGTTCATCCATTCTTAAGGTAGAAAATGACTCGGAATCCTCAACCGGTATTTGGAGAGTAGAGCCTTGAAATCGCGATCTTCTTCGAAGAGTACGCTCAATTTTGTGGTCCAAGTCCAAAATAGCCGACGGATTCCCGCGGGTCATGCACTAAGAGAAGAGAAGATGGAAAAAGAGAAATAAATAAACTAGAAAAGAGAACTAATAATTTTTTTTTTTTTTGAAATAGATTTTTTTAAGATAGTTTAACTCCTGAACTTCCCAAGGGCTACCCAATGAAGGATTCGCAAGGTACTAGACAAGATAGTGACACTTAAAGCCCTTTGCTCTTTTCGAGAGAGTTAGATGGTGTAGAAAAATTGTGATGTGGATTTCTATTAGGAGTGGTAATATTTTTTTGAATTTTTAATTTTTTTTAGAAAGAGGGTGAGAAAGAGAAATGATAAAAGTAATAAGTTCGTGTTTTCAAATTATCAACAAAAGTTGCTCCCCGGCAACAGCGCCAAAAACTTGATGTCTGTTAATCGTGAAGATAATAAGAGAGCCAAACTAGCAATCCAACTAGGCAAGTATACCTATCGAACTGTAGCAAGGGGACACAAGTGTCGTATTGAAATCCGGGAACTGTCGAGTAAATCTACTCACACGAAGACTATTATCTTATCGAAAGATTAATTTAGGATTTAAAAGAAGCTAATTGCAATTAAGGAAATAAAACTAATGCTAGAAAGAGAACTACTTGCAGATAATTACAGAGTTGAAACTATGAAATGGAAAAGCACTCGATCAAGAATCACCTCGGCAAGAGTTAACCAAGAAATGCGATAAAAACCTAAACTTAATAGGGTAAAGGTCCTTGACCGTGGAGGTTCCTAAAGCTTGAATGTGCTTCTCTCGAAGTCGTGTCCATTTGAGTTTAGGAAGGTCCGACCAACTCTCGTCTAAATCGGAGGCCTAAAGCTCGCTTTACGCGGTGAACCCCACTATTGGATTTTACTCCAATCCGGGAGATTTGGACGTCTACCTCTCTTGAGGGGTGCGTACAACTATCTTTACTCTTGAGCACTCACTTCAAACTATCAGCCTCTCGGCTAGCCAAGAATGAAAGCTAAGATGGAAAATATATATCGATGATATATCTCCAAGCAAAGGTTAATCAAGAGTAATCCAAGGTCTAAAACCCTAAAAAAGAAAAGGTAAATTCAAAGCATCATAACTTAATCACTCGAACCTCGGATCATCAAGATCGAGTATAAGGAGGATTAGTTAATCATAGCGAAGTGGAGCGGGAGAGATGAGTAGAAGGGCATTTAGAACACAAAGTAAATAAAGGAACACTTTTATTAATATTAAAAGAGACCTACACTTGAAATGGAAATTACAATTGCATGGAAATTAAAACTAAACTAGCATAACATTAAACTACTAAATGAAGTGCAAAAGCTAGTACAAAAGCTCAAACTAAACTAGGGTTAAGAAAAACACAAAATGAGAAAGAGAGAGAGAGGGAAGAACACTAAAAAGACAAGAAACAAAGGGGCATCACCTCCCCCTCTCAGCCCAAACTTCTTTTGGAATGCAGGGGGCATCTGAATTTATAGAATTTTCCACGGGTTGGTCACGCCCTAGGTGTAACTCCCCCGATTTTTTTGTGATTTGTTTAATCCTTGTGTGGCGTTACGATGACGCGTGTCGGCCTTTGCCGTTGTTAGAGTGTGGTCTTAGCTCTTTAGGTTCCTTGAGTGGCCTATTTGTAGCCTGTTTGCAAGATTCCCCAGCTAGCCGGAGTCTGTTTTGGTGACTCGGCTGAGCCTCCCAGGGAATGCTTGTGCTTTGGCTTCAGGAGGTGTTAGCCCGAGTTTTGATCGTCGGATGTTGTTTTTTACTTCGCCGTTGTTTTTGTAGCTTGGGTGTTTAGCTACGGTGCGAGTTTTGTCTAAAGCCAAGATCATTTGTCTTCGCGTCGTTTCGACGTTTGTTTTGTTAGCTGGTAGTGGCTACATGTTTGCTGTGCATGGCCTTGCGTGATCGAGCTTGGTAAGGTTGGTGCTTGTTTTAGGCTAAGTTTGTTTAGCCAATTATATATATATATATATATATATATATATATGTATATATATGTGTTTGTGTGTAAGCTTGGGTGCTGATAGCTTTATTTTTATAAGTATATATATATATGCATGATATATATATATATATAAGTATGTGGCTGTTTTTATATATAAGTTTATATATATACATATCATAAATATATATGTACATAAGAGTATGAGTTGTCTGGTTGATGAATCGTTGTTTTTAATTAAGTGTCAGCTAGTGGCCGATTGCTATATATAAGTTTATATATGTAGTCAGCTAGTGCTTAGGCTAGGTTATCTTTAATTAGCTATAGAGTAAGCGAGTGGAGGATTTATTAAAAGCTCCAGTTGTTCTCCTCCTCCCCATTTCTCCCCATTTCCCGAGCATTGTTAGCTTCCAGCGGAAGGAAGCGGGCGGGAGGCGGAGGATCTGCTTCTTTGACCGTCGGTTAGCTGTTGAGTTAGGGCTGGTTTTTCACGGGTAGTAGCGGATATGAGCTGCTCTCGCCGTGCTCTTCCTTCCTAGGTAAGTAATTTCGCATTTCGAGCTGTCTATAGGAGCTAGGGTTTCTTTAGTCCTTCTTCTTCCTCGCTAAAAGCTCCAGGTTTTCCTCTATAGGTAGCTGGAGGTGCAGGTGGCCGATCTCTTGTCGTCGGTGCCAAGCTTTGAAGTTTTCTACTATTTTCCTGGAGGTATAGGCAAGTGGCTCCCTTGCCCTTGCCAAATTATTTCTAACTCTTACTCTGTTTTCATTTCCTGTGTTATAGCTTTGTTCTCTTTATTTCCTCCCTAGAAGTTAGAGAAGTAGGTTGACATTTCCCTTCATTCCAGCCATGTGCTGCTTCATTATTTTTTCCTAGATTTAAATTAAGCTTTCTCTCTTATTTATCTCGGCATGTGTCCAGTTAATAGCTGGTGTCAGGGTTAGGCTTAGTTTAATTGTAAGCTTAAGTTTAGGGCTGCGGTGGTCGGGTAGGAGGGGTAGGAGAGAGAGTTGGAATAAATTTCCAACTCTCTGGATAAGTGGTGTTGAGTGGGCTGGGGTCGGGATAGCTGATTATTAGGCTAAGTCAAAAGCATTGAGTGAGTGTACCTCACTCAACGCCTAGACTGTTAGGCTTCTGGCGTTGAGTGTGGTGCCCTCACTCAGC